>CM060904.1:538532525-541032525 GCA_030737815.1 Allium fistulosum
GTTTACCTTAGAGTATCATATCTAGAGATATATGATGCTCAGAAGGTGGTTCTGATCCTTGTCAAGGAGATCCACTTTAGTTTATTGGAGGCGTCTTCATGGAAAATAATCCATATACAAACGTGCCTTAGCAGTATTGATTGTATACATGTTATTATTGTGGTGTTCACACAACAGCTATTTGATATGATTTATGTGTTACACACTAGACATTATCTATCATATCACTACATGTAAACTAACGAATGGTTGGTTCATTTAAGGGAAAAACCGTTATGGTAATCCATACCGTCTCAGAAAGGTGCTATTATATGTCAACCTTATTTCTTGAGTTTCTCACGCTGGTTTACTAGACTGATATGGGTGTTATTTTCTTATAATGCTCGGGTAAGCCCCATGTATGTTTCCAAATTTAGCTACGGACGCTTTGAAGTTATGGAGAAGAGATGGAAAATTCCTTCCATAGTATTCTTATTTCCGCTGCATTATTATACTGTATCAGTATTATGAGGGCAGATAGTTATAACTGTCCAGGCTGAAGATAGTACTTAGATTTTGATAACTTTGAAATTTATGTATTCGGAATAACCCTTTGTACTAATCTCTTGATATTCTATATTACCGTTCCATTGTGAGATTCTGATGTTGTGTTCTCTTTTTCTTGTTCTATTTTTCTTCTCCTTTTATTTTACCCTAACTTTCTATCTCTTCGGCACTTGGATGTTCGGGACACAAATACCGTTGATGAATTTAGTGTTTACATTCGAGGTTTAAAAAGTCGGGTCGTTACATTTGGTATTAGACTCAAGGTTGAGTGAATACCTTGGCTTTGATTGGGTGTGGCTGATTAGAGATAGGGTAAGCGATACCTTAGAATGAGTCGAGTGTATTATAAATATGGGAGTGTATTTGTATTCTGAAAAAAACTAGACTTTTAAATTATTCCTTCGGAATATCTCTTAGTAACTCCTCTTTGAAATAACTCTATCCTTTCATGTCCTCAAAGAAGTTTTTCTTTGATAAGGTAGTAAGAACTATGGATGATAGGGCTTCTAATGCTAATGGAAATATAGTGGAAGAAGCAGTGTAGGTTTGACCACATAATGACCTTGCTTTGTTATGGCGTGAGTTTGAGATATTGGATAGAAAGAGTTTCAACGGCATCAAGACTATCATCGAATTCCAGGCTTGGGTTAGTTTGCACAACATGGTATGTAAGGACATGACGGATCATATCCAGGGAGCATTCAAGGATATTATAAGTACGGCTTTTCGATTCGAGGGTTTGGCTCCCAAGCCATCTGTATCTGCACTAACTGAAAGCAATAAGTGAAAGTTTCAGCCGTTGAGAGATATTTCTACTTTAACTTGTTATAAGTGTGGAAAGAAGGGACACTTTGCTGCAAGTTGTAGGTTGGGTAAGGGAAGGCAAGTGGCAAAAACACCGTTAGTAAAGGCACCAATCGCAAAGGTTCAAAAGTTTGAGCCACTGATGGCCAAGGCACAGTTGGGATCGAGGACTTGCTACAACTGCCATCAGGCCGGTCATATAGTTAGGAGTTGTCTGATGCCTCAGATAGGACAGTAGCCTAGAGCTTTTGCACTTGCTTTAACACCTTCCACTTCTGCAGTTGCGAAGGGGAAGCAAATTCTTGAGGGTGTATTATCTGTTTATGGTTTACCTATTCGTGTTTGTTTAACTCTAGCGCTTCTTATAGTTTAATATCCAGTAACCTTGATTGTTTAGTCATGTTCGGCATGTTAGAAACATTGATTATTATTTGTTATTAAGTTGTGCTCAAATAGTTTATGAGCAGCTTTACCTTTCTATATCATGGGGTGGGTAAACAATAATTATAAGTACATTAAATAAACACCTTGTGAATTAAATTTTACAGTTTGACTATAAGGCGTTCGGTGATAATGTTGGGTTAGAGGTTAAAATTTAGCAAAAGATGTTTACTATAATAAAAAAGAAAGATAGAATATTTTGAAAATAAATATTTGTGAAAAGATTTATATAAGGAGGTGATTTTATATAAGTATAATTTATAAAATATGGATTATAAATGAAAAACGATTCAAATAGAGAATTCAAATCTTAAATCCTAGTGTCTTTGAAAATGTTTTTCAAGATTTTTGATGAAAATAATAATAGTATTATTTGAAAGTAAATATTTGGAAAATTGGTTTAGGAGATTGAGATCATGATACTTAGTATTGTTACATGAAGTATTTGATACCGCTTTAAAATGATTTTGGTTAAGTACCAAGAGTATGGTTTGGATGTACCGAACTCACTTCTGTCACCTGGAAATAATTTCGATGATGACTACAGCATCATCGGTATTCATTTTCGATTTCTATGTGTGGGATGCTACAAAGTTGTTTTGGTAAAATAGATTTTGATTTAAATTCTAAAAGTATGATTTGATATACAAAAGTTATGTATATATTATTTCAAAATGATTTGAAATGAAAATCGGTGGTTAGTTTAAATTTCTCTTGTTAAGTTATTTCATGGACACATGTAGCCTATGCATTAAGAAAGTATGGTATATGCATCATGATATGATACGTTGTTCGATGGTTGTCAATTGTTAAAATGAAATCGAATTTCTCGACGGTTTTGGATAGTCGGGAACTTCCGGATTGTATAGAACTTGAAATTAAGTTTTTTTGAAAATATAAAGTTGAGTTATGTAACACTCTAATTCAAAAAGGTAGTAAGTTAAAACTAGTTCAAGCTGTTGATCATCCTTGTTAAGTAAGATGAATTGGATGTTTGTATGTCCTTTTAGGATGTAATGGAGTATTATACAAGTATGAACCTAAGTTATAAAATGTGGATAAACTTGAAGTTATGTTTTATGAAATGATTCATAAATGGTTTTAGTATTGAAGACATACTAATTGTATAAATGAATTTGATATAAAGAAGTTGGTATAGTTAAAAAACCAATACGATAAATATGTAAGTTGTACATAGATCGTTTTATTCGCATGACTGTTCTTAATCTAATATCCGAGTACATGTTTTAGAGGTGGTTTACACTAGTCCGAACAAAGATTTTTCATTCGATTCTTGACGGTGAACACTTGATACAGGTTCTTGATACGATCCCGTTATTTTTTATCATAGTATATGGCTATACAAGGAGAACAGAGGTTTCTAATCAAGAAACCAAATCAGAGTCTGCACTAGAGAGGTTAAGTGATCTATACTAGTTGGAAAGTGAAATCTATGTGATTGAGCAAGTGATCGGATTGGATATTGCGTACGGATGGTCCATATACATCGTACGAGCTTTAGTACATTTGTATACTGTGTTTGTTGGCTTATGAAGAGTTTCGGGAATGACTCTTTGATTCTTTATGTGGTAGCATGAATAATCGTCTAAATAATGACATAATGCTACTCAGCGAAGGGTATGCTTAGTAGATTGCTTATCGTCCTTGGATGATGGGAGAGTTTTGAACCTCAGCGGACCATGAGCAATGTTTGTTAGTAATTGTGAATGCTATTTGAGAATTAGTGTGCATGTTCCTTTGTTAAGGTTAGAAGTATCATGGAGCGAAGATGCTCGGGGTTGTACATGGAAGACGAAGGACGATTTGAAGGAGTTCTACCTAGCGTGCTTATAGACTAAGGGTTCTTTTTTATCTTAGTAACGTATATCTTTTGTAGTGTACTCACCGCTTGAGGTGGAGTTGCTTGGTATGCATTCAGTTAACAGTTTAATTTGTATATAGTTTCAGAAATATGTCATATATATTGTTCTTCCATCTCCTTTGATTATTGTTCTTGTTTGAATTTCGAGGACGAAATGTTCTAAGTGAGGCAAAATGTAGCAACTCGAAAATTCAAACACTTCGTCTTCGAATATCCAAACATTTTGAAATATAATTAGTTGTTATAAATATGATTTTATAACCATGTTAGACATCATTTAATTTATGAATAATGATAAAAAAAAACTTTTTTTTGAAATTTTTTTACAAAAAAATTTTCTTCAAAGAAAAATCATTAATGTGACCGAAATCGGTTTATTGATAAATAGCTTTTCGATCGATATAAGTTGTTCGAACTCTTTAGCATTTGTCTAATAATCAAATGAACACATTAATAACTAATTAACAAACACCTCTTCATAAAGCATGGAAGGTTTTAGAAGCTTCCATATGAATAAGAGATATTATCATGAGAGGGGAATACTGGTAATTAACATAAAGAAGAAGTGACTTAAAGGAGAAGTGATGGGAGGTGAGTCTTTCATGGCATGAAGGGGGGTGAAGGAAAGCTTAAAAATCACCATCCTAAGCCTATAAAAGAAGGGGCACATCCTTAGGAATTAATAACAAAATCACAAACTAAAGCCAAGTTTTTCTAATAGCTTCTTCATCTTCTTTCTCTTTTATGTTCTCAAATGAAATAGTCGCAAATCAACTCCAAATCACTTCAAACTTTGCCACAAGCCTTAGTACAATATTAGAACACCTTCCACCATGCCAAAAGTTGAATAAGTGAAGTCATACCGCCTCTAGCTCTAATTGTCGTGAGCACTTTGTAGAGGAGGAAGGCAAAAGAACAAGTGCAAGGCATGTGGGAGGAGGAAGAAGGTGATTGCAAGGTTGGGTTTGGATTTTGTTAGCTTGGATCTTGATTTTTATTGGGTTAAAGGTGAGTTAACATATCACTCTGAATGAAAATATAACATATATGTTTGTGTTTGGTTGCGTTTAAGTTGTCTGAATTGTTGTTGACATATGTTAAAAAATTGGTTTAGATTCTTACTCTAAAAGTAAATGACATATATGATCCATGTATATGGACTTGAGCGAGCTTGGAATGGACTTAAATGGACTAGTATGACATGTGAATAGGCCTCACAAAGCACATAGGTTATAGATGGACTTTGGGTTAGATTGGACTCGGATTTGAAAGTGCATTTATAGCGATGGTCGTTATAGAAGCAGCTTGGAATTGTCTAGTATTCGACGATTTCTATGGAACTTTGTAGAGAGATACTTAGGGGTTTCTCACCATATTCATAATGTTTTATATGCATGTTTGTTGCTATTAGAAGCTTGAATGGTAAAAAGTTAAGTAACATCTCGAAAAGTGGTCAAAACTTCACTTGTGCAAAACTGCCCCGTTTAGACTTGATTTTTGGACTTAAAAGGTTTGAAAAGATATTTAAATTTAAGTATTTTCTTTCATTTTTTTACAGTGTTTACTAATTCATATTAAAGTATTTCAAAAATGGTTTGAGATATTTATGAATCTTTAAGAATTAGTTGTGAATTTTTAAAGAAGAGATATTTGTTAAAATATATAGAAAACATGTTCTTTTCATGTTTTAAGGAAAATTGTAAAGTTGTTATTTTCAAGGAATATTTTGGATAAATGTTTTAAAACATATTATAAGTATTTTCAATTATTTTAAAAGTATATACAAAAGGTTTAGAAAAGGGTTAGTAATTGCTTAATGGTCAAATGATTAAACTGTTTAATTGCTTATTTGAAAAGTAATTAACTATGCTTAATACTAAAAGCTGACAAAATAAGGCTTATCTATTTATGAGAGTTAAGAATGATGCCGAGTAGGGAGGGGCAATAACCTCTAACTTAATGGTTTCACTCTTGACCGAAGAATAGTAAGTCGGAAAATGTTGGAAACGTGTTAATCGTGTTGACTTCTTACTTGTTTATGGAAATCATTAATACTATACTTAACACTAAAAGCCGACGAGGTAGACTTATCTGTTTGTGAGATTTAAGAATGAAGTGGCTAGGCAAGGCTTTGATGCAACCAATGCTTTAATATTCTTGGCTTCACTCTTAGATGACGAATAGTTAAGTTAGAATATCAAAAATGAATTAAGCGTACGAATCGTGATTTGCATAAGTAATTGTTTTGACTAGATAATCGATTATCGAACGTGACTAAATTTTGACATAAGAAGTTATCAAAAGATTTTGCGATTTCATACTAATGAGAACCCCTAGGAAGGAGTATTGGTACGAAACATCTCTAGTTTTCGCTTACTTCTATGTTATGGAAGCAGTTGTGAAGTGGAATGTGATATGACTCAAACCTGTAATCACTTCAAAACCATATATACGAGAAGAGTGTTCTTAAGTGATATGACTCAAACCTGTAATCACTTCAAAACCATATATACGAGAAGAGTGTTCTTAAGTGATATGACTCAAACCTGTATAACGACCCCGAATTTTATATAAATTTAAATTGATAATTAATTTAATTTTTGAATTAAAATTGTGAAAATTTATCAATAAAGTGATGCGAGTTTCCCCGAATTAAAATAAATTCTGTATAAATCATTTAAATTTAATGTATTGTATATATATGTATATATGTGAATATATATGTATTTGAGCATATATGTGTAAATTTGAAATTATATATATATATATATATGTATGTATGTATATATTTGATTTGAATTTAAATCATAAATAAATGGTTCAAAATAAAAATTTTATAAGATAAAATAAAAATAGATAAAAATAGGAATACACACATATAAGATAAATTAACACTTAACTAAAATCTAATAACAAATTAAAAGGGAAATTTATTTGTATTTTAAAGTGATATTACAAAAGAAAAAAATAATATACATTCAAATACAAATGAAAATAAATAAACTATATGGTTTTATACAATGTAAAGTAAAATATAAACCTTAATATCATATTAATAAATCAATACAAAATAATACGAATAAAATAGATACAAAAATAATAAAAGAAAAATAAGATAAAATAGAAGTTCATTTACATTATAGAGTAATGAAACAAGTTGTACATGAAATAAAATAAATTACAAATATCTAAGGACAAGCTAAAAATAGAAATACAAGATAAGAAAAGAAACAAAATATAAAGAAATAATATATGGAACTTTACTTACATCACAAAGCCATAAGGCAAAAGAAGATATATACATGGAACATCTGCAAAATCTCTGATCAACTTGTATAAAATCATATGAACTTGTACAAAATAATAATATAGCTTGTGTTAGAATGCGGATTAAGGATCTGAAGGCTAGAATCAACACTAGAGGGGGAGTGAATAGTGTTTTAAGAAATTTGTTGATCTTTTTGAATTTATCTTAATTTGTTAACAATGTATACACTAATCAGACACAGATATGAACACAAAATCAAACACAGATGCAAATATAAAGTAAAAGCAGTAAAGGAAAGAACACACCGGATTTTATACTGGTTCAGAGTTACCCTACATCCAGTCCCACAACACAAGTACGGATTTCCTTTCAAAAACAATTCTTACAAATACAACCCTCGGTTTCAAGGCTACGAGATACACCCTCCAGAATCACAATCCTCTGGGTAGAGATACTTGATTTCCGAGGCAACAAGTTCACCCAATTGATTTCCAGGGCTACAATCACACCTTCTCTCGCTCAATTGATTACAAAAAGTAACTCAGATTAGCACTTGGATCTTGTAGAGATAGTGGAGAGAATCAAAACCAGAAATTATCTAGTTTGATTCGATATTGATTTCGGCAGAGTAATGGTGTAATTTGTAAATAAGAAAGTGGAGAAGAAGAAGAGAAGTTAAATCAAAGAAAAAGTGATTAAAATTCATTGAAAACACCCTTTATTATAGTAGATCAATAGCCATGTCCATTGGTGATGGGATGTGGCGAATAGACACTTCTTTTAAAAAACAATTTAACTGTCACCATGTCGACAGGGGTACATGTGACCATGTCGACATACCCTTGTATTTTTTAGTGATTTGTTTTTCTTTGAAAATAATTTCTATATTATATTATACTTATATTTAAACTTTAAAATATACTTATATATAGTTATAATACATAAATAACTATAGAGAACAATACTAAAATATATATAATAATTTTCTATACTTTTATATTTAAATCTTAAGTATAAATATATAAAACAGCTAAATATATTAATATCAAAATTGTAGTTTAAAAACTTAGGATAATAATTTAAAATCAAAGATATTTAAAATTAAGGATATTTAAAACTAAGGATATTTTTTAGGCTAAAATATATTGAAAAACCAGGACAGATGATTTTGGTTTTTAAACAGGAATATTTAAAATCATTTTGATTTGAAAATCATTTTGAAATAAAAGTAAGTGGATACAAAAAGATGTTCCACTAGATTTTTCGTAGGTTCCATCCTATTTAGGGTTCCATCCCTTTAACGAGCACGAAGTGGATTCCATTCCACGAATAAAATAGATTTTAAGATGTCAGTGCCTTTCTATGAGTTTTAACAATATTCCTAACTATATAACTTATCTTGGAAACTTGAACTCTTGAAATTCTTGATACTCATGAGTCTTGAATCTTGATATCTTCAATCTTTGATCTTGAATCTTTATACTATACAGTTCTTCATTCTTTAGTACCTGCAAACATATCTATATATATCTACACAATAATGTTAGTATTATATATTTTATAATCTAATTCTAAGTAAGGTTGTTGTCATCAAAACCAACTCCTCAGGGACTAACAATCTCCCCCTTTTTGATGATGACAACCTTTGTTTATAAAATATCACTTCTATCCTAATACTTCTAATAACTCCCCCTTAATCTATGCCTAACTATCCTATTTTATACTTCTCCCCCTTTGTCATCAACAAAAACCATATAACTCCCTAATACTATATAACTCTATATAACTCCCCCCGAAACTAAGACTACATTACTTGTGATTATAATGATAGTGTTATCATACATAATCAATACTTAACTTTAAACTAAACTCTTAATAACTACTATTCTTAATAAACTATATATTCAAAAGAGACGAGAATATACGAATATTATATAATGTTATATTTATATGTGTGTAAACTATGTAAACAGTTATACATGTGTTTTTAATATAAACAACTATATATATACAACGATACGAACGAAAGAATGAAAGAAAGAACACTAAGGAGTATTCTTGACAATAGGAGACCTATGAATCGAACAATTAGGATAGTGGAGACAGAAGTTTCCACGCTATTCGACAAGGTTTCCATCCTTATCAAAACATACTTCACCAATGCAAACTACGGTGTCGTCGTCTTCAACTTGCACTTCATGAATAGGTGCGTCCTCTTCTTCCAAGGGTGCTTCTTCCTCTTCCATTGGCTCTTCTTCGCTGTCCTCTTGTGTATGGTCACTAGAAGACTCTTCTTCGATCAAGATCGGGTTCGCTTGGTTATCCATTAGGAACTTCTGCAAATTTCTAAGGATTCGACCTTGCTTCTCCTGTTCTTTACTCATCCGAATTTGTTTGACTTGAATCTTAGTCACCATTTGTAGAATGTCCTTTGTAGTATCCTCTAATTTTATCACACGAGCGTGAATGGAGCGTTGAAGAGGGCCGGGAGTAGGAGAGTAAAATGAGAAAGTCGAGTTTATGTTTGAATTTGATGGAGAAGCCATTATTTTCTTTGTTTCAGAAGTTTAAACCAGAAGAAAATGAGAGAGAATGAAGAGAAAGTCGAAATATGGAAGAATATATAACCAACTTTTCAAATTTTGGTGGGAATTTTAATTTTCAAAAAATATCGTTATATGTCGACATGGTGGGATATGGGGTTGTCGACAGGGGTATTTTAATTTTGGCTTCTAATTTATTTTTAATTTATTTAATTATACTTGTTATATATTTATGTTTTATATTTCAGTTATTGAACAAATACCTAATTCTCTTCTTAATTTAGTAAATATAAATTCATTTAATGGTTTTGTTAAGATATCAGCAGTTTGATTCTCAAAGTTTATATATTCGAGAGTAATTACTTCTTTAGTTATATTATCTCTAAGAAATGATGTCGAATATCAATATGTTTAGTTCGAGCATGATGAGTAGGATTTTTAGATAAATTTATTGCACTAGTATTATCACAATAAATTGGCGATTTTGAGATATTTAATCCAAAATCTCTTAAGGTTTGTTACATATATATTACTTGAGAACAAGCCAAAGCAGCAGAAATATACTCTACTTCAGTTGTTGATAGAGAAACTATATTTTGCTTTTTACTAAACTAGGAAACCAGAGAATGTCCCAAAAAGTGACAAGTTCCACTTGTACTTTTTCGGTCTGATTTACATCCAGCATAGCCAGCATCACAGTATGATATTAAATCAAATGAATCATTTTTAGGATAAAATAAGTCATAATCAGAGGTGTGTTTAATATTCTTATGATACGTTTTACAGCTTTTAAGTGAGTTTCTTTAGGATGAGATTGATATCTTGCACAGAGACATACACTATGCATGATATCAGGTCTACTAGCAGTGATTTAGAGCAATGATCCGATCATTCCTCTATACAACTTTTGATCTACATCTTTCGAGAGATCTTCTTTACTTAGATATTCATTGGTTGCCATGGGAGTAGGTTTTCCACTCGCAGTAGTCAAACCAAATTTATTAACTAGTTCTTTAGCATATTTTTATTGACTAATAAAAATACCATTATCTAACTGTTTTATTTGCAATCCTAGAAAGAAGTTTAATTCACCCATATGACTCATCTCAAACTCTTTTGTCATTATTTCAGAAAATTCTTTATTCATTTCAAAGTTAGTTGAACCAAAAATGATATCATCTACGTATACTTGAACTAGTTGAATATCATTTTTATTTATTTTAATAAAATGAGTATTATCTATTTTACCAATTTCAAAATTTGATTGTAATAAATAAGATCTTAGTCTATCATACCAGGCTCTAGGAGCTTGTTTTAGACCATATAAAGCTTTCTTAAGTTTGTACACATGGTTTGGTAATTTTTCATCTTCAAAAAGTGGTGGTTTTTCAACATATACTTCTTCTTTTACAAATCCATTTAAAAATGCACTTTTAACATCCATTTGAAATAATTTGAAATTATTATGATTTGAGAAAGCAAGTAGAATCCTAATGGCTTCTAATCTTGCTACAGGAGCAAAGGTTTCGTCACAATCTATACCTTCTTCTTGACAATAACCTTGGGCGACTAATCGTGCTTTATTTCTAACGACCTCACCTTGTTCATTCATTTTATTTTTATAGACCCATTTAGTTCCAATTATAGTTTTATCTTCAGGTCTAGGAACAAGTTCCCAAACTTCATTTCTAGTGAATTGATTTAATTCTTCTTGCATAGCCAAAATCCATGAATCATCAGTTGATGCTTCTTTAGGATTTATGGGTTCAATAGATGATATAAATGCTACATTACTCATTTTACTTAGTTGATTTCTAGTTGTAACAATAGATTGCATATCTCCTATTATATTTTCAATAGGATGATCTTCTAAAAGTTTAATCCTTTTATTAGAATGATTAATTTCATTATTAATTTCAGTTTTTTCCTGATTTTGAGTAATTAAATCTTCTTCATCATTTGTAATTTCAAAATCTTTTAAATTTTCATCAAATGAAACATGCATTGTTTATTCGATGGTGTTAGATCTTAAATTAAAAACTCTATAAGCTTTACTTCTATTGGAATATCCAATAAAGATTCCTTTGTCGGATTTAGGATAAAATTTATCCAAATTATCTTTTGTATTTAAAATAAAGCATTTACTTCCAAAAATTCTGAAGTATGATACTTTAGGTTTCTTTCCATGAAGAAGTTCATAAGGTGTCTTATCAGTTAAAGGTCTGATTAAAATTCTATTCAAAATATAACAGGCGGTAGCAACAGCTTCTGCCCAAAAGTGTTTTGGTAAATTACCGTTTGAAAGCATAGTTCTCGCACACTCTTGTATCGTTCTATTTTTACGATCAACTACTCTGTTTTGTTGTGGAGTTCTTGGAAATGAGAAATTGTAAGTTATTCCCTTCTTATTGCAGAATTCCTCAAACTTTTCATTTTAAAATTCACCACCATGATCACTACGAATAGTTATAATTTTTAAAGATAATTGATTTTGAATCCTTTTTGTAAAGTTCTTAAAACATTCAAAAGTATCACTTTTATGTTTCAAAAATATTGTCCATGTAAATCTAGAATAATCATCTACAATTACAAAAACATATTTACTATAATTTAATGAATGAATTTGAGATGGACCAAATAAATCAAGATGAAGTAACTCAAGGGGTTTTGAAGTTGAAATCATATCTTTTAATTTAAAGGAACTTTTTCTAAGCTTTCCTAATTGACATGCATCACATAAACTATCTACTTTAAAATTCATTTTAGGGAGACCTCTTACTAGATCATGTTTTGACAGTCTAGATAAGAGTTTGAAATTCAAATGTCCAAATCTCTTATGCCAAATCCAAGGGTCACTTGTATTTGCCAAAAGACATAGGTTATCATTTGAAACTTTCATACTAAGAATATAAATATTCTTTTTCCTAGTTCCCTCAAATATTATGGTTGAGTTATTATCTTCAATATTACATTTATCTTTTTCAAATTTAATTTTATATCCTTTATCACATAGTTGACTTATACTTAGCAGATTGTGTTTCAGATTCTTAACTAGCAAAACATTAGTAATAATAGTAGTTTCAGAGTTACCGACATTGCCGATGCCAATCACGTATCCTTTCGAGTTGTCTCCAAAGTTAACCAGTCCTCCGTCTTTGTATATAATATTATTCAGCATATCCGGATTACCAGTCATGTGTCTAGAGCATCCACTATCAAGTATCCACTTATTCCTTTTGATCTGCACAGATTGTCCATTGTGGATTGATTCCTTAATACCCATAAAGCATCTTTCTTGCACATTATAAAATTTGGGTAGACAACTAGAATTTGAATAACATTCATATGCAGACTCATGGAACAATGATGATTTAAACAATTCTAAACTAGTTTTAACAAATTTTTCAAAAATAGCCATTTTAAAACTTTTCAAAATTCAGATTATGAAACTTTTGAAAACAAAGCTCTGATACCAATTGTTAGAATGCGGATTAAGGATCTTAAGGCTAGAATTAACACTAAAGGGGAGGGGTGAATAGTGTTTTAAGAAATTTGTTAATCTTTTTGAATTTATCTTAATTTGTTAACAATGTATACACTAATCAGATACAGATATGAACACAGAATCAAACACAGATGCAAATATAAAGTAAAAGCAGTAAAGGAAAGAACACACCGGATTTTATACTGGTTTGGAGTTACCCTACATCCATTCCCGCAACACAAGTACGGATTTCCTTTCAAAAACAATTCTTACAAATACAACCCTCGGTTTCAAGGCTACGAGGTACACCCTCCAGAATCACAATCCTTTGGGTAGAGATACTTGATTTCCGGGGCAACAAGTTCACCTAATTGATTTCCAAGGCTACAATCACACCTTCTCTCGCTCAATTGATTACAAAAAGTCTATAACTCAGATTAGCACTTGGATCTTGTAGTGATAGTGGAGAGAATCAAAACCTGTCACATACCAAAATTTTCGACTTTCGAAAATTCGACATCGATACTCACTTTATCGACTGCCAAGCAATCGAGTGCCGGAAACTCCAATAGTGAGGGTTTTAGATAAAGAAAAAGGCAGAAGAAGAAGAAGAACGTAGAAGAAAGAAGAGAAGAACAACAGAACAACATTAGAACAGAAAACAATATCAGAATCTCACATATCGCAGTGGAACAATATATAATAGATAACACTAGTCTTTTAAAACAAAGAACTATATCAGTTTATACATACATCAATCATCAGAGTCAATATACAACAATGGACAGTTATATAAACTTGTCCTCATACAGAATACACAGCGGAATAAATACTATCAGATACAAATACTACGCCTCGCCATCCAGCTTGCTTCCAAAGCTCCAGAATATCCAGAATATCCTGATAACATAACTCTAGGCTGCCCGTGTGGAAATTGGTGGGCACCCAGAGTTTAGAAGGGAAACAATAAACTCCGAGTCAGTCATGGTGACTGGTGTGAGATCGTAAAACAGTTATTTATCTTTAAAATAAACAACAGAAAAACTTTAATGTCAATTCGCAATGCTTTTGGAAAATGAAACTACCATAAGACCTCCCACCACACACACAATGCAAACGCAGACTTGGAGGAGATTTCTTCTTATGATAGTCAAAGATGCTTACTACGCAAAATCAAATCATTTTGGATATTATTATTAGTGCATAGTGGAAAACATTTCTAAACTAGAATATAAATCTTAGCCAGCATAGGTACCATTATATTATGCCTGCTATAGCTTCCTCCTGAGGAGATAGGTTATACAATTGAAATCGTAAAGGCTCGTATTGTTTCTTTGGATTTCCAACAAATGGTCAGGCTAAGGAACTTCCTATCCACGATGGGTACGTCCCTGGAATAGACGACCCGAGAACCTAACCGGATCTCTGCCAACACAAGGCCGGGTTACCTCTGCAAAAATAGGTAACTACTGACACGCGTATGCCATCCCCCGATCGTCACCGATCTTCCCGAGGATCCCCGATTCGCAACAAACCACATAGATAATAATAATGCAGTAACCACAGAGGTTAAGTATCTGGGCTCCATACCATGATACCACCTTTATCCAGAAGGAATGACATACACTAAGGGGCGCTACTCCCTAGAACCTTGCCGCATCCTTCCTGTTTCGACCATTTCCGGGGTGTGAGGCTCGACGAAGTCTCGTCCACAAAGCTACGCTTTCTCAAAAAGCCCTGCTTTGGGTCAAACAAAAATGATCAACCTATGATCACAAAGATATAAGATCAAACAAATGATCATATCACAAATGATCAAACACTGATCATTTCACAGCAACACTCAGTATGCCACGTTACCAAATTGGGATATATCGCTGATGAATTTCAACTACATAACCTCTGAGCTCGTACGTCTCAGAGAAGGGTGTTAAGCTAAGAGAATAAATTCTCCGCCACCAACAGAAATGTATTTGAAAGAAATCAGCTTTATATCTCAAATTGTAACGTCAGACACACAATCCATACAAGTCTATTCCGGGATCGAACAGAACCGAAGGCACTTCTCACGAAGCCCTTGCATTTCCGGATAATTTTCTAATCACGTCCGGACTTCCCGTCACTAAGGGTGATAAAACCTCTAAATCGAAGATCAGTCGATGTAGAGTAACTCGACGGTAATCCTTCCGTTTTCAAAAATATCCGGTCTTCAACACCAGTCTTCGAATGCAATTCATAACGACGTATCACATATTCGGAATGGGTTATACGACCCCATGGTCCTTTCCCAGCTAACCCGAATAGTGAGCGCTTATTTAAAAATAAGTGTGGCATTCAAATACATCCAATTCATAACAAATACCTACTCAAGGTAATTATTGATAGTCGGTTATTTAACTATCAATAAAGATGCGCAACATCACCAGATTCCAAATAATTTTCCAAATTATTTCATCTTCCAAAATATATCTTTACTGGATATAAAATTTCCACACTTTCAAAAATAAATCAATATTTATTTTTAAACGAATTCCCATTTCTTTTTATAAATTCCATAGTGAATTTATATTTATCGAATATCTACTGATATTCGATTTTTCAAATCGATTTCAATATTAAATTTCAATTTATCTTTACAAGGATAAATTCTCAAAACGTTCATTTCATATTGGAAAAGCATTTCCATACTTATATAATAATAAGTAGTTCACACATCTATTTATTTTCAACACTTGAAAATATTCGACATACTTAAATCAAATTAAGTATATATTTCATTCTTTAAGGAAATCATTTATTTTAACAACATCTATTTGAGTCAAAACGAATGTTACGTAAAACATCGTTACGACAACTCAAAATCACTAGTATAGGATTCGAAATTTAGATAGATATATAAATCCCAATACTATATAAAACATTCCCTTTCGGAAATCATTTACTATAACAACAGTGTTATAGTCCACCATTTCCTTATATTTCTCGAAAACGTCTATTTCAACAATAAATGTTGAAATCTATGATTTCGATAGTTCACACGTTTTAAAACATCTTTTAAAACGATTAACTTCATTTCAAATATCACTTTTCCAAAACCATATTCATTTTACTTAAAGATATATTCACTGTCCAAAATCGTGAAAAAAATCCCCTTAATAATCTCTATATTTAAATTCATTAAATTTGATTGATTTCGAATTTATAAACACGTTTATAAATTCTATTTCCATTTTTATAACAACTTCGACTTATAAATCTTCTTTTATCAACTTCTATATTTTTACTTATCAAAATAAGTGATTTCGTATTTATAAACAGCATTTATAAATTCCAATTTTTATTTATAAGAACTTCAATATCAAATCAATTTCAATATTGATTTCTAAATTTATTTTCAACTTTGAGTAAAATTTCCCTGCTGATTTCTCAAAATTTCATTTCCAAATATTAAATCAATTACAGATTGATTTCTAATTTTATTTATCACTACTAAATAAATTCCTTATTTTTCTCAAATTATTCTATATTCTGTTTTTAAATGGATTCCTCAAATTGAAATCATTTTACATTGATTTCCCAAATTATTTCAATTTACCAATTGAATTTCTAAAGGGATTTCCAACTTATCTCCTTTTAAATAAATTCCTCTTTAAGAAAATAAATTTCAATCGTTTCTTTCAATCTATTTTAAAAATCCAAATTTTAAATTAAATTCTTCAATTTAAAATCACTATTTTATGAACTTCATTTATTTAGCATTTTCACTTTATTCTGGAATTTATTCCATAAGATTATAAAAATTAACTTTTTATACTTTAAAAATTCCTTTCTTCAAGATTTATTCAATTTCTAAAATTGATTCACTTTAGAAACTTCTATTTTTGATTTCAAAAATTCAATTGATTTATTTTTGGAATCCAGTGATATCAAACATCCCTTCAGCTAAACTTTTAGCTTTCAAACAATTTTCAGATATCCATATGATTAATAATATCAATATAATCATTCACAGATTCATATCACAGTAGAAATAAATTCAATCAATGTGAGGGGTCCAGTTGGATCCCTCCAACCTGTTTCCCTGCATCCAAAGACGTTAGCACAATACCATTCCACTTCGAGGTGGAATATCGCGGTATATAGGTTTTTATAAAAATCCGCTTACTAACGGTGCAATAGGGTCTCATCCGCTATACGAGGCGGGAAATCATCAATCCAATATATACATATGCCAATATGTATATATTGCTATATATATAGATATATCCTATTATATCTAATAGCACATTCAATAGCAATCAAAACAAATCAACCAATAACTGCAATAATTCCACTTTAAATTTTGAGTGAGAAAAATCTCACCTTTGCTTTTATTTTGCAATCCATTTTATTCCAGCTTGACTCGATTTCTTGATTTATACCTTGTATAAATATTTATACAATTTATTAATATTCGAACAATTTGAATAATTAATTTCCATTTGATAGTTTTAAATTTTAACTAATAAATTTATTTCAAACCAAAAATTTTCCTCTTAAAAATCTTTTAGTGGCTCAATAAATTAAATATGTTTATTCATCAAATTAATCACTTAAACATATATTTTTTTTTCCTAAATCTTATCCTCAAAATTTAAACTAACTTAACAATAAATAAACAAACTGCTACCTCAAAGCTCAGCGAACATGACCCAACTGCCATAACTCGATTGAGCCACTCCATCCAGTGCTTCGAACGAAGCTGTCCTGCCGAACATCCATGGTTGCGACATCGACCACCTCTACCCAGACGAGCCCACGCCGCTTTCTCCTGCAATCGCTGACGCATGGTCGCGAACGACCCCTACGCGAGCGCCTCGAGAAAAATGTCGAACCCCATTAAGTCACGGCCGCCATCGCGACAAGCACTCGCCTATCTCCCCAAATCGCGACCAATCGTGACACCACCAAACTCCAAGCGCCAGCAGAATTGCTAAATCGCGACCACCATATGCCGCCCACCCTGGCTCGAGAACGATGCCGCTTCCCCCTTCACGCGCAGGCGCCCTCCATCACGCAAACGCAAGCGCGCGCATGCTCCCTCTCCTTTGTCGACTTCGACTCCTCCAATGTCGAGCTTCACGGTGTCGCGGCGCCCACTCGAAAGTACCTTCAAGTCGCCCCTTGATTTCACGAGATGAAGTATTGAGCTCGGTCTTAATTTTGTTTGGAAAGAAGAGGAACGAATTGATTTTTTTCGCCTGGAAATCGAAACTGAAGGGGAGAAGGAACGAAATTGACAGAGGCCATTTTTCTCCTTTGTTTTGATTTTTGAACGAAGGTATGGGTTTTGATACTTAAAATAGAGGGGCGCGTGATTTTTCTTAGGCGTGAGTTAAGGTGGGTAGCGCGATTCCAGGCTGAAACAAAGGGCCGTGTTTATAGGGAGAAAACGTGGTGATGTAAATTAATGTATATTTTAAATTTTAAAATTAAATTTCATTTTACTTTTAACGCGTTCGCATATCGTACGGTCACGAAACAACTCCGAAAAATATGAAAATTGAAATCCGACAATAATTCGGTATTACGGACCCAATGGAATTGGTTTCGTCGAATTCCGAGACTGTGCGAAAAATGACTATTTTTAAATATCGATTCGAACGATTTAAATTCAAAACTGAACGAAACACTTTGAAATACAATTATGAAGTTTCTATTATCTTCAGTATTACCATTACGAATTTTAAAAGCTTTCGAAATATTTTTCTTCGGCTTAAAATTAAAGATTCAAATTTTTATTCGACTATCAATAGATTAAATTTTTATAATTTAATCGTCAAATTCAAAGTTATATCGGGGATTCAAATTAAATCGTCGTTCAAATATTTAAAATTAATTAAATATTCCCAATTTAATTCGTTCAAAATTCTGGGTCGTTACAGACTTCCCTCCTTAAAAGAATTTCGTCCTCGAAATTACAAGTTAGGAAAAAAAAGTCCTTAACTCGTCTACTATTTTTCAACATCCAATAGTTTTATCAATTTTTCAAAACAAATCTTTCTACTAAAGATTCGTTATCATTCAACTAAATTTCCAAACATTTTCAAAATTTTCAAACATCATTGTTTTCCTTAACAATTCAAATTTAAATTCAAATTCAAATTTAAACTTTCAAAATTTTCTCAAAATTTTTCTAACGCCTAAATTTTCGAAAAATTTCGCCAGCGTCTCCTTTGCGCGGCTAAACGGTACGACTACAAAACGTCTCTACGGACTCTCAGATTTCAAAAAGAAAAAGAAAAAGCCAAGCGGCTAGAGAAATAAGTCATCAAATCTCATATTATAATTCAAATACGTACCTTTTGTCGAGCAATTCAAATTATCTGTGAAATCAAATTCAATTCCCTTTATACATGTATATCTACTAGCCATAATATCTAGTTACACATTCAAACCATTTGCAAATTCTATTACAAAAATTTTCCAATATAAACTACTTATATCATCTTTAGTTCACTATTGAAGTTATATCCATTATCTTCGATTTTACATTTCAAATTTTATTTGAATTCAATTTCACATTTCAACTTCCCATTTGAATTTACTTTACCATTTTAATTCAATTTGGATTCAATTTATCTTCAATTCCGAAATATGGAATTTCATCGATTAACTTTTATTTACAACTGCTTATTTTAGATTAGTTTCAATTACTAATTCATTACGAATTCTAATTCACTTATTCAAATTCGGTTTCAACATTAAATTTTAATCTTATTTACTTCATTCAATTAGCCTCACTTACTAATTTTCAGTTTCAATTTCAGTTTCATTAAATCACAATTGTAAATTTAACTATTCATTCACAATTTTATTTTCATAATTCAATACTCAATTCCAGAGTCTTTTCAACCTTTTCAAAACCATTTTTGAAAACAATTCAAATCATCCTTTGAATTTCCAAAACAAAACTCAATTTTCCAAACAACTTTCATTTAAAACCATTTGGCAGCAATTCCTCTTTTGGAAACCCGAAAATGAATTCTAATGATGTGGCCACCATCATCAGGATTATTTTCCAGCGACCTAAAAGAGTTTAGAGCTTTCATCTCTCTAAAACAATTTTCAAAACCTTTGAAATTCATTTTCAAATCAAAAAGAATTTAAACTTTCCAAATCTTCAAAATTTTCAAATTCTTTTCAAAACCTTTCCAAAAACTTCTCTGGAATTCCGTTTCAATTTACAATTCACATTTACAATTTACATTCTTTAATTTCATTCGTATGTGAATTAATTTCTAAATTTTGGAGTTAAAATTCCAATTTCTCGTTTAATTTCAATGATAATAGTTTAATATTATCACTTCTAGCAACCATGCAACCATATACTGTTATAATTCATAGAAAATTATTTCTTTTCTATACAAAAATAGTTTTGGGCAAAATTATTTCATTCACCCTATTTTAAAACAATACTGTGCCGAATTGTTCTATTCAAGTGTTTAGAAACCCCTTCGATACAGTTTTGCAAGACTGTGCCGACGAAGGTTCATATACCACTCCATAAACCAATCATCACAATACAAAACAATTTTATATTCAAATAACAAATACGCGCTCATATCTATTATCACACTCAACTCATTCTAGAGTACTGCTGACTCTATCTCTAATGAGTAACACCCAACAGAGCAGGGTTGTCGCTTAACCATATGCTCTGATACCACTTTGTCACATACCGAAATTTTCGACTTTCGAAAATTCGACATCGATACTCACTTTATCGACTGCCGAGCAATCGAGTGCCGGAAACTCCAATAGTGAGGGTTTTAGATAAAGAAAAAGGCAGAAGAAGAAGAAGAAGGTAGAAGAAAGAAGAGAAGAACAACAGAACAACATCAGAACAGAAAACAATATCAGAATCTCACATATCGTAGTGGAACAATATATAATAGATAACACTAGTCTTTTAAAACAAAGAACTATATCAGTTTATACATACATCAATCATCAGAGTCAATATACAACAATGGACAGTTATATAAACTTGTCCTCATACAGAATACACAGCGGAATAAATACTATCAGATACAAATACTACGCTTCGCCATCCAGCTTGCTTCCAAAGCTCCAGAATATCCAGAATATCCTGATAACATAACTCTAGGCTGCCCGTGTGGAAATTGGTGGGCACCCAGAGTTTAGAAGGGAAACAATAAACTCCGAGTCAGTCATGGTGACTGGTGTGAGATCGTAAAACAGTTATTTATCTTTAAAATAAACAACAGAAAAACTTTAATGTCAATTCGCAATGCTTTTGGAAAATGAAACTACCATAAGACCTCCCACCACACACACAATGCAAACGCAGACTTGGAGGAGATTTCTTCTTATGATAGTCAAAGATGCTTACTACGCAAAATCAAATCATTTTGGATATTATTATTAGTGCATAGTGGAAAACATTTCGAAAGTAGAATATAAATCTTAGCCAGCATAGGTACCATTATATTATGCCTGCTATAGCTGCCTCCTGAGGAGACAGGTTATACAATTGAAATCGTAAAGGCTCGTATTGTTTCTTTGGATTTCCAACAAATGGTCAGGCTAAGGAACTTCCTATCCACGATGGGTACGTCCCTGGAATAGACGACCCGAGAACCTAACCGGATCTCTGCCAACACAAGGCCGGGTTACCTCTGCAAAAATAGGTAACTACTGACACGCGTATGCCATCCCCCGATCGTCACCGATCTTCCCGAGGATCCCCGATTCGCAACAAACCACATAGATAATAATAATGCAGTAAGCACAGAGGTTAAGTATCTGGGCTCCATACCATGATACCACCTTTATCCAGAAGGAATGACATACACTAAGGGGCGCTACTCCCTAGAACCTTGCCGCATCCTTCCTGTTTCGACCATTTCCGGGGTGTGAGGCTCGACGAAGTCTCGTCCACAAAGCTACGCTTTCTCAAAAAGCCCTGCTTTGGGTCAAACAAAAATGATCAACCTATGATCACAAAGATATAAGATCAAACAAATGATCATATCACAAATGATCAAACACTGATCATTTCACAGCAACACTCAGTATGCCACGTTACCAAATTGGGATATATCGCTGATGAATTTCAACTACATAACCTCTGAGCTCGTACGTCTCAGAGAAGGGTGTTAAGCTAAGAGAATAAATTCTCCGCCACCAACAGAAATGTATTTGAAAGAAATCAGCTTTATATCTCAAATTGTAACGTCAGACACACAATCCATACAAGTCTGTTACGGGATCGAACAGAACCGAAGGCACTTCTCACGAAGCCCTTGCATTTCCGGATAATTTTCTAATCACGTCCGGACTTCCCGTCACTAAGGGTGATAAAACCTCTAAATCGAAGATCAGTCGATGTAGAGTAACTCGACGGTAATCCTTCCGTTTTCAAAAATATCTGGTCTTCAACACCGGTCTTCGAATGCAATTCATAACGACGTATCACATATTCGGAATGGGTTATACGACCCCATGGTCCTTTCCCGGCTAACCCGAATAGTGAGCGCTTATTTAAAAATAAGTGTGGCATTCAAATACATCCAATTCATAACAAATACCTACTCAAGGTAATTATTGATAGTCGGTTATTTAACTATCAATAAAGATGCGCAACATCACCAGATTCCAAATAATTTTCCAAATTATTTCATCTTCCAAAATATATCTTTACTGGATATAAAATTTCCACACTTTCAAAAATAAATCAATATTTATTTTTAAACGAATTCCCATTTCTTTTTATAAATTCCATAGTGAATTTATATTTATCGAATATCTACTGATATTCGATTTTTCAAATCAATTTCAATATTAAATTTCAATTTATCTTTACAAGGATAAATTCTCAAAACGTTCATTTCATATTGGAAAAGCATTTCCATACTTATATAATAATAAGTAGTTCACACATCTATTTATTTTCAACACTTGAAAATATTCGACATACTTAAATCAAATTAAGTATATATTTCATTCTTTAAGGAAATCATTTATTTTAACAACATCTATTTGAGTCAAAACGAATGTTACGTAAAACATCGTTACGACAACTCAAAATCACTAGTATAGGGATTCGAAATTTAGATAGATATATAAATCCCAATACTATATAAAACATTCCCTTTCGGAAATCATTTACTATAACAACAGTGTTATAGTCCACCATTTCCTTATATTTCTCGAAAACGTCTATTTCAACAATAAATGTTGAAATCTATGATTTCGATAGTTCACACGTTTTAAAACATCTTTTAAAACGATTAACTTCATTTCAAATATCACTTTTCCAAAACCATATTCATTTTACTTAAAGATATATTCACTGTCCAAAATCGTGAAAAAAATCCCCTTAATAATCTCTATATTTAAATTCATCAAATTTGATTGATTTCGAATTTATAAACACGTTTATAAATTCTATTTCCATTTTTATAACAACTTCGACTTATAAATCTTCTTTTATCAACTCTATATTTTTACTTGTCAAAATAAGTGATTTCGTATTTATAAACAGCATTTATAAATTCCCATTTTTATTTATAAGAACTTCAATATCAAATCAATTTCAATATTGATTTCTAAATTTATTTTCAACTTTGAGTAAAATTTCCCTGCTGATTTCTCAAAATTTCATTTCCAAATATTAAATCAATTACAGATTGATTTCTAATTTTATTTATCACTACTAAATAAATTCCTTATTTTTCTCAAATTATTCTATATTCTGTTTTTAAATGGATTCCTCAAATTGAAATCATTTTACATTGATTTCCCAAATTATTTCAATTTACCAATTGAATTTCTAAAGGGATTTCCAACTTATCTCCTTTTAAATAAATTTCTCTTTAAGAAAATAAATTTCAATCGTTTCTTTCAATCTATTTTAAAAATCCAAATTTTAAATTAAATTCTTCAATTTAAAATCACTATTTTATGAACTTCATTTATTTAGCATTTTCACTTTATTCTGGAATTTATTCCATAAGATTATAAAAATTAACTTTTTATACTTTAAAAATTCCTTTCTTCAAGATTTATTCAATTTCTAAAATTGATTCACTTTAGAAACTTCTATTTTTGATTTCAAAAATTCAATTGATTTATTTTTGGAATCCAGTGATATCAAACATCCCTTCAGCTAAACTTTTAGCTTTCAAACAATTTCCAGATATCCATATGATTAATAATATCAATATAACCATTCACAGATTCATATCACAGTAGAAATAAATTCAATCAATGTGAGGGGTCCAGTTGGATCCCTCCAACCTGTTTCCCTGCATCCAAAGACGTTAGCACAATACCATTCCACTTCGAGGTGGAATATCGCGGTATATAGGTTTTTATAAAAATCCGCTTACTAACGGCGCAATAGGGTCTCATCCGCTATACGAGGCGGGAAATCATCAATCCAATATATACATATGCCAATATGTATATATTGCTATATATAGATATATCATATTATATCTAATAGCACATTCAATAGCAATCAAAATAAATCAACCAATAACTGCAATAATTCCACTTTAAATTTTGAGTGAGAAAAATCTCACCTTTGCTTTTATTTTGCAATCCATTTTATTCCAGCTTGACTCGATTTCTTGATTTATACCTTGTATAAATATTTATACAATTTATTAATATTCGAACAATTTGAATAATTAATTTCCATTTGATAGTTTTAAATTTTAACTAATAAATTTATTTCAAACCAAAAATTTTCCTCTTAAAAATCTTTTAGTGGCTCAATAAATTAAATATGTTTATTCATCAAATTAATCACTTAAACATATTTTTTTTTCCTAAATCTTATCCTCAAAATTTAAACTAACTTAACAATAAATAAACAAACTGCTACCTCAAAGCTCAGCGAACATGACCCAACTGCCATAACTCGATTGAGCCACTCCATCCAGTGCTTCGAACGAAGCTGTCCTGCCGAACATCCATGGTTGCGACATCGACCACCTCTACCCAGACGAGCCCACGCCGCTTTCTCCTGCAATCGCTGACGCATGGTCGCGAACGACCCCTACGCGAGCGCCTCGAGAAAAATGTCGAACCCCATTAAGTCACGGCCGCCATCGCGACAAGCACTCGCCTATCTCCCCAAATCGCGACCAATCGTGACACCACCAAACTCCAAGCGCCAGCAGAATTGCTAAATCGCGACCACCATATGCCGCCCACCCTGGCTCGAGAACGATGCCGCTTCCCCCTTCACGCGCAGGCGCCCTCCATCACGCAAACGCAAGCGCGCGCATGCTCCCTCTCCTTTGTCGACTTCGACTCCTCCAATGTCGAGCTTCACGGTGTCGCGGCGCCCACTCGAAAGTACCTTCAAGTCGCCCCTTGATTTCACGAGATGAAGTATTGAGCTCGGTCTTAATTTTGTTTGGAAAGAAGAGGAACGAATTGATTTTTTTCGCCTGGAAATCGAAACTGAAGGGGAGAAGGAACGAAATTGACAGAGGCCAATTTTCTCCTTTGTTTTGATTTTTGAACGAAGGTATGGGTTTTGATACTTAAAATAGAGGGGCGCGTGATTTTTCTTAGGCGTGAGTTAAGGTGGGTAGCGCGATTCCAGGTTGAAACAAAGGGCCGTGTTTATAGGGAGAAAACGTGGTGATGTAAATTAATGTATATTTTAAATTTTAAATTTAAATTTCATTTTACTTTTAACGCGTTCGCATATCGTACGGTCACGAAACAACTCCGAAAAATATGAAAATTGAAATCCGACAATAATTCGGTATTACGGACCCAATGGAATTGGTTTCGTCGAATTCCGAGACTGTGCGAAAAATGACTATTTTTAAATATCGATTCGAACGATTTAAATTCAAAACTGAACGAAACACTTTGAAATACAATTCTGAAGTTTCTATTATCTTCAGTATTACCATTACGAATTTTAAAAGCTTTCGAAATATTTTTCTTCGGCTTAAAATTAAAGATTCAAATTTTTATTCGACTATCAATAGATTAAATTTTTATAATTTAATCGTCAAATTCAAAGTTATATCGGGGATTGAAATTAAATCGTCGTTCAAATATTTAAAATTAATTAAATATTCCCAATCTAATTCGTTCAAAATTCTGGGTCGTTACAAAACCAGAAATTATCTAGTTTGATTCGATATTGATTTCGGCAGAGTAATGGTGTAATTTGTAAATAAGAAAGTGGAGAAGAAGAAGAGAAGTTAAATCAGAGAAAAAGTAATTAAAATTCGTTGAAAACACCCTTTATTAAAGTAGATCAATAGCCATGTCCATTGGTGAAGGGATGTGGCGAATAGACACTTCTTTTAAAAAACAATTTAACTGTCACCATGTCGACAAGGGTACATGTGACCATGTCGACATGCCCTTGTATTTTTTAGTGATTTGTTTTTCTTTGAAAATAATTTCTATATTATATTATACTTATATTTAAACTTTAAAATATACTTATATATAGTTATAATACATAAATAACTATAGAGAACAATATTAAAATATATATAATAATTTTCTATACTTTTATATTTAAATCTTAAGTATAAATATATAAAACAGCTAAATATATTAATATCAAAATTGTAGTTTAAAAACTTAGGATAATAATTTAAAATCAAAGATATTTAAAATTATGGATATTTAAAACTAAGGATATTTTTGAGGCTAAAATATATTGAAAAACTAGGACAAATGATTTTGGTTTTTAAACAGGAATATTTAAAATCATTTTGAAAAACAAGCTATATATTTTGAAAATCATTTTGAAATAAAAGTAAGTGGATACAAAAAGATGTTCCACTAGATTTTTCGTAGGTTCCATCCTACTTAGAGTTCCATCCCTTTAACGAGCACGAAGTGGATTCCATTCCACGAATAAAATAGATTTTAAGATGTCAGTGCCTTTCTATGAGTTTTAACAATATTCCTAACTATATAACTTATCTTGGAAACTTGAACTCTTGAAATTCTTGATACTCATGAGTCTTGAATCTTGATATCTTCAATCTTTGATCTTGAATCTTTATACTATACAGTTCTTCATTCTTTAGTACCTGCAGACATATCTATATATATATCTACACAATAATGTTAGTATTATATATTTTATAATCTAATTCTAAGTAAGGTTGTTGTCATCAAAACCAACTCCTCAGGGACTAACATCCTGTACACATTTCTTTTTATATGCATCAATATATTATCTCATTTCGTCCATCTTCAAAGCTGAGTAAAATCTGAAATAAGCACCATCTAAAACTTAAACAAAAATCCCAACTTAAACGATACAAATCACTACAAACCAGAGATCAAAGTGGCAAGTTTCAACTGAAAATTCAGGTCTGTTTCAAAGTAAAAGCAAGCTCTGTTCTTCTTCTGGAACACAACGGTGAGTAACACTTGTTTTAAATTTGACAAATATAGATTTGTTGCAAGTATATTGTGATAAGTATGCTTGGATACAAATATAAATTCTTTGTGTATATTGGTTGATGAGTGAGGGTGTGTAGGCTTCTGTTCATATGAATGTTCTCTGTTTAAAAATAAAAATAAAACTCTGAACATAAGTTTGCTTCAAAAATAAATTTCTCTTGATCTAGTAACCTTTTGAACTTGGGGTCAAAACAAAAATTGTTAGTTACAGTATATGATAAGTTTTAAAAATGCACACAAGTTAGAATAACTTGTTAATGTTTTTGGAAATTGAAAGAACAAAGCAAAGCTTTATATAAGTTAAAATTTAAATTTCTTAAATTACATTTTCAGGCATATAAACTGAATTCGTATACTTTAATTTGATTTTTAAAGCTTGAATCATAATTTTTAGAGTTAGATGCTAAGAGCAGTTCGAGTTTGGTTAAAATTCATTCTATCGTCGATCTCCGATGATCTACGAAGTTCTGGTGATCGGGATCATGGCTGGTGGTAGTGGAGTGAGCGGCGGTTGTAGGAAAAATATTGCGATGGTGTGTAGTTGGTCATGGCAGCGGCGGCAAGCTCTCGAAGTTTGTAAACCTAGTTTTAATGAGGCTGAGCTTTTCGTTTTGTTCGTCGTCTTCAATCGACTGAGTGCCACGTGGCTCTAGGAAATGAGAGAGGGGATGTTGTCGAGTTTGTAGCCGGAGTCGTAGACCTTCAGGTGGTCGGAGTTTGGTGGACGTGGCGTTGACAGATGAGGGTTTTGATGGTCTGGGTTGTTCCAGGCTTCAAGCTTGAACTCGATTACGATTTCGAGGCGTTGACGTGGTTCGTGTGGTTGGAGAAGGGTTCTGGAGTCGATCGTCGACTGGCTCGACGTAGTGGTGGTGCCGGAAGATCGCCAGCGGCGATGTGCACGTGCACGAGCACTGTGTGTTCTGGGTATTTGGTTGCCTGGGAAGAACTAGTTTT
Source organism: Allium fistulosum (assembly GCA_030737815.1). NCBI lineage: Eukaryota > Viridiplantae > Streptophyta > Magnoliopsida > Asparagales > Amaryllidaceae > Allium > Allium fistulosum. The sequence goes on from CM060904.1 coordinate 538,560,920, forward strand.
CTCGTGTGTTTACTCGAGTAATTCGAGTGTTTACTCGAAGCAAGAAAATGGGGTTTCAGGTCAAAATATTGTTCCAGGCTCTTCAACCTGAACCTTGTTTTCTGTTTTAAAATTCAAAACTAAATTTAAATTTATTAATTAAAGTTTTGAACTGAGGTTTAAATCAAAATGTAAATACGATTCAAGTTGAATTGGAATTTAGTTTAGACATAAGTAAAGTTTAAAATTTAAATTGTTTAAACAACTTAAAAACAATTAAATGTTTGAAGAAATTGGGAATTCAAAATAGATCTGTAGTTTGTAAATGGAAAATTTAAACAAGTTGAATTTAAAAGTAAACCCTGAAATAAGTTTTAAATCAGATTTTAAGACTTTAGAAATTAATTTCTATTTATAACTTAAGTGTTGCAATAAGTTAAAATGTTAAAGTTAAAGAAAAATTGATTTTTAACTCTTTAAAATTTCTTTTGTAATAAATTGTTACTTTAATATGTAGATTTAAAATGCTAGGAAATTTTGTTTTAAACTTGTTTGAAGATAAATAAGAATCTATTTCAATTTTGAATTTAAATTGAAATTTAAAAGGGGAACTTGATATCAATGTTTCTAACATCTTATAAATGATCATTAATGAATGAATATGAAGGTGTTACCTTAAGTAATAAAGATTAGTAATTTATAATTCATTAATTAATGGATCCTTAATGGTTGATCAATTGATAATTAAAATGATTAATATAAGAAATTTTCTTTAAAAGGTGATAAAGGAATTTAACCGTTAATGAGATTATTAACTAAGATTATTTGAACAATTAATAAATTAGATTGATTAATTTAATAATAATCAATTGTGGAATTATTAAGTATAATTACTTAATGACAGTAATTATGAAAACAATTTTTCAATGTAATTAATTGAGTTAATCGAATTAGTTCAAGTTATAATTTCTTAAGTTAATTAATTCAGAATAATCAGTTGATAATTTGGAAAATATAATTACTTAGAGAAGTAATTAATAGATAATTACTGAATGTAATTAATTGAATGATGATTTGAAATTGGAGTAACTTATTTGTTAATAAATTAAAGGATTAATTAATAATGGTGATTAATTAAGATTAATTTAGTCATTAAAGATTAATTGATTCATTGATAAAAAAATTGATTAGTTAATAATTAAGGGTTAACTAATAAATTTGAAAGGAAGATTTATTTCAAATAATTTGTAATTAAATTATGATAATTAACCCGGATTAATAATTGATACATATGATTTAAATGAATCAGTTGATTAATAAATTTACTTGTGAACGTTTGGATTCGACTGGATGATTGAATTGTTGATATCTCTGATCCGTAATGCTTTGTGATATATTCTGATTTGTGTGTAATCTGTACTATAGTTCATTTATCTGGGATGAATGTAAATTATTATCTATAACTTATATATATGTGATCTGTGATCTGTAAATGAAAGATAAGCATTATAGTTATATCGCTTATCAACTATATTTCTGTATTCTAATCTGTGATGATTGAATGATGTTGCACTACTGTGTGAAACCCCTGGACTACGCCATACACACACAAATATGGATTTCACGTGGAAACCAGTTAAGTCGCAGATTTTTGACAATTTTGAAGATTGAATTCTTGAATCCACATAGTTTTGAAAATTGGAATCTAAGAGCTTTGTAAATGAGTTTCAAATGTAAAGTTATTTTAAATAACTTAATAGAACTTGATATTTAATAAATTGATTTAAATTTGAATTCAATATTGAAATTGAATTCAATGATTTGGGAAACTAATTATTTTCAACTGATAAAAGCTCTTATATAAGAAATGGATTTCCAATTTGAATTAACGGAATTTCAAGTTTGAATTGAAAATGGTTTTCCAAATTACGAATAAATCTTTGGAAACGTGTTTTGAAAGCTACAAGTTAAATCTTTGTTTTATAGATTTAACAAGTTAATCCAATTGAAATGGAAATCGATTTGGAAAAATCTGTGAATGAATCTTTATGAAACCGGGTAAACTTTGTAAATTGAATCTTTTTATTTAAAAAGATTAAAATGGTAATGTGTTTAAACCATTTAAAGAGAAGTTTTGGGTAATAAGTTGTGACTTAACTGAAACCCCAATGTCCATATATTTTTAAATATCGCGCTCATTATTCGGGTTAGCCGGGAGAGGACCTTTGGGTCATATAACCCATTCCGAATAATGATACGCCGTATATGGATGGCAATTGAAGTCCGGTGGTGAAGACCGGGTATTTGTGAGAACGATAGGATGACTTATCGATTGTCTCTGCATTGAGTCGTGCCGGTATAGAGATTTCCTAAGTGATGGGAAATCCGATCGGGATTGTGAATACCCGGATTGCAAGGGCTTCTTCGGAAGTGCCTTCGGTTCTGTTCGAACCCGGAACATACTTGTATGGTTACATGTCTGACATTACACTTTGAGATATAAAGCCGATTTCTTTTAAATACATTTCTATTGGTGGCGGAGAATTTATTCTCTTAGCTTAACACCCTTCTCTGAGAAGTACGAGCTCAGAGGTTATGTAGTTGAAGGTTATCAGCGATATACTCCCAATTTGGTAATGTGGCATACTGAGTGTTGCTATGTGTTGATCATTTACTGATCATTTGTTGATCAAAGCATGGCTTTGTGAAAAGCGTAGCTTTGTGGACGAGACCTCATCGAACCTCACAGACCGGAAATGGTCGAAACATGAATGATGCGGCAAGATTATGAGGGTCGCGCCCTTTAGGGTGTGTCATTTCCTTATGGAAAAGGGTGGTATCATGGTATGGAGCCCAGATACTTACTCATGTGGACACACTATATTTATTACTGTGTGATTTTGGTTATCGAGCGCTCGGATAAAGGTCCCAAAGGACCAAGGGGTGGCATACTCGAGAAGTAATTACTTAGTGTCAGAGGTAACCCGACCTTGTGTTGGCAGAGATCCGGTTAGGTTCTCGGGACGTCCATCCAGAGGCGTACCCATGTGGCATAGGAAGTTCCTTAGCCTGACCATTTGTTGGAAATCCAATTTCCAATATGAACCCTGTACGATTTTAGTTGTAGAACCTGCCATTTACTTATGGTGGTCACCACTGTTTAGATGGTAGCTATAGTAGGCATACAATAATGGTTGTATGTTGGCTAAGATTAATATTATACTTTCGAAAGGTTTTCCTACACTATGCATTAGTAATAATATCAAAAGTGTTTTGATTTTGCGTAGTAAGCATATTTGACTATCATAAGAAGAAATCTCCTCCAATTCTACGTTTGCATTGTGTGTGTGCGGGAGGTCTTATGGTAGTTTCATTTTCCAAAAGCATTGCGGATTTCAATGTTAAAATTCCTTTGTGGCTTGTTTAAAGATAAAATGTTTTTGTTGCTCACACCAGTCCCATGACTGATCCAGAGTTTATTGTTCCCTTCCTAAACACTGGGTGCCCACCATTTTCCACACAGGCAATCTAGAGTTTGGTTTCTCAGATATTCAGGTTGAGTAGATTATCTGGAGCTAGTCAGTCCTTGAACGACTGACCTTGCTTTCCGCTAGCTATGGATTGGAGCATTCTATTGGAGATATTCTATCCGCTGCTGGTGTTATCTATTTTCTTTCCGCTGTTATTTCTTGTATCATATCTTTGATGTATATTGATATATGTTGTATCATTCTGTTGTATCATATTGTATCAGATTTTTGTATCTGTCATTGTATCAATGTTATATATATATTGATATATTCTTTTTCTTCCGCTGTGTTGTTATACTTAATGGTGTTAGAAGCTCCGGCAAGCCAGATTCGGCGTTTGAATCTGCGGCATTTTGAGTACAAGTGAAGTACGGGTGCCGATTTTCGAAGGCCGAGTTTTTGGATTGTTACATTTGGTATCAGAGCTAAGGTTGAACTTTAGCTCAAGAGTATAACACATTAAGTAACTCATTAGATATAGGGTGAAGTATACCCTAGAATGAGTAATCCCTAAGATATCTGTTCGAACGCCTCAGTAAATTCTCTTACTATTTACTGATAGTGAGTATGAGTGTAAGAAGAGGATGAGATAGGGGATAGAGGAATACAACTATAAATGGTCAATACTCTGTAACAATAAGGAAGCAATCTTTTCTCTATCAATCTCTTTTGTTCAGCATTTCTTTCTCAATTCTTCAATGGTTCCTGGTAGTTCCAAGAAGAAGATTCGATATATTAATATGGGATATAAACTCCAGTTGAGTCAGAAATTGTTGTTTGGATGTATTGGTTGCCTTGTTTGCTTTGGTTGCTATGGTTGATAGGTATACTTTAGTTTCTAAACTAAAAGTTTTGGAATTGTATCCATATATCTATCTATTCTTTGGGTCCAGATATATTCTACGGATGGTTAGTTATCCCTTAGGACTAACCGATGCCCCTGCATATTTCGTAGATCTGGATAATCCGAGTATCTTGTGAAGTGTTAAAATAGATTCGTTCTTGTATCTATTATTGATATTCTGATTTGGTAAGCCGAATGTAGAATAGATATTCGGTTGATTTGATGAAATATTTCTTCATCTATCTTTGTGTCTCCCTGGCAATTTCGAGGACTAAATTCTTTTAAGGGGGGAAAGTTGTAACAACCTCAAATTTTATATAAATTTAAATTGATAATTAATTTGATTTTTGAATTAAAATTGTGAAATTTATCAATAAAGTGATGTGACCCGAATTAAAATAAATTCTGTATAAATCATTTAAATTTAATGTATTGTATATATATGTATATATGTGAATATATATGTATTTGAGCATATATGAGTAAATTTGAAATTTTATATATATATCTATATATTTGATTTGAATTTAAATCATAAATAAGTGGTTCAAAATAAAAATATAAATTATATAAGATAAAATAAAAATAGATAAAAATAGGAATACACACATATAAGATAAATTAACACTTAACTAAAATCTAATAACAAATTAAAAGGGAAATTTATTTGTATTTTAAAGTGACATTACAAAAGAAAAGAAAATAATATACATTCAAATACAAATGAAAATAAATAAACTATATGGTTTTATACAATGTAAAGTAAAATATAAACCTTAATATCATATTAATAAATCAATACAAAATAATACGAATAAAATAGATACAAAAATAATAAAAGAAAAATAAAATAAAATAGAAGTTCATTTACATTATAGAGTAATGAAACAAGTTGTACATGAAATAAAACAAATTACAAATATCTAAGGACAAGCTAAATATAGAAATACAAGATAAGAAAAGAAAGAAAATATAAAGAAATAATACATGGAACTTTATTTACATCACAAAGCCATAAGGCAAAAGAAGATATATACATGCAAGTATATATTGTATAAGTATGTAGGCTGAGTAAACAAATCATTTAAATACAAAACAAGTAAATATATAAAAAAATGGTACCAAAGCAATTAATGCATGGAACATCTGCAGCCACCAAAGGAAAATATCAGCAACCTAAAGAAGGAAAAAATCTCTGATCAACTTGTATAAAATCATATCAACTTGTACAAAATAATAATATAGCCTGTACACATTTCTTTTTATATGCATCAATCTATTATCTCATTTCGTCCATCTTTAAAGCTGAGTAAAATCTGAAATAAGCACCATCTAAAACTTAAACAAAAATCTCAACTTAAACGATACAAGACTACAAACCAGAGATCAAAGAGGCAAGTTTCAACTGAAAATTCAGGCCTGTTTCAAAGTAAAAGCAAGCTCTGTTCTTCTTCTGGAACACAACGGTGAGTAACACTTGTTTGAAATTTGACAAATATGGATTTGTTGCAAGTAAATTGTGATAAGTATGCGTGGATACAAATATAAATTCTCTATGTATATTGGTTGATGAGTGAGGGTGTGTAGGCTTCTGTTCATATGAATGTTCTCTGTTTAAAAAAAAACCCTGAACATAAGTTTGCTTCAAAAATAAATTTCTCTTGATCTAGTAACCTTTTGAACTTGGGGTCAAAACAAAAATTGTTAGTTATAGTATATGATAAGTTTTAAAAATGCACACAAGTTAGAATAACTTGTTAATGTTTCTGGAAATTGAAAGAACAAAGCAAAGCTTTATATAAGTCGAAATTTAAATTTCTTAAATTACATTTTCGGGCATATAAACTGAATTCGTATACTTTAATTTGATTTTTAAAGCTTGAATCATAATTTTTAGAGTTAGATGCTAAGAGCAGTTCGAGTTTGGTTAAAATTCATTCTATCGTCGATCTATGATGTTCTACGAAGTTCTGGTGATCGGGATCGTGGCTGGTGGTAGTGGAGTGAGCGGCGGTTGTAAGAAAAATATTGCGATGGTGTGTAGTTGGTCATGGCAGCGGCGGCAAGCTCTCAAAGTTTGTAAACCTAGTTTTAATGAGGCTGAGCTTTTCGTTTTGTTCGTCGTCTTCAATCGACCGAGTGCCACGTGGCTCTGGGAAATGAGAGAGGGGATGTTGTCGAGTTTGTAGCCGGAGTCGTAGACCTTCAGGTGGTCGAAGTTTGGTGGACGTGGCGTTGACAGGTGAGGGTTTTGATGGTCTGGGTTGTTCCAGGCTTCAAGCTTGAACTCGATTATGTTTTCGAGGCATTGACGTGGTTCGTGTGGTAGGAGAAGGGTTCTGGAGTCGATCGTCGACTGGCTCGACATAGTGGTGGTGCTGGAAGATCGCCAGCGGTGATGTGCACGTGCACGAGCACTGTGTGTTCTGGGTATTTGGTTGCCTGGGAAGAACTAGTTTTCTCGTGTGTTTACTCAAGTAATTCGAGTGTTTACTCGAAGCAAGAAAATGGGGTTTCCGGTCAAAATATTGTTCCAGGCTCTTCAACCTGAACCCTGTTTTCTGTTTTAAAATTCAAAACTAAATTTAAATGTATTAAGAAAAGTTTTGAACTGAGGTTTAAATCAAAATGTAAATACGATTCAAGTTGAATTGGAATTTGGTTTAGACATAAGTAAAGTTTAAAATTTAAATTGTTTAAACAACTTAAAAACAATTAATTGTTTGAAGAAATTGGGAATTCAAAATAGATCTGTAGTTTGTAAATGGAAAATTTAAACAAGTTGAATTTAAAAGTAAACCCTGAAATAAGTTTTAAATCAGATTTTAAGACTTTAGAAATTAATTTCTATTTATAACTTAAGTGTTGCAATAAGTTAAAATGTTAAAGTTAAAGAAAAATTGATTTTTAACTCTTTAAAATTTCTTTTGTAATAAATTGTTACTTTAATATGTAGATTTAAAATGCTAGGAAATTTTGTTTTAAACTTGTTTGAAGATAAATAAGAATCTATTTCAATTTTGAATTTAAATTGAAATTTAAAAGGGGAACTTGATATCAATGTTTCTAACATCTTATAAATGATCATTAATGAATGAATATGAAGGTGTTACCTTAAGTAATGAAGATTAGTAATTTATAATTCATTAATTAATGGATCCTTAATGGTTGATCAATTGATAATTAAAATGATTAATATAAGAAATTTTCTTTAAAAGGTGATTAAAGGAATTTAACCGTTAATGAGATTATTAACTAAGATTATTTGAACAATTAATAAATTAGATTGATTAATTTAATAATAATCAATTGTGGAATTATTAAGTATAATTACTTAATGACAGTAATTATGAAAATAATTTTTCAATGTAATTAATTGAGTTAATCGAATAAGTTCAAGTTAAAATTTCTTAAGTTAATTAATTCAGAATAATCAGTTGATAATTTAGAAAATATAATTACTTAGAGAAGTAATTAATAGATAATTACTGAATGTAATTAATTGAATGATGATTTGAAATTGGAGTAACTTATTTGTTAATAAATAAAAGGATTAATTAATAATGGTGATTAATTAAGATTAATTTAGTCATTAAAGATTAATTGATTCATTGATAAAAAAATTGATTAGTTAATAATTAAGGGTTAACTAATAAATTTGAAGGAAGATTTATTTCAAATAATTTGTAATTAAATTATGATAATTAACCCAGATTAATAATTGATACATATGATTTAAATGAATCAGTTGATTAATAAATTTACTTGTTGTAATGACCCGTAATTTTTAGATATTTGAAATGAGAATATTTAATTGATTTTAAATATTTAAAAGTAAATTTCTAACTTAAATATCAAATATCAGTATTGGGTAATTAATTTTTGAATTTAATTATCGGAATTGAGGAAAATATTGAATCTTGATTTTTAAGCCGGTTAAAAATAATTTGAAGTCTTACAAAATTCATATTTATAATACTAAAGATATTAGAACTGTTAAAATTAAATTTAAGGGTGTTTTGTTAAGTTTTGAAATTTATAACGTTTAAATTGAATTTAAAAGTAGCCTTCCAAGGCACAGTCTCGAAATTCGACGAAACCAATTCTATTGGATCTGTAATATTGTATTATTATCGAATTTCAAATTTAGGAGTGATTGGAGTTGTTGTGTGAGCATACGATATATAAACGCGTTAAGATTTCATATCGAATTCAATATAATAACTGGGTTCGAAAAGCTATATTCTCCATACGATCGAATTTGGATTCGAAACCTTTTCCATCGTGTTCGTAACAGGGGTATAACATTATAAACGCCTGGCGGCACACCTCGATAGGATGTCAAAATTTTGAGTTGCAATTTCGAGACGTTTAAATTTAAAACTATATATATTGTTTATTGTTGAATAGTCAAACATCTTCACACCCGAAATATCACCTCTTTTCAAATCACTGTGGCTAATCTTCTCCTGCACGCTTCTCTCTTCACAAGTTAAAATCTTATCTTCTTCGTTTTTTTTATAAGTGGCGTGCCTCCTTTACCCTTTCTTCCAATTGAAATCAAAACGAAATCGTTCATTTTTTTTTAACTGAGACTTCCTTTATCTTCAAACTGAATATCAAAGCGTTCATCCTAATTCAAAATTCGAATTCGATTTCGTCTTGAAATCGCATTCTTCCTCTGAAATTGATTCTCGATCTCAAGCAATGGACGGTGCGGCGATTCGGTGGAGGCTCGAGAGTGGACGTGACTGCGGCTTAGGGGATGGCTCAAGTTCGACTTCGCTTTGAGGTTCGATCGAAGGCCGCACGTGAGGCATGGAGGATTTTCGGCCAGCAAGCAACGCGAGGGGTAGCTCACGATCTTAGGTGAATTTGGGATCGAAGTTGCGAGGCTATGGGAGGGAGAGGCCAATTCAGGTGGGCTTTGGGTCATCGTGGGTTGTGCTCGCATAGTGGTGAGGTCGCGGTTTCCTAGGGAGTGGTGATAAGCACGGTTTTGGACAGTCGAAGTGGATGTGGAGAAGATTGCCGTTATTGGATGGAGTATTCAGATTTTTCGACAGTGAGGTATTTTGATAATCTATTTGTAAATTAGGTAATTAAATGAATTTATTATAGGATGAAATCTATAACAGGAAACAAAAAGAAAAATTTATTACAGCAGATATAAGCAATTCTGTTTTATATATATGTGTAGGTTAGGAAATAATTTTATGAGGTTTATAATTGAGATAGTTGGTATAGAGGGGAATTTCTAAATAAAATTTAATATTGTTTTACCATGTTTAAACAGAAAAGATGTATGAGATGGGTAAGTCAACTTTAAATTAAAAACAAAATTTAAATTACCTCAGTGATTAATAAAGATGTGTAATTATGTTTTTACAAGGTCAAAATTTTGATGAAATCAAAGGCAATTTTGAAGTGGATTGCAAATAAAATCAAAGGTGAGTTAATCTCACTCATCTGGTTGCTATTTAAATTTAAATAGTTAAATTTAAATATTTGGTGAATGATTGGATTGATTTGATATGATAGTATATATAGTAGTATATATATCAATATATATATATATATATATATTGGAATATGTATATATTGGAGTTGATTTCCCGCATTATATAGCGGATGAGACCCTATGCGCCGCATAATAGCGGATGATATTATATAAATCCCATATACCGCGATATTCCACCTCAAAGTGGAATTGGTATTGTGCTAACATTTGTGGATGCAGGGAAACAGGTTGGAGGGATCCAACTGGATTCCTCAAAATTATTTAGATCATTTAATATTCTGTGGTATGAATATTGATATCCTGTGATGATTTTATTGGAAATTGAAATATTGGATGATATGGTTGAATTGAATATTTCAGTAAAAGGGGTTATCAAAAATATATTGAATTGGGATTTTTGGAAAGAAATAAAAGGGTAAAATTTAAGTAAAATAATTCTAGTGAACTTGAATAAATTAAATAATGAATTGTAAAGGAAATAAAAGCGATTTCAAAGGTTTAACAAATATGGGAAAAGGGGATTTTGAATTAAACAGGGGAATAATAAATTTTAAACTGAAGTGATATTATTTTAAAGAATAAAAGAATCTATTTTTAAATTCAAGGATTAAATTAATTAAAGGATAAATAAGGAGTTTTGGAAATTTGAAATTGGTATTTTCAATTAAAAGGGGTTCAACTCATAATAAAGAAATAAATCTAAAAGTTAATATATTTTGAAATAAATGAAGTAAGTAAAGAAAATTATTTCAAGTGAAGTGGGTTGGAAATCAATTGTAAATTGATTTAAGTATTTGGAATTGAAATTTTAAAGAGAAGTGAGACTTTGGGATTTATAAACTGGGTTTATAAAGTAAAATAAAATATCAGTGGATATTTGAAAATATAAATTCAAGGTAGGAATTTATAAAGGGATATGAATTGGTTTAAAAATAAATGTTGATTTATTTTTAAAAGATGTGAAGAGAAGTGTATTTCCTTGGATAGCCAAGTACGTTTTCAAAGCAATTTGAAATATAAGTTAAAGGTTTTAAGTATGTTTTAAAAAGCATGTTTTAGAAAATTTGTTTTTCCCTAAATGTTAATTTCCAGAGTAAGTATTTTCAAAAATCTATTATTGTAGTAATTTTATAAAAATGATTTGGTATTATGTTTTAAAAAGAGAAATTTAGTTTATATTTATAAAGTGGTTTTATTTTAAATATTCTTAAAGTATATATTTTAATAAAGTATTAAAGTAATTTTAAATTTCAATATTATAAAGTATATTTATAATAAAGTGTTTTTAAATTATTTTAAAATATAAAAGCATTTTGCACTTGGTGTTCCAGTGGAAATAAATATTTGGGAAATGTATTCCGTAAAGAGGAAACTATTTTGAAGACTGTTTTCAAAAAGGGGTTTTAAAAATAGAATTATATCTTGCGAAGATATTTAAGAAACAAATAATTTGGAGAAATTATTTACTGTTGATGGTTGTTTGTGAATGAGATTGATAGTTAAATCACCGACTATCAATATTGGCCAATGCGCTGATCGTTTCGAAGAGACCGGGATCGGAATTTATTTCCCGAAAACCACTTCGATCCGGTTTGTACGTTTTCGTGGAAAACGAGTTTGGATTCGAAGTTGGAGCAGTGAAGTGCAAGGGCTAGTTGCTACTAATCCTGAGGATATTTCCAAAATGGATGTAGTAGGAATAGTGCCTTTGGTTCCGTTCGGACCCGGGACGGACTTGTATGGACGAATGTTTTCGGAACATCGTTAGGTGGACGATGGGCATTCTAAGGGATATATTCTATAAAGGTAACGCTTAGCCTCGAGCCTCATCAACCAGGAATGACTGAAAATCAGGGGTTATGCAGCAAGGCTTCATGGGTAGCTACCACTTGAGAGTAAGGTCATCCCTGTCTAGATGTCCCTTTTTATTTCGGCTTAGTGGTGCGGTTGCTGATCACAACCGTGGGGTGATTTTATTCAGAATTATCCAGTAAGGGATAGTTCCGGCCTTGTGTTGCAGGGGACTTAGGGTGGGTCCTCGGTACTGTGATCTAGGCCATGTACTGTGATAGATGGTATCCCAGTGCCTAGTCATTAGTTGGAAATCCATTCTCCCTACGTGCCGTGTACGGTATTTGTTTGTATACATATTAGATGGAATTTAATAGATGTAACAATTTCAGTTATTTGAATAAGTATTTGTATATAGACACTATTATAATATCAGAAGATTTGATAAGAAAGTGTGTTGGCTAACGTAAGGTAAAAACCCGACATGTTTATTTGTGGCGTGGTCTTACGAGATGCTTTTGATTTCAAAGGATTTTTTTTTGAACTTTAATAATCAAATTGAGTGTGATTTTCTCACGCTGGTATTCCAGACTGACTCGGGTATTGTTTTATATAATGCTCGGGTCAGACCGAGATAAACAGGTTCTGGATATGATGCTGTGGAGCTCAGGAGACGAGCTGGTTGGCGAGACGTATCTTCCGTATTTGTGTATGTATATTCCGCTGTGTAGATTGATGTACATTCAGTTGTATTGAGGACATGATATGTGTTAATCCTCTTTGGTTCGCGACATAACGAGTTAAAAATGTGACCGACTTAAGAGGAAGACCGACTTAACAAGTGTGCCGATTTAACAGCAGCCGATTTAAGGAAGCATACGACTTATAGAGTGTGACGACTTAACAAGTGTGCCGGCTTAACAGGTTACCGAGTTAAGGAAGTCTCCGAGTTAAGGGGGGCTCCGACTTAACAGTTCGCAAGTTAAGGAACGGCTCCGATTCAAGGCTCTCACCGACTTAACCACTTAAGATCTCCGACTTAACCATAGGACCAACCTAAGGAAGCCTATCGACTTAACAGTTTAATAACCTATGGGTTAACTCTGCTCCGACCTAACAATACTCCGAGTTATGAAATGCTCCGAGTTAAGAGTCTACGAGATAAGGGAGTCTTTGACTGAAGGCAATTGTTGATAACTTGAGACCTACGACTTATACTAAGTCGCGTACGATATCTTAAGTCGTCGCCGACCTACGATTTATGACTGGTTCGTTCTGGACATTCAGAACACAACTTACATCCTTATCTCGCCGCCGACTTACCTTAAGTCTTCCACGACTTAGGACTTAGGAAAATTTCCAGTTCAGAGTTCAGCTCCTATAAATACCCCACCACCTTCAACATGAGGGGGACTTTTGGCCATTCATTTCTTCAAGCGCCGTTATTTTGTCAAATTCTCCACTCATTCAGCAATCAAAGATCTTCAAGCATTCAAGACACTACAACAAACTTCGATAGGAATTCCTTACATCCAACACGGATTCATCGAGTTTCATCATCGAAGATTGAGCTAGTAGTCAAGATTGTTTCTTGTGATCAAATTATACTGTTTTCATAAGAGATTTGTACCGATTTGTAACCAAATTCAGTAATAAAGAGATTCAAAGTGGACGTAGGCTTAATCTCAAGCTGAACCACTATAAAGTGCTGTCTTTTACTGCTTTTCTGCTAGTTTACTGCTTAAATTCTGTTCCCGTCACACGGGTGGTGCTTTCACAATTCTATTACACACACCGAGTGTTAGCGTTCACTTTTTAACGTTAACATTTTGGTGCTTTCACTGAGAATTGAACTCAGGCGATCGTCCACCGTTGCATCGCAAAGATTCATAAAGAGAACCTCTCTTAAAAACCAGAAGTTGATACGAAATAATGGCTCCTGGAAGAAGAGGTAGACCTATCAGATCCAGAAATGCTCATGAAGGGACTTCCGCTTCCCCAACAACAGACCAAGCAACTCCTACCGTTGGAGTCACCAGGGCTGAATTGGATGACGCAGTTTCTGGATTATACCAATAGATTGAAACCCAAAACGCTTTGATGATGGATAGATTAACTGCTCTGCTCGGGGCAAATCGTCAACCAGAAAACCATCAAACAGCCTTTCCTCAAATGCCACCTTTCCAAACTGAGGGTTTTATGTCGCAGCCAACTGATCGTGAACATGTGCCCAGGCAAGCTTCCGAGGGAAGGACTGATGCCTGCCCGGAGATGTCTTTGAACAATAGAGAGTACCTGTCCGAAATGGTTGACCGCATCATGAAAGAGAGCATGCAAAGGGAAGAGAATGAGAACGACTGGGGATTTGCACCGAGCAGAACTCCGTTTACTGAAAGGATCTTAAAAGCGGAATTTCCAAGGAAATTTGTACCTCCTACTATCCAAGCCTATAGGGGAACGAGTGACCCTAATCAATTCCTATACAAATACGATTGGCATATGACCGATGCAAGAGCATCAGACGAGATCAAGTGTCGATACTTTCCAGTATACCTGGAAGGTGTGGCTTTACTTTGGTTCACAAAGCTTCCAGTTCGGTCTGTAGATAAGTTCTCCGACTTAACGCAAAAGTTCAAAGAACAGTTCAGATTGTATGCTTCAAAAGCTAAGGATATAATATCACTGTCTAACCTTGAACAAGTGCCCGGAGAATCAATCAAATCTTTCTTGAGCCGTTTCAATATAGCTTTAGCCGAAGTAGAAAATGCGGAACCACACATGATCCTGACTTATTTGATGCGAGCCATTGATAAATCGAGCAAATTTGGAATATGGCTAAAGATGAAGGAACCAAACTCGCTTGAAATTTTTTATAAAAAGGCCGACGAGTTCATTCGCCTTGAAAGCCTTTCTACGACATCGAAAGTGGTTGTTGCCCAAGCTAATAATAACAATGTCCCATCTAATAAAAGAGAATCTGAAAGTCAGAAAAGGGAGAATGAAGGAGGAAAGAGCCAGGGAAATGAAAAGAAACCTCGCCGCTTTAATCCTTCGGATTTTACTCCTTTAATTGATACACCAAGAAATATCTTTTTTGCAACAAAGGACGTTGTCAGGTATCCTAAGCCACCTGAGATGACGAGAGGTGCAAAGCGTAATGGAAAATTCTGCCAATTTCACAATCAACCTGGCCATGACACTGACCAATGTCGCCAATTAAAGAATGTGATTGAAGAATTGCTGGAGCAGGGTAAACTCCAACAATACGTTAAGAGAAGCGGAGCCGATCCAACCTCATCCACTCGGGATCAACAACGTCCTACCCATCAATCCGATTCTCTCAACAACACTGCAGTGCAAGATTCAGAAAAGCTTGTCATTAATGTTGTCACAGGAGGTCCACACCCAGCAGGCAGAAGTTGGGACGACTGCTAATTGTCCACAAAACTACAACTGGGGCATCTTTCACTTTCTCTGGCATATAAATCCGAAGCTGCGAATCTAGTGCAAATGGAAAATCAGTCCGGAAATTCTGAAACAACAATAACTAGCATCCATTTTTTACTTAACAGCATTGCTTGAATTTGTAAAAATGATAATGGATGTGTGACTTCTGCATTGTAAACCGCTGAGAAATCAGTGTGACTGAATAATGAAAAACTATGAATTCTTTGTTTTATATTACGAAATGCCTGTTATATTTCGATGTGTAAATACTCTAAATGTATTGCTAAAGTGTCGATCTAATATTGCAGGTCATTAAAGCAAAGCTCACCCATCGCAAGCTAAGCGAGCCCTACAAATCACTTATTAAGCAAATACCAAGCAACCAAAAATTCCATATTCAAATCCCATATAAGAAGAACTTCACATAAAAAGTTGGCAACTCCACTGAGGCAAACCTTCGTTAAGTGGTTGTGACTGTCAATACGAACAGACATCCAATTAGGTAACTTGCATTTGTCCTGTGAAGTTGTTCAACAGTGAAGTCCACTTCTTCGGATAAGACAATTTACTTGCAAAGGAAGACGCGCTTGGAAACAATAATGAAGGGTAGCTGATTAGCAAATGATGAGGGAACATGGGCCACCGAACATAGAAATAGCCAAAAGGAGGTATGCCACTCAATAAAGAGGGCAAGTAGAACCACCGAAGGGACACCTTCCCAAGCAGAAGGAAAAGGGCCCTTGCTAACTGATCGTGATGCATCCGATCAGGCAGCTTGCGTCCGTCCCGTGGATCTACTCGCCCTGAGAAGCAACCTTCCTGGCACACCAACCAACCGATGCTCCTTCCCAAAGGTCAACAAAGCCCTCTAACGAGGCACGCCAATAAACGAAAGTTCTTCTCTCAATAAAAAGATTGGTGGAACCACCGGAGGGGCACCTTCCCACGCTGAAGGAACAGGGCCCTTGTTAGTTAATTGCGATCGTTTGTGCAAACGAACATCCAATCAAGCAACTTGCGTCCGCCTCGTGGATCCATTCAACCATGAGAAAGTAACTTCCAGACAATCACAAGACCTCTTCAGAGGCAAAAGCCCTTTTTGGAGGCACATTTCACCCGTGTAAAAGTGCAAAATGCTCCTCTTCTGAGGCCCACTTCACCAGTGATGAAATGCTAAAAAGCCCTTTTCGGAGGCACATTTCACCCGTGTAGAAGTGCAAAATGCTCCTCTTCTGAGGCCCACTTCACCAGTGATGAAATGCTAAAAAGCCCTTTTCAGAGGCACATTTCACCCGTGTAGAAGTGCAAAATGCTCCTCTTCTGAGGCCCACTTCACCAGTGATGAAATGCTAAAAAGCCCTTTTCGGAGGCACATTTCACCCGTGTAGAAGTGCAAAATGCTTCTCTTCGGAGACCCACTTCATCAGAGCTGAAATGCCAAAATTGCTTCTCTTCGGAGACCAAAATTGCTTCTCTTCGGAGACCAAAATTGCTTCTCTTCGGAGACCAAAATCGTTTCTCTTCAGAGACCAAAAGACCTCTTCAGAGGCGTACTTCACCTTGCTTGAAGTACCAAAAATAAACCCTTTACTGGGGCACAAAATCAAAACCTTCTTCAGAAGCTCATTTCACTGTGCAGGAAAATTCACTTTTAAACAAATAAAAGTGATCATTCCCAAAAGTTGAAGTGTTCTTCAGGAAGAAAGAGAAAGTAAAAACTTCTCTGAAAACGAGATATACTCTATTAAAAGCAGAATGATTCTTCCCCTAAAAGTGGAATTGTTATTCTCTGAAGTGAGAATATCAGCCTTGTAAAAGCTAGAAATATTGCAATGCACTTGTGATATGGGGGCAACACTATACAATTCAATTATATTAGTAAAAGCAACATGCCACAAGTTCATTGCAATATCATGAAAAATAGATGTGGAATAAATGTATTCCCAAACATAGACAAAAAGTTTGTACAAGTAAAAGGAATCGTTTATTCTACACTAAAAAAGAGAAACAGATGCGTTCTCACATACACAAGAATTTGTACAAGTAAAATTACTATTTTATTTAGTACTATGAAAATTCTTTACATGTGTAGATATCTCAAAAAAAAGCAAAAGCAGGGACCGGTACCCGCACAATCTCCGGTCTATACATGTAAAAAGCAAAATAAGAAGTAGAAAGTCCAGCTTGTCACTCCTTCTTTCCGCCACCCTTGGAGCCTTTGCTTGGCCTAATAGTTAATTTCGGAATCCGATGTGGGCGGGACGGAGAAGGAGAAGTGGTTGGGTCTTCTTCTGTTTTGTCTTCCCCGGTCGAAGCACCTCTCTTCTTCTTCCTTATAGCACGCTTCCCCTTCCTCCTCGAAGAAGATTCGCTCCCCGGAGTAGCAAGCAATGTTGAAAGCTTCAGATCATCATCTAGAGACCGCTCCGGGGTCTTCTCGATGTCTTCAAGATCATCCGCCTTCTGCTCCTGCGAAACAGCCGGATCGTCCAGGCCTTGAAGAGCTTCGATTTTTTCTGCCTGCGATCCCGGTTGGGAAGCAGAAGGAGGAGTAATCTGTAAAGATGGAGGGACGGCAACTGAAGGAGTGGAAACTTGCGCAGTGTTTGGTGCCTCCGCTGTAGAAGAAAAGAAGTTAAAATCAACATCTCCCGAAAATAGAGAGGGTATCGGTTCACCAAAGTTTAAGTAACAAGTAAGAAGGTCATCAAACTCGGTTAAATCAAATAACTGGTTCATTGGGCCCGGGACGACGCCAAAATTACCTGGAGGAGTTGGCTTCGCAAGGTCAATCTCGAATT
The DNA here is from genome assembly GCA_030737815.1 of Allium fistulosum. Classification (NCBI taxonomy): domain Eukaryota; kingdom Viridiplantae; phylum Streptophyta; class Magnoliopsida; order Asparagales; family Amaryllidaceae; genus Allium; species Allium fistulosum. The sequence goes on from CM060904.1 coordinate 538,578,833, forward strand.
TCTCGGCTTCAGTATCGTCCGGTGCCTCATCCTCAGTGGGAGTGGTCGCAGTTTCTTGAGCAATTTTAGCTGGGAGTGAAGAATGGGAGCCGGAATCCATAATGTTTACATCGGTCGAAGTGGAAGTATGAACATGGGCAGTTAAAGGAGCTTCCTCTTTTAAAAGCTCTTCTCCCAGTGATTCAGCCCGTGCTTTAGCAAGCTGCTCCTTCCCTTTAACAAGAGCGGCGCGAGCATCATCATCAAGATAGCGAGCCTCGAGTTCTGCTTCATCATAGCCGGCACCTTTAAACATATCAATTGCGGCTTCCCACACTTCAGCCAGAGTGATTTCATAATCAGGACCCAGAAAAGCAAGGCTCCCACGACCCAGAACGTTGTGTAAATAAAAGTCGAATAAGGTAGAGCTGATGTTTGCTTTCGTTGCCTCATGTGATTGCTCAGCCGCTTCTTTTTCGGCAACGGCAGCAACCCGACCAGTAATAGCCTCATCACGCTCTGTCTCAGCTTTAGCGAGTCGAGACTTTAGTAACTCAATCTCCACGTTCTGGGAGGTGATTTTTTCCCACAGTTCGGCGTTTTCTGTGCGATATTTCTCAGTAGTATGCTGCTCAGCGGCAAGCTTCATTTCGACATCTCTTTGTGCAGCATGTGCATCCCGCACTTGCTTCCGAAAGACTTCTTCTTTTTGAGTATGTGATGCAGAAGAAGAGGCGAGATTTTCCTTAAGCTGCTTAACTTCAGATGCAAGCCTTGCATTGTCATCCGCAATGTTCGTCATCTCCGTGTCATGCTGCTTGCATCATTTATCCCATTCAGCTTTATCATTCTACAGAGTCAGCATGTTTTCAAGATTCATATGGTTGACTCTCTGGAGTTCATCAACAAGTTTCTGCCATTGCGACATTCTCTCAATGTTAAGCCGAACTGCATCGAGACTTTTAAGCATGTCTTGCTTATCGATTGGGACCAAATCCAGGTCAAAACGCACTCCTTTTAAACACCAGTTCGGAAACCGGCTTTGAAGTGTTGGAGGGCCGTCTTTAACCTGATATTGGGGCCTGCTGATGATCGTTTGGATATCAGTTTTCTTTAAAGGAGGAGAACCGGCCGGAATATCAGAAGGGACAGGAGCATCAGTTTTCTCAGAAATTATAAATGCGTCACTTGGCTAGGACCGCTTGCTTGACTCATCGGTAATATGAGTCTTCCCTTTGTCATCATAAGACTTTCGCTTATGAGAATCGTAACTTCTGTAAGAAGAATCATATCGATCAGTGTCTCTTCTTCTCTGCCGCTGTTCATAATCCCATTTTTCTTGAGCCTTCCTTTGGGCCCGTTCCTCATCTGTCTCCCTCTGGTCACCAAGATATTTCCTAAAGTCATAGGATCCACGACCTCCATGGCGCTGAAATGAGTCATAGTACGAGCCGGTACGCCCCATCGGAGAATCTGAAAACCGAAAAAGAAGTGACGACTTAAACTATTTATATACTGGGGCAGTAGAAGACGAACCGGTACGTACGACCTACGACCTACGACTCATCTTAAGTCGTTCACAGAGCAAGCTAAGGGAATCGAAGCACACGACCTACGACTTAGGCGTGTACTTCGAGGGGCAAATGTTAATCCTCTTTGGTTCGCGACATAACGAGTTAAAAATGTGACCGACTTAAGAGGAAGACCGACTTAACAAGTGTGCCGATTTAACAGCAGCCGATTTAAGGAAGCATACGACTTATAGAGTGTGCCGACTTAACAAGTGTGTCGGCTTAACAGGTTACCGAGTTAAGGAAGTCTCCGAGTTAAGGGGGGCTCCGACTTAACAGTTCGCAAGTTAAGGAACGGCTCCGATTCAAGGCTCTCACCGACTTAACCACTTAAGATCTCCGACTTAACCATAGGACCAACCTAAGGAAGCCTACCGACTTAACAGTTTAATAACCTATGGGTTAACTCTGCTCCGACCTAACAATACTCCGAGTTATGAAATGCTCCGAGTTAAGAGTCTACGAGATAAGGGAGTCTTTGACTGAAGGCAATTGTTGATAACTTGAGACCTACGACTTATACTAAGTCGCGTACGATATCTTAAGTTGTCGCCGACCTACGACTTATGACTGGTTCGTTCTGGACATTCAGAACACAACTTACATCCTTATCTCGCCGCCGACTTACCTTAAGTCTTCCACGACTTAGGACTTAGAAAATTTCCAGTTCAGAGTTCAGCTCCTATAAATACCCCACCACCTTCAACATGAGGGGGACTTTTGGCCATTCATTTCTTCAAGCGCCGTTACTCTGTCGAATTCTCCACTCATTCAGCAATCAAAGATCTTCAAGCATTCAAGACACTACAACAAACTTCGAGAGGAATTCCTTACATCCAACACGGATTCATCGAGTTTCATCATCGAAGATTGAGCTAGTAGTCAAGATTGTTTCTTGTGATCAAATTATACTGTTTTCATAAGAGATTTGTACCGATTTGTAACCAAATTCAGTAATAAAGAGATTCAAAGTGGACGTAGGCTTAATCTCAAGCTGAACCACTATAAAGTGCTGTCTTTTACTGCTTTTCTGCTAGTTTACTGCTTAAATTCTGTTCCCGTCACACGGGTGGTGCTTTCACAATTCTATTACACACACCGGGTGTTAGCGTTCACTTTTTAGCGTTAACAATATGATTATTGTCCAGTTGTATGTTATGTATACTCTGATGATGTATTGAATAAAACAGATATAGTTTTAATTTGTGTAAAGATCTGTTAGTATATATTATATTTTATTCCGCTGCGATGGTTAGATTCAGCTGTTGTTTTTCTCTTTTCTTCTTCTACCTCTTCTTCTTTAAACCCTAATGGTTCGATTTTTCGTGTATGAAAAATTTCGCCTGTTACACTTGTGAATGTTTGGATTCAACTGGATGATTGAATTGTTAATATCTCTGATCTGTAATGCTTTGTGATATATTCTGATTTGTGTGTAATCTGTACTGTAGTTCATTTATCTGGGATGAATGTAAATTATTATCTGTAACTTATATATCTGTGATATGTGATTTGTAAATGGAAGATAAGCGTTATAGTTATACCGCTTATCAACTATATTTTTGTGTTCTAATCTGTGATGATTGAATGTTGTTGCACTACTGTGTGAAACCCCTTGACTACACCATACACACACAAATATGGATTTCACGTGGAAATCAGTTAAGTCGTAGATTTTTGACAATTTTAAAGATTGAATTCTTGAATCCACATAGTTTTGGAAATTGGAATCTAAGAGCTTTGTAAATGAGTTTCAAATGTAAAGTTATTTTAAATAACTTAATAGAACTTGATATTTAATAAATTGATTTAAATTTGAATTCAATATTGAAATTGAATTCAATGATTTGGGAAACTAATTGTTTTCAACTGATAAAAGCTCTTATATAAGAAATGGATTTCCAATTTGAATTAACGAAATTTCAAGTTTGAATTGAAAATGGTTTTCCAAATTACGAATAAATCTTTGGAAACGTGTTTTGAAAGCTACAAGTTAAATCTTTGTTTTAAAGATTTAACAAGTTAATCCAATTGAAATGGAAATCGATTTGGAAAAATATGTGAATGAATCTTTGTGAAACCGGGTAAACTTTGTGAATTGAATCTTTTTATTTAAAAAGATTAAAATGGTAATGTGTTTAAACCATTTAAAGAGAAGTTTTGGGTAATAAGTTGTGACTTAACTGAACCCCAATGTCCATATATTTTTAAATATCGCGCTCATTATTCGGATTAGCGGAAGAGGATCTTTGGGTCATATAACCCATTCCGAATAATGATACGTCGTATATGGATGGCAATTGAAGACCGGTGGTGAAGACCGGGTATTTGTGAGAACGATAGGATGACTTATCGATTGTCTCTGCACTGAGTCGCGCCGGTATAGAGATTTCCTAAGTGATGGGAAATCCGATCGGGATTGTGAATACCCGGATTGCAAGGGCTTCTTCGGAAGTGCCTTCGGTTTTGTTCGAACCCGGAACAGACTTGTATGGTTACATGTCTAACATTACACTTTGAGATATAAAGCTGATTTCTTACAAATACATTTCTATTGGTGGCGGAGAATTTATTCTCTTAGCTTAACATCCTTCTCTGAGACGTACGAGCTCAGAGGTTATGTAGTTGAAGGTTATCAGCGATATACTCCCAATTTGGTAATGTGGCATGCTGAGTGTTGCTGTGTGTTGATCATTTACTGATCATTTGTTGATCAAAGCATGGCTTTGTGAAAAGCGTAGCTTTGTGGACGAGACTTCATCGAACCTCACAGACCGGAAATGGTTGAAACAGGAATGATGCGGCAAGGTTATGAGGGTCGCGCCCTTTAGGGTATGTCATTTCCTTTTGGAAAAGGGTGGTATCATGGTATGGAGCCCAGATGTAACAACCCGCATATTTGTCGATTTTATATTTAAATATTTTATTTAAATATTTCGTCGTTCGTCGGATTTTGGTCCGAAAAGTTACTCTTTGCAAACAGTCGAATTGGGACTCGAGACCACCTCCATTGAGTTCAAAATGTCGTTTGCGATCTTTTTGACTGTAAACTTCGATATGTTTGGAGTTAGGAGAATTTTGCCACTTTTCACTTAGGGCTTTGGGTTGGGTTTCAGCCCAATAACCCCACTTAACCTCCTACCTCTCTAACTCTTCATCCATTCACTCCCATTTCATTTCATTTCCTCAAGCAAACTGAAAATGGTGGAGAGGAAGAGGAATTAGAAATTACAAAACCCTAGTTCCATTTGCAAATTCTTGTTCTAGCTCCAAATTCAAAGAGAACCCATTAGTAAGCTTCATCTCCTTCTTCTCCAACACAATCCCTCTTCAATTTCAGTTTATTCCTAAACCTAACTTTGGGGAATGCCCTTCTTTAAAGCTTTGATTCAAGCTTGTTGAGTTGGAATTGAAGAACGATTGCCCTTGCCATTGCTTTCAAGCTTCTTCTTCATTGATTTGGGTTCAAAAGGTGAGATTTTTATCTCACATCTTAATCTATATTTATCTTCAATTGTTAGGTATGAATTCCTAACACTTATTCTTGTGCAAATGCTTTTGGTTTGGATTGATTTGGTGAATATTCCAATTTTTAGTGTTTTGAGTTCAATTCTTTGAAAATCCTAACTTGGATGTTTTGATCATGTTTTTGGTGATGAATCGAAGAGCGTATATGGCCGGGTAGTCGATTGGCGTAAACCCTTAGCGCCGTTGCTCGACCGATTGCATTTCGGAAGGGATTGGCATTCATTTGATTGGCATGGGAGTGCTGGAAACAGGCTCCGGTCGACCGACCTCAGAGTCCGGTCGACCGACCTGCTACTCTAGCATCTCCCTGCCTCTGTTTGGAAGTGCAGGTTACAGGCTTCGGCCGACCGACCTCAGGGTCCGGTCGACCGACCTGCTACCCGAGCACTTCTGTCTCTGGTCCGGTCAACCGACTCAGGGAGTCCGGTTGACCGACCTGCTCCTATTTGCCAGTTATTCCTATATTGCTTATTTGTTTGAATTTCCAACTTTAATAGATTCGTGTGGTCTCCTATTTGTTGTTATCATTTCTTAAGACTTTGATGACTCCTCTTTCGGGATGGTACCTCGTTAGGTCGCTCGACCCTACCTCCCTTAGGTCGTTAGACCTCATTTTGTCTTCACTAGGTCGTACCGTTTTGACGGGGCGCTGCCCCGCACCCCGCCGTGGGCGCTGCCCCCTGGACCCCCGTACAACTCTGCGTAAGCGATCTTATCCGAAAAACATTTAACAGAACTTCTTACCTTGATGGTTTTGGGAATTGATTTCTTTGGATTTTTCTCACGTCTTCGAATGTGAATTTTATGTGATTCGATTTGTTTCAACAATCGTTTTGTGACTTGTCACTCTAAAGATTTGAAGGTTGTAATACTAGTAGTAAATATCAAAACCCTTTCATCAAAATGTTTTCAACTCTATTTTTAATACCAAACTCGTTTATTAAACCGTTTCCTAATCTACTAGTATATACAAGCCTTTACTTCACTCGGATGAGAAATCGAATTAAACGACTTAGTAAAACGAGTGGTATGAAACGCTCGCGTTCACTTTGTCGGTTAGCTCTTGGACTTGTTCGATTGAACCCTTTTTGTGACAATTTCCTAGTGGAGATCTACAGTTTGTTCGTAAATATTTGAGTTAAGCAAGTGGTTATGGGACATGAAGCTAAACTCTTATATTTACTAGCTTAGTGTAATTGACACTTCCTTATGATCGATGACGATCATTCTTGTGATTTAGACTAGCGTTTGTGCGATGTCTCTTTGTTTGCGAGGTTAGACTAGACACCATTTGTGTGATTTCGATTCACACATATCTCTTTATCTTCAAGGTTAGTCTATGCCTCATTGGTGTGATTTCGATTCACACATATTGAAACTCTTGTGACAATTTTCTAGTGCAGATCTACAATCTGTTCCTAAATATTTGAGTTAAGCAAGTGGTTATGGGACATGAAGCTAAACTCTTATATTTACTAGCTTAGTGTAATCGACACTTCTTGATGATCGATGACGATCATTTTATGGTTTAGACTCATGGGTCGTACCTATTTAGGTGCGTCGATGTTTACTTCTCGCATGGGTCGTATCTATTTAGGTGCGTCGATGTTTACTTCTCGCATGGGTCGTATCTATTTAGGTGCGTCGATGTTTACTTCTCGCATGGGTCGTATCTATTTAGGTACGTCGATGTTTATTTCTCGCATGGGTCGTACCTATTTAGGTGCGTCGATGTTTATTTACTTCGTGGAGCAATCGGCTCAATAAGTCGGGGCATGGGGCGTATCTATTTAGGTGCGTCGATGTTCGTCTATGCATGGGTCGTATCTTTCTAGGTGCGTCGATGTTCGACTTTGCATGGGGTGTATCTTTCTAGGTGCATCGATGTTAGACATTACATGGGGCGTATCTTTCTAGTTGTGTCGATGTTTATTTATGCATGGGGCGTATCTTTCTAGGTGCGTCAATGCTAGAGCATGGGTCGTATCTTTCTAGGTGCGTCGATGTTCGACTTTGCATGGGGTGTATCTTTCTAGGTGCATCGATGTTAGACATTACATGGGGCGTATCTTTCTAGTTGCGTCGATGTTTATTTATGCATGGGGCGTATCTTTCTAGGTGCGTCAATGCTAGAGCATGGGTCGTATCTTTCTAGGTGCGTCGATGTTCGACTTTGCATGGGGTGCATCTTTCTAGGTGTATTAATGCTAGACTTTACATGGGGCATATCTTTCTAGGTGCGTCGATGTTCAGTTTATGGGATTGGTCATCCTCTTTTCTTGAGATTTCTGGATTTTATGTTTCACCAGCTTTTACCATTGACATTGATGAGTATGTCATTTTATTGTGGCTTGGTGAATTAAATTAAGAATTTGACATTCTTTTAATCTTTGAGAAGATTCTTGTGATATTGATTAATCTCTTGTTGATTATCATTTTTCATACTTGTAGTAGTATGCTTTTATGGTTATTATACATTTATGCCATATCTCTTGTTCTATATCATCTTATCTGATAATTATAGCTAGACTGATCCGTTTATTATTTTCTTCTTAAATAATACTCGGGTCAGACTGAGATATTACAGGTGCTTCCTCATGACTTCTTATCCGGAGCCATCTTCTGACTTTGGCTAATTACTCTAGCTTAGTAGTTTTTGGTTGTACACATTTGAGATGTAGACTCCATGTTGTATAACTAATCTTTTGTCTAGCACTTGTGTCTATTCTTTTGTGTTATTGTGGATCTTATTTGACCACTACTCTGATATACACTTTTAGGTGTTATATTCATATCTATTTCCGCCTTTGTGATATGAGCTGTCTGTGACTGATTTATGTTATGTTTATTTCTATGTTTGTTTCCGAAGATTATATATAGCCACCGTGTGATAGCTTTGTGTTTGTATCGGTATGTCGGATTTCCCTATTCTATCTGACATATCGGTGCTCGCACAAAGAAGTTACACGGATGGTCGCTCCTCAACAGCCTTATTCTCCGTGCTAATTGACAGCACTACATCGTAGTGTTCTTGGTTAGCGTGGGTATAGAGGTGGGGCGTCAAACCAGATACTTACTCATGTGGACACACTATATTTATTACTGTGTGATGTTGGTTATCGAGCGCTCGAATAAAGGTCCCAAAGGACCGGGGGGTGGCATACTCGAGAAGTAGTTACCTAGTGTCAGAGGTAACCCGGCCTTGTGTTGGCAGAGATCCGGTTAGGTTCTCGGGACGTCCATCCAGAGGCGTACCCATGTGGCATAGGAAGTTCCTTAGCCTGACCATTTGTTGGAAATCCAATTTCCAATATGAACCCTGTACGGTTTTAGTTGTAGAACCTGCCATTTACTTATGGCGGTCACCACTGTTTAGATGGTAGCTATAGTAGGCATACAATAATGGTTGTATGTTGGCTAAGATTAATATTATACTTTCGAAAGGTTTTCCTACACTATGCACTAGTAATAATATCAAAAGAGTTTTGATTTTGCGTAGTAAGCATATTTGACTATCATAAGAAGAAATCTCCTCCAATTCTGCGTTTGCATTATGTGTGTGGCGGGAGGTCTTATGGTAGTTTCATTTTCCAAAAGCATTGCGGATTTCAATGTTAAAATTCCTTTGTGGCTTGTTTAAAGATAAAATGTTTTTGTTGCTCACACCAGTCCCATGACTGATCCGGAGTTTATTGTTCCCTTCCTAAACTCTGGGTGCCCACCATTTTCCACACGGGCAGTCTAGAGTTGGGTTTCTCAAATATTCAGGTTGAGTAGATTATCTGGAGCTAGTCAGTCCTTGGACGACTGACCTTGCTTTCCGCTAGCTATGGATTGGAGCATTCTATTGGAGATATTCTATCCGCTGCTGGTGTTATCTATTTTCTTTCCGCTGTTATTTCTTGTATCATATCTCTGATGTATATTGATATCTGTTGTATCATATTGTATTAGATTTTTGTATCTGTCATTATATCCATGTTATATATATATATATATTGATATATTCTTTTTCTTTCGCTGTGTTGTTATACTTAATGGTGTTATAAGCTCCGACAAGCCAGATTCAGCGTTTGAATCTGCGGCATTTTGAGTACAAGTGAAGTACGGGTGCCGATTTTCGAAGGCTGAGTTTTTGGATTGTTACAAAAACCATATACGCGATCTATGTTTTCGAAGCGGTTGTAAAGTGGAATGTTATACAGTTGAATTGTTTGTCCTAAGGTTAAGTCCAATGGAAATGTTAGTGTTAACATTTCGAACGATGTTATCATAAGGAATTGTCTATCTTGAGGAGTATTCTAAGAGAGAGGACAGCGTTAGCATTCGTCAAACTTATACGGGGAACCTATGTAGAGGTTTAAGATCTCTTCAAGATGCACGAATCCATGTAGTGATTCGTGATCTGTTCGAGATGAAGGAATCCAATTAGGGATTCGTGTGCTGCTCAAGTGATGAAGACACGTGTGAGAGATGTCGAACATAACCTTGACATCGAGAATGACTAAAACTAGAGTAGGATGCACAATCTCGGGTTTAGTTTACCCATGATGGTATGTCAACTCAAGACTTAGAGTATGCTTTCGATTATTTGGCCAGGGAGTTGGTTATACTTGATGCCACGCAGTTCACCAACCAGTTTTGTTTAACTTAGAGTATATCCTATCTAGAGATATACGATGCTCGAAAGGAAGTTTCTGATCCTTATCATGGAGATCTGCTTCAGTTTACTAAGGGCATCTCTACGGAAAACAATCCAATATACGAACGCGCCTTAGCGGTATTGATTATATACCTATTATTGTGTAACATTCACACAACAGCTATTTGATATAATTTATGTGCCACACTCTAAACATTATCTATCATATCATTATATGTTAAACTTAATGACTGATTGGTTTCGTTTGAGGGGAAAACCGTCACGGTAATTTGTACGGTCTCAAAAATGTTTTATTGTATGTCACTCTTATTTCTTGAGTTTTCTCATGCTGCTTTACCAGACTGATCCGGGTATTATGTAACGACCCATAAATTTCAGTGGTTTTATTTATTTAATTAGTTGAAATTTTGTGAAATTTTAAATGATAAAATTTTGAAATAAAAATTTGATATTTGGAATGCGTCTAATTAATCATAGCAACTGGTAAATTTTCATCAAATAATTTGAAAGTTTATTTTCTAGTGTAATTTTATTCCAATTTATATCAGTTCAAAATTGATGATAATAAAATGTTTTCCAAACCTAAATATTTTTACATAGAAAAATTCTAATTCATCTTCTGACTAAGTCGTCATTTTTCGTTTTTCCAAATTCGGACTTCTTTAGCTCCGTCGATCTTATTTTTCTGCGTTTTTACTGCATTTTCCGCTAGTAGAAAATTCAAATTTTTATAATTCAATCGTACCACTGATATCTGTATACTGTTTTGATCGTCTCGTTGTGCTGATCTCCACGGTATATTCGTTTGTGTGTTTCAGTATCCGGTACGTGGCGAAGCAGTGAAACGATTTGTTGCACCGATACCCCATTTTAACCTTTTATCTTCATATGGACTTTATTGTTCACCTGTTGAAAACCAACGGTCACAACTTTTATTATTTCAGAAGTTAATAGTCATGTGGCTTCCTCTGTTTCCAACATAAATTATATTTGAAATTTTATTTCTGGTTGTAATTGCATAGAGACCTACTCCTTTGTATCTTCTGAAACCATCTGCGTCCCCTCACATTTCTCTTCCTCCATTCTTTTTTTTCTCCTCTTTTTGGTTCGGCCATGCCTCTAAAAAAAATTTGCGAAAGCTAAATAAAAAAAGGGGAAACGAGCCTAAGCTATCAGTCATTAGCCGAAATTCCACTAGATATAGCATTCCCATGTCGTGGCCACTGACCTGGTTGCTTCCTCCTCACGTTCCAAGAACTGATCTCCCCTCCACCATGCAACCCCACTCCCCTTCGCCAATGAATCCAACACAGCTCCGACCATCAGCCTCTACCGCTCCTCTTCACTCGCCGACGCTCCGACTTCGACCAAACCCTGTGTGCCGCCTGCACCCCCTCACCATTCCACAGCCCACCTTCGAACCGCCCGCACGTCGGTGCCACCACCACCAGTTTGGCCACTGAAGCCCCTAGCCGGCCACCGTTGTTCCCCTCTCGGACTTCACCTCGTCTTCCATCGTTTTGTATATAGGTGAGAATGTAGGTATATTGACTTAATAAGTTATTTATTCGGTTAGTTATAGATTTTGTGACTGCTCATATATTTTTAACTATGTAAATTATAGATTAGTCTATCTAAAATTTTACATATACAGTGTATAGTATTGTATATGTAAGTTTTATGTAAGATTCCAAAATCTGTTGACATATATAAGTATGAAAGGTTTTTGATTTATAAAGTATACAAAGTACAGAAGTTATGTCTGTTATATGTTTGGTTTTAAGAAATTTATGGGTTCGAAACTTATATATATTTATATGTATACCATATAGGTTTGGTTTCATGTATATTTTAGTCCACATAGCCGTTTATATATATAGAATCTCATTTTGTTAATAAATACATGTCTGCATATATTTTGTATAGGTATAGGTGGGTTTTAAAACATGTCTGCATGCTTTCTATATAACTTATATTGGTATTACATCTCATATGGTTGTATGAATTTTATATTTGAGATGTATGTAAGCTATATATGTATATTTGTCTAGAAGGATTAGTATATATATATGTTATATTGTTTAAGTACTTTCAGCTATTATATATGTGTTTTGTATTATGACAGTTTCTCATGGAAATGTTTTAACCTGATTTTAAAATTCATATCTTAGTTTATATATATATATAAAAATTAAAAAAAATTATACTATAGATTATATACGTTATATATTGCATATTAATATCAATATTATATGTGTTAGTATATACTTATATATAGGCTGTTGTGTCTACTTTTGCGAATAACTATAAATCTATTTTCCAGTTTATACAAAGTTATTGATATCTGTTGTTTTGTATATAAAAGTTTTAAAGTATATATTTCATATAAAGTACAGTATTATATATATATACAATGTTTAAAGTATTGTGTACAAGTATATATAATCAGTGAAGCTACTTATTTAAGCCTATGCTATTTGCTGAGTGGATTTTTGAAACAACTTTAATATATATATCTTTTGGGTTGTGGGTTGATTTTATAGTATATATACTTGCATATGTCGTGTATATTAATAAATATATATTTATATATACATATTTACTAAATAAGTACATGTATACATCAAGGCAGTATGTAGGCTTGCTGAGTAGTATATTATAATAGTTGTTACAGTTTTGCAGTATATATTCTATTTTACTGGGACTAAATATAAATGAGAAAAAGGGATATATGTTTTAAATTGATTTCAGAAAATAATAAATATATTTAGTTCGATTTATATCAACTAATTCTAAACATTCTCATCGATTTCCCATTATCAGCTTTGTCCACCATGCCTGTCTTTCTTCGTCGAATCGTGTCCATCTAGCGTTGCTCGGAATTCGTAGCTCATTTCTTTGTCAAATCATTCTAGCCTCGAAAGGTGAGCAACCACTCACGATTAATGTTCTTATATTTATTAAATTTGATTTCAATTGAAACGACAATTGAAATATGCTGCTATTAGTTATTTATATTGCTATATATGCCATCATCTGTATCTGTTCACCTGTGACATCTGACACCATTATCTGTTGTTTATATTACTATATATATGCCATCATCTATAACTGTTCACCCGTGAAATCTGACACCATTATCTGTTATTTATTTTGATGATATATGCCTGTTATGTTATTACCATATCTGTTATCACTCTGCAAGTTCCCTGTTAGTATAGAATTCACTATGGGTTGAAATGATACATACCCGAACGATCTGTAGAATAGGAGAAAATCGTTATGGGTTGAAATGATAAACCCAAGCGATTTTCATTAAATTGAATTTGGTATTGCGGGTTGAAAAGATATATATACCCGTATATATATAAATTACGGATTGAAATGATAAATATCTATATCGCTTGACCATAGGGTAGAAAATTTTATACAGACACCGTTGGTCTATATATATAAGTATTTTGAAATTGATTTCTATGGTTTTAAAAAGAAATATATGGTTTTAATAAATATTGGATTTAAAGATTTATTAAAGTTGATTTAATAAAGTTGATTTGGATCAATATAAAATATGTTTAAGTATTTATGTAAAATTTGTATTTTCAAATATAGAGTTTATAATGTTTCAGGTTGAAAGATAAATTTGAAATTGATTTGGAATTCTTAATTATTTAAGAATTATACTTAAATAAGTTGATTTGAAATCTATTAAATTTGAAATTTTAAGATATGTTTTATAACTTGAATTTGATAAAAAGGTGGCTTAAATGAATATTTCAAACTTATATAAATTTGAGTGGGATATTTTGTTTTTATAAATTTGTAAATTGAAGTTGTATTTAGATGTATTGAAATGATTAAAGAAATATCTCAGAAACTAAATGTAATGAAATTAAATTGAGATATAAATGAAATTATCAAATTTAGTTTTGAAATGTGGAATATTTAAAGCTTTGAAATATATTGAAATTTAATGGTTTATTTTGTGTTTCAAATCTGTATTTGAAATCGTTACAATTCGAAATGATTTATTTAAAAATTGAATTAAGTTGAAATTTATGAATTGAGATTGGATTAAGTTGAATTTGGAAGTCGAGTTATTTTGAATCGCTTTTATGAATTTGTGGAAGCTATTTTATTTTATAAAGTATTTTTAAACTATATCTTCAACTTTTTATATTTTACTTTATAAATTATTTTAATATAAACTATTTTATATAAATCATTTTCAATATATATTATTTTATTTTAAACCATTTTAACTTATAACTATTTTATATAAACTATTTTTATTTTATAAACTATTTTATTATATACACTAATTTTAATATCTAAACTGTTTAAGAAGAAAGTGTTATGAATTCCAAAATGTTATGATTTCAAACTATAGTTTCAAAGTGTTATGAATTTCAAGGTTTTGATTTCCAAAGTGTTTGATTTTTAAAGACTTACGATTTCGAAAGCGATATAACTTTGGAAAGTGATATGATTTTGTAAATGGATTTATTTGAACTGAAAATGATATCGTATGGATATGGTTTTGAAATGGCAATGATATTTTGGTTGGAATATAAACTATTTTGAAAGTTTATTAAATGGCCAATCGGTGTAATAATTACGTAGTTATTGAAGAGTCTGGGATCGGTTAGGGACATACTCTCTGTCCAAACCGAAAACCACTTTAATAACTATTATACGCGGAGTGTGATCCAGAATGAAGTGGTTGGAATGATGACGTTGCTGGATTTGAAGAAAGAGAACGATAATGGATGACCTTGACACTTGTGTCAAATTGGAAATGACTTAAACAGGAGCCGTGCCGGGCCAGTGAGGTTAGCTACCTCTAGTAGACACACTTCTTCGTAAACTACTCATTACTTGTTTTTGATTGGTGCGCACCCTTGATTTGGGAGTGTTGTTTTGTAGTGTAGCGATCGTTGCGGCGATGCGTTCTCACCAGTCCGGATCAGGCAAACGGTAGTTCCACTACCTTGGGTATTGCCTCATGTGCCTTTTCATACTCGTATCCCTATGCACGACCACTATGATTTGTTTTGTGTTATACCTATGGAGTACTCCCTGATAGCCCACTAGTTTACGGTGGAGTTTACAGTGTTATATAGACTATGATGCTTATATAAAATGTGTTAAGGGGGATAATGGTAACGCCTTAACGCTATTTTGATACTTTATATTACTGATAGGCATTATCTACTTAGCGTACACTACTACATAGTAGATAGTTTAACGGATCCTTAGAGGATGGCTATCCCAAACATCCTTTGAGTTACTTGTATTTCAGTTGTTATTTCACTTGAGTTGGATTTATTGATATAAGAATGTTAATCCTGACTCGAGTGTTTTGTGTTTTTCTTTATGCTCGGGTCAGACTGAGTGTACCAGTATTCAAGGCTCACCTTTGGAGTTGGAGCTTCACTTAGAGATCCAGCTATCTATCCAGCTTTCAGATATTCAGTTGATTCCAGTGATGTATTCTGTTCTTGTATTTGACTATTGTATTCGAGACTTCTGTTGTATCTTGTTTAACTCTGTTATATATATAGTAGCTTCATGAACTACTATTCTTTTGTTTCCGCTACATTGTTGTTATATTACTCTGTGTCTGTGATCTGTGATTATTTTATTTACTGTATATGCTGAGTTTTGCCAAATTTAAATTAACAATCTATTATTTTGAATTATTCAAGTCTGACATGTGTGGATTTATTGTCGACTTGAATGGTCCAAAATAGTGGGTCGTTGCATATTATTTTCTTATAATGCTCGTGTCAGCACCGTGTTTGTTTCCAGATTTAGCTATGGACACTTTGAAGCTTATAGAAAGAAATTGGATGGTTACCGTCAATAGTATTCTTATTTCCAGTACATTTTTGTATTATATATATATCAGCATTGTGAGGACAGACAGCTATAACTGTCCAGACCGATGATAGTACTTAGGTTTTGGTAACTCTGAAATTTCTGTGTTCGGAGTAAACCTTTGTGCTGTTCCTTTGATATTATATATTACCGTTACGTTGTGAGGTTCTGATGTTGTATTCTTTCTTTTATGTTCTAGTCTTCTTTCTTTTTACCCTAGCTTTCTGTCTTTCCGGCATTTGGGTACTCGGCACATGAATACCATAAATGTATTTAGTGTCGACATTCGAGGATCGAAAAGTCGGGTCGTTATAGGTTTTTAGAATTTTCAATGACTTTATCTTTATGGTATTATATTTAAGTTCCACTGAAATACTTAAATAGTCAAAAATAGGTAGTCAGGTACACAAAAAATTAATATGTTACTTTGATGTGTATAAAAAAAAGTACAAAAATATGTTTGGGCACCAAGACAAAAATGCTTGGTTGCAAGGGAAAAGCAAAGAAATGTAATCAACCAATGTCAACTTGTTTCAACCTAAATTTTTTTTATCAAAACTTTTACTAGGAAACAATTTTAATAACTAGTTGCATAAAAGCTTGTTTCCAAACTATTTGAACCTATATATAGGTTGGATTCTGCCATGTCAGCACTAAGGCATTATGTGTTTTAAAAAAACGTAAATCTAAAATTCATTTAATTGCTTATTTTTACTAAATTAAAGTAAAAAATGACACTCAAAGCTACAAGAAAAAAATTGTGATTTCAAAGCATTTTGATTGATTAATGTTAGCATAAAAAATTACAAGCAAACTGCTTGGAAATAAATATAGATTGAGGTGAAACGTAGTTGGATAGAACTTAATAGCTCACATGAGAACATTGCAGAGTTAAGATGAAGTGATAAAATTGTAATGTTGTTGTTTAAGGTTGAATAACACAACGTATACCTGGAATTCGACTTGGAGACTCATCAATGTGACTGACGTTAAGGATGTGCAACATATACAAGAAATTATAAAATAAACAGTAACATAAATATATATATCTTTAATAATAGTTGTAATAGCTTTGGTGTTACACTTTTTTGGTATCAACGTGAACTGCTAAAAATACCCTTCTGTAGATATTATCAAAATCCCTTAAAAATAGGATCTAACAAATAAAGTCATTTTACAAAAATGTCCATCTACAAATACTAACAAACCTCAATATCATGAAAAAAAGGATCTAATAAATAATATTTTTTTACAAATTCAAAACGACCTCTACAAGTATTATGAAATCTTAATCACCTTAAAAAATGATCTAACACATAAACTTTCTTTACAAATTTGTTCTTTATTAATTATTAAAAAAAATAAAAATTCAAACTACAAAAAAAACAAATACTAGAACTTAGATTTAAAAATGCAAACAAACTACACATGATTTCAACGCAAAATATGATTAAACATTTGTGCTTTTTTTAATGTGTTGAAACATACACAATTTGTAGAAAAAAAAATCACGCGCGAAGCGCGTGTTGTAACGCTCGTATATATATAATATATCTTTAATAATAGTTGTAATACCTTTGGTGTCAACATGAACTACCAAAAATGTCCCTCTACAAATATTAACAATCTTAATATTACTTAAAAATAGGATCTAATAGTTAAACTTCTTTATAAATTCAAAATATCCTTAAACGCTTAAAAATAGGATCTAATAAATAAACATCATTTACAAATTAGTAGTTTATTTATTAATAATATAAATAAAATTCAAACTGAAAAATAGATGTTGTAACTTAGAAATAAAAATTTGAATTAACTATGCATGATTTCAACTTAAAAACACATGGCTAAATATTTGTGCAAATCATTTTCTCTTGAATGTGTTAATCATATATAATTTGTAGAAAAACAATTCATGCGCAAAGCAAATGCCATTATCACGTGTGAAGCGCGTGTCGTAACGCTCGTAATAATAGTTGTAATACCTTTTGTGTCACACTCATTTGATACCAACGTGAACTACCAAAAATGCCCTTTTATAAATATTATTAAATATTAATATCGCTTAAAAATAGAATTTAAAAAATAGGTTTTCTTTTCCAATTCAAAACGCCCATCTACAAATATTATTGAAATCTTAATATCACTTAAAAATATGATCTAAAAAATAAACTTTCTTTTCAAAATCGTTCTTTATTAATTAATAATAGAAATAAAATTCAAACTAATAAAAACTTAAATTCATTTTTTATTAATTAACAATAAAAATAAAAATTCAAACTAACAAAAAATTAGATGTTGCAATTTAGAAAGAACAATTAAAACTACCAGCACATCATTTCAACGCAAAAAATGGCTAAATATTTATGCAAATCATATTTTTTCTAACGAGTTAAACATATACAATTTGTAAAAAAACAATTCATACACGAAGTGCATATCATTATTACGTGTGTGTGTCAAATTGTAGCAGAAATTCGGATACATAATCAACACAGTACGTTGGTGACCAAATCCCCCATACCAAACTCGCATGTTCCCCATGTTCCCAACTGTGTTCCCGATTGGTTGGTTGAGGACAGGGGGTTTGGTACAGGGGATTTGGTCTCAGTACGTCGATGTTGAAACAAGAGCGGGAGAAAAGAACACCATCTCCAATCAACTAAATTGCTTGTATTATTTAAACATAAGAACGTCTTCAATCACTCTGTCCAAACTAGCAAAAGCTGCTCCTCCGATCATCGTACCTTTACGAGCACCCTCTCTATACTTCATCACATTCTTTCTCATCTCCATTCCTCCATCATCTTCCATCACTTCTTTTATTCTTATCGCCACCTCATCTCTCTTCACATCACTACTAATCTCCACCCCAATCTTCCACTCATTACATGCATATCTACAATTCGTTTGTTGTTCCGCAAAGAAAGGCCAACAAATCATCGGAACTCCACAACATATACTCTCCATCATCGAGTTCCATCCACAATGCATCAAAAAAGCTCCGATTGATGGATGCATTAACACTTCTTGTTGTGCACACCAGCTTATTATTAATCCTCTTTTCTTCACTTCCAATAATAACTCTTCTGGCATAACACTTGAATCTTTACTTGCTAAATCTGGTCTGATCACCCACAGGAAATCGTAGTTGCTGTTGATCAAGCCCCATGCAAATTCAACCAACTGATCCTTAGACACAACTGCTAAACTCCCAAAATTTACATACACAACCGAACTAGGTGCTTTTTCGCCTAACTAATCTAAACAGCTATCGTCATTCACCCAAAAGCTAGAACCCATAGTGTTCACCGAGTCCTTGGAAATATTTCTGCACATTATGTCCAAAGGGCCTATGGCATATACCGCAGGTAACACTACTGACATTTCATCCAAGGTGGCTCCTTCTAATTCCTCAAAAGTGTGTATTACTATTGCAGTTGCTTTCAAGGAGTCTTGTGATTCATCTTTTGGGAAGTTCCGCTAGAACAAAACAACCATATTACAACCTTTCATTTACAACCAGCAAAATTTGACAGTTGTAATAGGTAGTTTTTAACAACTATTTTATTTCAGCAGTCGTAATAGCTATTTTTTAACAACTGTTCGATTTCAGCAGTTGTAATAAAGACACTTTTAACAACTAGATTTTTATAGCAGTTGTAATATTTATTTATAACAATTGTTGTCAACAGTTGTAACAAATATTATATTTCATTACATAGGGGACTTTCAATCTCCCTCCTTTCATTTCTTCGGCCGCCTAAACATTCAATCTCCCTCCTTTCATTTCTTCGGCCGCCTAAACATTCAATCTCCCTCCTTTCATTTCTTCGGCCGCCTAAACATGAAAATAAAAACCTAAATCGCTCCTTCCCTTTTTCTCAAAACCTAAACGCCAAGAAATTAACCTAAACCAGCAAAAAAATTCGATTTCCCTCCTTGTAATAATTTAGTCACAGATCAAAAAACCCTAAATCATCGTCGTCGCTTATGGCAGGCCTCAACTATCGCTCCTATCTAGATCGCTCGCGCTCGCCGCTTGTACTCGCTCGTGCTACCACTCAAAAGGTTTGATATTTTTCATTCTTTTTTAATCTGTTGATTTAATTTCATTTTTTTGGATTATTTCTATTGATTGCATTTGGTTGCTAGAGACTTTGTTAGTATTTTTATTTCTCTTTGCAGTTGTATTAGTAGGAGAATTAATCGATTTGTTTGGAGAATTCGTTGGTCTATAACTATTGAATATTTTACATGTGGTTTCTGTAAAATTAAGTATCAAAAGTTTTGAAATAAAATTTTATAAGCAACTTGTAAGGCTGTAAATTTGATTCGGTTATTGTCTTTCTTTTCTTTTTCTTTTTTTTACACAAGGAGACAAGCATCTAAGGTTTATGTTAGGAAGATGTGTTGTGTTTCTCTCCTTTCTATATCATATAGATATAGATGCTTATTTTATGTTAGGAAGATGTGTTTTCTACTGATACAAAAATCTAAGTATTTAGCTTCACGTTTATGAAATATCTGTGCAAATCGACATAGAAAATACTAACTATAAATTGATCTTTTTTTAGTTTTTGCACAGCCGTATTAGCTTGTATTTTTCTGTGTCAGAATATCAGAGAAATGAAAATTGAACATCTGTATATTTAAACCCTGGTATATATTGTCATATTTTAACAGTATAGACCAAGTTGCAGAGGACACATGATTAGTTTTGTAGTTGTGATAAATCAACTTACTGTATAGATAAAGTTTCGAAGAAATCTTTTTAACACTATAAAAGTTGATCAAAGAGTACAAAATATGAGAATAACAGGCCAATCCAGCGTCAAAGTGCAAATTTATAGCAAGTCATTACATTAACTGAAGCTCAAAGTTGACACAATTTAAATATCAATATGCAAACTATTATATTCAACATTGCATTATAGTTACATGGCTACATTGCTTGCACCATGCAAAAAGCTAAGCATGATGCAGTAAGGCTTCTCTATTGACAGTAGAAAAAGTGTCATATCCATTTATGAAAATTGTACTTTGTTGTTCATGAGCTTCAATTGCGACCATTCTGACTTGAAAATTGCATGCTATGAAAAGAAAAATGCATTCAAGCATTACTTAAGTTGCAAAATTATATATTATACTTAAAATAATGTAGCGAGATGGACATGCTATGGTAACAAAATCAATCTAATGATACCATAATATGCTCAGGTAATCAAATCCTTAATGGCATACGCACCATTTAAAATGCTCTCATACAAAATGGAAGCTTAATGATATAATCAAATAAGGGAAGGCACAAATATGTATAACAATTTAAGAAAGGATTCCATATTCAAATATTTTTATCTTTGTATAGTCACATGGTTTTTAGAGAAAATCAAGCACACAAAAAACTACCTTTTTGGCTTAAATATATTTTCTTTTCCTTTTCTATTATAATTTGGCTTAAGGTGGTGAATGGCTTAAGACAGAGAATGGTAGAATAAGTAGCAGTTTTAATATAAACCTACCAATATGTAAACTATTGAATGCATACACAATTGTGTCATGGTAAACTTAAGACAGTGCTTTAGTCATCCCATATATGAATCAAAATTAATGGATTTAGTTTCCTAACTTGATTTAACAGCCCCAGGTTTAATATCATTTTTTGTTTTTGTTTCTCTATCACAGGCTCAGTGAATCGTTGAAGCTGTTCTGAACTTTGTAAGCAAGGAGATACTAAAGGGTTTTTGGTTGGAGGTGCTTCTTTGAAGGTATATACATATGTACCCTATAAATTATCTTCTTTTAGGGTATGATGGGCAGTAATATATATAATATTTTATGCAGATTAGGACTTAGTATATATTTTCGCATATATGAAATGCAAAGCAGTATATGTTCAGGATATATATGTGTCCAATTAGCACCTGATTATTATCAAGATCATGAATTGAAAGGTTGAGAGGATTCAAAAGTGGTTTCAGTTAAATTGTCAGTGCTTTCTTGTTTAGTATGGATAGTTCTTAAAGATCATATTCGGACTTTAAAAGCAAACTCTTACATGAAACTGTTCAAATTAATATACACGATTAATGTCTGCTTTGCACTTTACAAATCATTCTCTACAACTGATTATGTTGCTGCACAATGCCTTATGTAGGTTTATATATTTGTTCTGGACAGACACTAAACCAGAGTCAATGATTAGTAACACCATCACTTAGTCAACCATGCCTAAGGGATCCTAAGTATATTTTTGAATATATTAACATGTGGAATTTTCTATATTGATTCAAATCTAGGATTTGTATTTCAGATAAAGCCTTCTATGTTTATCTATTAATCCTTCAGAATTCCGATTTTTACCACATTTGATATTTTGTTTTTCCAAAAGATTACATCTCAACATATTTTTTTTATTGTTCAGTTATGATAGTAACACTGTATAAATGTGTTTGAAATTATAGCTCTCCGTCAATATGAAATCTTGTAGAAATCATTTACATTTTATCATCATCCACTTTTCTTTTCAACGTGTTTAGTATGCCTCACGTGACACCACTTTTATTGTAATTATTATTTGGAAAAAAAGGGATAGGTAATCTTTCAACTTTAATTATTATAATGTGTCCTGTTATTTTCATATTATTCCAGAAGATAACTGTCCACATATAACAATAGCATTTTCTTCACTACGTGTATGTGAGTTTCAACCTACAAATGCTTTGTTTTTGCTAGTATTATCAAAATTACATATGTTTTGTTGCTTTATTTACCGCTCCACTTACAGCTGCATGAATTATACTTTTAACAGTCATAGCATTTACTTTTACAATAATAACGTCAGAGTTAGAAATAATAATGGCATTTACTATATAAACATCAGAGTTAGAAATAAAGTACAATAATAACATTTTATGGTCGGTGTTTTAACGTTTACTTCATGTCAGATTATGTATTTAGTAAACAATAACATTGTAATTACTGTAATCTTTTATGGTAATAGTGTGGTGTTTGTTTGTGTCTTTCCATTAGGTTCACGCATTAGAGGCATTTTATCAAAATGGACAAAACATGGGTCAACCTGCCAAGGTTTCATTATTTTGATTATTACTTTCATAGTTATGAGCATTTTAGAATGAGTATTAAATCGTATAATTGTTTCGTAGAATGATAGAAGAATATAAGCAAGCGGTTCGAAATTTTGTATATAGGCATGCTGAAAGCAAAGGAAATCCAGAAAAAATTATATGCCCCTGTTGTAAATGTAGGAATCTAATATGGCAAACATCAAGGAATGTTGTGTCACACTTGATTTGTTTTGGAATTGACCCAACTTATGATGTATGGATTTTTCATGGAGAAAAATGCCCTTCGCAAAATAAAAGCGATGAACCGATAGATACATACAGAATGTATTTGGATGCACAAATCTGTGATGAGGAGGTAGAAGCTAATGCTAATGAAAGACATGGGGAAGGTATTAAGGAAATGATGGAGAATGCCGAAATTCCTTTGTACCATGGTTGTGCAACCCATACAAAGTTATCTGCTACAATACTCCTTTACAAGCACAAAGCGCGAAATGGTATATCTGACACAACATTTACAGAACTCCATAAACTTCTCAAGGATATGTTGCCTAAAGAAAACACACTTCCTGATTCGACATATGCAACAAAGAAATTGCTTCAATCGTTCGTTAAGGCTATAAGCAGATACATGCATGTGTAAATGATTGTTGTTTATTTAGAAAAGAGCTTGCACATAGTGATTTTTGTCCTAAATGTGGTAAGTCTCGTTGGAAAAAAAACAAGACTAGTGAGGATGGGAAGCAAGCCAAAATACCTGTGAAGGTTTTGAGATACTTCCCATTGATACCAAGATTGAAAAGGATGTTTACATCACCAGAAACATCAGAACAACTAAGATGGCATAGCAGCCATAAGAGTGAAGACGGTAAATTGCGTCACCCAGTAGATTCTTCTCAATGGGCTATGATTGATAGAATGTATCCTTCTTTTTCTTTCGATCCACGAAATTTAAGGCTTGGTCTTGCATCTGACGGCTTTAATCCTTTTGGTGATTGGAATTCTGCATATAGCTGTTGGCCAGTGTTTCTTGTTGCTTACAACTTTCCTCCATGACTTTGTATGCACAAAGATAATATGATGCTATCTTTGTTAATTTCTAGACCACGACAACTGGGGAATGATATTGATGTATATCTACAGCCACTTATTGAAGATTTGAAAAAATTATGGGATAAAGGGGTGAAGGTGTATGATGCTTATACTCGTAGTGAATTTAGATTAAATGCTATTCTGATGTGGACAATTAATGATTTTCCAGCTTATG
The DNA here is from genome assembly GCA_030737815.1 of Allium fistulosum. NCBI lineage: Eukaryota > Viridiplantae > Streptophyta > Magnoliopsida > Asparagales > Amaryllidaceae > Allium > Allium fistulosum. The sequence goes on from CM060904.1 coordinate 538,602,809, forward strand.
GAAATTTAGTTGGTTGCACTGTAAAGGGTAAGAGAGCATGTCTTGTTTGTGGCATTAATACATGTTCCATATGGCTACCATTTAGTAAGAAGTGTGCATACATGGGTCATAGACGATTTCTTGAACCTAACCACGAATATCGTCAATGGAAAAACTTATTTGATGGAACCGTAGAAAATAGACAAAAGCCTCAAATACAAACCGGTGTTCAAATCTTTGACGTTGTTCAAGATATTAGTAATGATTGGGGAAAAAATCAAAAGATGAAGAAAAAGGTGAAAGGAAAAGGAAAAGGAGTGAGATGAAAAAAGGATATAAGATGAGGAAAAAGAGGTCCATTTTTTTTTATTTGCCTTATTGGAAGGTAAAATTAAACTAGAAACAAGTTGTTTTTCATTTTCTATTTATATTTGCTACGTAGTACGTTATTATTACTTAATGATATGTGTGTTTTCAATTTCTTAGGCACTCCCTTTACGGCATAATTTGGATGTGATGCATGTTGAAAAAAATATTGGTGAAAGTATTCTTGGTACATTGCTTGATATCAAAGGAAAATCGAAAGATGGCCTCAAATCACGACAAGATCTAGAAGCGATGGGCATTAGAAAAAAGTTGCACCCCATAGACATTGGAAATAAAGTATTGCTTCCAGCCGCGCCATGCACCTTAACAGATCAAGAAAAGGAGATCTTTTACAGTAGAATGAAGAATTTAAAAGTGCCAGATGGATATAGCTCAAATATTGGAAAATGTTTTGCAAAACAAGACAAGATCTCAAGTCTTAAGTCTCATGATCATCATGTTTTGATGCAACAACTGTTGTCTGTAGCATTAAGAGGACTTCTACCTATAGGGATAAGAAATGCACTACTACGACTATGTTCATTTTATAATGACATATGCCAAAGAGTGCTTGATAGAGATAAATTAGAATTATTGGAGTATCAAATTGCATTAACACTATGCGATCTAGAGAGGTTCTTCCCCCCTTCCTTTTTTGATATCATGATTCACTTGACAATACATTTAGGGAGGGAAGCAAGAATATGTGGACCGGTCCATTATCGATGGATGTATCCATTTGAGAGGTAAAATTTATTAACAGTACATAAAGTGGTTAATAGTATATGCAGTTATGAAAGTAATTTGTTTATGCGTTTTGGTTATAGGTATATGAAAATATTAAAGGGGTATGTTAAATATCAAGCACGGCCTGAAGGGTGCATTGCTGAGCGCTATTCTACCGAAGAATGCATGAAATACTGCTCTAGATATATTAAAGATGCATTACAGATTGGAGAGAGGAAAAATCAAAATGAAGTGGAACAAAATGATTTTATACTCGAGGGGCGTCCTATTTCCAAAGGAAAACCTATGATAGTCGACGCGAAGGTGATTAATGCTGCTCATCGATATGTCTTGTTTAATACGGAAGAAGTAGAGCCGTATATAGAGTATGTATAAGTTCAACTCAACTATGTTCTATAAAATAAATTAGATCTTTAATTACATTTATGTATGCAGAATGCACAAAGAGAAGCTAAGATGTTTGCATTCTCATCTTTTACGAGATGATTTGGAACTTTCAAAGTTGCATTCAGAGACTTTTAGTTATTGGTTTGAAAAAAAGGTTGAAAGTTATATTTAAAAAAAACTATTAACGATGAAAGGATTACATCATCATAAATCTTTATTTAATATATTATACTTGTCCAGGTTAAAGATGATAGACGTGTACCCAATGTTAGCAACATAATAAAATGGCTTTCATACGGACCTCGTTCGCAAATAATTTCTTATTCTGGCTATATTATTAATGGTCGACGTTTTCGTACGAAAGACTTCGAGAAGGGTACACAAAATAGTGGTGTTTCCATTGAGTCAAGTACTGTTTGTGTAAATGGGTCCATTGAGAAGGTAATATACTATGGGGTCTTGCGTGAGATTTTCTTGTTGGATTATCGTCAATTTCAAGTTGCCTTGTTTAAGTGTGATTGGGCAAATATCTATCGTGGAGTTAAGGTTGAAGATGGATTTACATTAGTCAATTTACATCAGTTCCAAAATCAATTTGCAAGCGACCCTTTCATCTTAGCAACACAAGCCGTACAAGTCTTCTACTCTAGAGAAAGTAGTTCTTCAAATTGGTATGTTGTGTTGAGAGCACCCTCTAGAGGGTTTCATGAGTTGGAAAAATATGATGAGGATGAAGAGTCAACTAGTAAACCACTAGATCAGTCACTACTTGATGATATAGACGTAGATACTGGGGATGAAAGTTACATAAGGAAGGATTGTGACGGCATTTTGGTATGATATAAGCATACTTTATTGATTTCTTAATTTATGCATAGTCGTTTAAGCATAAAACTCGATCGATTACTAATTTAGAGTGAACTTTGTTACTTTGTTACTTTCAACTTGCAAATTTAGAGCACCCTCTTAATTAAGTGTGATGTTCTAATTCTTTGTAAATTATTATGTTTTTTTATAGGTCGATCACTTAGTAGAAGAAGAGTGAACTTGTAGTATCAATGGGGAAGAGGGAGCAACATGATGGAGAGGTATTCAAAATATCTTATTTTATAGTGCAAAGTAATGATTGTAGGATACATTTCGTGCTACTTTCACAATGTTTCTATGAAAAATTGATCTGTTAAAAGTTTCCATTTAACATTGTTAGTAAATGCTTTCTTTTTAGATTTATATATCATAACTATATAATCACTTTCTGTACTTTCTTATAACATATGTTTAATAACAAGTTGGTTACAGTCATGGTGGCTACAATCATATACTATAGATACATGTGATCCTAACCAAAAGCCATCGGACCTTATTGGTTGTTAAAGAACACAAAGCATCACATTGCATGTTGCAATAGAAAAGCCCTGGTAAATGGAATAAAAAGATGGGCCATTGTCTGATTAACTCACAGTATTAATATTAAATTTATTGCAAGTATTCAATGACTTGAGTTTGTGTTTACACTAATCAAACAATTAATAATCAAAATGACTACAAACAAGCTGCTACTACTACTAAATGGGTAATAATAATAATATCAACTTAACATCAAAAATAGCCTTGGCCATTCTGCTTGGACATATAAGTTGAAGCATAATCCATATGTTTACTTCAGGCAACAATTTGTTTGGCTTTGAATGGTAACAATACTTAAAAGGAGTACAGACATTTAATGGCAAGCTGGTTGCGGTCTATATTTTTATGGCGGCTGCAATCATACACTATATATACATGTAATGTGATCTAACCAAGAGCTATGGGACCTATAGGTTGTTCTAGAACACAACGAGCACCACATTGCAATAGAAAAGCCCCGACAAATGGAATAAAAAAAGGGGTCCTTATCTTATAGTATTAATATTAATTTATTGCTAGTATTGAATAACTTGAGTTTGTGTTTACAGCGTGATTTTCAAACAATTCATAACCAAAATGACAATAGAACAAGCTACCAAATGGGTATCAACTTGACATCAATTAAGAACTATATGCTTAAGTGACAAATGCAACAGTAGTAAGATTTAAATGCAACAGCAGTAGGATACATTTCGTGCTACTTTGGCAGTTTTTATTGATTATTAACTGCACTTTTTGTACTATCATATGACGCTTAAGTTAGCATGTATTTCACTGACTTCAATTTTGATATTTCAGAGCTCAAAGACAGCGATCAAACGAGCAAAGAGGCAAAATCTTGCTGCACTTGCATCTTTTCGTGCTGCTGATGAGAGGGCTGATGGTGTTAGAATCAACGAAATCCAAGGTGACCATCTTGATGTTGCTAATTCGCTTCGGGATTTAAATTGTGTTGTAAGAAGATCTCCCCGAAAGCATACTGAACACCCAATACGGCCCCCTCGTCCACCTGGAAGCAACCGTGGCCATACTACAAATCCGATACAGTCCCCTCCTCTACCCACTAGCAGCCCTGTCCATACTACAAACCCGATACAGCCTCCTTCTCCACCCACTCGCAGCCCTGTCCATACTACAAACTCGATACAACCCCCTCCTCCACCCACTAGCAGCCCTGGCCATACTACAAATCCGATATAGTCCTGTAATATCCCGGAAATTTTGACAATATCAATTTAATAATCTGTTAATAATTAAATTGATATGGATAATCTTTGATAATAAGATTTGAATTTAATTTAATAATCTGATTAAATTAGTATTAATTGATGATTTTATCTTTTAAAAGTTAATAAGATATTTCTATTTGGATATATATATATATATTTATTTATATATATAGTAAATAGAAGCTTTGGTAAATTGGAAATTTAGATTTAGTTTAATCTGGACTTTTCAAAGTTATTTAAATAAATAACATTTTAGTTTTAAATATACTTTAGATAAATCTTTTAATTGGTTTTATTTTCTTTAAAGAAATTTATATATATATAGATAAGCATTTATAAAATAATAAATTAAGTAAAAGCCTTTATTAACATTTATATTAAATAAGTGGTAATTACTTAAATGACATGTGTAAATCTCTAAAGGCTTGTTTTACCAAGTGTTAACTAATAAAACAATATAGTGACAAATGTCATTTTTTAAAATTAGTTTTCTTTTTATTTTTAATAAATTATTTTACCATTATAAACATATGCCTTCTTCTCCTCATTTCTTTTGCTATTCCTCTTTTCTAATACAAAGAAAACTTCAGCCTGTAAACCATTCTCAAAACAAATCTGAAATCAATACTTCTCAAACCAAATCTAATTCAATAACCTGAAACCACTTCCTCAAACCCCTGTAAACACATTTCCAAATCAAGAGCCTGTAACATTTTCAAACATTCATCTCCTGTTTCAAAACTCTAAAGCCATCATTTCCAAATTAAAGCAAACCTGCACGTTTTCAAACAATGGCAACTGCATTCATTATCTTCAACCTGAGATGATTAGGATGCATTTTCTTTTAATCTGGAAGTATGCAAAGCAAATCTGAAGCCAGCATTTTCTTTCCAAAATCTGGAATCATCTCAAGCCTACCTGCAATTCTTTTCATCTCTGGAAGGAATTCATACTGTCTGCATTCATTCTTCAAACTGGAAGCAACATGCATGTGTTAAAATCAATTTAAAGCTTCAACAACTAAAGTTTAAAAATCAAATTCAAACAAGCATGCAAGTTTACAGCCTTCAGAAGCTAAACTGCCTCTGTTTCATCTTTGAACAGGTGAGTAAACATTTTTTTTCAAAAGTTAAGATGAATTTAAATTTGCTTTCAAATGATTTCTGAATGAAGTATCTTTGCATGTCTGTAATTATGAAAGCCCTTATATATTTAAAGATGTGCATATCTGTTATTTTTAAACATCTTATTGATAGACAAAATCCTCTGCTTATAAACTGTGAACATAAATTCCCTTTAGATTTGATGCAGATAATATATGTTAGGGATAAAATTGGAATGTATGTTTGAAATATATATATGCATGTTTGTTTTAGAATGTATATATGAATGTTGAAACCATGTGTGTATGTGTGTATTGAACTGTGAATGTTGTTATGTCTCTGTTCCAGATTTCAGTGTTTACCCATCAATCAAAGATTCACATCTTTTTATTTGATAAATGTTAGCACTTGGATTAAAAACAAATTAGTTTAGTTTTAGCATGATCTAAGCACTAAAAATAGAAACAAGTATGAAAGATCTAAAATATACTTGTATTTGGAAATACCAGCAGGAATCTTTTAAAACTGTAAAAATCAAATGTTGTATTCCACTGATTTAAGTGTATATCTGGAATAAACACTGAAAAGTAAGATTTTTAAAACTACAATTTCAATTTTTAGAATTGAAATGAGGGTGCAGTCTTTAGTTAACCAGAGTTTGGACTTTGGGTCTTTTCTGTCGATCTGTGGAGTTTGGGTGATCGCGGTTGTTTCTGGAGCTAGATGGTTGATCAGGGAAGTAATGAAAAATGGTAGAAGTTGTGGGTGTTCACGGTGGTGGCGGTGGCAAATCGAATTTAGTTTTTGACCTAGTTTTGGTTGAAGTCTGATTCGGGGATCGTATCTCCACCTATGGTTGATCGAGTGGGTCGAGGTGGAAGGGATTTGTTGCGTAGGAGCTTGGCAAGGTATGGACGAAGTGGTTATTTTTCCGGTGGCCAGAATCGATGGAGCGAGGCTTTTCTGGCAATGGGTTAAGTTCTAGTTCAACTGGAAAGTTCGATCGAGGTAGCTCGATCTCGTTTCTGGGTTTGATGTGAATATCTGGAAGGACAGATGGTGGGAGAAGGTCGAATGGGATTTGTCAGCGATGGTCGTTGATGCCAGAAGTTCACCGATGTTTGGTGCAGGTGCACAAGATGATCAGTGCACCATTGTTTTGGGTTGGGGACGAGGTGGTTTCATCGGGAGTTACTCGGGGAAGACTCGTGTGGATTTAGGTTATGGCTCGAGTTATCTCTGGGGTCAAATTGCAATCTTAAGTAAAACTGTTAAGGTTGTAACAGTTTTTAAAGATTTTAAATCAAACAGTTTTAAAAAATTTAAATTAAACTGTTGTAATAATAAGAAGAGATGTAGATGTACTTGGTTTTGTTTCAAGTTACACATAGGTTAAACCAAAGTAAAATGTTTTAAACCAGTTTTTAAAATTTAATTGAAAGTAAGTTTTTAAACTTTAATCAAGTTAAATCATTTTCTTGAAATTCATTTCTTTGTAATGAATGTTTTGAATAAAAGATGTTGTATGATTTGTAAACTTAGATGTTTTAATTTAAATCCTTAAAGTTATTTTCTAACTTTAAATTGAAACGTAATTAGGTAATAAATAAGGAATTGTTTTATCTTAAAACTTAATTTAAGTTTGATGATAAATGGAATAATTAAAAAGTAATTAACTAATTAAATTAGTTAATGATTAATGATTTATAAATTAACAATTAAAGTTTTCAAAGTGATTTATTAATTTGAAATTAAAGATTGTTAATTAATAATTAGAGATAAGTAATTAATGACTATTTTATTTAAAACTTAATTGATGATTTTAATTAAGTAAGTTAATTATTAAGATCAAATGTTTTTAATGATAATGTTTTATCTTAAGATTAATTAAGATTTTCAATGAGTTGAAATTAATAATTAAGAAATTATAAATCTATAATTAAAGTTAATTAAGGATTAATTAACTGTTATTAAGGATTAATAAATTGTCACCAAGATTTGATTAATTGGTAATTATGGATTAATTAAATTTGTAATTAAAGTTGTTAATTAATAATTAAGTTTTATTAATTAATAATTAAGAGGTAATTAATTAGTTAATTAAGTTTAATTAATTAATTATAAAAGTAATTAAGGATTGATTACTTTGTATTTAAAAGATATTGATTAATAATTAAGGTTTATTAATTAATAGTTAATGAATAATTAATCTGTAATTAGGGATTTATTAATTTGTTTAAAGGGTAATTAAGGCTGAATTACTCAGTTGTGATTTATGAAATGAACGTGATTAATTAAAGATAGTCACTTGGTAATTGATTAAGTAAAATTACTTAATAAGATTTGTCAAGTGTAATTACTTAGTATAAGTAATTGATAAATGAAATATTTGGATGTAATTGGTGTAATTAATCAAAAAGATTTATAAAAGAAATTAAAGTAATTAAGAAGTAATTAAGAATAGTTAATTACTGTTAATGTTTATTTAAGGTTGATAAATGAAAGTAATTAATTAATGCATGATTAATTAATGTAATTAATTAAGGAATAATGTAATTAATTATAGTTAATTAATTAATTAAAGTAATTAATTAAGGATCATTAATTATTGTAATTAATGAGAGTAATTAAAGGCTAATTACTATAAATGAATAAGGATAATTAATTTGTGAAATTAATTAAAGATAAATTACCTGAATATAATTAAAGGGTAATTAGGGATAATTAATTGATTTATAATTAATTAATGGTTAAGTAAGAAGGATTTATAGAATGAAGTAATTAATTTAATTTACTTTAAATTAATTAGAGATAGTATAAATCATTACTTATGAATGAGTGATAGTATTGAATACTTGGCATTGATTGATATCTCTGATGAGATATATGCTGTATGATATGGATGTTAGTTGAATTGTATGGATTATCTGATAATGTTGATTATCTGTTGTGAATTATCTTTCTTTGTGTATAAAGATAATGAATTAAATTGTTTTAACCTTTAAAACAACTTGGCCTTAAAAGATACGCTTTGGATTTCGATGAGACCGGGATCGGGTTTCCGTATACCGGATTTCCAGGTCTGGAGACCCGAATACCACATCGATCCAAATTAACGATAGGTCGTGAATCAAGTGAAGATGAAGATTCAGAGTGCAAGGGTTATTGTCGTTAACTCTGAGGGTGATTCCAAAACGAGTGTAACGAGATAATGCCTTCGGTTTCGTTCGAACCCGGAACGAACTTGTATGGATTGAATGCTTTCAGCACATCGTCAGGTGGACGATGAGCATTCTAAGATAGATGTGTTCTATTTAAAGGTAATCGTGACCTCAAGCCTCACAAACCGGGAATGGCTAAAACAGGGGAGGTGCAGCAAGGTTAGTGGGTAGCACCCAAGTAGGACAAGGTTACCTCTGTCTAGATGTCCCTTTCTATTTTCGACTTAGTGGTGCGGTTGCTGATCCCAACCGTGAGGTATCTTGTGCGGGAATTATCCAGTAAGGGATGTTCCGACCTTGTGTTGCAGGGGATTGGGAGTGATCCTCGGTACGGTGATCTAGGCCACGTACTGTGATGGGCGGTACCCCGGTAGCCCTGCCATTGTATGGAATCCAATTTCCAATAAGTGATAACGGACTTGATTGTATAACCCACTTTGTTGGCTAGTATGCTGGAATTTAATAATGTAACAATTTCAGCTATTTCATATTTATTTGAAAACCCTAGACCCTATTATAATACAATCGAATTTCCTATCAAATGTTTTGGTTAGCGTAAGGTAAAAACTTACCCATATTTATTTGTGGGAAGTCTTACGTGATACTTTTTCTTTCAAAAGGTTTTGAAGTTAAACAAGTTTAACCTGTTACTCACACCAGACCCATGTCTGACCCAAGTTGTTTATTTCTGTTTTATAAACTCTTGGGTACTCAAATTTTTACGAGTAGCCAAGGGATTCAGGTTAGCCTTGACGAATTGTGGAGGAGCAATGGAGCAGGAGGCTTCGGCGTTGTAGATAGATAGTAGTTTCCGCTGTGTTGATTTTGTATTGATCTCTGTATTGGATTGAGATGTAATAACTAGACAGATGATTATAACTGTCCAGTATATGATGTGTAATCTATGTAACTCTGATAAGTGTTGTATATGATACTATGTAATATTTATGTGATATAATATATTTTGTTTCGTTCCGCTGTGAGATTCTGATGTGTTGTTATTCTTTCTTTCTCTTCTTTTCTCTTTTCTATCCCTTTCTTTCTTATTAGCGATACGACTTTCTATGGAGAGAAAGTCGTGGTCGTTACAAGTCCCCTCCTCCACCCACTAGCAGCCCTGGCCATACTACAAACCCGATACAGCCTCCTCCTCCACCCGCAAGCAACCCTATACATACTTCAACCCCCTCAGATGTCACTCCAAGCCAGCTTCCATCGGATTCTGGTGAAGGTTATACATTGAAGAAACCTAGAAAAAAAAGAGGGAGGACAATGTTGAAATCATTTGCTATGTTACCGAGTGAGAAGCCAGAATTAGAGTTTAATGAACGAGGACAAGCCATAGGTCCCAATTCCAAGCATTTGTCATCATATATTGGTGTTCTAGCAAGGGAGATGGTGCCAATGACCATTAGCGAATGGAAGAAAGTCGACGATGAATTGAGGGATGATCTATGGACTTGTATTCAGGTAATTGGTTTCATCGTTAGTATTTATTGCAATTGGTGTTCTGTTTCTTGGTAATTCATGGAAGTTGTTGTCATGAACTGTTTCTTGGTATTTAATGTCAGTAATTGGCTATCATCCAAAATTTGTGCCATAAGTTGTAATTGGCTGTCATCCAAAATTTGTAGCTCGCAATAATGTCGCCATATGTGGAGGTGGCTGTTTCATTTTTGTATGGTTGTATGTCTAGGTTCCTCATGTGAACTGTTTGTAATAGAGACATTATGTTGCCTTTTTATTTTGTTTTGACTGTTTATCGCTTAGATACTGTTATTCCCAACTAATCACTTAACTGATCACTTGGTTTATTTTAAACATTGAACAATGAACAGAATTATTATTTTCAATCACTTGGACATTTGCAACATTTAAGGATTTTTGTGCCTAATAACAATGACATTGAAGTATTTATTTAATATTCTATGTATTCTTGTTGTGCAGTCAAGATTCAAGGTGGATAAAGTGTACAAGGATTACTTGTTAATGATACTGGGACAACGATGGAAGGAGTCGAAATCAAGATTAGTTGTAGCTATCAAAAAGCATCCACTTGTCCCGACTCTACTTATAGAGTAGCAGCCTTAAAACCAGATAATATAAAGAGCGTTGAAGAGTGGAATGCTTTTGTAAAGGAAAAATTATCGGAAAAGTTTAAGGTGGTTATTTTTATTTTATTGATTACAACTATTAAATTTATTTCATTTTCTTATATCATATTTATTGAATTTATCTTATGTAGGAAACCAGCCAAAAATTCAAAGCTATGAGAGATAAGAATAAATTTCCACATACCATGAGCTGAATGGGTTATGCAAGATTGGAAGAAGAAATGGTAAGTAAATATTAAAAACTTAATCAGTACAAGTTCCAAAATTTTAACATTGCAATCCCATTTGATGTATATTGATTATTGCTAAGGCATTTTTTATTTGTTATTACTTGTACGTTCTTAAGCTCTTATGCTATTTTTGTAGAAAAAGGAAAGTGCAACGTCTGATATCAGTAGAGACGAATTGTGGTGCAAAGCCCATACCAGAAAAAATGGAGAACTCCCGAATTCAGTTGTTGCCGACTGCATAGTAAGGATAATTTCAAATATACGAAATAAGCCAAAAAAAATGACCGTGGCTTTATGTTATTATTAATGTAGTATTTTTTTTAGTTGCTTAATATTGGTGTTTTTTGAATTTGTAGTCTAAGATAAAAGAGCATAATGCCATGAGTCAGAGTTCTCAGGGAACAACATCAATTACTCAAGATGGAGTGTCAATGCTTTTTGGTCAGGAACATGGCGGACGTGTAAGAGGATTAGGCTTTGGGGTTGTACCATCTCATATGCGTATTCATCGGGCTAATTTAGGTGAAGTACATGCATTGCAAAACCAAGTTAGTGGCATGGAGGCGAAATTACACGAGCTTACTGCGATTATACTGGTAAGTGTTAATTAGCTATGCTAATGAATATGTGACATGTTCTTACAAATTACTAGTTATATATGTAATAATACAATCTTCACAGGATATGAAAGGAAAGCGAAGAATCAATGAGGAAAATCCAGAGACTCCTCCTGCTAATATGCCTCAGGTACCGTTTCCATATGTATGTTTCTAGTGATATAGTATAGAACTTGACTAGGACATCCACATATGTTTCCATATGTTGCTGAGTTATAGTATAGAACTTGGCAGCAGACTTGCTTTTATTTATTTTTCAGATGTATTTTGGCATTTAAAAAGCGGGAAAATTATTTTTACAAAATATTTATTTACAAATTAAGAAAATTGCATTTAAAAAGTATGATGGATGATGGATGATGGTCAATGGTAAGGCAAGTAGATGCACTTTGACAACTTGTTTAAAAAGTAGTTGATTGTTTTTGGGAGGGAATCTGTGATATGTGTTGTTGTAGTGGTCTGGTCAGGTATTTGTGTGGTAGAGAAGGATTGCGGCAAAAGGAGCAGTCAGGTAGGACAGTGGAGAGGAGTGAGTTAATGGCAGTTTTGTTAGTGGAAGTAATTGGCAGTAGGGATTGGTTTGTTTGAAAGAGTGGTTGATGGCATGGGGATGACTAAGTATTACTGTTGTATATGGCTGTAGCAGCAGTGATGAATGCAGGAGGGAGTTTGTTATGATGGTATATGGGTATGAATGGTATGTTGTTCGAAGCAGGTGGCAGTGATGGTTTGGGGTGGTAACAAGGGGTTGTAGGATGTGGGAGGATGTTTGGTGGTCAAATGGTTGATGAGAAAGTGCACAGTGGTTGAGATATAGTGGACAGAAGGATAGTGCACTGCACAATGAAGCACTGGGTGGTGACAGTGGTCAAATGGAGATACGTGAATATGTCACAGTGGGAATGTTGCAGTTTGAAGTTTGGGTGGTGTGTGTTGTTTTGTTGTGTCTGTGAGGTTTTGGGGGATTGCAAGCAATGGTGGCAGAGATGTAGACAAAGTGTAGTGGTTAGTAAATGTTTGATATGGCATGATGATGAATGTAACAGTAAGAAGAAATGGCTGATGAATCATAGTGTAGTTGGTGGATGTTTTGCACTGTTGTGTTGAAGGGGGATGGTTGGATTGTGATTTAAGTGGGTTGTGATTGGTTTGAGGAAGATCAGAGGGGGTAGGAGTTGAGGATGTATGAGTAGTTAGTTGTGCACTGTGTTATATGTTCATTGATATGGATGGTGAACTGATGCGTTTGTATTGATATATGAAGGTGGACAGTTGGGTTTGATTGTTATGATTATGGAGGAGGTGGCAATTTAAGTTGAAAGTTGTATGCAAGGTGAGTGGAATCAGTGTGAGTTTGAGGCAGCTATGCATGTGATGTCTGTGTTGGACAAAGCAACTATGAGAGTGATGTGAGCATTGTGCGACTGCGTATGGTTGTAGCTATTGGGCAGTTTCTATGATGATAGTGTGGAAATGATGTATGGTGTAAACAGAGGGATGATGTATGATTGTTTGAAGTAGTTCGTCATGTTAACAGAGGGATGAAGTATGTGGTATGATAGGCAATGTTAATAGGTTGAAGCAGTGGGTAGTTTTGGTTAGATAGGCAATGTTGTAGGGGTTTGAAGGAACCGTCAGTGGATGTATATGAGTGATTGGCACAAAGATGTATGATGTTGCTGCTTCGAGTTGGATGGTTGTGTTGAAGGGGAGGGGAAGTAGAAATGCAGTTGTTTGTGAATTTTGAAGGAACCATCATAAATGTCAACTAGTTTTGGAGCAATAAAAAACATCATCGAGTAAAAATATGATATAGGAGTGTAACTTAAATTTCCTGTGCTGTCATTTGTTTTTTGCTAAGGATTTTGGTAGAGAGTGGACTAAGGAGGAAATCGCAAACAATAAGCAAGCCCAATGCCAATATTCTAATGATTTAATAACTTGTATTCTATTAATTTACTAAGCATAACATCTCTTGATACTAGGCTTCCAAATGCCTTGTGTCTGTTTACTAACTTAATTTCATCAGTTAATAAAAATAGGCAACCTTTTATATAACCACATTGCATTGTATGTTTAATACTAATAATGGCTACTCTAATCGGATTTTCCTTGTTATTTCTACTTAGCTCGATTTTTGATAACTTGTATTATTCCATGAAAAAATAAACAAGTTAACAATATTTTTGTCTTTAAAAGTTTTGTATAGTTAATATCACATTTTTGGTTTGAAATGCTTCTATATAAGCAACATTTTTCTTTATCTTCTCATCAGTGATCGTGCAAAATTCATACATTAGTGAACTGAGTGCTTCCAGTATTGTTTTATGATGAGCTTGGACCCTTGTGTATATGTTATGAAAACCATCGTTCCTTTAAATGTTAGTTTTGTATTGGCATTGACACTCTTTCAGGAATACGAAGTATCATATATTTTATTCAAGCTGTTTAGTCGTACTTTACTTTTATATTAGTTATGATTATTTGGAAATCAGATAGGTATAAAACCAAGTGGTTTATTGAATGTTATTGTAAATGAAAAATGCTAATGCAATGCAGTAAAATATTTTGGTTTTTTAAATGCAAATTAACACACAAAACAAACATACACACAGATTATTTTTAGTTGATGTTATACATATACCATAAATAGTCTAATGTATTCGTAAATTATTTTTGTGCAGTCACACCGTGAGAGCAATACTTTGACTGTTGAAGAACAGCCTAAACAGGATGTAAGGCATGTTGGAATTGAGGTTGGAAAATGTAAAATATTGAGTTGGCAAAAGCAAGTTGTTGCAGAAGGAACGGTAGTATCCATTGATCCTGATTGTTTGGTGCATTTTAAAAAACTAGGACCAGATGGTTATAAAGTTTAGGTTGATGTGGCGGTGGATCCGGAAGCTTTCTTGTGGAGGCCGAGTTCCGAGATGTGTACTATTGGAGAAGCAGTTGGATCGACCGTGGCTTGGCATAAAGACTTCGTTGCCTTCGACTAGTGTATTTCCTTAAGGTGTGTGTTTTGCGATACAAAACTTTATCTTTCTTATGTATTTTGTGTTTTATCCTATTTTGGAATGGTTATGTGAGAATGTTGTTTTGGTACTATTTTAGTTGGTGATGTGAACGAATACTTTAGATTGTTTTATTTGGTATGTATTGTGTTTTGTTAGAATTATATAAATATTAATATTTATGAATGAATTTGATTCAGTTATGTATATTTATAGTTTTGGTAAATTATTAAATGGTGCATGCAATTATATTTTTGGGTTTAAATTTCAATTGATGTGGTTGTAATTAAAGTATATTACAACTGTGGGGGAGGTAGCAGAACATACTAAACTGCAACTGCGTGTAACAATTGTAGTAGGGATAACTACAACGGCTGCTATATGATGAATGTTACAATCTATAACTGCTATCAACTGTTGTAAAAAGATTAATTACAACTGTGAATAACAGTTGTAGTTGATAACTACAACAGTTATCCAGCAGTTGTCATACCTGCTACAGCACGAAATGTTACATATCTACAAGAGTTACCAACAGTTGTAAAATGGTTATTTGCAAGGGTAAGAAACAGTTGTAATATATAATATCACAATGGTTATATGCAACTAAAAAACACAATTATAAAAAATTGATAGTCTTTTACAACTTCTTAAAATACGACTGTTGATCCACCGTTGTAATATATCTTTTACAACTGTGTTCCACCGTTGTAATATGCCTCTTTTGTTGTAGTGTTCATGAGTGCATTGTTAGGGTCTGTAGTATGTACACAATTTGTAAAGTCTCTTAAACGCATGTTCTTTAAACCAAGGACACCGTCAACAGGAGTGTCCAGGTAACCATTTGTCAGGTCTTCTTTATCTGTGAACAATGTGGATATATGAAGATTGATTATATTATTCATAGCTGATATAAACTGTTTATACAACGAGTAAAATGAAATATACATACTTTTAAGAGGCACAATGCCTCTATCAATCAACTCCTTAATGGAAAAGAATCCCATGAATCCACAGGCGCTTAATGAGCAGTAGGACAAATTTGGCAAACCAAACTCTGCAGAGACATATAAGGTAAAGCTCATGTAAGTATCTGAAACTATGCAAGTGACTTCTGGTTCTTCGATTGATTCTTTTAAATTCTGTAAAAAATCTCTGAAAGCATCGGACAATCTGAATCGATCTTTTTGAGTAACGTTGGACGTATTTTCAGCACTGGCCATGCTTTCAGAAGCAGATAAACCATCTGGTATTGTCTTGAACTGAAAATTAGAGAGGCCCTTAAGCGAAGAAGGACCTGAAGATTTAAGGATTCGATCGTAGCTAGTTTGAGTATGAAGGAAAGTGATGTGGAAACCTTTGAAATGGAGGAGTTTTGCAAATTTGAGCATGGAGTTTATGTGGCCTTGAGCTGGGTAAGGTATGCATACAACATGAGCTTTAAGTACTCTTTTATTAGAACCCATTTTTGTTAAGGCTTGTTTCTGATATTTTTGTGATGCAAAGTGTGTCCATTTATAGACATGGAAAGGATGATGTTTCTAAGGCTTTCAATGAACAAAGAGGATCCAGAAAACAAAATGGACTGCTGCTCTTTCGCTCTATGAAATCATAGCAAAAGGACAAATCAAGTGGCCTAATAATGAACTTTAAGTCTTTGCATATTGTTTGTATTTGTGGAATACATATTGTTTGTATATGGAATACTTACATACATATATTATTTGTATATGTTGAAGGCTCAAGCTATATCTGTCTTACATCAAATTTGATAGCTGTCTATGAATAGAAATGATTAAATATATTGAAATTCAAAAGCAAGTTCATAGGCTTCTTAGTCAAAACAAAACTACGTTTGTAATTTGTAAAGATTATTGAACAAAGATGAAAAATGATATTTACTTTATTAATCAGCAAATGAAATGATACATAATTGAATTATGTTCTCTGTACAAGGACATTCTATTTATATTGAAAGATATCTGATCTATTTATATTGAAAGATATCTGATATTTGGGCTTTAACAACATAGCCCAGACCCGTATCTAATATACACCTGGTATCGGTTGAGATTTTCACTCGATCTCTTTTCATTTCCAATATTCCCCCTCAAACCCTATTACGGCTAGGGTTTGCTGCAACTAGTTTCAAATACATCTTCTTGCTTGCGAATCTGATGAAATTTTGTTGAGAAACATGAAGTAAGATGAGATCATTGAGAGCAGCGATGCAAAGGTAAAAACTTTGGTTGATTATTGTTTCAAATGACAATCAATCAGAGAATATAGAGCCACCGCTCGCTTCAACACTTTAAATCATTCTGAATCGGGATTTAGAAGCCATCTTGAAGTCAATTACATGGCTGTTCATATGTTATCAAGTTTGTGAACAGTCATCCAGACTTTTGATTTTGGATTATAGACATGGATCTAAGCTCCTTTGAAGAGAATCTGAAGCATTTGAAGGAGTTATGGAGTTTGTCGCTGCTAATTTCTTACCATACTTGTTTCTAGAATCTTCAACTTTTAGATCTTGCTTTAGTCGAATAAAATTTTTCTTCGACAAGGGTTTTGTGAGAATATCTGCCCTTAGGTAAGCTGCAGGTACGTGATTAACATTAAGATTCCCTTTAATAACTTGCTCTCTGACAAAGTATAAATCTAGTTCCATATGCTTTGTTCTTGAATGCAATACTGGATTTGCAGTGAGTGCTATTGTGCTCATGTTATCACACCAGATCGTAGCTTTATTGTGAGTTTTGATCTTTAATTCATGTAGTAATGATTTTATCCACATGATTTCAGCTGTAACACTTGCTACACTCCTGAATTCAGCTTCAGTGCTGGATCTAGAAACAGTTGTTTGTTTTTTTGAACACCACAATACTGGATTATCACCTAAAAATACACAATAACCTGTAGTGGACTTTCTGTCATCAATATCTATTGTCCAGTCTGCATCTGCATATGCTATAATATTAATTGCATTGCTTGATTGTAAAGTTAAACCATGATCCAGAGTGCCATTTAGATATCTCAAAATTCGTTTAACAGCTTTCCAATGCTCATCTAAAGGATTTTGCATGAATTGACTGGCCTTGTTGACACTATATGAAATTTTTGGTCTAGTGATGGTAGCATATTGTAGAGCTCCTACTATACTTCTGTATTGTCTAACATTTGGTATAGGTTCTCCTTTAATCTTTGATAAATGTAAATTGCTCATCATAGGAGTTGGTAGGGCTTTGGCATTTTCCATATTGGCTTTCATAAGAATTTCAGTAATATATTTATTTTGGCTCAACTGAATTTTTGTTGCTGAGATTTTGTTGACTTCTATTCCCAAGAAATAATTGACATTGCCAAAATCTTTAATGGAGGACTCTATGTTCAGCTGGCTTGTAACATAATTGATCTCTTGTTCATTGTTTCCTGTAATTAAAACATCATCAACATATATTAGAATATAAGTAACATCATTATTATAAAATTTAGTAAATAAAGAATTGTCAGATTTTGTGGGATTATATCCCAGTCTGGCCAAGGTTGACTTTAATTTGTCAAACCAAACCGTTGGTGCTTGCTTCAAACCATAAATAGCTTTGTTCAGTTTGCACACAAGTTTTTCTGTTCCTTCCTTTTTGAATCCAATTGGTTGCTCCATGTAAACTTCTTCCTGTAATTCACCATTCAAAAAAGAATTATTTACATCAAGTTGCTTTATGGTCTAGTTTCTATGTAAGGCAATTGTAAATATGATTCTGATTGATGTAGGTTTCACAACAGGTGAAAATGTTTCATTAAAATCAAAACCATTTTGTTGTGAATACCCTTTTGCCACCAATCTTGCCTTGTACTTAGAAATTGAACCATCAGAATTTTTCTTTAATCTGTATATCCATTTGCACCAATAATATTTTTGTCACATGGTAATGGGACAAGATCCCAAGTTCTGTTTCTTTGTAATGCTTCAAACTCTTCATTCATGGCAATTTTCCATTTGTCACATTGAATTGCTTGATGATAAGTGCATGGTTCTTCATTTTCAATTGTTGCGTTGTATATTTTTGGCTTGAATATTCCCTTTTTTCCCTTGTGATCATATGATTACCAGTATTTTCTGGAATTATTTGTTGAACAACTTCTGTAGCACTTTGTTGATCAGTGTTGTGACTTGGAGGATCTTGTTGACCAATAGGTGATTCTAAATTGCCTATTGGTTGACAATGATAAGACTGTCTGCAAGTGTGACTGCTACTCTGATGTAGGTCTTCAGAACTGCTTCTCTGATCATCATCTGCTCTTGAGTTGGATAAGAGTTGTTGATGACTTACATCTTGATTACTTTCTGTTGCAACATGCTCCACCAAGTCAGGTAATAAAGATACAACATTTTTTGTGTTGTATATTTTATGAGAAGTTTTCACATGTGTTTGACTAAAAGGAAAAGTTTGTTCATTAAATACAACATGTCTAGACACAAACACCTTACCATTGCTATCAATACATTTGTAACCCTTCATATTAGTAGCATAACCTAGGAAAGTACATGGGGAGGACCTGAAATTCAACTTATGTGAATTATATGGTCTTAAATAAGGAAAACATAGACATCCAAATACTTTAAGATCATGATAATTTGGTTTAACATCAGAAAGTACTTCTATAGGACTTTTATACTGCAGAGTTTATGTTGGCAGTCTATTTATTAGATATACACTAGTAGCAAAAGCATCAGGCCAAAATTTCTGTGGTAAAGAAGCCTGAGCAAGAAGTGTTAAACCAGTTTCAACAATATGTCTATGTTTTCTTTCTATTAAGTCATTTTGTTCAGAAGTATAAGAACAAGTAATTCTATGATTGATTCCCTTTTTGTCAAAAAATTGCTTTAAAGGATAAAATTCTGTCCCACCATCAGTTTGAAAATTCTTAACCTGACAGTTGGTTTGATTTTCTACTAAATTAATAAATTGAACTACAACATTGTAAGTTTCAGATTTAGATTTTAAGAAGTACATCCATACATGTCTAGAGAATGCATCTATAAAAGAGATATAATATTTGAAACCATAATCTGAGTTTATAGGTGTAGGACCCCATAAATCAGTTGCAATCAACTCTAATGGTTTAGTGTAAACAGTCTCAGAATCAGAAAAAGTAAGTTTGTGACTCTTACCCATTTGACAGTGTGTGCATATATAAGGCATAGAAATGTTAGAAAATGAAATATTATTATTCTTTAACACTTTCTTTACAATATTTGCATTGGCATGCCCCAGTCTGCTATGCCACATATCAGAAGTCTTACAATTACTTGCTTGAGTTATTTCTGAACTATTACACCATTTATCTCTACAAGCTTGACTTTCAAAATTGTCAATACTAAATTTGTATAGTCCTCTAGACTCTTTACCCTGCAAAAGAATTTCATTAGTCTTAATGTCTTTGATTAGACAGTAAGTAGGAAAGAATTCAAAATATACTTGATTATCTTTAGCAAATTATGACACACTAAGCAAGTTTTTTGTAATTAAAGGTACTCTCAAAAGATTGTTAAGATATAATTTTCTAGCACCTTTAATACATGTACTGCCAGTGTGAGTAATGCTTAAGGGCTTACCATTTCCCATGTGAATACATTGTTTACCTTTATACTCTTGGTTTCCTAGATTCAGATTCCCAAGATTGTTTGTTACATGATTAGTTGCCCCAGAATCAGGAAACCATCTTTGATCTTGTGAATCATCTGTGTTGATAGTATTTTCTTTCTGACTAGTTAAGTCATGTTGCATGTTGATCATATTTGCACTTTGATAATTCTTGTGATTACTGTTTCCTTGCTGAGATATTCCTTGCTGAGATGGTACATAGTTTGCATCAAATCTAAAATAGCACTTGTTAGCACTGTGTCCAAACTTTTCACATATCCGGCATCTAAGTCTATTATTATTGTTATTGTGAAATCTGCCACCTCTGCCTCTTGATCTGTTGGATGAACCACCTCTATTAGATGACCTACCTCTTTGATTTTTGCTGTTGTATGTCTTCTCTATATTTTTTGAAACATAGTTAACAGAAAATTCTTGAATAGATTTCTTATGTTCTATTCTTCCTTCATGAGACAGTAGAATAGAACTAACATATTCAATTGATGGTGTTTTTTCTTGAGATGAAATTATTGCTATAACTGCTTCATATTCATCATCTAGACCACTTAAGATAGACAGTACTTGTTCTGCATCAGATATTTTATGACCTGCTGCAGCTAATTGATTGCACAGGTTCTTGATCTTGGTCAGATATTCTCTCATATTTAACCCATCTTTTCTCAAGTTCTACAGTTGTCTTTTATAATAGAGAACTCTTGCTGCAGACTGAGTGTTGAATGTATGTTCTATTGAATGCCATATTTCATGAGATGTTTTAAAACCAATAAGTTGAGGTAGAATGGTAGGACCAATAGAAGATAATAGCCAAGAACTGATAAGACTGTCTTGCTTTTGATAATTGGAGTAATCTTTGTTGATTACAAGCTTTCCCTCACTATCTGTGATATATTTTGCTGGTGTAATGAGTGTTCCAAACACATATTCTTCAACATCATATCCCCTTATTGCTGTTTCAATTTGAAATTTCCACAACATATAAATTGATTCATCAAGAATAGTTGAAACTAACTGACTCTTTGGTTTGATTATTGACTTCAGCAGATCTTGTGAATCAGAATGATGAGAAGTAGCAGTTCTTGTAGTATGAAGAGATTCTTGAACATCATTAACATTGTCTCCTGCCTTGTTAAAGATCTGAACACAGAAAAGAACTGATGATCAGATGAAGAATCTTGTGATTCTGAGATCAACAAATGGTGCAGCCAGAGAATTCTGATGATGAGATTATCTTTGAAGATGACCTCTAGGCAAGGCATTGATGCTAATCAAACAGAAATACTTATCAGATATCAGAGGGGTTTACAGTTCTTGATCAAGAACTGTAAAAGAATTTGCTGATGGTTAAAAACTACAACTTCCTCAATGAAGACTCTGGTCTGAGAGGAGTACTGCTTCCTCTATGATGACACTGATTTGAGAGGAGCACTGGTGCAGCCACCGTTAGGTGATGAAAATTTTCCGATAATGGTTAGGCAAGGCACTTTTAGATGATAACAACCGTTAGGATGATTCTTGCTCTGATACCATGTAAAGATTATTGAACAAAGATGAAAAATGATATTTACTTTATTAATCAGCAAATGAAATGATACATAATTGAATTATGTTCTCTGTACAAAGACATTCTATTTATATTGAAAGATATCTAATATTTGGGCTTTAACAACATAGCCCAGACCCGTATCTAATATACACCTGGTATCGGTTGAGAATTTCACTCGATCTCTTTTCATTTCCAATATAGTTTTGAAATAGAAATATTTGCATAATAAGATTGCAAAATCGGACCAAATTTAAAAAAGAAAAAATCCTTAAACAAAACACAGATTATGATCTTGTGATATATTGATATAAAAACATCCAATTTGGCAACTTTATGGACCAAGGAAGCTCCAAAGTTGAATTCCCACTCATGTATTCTGATTTACAGACCCCCTTTAAAATTTCGCGATCAGCATGTGAAATATAAAACCATTAATGAATTGATGACGCGTAATTGTAACATCAACCATGCTTTGCTTCAACGCTAAAATATATCAATTTTATGGTAATCATAGAGCATAAAGACATTTCAAACAATAGCCGACCTTTTATTTCAGCAGACTTAGGTTTAAAACATGTCAAGAATATTCATTCAAAGCATAATAACAAATATAAAATGAATACATATAGTTTATAAACATGTTTCACTAAAGCTTTATACATATATTATACGCATCTTTATTAATAGTTGTACTACCTTTGGTGTCACACCTTTTTATATCAACGTAAACTACCAAAAACGCCCTTCTATATATTATCAAATCTTAATTGCTTAAAAATATGATCTAATATTAAATTTTATTTTACAATTTCAAACGCCTCTAAAAGTAGAATCTAACAATTAAACATATTTTACAAACTTAAAACGCTTCTAAAAATAGGATCTAAAATTAAACTTATTTTACAAATTCAAAATACTTCTTTACAAATATAAAAATCTTACACTTAAAAATACAAAATCATTTTTTGACTGATTTAAACATATACAATTTATAAGGAAAATAATTCACGTGCGAAGCGCGTGCCGTGACACTTGTATCTCATAATTGTACTAAATAGCTAAGCATGGTACTCGTAACTCTATGGTTCTATTTGTCATAGCTTCTATCTTTGATCTAAATCTACATGCAATTTCAATTACATGTCCAATCCCTATTTGGTTTCATTTTATGTTTTGTGTTTGCAATTTTCAACGTTCATAACAAAATATGATAATAATGAAAGAGAAATTTCAAATTTCAGATCATTGCGATGACGACGGAGGGGATTGATGGACGGCGAAGAGGGTGGATTGTTTTTCATTTTTTTTTATTTCTCAAAACACGAAAAACAAAATATATCTGTTTTTTGTTTTATATGTTACTGTCGTTTTCCAAATCGATTGTTTTTCAAAAATGAATTTGTCTTGTACACGTTTTTTGAACGAAAACACAAAACTAAAAATGACAAAAAAACTGGGCCTACCTACCTCAATTGACACATAACCAAGTGAATTGGTATTTAATATCAAGTATGTATGTTTATGACTTTTCCGCGGCATCACCATGTTTAATTTTGGTTGATTTTAGCATTTTATTGTTGTCCAATTTGCTATATCAGCTCCCATCCACATTAGCTTAATAAATGCATTATTATTTAGGGATATATCACAAGCGGACATTTCTATACATACAAAAAAAGGAAAGACACTTCCACCACTGGTACCAAATTGCCAAGGTGTCTCGCATTGTGTGTGGGTAACGAATGCACGTTAAAAGGAAGAACAGTCTCACATTGTAAAAAATAATAATTGTTAAGTGATATATACGAGTTTGGTCGCATGTAACAATAATGGATTTCTTTTGTTAAAAGGTGTTGGCCAAACTAATATGTTGTCCCCGCGTAGAAATGTGCAGATTGGAGATCTGTTGGAGTGTCTCGCTCCTATTTTGTATCCATAAACAAAATAATGTAGTAGATAATATAATTCTTCAACGTTGCAGTTTGCGAATTCTTCATAAAAACATAGTTTCTCAAGGAGCCATTTACAATTATTAATTCAGAATCAATTTAATATATGGATTATTATGTATGTTTAGGTGCAAACTGATAAGAAAAATTATTTTAGTTATTCTTTCCACATCAACTAAATGTATATCGTCAAAGTCGTGTTATACTTTTAAATAGAGGTTTGTGCATAAGTAACACGATTCTTCATTAATCAAACTGTCTAACACATACTTGTAATTTTAAAGAAAACTCAAATGACCTCAAAAGGAAATTGCATATTTTTAGTCAACAAACACCCATAGCTGGACTGAAACCTTTGAAATCAACCATAAGAGAAATTTTTTAAATTTAGACCAATTTTTAAAAATAATTATAAATTTAGACCAGTTTTACAACTTATTACAAAAATAAACCATTTTATGGCAGATCAGCGCCACGCATACTGGCGACATTTCAAATGCCTCTAGTTCATATTTTTTTTCTTTAAATAGTTCGCGGCATTTCAAATGCTACAACCTATTTTTAAAAAAACAATAACTCTAGACGGCATTTCAAATACAGCACACTTGCGGCATATCAAATGCCGCAAACTATGTTTTTCTTAAAAAAAATGCACTGGCAGCATTTGAGATGCCTCCAGTACGTGTAGCGCTGATGTGGCCAAATATACCTATTTTTGTAATAAGTTATTAAACTGGCCTAAATTTGTATGTGATTTTTAAAATTAACCTAAATTTAAAAATTATTCTAAAATGTATTACAATTTATACTCCTTCTGCGCACACTCCAAAATACTCAAGAAAAAAAGAGTTAAAACTACTACAGTATCTAGTTTTGATTCGTTCATTGATAAACTAATATATTGCAGGGTGACAAATCTTCTAACTGGCATTGAATTTCCTAATAAAATGCTATCATATCCGTCTATTTTCGGATCCTGTGTATTTTGTCGATAAGCAAAACCATTAAAAGACATCCAAATTGTTGGTTTGGATGTTTGAGTGTAATATACAATAAGCGCAATGCTACAGATATTTCATTTGGTTTTATTTATTTAATATCACTATGTGCCTGAATTGATAATGGTTGTTTGAGTAAACTAGGTGTATTAAGCCAATCAACAGATACTTTTGAATGCGGATAATGTTATATCTGCATCTACTTTCGAAGTCATTTTCAGATGTCGAATATCCGCATCTACGGATACAGACAGATATCAGATAATTATTCTCTCTGCCAATGATCGATAAATCAAGAAACAAAAACAGAAAATTTTGATTTAACATAATTACTTTTCAGTCCTATTAATTATAAAAGTATGCAAACTCAACAAATATGATGATAATATGTAGTTTTGAGCAGTTAAAATACATTGAATGCATATAATATAAGCTGTTAACTTAATAAAACGTTAAATACATATCTTTCGTTGTACTAAAATAAACATAAAATAAAATATAATCATGACAGTAACCGAACACATAATTTTTGGATGTGGATGCTTTCATATTCGGATCTGTATCTGCTTTTCCAAATAGCGGATATTTATACAATTTTCAGATACAAAAGCGGACAAAATTCAGAGTTTTTAGGCATCCACTGAAAGCGTTATGCACAACAATTCAGAATACTACGAATGATTTTGTCATTTACAAACTATGGGTAAGCAATAATAATGACCACAAACCAAACACTGTTTTTTCAAAGAAAAACAAAAATTCCAAAACCTTAAAACTACCTGAAGCCCAAAAGAAAGAAAACCAAAAAAGTGTCATCTTCATCACGAATATATGGACATGAATAAATGGATTCTTTAATCCAGCATATGGACATGAATAAATGGAATCTTCACTACAAGAAAACGTATAGTTTACAATGGCTAACGACCATCGAAAATCGACGAAAAAAGCCGTCGCATGTAAACCAGTCGCCGCATAGTTTTTTCGACGGCTTCCAACAGCCTCCGTCGTAACATTTCCGACGACCACCAAGAGTGGGCTGACGGTTCTAGACGGCTGTCAAAGACATGTGGACATTCAAGAGGAAGCAAAAAAACGGCCGGAAGCCATCGAAAGTTTTCGACCTATAGGCCGTCGGAAGCTGTCGGAAAAGCAAAAGCTATTTTCACAATTTTCTCCTGCGTTCTAGCCTCCTATATACAATCCAAAAATATAATATATTCACACACAAGCACATATCTAATTCAGATATTCAATATAATACCAAATCATACAAATATAATCAAATTACATAAAGAAATAAACCAAGCATAACTCGTATAAAATCAAACCAACGCTCCGTTAACATAATTTACATACATGTCATTGTACAAAATATACACCGTAGAACACCAACTTTCCACCATCAACTCACAAATGTCAAAATTATCATCATCAAATGTACCATCAAATAATATACACAACATTTCAAAATATCCAACTCCACCAACCCAATGTATCATCAAAAATTACTAAACAATTACGCAAAACAAAAAAAAACATACCTATCACTCCTGTCAATCACGTCCAGAACCTCTGAAACCAGCTGAAGATAGAAAGCGACCACCATACTGCTACATGTACTCAGCAATATGCTGGTCCAACAGCTGTGTCATCTCAATGGCCTGCCGACGGTTCTGCTCCTCCAACTGTGCCACCCTAGCTCTCAACTCTTCGATCTCTACTAGATCGATCTAAGCTCTGGTTTGGCTAGCTCTCCTCTGTCTACCCTGCAATGCTTATTTAATTTGGTAAAAGTTCACTTATTATAATCTTACTATCGAAGAGCATAATATGTTAATTGTTATATCTATAAACTTATTATTGAAACTAAAGCGATGTGAAGTTTTTTAAACTGAAAGATTACTAAATTGTAATATCTTAATATATTATTCATTACCGCTTGATTGCCAAAACCGTAACGCCTGTTTCATGAAGGTGGATCCATGACTAACTCAAAAGTGACATCCTCCTGGTCCATAGTCAGCTGCTCTCGATCATTATCCTCCAGGAGTTTCTACCGTTGTTCCATAAACCTTGCCTGCATAAACAAATAAAAATACATTTGAAATTAATAGCATGATATCTTAATTCATTAAACTTTAATAATTAAAACAATTACTAATAGTATATAAACTAAAATATGCTTACATGGCTCTTCCATGATTTATCGTCATGCCATGTATATAAAACAGTCACATCTGGATTTACATGCTCGACGGCATGAGTATGGGTAAATACATCCATGTATGATACGGGACCCTACGCCTCAGCTTTCTGAAATTGATTATTATGTACTATTATTGTATCAAAATTATATAGCACAATAACTATTTAGAATTGACATTTAATAAATTTACCAACTCCTGACGATATTGTTGGAACGACTTGGACCCTCGTCGATGAGTGATAGAATTTTTGTTCCTATTTGCAGAGTTTCTTTACGACTCTGCCTATAAATTTAAATAAACAATACATTTTTTACTTACCAAATATTTTTTGATATTTACATATCAATCAAATAATTAATAAATGATTAGTACACTTACCTTCGCTTTGTCACTATCCCAATGCGCCAGCCACCCTTCTCACACACTTGTTCCCATTCAGTTCGGCTTCTCCCTTTTATGTTTTACAACCGACATAGAATCCCGGTAATTCTTCCACATCTTCTGCATCCAGTAGTGTCGTACCAGCTGCAGGTCATCTGATTGTATGTCGACTGCAACCTGCATTTTATGATAAACAAGCGAAAAATAATTAAACAATAAAAGGTGAACAATAAATAAGCGACAAAAGAAATTAAGAATGGAAAATAGAAGATTATAGTTACCGTGAAATCCTGTCATATACACTCCATAATGTGGGAAGGGATATTATCCCACTTGGGCCAATAAGCTATCATCCTACTCTTATATGAATCTCTTAAAACTGATAGAACTACAGTTAACGGCTATAGGTCGAACCTCCTGTGTTACATATGATACAGATTATTATACCGTACAAAAAATATTTAAGATGCTGAAAAAAGATTAATACTTATCCCTCCGCTCTAGGTACCAGATACACAGTGAGACGCTGTGGCGGCTGTGATAGGCCGTTGTCATTGTCTCCTGATGAATGGGAAGAGCATCTCCTTCTGGACGACATGAAACATGTCACATACACATCATTTTATAAGAGAATAATAGCATAATAATGAAATATACTGTATAATAATGACATAAATGACATAAAGTACATAAAGTGCAAAATATACCTAATTCAGATTGGGTCTCATATACCAACGATAAACATAATACATTGTATTTTTAACATAAATTGATAAATAAATAACAGAAATGGTAATGACATAAATGACGTAAATGACGATAAGCAGATTCGGTTTCGTAAATGACTTAAATTACATAACTTGCAAAATAAATCTCATCAATTACATAAATTGCATAATACATCAGAATTCAACATAATATTTATATCAATCCTCATCGTCTTCGTATTCAGATTCGGTCTCATATTCTACGTTATTTTCCTCCATACTCTCAATGCTTCTACCAAAACATTTGATTCATCGTTCAGAGGTCCAAAATCAGTATTATCGTCTTTTATTATTATTTTGTTGCTTTTCTCAAGATGTGCCTGATAAGCTTGTTCGTCTGCCCATCAAACGTAAATCATGCCTTTGTTTTAAAAACTGCTGATCAATCTGTTTTATCTCTTTTTAGAGACAAATAAGGAGCGCAATAAACTTACAGTGCTTATTTGGCCAGTACAAAAGGATCGTAATTGTGATAATGCAATATGTGCTTTATTTTTATAAGATTATAATCCTTGTGCACATTAATTTCAAAACCTGGAACATTGCTTAATCAATTGCATCTAAATAGAAAAACTTCCTCCGATGGTTGTGAGAAATATATCAATTGCAAAATTTGGGTTAAAACGCCATAAAAATCATTTATGTGATTTTCTGGATCATCACTACCTTTAACAAATACACATGTATTATTAATTATTTTTTAGCACCGTATTCTTTCGGTGTTAAATTTATATCCATTGACAAAATATATTGGATATGTCTTGATATTTCTTTTTGGTCCCAACGCAAGATGTTTCAATCCTTCGTCGACCACACAATTTCTCGATTCATAAACGTACTATGAAAACTGATCAGAAAATTCTTTACCGAGATCTCCATGTGGATGTTCTCTTTCATAAATACTGCATATATGGATAAAATATTGCATTAAATTCTATACGCGCATGCATTATTGAAATGAATAAATCAAGAATTATTATTTCATATTACCTAACAAATGGTGCAACCTCGGCACAATTAAGAAGAATATAAGTGTGTGCTACATGAAGATCTCTATCGTCTAACCATACATCTACACATTTTCCAAAAGGTCGACCATGTTGTCTAAAAATAGATAATACTGTTTGAGAAGACTCTTATTCGTCGCCTTCATCATTACATGGAACACTTTAAAATGATATGTTCACATGATCACTGAAATATTGAGATAAAAAAATGAAGCTTCTTCTTTGATGTAAGATTTACATATCAAACCTTCAACTCATGCTTTTTGCCTCACTTTTCTCTTCAGATGATTCAAGTATCTATGAAAAATTAATTTACATTAACTTTAACTTCCGAATGTAATTAAATTAACAGGTAACATATTTCATACCTCTCGAATGGATATATCTATCGATATTGCACAGGTCCTCGAAGTCATGCTTAGTTGGGAGATGAACAGGTAAATGTTCCATTACATTAAAAAAACCTAGTGGAAATATTTTCTCCAATTTGCAGAGCAATATAGGAATATCTTCTTCAAGTTTACATAAACGTTGCAATTTTAACGTAGTCGAAAAAAGCTCGTTGTAAAACAGATTAAGTTCCGTTATTACCTTCCAAACTTTTAAGGATAATAGTTCTTTGAATACAATGGGTAATAAATTTTCCATCATTATGTGACAGTCGTGGCTTTTCATTCCACTCAATCTACCATTTTTAAAGTCAATGCATCTACTAAGACCTGATGAAATTCCATCAGGAAATCTTAATCCTTCCACCCATTTTAACACAACTTTAACTTGATTATTATCTAACTCATAACACGCTTTGGGTTTTTTACTATCGTTTGGTTTCATATGAAGCTCATGACGTTTTCATAATTCTTGTATATCGCATCTTGATTTCAAATCGTCCTTAGTCTTCCCCTTGACATTCAAAATTATGTTAAAAACATTGTCAAATATATTTTTCTCGTTGTGCATCACATCAATATTATGACGAAGCAAGAGATCTTTCCAATAATGCGACTCCTAATATATACTTTGTTTGCACCAATTATGAATAGTCGATTTACCTGCAATTTCTGTTTGCACTCCAGTTTCATGTATCTTTGGATAGCCCATTACAAGTTCATATATGTTTTAGCTTGACCATATCGTTGGTGGTTGTCTGGTTTCTACTCTAGTAGCTAAAAAGTTTTTTCTACCTTTTCTGAAGGGATGATTGACATAGAGAAAACATCGATGGCAGTCAAACCATAAAATTTTCTTACCATTTGGTAAAGAAAATGCTCAAGTTTTTTCCATGCAATAAGGACAAGCTAAACGACTGGATGTACTCCATCCTGAAAGCATTGCATAGACAGGAAAATCACTTATAGTCCACAACAAAAGAAGCAAACATACGAATTTTTTTCTTTGAAATATAGTATGTTTCTACTCCTTCATTCCACAATGTTTTTAACTCCTCGGTCAACGATTGTAAATAAACGTCGACTCCTTGTGTCGGATAGTCGGGGCCAGGAATGACAACAATAAGAAACATATATTGCGTTTCATACATATCCACGAAGGTAAACTATAAGATGTGATGATAATGGGCCAAGAAGAATATTTAGCACCAAATTAAGAAAATGGTGAAAAACCACCTGTACATAACCCAAGTCTAACATTACGACTCTCCACTCGAAAATTAGGATAAGTTTTGCCGAAATGCTTTCATGCTTCTCCATCGACTGGATGTGTCAACGTACCTTCTTCCCATATTCTCACACTATGCCATCTCGTATGAGGTGTAGTTACAGAAGATGCGTGTAATCTTTGAAGCCTAGGAGTGATGGAGAATAATGCATACGTTTGTATGGAACTTCCTTTCCCGTTTTTTTCTTGGTTTGTACCTTTCCTCGCTACATATTCTACACATCCTAAGACTGGTGTCCTCTTTTCAAAACAACATGCAGCCATTTAAACATGTATCTATTTTTAGACAAGGTAAACCAAAAGCCGACATAAATTTTTTAACTTTATAGTGATTTTCACACATTAAATTATTGGGCGACATATGTTATTTGCAGCTTGTACAACAGCTGTAAATCCGGCTTCGGTGATGTTGTATTTTAACTTCATCGCAATGTATTCTGCGGTTTCTGATAGCTAAGTGTCGCTTTTACAACCATCCCAAAGAGGTTTCTTAGCAGGATCCAATAAATTGTAAAAAAAATTGCTTCGATATTTTGTTCTTCAACATTTACATTGTCGTCATCAACTTCAACTGTAGGGAATATTGATTGTGTTGCATCTTTAACCATATTTTCTATACGGTTCATCATAATAATTTCAATAGTAGCAATCTCTAATTCAGACTCTACAGGAGTATGTGCTACAACTTCTCCACGACGATCCCAAACATAATACTCCGGTTCGAAACCGTTTTTGCACAAATGAACTTTCACATATCTGATAACAATTACTTCAAATGTTTACACCTACTGCACCATTAATAAATGTCTACATCGTTTCCGTTATTACTTAAAGCAAATTCAACAAATACCATTAAAAAAATCTTCCTTCATTGAGCCTCTCAATCCCCTTCTTTGATACATCCATCTTCTCCGATCAAGAAAATAGTCGATCATTTTTCTATTTAAAAAAATATGTCACAAATTCAAAAATAAATATTGGTCATTTTACGAATTGACATTTTATTTTTAGTGTATTGATACATAATCTTATAGGTGGCAATTTTACCCCACTTAAGAATACAATATTGAAATGTTGGTTTATGGTTTTATTTTTTGCTGGTCGGTTATCCTGCTTTCCATTACAAACACAGTAAACACTTACATTTCGTACATTACTTCGTTTTAAACGATTCAACAAAATTTCGGCAATACTTTCCCTTTGTTTCCTGCATTGTACATAAATGCGTGTACACAGGAAACAAAAAAGAAAAGTGACGGTGAAATTTTATGAACCGTTTAAAACGAAATAATGTACGAAATGTAATTGTTTACTGTATTTATAACTTGTCTAATACAGGGACAAATCTAGCATGTATTGTACCAGATGAATATAAATGTCCGTTTTATGAAAAAAACAAATATATGATGATTATGTACAACACTTGTCGAACGGGGCCAAAAACTCTATAAGGGACGTAATAAAAAAGTAGTATATACAAAAATTAGAAGTTTTATAGTTTGTCTTCTTATTTATTATATAATATATTATTGTTTGTAAACGGTTGAAATTTACTAACTTTATATATTTCAAAGAATTATTAATTTACCACATTATTCCGCGTATTTTCTCGAATAAGGTTGCTTCAGTATTGTTGTCATTTTCCAATGCATTCAATTTCTTTTTGAGACTCATGTATTTATTTTTCTATAAGTCAAAATGTTTAGAAGCAATGGACATGGATGATTCTAATTCCGACCGAAGTAGAATGTATCTCTATTTTTCGATAAGTAACTTGTTTTCAAGTACTATGGGCTTTTAGTTTGAGTACAGAGGGAGAATATTCCGATTAACATAAGACAATACTAGAAATAACACAAATATAATGGTTTCAAATATACACAAATTCACAAATTATACATACTCTTTACAATTTCATGCTAACAAATGAAATAAGTATACCATGGAATACTATAAACCATTATTAGGCTATTAGAAACAATTAGAATCACTAAATAATCCTAATTTATCAACTTATGCAAATCTAGATTTATGGTAAAAATTAGATTTTTCGCGAAAATAAAAAATTATACCTGAGATTGGAGGCGATAGAGAGTAAATAAGCAGCCTTGGAGGATCCGAAAACTTGAATTTGGGGATTGGAAGCAATAAATTGGGTTTTAGGGGTTTAACCCTTTTTTCGTACGCAGAAATGAGGAAGAAGGTTTCGGCTAATACCTGTAATTCACGAATTTGCGACGGCTTCCAACGGCCGCCGACAGACCGTCGGAAGCCATCGCCAGTAGCTATCAGTATTTCAGCCTTTTCTAGTAGTGCTTTATTCCACTAAAGTCATCAGTTTTAGTTATCTAATAGAAAGTAATTCTGCTAAACGTAAGTAAATAAATCACAATCAACTCCTATCCAAACTTAAATCGCCTTAAAATCGGATTAAAAAATTGAAAGCTAAATGGATGATATACCATATAATAGAAATTTATACCTTAAAACTGGTGATACACGAAGATTTTGATCAATGACAATGTACTTCAACAAAAAGGAAGAGATATATGCAAAATCAGAGGAAGATCGATGAAGACCAAAGTGTAAACATGAGTATGATTTTTATAGGTCTAAAGTCTAGATTATTTGTTAAAATCTATCCTCTAGAGATTTGCACTAACATTAAAACACATCCGTAAAACTACATTGTTATGCACACATTCACTATGCAGATTTTCATAGTTCAGTCGACTGAACAGGCATGGCCAGTCGACTGAAATTGGCACAGAATTATAAATATGCACAGTTTCAGTCGATTGAATTTCCTGTACAGTCGACTGAAAGCATTCCTGAAAATTTCCCTGTATATTTTCAGTCGACTGAATTTCCTGCTCAGTCGACTGAATTTGTAACTGCGAATTTATCATGAAAGGACACCTTCTTCCTCCCAAGAGTTGCAACCATTCTCCAATGGAAATGGAAGCATCTCTTGCCTGCACCTCTAGCAAACAAATGCACCTCTTCTACAAGTATAAATACATGTTTTTAACATTTGCAAATTACCAATTCTACTTGCTTTAATCTTTCTATTTACTTGAACATACTTTCAGATTCTTTTAAGTTTTCAAAAGCAATCACCAACCAATTGCTTGAATTCCTGTTTTAATTATAACACCTCTTGATTCATAGCAATTTACATTTCCTGAATCTTCACAAACACTTTGTATACTCTCGAGGATAAGATTATAGGAAAGTTGTACTAAATTTGACTCATTAGTGTTATCAAGAACACAACAAGTCAGAAATACTTTTTGTATCTAGTTGAAGTCCTCTTCAGCAGTTGAGGCAAGAAATCCCGTTCGGTTGTTCGGGTAAGTTGTAAACCTATTCCTCCGGGTTAAGTGAGGGCTGTTGGTTAGTTGAATTCCTAAGAGGAGCTTAGGGACTGGACGTAGGACAAGAGGTCCGAACCAGTATAAAGTCTTGGTGTCTACTTTACTTACTGCTTACTACTATCTATCTAAACTGTTTCACTATTCCATATTATATGATCCTACTGCATAGACTCTTTCAATTGGTATCAGAGCAAGGCCATCCTATAACCATAACACCGTTATTTGACATATTGATAATATGGAAAACAACACAAGCACAACATCTACCTATAATTCTACATTTGCGGAAGGACAATCTACTCAAAGACCCCCTCTATTCAATGGACTAAACTATAATTATTGGGCTACAAGGATGAGGATTTATATGCAAGCAACAAGTTTTGAAGCCTGGAATGCAACTCAAGCAGAACTCATTGTACCCACAACGGATTATTCTACATGGACGCAAGCTCAGAAAAATGAATTTAGTGCAAATGCCAAAGCTATGAATATGCTATTTTGCGCTTTGGATAGAAATGAGTTCAATCGTGTTAGCATCTGTACTACTTCACATCAGATATGGAGTACACTTAAAACCATACATGAAGGCACAAACAAGGTCAAGCAAACAAAGATCTCCATGCTAAAGAACCAGTTCCAAAATTTTAGAATGCGACAAAATGAATCCATCAATGACATGTACTCGAGGTTTCAAGACATTCATCATGCCTTAATAGGACTAGGAGAAAAATACACGGATTTTGATATTGTATCTAAAGTTCTAAATTCACTCACTGATGAATGGGAGAGAAAAGTCTTAGCAATCGAAGAAGCAAATGATCTATCTACAATGAAACCAGAAGAATTAATTGGAAATCTTATGTCATATGAAGTAAATATGCAAGCTAAGAAGGATCAAGCACTAGAAAGAAAAAATGTAGCCTTTCATGCGGAAAAAGAAGAATCAGAGTCTGAAGATGAGGATTTAGCATTTATAGCCAAAAATTTCAAGAAAATTTTTAAGATATAGAAAAGAAAATAAAAACAGTTTCAAAAAGAATTTCTTGAACAAACCTACATCCTCGAATATAGAATGCTTCAACTATCACAAGAAAGGTCATATGCAAAAAGATTGTCCAGAGCAAAAGAAGGAAAATCAGAACAAAAACAAGAAAGAAAAATTCAAAAAGAAGGAATTCTCTGTAACATGGGACGATTCAGATTCATCTTCATCTGATAGTGAAAATGATAGAGACAATGAACAAGCAAATGTATGCTTTATGGCTCAGGAATCTGAGGTTAGTAACTTAACTTTCGATGATTTAATTGATGTAAACACTGAACTTTTGAGTACAATAAAAAATCTTAAAAAGAAACTTAAGGAGACACGTGAAAATCAGAACAAGGCTGAGTTTGAAAGGGATATGTTAAAAGATGAAAAGAAAATTTTAGAAGAAGAACTTGAAAAAGTTCAAGAGTCTCATTCAAATTCGAAAACTCAACTATCACTTTTAAGTCAAGAAATTGAAACTCAAAAGACAAAAAATGATATAATTGTTTCTGAAAATCATGAATTAAAAACTCAGATTAAACAAGTTAAGTTAGATAATAATAGTCTTCAAGTTAGATTAGATAACATCACTAAAAATGTTTCTAACTTTAACAAAGGAAGAGAAAAT
Organism: Allium fistulosum; assembly: GCA_030737815.1. Taxonomy (NCBI): domain Eukaryota; kingdom Viridiplantae; phylum Streptophyta; class Magnoliopsida; order Asparagales; family Amaryllidaceae; genus Allium; species Allium fistulosum. The sequence continues at coordinate 538,638,459 of CM060904.1, forward strand.
TAATCTAAGATTTTAGAAAATTCTCAATCTTCCTCAAATAAACATGGATTATGATATAAAAAGGAGCCAAAAATTCCTAAAAAGATAAAAACAAATTTTAAGAGGAATATTGACTCTAAACAACAAATGTTATTAAGAGAACCTATTAGAACAAAAGAAGAAACTAAGTTTGTTAAAATTTGGGTTCCAAAGACTAATAATATTTTAATTAGAAATAAATATATTAAAACATTTATGGATAGTGTTCATAATAATAAAAATTGTATTTATAAAAAGGATACTGAACCAAATTGGGTTTGGTTTCCTAAGTTCTAACTTTTTAGGACCCTATTGAAAGGTGGGTACCAATAATTTTATATTTATTTTCAGGTCCCACACAAAAAGAAGAAATGGATATTAGACAGTGGTTGCTCAAAACACATGACCGGTGACAAAGATATGCTTACAAACATCACATACTTTAATGGTGGCTCGGTTACCTTCGGAGACAACTCAAAAGGCTATATCATTGGCAAAGGAGATGTGAGCAATTACGGTACATCAAATTTACCTTTTATTACAGATGTTTCATTAGTTAAAAATCTAAAACATAATCTACTAAGCATAAGTCAACTTTGTGACAAAGGTTTTAGAATAACGTTTTCGGAAAATAAATGTAGTATTTCTGATCAAAACCAAAATCTTGTTTTTGAGGGAAATAGAGATAGGAATATTTATGTTTTAAATATGAAAATAAATCATAATACGAATATGTGTTTACTAGCCAAAGATAATGATCCTTGGTTATGGCACAAAAGATTTTGTCATATTAATTTCAAAACTATTAGAAAACTTTCTAAAAATGAATTAGTAAGAGGATTACCTAAGATAAACTTTAAGATAAAAAATCTTTGTGATGATTGTCAAATAGGAAAATTAACAAAATCATCTTTCAAATCTAAGAAAAATATTTCAACTTTACAACCATTAGAGTTACTTCATATGGATCTTTTCGGACCAACACAAGTTCAATCCATTAATCATAATCGATATGTATTTGTAATAGTTGATGATTTTTCAAGATACACATGGACCATTTTTATGAAAAATAAAAGTGATACATTTGAAAACTTTAAAACTTTTGTCAAAAGAATTCAAAACACTAAAAATTTGAAAATTAAGAATATTCGAAGTGATCATGGTGACGAATTCGAAAATGAAGCTTTTGAATCTTTCTGTAAAAAGAAAGGAATAAATCATAACTTCTCATTTCCGAGAACTCCTCAACAAAATGGAGTAGTGGAAAGAAAGAATAGAACATTACAAGAATGTGCAAGAACATTATTAAATGGAAGTTATTTACCAAAACATTTTTGGGCAGAAGCCGTAGCTACTGCATGTTATGTATTAAATCGTATTTCTATTAGACCATTAACTAAGAATACTTCATATGAACTTTTTAACAATAGAAAGCCAAATATCTCTTATTTTAAAATATTTGGATCAAAATGTTTTATTCTAAATACAAAAGACCAACTAGGAAAATTCGATCCAAAAGCTGATGAAGGAACTTTCGTAGGATACTCAGAACGAAGTAAGGCATATCGAGTTTTTAATAAACGAAAAAATACAATTGAAGAAACTTTACATGTATCTTTTGATGAAAACTTTAATAAAAAATTGAGCACAAAAGATGATGATGAATTTATAATAAAATACAAATATTGAAAATATAAATAATACCGAACTTAGATCTCCACCTAAAATCTTACGAGATCACCCTGTAAAAAACATAATCGGTGAAATAGATTCTCAAGTTATAACTAGAAGTCAACTAAACCAAATGGGACATGTTGCTTTTATTTCTACAATAGAACCTAAAAATCCTAAAGAAGCATCAACAGATGACTACTGGATTGTTGCTATGCAAGAAGAATTAAAACAATTCGAACGTAACGATGTTTGGGATTTAGTTCCTCGTCCTAATAATCAATCTATTATAGGAACAAAATGGGTTTACAAAAATAAAGTAGACGAACAAGGAAATATAACTAGTAATAAAGCTAGACTAGTAGCACAAGGATATAATCAAGAAGAAGGTATTGACTTTGAAGAAACATTTGCACCCATTGCACGACTTGAAGCAATACGTATTTTATTAGCCTTCGCATGTTTTCATAATTTTAAACTTTATCAAATGGATGTTAAAAGTGCTTTTCTAAATGGTTTTATAAAAGAAAATGTGTACGTAGAACAACCTCCTTTATTCATACACGAAAAATATCCAGATCATGTATATAAGTTAAAGAAAGCCCTATATGGTCTTAAACAAGCACCTCGAGCTTGGTATGAAAGACTTAGAAGCTATCTACTAGATTAAACAAGCACCTCCTCAGTCGAAAACACTCCTGCATCACCAAAACTTCCAACGCCAACACCAACGCATGAACCAGTGTATAAGTGGGAAAACTATCGCACTAGTTACACACCAGAATCAAAGAAGGCAAAACGTGGTCTTTTTACCTCCCCTGATACAAAAAGAAAGATTGACGAGATTCATCATTTTCAACAACAACAAATTAATCTCCAAAGAGAATTATATTTTGAACAGAAAGTAACGGCACGACGACTAAGTTTTCTGGAGAAAATTGGTTTACATTTTTGTAGTTCAAAGAAAAATGAGGTGAGCGAACCCTTACCTCGACCAAGTAATGTGTTCGATCCATCTTCATCTTACCATACACTAGCTGATCCCTTGAATCCTTGGACTTCCCCAAAAACTCCTCCGTATACTCCAAATTCATGGAAAATAAATTATGAGAAAAACGAAGAAAAAAACTCCAAGTCCATCCCCGAAGAAATAGTCAATTTTAATATGTTTTTCATAATGTTACATCTATATAATTGTAATTTGTTTTTTTTATATATAAATTATTTACTTTTATATCAGGAGAAACAACAAAAATTCATTGTCAGTCGACTGAAACTCACTATTTAGTCGACTGAACTACAATCAGAAAACATAATATACATAGCTCAGTCGACTGGAATCATCTGTACAGTCGACTGAATATTCAATAGAAAATTTCAGCTAGAAATTCAGTCGACTAAAAATACTGTTCAGTCGACTGAATCTAACACAGAAATATTTCGTACTTTATTTCAGTCGACTGAACAGACTATTCAGTCGACTGAACGCCAATTCCCAGACAGCTTTTTCATTTTTAACCACCAGTTTTTTACCTATCTACTCACTTTTTTACCTTTAACTACATCTTCTTTCCCAATTAGTTTCAAAACCCTAGCTCTCAAATTGCTCCAATCTCACTCAAATTACATACAAATGGCTCCAAAGAGATCTAGAGCTTCTTCTTCTTCATCCTCCGAGCCAATTGACGCTCAAATAGCACAATGGCTTTACAATGGAGTAGCCATCACTAGATGGAATAAGATGAATAATTCATGTATCTTCGAGCATTCTTTTGTTGATTTCAAAGTCTTCAAACATACAATATCCAAGCATTAACAGATCAAGTAGGTCTAACTTCTCTCTTGGATTTGAAAAGAAACGACCATGCAATAAATCATATCATGGTAAAATTATTTTATGCTAACCTTAATCTTGGACACCAAACTCCAAGAAATCCAAATGATAGTGTTTGGAGTATGGTATGTGGAAAGAAAGTTTGGTTCTCCCTCGACCGCATTTCACACATTTTAGGTTCTCCAAACTTTGGAAGCAAGCTTGAAGAAATAGACTTTAATCCTCGTATTCGCGACAACATCAATCATCAATTTTTGGATGGTAACATCAACATCGGGGATATTAAATCCACTTCCTTGCGTCCTAGAGCTAGAGTTCTCCATAAAGCTCTTATGAGAACAATCACCCCAAGAACGGGTTCATATGAACTTGTATACCCTAACAACTATCGCGCACTCTACGCACTTTGGGGTAATTATCAAGTTAATTAGGTTCAATTGATTCTTGATGAATTCCTAACATTTAATAATGGCAAAATGAGGACAATCTATTTTGGTGCGTATATTATGCGATTACTTCTCAATGTTGATACGCCATTAGCTGAGTCCGAGAATACAATGGTGCACCAAATAAACAATCGGACCATGAGCCTAATGCAACTTCCGGCAAGACCACCTCGAATCATATCTCTTGCCGAATGGGAAGCTAGGAATCAAGGACCTCAACAACCTCCACAAGTTCCACATGAAGAACCTTCAGATCAAGAAGAAGAAATTCGTATCATTGAGCCCGGTTATAATACCAATCAATCTTTGGGTATTTTATCAAGGAATCAACAAATTCTTGATAATCGCCTCAAGAAGGTAGATCACAAGCTTGACAAAATTAAAGGATTCTTCAATAAGCTATGGGATGCAATCTCGTGTTCAAGCACTACTACCGCTTCGACATAACGTGGAAAACGTCCGGCACCTACTTTTACATGGACGACATCCGAAGAACATACAAGTAGCAGCACAAGTGGAACTAGTAGTGGTCAAGGAGGAAGAGCCTATAGACCACCAACAGGAGGACCAGTCATTCGAGAACCTAGAGAGAGAGAAGGTTCTTACGATTGGGATAAAGATGAGTAATTTTTTGTTGTTCTATGATGTTAAAACCTTGTATCTGTTCTACTTATGCAACTTTGTTTTATTATTTGACTATGATATTCTCTGATAATCTTAGAATTCTATTGCTCAGTCATTGTGTGTATATATCTATGATTATTACTTCCTTTTTGTCAATGACAAAGGGGGAGAAATCAATGTAGCTAACTTTGTTTTGTAGGAAAGGTAAGTGCATACATTCAGGGGGGGAAGGTTAATAAATACATCTCTATAACACATTAGTGTTGTCATCAATCAAAAAGGAGGAGAATGTTGATACATGAAGATTTTGATCAATAACAATGTACTTCAACAAAAAGGAAGAGATATATGCAAAATCAGAGGAAGATCGATGAAGACCAAAGCGTAAACATGAGTATGATTTTTATAGGTCTAAAGTCTAGATTATTTGTTAAAATCTATCCTCAAGAGATTTGCACTAACATTAAAACACATCCGTAAAACTACATTGTTATGCACACATTCACTGTGCGGATTTTTATAGTTCAGTCGACTGAACAGGCATGGCCAGTCGACTGAAACTGGCACAGAATTATAAATATGCATAGTTTCAGTCGACTGAATTTCCTGTACAGTCGACTGAAAGCATTCCTGAAAATTTCCCTGTATATTTTTAGTCGACTGAATTTCCTGCTCAGTCGACTGAATTTGTAACTGCGAATTTATCATGAAAGGACACCTTCTTCCTCCCAAGAGTTGCAACCATTCTCCAATGGAAATGGAAGCATCTCTTGCCTGCACCTCTTCTACAAGTATAAATACATGTTTTTAACATTTGCAAATTACCAATTCTACTTGCTTTAATCTTTCTATTTACTTGAACATACTTTCAGATTCTTTTAAGTTTTCAAAAGCAATCACCAACCAATTGCTTGAATTCCTGTTTTAATTATAACACCTCTTGATTCATAGCAATTTACATTTCCTAAATCTTCACAAACACTTTGTATACTCTCGAGGATAAGATTATAGGAAAGTTGTAATAAATTTGATTCAGTGTTATTAAGAACACAACAAGTCAGAAATACTTTTTGTATCTAGTTGAAGTCCTCTTCAGCAGTTGAGGCAAGAAATCTCATTCGGTTGTTCGGGTAAGTTGTAAACCTATTCCTCCGGGTTAAGTGAGGGTTGTTGGTTAGTTGAATTCCTAAGAGAAGCTTAGGGACTGGACGTAGGACAAGAGGTCCGAACCGGTATAAAGTCTTGGTGTCTACTTTACTTACTGCTTACTACTATCTATCTAAACCGTTTCACTATTCCATATTATACGATCCTATTGCATAGACTCTTTCAAAAACAACCCAATTAGAAGGAAGAATATAAATAGTTGATTTTTTACTTGTAATATACTTTAGTTTGCACAAATAGTGCTCACTTTACATATGTGCGCAACAAGAAGAGTGTGTATTTCATGTCTGCATGCTGAATGAAGGCTACATGCACTACCATTTTGAACACATTCTATGCAATATAAGATTAAAAAACAATAATATCAAAAGTTACCACCAGATGATAAATAACTGAAACATCGGTAATAGACAAAGAATGCATGATCATAACATGGAGATTAGTTTTAAATTTTGTAAGCAAATAAGTCAAATTTCAACTAATTTTTTGTGTATAACATATTAATTCCAGCATGTTCGCTCATTGAACAATTAACATGTTTAAAGTGTGAAATGTACTATGTTATTCACTTCAATCAAGGAAAAAGTAAACTTATTACGTTATTATGTAGATGTACTAAAAAGGAACGATTACCATAAACAGTACAGAACCGCATGTCCAATAAAACAGAAATACAATCATCACGTCATAATGTAAATTTGAGAAAATATGAATATATTATCATAATTAATACATAATGAAATATGAAGTGAAATGAGCGTGGACATACAGTGAAATGGGTTCCATTTATTTTTGTCTCAGAACTATCATGTTTTATTTCAACTTTGGAACTTCTTATGTCCATGCTGATTTACAGATTACAATTTAATATAACATTTGTGCACCATATACCAAATATGCCATAATGTCTTCACATTATAAAAATGTAAGTTAACGACCTAGCTATAATATGTTAAATTACAATAGAAAAATCATGTAATGAACATAACAGTTTAGTACACAAAATTTGCATTCTAGCATATTTTTAAAGCAATGTATTATGAAAAAATAAATTTCATAATAAATCAGAAGAGAAAGCTTCATTTGGTGATTAAATGTATAACTTTGTAAAACATGGTTAAGTTCTAAGGCTATAAATTCATTCATAGAAAGTCAGATTGATCAAACAGTGTAAATATAAAGAACATAATTATATTATTAAGTGTAAAATGAGATTAGACGCTTACTGTAAAGATGTTTTATAAGATAATGTAACTGATGCGGTGCGGGTGTGTAAGTAAGCCCAATAGCCCATCAATGCATTTCTCTGTATAAATAGACAGTTGTATACAACACTTTCTGTATCAATAATACAATCAATAAAACTCTTCTATTGCAATATGGTATCAGAGCAAGATAGTCTAACGACATTTTTTTTAGCAAAGCTAGCCAACTTTATGGTGGACCATGCCACTGTATATAAATGAAAAAACAGTTGTTCTGCACAAGCACATAACAGCTATAATGGTTTTATAGTGGCCATACCACTTTACAAATAGAAACTAGACGGCCTCCAAAGAGCGGGGACCACTGTCATCTACAACGGGACTAGGCCCCATAACACGTAAAAAACCAAAGAAATGAGCCGCAATATCTGGACCAAACCCCGAAGAATCATAGGAGTATAGATAATGACAATTCCAAGTGCCATCCTCAAAAATAAGCTTTTGTCATCACCGTCCTCACCATCACATGTCAGAACGAGGCCATTACCAACAACATGATAAAATAACCTCCTCATATATCCATTTCCACCTACAAACATATAATAACAATCAAACTCCGGACTATATTACATCTCAGAGTTAAACTCAAATGAACCCAAGTCATCTCACTAGCGTTCCACTCAATCATGGGAGAGGGGATGGCGGCAGCAACAATAGGAATGCCAGGAACAATGGAAGTATCACCAATGATAGGGGAAGAGCAGCATCAAAGTTACAAACAGGGACTTGATGGATTTCGACTGGAATATCAGGAGGGGACCGGGGTCCTTAAGTAAAGTGGGGCGCGACTTAGGAACCCACATACCGACCGGAGGCCGAGGTAGGGGAATCTTATCCGGGATAGGAAGAGGAGGGACATCAAGAGAATCAGGGGGAGGGAGGTGCTTGGATGATAGCGCCACATGGCCAAAGGAATGACAAATCTCATAGATATCAGGTTTCCATCCATAGTGGACATCAATTTCCACTGCAATTGTGGCAGTTACCCATTACCCATCAGATCATCTTCATCGTTTGGGTAGGCTGCAATTGTGGCAATTCATCGGAGTATAATCTTCTCATTTAAATCTGCTGGATAGATTGTTCATATTTTTTAAATCTTTTTTCATATTCTTTTCATCATTGAGCCGTGCTTGAGCAATAATTAGAAAATTTTCATCATTTTATTTGCTGGCTGCTCTCAATTTTATTGCAAGAATTTCGATTACATCATTACTGAGCATTCTTGATACTCAGTTCAGTAATTTTCTGTCATACTACATCACTACTGAGTATTTCTTGATACTCAGTTCAGTTATTCTTTCTGTTTTACCTTTATTTTTCCTCCTGAGATTTGTCTGCACCAATTCTTGAGTAATTCTTGATTACTCAGCATTTTCTATTGTTGAATCTGTATTTCTCTATCATCATTTTTCTGAATTACTTGATATGGTCGAAGGAGATATTGATAATCATTCATCTACATCTCCAAATTCCCCTCTTAACACCACTTTACAATCTACAAATGAAAACATATCAAAACTCATAATTGGTCCTCAAAGTCGGTTAATAGCAAACCAATTAGATGATACAAATTACTTGCTATGGAAGTTTCAAGTATTAACTGCTATAAGAGAATATGGGTTAGAACCATATATTCTTGGAACCAAAATAGTTCCAAAACAATATATCAGTTCTACAGATGGTGTCTCTGTGATAAACAAATAGTACACAATCTTTCAGAGGCAAGATAATTTCTTGAGTTCATGGCTTCAATCTACAATAAGTGCAAGTTTATTACCACAGTTGATAGGGTGTTCTACTACCAAAGAAATCTAGTCAACAATAGAACAAGTATTCAACTCTCAATTTGCTGCAAAGATCATGCACTATGTAACGACCCGTAAATTTTAACTGTTTTAATAACGTAATTAGTTGAAATTTTAAACGATAAAATTTTGAAACAAAAATTATATATTTGGAATGCGTCTAATTAATCATAGCAACTGGTAAATTTTTATCAGATAATTTGGAAGTTTATTTTCTAGTGTAATTTTACAAATTATATCAGTTAAAATTGATAATAATAAAATATTTTTCAAACCTGAATATTTTTACATAGAAAATTTTTAATTCATCTTCTGACTAAGACGTCATTTTTTGTTTTTCCAAATTCGGACTTCTTTAGCTCCGTCGATCTTATTTTTCTGCGTTTTTGCTGCATTTTCCGCTAGTAGAAAATTTAAATTTTTATAAGTCAATCATACCACTAATATCTATATGCCGTTTTGATCGTCTCGTTGTGTTGATCTCCGTAGTATATTCTTTTGTGTATTTCGACGTCCGGTGGACGGCGAAATCTGTAAAACGTTGGACCGTAGCGGTACTTGTTTTAAAACCTTTTGGGTTTCATCTGTCCCTTTATCTACCTACCTGTCCAATACCATACAGCTGTTGCGTTTATATTTTTTTAAATTCTCGTGCTTGACTATTGATTATTCATCAGTTCCAATAAATTATTACCGGTTCACATTTCCTATGTCCCTACTTGAAATTGAGGAAATATAATAAACCTTTGCCTTCATCTTTTGAACTATGTTCTTATTCGTTTCCTCTACCTCATTTTTCTCTTCTCTCTTCTTTGTTTTTCCATGGCCGTATGCAATCTCCTCTTCATCCCGAACATCACACAACTCCTCGAGCCCGACTTCACCGTTTTCCTCTCCGCACTCACTCTCTCCTCTTTTCCCTTCTCTTCCCCATGCGAACCGCCAAACCCAGACCCCAAGTGTAACGACCCTGAATTTTAACTACATTTAATTGATAATTAAATTAATTTTTGAATTAAAATTTGTAGAATTAAATGATAAGGTGATGCGAGTTTCCCCGATATCCAAGTATATTCTATATAAATCGTTTAAATTTAAAATATTATATACATGTGTATATATGAGAATATATATCTGTATTTGAACATATCTGACTAAATTTGAAATAATATAATATATATTTGATTTGTGTTCAAATGGTAAATAAATGGTTTAAAGATAAATTTGAAAAAAATAAATTGATAATAAATATTTAAACTAAAAAGATAGAAGTAAAATAACATTTGAGTTATAAATAAATATAAATAAATGTAGACAAATTCCAACAATATATTTACTAAAAAAAATTCAATATTTATCGGTTAATAGATCTGAGTTTCCCCGAAACGAATAAGTATTTGTTTCGAACATATATTTTTAACAAATTTATAGTTATATAAAATAGAAAGTAATACATTAAAAATAAACTATAACAACATAATAAAATTATGTAGAATATAAAGTAAATATCCTTGGGCTTGCAAAATGAAGAAACCAAACAACATAATAAAATGGAACTTCATTTCTATTTCAAGGAAACAAGGCAACAAGTATAAGTTGTAAACAAAATAAGAAACAAATGTACTTACCAGATTAAAATAAATATATTTGAAAACAAGATTTGAACCATGAATTTATGTACAAAGAGAAAAAAAAATTAAATGAAATGGTTCATGTAAACTAAAGAAATAAAACTTGTACCAGTTGAGCCTACCTTTAACAAACAAAATGATCAAAACATATTAAGTAAAACAAAATAAACAAAGCATCTATCAGCCGAGCTAAAAAGTAAAATCAAGTATAGGTATGAGTTGCAGTATTATAAAAGAAGAAGAACAAAAGTAAAACTAGTATAAATTTAAGCATGGGATAAAACAAAGGATAAAATATATTCAAGTGTGAACAATAAAGAGGTAAGTATGTAAAAACAAATCAATTTGAATATAGCCTGTAGGATAGGTATGGAATAAGACATAGAGTATATTTGCACATATAATATCTCTAAAACAAAGTAAAGTATAAGACTAATGCAAAGCAAGGAAATGAAACACTTAGATAATCCTGGGAATCGAACATAGGTGGCAATACATTTAGATCTAAAGTAGGGACTGAAAAGAAAAAAAAGAAATAAAGGAATAAGTATGCAGGCAAATAAACAAGGGAAGAAAATATATCTTCATGATGCTTGTACAAGAAGTATTAGACAATTGTGTACACTTGAAAAAGAAGAAAACTATTATCTAAGTACATACGAAAGGTAGGGGATGAGTGTTTGTAGACATAAGGACATAAGCATTAAATGTTTGTATCTTTAGTACATTTTATATCTCATTTCAGCCTCCTCAATAGAAAAATATCTCTGACTTGATAATGTTTAAAACAAATAATATCACTGTAAGCTTCTTTTGTATATTTAAACTTCCTCATCTCAGTTTCGTTTACAAAAGAAAGAAAAAAAACTGAGAATCTAAAGTAAGTCCCATCTTTAATGTAAACAACACTTTAGTTCAACTCAAAGCAACAGGAGAATCAAGCTAGCAACTTTCAAACAATTTTCCAGTTTTAAAAGCCTGTCTCAAAATGATGTTCTTCTCTGCCATTTTCAAAGTGAGCAAACTCTGTTTCTTCTGGGAAAAACAAATGTGAGTAACTTCTCTATTTAAATTTTTAAAACTTGATTCTGTTGCAAGTGTTGTGATAAATATGTTTGTACATGTGTATATCCTCTGTGTATACATGAGTGATGGATGAATTTATGTGCACAGCTATCTCCTGTATCATCCCTGTTCTTAGTTTCAAGCTCAAGACTTGATCAAAGATTATATTCCCTTAAACTAATGGCTGTTAAAACATGGATTTTAGATTAGAGTTATTTATTGGATCATAGACTAATGTTTTAAAATTTTAATTAAGTTAAAATGTAACTTGAATGTCTCTAGAAACTCAAATAACAGGGTAAGCTTAAGGTAACTAAAAATTCAAACATGTTAATTCACTGATTCAATCATATAATCTGAGAACCTATCTAAAAATTTAATTTTTAAAACTAAAATTATCAATTTTAGTGATAAGTTGAGAATGTAATTCTGGTTTGACCAGAAAGGTGTAATTGAGTGATCTCTGGTGATCTACTACGTTATGGAGGTCGGGATCTTTACTGGTGATAGAAGGGTAATCGGGGATTCGAAGAAAAATGGTGCGGTGGTGGTCAGAGGGTTGTGGAGGCAGCGGCGAACTTGTAAAGTCTCTAGACCTAATTTTGTCAAAGCTAAGCGATCTGTCTCGTTCGTAGTCTAGGATTGATCGAGTGTTTCGGGGTCTTGGGAAATGGTAGTTTTGTCGTTGACGAAGTCATAGCCGAAGGAGTGAATTTTCTGGTGATCGGGGGTGGCGTCGCGAGAGATGTTTTCCGGTGAGGTATCATTCCAGGGTTGGGTTGCGAGGCTCGATCTCGATTTAGCGTTCGATTCGAAGTTTGGTTAGTCGTAATCGAGTAGGGAGGTCGGGGTGGACTCGCTGGCGATGATGGGGTTGATCGGAGTCGCTCCGATATCGTGTACATGTGCACGAGTATCTTCGGTATCAGGTGGTTGTCGAAGTTTCGGGGAAGAAGGGGGGAACTCGAAGACATGCTCGAGTAAAGTTGTGCTGGGCTCGAAGTAGATGAGATCGTGATTTTGCCTGGGGATAAGCTCGGGTAGAACGTGTTGTTGCTCGGGTTTATAGATGTGTTTCAAGAAGAAAGTTTTCAAACATAAAGAAAAAATCAAGTTTTAAAATTTAATTTGTTTTAAATCAATTTTCCTTCAATATTCGAGGTTATCTAAGTTTTAAAAACAAGTTAAGAAAGGATTTCTAAATAAATTGTTTTAAATTTACCAAGTTTTGAAAAGGTTTAAAATAAATAAAATCTTTATTTCGAAAAGCCATTTTTACTTAATATTAAAGGTTAGATAGTTGATGTTTTAATGGTTAATAAAATTTGTTTGTTAAAAGGAAATTCATTACTTGAAGTAAATTACTTAATGACAGTAATTAATATAGAGGTAAATGTACAATTCAAGTTTAATTAATCAAGAAATTAAGGTATGATTACCTTAATATAATTAAATGTTGATAAATTGATAAAGATAAGGAATTATTTAAAAGTAATTACTTAATGAAAATAATTAAGGTAAATTAATTTATGTAATCAATTTAAAGGATTAATTAATGTGATAAATGGATAAATGTGATTAATTTAAAGATAATAAAATTATGTAATTGATTGAGGGTTAATTACTTAATATAAGAAATCAAGGGAAATAATTTATCTTAAAAACTTATTATAAGTTGATAATAAATGGAATAATTAAAGAGTGATTTGTTAATTGAATAAATTAATGATTAATGATTTATAAATTAACAATTTTAGTTTTCAAAGGGATTTGTTAACTTGGAATTAAGGATTAATTAATAATTAGAGAGAAGTAATTAATAATTACTTAATCATTAAAGGTTAATTAATTTTAATTTATTATTAAAAGTTAGTTAATAAATAATTAAAGATTAATTAATTGAAATGGTTTATAATTGATTAATGATTAATTAACCAAGAGTTGTAGTTTATTCATAAGTAATTAATCTGGTATAAATTAATTATAATCAGATATTAATTGATTTCACTTATGGATGTTTGGATCCTATTGATTGTCGAGTTGTTTGTTATCCCTGATATATGATGCTTTGTGATACACCCTGATTTATGTTGTGATCTATGATAAATTATCTGTGATGTAATTTATTATCTGTGACATATATATCTGTGATCTGGAAATGAACGATAGGCGTTATAATTATACCGCTTATCAAATATATTGTTGTATTTAATCTGTGATGGTTGAATGATGTTGCACTACTGTGTGAAACCCCTGGACCACACTTTTACACACACAGATATGGATTTCACGTGGAAATCAATTAAGTCGCAGATTTTTGACAATTTTAAAGATCGAATTCTTGAATCTAAATGGTTTTGGAAATTGAAATTAAAAGCTTTGTAAATGAGTTTTGAATGTAAAAGTTATTCTAAATAACTTAATAAAACTTGATATCTTAATTAATTTGATTTAAATTTGAATTCAATATTTGAATTGAATTCATTGATTTGAAAAACTAATTGTTTTCAAAGCTCTATATAAGAAATGAATTTCTAGTTTAATTAAAGGAATTTCAAGGTTTAATTGAAAAATGGTTTTCCAAGTTATGAATGAATTCTTTTTGAAAGCTACGAATTGAATCTGTTATCTTTAACAGATTTAAAATGACGATTTGTTTAAATCATTTGAAATGAAATTGTTTTGAAAGCTATGAGTTAAATCTTTGTTTTAAAGATTTAACGAGTTAATCAAATTGATATGAGAATTGATTTGGAAAATCTGTGAATGAATCTCTTATTTAAAAGATTTAAATGTGGAAATGGTTTAAACCGTTGAAGGTTGTTAAAATGAATCTTTTTGTTTAAAGAATTGAAAATGGTAATTTGTTAAACCATTTGAAAGAAAGTTTAGAATAATTAAGTTGTGACTTAATTGGAAATCCCAGATCCATATGTTTTTAAATATTGCGCTCACTATTCGGGTTAGCCGGGAAAAGATCTTTGTGTCATATAACCCATTCCGAATAGTGATACGTCGTATATGGATGGCATTTGAAGACCGGTGTTGAAGACCGTATATTTTCGAAAAATGAAAGGACAACCTGTCGAATGTCTCTGCACCGAGTTGCTCCGGTATAGAGATTTATATCACTCTTTTGTGATGGGAAGTCCGGACATGATTTAAAAATTATCCGGATTTGCAAGGGCTTCGTGAGAAGTGCCTTCGGTTCTGTTCGAACCCGGAACAGACTTGTATGGTTACGTGTCTGACATTACACTTTGAGATATAAAGCAGATTTCTTTCAAATACATTTCTGTTGGTGGCGGAGAATTTATTCTCTTAGCTTAACACCCTTCTCTGAGACGTACGAGATCAGAGGTTATGTAGTTGAAGTTATCAGCGATATATCCCAATTTGGTAATGTGACATGCTGAGTGTTGCTGTGTGATGATCATTGATTGATCATTTGTGATATGATCATTTGTTTGATCATTTATCTTTGTGATCATTGCTTTGATCATCTGTTGACCCAAAGCGTGGCTTTTTGAAAAAGCGTAGCTTTGTGGACGAGACTTCGTCAGACCTCACTCCCCGGAAATGGTCAAAACAGGAATGTTGCGGCAAGGTTATGAGGGTCGCGCCCTTTAGGGTATGTCATTTCCTTCTGGAAAGGGGTGGTATCATGGTATGGAGCCCAGATACTTACTCATGTGGACACACTTTATTTATTATGTGTGATGTTGGTTACCGAGGCCTCGGATAAAGGTCCCAAAGGACCGGGGGATGGCATAGTCGTGAGTTACTTGTTACAGGAGTAACCCGGCCTTGTTTGGCAGAGAGCAGTTTGTCTCTCGGGACGTCCAGCCAGAGGCGATCCCATTCGGCAGGAGGAAAGGAAGTTCCTTAGCCTGACCATTTGTTGGAAAATCCAAAGAAACAATACGAACCTTGTACGGTTTTAGTTGTATTACCTGCTGTGGAATGTGGTGGTAACTGCTATTGAACATAGTAGTTATAGTAGGCATACGATAATGGTCGTATATTGGCTAAGATTAATATTATACTTTCGAAATGTTTCTTCACTATGCACTAAAAATAATATTCAATGATTTTGCGTAGTAAGCATGTTTGACTATCATAAGGAGAAATCTCCTCTGATTCTGCATTTGCATTGTGTGTGTGTGCGGGAGGCCTTATGGTAGTTTCATTTTCAAAAAGCATTGCGGGTTTCAATGTTTAAAGTTCTTTTGTGTTGTTTTAAAGATAATAAACTGTTTTGTTGCTCACACCAGTCCCACGACTGACTCGGAGTTTATTGTTCCTTTCCTAAACTCTGGGTGCCCACTATTTTCCACACGGGCAGTCTAGAGTTGGGTTTCTCAGATATTCAGGTTGAGTAGATCATCTGGAGCTAGTCAGTCATTGGACGACTGACCTTACTTTCTGCTAGCTATGGATTGGAGCATTCCATTGGAGATATTCTATCCACTGCTGGTGTTATCTTTTCTTTCCGCTACTATTTCTTGTATCAAATCTCTGATGTATATAGATATTCATTGTATCATCATTGTATCTGGATATTGTATCAGATGTTGCATATCTATATTCTTTTTCTTTTCCGCTGTGTTGTTTACTTAATGTTGTTATAAGCTCCGGCGACTCGGATTTGAACGGTCGAATCTGCGGCATTCGAGTACGATGTAAAGTATGGATGTCGATTTTCGAGCGGGCAAAATCCTTCTCGTTACATTTGGTACAGAGCTAAGGTTGAACTTTAGCTCAGGAGTATAACACATTAAGTAGCTCATTAGGGATAGAGTGAAGTAAACTCTAGAATGAGTATTCCTCAGATATCCGTTCGAATGCCTCAGTAAATTCTCTTACTATTCATTGATAGTAAGTATGAGTGCAAGAAGAGGACGAGATAGGGGACAGGGAAATACGACTATAAATGGTCAATACCCTGTAACAATAAGGAAGTAAACTTTTTCTCTATCAATCTCTTTTGTTCAGCATTTTTTTCTCAATTCTTCGATGATTTCTGGTAGATCCAGGAAGAAGAAATTCGATATATTTATATGGGACATAAACTCCGGATGGACCAAAATTGTTTGTTTGGATGTATTGGTTGCCTTGTTTGCTTTGATTATTTTGGTTGATAGGTATACTTTAGTTTTAAACTAAAATTTTGAAATTGTATCCATATATCTATCTATTCTTTGGGATTCCGAATATATTCTACGAATGGTTAGTTATCCTTTTGAACTAACCGATGCCCCTGCATATTTCGTAGATCTGGATAACCCGAGTATCTTGTGAAGTGTTAAACAAATTCGTTCTTGTATCTGTTATAGATATTCTGATTTAGTAAGCCAAATGCAGAATAGATGTTCAGTTGATTTGATGAAACGTTCTTCATCTATTTTTTGTCTCCTTGGCAATTTCAAGGACGAAATTCTTTTAAGGGGGGAAGTCTGTAACGACCCTGAATTTTAATTACATTTAATTGATAATTAAATTAATTTTTGAATTAAAATTTGTAGAATTAAAGGATAAGGTGATGCGAGTTTCCCCGATATCCAAGTATATTCTGTATAAATCGTTTAAATTTAAAATATTGTATACATGTGTATATATGAGAATATATATCTGTATTTGAACATATCTGACTAAATTTGAAATAATATAATATATATTTGATTTGTGTTTAAATGGTAAATAAATGGTTTAAAGATAAATTTGAAAAAAATAAATTGATAATAAATATTTAAACTAAAAAGATAGAAGTAAAATAACATTTGAGTTATAAATAAATATGAATAAATGTAGACAAATTCCAACAATATATTTACTAAAAAAATTTCAATATTTATCGGTTAATAGATCTGAGTTTCCCCGAAACGAATAAGTATTTGTTTCGAACATATATTTTTAACAAATTTATAGTTATATAAAATAGAAAGTAATACATTAAAAATAAACTATAACAACATAATAAAATTATGTAGAATATAAAGTAAATATCCTTGGGCTTGCAAAATGAAGAAACCAAACAACATAATAAAATGGAACTTCATTTCTATTTCAAGGAAACAAGGCAACAAGTATAAGTTGTAAACAAAATAAGAAACAAATGTACTTACCAGATTAAAATAAATATATTTGAAAACAAGATTTGAACCACGAATTTATGTACAAAGAGAGAAAAAATTAAATGAAATGGTTCATGTAAACTAAAGAAATAAAACTTGTACCAGTTGAGCCTACCTTTAACAAACAAAATGATCAAAACATATTAAGTAAAACAAAATAAACAAAGCATCTATCAGCCGAGCTAAAAAGTAAAATCAAGTATAGGTATGAGTTGCAGTATTGTAAAAGAAGAAGAACAAAAGTAAAACAAGTATAAATTTAAGCATGGGATAAAACAAAGGATAAAATATATTCAAGTGTGAACAATAAAGAGGTAAGTATGTAAAAACAAATCAATTTGAATATAGCCTGTAGGATAGGTATGGAATAAGACATAGAGTATATTTGCACATATAATATCTCTAAAACAAAGTAAAGTATAAGACTAATGCAAAGTAAGGAAATGAAACACTTAGATAATCCTGGGAATCGAACGTAGGTGGCAATACATTTAGATCTAAAGCAGGGACTAAAAAGAAAAAAAAAGAAATAAAGGAATAAGTATGCAGGCAAATAAACAAGGGAAGATAATATATCTTCATGATGCTTGTACAAGAAGTATTAGACAATTGTGTACACTTGAAAAAGAAGAAAACTATTATCTAAGTACATACGAAAGGTAGGGGATGAGTGTTTGTAGACATAAGGACATAAGCATTAAATGTTTGTATCTTTAGTACATTTTATATCACATTTCAGCCTCCTCTATAGAAAAATATCTCTGACTTGATAATGTTTAAAACAAATAATATCACTGTAAGCTTCTTTTGTATATTTAAACTTCCTCATCTCAGTTTCGTTTACAAAAGAAAGAAAAAAACTGAGAATCTAAAGTAAGTCCCATCTTCAATGTAAACAACACTTTAGTTCAACTCAAAGCAACAGGAGAATCAAGCTAACAACTTCCAAACAATTTTCCGGTTTTAAAAGCCTATCTCAAAATGATGTTCTTCTATGCCATTTTCAAAGTGAGCAAACTCTGTTTCTTCTGGGAAAAACAAATGTGAGTAACTTCTCTATTTAAATTTTTAAAACTTGATTCTGTTGCAAGTGTTGTGATAAATATGTTTGTATATGTGTATATCCTCTGTGTATACATGAGTGATGGATGAATTTATGTGCACAGCTATCTCCTGTATCATCCCTGTTCTTAGTTTCAAGCTCAAGACTTGATCAAAGATTATATTCCCTTAAACTAATGGCTGTTAAAACATGGATTTTAGATTAGAGTTATTTATTGGATCATAGACTAATGTTTTAAAATTTTAATTAAGTTAAAATGTAACTTGAATGTCTCTAGAAACTCAAATAACAGGGTAAGCTTAAGGTAACTAAAAATTCAAACATGTTAATTCACTGATTCAATCATATAATCTGAGAACCTATCTAAAAACTTAATTTTTAAAACTAAAATTATCAATTTTAGTGATAAGTTGAGAATGTAATTCTGGTTTGACCAGAAAGGGGTAATTGAGTGATCTCTGGTGATCTACTACGTTATGGAGGTCGGGATCTTTACTGGTGATAGAAGGGTGATCGGGGATTCGAAGAAAAATGGTGCGGTGGTGGTCAGAGGGTTGTGGAGGCGGCGGCGAACTCGTAAAGTCTCTACACCTAATTTTGTCAAAGCTAAGCGATCTGTCTCGTTCGTAATCTAGGATTGATCGAGTGTTTCGGGGTCTTGGGAAATGGTAGTTTTGTCGTTGACGAAGTCGTAGCCGAAGGAGTGAATTTTCTGGTGATCGGGGGTGGCGTCGCGAGAGATGTTTTCCGGTGAGGTATCATTCCAGGGTTGGGTTGCGAGGCTCGATCTCGATTTAGCATTCGATTTGAAGTTTGGTTAGTCGTAATCGAGTAGGGAGGTCGAGGTGGACTCGCTGGCGATGATGGGGTTGATCGGAGTCGCTCCGATATCGTGTACATGTGCACGAGTATCTTCGGTATCAGGTGGTTGTCGAAGTTTTGGGGAAGAAGGGGGGAACTCGAAGACATGCTCGAGTAAAGTTGTGCTGGGCTCGAAGTAGATGAGATCGTGATTTTGCCTGGGGATAAGCTCGGGTAGAACATGTTGTTGCTCGGGTTTATAGATGTGTTTCAGGAAGACAGTTTTCAAACATAAAGAAAAAATCAAGTTTTAAAATTTAATTTGTTTTAAATCAATTTTCCTTCAATATTCGAGGTTATCTAAGTTTTAAAAACAAGTTAAGAAAGGATTTCTAAATAAATTGTTTTAAATTTACCAAGTTTTGAAAAGGTTTAAAATAAATAAAATCTTTATTTCGAAAAGCCATTTTTACTTAATATTAAAGGTTAGATAGTTGATGTTTTAATGGTTAATAAAATTTGTTTGTTAAAAGAAAATTCATTACTTGAAGTAAATTACTTAATGACAGTAATTAATATAGAGGTAAATGTACAATTCAAGTTTAATTAATCAAGAAATTAAGGTATGATTACCTTAATATAATTAAATGTTGATAAATTGATAAAGATAAGGAATTATTTAAAAGTAATTATTTAATGAAAATAATTAAGGTAAATTAATTTATGTAATCAATTTAAAGGATTAATTAATGTGATAAATGGATAAATGTGATTAATTTAAAGAAAATAAAATTATGTAATTGATTGAGGTTAATTACTTAATATAAGAAATTAAGGGAAATAATTTATCTTAAAAACTTATTATAAGTTGATAATAAATGGAATAATTAAAGAGTGATTTGTTAATTGAATAAATTAATGATTAATGATTTATAAATTAACAATTTTAGTTTTCAAAGGGATTTGTTAACTTGGAATTAAGGATTAATTAATAATTAGAGAGAAGTAATTAATAATTACTTAATCATTAAAGGTTAATTAATTTTAATTTATTATTAAAAGTTAGTTAATAAATAATTAAAGATTAATTAATTGAAATGGTTTATAATTGATTAATGATTAATTAACCAAGAGTTGTAGTTTATTCATAAGTAATTAATCAGGTATAAATTAATTATAATCAGATATTAATTGATTTCACTTATGGATGTTTGGATCCTATTGATTGTCGAGTTGTTTGATATCCCTGATATATGATGCTTTGTGATACACCCTGATTTATGTTGTGATATG
This sequence comes from Allium fistulosum, assembly GCA_030737815.1. Taxonomy (NCBI): domain Eukaryota; kingdom Viridiplantae; phylum Streptophyta; class Magnoliopsida; order Asparagales; family Amaryllidaceae; genus Allium; species Allium fistulosum. The sequence goes on from CM060904.1 coordinate 538,659,279, forward strand.
TGATAAATTATCTGTAATGTAATTTATTATCTGTGACATATATATCTGTGATCTGGAAATGAACGATAGGCGTTATAATTATACCGCTTATCAAATATATTGTTGTATTTAATCTGTGATGGTTGAATGATATTGCACTACTATGTGAAACCCCTGGACCACACTTTTACACACATAGATATGGATTTCACGTGGAAATTAATTAAGTCGCAGATTTTTGACAATTTTAAAGATCGAATTCTTGAATCTAAATGGTTTTGGAAATTGAAATTAAAAGCTTTGTAAATTAGTTTTGAATGTAAAAGTTATTCTAAATAACTTAATAAAACTTGGTATCTTAATTAATTTGATTTAAATTTGAATTCAATATTTGAAATTGAATTCAGTGATTTGAAAAACTAATTGTTTTCAAAGCTCTATATAAGAAATGAATTTCCAGTTTAAATAAAGGAATTTCAAGATTTAATTGAAAAATGGTTTTCCAAGTTATGAATGAATTCTTTTTGAAAGCTACGAATTGAATCTGTTATCTTTAACAGATTTAAAATGACGATTTGTTTAAATCATTTGAAATGAAATTTTATTGAAAGCTATGAGTTAAATCTTTGTTTTAAAGATTTAACGAGTTAATCAAATTGAAATGAGAATCGATTTGGAAAATCTATGAATGAATCTTTTATTTAAAAGATTTAAATGTGGAAATGGTTTAAACCATTGAAGGTTGTTAAAATGAATCTTTTTGTTTAAAGATTTGAAAATGGTAATTTGTTAAACCATTTGAAAGAAAGTTTAGAATTATTAAGTTGTGACTTAATTGGAAATCCCAGATCCATATGTTTTTAAATATTGCGCTCACTATTCGGGTTAGCCGGGAAAAGATCTTTGTGCATATAACCCATTCCGAATAGTGATACGTCGTATATGGATGGCATTTGAAGACCGGTGTTGAAGACCGGATATTTTCGAAAAATGAAAGGGCAACCTGTCGAATGTCTCTGCACCGAGTTGCTCCGGTATAGAGATTTATATCACTCTTTTGTGATGGGAAGTCCGGACGTGATTTGAAAATTATCCGAATTTGCAAGGGCTTCGTGAGAAGTGCCTTCGGTTCTGTTTGAACCTGGAACAGACTTGTATGGTTACGTGTCTGACATTACACTTTGAGATATAAAGCAGATTTCTTTCAAATACATTTCTGTTGGTGGCGGAGAATTTATTCTCTAAGACGTACGAGCTCAGAGGTTATGTAGTTGAAGTTATCAGCGATATATCCCAATTTGGTAATGTGACATGCTGAGTGTTGCTGTGTGATGATCATTGATTGATCATTTGTGATATGATCATTTGTTTGATCATTTATCTTTGTGATCATTGCTTTGATCATCTGTTGACCAAAAGCGTGGCTTTTTGAAAAAGCATAGCTTTGTGGACGAGACTTCGTCAGACCTCACTCCCCGAAAATGGTCGAAACAGGAATGTTGCGGCAAGGTTATGAGGGTCGCGCCCTTTAGGGTATGTCATTTCCTTCTGGAAAGGGGTGGTATCATGGTATGGAGCCCAGATACTTACTCATGTGGACACACTTTATTTATTATGTGTGATGTTGGTTACCGAGGCCTCGGATAAAGGTCCCAAAGGACCGGGGGATGGCATAGTCGTGAGTTACTTGTTACAGGAGTAACCCGGCCTTGTTTGGCAGAGAGCAGTTTGTCTCTCGGGACGTCCAGCCAGAGGCGATCCCATTCGGCAGGAGGAAAGGAAGTTCCTTAGCATGACCATTTGTTGGAAAATCCAAAGATACAATACGAACCTTGTATGGTTTTAGTTGTATTACCTGCTGTGGAATGTGGCGGTAACCTGCTATTGAACATAGTAGTTATAGTAGGCATACGATAATGGTCGTATGTTGGCTAAGATTAATATTATACTTTCGAAATGTTTCCGCACTATGCACTAAAAATAATATTCAATGATTTTGCGTAGTAAGCATGTTTGACTATCATAAGGAGAAATCTCCTCTGATTCTGCGTTTGCATTGTGTGTGTGTGCGGGAGGCCTTATGGTAGTTTCATTTTCAAACAGCATTGCGGGTTTCAATGTTTAAAGTTCTTTTGTGTCGTTTTAAAGATAATAAACTGTTTTGTTGCTCACACCAGTCCCACGACTGACTCGGAGTTTATTGTTCCTTTCCTAAACTCTGGGTGCCCACTATTTTCCACACGGGCAGTCTAGAGTTGGGTTTCTCAGATATTCAGGTTGAGTAGATCATCTGGAGCTAGTCAGTCATTGGACGACTAACCTTACTTTCCGCTAGCTATGGATTGGAGCATTCCATTGAAGATATTCTATCCACTGCTGGTGTTATCTTTTCTTTCCGCTGCTATTTCTTGTATCAAATCTTTGATGTATATAGATATTCATTGTATCATCATTGTATCTGGATATTGTATCAGATGTTGCATATCTATATTCTTTTTCTTTTCTGCTGTGTTGTTTACTTAATGTTGTTATAAGCTCCGGCGACTCGGATTTGAACGGTCGAATCTACGGCATTCGAGTACGATGTAAAGTATGGATGTCGATTTTCGAGCGGGCAAAATCCTTCTCGTTACACCAAGATCCACCGTGTTTCCCTTTTTCCAGCAAGTGACAGACCACTCACCTACCAGTGCCGACCATCTTCTTCGTTCATCACCCCTCCACGCATTCATCCATCTCTACCTTCCTGTCAAGCAACCTGAAGCCACCGAGACCCTTTCATTTTTCCGAAGCGCATCTTCCTTTTTGTCATTTGCAGGTAATATATGTTATATCTGTCTGTTGAGTTGTATAATTTTTAATAATTCGCTTTATATACCATTGTGTGTGTATATTGGATATATTTTGTTATATGAAGCGGTTTGTTGTTGTTGTTGTGTGTGTGTGTATATATATATATATATATATATATATTGAACGTGTCTCGATTAATTAAGTCTGTTGTGTTGAGATATTATCCTGTTAAGCCTATATATATTTTTCATTGATCCTAAATATAAAAAAGTATATAACGTTTTAAAATTTTAAAGTTATAAAATAGGTTGTTATGAATATATATACTCTATTGCACATCATTTTGGTTATGCTTGTAGACTTTATAAAATATATATCGTTAGTTATATATAATATATATGTACTTTGTTTTATAAGTTGCACTTATATATATATTATAAGGAAGGTGTTTGTATATGATGCTAATATATATATATATATGCCAGTTTGTAGGTATAGCTGATTTAACATATACTAGTCACACATATGGTGCTTTTGTTGTTCACATATATATGAGTATGAATGAAGTGTATGTTACAGTTGGTTATGTTATAAATAGTACAGTTATATTACAAAGTATGAGTCATAATAGTGTTATATAGGTTACTATATGACTTATCCTAGTATGCCGTTGGGTCTGCATACATTTGAGTAACATGAATGTAGTTGGTGGCATATAACTTACATATATTTGTTTATATATGTATATACTATTTTGGGTTTAAGTTGATTTCGTCAAAAACTAAATTTATAACAAATATTGTTTTAATTATAACAAATAATTTATTTTTATATATATTGACTTTAGTATTTGAGTTGTAGTTTAAAATAATGGATTGTAAAATTCCTATATATATTTTATTTAATATATGTTTGAACTCAGCATTTGATATATGTATAGTTATATAATTATATAAGTTCACTTATAGCCATTATCTTCATCGACCCAATTCTGATTTGATTTCGTCTATTCCTTGTTATCAGCTTTGATCATCGAATTCGTGCTTGGATTCGTAACTCAATTTCAATATCTGTTCCTCTATGTGTATCTGTGTCTGTGGAATATGCATGTATATGCTTTTTGTTTGATGATAATAAACATATATACATTCATTTAAATGTATTTGATATTGTACTATTTTATTTTTCACAGATAAAATAAATATTTGCTGAATAAAATAAATAACACAGAATTGGAATTCAAACGAATATTTTATTCAAACAAATATTTATTATAATTTTGATAGTACAATTTCAAGCTCTCACTATAACTATACAATTTCGATCACAATACAATTACATCACTTTTCATTGTTACATCATTTCCTCACTACATATCACTCACACTCGTATTTATCTTCAACTTCATTCCAGTTTGAATCCAGCATCTGAGCAATCTGCAAAAATATTCACTGACGCAGTAAAACTGAAAATGAAATGTTTTTGTAGTATAAACAAAATGTGGATTTTGAAAATATTATTTGCCTCAGTTATTTGGGTTGTTCGTCATCATTCATATTTGAATTCATCACACACGAATAATGTGACATGCACAGTGTATCACTGTACATGCCACAAGGCGTGCACACCGATATATGTATATACACTTGATAATGCTACAGGGATAGGTGAGCACAGGTCAAACCCATATTATCGGATTCAACTCAAGTGCAAAAAAATCTCGTCATCAGCACAAGGTCAAACCCGAGTTTAAAACTGGATTCAACTCAAGCGAGACACAATATGTACAGCATGAATCAAAGGCAAACCAGATCCACAGCTAACATGACTAAGCACCAAATCAGACTCGAGAAAAATGTACACAACCAATGCAGACAAGCCTACATATGCACAGTGAAGCCAAAGACTCAAGCCAGTGGACAAGAAGATGGCTGCATATAACAAATGAGCATGTACACACCAAACTGCAGCACCAAAGCTCAATATCACAAAACTCAAGTCTGGTCACAACATCACAATCAAGTTCATAAAGCACAAGTATCAGACTCAGTTCAGGCACAAGAAAAAGACAAGTAGAAGGTACATGGAGTAATGCAAACTCAAGTGATCAAGTCTGGCAACATGATACTGCAACAATGCAAATGAGGATGAACTCAAATACATACAACGTACTCAAGTGATTGAAACTGCAAGATGTACCAAATACAAAATGCAGACTCAAGTATATATGAAGTAAATTGGATACAGCAATCAGTTTCTCACAAACAAATATAGAAATCCAGAATCACATGTCCAGACTACACAGTGTACAGTTTGAACAAAAGCAAAACAGAGGTAGCAACATGAAGACTGGAGACTAATCAAGTTAATGATGCAAACTAACTCGGTGGCTCAACAACATTAACATGACCAGACTCCAAGTTACAACAAAGATAATGCACATACAATCCAAACCAGTACAAAGCTCAATAGCAACTATCAAGATCAAAACAAGTGTGCAGGTCAGAACAGCAGTGAAGAAGACTACAATCTATCAAACAAATGCACAGGCATACACATATATACACACATTCAGGTGAAGCTAAAATTCAAGTCGAAGCCGTTCAAAACAAGGCCGAAGTCAAGGAAATTCGAATGTACAAATCAAAGCTGGAAAATCATGCAATCAGAAATGGTCAAAGTCAACATCAAAACAACACCGTGGTCATCACGAAATGAAGTCATGGTCATCATAGAAGACGAAATCAAAAATACTGAAATGGCCAAAGTCGAACAAGTCAAAGCAAGGAATTCATGGAGTAAAATTATCAAAGCCATCACGTATTAATTCAACACCGTGGAGATAAAGAATCACGTATATACGTATTTTTGAAAAGGTCAAGATTCATCGCAACATCCAACAAATAATCTAACGGCCGAGCAAAAATGTGACGAATTCAAATTAATTCGTACGAACGAAAACTCAGGGCTTGGAACCCTATATAATCACCCAATCATCACTGGCAACAAATCATTCGAGTTCAAACTAACAGAAAAACAATAAACCAATAGCTCGAATCACATCGAATTCAAGCAATCAATCAGAAAGCAAAAGGGACAGATAACATACCAAGTTGAATTCGATCAAGTCGAAGTAACCAGCCAAGCTGTAAAAGAAACAATCAATTAATCATCACAAGGAAAGCAGGCATCAATCGACAGAACAACGAACACTCGAGGAGGCAGCCGTGAGCAAGACGAAGAAGCAATCGATCGACAAACGCAACAATCATCAAATTGTAATTCAATCGAGAATACATAGTCGGCATTTTCGAAGATCCACAAAGCCCTAATTTTGGAAGCGACGGGGCCGAAGCCCTAATTCCAGAGGAGCCACCATTTTCACAAGCCAAAATTGAATCGGGCCGAAGTAAACAATAGAAACAAAGGGGAACGAGATAAAGGAGCAAGCCAGCCTAGATATTAATTAGGGTTTAGTTTTTTTTTAATGGGCCGGGCTTGTTTTGATTTTTAATTTAGTCTTTAAATTTTTGGGCCAGGTTTAATTGATATAGTTAGAGTCAATCACCACCTAGGGTTTAGGTGTTGTCAGATTGTCTAGTTAGAATTAGTTCAGTGAGCAGGGTGTGCGAGTTTGCAAAGCTCTATAGGCGGGAGTAGAGTTTGCGAGTAAGCGAAGCTCTATAGGCGGAGCAGGGTGTGTGAGTCTGTAGGAGTGTTTGTGAGCGGGAGCGAGTGTCTGCGAGTCTATCAGAGTGTTTGTAAGCGGGAGACTGTTTAATTCTAATAGAAATCTGGGAATGCAGCAGTAGGCAGGGGTTGCCAAAGCTGGGTAAATTTTGTGTGTGATTTACTTTACTGCATATTTATTTATCTGTTGTTTGCTTCCGCGTTTAATTTGAGAAAATTTGCGATAACCCTATTCACCCCCCCCCCTCTAGGGTTAATCTAGATCCTACAGTGTCATCTTCTATTCTCTCTAGCCTCGAAAGGTGAGCAATCACTCACGATTAATGTTCTTTTATTTATTAAATTTGATTTCAATTGAAACGACAATTGAAATATGTTGATGTTAGTTATTTACACTGTTATATATATGCTATTACCTGGATCAGTTCACCTGTGACATCTGACACCATTATCTGCCAATTGAAATATGCTGATGTTAGTTATTTACACTGTTATATATATGCTATTACCTGGATCAGTTCACCTGTGACATCTGACACCATTATCTGCCAATTGAAATATGCTGATGTTAGTTATTTACACTGTTATATATATCCTATTACCTGGATCAGTTCACCTGTGACATCTGACACCATTATCTGCCAATTGAAATATGCTGATGTTAGTTATTTACACTGTTATATATATGCTATTACCTGTATCAGTTCACCCGTGACATCTGACACCATTATCTGTTATTTATATTGATGATATATGCCTGTTATATTGTTATCATATTTGTTATCACTCTGCAAGTTCCCTGTTAGTATAGAATCACTATGGATTGAAATGATACATACCCGAACGGACTTTAGAATATGAGAAAATCGTTATGGGTTGAAATGATATACCCAAGCGATTTTCAAATTGAATTGAATTTAGGGATTACGGGTTGAAATGATATATATATATATACCCGTATATATTTAAATTATGGATTAAAATGATAAATATCTATATCACTTGACCAAAGGGTAAAAAAATTTATACAGACACCGTTGGTCTATATATACAAATATTTTGAAATTGATTTCTGTGGTTTTGAAAAGAAATATATGGTTTTTATAAATATTGATTTTAAAGATTTATTAAAGTTGATTTAATAAAGTTGATTTGAATCAATATAAAATATGTTTAAGTGTTTATGTAAAAGTTATATTTTCAAATATAGAATTTATAATGTTTCAGGTTGAAAGATAAAATTTGAAATTGATTTGGAATTTTTAATTATTCAAGAATTATACTAAAATAAGTTTGATCTGAAATCTATTAAATTTGGAATTTTAAGATATGTTTTATAACTTGAATTTGATTAAAAAGTGGCTTAAATGAATATTTCAAACTTATATAAATTTAAATGGGATATTTTGTTTATATAAATTTGTAAATTGAAGTTGTATTTAGATGTATTGAAATAGTTAAAGAAATATCTCATAACCTAAATGAAATGAAATTAATTGAGATATATATGGAATTATCAAATTTAGTTTCTGAAATATGGAATATTTAAAGCTTTGAATATATTAAAATTTAATGGTTTATTTTGTGTTTCAAATCTGTATTTGAAATTGTTATAATTCAAAATGATTTATTGAGAAATTGAATTGAGTTGAAATTTATGAATTGAGATTGAATTAAGTTGAATTTGGAAGTCGAGTTAATTTGAATCGATTTGTGAATTTGTGGAAGCTATTTTATTTTATAAAGTATTTTAAAACTATATCTATAACTATTTATATTTTACTTTATAAATTATTTAATATAAATCATTTTATATAAATCATTTTCAATATATATTATTTTATTATAAACTATTTTAACTTATAACTATTTTATATAAACTATTTTTATTTTATAAACTATTTTATTATATACACAAATTTTAATATCTAAACTGTTTAAGAGAAAAGTGTTGTGAATTCCAAAATGTTATGAATTCAAACTATAGTTTCAAAGTGTTATGAATTTCAAGGTTTTGATTTCCAAAGTGTTTTGAATTTTAAAGACTTACGATTTCGAAAGCGATATAACTTTGGAAAGTGATATGTTTTTGGAAATGGATTTATTTGAAGTGAAATTGATATCGTATTGATATGGTTTTGAAATGGCAATGATATTTCGGTTTTGAAATATAAACTATTTTGAAAGTTTATTAAATGACCAATCGGTGAAATAATTACGTAGTTATTGAAGAGTCCGGGATCGGTTAGGGACATACTCTCTGTCCAAACCGAAAACCACTTTAATAACTATTATACGCGGAGTGTGATCCAGAATGAAGTGGTTGGAATGATGACGTTGCTGGATTTGAAGAAAGAGAACGATAATGGATTACCTTGACACTTGTGTTAAATTGGAAATGACTTAAACAGGAGCCGTGTCGGGCCAGTGAGGTTAGCTACCTCTAGCGGGCACACTTCTTCGTAAACTACTCATTACTTGTTTTTGATTGGTGCGCACCCTTGATTTGGGAGTGTTGTTTCACGGTGTTGCGATCGCTGCGGCGATGCGTTTTCACTAGTCCGGATCAGGCAAACAGTAGTTTCACTACCTTGGGTATTGCCTCATGTGCCTTGTCATACTTGTATCCCTTTGCGCGACCACTACGATTTGTTTTGTGTTATACCTATGGACTACTCCCTGATAGCCCACTAGTTTACGGTGGAGTTTACAGTGCTGTATAGACTATGATGCTTATATAAAATGTGTTAAGGGGGATAATGGTAACGCCTTAATGCTATTTTGATACTTTATATTACTGATAAGCATTATCTACTTAGCGTACACTACTATATAGTAGATAGTTTAATGGATCCTTAGAGGATGGTTATCCCAAACATCCTTTGAGTTACTTGTATTTCAGTCGTTATTTCACTTGAGTTGGATTTATTGATATAAGAATGTTAATCCTGACTCGAGTGTTTTGTGTTTTCTTTACACTCGGGTCAGACTGAGTGTACCAGTATTCGAGACTCACCTTAGGAGTTGGAGCTTCGCTTGGAGATCCAGCTATCTATCCAGCTTTCAGATATTCAGTTGATTCCAGTGATGTATTCAGATCTTGTATTTGACTATTGTATTGAGATATCTATGTATTCGAGACTTCTGTTGTATCTTGTTTAACTCTGTTATATATATAGTAGCTTCATGAACTACTATTCTTTTGTTTCTGCTGCACTATTGTTATATTACTCTGTGTCTATGATCTGTGATTATATCTATTTACTGTATATGCTGAGTTTTGCCAAATTTAAATTAACAATCTATTATTTTGAATTATTCAAGTCTGACATGTGTGGATTTATTGTTGATTTGAATGGTCCAAAATAGCGGGTTGTTACACACTACAAGAGGCAATTACATAATTTAAAGAAAGAAAGCATGTCTATGAGAGAATATCTAACAAAAGCAAAAAATAGTGTGTGATCTGTTGTGTGCAGCAGGGCATGTTGTATCAGATACTGAGCAGATTTTGTCAATTCTTAGTGGTCTTGATGAGGAGTATGAAGCAGTTGTTGCTATGATTTCCTCAATGCAAACTACCCCAACTTTATCTTATATTCACTCTACCCTTCTTGCTCATGAAGGTAGAATTGAACACAAGAAACTAGTTACTTCTGACTTCTCTATCAATTATGCATCAAACAATAAATCCAAAAATCAAGAAAGAAACAATTCATCAAGGTATGAAGGCAGTAACAATCAAAGAGGAGGTCAGTCATCTAGAAATAGAGGAAGAGGTGGAAGATTCAATAGCAACATCAATAACAGACTCAGATGTTAGATTTGCAAAAAAATTTGGCCATGCAGCTAATAGATGCTATTTCAGATTCGATGCAAATTATGTGCCAGCACGACAAAATAGTCAAAAGGCCTATAATCCTAATGCAAAACTGGCAAATATTCATCAAGAACTAAGAAATCAAACAGAAGCAGCAAAAGGCAGTAACAGAGACATAGCTAAGCCAGAGGACATCACAGATGAAGTCTGGTATCCCGATTCTAGAGCTACTAATCATGTGACCAATAGTCTTAGCAATCTAAACCTTGGTAATAAAGAATATCGAGGTAAACAGTGTACGCACATGGTTAATGGTGTATCTACTAAGATAATACACACTGGAAATGCTTGTATTCAGGGTGATAGAGAACTCTATCTAATAATTTGGTATGGTCCTTCAAATAAAGAAAAACCTTATAAGTGTTTCACAATTTGCTAGAGACAATAATGTGTATTTTGAGTTTTACCCTGATTATTGTTTAGTCAAAGATATTCTAACTAAAAAATTCTTTTGCAGTGTAAAACAGAGAAAGGGCTTTACAGGTTCACTCTAGTTGACTCGAGAAATGTGAAACATTGGAAAATGTGTTGTAATATCTCCAATATTGCACAGAATGAAAAAAATATGAGTATTTTTGAAATTTGGCATTACGGACTTGGGCATACCAGTATTGATGTTGTAAAGAGAATTCTACATAAAAATAATATTTCTGTGATAATATCTCAATTCCATATGTTTGTACATCTTGTCAAATGGGAAAAAGACATAAGCTTGCTTTTCAAAATTCTCAAACAAAATATAATAACCGTCTAGAACTTGTTGTTGCTGATCTGTTGGGTCTTGCCCCAATTAACACTGATTATGGTTTTAATATTATATATCATTTATTGATGCATATTCTAGATATGTTTGGATATTTTTTTTGAAAGCAAAGTCTGAAACATATCAGGCTGTGTTACAATTTATTGCTCAAGCTGAAAGGAAAACTAGTTTTTAGGTAAAACTTATGCAAACTGATGGAGGTGCAGAGTTTAAACCACTCAAGGAATTTTTTCGAAAGAAGGGAATAGTTCAAATAATTTCTTGCCCACACACATCTGAACAGAATGGTCTTATAGAAGTATTGTAGGAGCTCTATAATATGTGACTATAACCAGGCCAGAAATTGCATATAGTGCGAACAAAGTCAGCCAGTTTATGCAAAGCCCTCTTGATGAGCATTGGAAGGCTGTAAAGAGAATTATGAGATACTTAAAGGGTACACTAAATTATGGTTTAAATCTGAAAAACCGTGCTAGTTTATGCTTATTTGGTTTTGCAGATGTTGATTGGGCCACTGACCCAGATGATCGCAGATCTACTACTAGTTACTATATCTACTTAGGGAAGAATCAAATCTCTTGGTGTTCAAAGAAACGAACAACTATTTCTAGATCCAACACGGAGGCTGAATATAGAAGTGTGGCTAGTGCAATTTCTGAAGTTATGTGGATTAAATCTCTACTTACAGAATTAAAAATCAAGCTCAACAACAAAGCAATACCATGGTGTGACAATTTGAGCACAATATCCTTAACTGCAAATCCAGTTCTACATTCAAGAACTAAACATATGGAACTGTACTTGTATTTTGTCAGAAAACAAGTTATATGTGGAAATCTTCAAGTTAACCACTTACCAATCACTTACCAGAGAGCCGAAATCTTCACTAAACCATTGTCTGCGAAGAATTTTCATAGACTACAGCTTGAGCTTAACGTTGAGAACCCTTCCAGCAAGGTGAAAGTGTCAATAGAAACTCTCACCAACCATCTAAAGGAAACTTTGGAGCTATAGATTCCTTCAGATCCTAACCAGCAAACACAATCATTGTCAGAGAAATCAAGATTAAACTATGCAGTTATGCTTTCATGCAATTGGACTATAGCTTTACTATCTATTATTTGGACTCAGATCGTAGATTCACATATCAAATCCTAAGACTTCTGGAAAACCTTGTCAGAGTTTCAGAGATTCTAAACTTCATTTTTGAAGCTTGGCCATAGATCCGAAGTACTTTGCAGATCTAAAAGAAGTACTCGGTGTTTGCTGCTGATTCGTTAAAGCAACAACAAACCCTAGCTAATTTTTGTGCTTTTGAGCCACAACTGTAAAGATATGTTATTGATCTAGAGGAATCGCCAGAGTTTCCTTGAATTTTCTGCTGATTTCATAAAGGATCGAAGTTTCTCGTGTTGATTTGAGAAGAGACATAAGCGGCTGGAAACCCTAGATATTTTTGAAGGGAAGTGTAAAATGAGATTAGCCGCTTACTGTAAAGATGTTTTATAAGATAATGTAACTGATGCGGTGCGGGTGTGTAAGTAAGCCCAATAGCCCATCAATACATTTCTCTATATAAATAGACTATTGTATACAGCACTTTCTGTATTAATAATACAATCAATAAAACTCTTCTATTTCAATATTAAGACTAATATTGTTTTGAAAACAATGCCATTGAAAGTGTTGTTGGGTAAATAAAACTAAAAGATATGAGATTCGGTTTTTGTCTTGATATTTTTTTAAATCCACATTGATAATGACTAATATAAAGTACCCTAAACAATAAAATTTATAAAATCTAATTATCTCCATAAGCCAAAGATAAAAACTTCTCCAAATTCTCGTCGTTAAAAAGAAAAAAAAATCAAAACGAAACCACATCGAACAGTAAACGTACTTTATCCAGCTAATTTGAATTATTTTTAATTGTCATATGATATTATGGAGGCAAATATAATAATATATTTTATTTTGATCTGTGTATTTATATTGTATTCTACCAGTTTATTTGAGAAAGTAGAAGAAAAATATACAACATAAGAATGGGAAATAATATAAATAAATCCATATGCTTACAGGTTGATTCAGTAAGTATTGTAGGGCCTTTTGAGATTGTATATAGTTGACCCATATGCACACCAAAGACATTAATGAATTTTTTTAATTTTCCTGTGTCTAGTGTAAAAATATTTTCATTTTCATAATCATAAGGTAATGAATAATTGGAAGGGAATTGATTATGATCAGAAATTGTGAAAATATATAAAAACAATTAATTCATGTTTGCACAACCATGAATCTTAATTTGAGAATAAAGAGTAAGAAATGAAATGACTGCATGTTTTATAGCTACAAACTAAACTTAATTTTGAGCAACATAAATTATCAGCGATAATACAATAAATTTGGAAGTATTTTATGGTTGCTCACTATTTCTTTGAAATAAGGCCATAATTACACATTTTTCACTATCGTTTGCCTTATCCCCATAATAGACGAGTGGTTAATATAACATTAAACAAAAACATGCACACGCGCCTGCGAACACACATGTTCATGTGATAATAAAAACCTATACAGATATTCATGTGATTTAATATTTAGAATTGGCATTCCAAATGGGTGCAGTTAGCTTTCCTAAATTAGTTAAAAGTGTGAGCTCATGTTCTCTTACCAAATTCAAATATAATCGAAGGTCAATAATGATCAGGTCTATATCAATATTTAAGTTAAAATTTAAAAGCATTAGTTTGTACATGAATTGACATTCATGTTTGCAATATAACTTGTACTGACGGAAGGTATGGAATTAAAAATTATGGTTGTAGCATTGGCATATTGAAACATTGATCAAAATGTGCATGCTTATTTTTTATTAAGTTAAAGTAATACAGCAATGTAACTTGATTTAATGTGTTGAGTGAGTAATGAAACTTTGGATATTTATTTTTCCTACCCACTTATGCATATCTATGACACCCAAGATTTTATGGTAAATGAATCTCAAAGCAAGGACACATTGCAGGACTAAACACAAAAGCAAGGATATTAAGTTATTGTAGTTTAATGCTACCGAACATGTTAATATTCTTCCACACTGTAAAAATTACCAGCACATTATGACAGAGGTGGCATAAGAAAATTCCTTAAATATCAAATACCTTTTACGACAATGCTATTTTTGTTCCCAATGGCCCAAAATCCAGCGAAGAACTGAAAGGTCTGAAGAAAAAAATCTCTATGTTGTATATTTTTATTTTTCCCAATTTGGTATGTTATTTTAAATACATACCAAATTGGGGAAAAAATTGTTCATCATAATTTAACCTAAGAAGCCTTTTGGAAATGTGTATATTATAATTTTATTATCCACAAATACAAAACTATTGTATTTCACCTAAAAGAATGTTGTAATTTACATTTATTTCCAGGAATAGAAAGGGGTAGAGTTAAATAAGAGTTTCATCTAAAATAGATCCCATTATCTCACGTAAACTTTATATCAATTTAAAAGCAGATTTAGACATCGTAATTAAACCTATATAGCCTTTTAGAAATGTGTATATTAAATTCCATCATCCGTATAAAATTCAAATATTCCAAGCAAGCAGTAACAGATCATGGGAAAATTTTCAGAACCATGGCGTTTGAAGGAGAAAATTCCATATTTGTAATTAAAATTTACTTTTACAAATGGAAGAGGATGGAATATGTTATGGGAAATTCTAGCTCGAGACCACTCAAATCAAAACACCAAAGCACAACGGAAAAGGAGATTGTGGTAAAAAGTGCAAAAACAACCAATCCAAATCTCAATCCAAATCTCAATCCAATCTAAAACCAATCACAATCTCCAAACAAGAAATAGATAATCAAAGCAATAACGATAAAATAAATCACACACCAATTTATAGTGTTTCCACTAACGCCTTGTTAGTGTACATCCACTTTGAAAGAGAGCATTTATTAATACCAATGAGAAGAGTACAGGAGATTGATTACAATGATCAAAATTCTAATAGGATTGATTTGTGGAGAAAAGAATTGAAGAAAATTAGGTTTTGATAAACCCTAATTAATAGAGGTTAAAACCCTTGATTAAACCTTTAATTTCTTGCCGTCTCCTGTCTCAAATCCTGAAAATAGCTTATATAGTGAACCATCCTTCATTGACAAATACCAGATTTGCCCCTTGAAGCCCTATAAGCGAATACACTAATTCTGGGCCGAAAAAACAAAACTGCACTGCGACAGACATCTCTCATAACCTCTCAAACATCTGTCGCAACTTTTGGGCTGTAATAAGCTTGCTGACAAACGTCTGTCCGAAGATGACAGACGACTGTCATAACTCTCAGGTTACCAAAACCCTGAATAAATGTTTGTCACTTTGTAATAGACGTCTTCCACTTTATAACAGACGTCTGTCACCTATTGCTTCAGCAGCACTCCACCTTTTTCGCCATATCTTCCTCCTCTGAGCTCTGATTTGCGAACCGTTTTCACCATTATAAAGCTACTTTCGACCTCTTCAATTCTTCATATAATGTCGCCAAAATTCAAAACTCCACCTCGACACTATATACATCTCCAACGCCAATGGTACCATACCATCATCAACGACCGATAGCACCAACTATCACCACTTCTACCTTCAACCTAACGTGAATGTTTTCCCAATGAGCTTCGGCAAAGCCACCACCCATTTCACTCCATCAACGAGCTTAGGCAAAGCCCCCGCCCGCTAAAGAAGTGTTGAAAACATCCAAAACCGAAACCGTCTCACCAAAGACTAAAGTGCTAAAGAGTGTAAACTAGCACTCACCAAGAAGATAGAATCACAATCTCTCATCGATACTCTTCCTCATCCATAACCAAGCTCCTCTCTCAACCGTGCCAACCCCTGGCACCTAGAACTTCAACAAGCGAATAAGGTTTGAGCAATCCTCAAACCTTCCAATCGGTAATGCCTTAATGAACATATCTACCATGTTATCCTTTGTGTGCACTTTCCGAAGATATACTTGCTTATCTTCATCCATGCCTACTAGAAATGACTCTCTCACTTCAATATGCTTAGTCCATAAGCTAAATGCCAAATTCTCCACCAAGTGAATAGCACTATGGCTATCACATCAAACATCGACACTATCATGCTCGTATCCCAAGTCACACCACAATCGCCTCAAGTAAAGTGCCTCCTTTGCTGCCTCCACCGCGGCTATCAACTTCGCCTCCCTAGTGGATAAAGAAACTATGGTTTGCATTCTCGATCTCCAACTTATGGTCATACCACCGAGTGTGAAGACACATCCAGAAGTTGACTATCTTCGATCCCTATCACCGACATAGTTCGAATCACAATAACCAACCAAATTGCCATTTTTCCCATCACTACCGCCAAAAACAAGATAATGAGATGATGTACCTCTGAGGTATCTCAATATAAGCTTCATCGCTTCCCAATGTGATTTTCCCGAATTAGTCATATAGCGACTAACCATCCCGCCGGCATTTGCAATATCGGGCCTTGTATACACCATAGCATACATTAAACTTCCAACCGCACTAGCATATGGCACCTTTACCGTATAAGCCTTGTCTTTCTCTAAGATAGGCGATCCCTTACTAGAAAGCTTCATACGCGAAGGTAAAGGTGTATTTGACACTTTGCATTCTCCATGCTAAACCGGCAAAGCACTTTCTCTGTGTACTCCTTTGAGTCAATTTCAACTCAAAACGCTTTCGATCCCTTCCTATTTCCATGCCCAATATCCTCTTTGCTTCTCCAAGATCCTTTATTTCGAACTTTGATTTCAAACTCAGTTTTAACTTGTTGATTTCATTCTTACCCTTAGAAGCAATGAGCATGCCATCCACATATAAGAGTAAATACACCCAACAATCATTTTTTACTTCTTGAAATATACACAAGCATCCTTGATGCTTCTACTAAAACCATTTTCAAGCATAAAATGATCAAATCTCTTGTACCATTGTCTAGGTGATTGCTTTAAACCATATAGTGATTTCTTTAACTTGCAAACGAAATTTGACTTACCATCCACAACAAAACCTTCCGGTTGCTCCATGTAGATGTCTTCATCCAAGTCACCATGCAAGAAGGAGGTTTTCACATCAGGTTGCTCCAACTCCAAGTCGTAAATAGCAACTATATCAAGTAATATCTGGATTGATGTATGGCGCACAAACGGTGTGAATATCTCATCATACTCCTTTCCCTTCCTTTGTGCAAACCCCTTAGTCACTAGCCTAGCTTTGTATCTCCCATCGTCCTTCACCTTGTATATCCATTTGCACCCAATAGCACGGTTTCCTTTAGGAAGTGTAACCAAATCCCAAGTTTGATTCTTCAACAACGATTGCATCTCCTCCTGCATGGCACAAATCCACTTCGAGCTATCACTTGACTCTATGATGTCATCAAGGTCCATCGGCTCATCTTGGACTACATGAAGAGCATAGTCCAAATTATCACAAAAGCTAAGATAGTTCTGATCACCATATCTATCGGGTGGCCTTATAGCATGACGACCCACCCGACTAGCATTACCATCACCCAAACTCCTTTTGGCTCCACCTTGAACCGAATCCTCTCTAAAATCATGTACATCACCAACACTACTAGAGGTACCTTGTGGACTATGTGATGTAACATCAACTTCCTCCTCACAAGCATCTCCAACTACTCTACTCCTTGGACAAAATGTGGGAATAACTTCCTTCTCCTTTGATTCACCATGAACCAAATCCAGAACACCCGATGAGCTCTCATTCTCCTTGAACAAAGCCGACTCATCAAAAGTAACATGACGAGAATTCACAACCCTCTTCGTTTTCAGATTCCAAATCCGGTATCCTTTTACTCTGTCCGTAGAGCCAAGCAAAATCCCTTTGAAAGCTCTAGGTTCAAGCATATCATTTCCCGGATCATGCACATAAATTGGAGTACTAAACATACTAAGATAACTCAAGTCAATGCTCTTTCCTTTCCACACTTCCTTCGGAATTTTGTTACCAATAGCTGAGCATGGAATTCGATTAATAATATGAACCGCGGTTGACAAAGCTTCGGCCCAAAATCCCTTTGACAAACCCGATGTCAATCTCAAGCATCGAGCTTTCTCTAGTAGAGTAGGTTCATCCTCTCCGCAACACCATTCGACTGTAGATCTCCAATTGTAGTAAAATGCCTCTGAATACCATAATGCTTGCAAAACTCAAAGAACTCTCCGAAAACATACTCTCCGCCATTGTCGGACCTTAGAACCTTCAAAGACTCGCCACTCTCATTCTCAACAAGAGTTTTCCATGTTTTGAATTTTTTAAATGCCTCCGACTTGGCATTCATTACATACACCCATACCTTTCGAGAAAAGTCATCAACAAAAGGAATATAATAGCGAGCTCCCTCCAAAGAAGCTACCGGTGCTAGTCCCCAAACATCCGCGTGAACATACTCAAGAACCCTTCTCGAATCATGTTTTCCTTCACCGAATGAAACTTTTGTTTTCTTCCCCATGACACATTCCTCGCAAAACTCTAGTTTGTTAAAACTCTCTCCATCGATCATCTCCCTCTTTCGAAGAATATCCAAACTCCTCTCTAAGACATGACCTAACCTCAAATGCCACAACCTAGTCGCATCCAAGCCACGAGAATTATCAACACCAATACAAGTTTCACCTTCTATAGTCACTCTTTGAAGCAAATAAACACCATGAGTCCTAGCATCCTTCATCACCACAAGCGCACCCTTCGAAACCCACAAGCTATCACTCTCAATAGTAATCTTACAACCTAAAGAATCCAGCTGCCCCAAAGAGATAAGAGAGTTTCGAAGTCCCAGAACATAGCGTACATTAGTGAGAGTATGAACCACTCCGTTAAACATCCGAATTTGCACGGAACCAATGCCTTTCGACTTACAAATAGCACCATTACCCCTAACAATTGAATTTCCTTCTTTGTCGATATAATAAGAAAAACAATTCCTATTCGACGTCATATGATAAGATGTTCTCGAATCGAGCACCCATTCGCTACCCGAAACATCTGATGCTACTGCCGTCAACACATCTATGTCTTCCTCACCAACTCTACTCTCCACCGCTACGGATGAAGATGCCACTTCCTTCTTTTCCTTCTCCTTGTCCTGACACTCATTCTATCAATGACCGGGCTTCTTACAAATATAGCACTTGCCCGTTCTTTCCTTTGACTTTCCTCTCCAACCGGGGTTCCATGATTTAGAACGCCCACGGTTCTCCTTCTTCGCATATCTCTCCTTCTCCACAAATAAACCGTGACCACTACTAGCACCATTATTTCCATCACCCAACTCCTTCATTTGATCCCACAACTTCTCGCTGAGAAGACCTGTTTTGACATCATCTAGAGTCAAAGTATCCCGGCTATAAATCAAACTATTTGAGAAACCCGTATAACAGTCCAGCAATGAACACAACAATATCATCGCCTTTTGTTATTCCTCAATCTTCAAATCTACCTCCTTCATCTTCATTAGAAAATCATCAAAGATATTCAACTACGCCTTTAGCGAAGTACCTTCCTTCATCTTATAGGTGAAGAACATTCGCAATAAGATCAAACGATTAGTTAGTGACTTCTTCATATACAACTCCTCCAACTTGTCCCATATACCCTTAGCAGTAGTCTCACCACTAATTTCAGAGATAACATTCTCCCCTATAGCAAGTTGAAGTGCAGTGAATTCCCACTCTTCCATTTTCTCTCTCTCAACGTCCGAGATGTTTGTTGGTAACAAATGTGTATCAAATACTACCCGATGCACTCGATTCCGCCTAAGAACCGCTTTCATCTTCCATTGCCACTTTTCAAAATCATTATCGCCATTCCACTTTTCTATAACCAATTGTGATCCCAAAGCCGCGTATGATCCACGTACATACGATGCTGCACCACTTTGACTAACCATTGAGGAACTACCTAAGGTATTATCTGATTCTAGCATTTTCACAACCACCTACCAACACCAAAAGCTCTGATACCAAATGTTGTGGAAAATTCTAACTCGAGACCACTCAAACCAAAACCCCAAAGCACAGCGGAAAATGAGATCGTGGTAAAAAGTGCAAAAACAACCAATCAATATCTCAATCCAATCCAAAACCAATCACAATCTCCAAACAAGCAATAGCTAATCAAAGCAATAATGATAAATAAATCAAACACCGATTTATAATGGTTCCACTAATGCCTTGCTAGTGTACATCCTCTTTGAGAGAGAGCCTTTATTGATAATAATGAGAGGAGTACAAGAGATTGATTACAATGATCAAAATTCTAATAGAATTGATTTGTGGAGAAGAGAATTGAAGAAAATTAGCTTTTGATAAGTCCTAATTAATGGTGGTTAAAACCCTTGATTAAACTTTTAATCTCCTGTAGTCTCCTGTCTCAAATCCAGAAAATAGCTTATATAGTAAACCATCCTTCATTGACAAATACTCGATTTTCCCCTTGAAGCCCTACAAGCGAATACACTAATTCTGGGCCGAAAAAACAAAACTGCACCGCGACAGACGTCTATCATAACCTCTCAAACGTCTATCACAACTTTCGGGCTATAGTAAGACTGCTAACAGAAGTCTGTCACAAGATGACAGACGTTTGTCATAACTCTTAGGTTACCAAAACCCTGAGCTCAGACATCTGTCACTTTGTAACAGACGTCTGTCACCTGTTGCTCTAGTTGCACTCCACCTTTTTCGCCATATCTTCCTCCTCCAAGCTCCGTTTTGCGAACCGTTTTCACCATTACAAATCTACTTCCAACCTCCTAAATTCTCCATATATTGTTGCCAAAATTCAATAGAATATTCATAGGAACATCAATAAATGATAGCAATAGGAAGAACCCAAATTATATGTTTGTACAAAGATAGATCCCAATTGACATAACACAAAGGAACTTTACCTCGGAGGAATATGCAAATACGCAGTGTACCTACTTCCTCAATTCAACATCCAAAATCAGAGACGAATGATATCCATCGGAAAATTGGGAAAAAACATTGTAAAAGCATGACATAATCCATTAAGAAAGCATTATAATCATTCCAACAAATAAATTAGTCAATCAAATATAACAGAATACCTTGATAAATTTAGCCTAATGAAGAACATGCTTCCAAGTTATCCTATGAACCGACAAACCCTTGATGATCTGAACAAACTAGGGTTTCTTTCGATGGCATGAATCAGGATTCGGTATTTTATAAGAGCATAAGAAATAAAGTACCATAAGAAAAGAGGAAGTAAAATTATTAGTTCAACGTTGAGAGTCGTAAGTCTGTAGGATGAAGTGAATAAAATAGTTTCGATGGAAGAAGAGGAATAGGGAAAGTGAGGAGAAGTAGTTCTCTCTTCGTGTGAAAACAAAGTAACGTTTCAAATTTTAAATACATACGTCAGATTTAAATTAAGTTTCATGGACAAATTGAACGGGGTTTCAGAGCAAAAGAAGCTCTACTCAGACGTTACGGACGTTCCTTTTCCAATATTTAAACAAGTAGGCATATATGATATATATATATATAGGCAGATAGAATTAGGGGTGAGCAATATTCGGTTCAAACTGAAATAACTGACCAAACCGGTTTATTTCGGTCGGTTCGGCTCAGTTATGAAATTGTATTAGTTTGTAAAATAATTTTATTTTGGTTATCGGCTTAACCAAATTAACCGAACTTTTATTACATTACCCAAATTCATGGCATTATAATACTCTTAATAATTTGTTTAGTAATAAAAACCAAACTTTATCTATTGAAAATATGTTAATTTTTCTCATAAACTTAAAAAAGGTACTCGAAATAGTTTCTCTAAACATTAAGTTATGATTTCCTTTTAAGTAAATCGATTATTTGAATAAAAACCCATTATACTTTATCTTACTTACCTTTTTAGTTCAATTAAATCGGTTGCCGATCGAATTAACCGAAATTAATTTGGTTCGGTTCTGATTTTTTCGGTTTCAGTTCGGTTTGACATTTTTTACCTCTAAACCGACCGAACCGACCGAACGTTCACCCCTAGACAGAATATATCATATATGTACAATAAGGATGCCTATTACACTTCATTGAAACTACTAATCTATTATAATTATCGAATACGAATACCGATCATCTTATTTACTACAGTAATTATTGAGACTTGCTATATTTGCCGACATATAAGGATCAGGTGAGTGCGGATCTGGAATTGAAAGGAGGAAATCATAGGACCTATATATTTAAGCGGTGAAGGTTTATCCCATGTGTGGCCAGTTGGATTAATAGCCGGTTGAAATAGATTAATCGTTAATTGTTACGAGCGTTACGGCACGCGCTTCGCGCATGATGAGGCACCTAAATTGTTTTTCTACAAATAGTGTTTGTTTAATACGTTCAAAAAAAATAATTTTCACAAATATTTAGTCATATTTCTATGTTGAATCATACGTAGTTAATTTGAACTTTTATTTCTAAGTTCCAATATATAATTTTTTGTTAGTTTAAATTTTTATTTATATTATTAATTAATAAAAAAATGAATTTGTAAAGTAGTTTATTTATAAGATCCTATTTTTAAGTGATATTGAGACTTGGTAAATATTTGTAAATGAAACTTTGAATTTGTAAAGCAGACTTAATTGTCAGATCCTATATTTAAGTGATACTAAATTTTGATAATATTAGCAGAGAGGCATTTTTGGTATTTCACGCTGACATTGAAAGAATGTGATACCGAATGTATTACAACTATTAATAAAGAAATATATAAGGGTATTTTTGGAACTTCGCGGTCGGACCAAAATATTGCGCTTTCAAGCCAACTATTAATAAAGATATACAAAGAACACCCAATGTAACAACTTACGTATGGAAAATAAGTTTATGTACTAGCATATGAATAGATAACTAATTGATTGGACATAACCATATTTAACAATTATGACTTTTTTAGCTAGCAAACATAGATTAGCCTGGTGTTTGGCAATCAATGCAAAAATATACTTATTTTTCTATTAACTAATTAGTTTCAAATAATTATTTTGCTTATAAGTTTTAGTCCACTCCAAAACGGAGTTGAATCATCCCTACTATTTTTTATATACTAGGAAGAGTTCAGGCAAAACCCACTAATATTTAGGTCATCTTCATAAACAATGATTCTAGAGATGGGTAAAATAAAATACAATACTTGAGGAGGTACAAATGAAGATGGAGAGATTGGTGGGATATCAACAATAATACTAGTTTCCCTCGTCAAGATCTTGAGGAGCATGATATATACATGCATTGGATGAGGGAACAACTAGAAAGGCAATGAAGAGTGAAGAGGAGGTAGAGGCGGTGAAGGGATGCAGACGTTGGCGAAGTTAACATAGCAGTTAAAGTGTCAACGGTGGATGTCGTAGAGAGGAAAATTTTAAATGAGATGATTTCATGGTAAGAGTAGGATCAATATGAGCTATAGGATACGACTCTTAGCTAAGTGGGGAAGGTGATAGCATTGTTAAAGACGCTAAAGAATCTTGTAGGAAATTTCATAATTTATTACTTGCATATTGTATTATGTGGCTTCCCCTATTTATAAAATATAATATTTTCAGTTATATAATAACTTAGTTTGAAGTAATTTAAATATAAACATAAGTCATGTTTATTGAATATTAATCAAATCATCAACAAAAATGTAGTCTTCAGTAGATATTTAATTCTTCTTATCTCTCATCCTCTTCTTCTTTTCTATTTTATTTTGTTTTATTCAATAATTTTAACATGGTATCACAACGTGTTTTGATTCTAACAAAATAATTTTTGTAATGACCTAAAATTTTAAACGTTTTATATTTAAATATCCGAATTATTTAAATATTTAAATAGTGGAATTAATGTGAATTAATAATGTTTAAAGCTGATTAAATTCTTTTTAATCTATAAATGATAATGGTAAAATTTTAATTTATAATTAAAAGTAGTTAAACTTGTTTTAATAATAATTCTTTTAATTAACGAGTGAAATTATCATTGTGAGGCACTGTCTTGGATTTTGATGAAACTAGTGTCGTTGGATCCATAATAATGAGTTGTTTTGCACCGACGAGTTTCGTGGCGATCGGATGACCCGTGTGATCATGCGAGCGCGGAACATTCGATGATTTAATTAAGAGAATAAAAATAATACTTATTTTACTATAAATGCCCCTTTACACCTTAAACCCTTTTCATTTTCTTTTCCTTTCTTCCTTCAACAAAAATCAGTTGCTACTCTTCCCTTTCTTCTACCAATTGTTTGAGAGCTTGGGTTAACGAAATTCGACGATTTTGCATTGAAGTCATGTAAGTGAGAGCTTCATTTGGTGTGTGTGGTAGTGGGTGCGGCGATGTTTGGTGATGATCAATTTTGTACAGTTGAGACTAGGGTTGGTTCTAATTAGAGCTAGGGACTAAATTAGGCTATGGCATTGGGTGTGCTGTTCTTCTTTGGCGAAGGCAAGCTCATGGGGGAAGTTTAGTAAGTTGCGGCACGCTGTGGTGGAAAGCAACGCTTGTTTATCATGTGCTAGGCCTTGATGTTGTGATGGTTTAAGGGTGGCCAGAGTTGAATTGGATGTGCTCGTTGAGTTCGTGGCGGCATGAGAAGTTGATTGGCATAGGCAAGAGGAGCTCTGGGGGGAAGAAATGCGACACTTATGTGTCATGTTGCGGTGTTACAGGTCCATTTGGCCTAGAGCGATCGGGCCTGACATTATGGGGTGCGTTGTGAAGCTCGGGTGAAGAGAAGTTCAATAGCGTGAATGGTGCGTGATTTCGTGGTCCAAGGAGGTAGAGAGGGTGAACGGCGTGCACGGAGTTAGGTTCGTGCATCTCGTTCATGCATAGGCAGTTGAGTTTGGGAAGAAAGATTAAGGGAGTGAAGTGATTAGGGTAAGATAATTGGTGATTAAAGTTAATTAATTAACGTTTTTAATCTCAAAATCTTATATAATTCGTAACTTTTGCATGCGAGGTCCAATCGAGGCACCGTCTTGGGCATTGCACTCGTGTCGGGGTTATCTACGTCTTGGATTGGTTTGGGCTTAGGTGAATTTACTCACCAGTTGATTTATATGTTGTTGTGATATATCTGTTTGTTGTATTAAAATATAAATAGTATAATGAATTACTTTTGGACACAAAGTTGTTTTGGTAAAACAGATTTTGATTTGAATTCTGAAAGTATGATTTGATATACAAAAGTTATATGTATATACTATTTCAAAATGATTTGAAATGAAAACCAGTGTTTAGTTCTAACGTTCTCTTGTTAAGTTATTTCATGGACACATGTAGTCTATGCATTAAGAAAGTATGGTATGTGTATCATCATATGGCATATTTTTTAATTGTTTAAATGAAATGGAATTTCTTGACGGTTTTGGATAGTCGAGAACTTCCGGATTGTTATAGAACTTGAAACTAAATGTTTTTTGAAAATATAAAGTTAAGTTATATAACACTTTAATTTGAAAGGGTAGTAAGTTAAAACGAGTTCAAATTGTTGATCATCCTTGTTAAGTAAGATGAATTGGATGTTTGTATATACTCTTAGGATGTAATGGAGTATTATACGAGTATGAAATTATGTTATGAAATATGGATAAACTTGAAGTTAGGTTTTTATGAAATGATTTTAATATCGAATGAAATACTAATTGGATAAATGAATGTGATTAAAAAGGAATTGGTGTAGTTAAGAAACCAATAGGATAACATAAGTTGTATGTACATCGTCTTATTTTCATATCTGTTTTTGATCCAGTATTCGAGTACATGTTTTCGAGTTGGTTTACACTGGTACGAACAAGGATTTTTTACTCGGTTCTTAACGGCGAACACTTGATATGGATTCGTGATATGATCCTGATGTTTTCTATCATAATATATGGCAATGCAAAGAGAACGGAGGTTTCTAAGTAAGGAAACAAATTGGAGTCCGCACTAAAGATGTTAAGTGATCTATACTATTTGGGAAGTGAAATTTATGTGATCGAGCAAATTATTGGAATTGATGTTGCATACGGATTGTCTATGTGCATCGTATGGGCTTTAGTACATTTTATGATATGTTATGTTGGTTTATGAAGAGTTTGGGGAGTGACTCTTTGATTTATTATAAGGTAGCATGAATAATCGTCTAAGTAATGACCTGAGGCTGTTCAGCATAAGGTATGCTTAGTAGATTGTTTATCGTCCTTGGATGATGGGAGAGTTTTGAACCTGAGCGAACCATGAGCATTGGTTGCTAGTAATTGTGAATACTATTTGAGTATTTGGGTACGTGTTCCTTTATTAACTTTAGAAGTGCCATGGAGCGAGGATGCTCGAGGTAGTACCAAGAAGAAAGAGGGCGGTTTGAATGAGTTCTACCCAGAGTCGCTTATAGACTAGGGTTTTCTTCTTATCGTAGTATCGTACATCTTTTATCGTGTACTCACCACTTGAGGTGGAGTCACTTAGTATGCATTTAGTTTGCAATTTAGCTCGTATATAGTTTCAGCAGAACTCTATCTCTCTCCCTCTATATTATATATATATATATATATATATTGTTTTTCCATTCTCATTTGATTATCGTTCTTATTTGAATTTTGAGGATGAAATGTTCTAAGTAGGGGAGAATGTAGCGACCTGGAAATTTGAACACTTCGTCTTCGAATACCAAAACGGTTTGAAATATAATTAAGTATTATAAATATGATTTTATAACCTTATTATACATCATTTAATTAATAGATAATAATAAGAAACTTGTATTTAAAAATTGTTTACAAAAATATATTCTTCGAAGAAAAATCGATAATGTGACTGAAAATCGATTTATCGATAAACAACTTTCCATCGAAATAAGTTGTTCGAACTCTTGTGCACTGCCTAATAATCAAATGAACACATTAACAACTAATTAACACACTCTCCTCTTCATGAGGCATGGAATATTCTAGAAGCTTCCATTAGGATAAGAGATATTATCATGAGAAATGTATAAGAGTAATTAGCATAAATGAGAAGTGATATAAAGGGGAAGTGATGAGAGGTGAGCCTTCCATGGAATGATGGGGGGGTGAAGGCAAGCTTAGGCAAACACCAAATGGAACCTATATAAGTAGGGGCATACCTTCATGAATAAATCAAAATTTCATAAATCAAATACAAGCTTCTTTAATGGCTTCTTCTTCTTTTTCATCTCTAAATTACTGAAGCAAATTAGTTGCAAATCAAATCCAAATCAACTTAAATTTGTAGTGAAGCCTTGGGAGATTATTACAACACATCCTACCTATTTAGATCTTGAATTTGGAAGCCAAACTCCCCCCACTTGGATTGGACGTGAGTAATTGGAGGGTGGTGGAGGCAAAAGCAAGTAAAAAGATGAGGAAGGAGGAAGAAGAAGGTGGTTACAAGGTTGGGTTGGGACTTGGGTTCTTGGATCTCGGTTGTTTGTGAGGTTAAAGGTGAGTTAACACACCTTTGTGAATGGAAAATATAACATATATATGTTATGTTTTGATTGTGTTTAAGTTGTTGAATTGTTATTGACATTGTTACAAAAATTGGTTTGGTTCTTGTTTTGAAAACAAGAAGCACATGTGATCCATGTCTATGGACATGGAATGGACTTGTATAACTTGTGAAAAGACCATGGAACAAAGAAAATAGGTTATAGATGGACTTTGGTTTAGATCGGACTCGGATTTGAAAGTGCAATTATAGCGATAGTCGCTATAGATGCATTTCGGAATTGCCTTGCTTTTGGCTATTTCTATGGAACTTTGTAGAAAAATCCTTAGGGGTTTCTCGCCATACTTATAATTTGTACATATATGTTTATTGCTAATAAAATCTTGGATAGTAAAAAGTTAACATCTCGAAAGGTGGCCAAAACTTCACTTGTGCAAAATTGTCCCATTTAGAATTTATTTTTGGACTTTAAAAGTTTGAAAAGATGTTTAAATTTAAGTATTTTGTTTCATTCTTTTTAAAAGTGTTTATTAACTCATATTAAAGTATTTCAAAAGTAGTTTGAGATATTTATATATTTTTAAGAATTCGTTGTGAATTTTTAAAGAAGATGATTTTATAATATATAGTTGTTATTTTCATGTAATGTTTCGAGAAAATGTTTTATAACCTATTATAAGTATTATAAAGTATTTTAAAAGCGTTTTTAAGTATATATAGTTTTTAGAAAATATGTTGACCAGTTTTTGTCTTATGTAATAAAATATCTTTTGACTTGTTTATTTACATATCAAGTTTTGGTAAATAAATTACTATACATATACATACATATATATATATATATATATCATTTTAAAGATTATAAAAAAAGGTTTAGAAAGGGATTAGTAATTTCTTAATGGCCAAATGGTTAATTTTTTAATTACTTGTTCGAAAAGTAATTAATTATGCTTAACACTAAAAGACGACGAAGTAAGGCTTATCTATTTGTGAGAGTAAAGATTGATGTTCGAGTAGGGATGGAGCAACAAAGCTCTAACCTACCGACTTCACTCTTGATCGAGAAATAGTAAGTTAGATAATGCCGGAAACATGTTAATCGTATTGATTTCATACTTGTTTATGTAAATCATTAATACTATACTTAACACTAAAAGTCGAGGAGGTAGACTTATCTATTTGTGATATTCAAAAATGAAGTGTATAGGCAAGACTTTTATGTAACCGGTGCTCTAACTTACCTGGCTCCACTCTTGGGCGAGGAGTAGTTAAGTTGGAATGTCGGAAACGAGTTAAATATACGAATATTAATTTGTATAAGCAAATGTTTTGACTAGATAATCGAGTAGTCGATTATTGAACTGGACCAAATATTGACTTAAGAAGTTATCGAAAGGCTTCGCGATTTCATACCGATGAGAACCCCCGAGGAGGAGTATTGGTATGAAACGACTCTAGCTTTTTCTTACTTCTAAGAGAACTAGAATTGAGTTAACCGAGAATTCATCAATTGGTTTTGGAGAGTCCGATAAGCGAAAAGAGTGTACTTATATGAGATGGCTCAAACCCGTAATCACTTCAAAACCATATACGTGATCTATGTTCTGAAAGCGGTTGTGAAGTGGAATGTTATAGAGTTGAACTATCTATCCTAAGGTTAAGTCCAATGACAAGGTCGGCTTTAACATTTTGAACGATGCTATCGTGGGGGACTGCCTATCTTGAGGAGTATTCCAAGAGAGAGAGGACAGTGTTAGAGTTTGTATAAGGACTATGCGGGGAATCTATGTGTAGGTATGAGATCTGTTTGAGATGCTCAAATCTATGTAGTGATTCGTGATCTGTTCGAGATGAAGGAATTCAATTGGGGATTCGTGTGTTGCTCGAGGGATGAACACTCGTGTAAGAGATGCCAAACGTAGCCTCGACATTGGGAATGACTAATACCAGAGTAGGATGCACAATCTTGGGTCTAGCTTACCCATAAGGGTATATCAACTCCAGATCTAGAGTATGCTTTCGATTATTAGGCGCTAGGAGTTGGTTATACTTGGTGCCACGTAGTTCACTATTGGACCAGTTGTGTTTACCTTAGAGTATATCATATCTAGAGATATACGATGCTCAGAAGGTAGTTCTAATCCTTGTTATGGAGATCTGCTTCAGTTTACAGGGGGCGTCTCCGCAAAAAACAATCCATATACCAATGCGCCTTACTAGTATTGATTGTATACCTATTATTGTTGTAGCGTTCACATAGCAGCTATTTGATATGATTTATGTGTGTTTGAACCAAAATTGGTATGAACACCTAGAAAAGTAAGTATTAGAGATTAAATGAAGAAAGTAAATGAAAAATGGAGGAAATCAGACAGAAAACAAGCACATACAAATTTATAGTGGTTCGGCAATCTTGGCCTACGTCCACTTGAATGATTTTATTGTTTTTGCACTAGTCTTCGTGATTACAAGAGAGTGGGATTGGGATAAATCCTTGAATACAAGAGAGTAAGAGTGTAATGACAGCGTAAAGATCCTTAGAATGAACCATGCCTTCCATATTTATAGGGGTAAATGACCAAATATCTCATTGATATTTCTCTTGTAAAACCTTCCTGCCAAGACCAAGTCATCCAAACAATCTTGATTCCATATCACCTAAGTATGGGGATCGGTATCGGTCCCTATAGGGAGGATCAGTATCGATCCCTATATATGTAGGCAGGGGTCATGAAACTTTTTGCTCTGGTTCATCTTGACGTTGACTTTATGCTTCCAAGATTGTTTTTCATTAAGCGATGGATCTACGGAAGGCTGAATTGCTAGTTTAGATTGCATATGGTGATAGCCGGTATAATGCATAGGAACTCTATAATAACACTTAAATCGGGCTCTATGTTAGAAGAGAAGAGTGTTATAGAAGTGGGGGCATGTTTACACACAACCCTAGGGATCGGTACCGACCCTCTATGTAGGGTAGGCACCAATCCAGTACTTAGTGAATTCTAGGATGCTACTCTCTTGAGTCTGTTCCACCATCGTTTTGTGGTCTTGTCTGTACTTCATATATGGACCCTAGGATCATCTCTCTGGGCTCCTTGCCTCGATAATTGTTGGGTCTAACTAGTTCGGTCAACTTAAATAAAGCCGGACCAAAAGACTGGATAACACTTGCCCCTCAAAGTACATCTCATTACAACCGTGATGTTCTTTGAATCGAGACAAGTTATAATC
Source organism: Allium fistulosum (assembly GCA_030737815.1). NCBI lineage: Eukaryota > Viridiplantae > Streptophyta > Magnoliopsida > Asparagales > Amaryllidaceae > Allium > Allium fistulosum. The sequence goes on from CM060904.1 coordinate 538,690,177, forward strand.
GATGCAAAGTATTATACTTTGTGTTCCAAACGGTCGCCATCCTTTCTAAGAATCGTTTCCATGAAAAGTCATGTCCATAGGGTGCTCTGTTGGCATTTAAACTATAAATACCGAAGTACAATCTCTTGATAATTATTCGTGCTTGGTTCCATTGAGTTAACCGATTGGGTTGGTAGATTTTTGATCACCTAAATTGATTTCTTTTCTAAAAATCTCAGGTAAAAAATCCAATTCCATAGATTCAGGAAATCGAATGCTAAAGTTGCATTTGTGCTCACACGTTCATGTACGCACTATTGTCACTGACTCCTTAGCATGTTCATGTGCCAAATTCCGTCAAATTGCGCTCATAATTTCATTTTTTTGTAATATAGATAGGATTTGGTACCAAGCCCTAAAGGGGGGATCGATACTGGTCCCGCACGCATATACTTTTCACTTTGGACCCGTATATACTGGGTTGCGTGTAGGGGTATATGGCCCATTTTCTCCACACCTTCTCTTCACTCACCCTTATTCACTTACATTCATACTTTCTTGGAACCGAATCACTTCTTTTCGAGGATGCCACTAATGATTCTAGGAGCATGAAAACTCGTCCAATTTCTTCAAATCCTTCGGTAAGCCGATCGCGCACCTCCTCCACCGCCTATGCCGCCACCTTAAGTCGCATCTTCATTAAATTTCATCAACCCATACCCAAAATTAGATCGAACCCAACCCATACTTGCTTCTAGGTCGTTTGAACTCATTTGCATTTTTGCATATATGTAGGTTTAATCTTAGGTAGATAGCGAACTGGAGTATAGTGGAGACGAGACTAGTTTGGGGACTGGTTCGCATAATTGAATTTAAGTTTTGGGATCGACTATTGGAGGTGGAGGAGTTGAATTTGCATAAGGGGAAAAATCCCTTTGGTATGGGATCGGTGCCAATCCATACTTAGGTAGAGTTTATGATTCTTGCCTTACGCTCTTGGACATGTATGAACACTTAGACATCCACAGCCATTTATAACTTGAACTTGAATGCACATGCATGCTCATATGGACTTGAACTTGGATATATGCATATGCCTTGAATGTTGATGACATGCTCTTATGTGCCAATAGCTGATCCCAGGACTGGATAAATTTCTTGTGTTCAACCATTGACGTGAAAGCCGATTGGGACGGTCAGCGATGATGGTCACTCCGGTCGAACTCCTGAATCTCATCATCATTGTCATATAATTCTGAACTGTATAACACTGCACAACACCACACTAGATTATACTTAGCATGGGGGACATGTTAATCCATCTAACTATGACCATCTATTGCATTCAATAGCTATGGATTCTAGACACTCTGAGCATTTAGCTGCAATGACTGGTGATCAAGCTTCCACATATGTCCAATCAGATGCTGAGTCGAGTTTAGCGACACTTTCTACTCGGTACACTCCAGGTGAACAATCGAAACAACCCAAAACTCACACCTTGCCCCTAACTAACTCTCCAAATCCGGGAGCATATAATATTGTAGAGCTAGCTCCTGATACACTTGAGGATGTTGTGTTCATAGAAGATCCAGTGAATTCGACCGCTTTGAAAGTTAACGAGGCATCTCTTCATAGAATTTGCATTAAGCATGGAATCCCATATGATGACGTATTGGTCCTGTCTCGTCACAAAAGGGCTCATCTTCCTCCAGAAGGGTATAATGCCTGTAACAGATATATGTGCCTAGTTGGGGGTGTGCTTCCATTTAATCCGTTCATCTGTCAAATGCTCCATTTTACGAGACTTGCTTCAGCTCAACTACATCCGAATAGCTACGCGTTTCTCCAAGGCACGTACATGATTTTCCTTGAATTATTAAATCCCGAGCCGAACGAAGAAGATAGTCGATTTATCTACGGCTTCAAGTGACGAAAAGGAAGTTGATCATTCACTTATCCTGAGTCAGTCAGTGGTTGTCAAGTTGTGACCGGTGCTTGGAATAAGCTTAGCTATTTTAAAAGCGAACGGTTTTATGTATGCCATCCCACTCGGGTTTGTACAACGGTGGTTAGTAGGACGTAAGTGCTTTTCCAAACTATAGCGTGAAATCTTTACTCAAGTCATATTCTAATTAACATAATTTTTTGAATCGTGTAGATGTTCCATTGAGACCCAGTGGTGATGTTTATCAAACCGCCATTACAACACTTAGAAACGTTCCAGAGGAAGATAGGGAGATCATGTCTCTTATTACTGATGAGTGTCTCTTGGTGTTTAACTTGCTAAAAGAGGGTCGTAGCACTGGCCAGGCTGGGGACGATGATCAAGTAGTAGTAGGTGGCCGTATTCAGCCAAAAGCAGGTCATGTCGGCCCTAACATGCCACAGTCCCTAGCTAGGAAGTCGAGGAGACTCAAGGCAACGTCGAGTATGGTGGAATAGTATGCGGTGGTAATGAGGTTGGCGATGGCGATGTATATTCAAGTCATAAACCAGTGGCTGAACGGTCTTCAAATGAGCAACCACTTGCTTCCAGGAGGAACCTCGTTGTAAAGCTTCGTAAAGGGAAAATTTCTAAGCAAACTTCGCTAATTACAACGGTGGAGCAAACTCCATCTCTTCCTTCTGTAGATACATTTTCAAAGATGGGACCAATTCCTATTGAATTTGGTTCCTTTGATACAGGAAACATAAGCATAGAGGGTTCTCCGCTTTGTTTTGATGTTGACACCATTCCTACTAGTGTGGGAGAGGTTACTGCTATGAGCAAGGCTCTAGTACATGGTCTATTGGGGGGACAGTAGGTCACTCACTTGCACTTGCACTTCATGACACTTGCACTTGACTCGTGTCCTTTTTAATCGAATCTAACTCATTCTTGTTTCTTTTGCAGGTTATATGGAGAAGAGGAAATATACATACCGATCCCTGGAGGAGAAATCATATCTAGCTCAAAGGCCCGGACTGGGTTCGTACAACCAAAGGAGTAGACAAGATTATGATTCAAACCACCGCTCTAGCCATGACAGGGATGACCAGGACAGGAGTAGTTACGATAAGGATCATTCGTCATACGATTCTACTTCGAATCGTCAACCTAGATCCAGATCACCTCCTCCTAGAGGTCCGGATAGGCAAACTGATCGTCGTAATGAGATTCAACCGGTTGACACTTCTCGAGCTCCACCTCCTACTTTTATTCTTATATAGCCCACGACACTATCCCACTCTATCCGGTCCTCCAAGCTTAGGTATCATAAAGGTGGCTCAGAGACTCCTCATCAAAGCCTTGGTAAAGAAACTATTTTCGCTCTAGTCAACCCAGCTAAACAGCTTGCGGCCGATGCTCATATGGCCGAACTGAAGGATCAATTTCCAAACATCTATTTTGATAGGCTTATGTTTGTGCCCACCCTAAAGAGAGTTCCAATGGAAGTCCAAGAAAGGACTATGGCCTGCATGACCGACATTAACCACTAGTATAATAAGTGTACGGAAGTGGCCGAAAAGATTTCTAAGGTCTTGAGAGATAGGTTGTAGGAGATCGAGAATCAAAAGCATATCAAGGCCAATAATAAAAGGATCATAGCCACCCTTGATGTTGAGGTTAAGAATCTAAGAAAACCTCAGGCTGAAGCAAAGAAGAAGCAAAAGAGGCTATCGATGTGCTCGAAGCTGGAAAGTCTTAGCATCTTAACAAAATCGAGTATGCGCATCACCAAAATCGTGAATTCGTACTCGAAAGAGATGCCGCCAGAAGGAATTTTCGGCTGAGATAAAAAGAAAACTCGAGCGAGAAACCAAAGAAAAAGATGAAGCGCAATAATTTGCTCAAGAATCATGCAACAAGCTAGTCACCGTGAGGGAAGAGAGGGACAAAGCGCTCGAATGAGCCAGAGATGTTGACCCTATTGTGAAGTGAGAAGTTGAAGCCGTGGAGGAGCGGGCAGAGGAGTGGGTCATGGAGAGGATAGAGCCATTACTTACTCAATACAATTCCAATGTGCTCAAGTTCAGAAATCTAGAGTGGCTTAAAGATGATTATCCCAGACTCCTTGTGCGCGCCTGGGAGCGGATCTTTGAGGAAGAGAAGGAATTTCTCCAGGGCGCTGGGATGGATCTGGAACAGTTGGAGAAGGAGATCCTGATGAAAAATGAGCCCCAGATTTTGCACGATGGCATTCTCCTTATCCATCCGGAAGTTGCCACAACCACGCAAAAGGAAATAGGTGAAGGTTCTGGACCAACGTAGCATGATGCTTCGACTAGTCAAACTTTTAGGACTCAAGCTGCTCCTAACTCCACCATTGTCCACTATTCTCTCACCTATTCCGAAGGGGGCCTCCAATGGCGCTCCGGCTCATGCAGAGCTCGAAGCGGAAGAAGGTATCTCCTTGACTTCTCCTATATTTCATAGAGTTAACATGTCATCGATCAATGTCATTAATCTCTCTTTTTGTGTCTCTCTAGCTTCAGGTCAACCTACAATCGCCCCGCTTCCTCCTAAAGACTGCCGGCCGGGGAAACAAGTGCCTGTTACAGAGTCAATTTCCGGTACGGCTTCGACAACGATCCTCGGCACTCCGGCTGAAGAGACTCTTGGCCTTGACAAGCGGGTGAGTGATGCTCTATTGGATGAAGGAACCGATGGGACCCAAGGTGCTCAAATTGATGTGGATGTTGTAATCATTGGAGTTTCTAAACCCCTATCGGGTCACACCCTGAGTGACATTAAGCGCCAACGTCTTTTGGACATAGAGATCAAGTTGGAGAAAGAGGAGAATTTTCCCGTTCCTCTATCTGTGGCCTTGCCAGTCAAGACCATTTATACTCCTGTATATATTCCTCTTCCTAAAAGCGCTCAGAGCATGCCTATTGGATCCTCATAGAGTACTCTAGTTTTCGTTCACTGCTTGAAAGTTCCCAGAGTGTGCCTGCTAGATCATCGTAGAATACTCTAGTCAAATGCCATGGAGGCAGAGGAAGAGGAGGAAAAAGGCATGGAGAGAGTTCGAGTGATGTTTCTTCTGGCTCTGGGAAGAAGAAGCAAAGGAGAAAAACACCGAGAAGTAGTGGTAGGCTTCTATGTGTAGACTCTCTTTTGGTTTGAAATAACGGTAGTCTGTTTTAGTTTGCTGGTCGAATTTGTGCAGGTTCGGCCTGCCGCTATTTTTTTTAATTTCTAGTGTTGATAACACTTGTATTTAGCTTTTTAATTTCATGTGAATAACAAATGTTTTCGTCTTCATCAACTCTTTATTTTGATTTGCCTAAGCACTTAAGAAATACGCTTTCCATTCAATGTACTTGTGGTGTGTTTCTTTCAACAATTGTTTTCGGACTAAGTCCTTAGCCCATTTCATAGTTTACCGGCCTTTCACCATCCTAACAAATGTAAGGTAACCACTGTTAGACCGTTAGTTTGGGTAGTCACTTAGGATTAGTGACTTAAGTATCCTTTTCCAGGATAATAATTTTCAGTCGCACCAAACTCCGGGTGCTAGTTTAAGTCAACCACTTAGGGTTGTAGTCCGCACACCATCAACCAGGATGTTTACACCCAATCGCGCCTAACTCCGAGCGTCGATATAAGGCTTGTAAGTTAAGTCCAACCTTACTCTAGGCATGGATTTTCCGTTTTTCCTACTCCGGGCAAGAGGTTAAGAGTTGGACGGTCTTATCATGTCCACTTCGATTTATACTCATATCCCCAATCCGAAGGCAAGATTTAGCGTACGGATGGTCATATTGTGTCTGGTTTAGTTTATACTCCCGCCCTTAATCTGATTGCAAGAGTTGGTTTACGAGTGGTCATGTCACATCCGGCTTGGGTTTTTACTCTTGCCCCCAGTCTGAGGACAAGAGTTGGCTAATGGACGGTCGGTTCATGTCTGTTTAGTTTATACTCCTGCCCCCAATCTAAAGGCAAGAGTTGGTGTGCGGACAATCATGTCATATTTGGTTTAAGTTTATACTCATGTCTTTAATCCAAAAGCAAAAGTTAGTTGGCATCAATCTCCGAACACCAAAAAGGACTTCACGGGCCCGATCAAAGGCCTCAGATGTTTGATCGGCACCTATTTCCGAGTACCTACGCACCTGCATTAATCATATGCAGATCTATTCAAGTCGGTCAGTCACAACTCTTAGGTAATGGAGAGACAGATTCTCGAACTAGTAAAGCCATTTTATTTCATAAAAGATGGAAAATCACAGGATCTGTCTTATTACATGGCTCTAGCCAATTATTTACAAGTTTATTTCTAAGTGAAATAGCGTCATAAGTACTTGCTATTCCACGCCCTTGGGATTGAAATCCCATCAGTTGTTTCAAGCCTGAAAGTTCCATCTCCAAGCTTCTGCTCTATCACATATGGACCTTCCCACATTAGGCCCAGATTTCCAGAGCCCGAGAAAATTCGTTTGAGAACCAGGTCGGTCTGAGTCCTAACCTTAGTGTTATAAATCAGGCAACTTAGTGTCGGTGTGCGGCTGCACTTAACTCAGCTTCGATCCGCTTCACACTGATTATATTGAAGGACTCCAAAAGAGTTGCTCATTTGTTCGTGGATTATAGTGAATAACTCGGTGAGAAGGTACTTCCAGTTCAACTGGAATCATAGTCTTTGATCCGTAGGCTAAAGCAAATGAAGAGTGGGCAGTCGTCGACTTATGAGTCGTTTGATAAGCTCGTAACACTAATGACAGTTCATCGACCCACTTGCCTTTGGCCTTTTCCCACCGTTTCTTAAGAACGGACTTAATAATCTTGTTTACAGCTTCGACCTATCCATTCGCCTGAGAGTGTACTACCGATGCAAATCTCTTCTCTATGCGACGTCGATGACAGAAATCCTTAAACTCCATGCTGTTGAATTAGGTCCCATTATCGGTAACGATTGCCTATGAACTCCAAAGCAACAGATAATATTTCGAACTACAAAGTTGATTACTTTCTACATAGTAATCGTGGCTAATGGCTCTGCCTCAGCCCATTTGGTAAAGTAATCAACCACCATGATGGCGTACTTCACGCCATCTTTAGCTATCGGCAGAACACCGATGATATCAATGCCCCAAACAACAAATGGCCAAGGACTAACCATTTGAGTAATTTCTATCGGTGGGGCTCTCGTAATTTTAGCAAATCTCTATCGCTTGTCACATCTTCGAGTATAATCAGCTGCATCTCGATTGACAGCTGGCCAAAAATATGCATATCGAAGAATCTTCTTGGCCAAGGTTTGCCTCTTATTGTGTTCACCATAAGCCCCTTCGTGAACTTTTCTTAGGACATATTTGTCCTGTCATGAGCGATACACTAAAGCACGGGGATAGAGAAACCCTTCCTGTATAGTAATCCTTCTTGCATGATGTATCTCGAGGCTTGGAAAAGGATTTTTTGTCGTTCATTCCTTCTCTCCAGAAGGATCCCTCTTTATAAATAATTCTGAATCGAATGACTCCCTTTCAGGTTCAGTCTCCAAGATCCAATCAACATTCATCTGGTCGATGTTCGGAGCTGAAAGTACTTCTACAAGAACCAAGCCCATGAGTTGCGCATCTCCAAAACTAGCCAATGAATCGGCCTTTTCATTTTGGTCTTTGGGAATATGTGCCATCGTATAGTATTCAAAGTCGTGGAGCTGCTCAAGAACCCGGTTTAGATAAGGAGCTAACCATGCTCATTTTTCTTGATACTCTTTCCGAACATGGCATACCACTAGCTGGGGGTCGTAAAAAATGTGCAAAGTCTTTATTCCTAGTTCCATGGTGATTTTGAATCCTGCAATTAGGGCCTCGTATTTAGCTTGTTCATCGCCGAAAAGTCGAGTTTCAGGGCATAACTGATCGGGTGTTCTTCGAGAGTGACAAGTACGACTCCAGCACTGGGACACCAATCGTTAGATGTACCATCCATGTACATCTTCCATCTAACTTCTTTTTCTCCACTACTCTTTGGAGGATCATCTCGTGCAGTAAATTCAGCTATGAAATCCACCAAGGCTTGACCATGGATTGCTCTCCGAGGGTGGTAGGTTATGTCATATTGACTTAATTCAATGTTCCATTTCAACAGCCTTCCAGAAGTCTCAGGTCGTTGTACGACTTATCGCAAAGGCTGGTCGGTAAGGAAATTGATCATATGAGCCTAAAAATAGTGGCGGAGTTTTTGGAAGCAATTAGTAGGCAGTAGGCGAGCTTTTCTAGTCTCGGATAGTTTCTTTCTGCTCCTATCAACCACTTATTGATATGGTAGACCGGTCGCTAGATGCATGATTCCTCATGTACAAGTGCGATGCTTAGGGCATGCATCGACACCACCAGGTATAAGAAAAATCCTCATCATCCAGAGAATGGGAGGTCTCTCTAACTGATTCACCAGAGCATGGAATGCATCTTTACATTCTTGATTCCAATCGAAGTTTCTCTTCCCTTTCTTGATCACTTTGAAGAAGGGGACGTATTTATCAGTGGCTCTAGAGATGAACCGACTCAGGGCGGCGACCTTCTCATTTAAGCTTTGGACTTTCTTGGTCATCTTTGGGGCTTCGATCCCCCTCAAAGCCTTAATGTTTCAAGGATTGGCTTTAATTCCACGGGAATTGAAAATGAAGCCTAAGATCTTCGTCGATGCAATGGAGAAAGAGCATTTCAAGAGATTGAGCTTCATCTTGTATTGTCGGAGGACACCGAACATCTCTGCCAGATCATCAACGTGGTCTCTCGAATGCCATGACTTCACAAGCATGTCATCCATATAAACTTCCATCGATCGTTCGATCTGGTCTTTAAACATCTGATTCACGAGCCTCTGGTAAGTCACTCCTGCGTTCTTTAGTCCAAAAGGCATGACCGGATAGCAATAGAGTCTGAGGTCGGTCATGAAGCTAGTGTGTTCCTGATCCAGGACGTGCATCGGGATTTGGTTGTACCCGTAGTACACATTCATAAACAAAAGTAGTTCTTGTCCAACGGTCGAGTCCACCAGCTGATCTATCTTTGGAAGTGGAAAGTTGTCCTTCGGGCATGCCTTATTCAAGTCCAAATAGTCGATGCATGTCCTCCACTTCTCGTTTGGTGTTTTCATCAAGACAGAGTTTGATACCCAATCTGGGTATAAGCATCACGGATGAAGCTATTATCTTTCGGCTTATCCACTTCTTCTTTGAGTCCAGTAGATCTCTCCGGACCCAAGCTATGGCATTTTTATTTCATAGGAATGCATTTGAGATTGATGTTTAATGCATGGCTCGCTATCCCGAACGAGATCCACACATATCCAAGTGTGTCTAGGCAAACACATCCAGGTTTGCCTGGAGAAATATAACAAACTCCTTCAACACACTAGCACCAAGATGAGATCTAACCTTTAGGACTTTGCTTGAATCATCCATGCTGATTGGAATAGCGATCGTCAACTCGGAGGGAGCTTCTCGTCCACCTTGTAGCACTTTTCGTCGGTCCATATCATCATAGAGCCGACTAGTTTTCTCGAGTCGGGGCTCAGCTATAGTTGCTATGCATCTAAAGCCTTTATGTTGAGGGCCCTCTCTACATTCTTTCCTTTCTCCTTTCGCCTTGCCTTTTTAACTCGACGACGTAGCATTTGCAGCCTGCCACCTGATCTTCGTGCATAATTACCACTTCATCGTCTGTAGGGAACTTCATAGTTAAACACTAGGAAGCGATGGCCAATCTAAATTCAGCTAGGGCTGGTCAGCCCAAAAATGCGTTATAAGCAGAATATATATCCTACACCAAAAAAGGCACGACTCGCACTCGTTGGCGATCGCCCTCACCAAGTACCACCGGTAATTCAACAAATCTTATAGCTTCAGTAGCCATCCCATTGAACCCTTGTATTCAAGACTTACAAGGCTTTGAATCCTTCTCCTTCAGCATCATTTGGTCGTAAGCTTCCTTGAACAAGATATTGACTGAACTTCCACATTCTACAAGCACCTTCCATATAATAGCAAGACCAATCATGGCTGAAATCACGAGTGGGTCGATCGTCGGAGCTTTCACTCCATCAGCATCTCTGTTTTGGAAAACAATATCATCCACCATGGTTCGAGATTGTTTTGCTAGAATTTCGTACTCAATAGCACAGCAACTTTCATTCTCAGCATGCTTTAAAGCTCCAATATATCTATCCATTTCCGCAAAGCTTTTATTGGTAGGATGTGACCCATCGATGATTGTGTTGATGACCAAATGTCTTTCTGGTTGCATGGGTTGATTAGCACTAAGCTAAGCTTGCCCCTATTGGAAAGATGACCTAGGTGGATTAAAAGTTCCTTGCCTGCCACCCTACGGGACTTTCATATATTGCTGCAATTTCTTTTTTCTAATCAAAACTTCAATCATGTCATGCAAGTGCCTGCACTCATTGGTATTGTGACCATGAGTCTCATGAAATCTGCAAAACTTGCTCGACTTCCTCTCCTTCTCGGTTGACTCCTTAGGAGCCGACTGCCTATATGGTTCAGTATTTTGAGTTGCTAGATAGATGTTCTCTATTGAGTTGTTTAGTTCAGTGTAATTGTCGTACTTAGGAGTCTGGAAATGATTCTGGTTATCCGGCTTATGCTTCTTAGCCACATTATTGTTCTATTTCCGACTTTTATTCTGATTTCTAACCTTCATTTTTACATCGCTAGAATTTCCTCCAGTTTTCTTTACAACGACATTACTGTGTATTACCTCATTTGAATTTCCATCAATGGTCCTCCATGGATGCTTGCGCGCACCCTCCGAAGCAAATATTCGTTAGCTTTCTTGTAAAAAGCTTCTATTGTCGACGGTTGCTTCCTTTTCAACTAGTCTTCGAAATTCGCATCAGGGTGAACTCCCCTACAGAGCATCATCGGTACCATGTCTTCCTTAGGATCCGTTACTTTTATTACAGCCTTGTGGATTCAAAATGTCCCTCAACGACACTCCTTTGGCTTGATAAATGTTGGATATTGACATCACATGCTTCGGATGTGAAGCGTGTAAGCATAATTACTCCATGAACTTTCGCGGTGGCTTAGCGAAAGATGATATGGACTTCGGTAAAAGCCGAATGAACCACATCGTTGCTACCTCCTCTAGGAAAATTGGGAAACAGCGGCACTTAACAGCATCTGAAACTATGGCTGAATCCATGTGTCATTCACATCTCAATAAATGTATCCTAGTATCCGTCGTTCCTCCATATAATGGCATCATTGGCATATTAAATCTCTAAGGATATCTAATGCAAAGAATGTCTGCCATGAACGGGTTCCGACCTGCATTGATACTCCATTCATCATTGGTTCTGAATTTTTTTTCCCTCACCAATCTCCTAACCATATCTTCCAAATGGTCCAAGTCAACAGGTTTGAATGAACGGCGGTAATCAGGTCTTGTCTTGAGTGTTCGGCCTAACGAATGCTCTTAGAAAGGTGCTCCCCAAACTCTGGAGGATCCATTCATCATGTAGTGCCCTCTGCTTGATTACCATGAGTTGTATTGTCAGCGGCAGTCTGAAACTCCATATTCTGAACATCAGCAGCACATCCAAAGGCCACATCTATGCTGCCTTCCAATTATTGAGTGTCAGGCCCACCATAATAAAGCTCGGTATCGATCCCTAAACTTGTGCCCTGGGTCGGTGCTCTCCTCTTATATGATGCCCCAGTAGTGTTTTGGGCCTCTTTGCCTTCTATCCTTACGCCTTTCCTCGGATGAAGAAGAACTCTCAAACACTGAGCTGGAATCCCTTTTACTCCATCTACGGCTATTTTGAGCCAGTTCATTCAGCAGCCTCAAGCTCTGCTGCATTGTTTGATTCATCTCCTGCTAACTAGCTTGGAATCTATCTTCCATCTGCTTCATCATCCTATCCATCTCCACTTTAGTCACAACGTCAGTTAGAGTTTGGATCTCTATTTGCTCCGGCTGGTTGGCTTCATTCCCATGTTGGGGATTCGGATTCTCAACATCACTTAGGGTAGCTATAGTTGTTATGGTATATATTTCTTTCCTTGGTGGGCCATGGTAAAAAGATTCAAATAGATTTTTGAAATCTGAGTTGTAGAATCAAAAGGTAGGGAAGTTAGATTTATCACTTGGATGTGGGAAATCCAATAGTAGATGATGGACCCAAATGGCCTGAGATTCTCGTTCTCAGTGAAAGCACCAAAATGTTTGAGCCAAAATTGCTACAAACACCCAGAAAAGTACATAGAAGAGATTAGATGAAAAAATTAAATGGAAAATAGAGAAAATTAGATAGAAAACATAAAAAAAATTATAGTGGTTCGGAAATCTTAGCCTATGTCCACTTGAATGATTTTATTGCTTTTGCACTAGTGTTCGTGATTACAAGAGAGTGGGATCGGGATAGATACAAGAGAGTTAGAGTGTAATGACGGCGTAAAGATCCTTAGAATGAACCATGCCTTATGTATTTACAGGGGTAAACGACCAAATATCTCGCTGATATTTCTCCTGCAAATTCTCATCGCCAAGACTAAGTCGTCCAAAGAATCTCGACTCCATATCAACTAAGTATAGGGATCGGTACCAATCCCTATATATGTAGGAAGGAGTTTTGAAACTTTTGCTTTGGTTCCTCTTGATGTAGGCTTCATGCTTCCAAGGTTGTTTTGCAAGATTGTTAACATGTTTCTTGGTCCAAGCGATGGATCTGCGGGCTGAATTGTTGGTTTAGATTGCATATGGTGATAGCCAGTATAATGCATAGAAACTCTAGAATAACACTTGAATCGGGCTCCATGTTACAAGAGAAGATTGCCATAGAAGTAGGGGCATGTTTGCACACACCCCTAGGGATCGATACCAATACCCTATGTAGGGTAGGCACCAATCTAGTACTTAGTGAATTCTAGGATGCTATTCTCTTTAGTTCACTCGATCATCATTTCGTGATCTTGTCAACACTTGATATCCGGACCCTAGGATCATATCTCTAGACGGCTTGCCTCGATAATCGTTGAGTCTAACTTGTCCGGTTAACCTGAATAAAGCCAGGCCAAAAGGCTAGATAACAATGTGCTACACACTAGAAATTATGTATCATATCTTTATATGTTAAACTTAATGAATGGTTGGTTTCATTTAAGGGGGAAACTGTTATGGTAATCCGTACAGTCTTAAAAAAGGTGCTATTATACGTCACCCTTATTTCTTGAGTTTCTCACGCTAGTTTACCAGATTGATCTAGGTGTTATTTCCTTATAATGTTTGGGTCAACCCCGTGTGTGTTTCTAAATTTATCTACGGACGCTTTGGATCTTATGGAGAAGAGCTGGATGATTACCTCCCGTAGTATTCCTATCTTTGTTGCATTACTGTATTGTATGTATCAGCGTTGTGAGGACATGCAGTTATATCTGTCAATGCTGATAATAGTTCTTAGATTTTGGTAACTCTAGAATTTCTATATTCGGAGTAACCCTTTGTACTAATATTTTGATATTATATATTATTGTTTTATTGCGAGATTCTGAAGTTGTATTCTCTCTTTCTAGTTTTATTCTTCTTTTCTTTTTATTTTGCCCCAATTTTTTGTCTTTCCGGCACTTGGGTGTTCGGCAAACGAATACCATGGATATATTTATTGTTGACATTCGAGAGTCAAAAAGTTGGGTCGTTACACTTCTTAAGATGGATCTTGGCTTGCCGCTTGGCTTGGGCACGTGCCTGGCGGTTAAGCCTCTGGTGGTGATTGATCATCGCTGTCATGCTAATGCCCTAACTGATGCTGGAGGATGCCCTTTTCATCTTACTCTGACATCTGCCTTTGATGTCACAACTAAAGTCCCAGTCATCCTCTTGGCAATGTCGATTGGGAGCTCTTTAAGATCTCTTGTGAGATTTGGTATGGAAGGGTTCGAAGATGGTAGCACACCCACTTTTTGTCAACAAGTTCTTGATCGTTTGGAGGGCTGGGGGAGCTCATCTTCGCATTTGAAGCTGGATCTTCTAAAGTATTCCATTGGCATGCTTATTCTTCTCTTTTTCTTCTTTTCAACTAGTTAGCGATAATAATATTATTGTAAGCTTAACGAGACGGGCAGTTATGCGTCTACATCCATTGAACTGATTGAAACAGGTCTTTTGTTGCAAACTTTGGTTGAGAATTTTATTGATGTTTTGACTTGTTATCTACGTATGACTTATAGAGTAGAGCCCATGAATAGCCGATAGTTCTTGTATTCATGTTGCAGAAATGCCTATCTTTTTAAGATATGTTTAAATATTAATGTGATAATAAGGCAGTATGGGTATGACCATTAATGCAGACCAAGTACCGACCGAATGTAGAGTGGCAGTTTGCACCAGCATGAGTTGAAACGCAAGTTTGCTCGTAGTTTCTCTTGGTTTCAAGCGGTCGAACATCGAGTGGCGGACGAGCACAGACTCGAACCCAAGCGCATAGGACTATAGGGTCTCCTGGCTAACATGTCTCTAATCATGAAACGACCGCTGGTCCTGAATCAAACCAGTGCACATTGCTTAGTTGAGTTGTATGAGGGTGAGGCAGTTATACGTATCCCACTCACAAGAACTTATGGATGGAAGATTCACACACAAATATATATATATAATAAATATATTTTTTACACTTAAGAACTTATATGTAATGATGGGTCAAAATTGAGTTTATGATGTCCCCAGCTCTCAGATGTGGCAGTCGGCTATGAGAGAGCAGAAGATCCAACAATGCTTCAGGGTTGTGGGGCTTGGCAAGAATTAAGGCGTCGGCCGGCCCGTTGGACCCATTGAGAAAATCACCGTTGATTATTGATCGTTCTTGATGCAGCAGGAGAACTCCCCTAAGGGAAGTCCCATAACATTCCATTGCCTTCTGCTGATTGCCCTTGATTTCCCCTATCCCATCTTGGACAACGAACCTCACGACAAGTTGGTTGTAGGAAATGATGGCATTCAGCTCTACCAATGTCAGTCATCCTCTTAACAGGATATAAGTAGATGGGAAATCGACTACTATAAAGTTTACCTAGATCTTTGCAACAAGGGCTCCTGGCCGAAAGTTGTTACATGTGAGGTTATGCCCATCGGAACAATGCCTACACCCCTAAAGCTATAAATGGGCAGGACGCATGGGGTGAGGCTAGAGGTAGGGAGCCTGAGAGCTTCAAAAACATTCTTAAACATGACGTTGACCAAGCTGCTCCTATCCATGAAGGCCCGATGCATATTGCAGTTGGTCAAGGCAAGAGTTATGACCATGGGATCATGATAAGGGTAGGAGATTGCTTCCCTGTCTTCGACGGTGAAGCTGATCGGTCGTTCTGATCCCAGTCGGGGCACCTTGGATGCCTGACATTTCAATGAATAAATCTGCATGGATGTACCTACTTCCCTTTGATACCGGGACATGTGGGTCGCTGCATATAGTCAGGACCTCGATGATAGACTAGATACTGGCACTATCAGGATAATGGGGCTGATTCTATGTAGTTTACTCTTTGCTCGACCTGATGTCGAACAAATTCCAAGAGTATTCCTTCTTGGATGAGTCTTTCAATTTCATCTATTAGCACACAACGGTCTTTTATAGAACGGCCATTGATTTGATGGAACTCGTAGTATTTGTCATTGCGGCGAGGTTCCTCCAACTTTTCGTCCCTGGTGATGGCAAGCATTTGAAATTGCACTCGATTCCTGGTAGCGAGGTAGATTATGGGGATATCCGTTTTCAAATGAGAGTAATTATTGTACCTGGATTTGTACTAAGGGTGGGCCACTGGACGCCTTCTGGGGTCGTCTTGACGACTGTTGTGTCGGCAATCATTGTTTTTATGAGTGGGCAGGGTGCCTTGCCCCATTGTCACTATGTGACCGATCTGCATCTTCCATCCGCATTATGTCATTCACCCATTAATAAAATTCAGTTAGGGATAAAGCCGGATGCTTCTGGAGACCTCTCCACATCTTGGAACTTGCTGACATGGGTTTATATTAATTAATAAGAATTGACTGAATTTACTACCATCGGTTTCCTAATTGATATTCAAATAATATACTGAATTACTGAAATGAACAAATTTGAAATGCTGAAATGAACAATTATGCTGAAATGAACTAATTAACAAGTATGATAAAGATATGTCCATTATAATAATCTCTCTCTTCTTATAAAATCATTTATTTTTTCTTTCTACTATAGTTAATCTGAACCCATGCTTATTGTAGGTAAGATGGAGAAGGAAACAATCAAAGAGTTAGTGGTACAAATGTCGGTCGTGGCATTTACTAGGGTTAGGGACGTTTCCTAACAAAGTGCAAATGTTGTCTTTCCTTCTTTTTTTGTGATTACCCAAACTTTGACCATAAATATGGTGTCATTTGACTTCTATCCTATGTTTAATTTTTCCCTCTAGTTTTGATGAATTGTTAGAACTGGCCAACATTGAGATAATAGTAATATTGACATGCTTGTCAGACGTATATATGGTGAATTGGATTATGCAAAGATATTTGTGTTACTTTCCTTATATTATTTTGGTCATGGTGTAAATTATCTTTCTGCAGTTATAATCTTATTCTTACTTGATATTCAATATTATATTTTCACTATGAAACGTTTTATATTTGGATCCATATATATATATATATATATATATATATTATTACATCCACATTTTGAGGGATAATCAACATTTAGTATCAGGAAAAAATTTAATTATAGGCTTAAACAAAAGCTTATTCTAAGTTTAGGCCTAGTTTAAAACTTTTTATAAAAATAGGCATATTTTCTATTACACAACATTTTACACATGCGCATTCTATAAATGTGAATCTACAATTTTCAGTTTGTACATGCATATTTACAGAATGAGCATGTGTGTTTATAAAAATTATCTTACATGTGCATTTACAGAATGTGCATGTACAAAACTTCTGTATAGTAAAGAAAAAGCTTATTTTCAAAATAAGTTTGGAAAGAGACTTATACTTGAAATAAGTTTTCATCATCCTTTAGTATAATTTATGAAGCTAGTTGCAACTTTCATATGTTTGATCAATCATTTCACAATTGTTTCATGCATGCTAGTGACTAGTTCTCTTAATATAGTTACTCCACTAATCATTTTACTTGTGATATATTTTGTGGGTGCATATTGTTTTCAGCAAATCAGTTTATGCTATTACAAATTGAACAAATGATATTGAAATGTTGATTCATAGTACAAATGCACATGCATAAGATCATTGGATTCTCAATGTATCGATGACAAATAACCTAATATTGAATCGGTACATGGGAAATTCTATGGTACATCTCATAGTTCTGTCAAATTCTTGATTTTACCAATAGTTCAAATTATAATAAGCTAATATATTTATGGGAAAATAGTATGAAGAACAAATCTTACAAAAATTTTAGCATCAAGGACACACTCTCAATTTTTTAGCTAGAAGGATAGAATTTTCAACTAAATATAGCAAAAGGACAAAATTTTAGTGAGAAGAACACGTTCCTTTCAACGTAAATTAACTTTTCACATAAGGAACAACATGTTGTAGATCTACGCGATGGCGCAGCAAATCTCAGGGACGGTGCAACAGATCTCGAGGAAGGCGCAACAGATCTCGACGGTCGTAGCGGCAACTTAGATAAAGATGATGGTAGCTAGCTAGGGTTTTGGAAGAAGCATGAAATTAAAGTGCTTTGACAATGTGGAGGCAGCAAGTATGAATGAAAATGGGGTGGCTCTGGTGGTAGTAATGATTTTTGAGTTTCATCATGAGCTAGAGGTAAAGGAGAAACAACATGGAATTAGGGAAGAAGAAGATGACACTGGATAATGATACTGATTAGTATCATTTTTTTCTTCTGAAAATGGAATAATTGTTTATATTTCTACTCCTAATGCTATTTTGCAGTAGCATTTGTAGATTAAAAATGTCTTATATAGTATCATTTCATCATTTTGTAATATCATTTTGTAGCATCTTTTTTGATGGTGTAGTAATGCTACTGTGTAATATCTTTGTTTGTTTTTTAATTAAATTAAACTATGTATTTTGTAACGACCCACCTTTTTGGATAGTTTAAATCGATAATCAAACACACATGTCAACTCAAATCATTCAAAAGGGAGGATTGTTAATGGGGTAAATAAGAAAAGAAGAGAAAAGGAACAAGAAACAACCATAGAATCTCGCAGCGGAAAGATAAAATATAATAATCAAATAAACAGTTCATGAAGCTGTTTAATATACTTTTGATTATCATTTATACATCATTTATCAGAGTTATACATATACAACAGAACAAATAAGATAATGCAGCAGACAGCATGATGCATGGATAATAATAGTAATAGTATACCAAATCTTCGTCTTCGTCCTCCAGAATAGATCTTCAATAAGCTGAAAACTCAGGACTGACCCGAGCGTAATGAAAAGACAAAACACTCGAGTCAGGACTAAAATATCCTTATGTAAGTTAAATCAATCGTAAAGAAATATGGGTGTAACGGCATCAGAGATGTTTACGGGGTTTGACATCTCCTATCCAGTGTCAACGTGCTTGCAATAACTCAAGAGATGTTACGGGATTTTCCATCTCTTAAGGATCCGTTAAACTATTTACTATGTAGTACAATACGCTATTATAATATGCCTATAGTAAAATAAACTATTAAAATAGCGTTAAGGCGTTACCCATATCCCCCTTAACACATTTTTATATATTCCCATAGTCTATACAGTACCGTACGCTCCTCCGAGAGGTTTACGCAGAGGGCACCCCATAGGTATGGTACAAAACAAACTCGTAGAAGGCGCTCTAGGGCATGTGAACACGGCACACGAGGAGATGCCAAGATAGATATACCAATTGCACTCCCGGACTGGTGGTGACGCATAGCAGCTACTACCGCCCACCTCGGACACACTCCCAACAATCGAGGGGTGGCCACCAAATCGAATCACAAAAGCAATATAATGGTATCGAAGAAATATGCCCGATAAGAGGAATGACCTCACATTGGCCCGGTATAGCTCCTGATTTTAGTCACATCTAAGCTGACTCACTGGAGTTAGGGTCACGTCATACCATATAGAATCGTCGCCAAACCATCCTACTTCATTTCTGGAATCTCCACCACGTACACAGTTGTTAAAGTGGTTTTCGGTATCGACAGAGAGTATGCCCATATCCGATCCCGGTCTCTTTAACAACCGAACGCTTATTTCGCACCGGATGGCTCTTTTACATTTTCACAAAATCAATTCATAATTGATATCAAAATATCATGTTCGCTTCAAAATTAAATCCATTTCAAAATCATCGTATCTACTTAAAATATACGATTCCATTTCAAAAATCATTTCGCCTCAATATCTCATTTCAATTTCAAAAATCGTTTCACATTTCAATTTAGGTTGTAACTTCATTTTGCCCAATTCGTATTTAAATCCACAATTTAAATATAAACAATTCACCTTATTGACCAGCTGGGAATTTTGGAAAAATATTTTGAATAGTTTAAAGTAGCTTAAATAATTGAAAATAGTTAAAATACTCTAAATATTAAAGATAGATTTCAAAATAGTTTTAAATTGATTTAATATAGTTAAATAGATTAAAAATAGATTTAATATAATTAAATAGGTTAAATAGCTTTAAGATAGATTAAATATGATTATAATAAATTAAAATAGGTAAATTACTCTAAATAAATTAAATTGGGTTAAGTATATTTAAAAATAGATTAAAATAAGTTAATATGTTTAAATAAGTTAAAATAATTTAATATAGTTAATATAGGTTAAAAATAGTTTAGTATAAAATAGTTTACATAGTAGAATAACTTAAGAAAAACCAAATTTGAAATAGCTTCAAAGTCAACCATTTTAAATTCCAACTTACCAATCTGAATCAAATTCAAATTTCCATTCAGTCGACTCAAATCTCAATTTAAATTCAAATCAATTTCGATTACAAATTAATTCAATTCCATCCCAAATCCAATTTCCTCAAATTTCAAAATGTTGTCTTTATCACACTTTTACTTAATAATATTCAAAGTCCGAATAAAAGTTAAATCCTTTACATTCAAATCAATTTATTTACGAAAATCAATCATATCAAAATTTTAATTTCAAAGTCTCAAGTTCAATTATTTAACAATTTTGTTTTAACCAAAATTTATTTCAACATCTCAACCTCAAATTCGCAATAAATTTAATTTCTATAAAATTGATTTTATTCTTTTAAATCAAACCATTTAAAGTAATTCCAAATCAAATATTTTAAAAATTATTTAATTTAACCAATCCGGTGCCCATATATAATTTTCTACCCTATGGCCAAGTGATCAGTTATTTCAATTAAATTTCAGGAATAGATATATATAATTTCAAGTCAAATCATAGTGTCATAGGTATATATCATTTCAACCTATTTCTCAATTTATTCAAAATGGTTCAATTTACAACTGTAAATAATACACTGGTGATGATAGGATATATACAAACAAATAAACATCCAAACATTTCAAATGTCAACAATAGCATCCATTGCGACCAATCATCCAAACAGACAATATAATTCACGGAAATTTCATAGTTATAAATATTTGGAAATTTAATTGCAATTAAATTCCAATTCTAATTTGAATGTCAATTTCAATTTCTAACATTAAATTCAATGACAATCTAGACGACAGTTAAATTTTGTTAACAACGACAAATAAAAATCATATCACTTCACAATATCAAATTTAACAAGCATCAAGATATTCTAGTACGTTGTGAGCGTTATAAAACACTCACCTTGATTTTTAAATTTCAAATCAAACCGAACGACGTTCGATTTAACCTGAAATTTTAGTTAGCTCCAAACGTCCCTAAATATATTCCATGACGTAGAGCTCATCACCATGATTCCAACGCAAAAAGTTTCATCTGATTCTGATAAAATATGAGAGAGATACAAGTTTTCAAAGATTTTTATATATTAATATTATTTAAAACAAATTTCATTTTATTAATTTTATAACCTATCAGAAAATAGGCCATTAGATCTGAGCCAAAGAAATCTCAACCACAAATTCCTAACAACCTTCCCCTTCGTTCTTCCAGGGTTTAATCGAACCCATGCCGCCGCTACAACATCGAATTAGTCGTGCCTCCTCACCCATCGACCACTCGATCAGCCACCACCCTTGTCTTCGCCTACCAACGCCGCCCCCACACCATCAACTAAGTGAAGCTCGGTGCCCCTATTCTCTCGAAAAGTGCAAACGAACGGCCACCCTTCCTCACCAAACTGCCGTCAACTCCGATCACCAACGGTGATCTCCACCGGTAGATGTGCTCGCCTCCTCGAGTTCTTCCTATGCCTAGTTGAGAGCTTCCGATAAAAAGGCATGGATTACGAGAAAAACGAGGGGGAAAGGGGTTGCTTATCGGCCATTAAACGAATAGAGGCGGCCGTGAAAGAAAATAGCTAGGGTTACGGGATGAATGCGTATATACGCATATAACTAATTATTTTAATATTATTCTCAATTTAACAAGATTTTTCGAACGAACTCCAAATTAGACGTGCCGACAGGCGTTCGTAAGGTTTTACCCGCATTCCGAACACAATGGAACGTGTTCCGAAGGCTAATTTGATTGTATGTGGAAGATAACTTGTTCAATCGAATTAAAATATTAAATTTTCGATATTTATTTCAACGCGTTTCTAACCCGCACGACCAAACAATAATACCAAACGCTACGAAATTTGAAATCCGATAATAATAAACTATTATGGATCCAATGGAACTGGTTTCGTTGAATTCCAAGGCTGCGCCTCGGAAGGCTATTTTTACTCGTCGATTAAATCGACGACTTTCCAAAATTTACAGAATTTCTTAAAAATTCAAATTTAAAAATCTTATTAACTCTATTAAAATCCAGATATAACTTATATTCACTTTGAAAACAAATTTGAATCATACTAAATCAGATTTCAGTTATTCACTCTATTTTCATATATTAAATTTCAAAATCAAATTAATTATATTAAATTCAAAATTTTACTTTTGAAACAAATTCAAATTATAGAACAACCATTCCCATTATACAGTTATTCAATTCCCGTTATTCAATTTTATTCAATTATTCAATTAATTCCCAATATTAAATTTAAACAATTTAATTGTTCGATATTCAACAAATTCCAATATTGGATTTTTAATTGAATTGTACTTATCAATCAATTACTCTATTTACATCTAATGAATTCAGCATTATTATCGAATCCAACTATTGATTGTAAAGACATTTACTAAGTAGCATTTATATTTCAATACTTATTACTACTCAAATCTTCAAAATCAATCTATTAAAATTTTATTTCTAAATAATTCACAATTATTATTCAACTTCAGTTATTGATTACCTACCCGGTTAATATATAAAATTTCATTCGACTGACTAACTAAACAGGTAACTTATAATAATCAATACCATTAACTTTTAATAACACTTGTAAGTTTATTATTTACTACAAGTGTCACAATTACCCATACAATACCAATTTGATTCCATTACCGATGACTATGTATTATTTCATTAGTTAACCCAATATTTATATTTGTTTTTCTTACATTACCCTTATAACCAAGTTATAACATTTGAATCATTTCAATTAATTGGAATTTCATTCAATACATTAGAAATTAACTTAGATAAATATTGTTGTAATTCATTCTAGTTATTACTATCATAAATAAATTACAAATTTTTAAATTCTTCCACCATTAAACCATGAATTCTTATTAAATTAGTTATTTTAATTATAGAAAATTTACGGGTCGTTACACTCTCCCCCACTCAAAACTTTTCGTCCTCGAAAAGGAAAAAGAAGGGGAAAGGAACTAAGTAAAGAATTTAACAGTTGATATATTTTATTAAATATTATCAATTTATAAAACAATGAAATTTCGTTTTGAAAAGTCGTTACTACTAGGGCTGTCAATGGATACCCGAAAAATCCGAAATCCGTCCGCATCCGTGGATGCGGATATCCGATATCCGAAAATCATTTCGGATACGGATGCGGATATGGCACTATCCGCATCCGAAAGTATCCGTTGACAGGCCTAGTTACTACAATTCCACTAAGCTACTCCGATTGGCTTACGAATTTACAAATTAGATATCCAAACAAGTTATAAAATTTTAAAACTTGAAAATTTTCTAACACCCGAATTAACGGAAAATTTCGGCAGCGTCTCCTTTACGCGGCTCGATCGGCACAACTACAAAAACGCCTCTACGGGACCCAAACCAACAAAAGAAAACAAAAGCCAAGTGGCTCCATCCAAAAACCACCGAATCCAATGACAAATAAACATGTACCTTTTTGTCGGGCAATCCAAATTTTCCTTGATTTAAATACCTACATCTTATTTATCAATGATATCCAATCATATAATTTAAAATCATTTTATAATTTTCATTTTCAATTTTCAATATTAGCCTTACTTAAACCTGTATGAAGTACATATATCATCCGTACGCAATATCAAATCTGATCACTCAGTCAATCACACAATTTCACTTCCAAACTAGTATCGTTCACACGACTCTCTAGTGCGGACTTAGATTTAGTTCCTTGATCGGAAACTGTTACTCTCCTTGCATAGCCATATACTATGATAGAGAATTCCAGAATCAAATCAAAAATCCATATCTAGGGTTTGCCGTCGAGAATCGAGTGAAAAATCCTAACTTGGATCGATATAAATTATCTTGAAATTCCATGCTCGAATCAGAATCAAATCGTAATGCGAATAAAATAATATACGTACAAGCTACGTATTACTTTCAATAGATTTCTATCCAATTTATCTATATTAAATTAATTTACTTACCTACATTTCATTTACAATTAATTATTCACAATGCATTATTCATCCCTTAATTACTTAGCATATCCATTTTAAACATTCTATACAATTTTAATTTTAATTCAATTTCATTTTCCATTTATTCTTAGCTATACCAAATTCTTTTGTTTACATTTACTTCATTTTCATAATTTCAGTTAATAATGTAGTTCATTTTCATAATTTCAATTAATAACAGATTTATTTGTGGAACATTTTATTAATCATCACTTTAGTTTATAATTATTCTATAAAAGTCATATATAAGAAGTTAGACTTTATCTAAGTTTATAATTATCTCAAAAGCTACAAATTTCAATTTCACATATTTCTTTGCAAATTTATATTAAATTCTATAACAAATTTACAAAGATATTATTTAGTTCATTTGTCGGTTTTCTTAGGTTCTACTTACTTATTCCATTTAGCCATTCATCATTTCACATTTTACTTAAGTATATAACATTTTTATTACAACTAAATTTCCATTATATACATTTTAATTACTTTTAAGTTTTACTTACTTGTATATTTCAATTACTTTTAGGTTTTGCTTACTTGTATAATATCCCATTACATATCCAAATCATCATTTTAACTTTTAACATTTGGTAAGTCATATTATATGTTATTAGAATGCAATTTGATACAATACAAATTTTTAGGATTCATTTTATTAAATTAGAATGTTCACAATTTTTAACTTGTTTATATTTTCTTTACCTTTCAATTTCAAGAGTTACACTGCAACTCTAAAGTTTCTCAAACATTTAGTTTAGAGTTTTTAATCCTCTTATTATATAAGTTTAGGTTATTCACATTTCATTCAGATATTTTGAAAAATATTAATTTATAGAACTTAGAAATTTAAATGCCCGGTTCATTTCAAATTATTTGAAATAAATATATACATTTATATCTTATATATATATCAAATCATACTTTTGGAGTTTAAACCAAAATGCATTTTTTTTCAAAATAGTTTCGAAGCAAAGCAAAGCTTCACAGAAGTCTCCTCCACTTTGAGACTCGAAAATGAACGTCGATGATGCTGCGCAGTCATCATCGAAATTATTTTCCAGCGACATAAGAGAGGAGTACTGAATTCATTCCTTCTTAAAAATCCTTTCAAAAAAAAAATATTTCCCACAAATATTTTTCAACTAATATCACTACATATTTTCTTCAAAGTTTTGAAAAACCATTTTCAAAATCCCCGGGTCTTAAATTCAATATTTCTCAATTTAAATTCATTTTAATTTATAAGTCAAATCTATAAATTATTCTTACAAAATTTTACTTTCTTAAAACATTCTACAAGTTGTTTTATCATTGTTTATTTTGTAATAAACCTTATTTATTATAATACAACATCCAATTAATGATAACAATCAATATTATCATTCCTAACAACCAAACAAGCTGGATGAATCATAATAATTTTTGAAAATTATTTCTTTATATACAAACTATAATTAGGGCAAAATTATTTTATTTACCCAATTTCAAAAGAATACTATGTCGAATTGTTCTGTTCAAGTGTTTAGAGATCCCTATCAATGACGTTAATTACTCGTATTGACCAGAATTCATAAGCCACTCAACAAATCAACCAACACAGTATAAAACAATTTTATATCACTAACAAATACGCTCTCTCATACATATACACTCGGCGACTCATCATAGGGTATTACTACCCTATTTATAAAGAGTCAGACCCCACAAAGCTAAGGTTATCGCTAAACCAAAGCTCTGATACCAACTGTAACGACCCACCTTTTTGGACAGTTTAAATCAACAATCAAACACACATGTCAACTCAAACCATTCAAAAGGGAGGATTGTTAATGGGGTAAATAAGAAAAGAAGAGAAAAGGAACAAGAAACAACCACAGAATCTCGCAGCGGAAAGATAAAATATAATAATCAAATAAACAGTTCATGAAGCTGTTTAATATACTTTTGATTATCATTTATACATCATTTATCAGAGTTATACATATACAACAGAACAAATAAGATAATGCAGCAGACAGCATGATGCATGGATAATAATAGTAATAGTATACCAAATCTTCGTCTTCGTCCTCCAGAATAGATCTTCAATAAGATGAAAACTCAGGACTGACCCGAGCGTAATGAAAAGACAAAACACTCGAGTCAGGACTAAAATATCCTTATGTAAGTTAAATCAATCGTAAATAAATATGGGTGTAACGGCGTCAGAGATGTTTACGGGGTTTGACATCTCCTATCCAGTGTCGACGTGCGTGCAATAACTCAAGAGATGTTACGGGATTTTCCATCTCTTAAGGATCCATTAAACTATTTACTATGTAGTACAATACGCTATTATAATATGTCTATAGTAAAATAAACTATTAAAATAGCGTTAAGGCGTTACCCATATCCCCCTTAACACATTTTTATATATTCCCATAGTCTATACAGTACCGTACGCTCCTCCGAGAGGTTTACGCAGAGGGCACCCCACAGGTATGGTACAAAACAAACTCGTAGAAGGCGCTCTAGGGCATGTGAACACGGCACACGAGGAGATGCCAGGGTAGATATACCAATTGCACTCCCGGACTGGTGGTGACGCATAGCAGCTACTACTGCCCACCTCGGACACACTCCCAACAATCGAGGGATGGCCACCAAATCGAATCACAAAAGCAATATAATGGTATCGAAGAAATATGCCCGATAAGAGGAATGACCTCACATTGGCCCGGTATAGCTCCTGGTTTTAGTCACATCTAAGCTGACTCACTGGAGTCAGGGTCACGTCATACCATATAGAATCATCGCCAAACCATCCTACTTCATTTCTGGAATCTCCACCACGTACACAGTTGTTAAAGTGGTTTTCGGTATCGACATAGAGTATGCCCATATCCGATCCCGGTCTCTTTAACAACCGAACGCTTATTTCGCACCGGATGGCTCTTTTACATTTTCACAAAATCAATTCATAATTGATATCAAAATAACATGTTCGCTTCAAAATTAAATCCATTTCAAAATCACGTATCTACTCAAAATATACGATTCCATTTCAAAAATCATTTCGCCTCAATATCTCATTTCAATTTCAAAAATCGTTTCACATTTCAATTTAGGTTGTAACTTCATTTAGCCCAATTCGTATTTAAATCCACAATTTAAATATAAAGAATTCACCTTATTGACCAGCTGGGAATTTTGGAAAAATATTTTGAATAGTTTAAAGTAGCTTAAATAATTGAAAATAGTTAAAATACTCTAAATATTAAAGATAGATTTCAAAATAGTTTTAAATTGATTTAATATAGTTAAATAGATTAAAAATAGATTTAATATAATTAAATAGGTTAAATAGCTTTAAGATAGATTAAATATGATTATAATAAATTAAAATAGGTAAATTACTCTAAATAAATTAAATTGGGTTAAGTATATTTAAAAATAGATTAAAATAAGTTAATATGTTTAAATAAGTTAAAATAATTTAGTATAGTTAATATAGGTTAAAAATAGTTTAGTATAAAATAGTTTACATAGCAGAATAACTTAAGAAAATCCAAATTTGAAATAGCTTCAAAGTCAACCATTTTAAATTCCAACTTACCAATCTGAATCAAATTCAAATTTCCATTCAGTCGACTCAAATCTCAATTTAAATTCAAATCAATTTCGATTACAAATTAATTCAATTCCATCCCAAATCCAATTTCCTCAAATTTCAAAATGTTGTCTTTACCACACTTTTACTTAATAATATTCAAAGTCTGAATAAAAGTTAAATCCTTTACATTCAAATCAATTTACGAAAATCAATCATATCAAAATTTTAATTTCAAAGTCTCAAGTTCAATTATTTAACAATTTTGTTTTAACCAAAATTTATTTCAACATCTCAACCTCAAATTCGCAATAAATTTAATTTCTATAAAATTGATTTTATTCTTTTAAATCAAACCATTTAAAGTAATTCCAAATCAAAGATTTTAAAAATTATTTAATTTAACCAATCCAGTGCCCATATATAATTTTCTACCCTATGGCCAAGTGATCGGTTATTTCAATTAAATTTCAGGAATAGATATATATCATTTCAATTCAAATCATAGTGTCATAGGTATATATCATTTCAACCTATTTCTCAATTTATTCAAAATGGTTCAATTTACAACTGTAAATAATACACTGGTGATGATAGGATATATACAAACAAATAAACATCCAAACATTTCAAATGTCAACAATAGCATCCATTGCGACCAATCATCCCAACAGACAATATAATTCATGGAAATTTCATAGTTATAAATATTTGGAAATTTAATTGCAATTAAATTCCAATTCTAATTTGAATGTCAATTTCAATTTCTAACATTAAATTGAATGACAATCTAGACGACAGTTAAATTTTGTCAACAACGACAAATAAAAATCATATCACTTCACAATATCAAATTTAACAAGCATCAAGATATTCTAGTACGTTGTGAGCGTTATAAAACACTCAACTTGAGTTTTAAATTTCAAATCAAACCGAACGAAGTTCGATTTAACCTGAAATTTTAGTTAGCTCCAAACATTCCCTAATAAATTCCATGACGTAAAGCTCGTCACCATGATTCCAACGCAAAAAGTTTTATCTGATTCTGATAAAATATGAGAGAGATACAAGTTTTCAAAGATTTTTATATATTAATATTATTTAAAACAAATTTCATTTTATTAATTTTATAACCTATCAGAAAATAGGCCATTAGATCTGAGCCAAAGAAATCTCAACCACAAATTCCTAACCACCTTCCCCTTCGTTCTTCCAGGGTTTAATCGAACCTATGCCGCCGCTACAACATCGAATTAGTCGTGCCTCCTCACCCATCGACCACTCGATCAGCCACCACCCTTGTCTTCGCCTACCAACGCCGCCCCCACACCATCAACTAAGTGAAGCTCGGTGCCCCCATTCTCTCGAAAAGTGCAAACGAACGGCCACCCTTCCTCACCAAACTGCCGTCAACTCCGATCACCAACGGTGATCTCCACCGGTAGATGTGCTCACCTCCTCGAGTTCTTCCTATGCCTAGTTGAGAGCTTCCGATAAAAAGGCGTGGATTACGAGAAAAACGAGGGGGAAAGGGGTTGCTTATCGGCCATTAAACGAATAGAGGCGGCCGTGAAAGAAAATAGCTAGGGTTACGGGATGAATGCGTATATACGCGTATAACTAATTATTTTAATATTATTCTCAATTTAACAAGATTTTTCGAACGAACTCCAAATTAGACGTGCCGACAGGTGTTCGTAAGGTTTTACCCTCATTTCGAACACAATGGAACATGTTCCAAAGGCTAATTTGATTGTATGTGGAAGATAACTTGTTCAATCGAATTAAAATATTAAATTTTCGATATTTATTTCAACGCGTTTCTAACCCGCACGACCAAACAATAATACCAAACGCTACGAAATTTGAAATCCGATAATAATAAACTATTACGGATCCAATGGAACTGGTTTCGTTGAATTCCGAGGCTGCGCCTCGGAAGGCTATTTTTACTCGTCGATTAAATCGACGACTTTCCAAAATTTACAGAATTTCTTAAAAATTCAAATTTAAAAATCTTATTAACTCTATTAAAATCCAGATATAACTTATATTCACTTTGAAAACAAATTTGAATCATACTAAATCAGATTTCAGTTATTCACTCTATTTTCATATATTAAATTTCAATATCAAATTAATTATATTAAATTCAAAATTTTACTTTTGAAACAAATTCAAATTATAGAACAACCATTCCCATTATACAGTTATTCAATTCCCGTTATTCAATTTTATTCAATTATTCAATTAATTCCCAATATTAAATTTAAACAATTTAATTGTTCGATATTCAACAAATTCCAATATTGGATTTTTAATTGAATTGTACTTATCAATCAATTACTCTATTTACATCTAATGAATTCAGCATTATTATCGAATCCAACTATTGATTGTAAAGACATTTACTAAGTAGCATTTATATTTCAATACTTATTACTACTCAAATCTTCGAAATCAATCTATTAAAATTTTATTTCTAAATAATTCACAATTATTATTCAACTTCAGTTATTGATTACCTACCCGGTTAATATATAAAATTTCATTCGACTGACTAACTAAACAGGTAACTTATAATAATCAATACCATTAACTTTTAATAACACTTATAAGTTTATTATTTACTACAAGTGTCACAATTACCCATACAATACCAATTTGATTCCATTACCGATGACTATGTATTATTTCATTAGTTAACCCAATATTTATATTTGTTTTTCTTACATTACCCTTATAACCAAGTTATAACATTTGAATCATTTCAATTAATTGGAATTTCATTCAATACATTAGAAATTAACTTAGATAAATATTGTTGTAATTCATTCTAGTTATTACTATCATAAATAAATTACAAATTTTTAAATTCTTCCACCATTAAACCATGAATTCTTATTAAATTAGCTATTTTAATTATCGAAAATTTACGGGTCGTTACATTTTTTTTTGTAATGCTATTTACTAGTAGTATTTTATGAATTGTAGTGGTTTTTTTAAATGGTAGTAGTAGTTTATATTGTAGCTTTTATTAGATGTGTCTAGTAATGATAATGTACAGTATCATTTTTTATTTCATTAAATAAATATAGTTATGTATATTTTTGTTCATAATGGTATTTTATAATAGAATTTTATGAATTATAGTAGCAGTTTCTGAATTATAATGGTTTTTTAAATTGTAGTAGCAGTTTATAAACAATTGTAGCTTCATTTTATATGTGTGTAGTAATAATACTATGTAGTATCATTTTTTGTTTTTTTAAATAAATATTGTTACGTGTATTTTTGTTCATAATGCTACCTTATAGTAGCATTTTATGAAATGTAGTAGTAGTTTATAAATTATAGGAGCTTTTAAAAAAAATATAGTTTCCTTTTAAATGATGTGCATTTTGTATCTCATAACATTATTTATAATAGCATTATGAATTGTAGTATCAGTTAATGAAGCATATTAATATTTTCTTACTTTGTGGTATGGTTTATGATTTGTAGTTCTTAGTATCATTTTATGATTTTTTTCTATAAAGATGGTATCATTTTTATTTTATTTTTTGAATGTTTGTTATACCATTTTCATAAATTAATTTATAATGCTAGTACACAATTTTGTAAAGGTGGTATCATTTTTGTTTAACTTTTCGAATACTTATTGTGCTATTTTTCTTAAATTATTTTATAACGCTACCGTGTAATATCAGTTTTGTATTTATCGAACTAAAAAAAAAGAGTACGATAATTATATTTCAATTTTATCATGTAATGCTTGACCTTATCTTGTGATATCATTTTTTAGTTAAATGATATAACTTAGTAGCATTTTGTACTCGCTTTATTTATTTTACATCATTTTCTCATATAAAGATATCGCACGGTATCATTTTTTACATGTTGATATTTTTTCAGTAAGTGATGATTGACGAACAAGAAAAGATGAGCAATGATGTCGTAATGGTCTGGAAGCTGTAGGCAGCATGATAGACTGAGTGCAGATGCATGACTTGGTTTTTTAGGGTTAGGTTTTAAGGAGGCGTGGCTAGGGATTTGGCAGCTAAGGAAGGCAACGTCTATGAACAGCGGTGGAATAGAGGCATAAGGCAGCACAAAGAGTGCGACGGCGTGGGGTGCAATGGCATGGGTGAGGAGGCGTGGAGTGTGGTGGACCGGGAAACCGCGATTTAGCCTTCACGTGAAATTATGTCCTTCTTGTTGAAATTTAAAGTTGCTGTCCTAGAAACTAAAAAAATTGGAACTTTGTCCTTTAAACTAAATAGCCCTAAAAATTAATTAAATTTTAGAAAAATGTAACTAAGTTGACTAATTTTATAAAAATTAAGTAATTTTTTATAAAATTTGATGAATTTAACTAAGTTTAGTTATAATTATCTAAGTTAACCTAGTTTTATGAAAATTAAATAAGTTTCTAAAAAATAAACAAGTTTTATAAAAATTAAATAAGTTTCTAAAAAATAAACAAGTTTTATAAGAATTAACTAAGTTAATAAAATTTAACTAAGTGAACTCAAATTTATTTTAAAAAAATTGACTAAGTTAACTAATTTTTATAATAATTAAGTAAATTTGTAGAAATTAAATAAGTTTTGTAAAAATTTAATATGTTAAGTATGTTTATATAGATTAACTATATTTTTTTCGGTGCCAAGAAGGTGGTGATATCAGCTCCATTAGCCGATGAACCAATGTTTGCTGTAGGAGTGAATGAGAAGACATACCAACCCAACATGAATGTTGTTTCAAATGCAAGTATTACAACCAATTGCCTTGCTCCTCTGGCTAAGGTTCTTTCATCTCTTTTTCTATTTTACTGTTGTTATATACCATGTATAAGGATTAATAAAGGTTATAGTATATAAATATTCAATATAAATGCTATATTGGAATAGTATAAAATTTATTTAAGATTTAATTAATTTAATTAAATATGATTTAATTAATACAATGTTGTATATAAGATTATTATATGAGCTAATTAAAATATAATAGTTACATAATAATGGAACTTATATAATATGAATGTATAAACTAAAGGTGGAACTTTATAGAATCCCTAAATAGACTTAAGGAATAAATACATATGTAAATGTATGTATACCATGATTCTCGATGTGTCCAACACTTGAATCACGAGGATATTTCCATAAGAAGTACATTATTCCATAAATCGATATCACTTAATATAAATATATTAAAGGTTATGAATCTTTAGTATAAAGTTGTCCTCTACCATTTATATATTAATGGATTACTTGCATATTCCTTAGTTGTTGAGCTTTCCTCAAGCTAGTGATATTATGTGTAGTACTATTAATATATTCAATAGGCGAGGTATGTAACTACACATATTTGTTGAGCTTTCCTTAAGTGTGTACATTGTACTTACGCCGTAGCAAAATGGTAGGTATGAAATTTTTATCCGTTGAGCTTTTCTCAAGGTAGAGATGAGATTAGGACAAGGAATCATGGGTTAGGAGTTATATATGATACAACCGATAAGGAGTTATCCATCGTGTGTTGGTCTATGATTTGTTGAGCTTTCCTCAAAGTAAAAATCCCAAGGCATATGAATACTAACACCCACTAGAGAAATCGAACGATTTTTGTGTTTTCTCTTAGGGTTTTGAGAAACATAAAAATCTAGTGGGTGCCTTATTATAAAATTGGATGGTAACATTTAACATTTCTAATATTGTAAGAACATTTGTTATATAATGTTGTAATAATCTATGTTGATAAATTTGGCCAAGACCATGTATTGCATACTATGATTTTTGAACTCTGAAGCAATACAAGACTATGGATATTTGATCCATATATTATCACATATAACAGTTATATGGTGAACGGTCATAGCTCGTAATGTACAATACTTCGATGAAATTGTTTCCTTCGAAATAAGCAAATAAACCATACTATAAGATTAAGTAATTAATTTGATTGATTACAATGAAGATTATATTGTGTTAAATGTAACACTAGACTAAAACAACAAAAGGGATTTGAAAACTCGATCGTTGCAATGTAAGTTTTGATCAGTTTACTAAAGTGCAACATAACTGATGTCCTTAAATGTTAGGGATGATCGAACGCACTTTTGTAGAGAGTTAATGATGATATTATAGTAAGGTTTTTCTTTTGAATGGTTTGACCATTTAAAAAGAAAAACGAATGTGCAAGAGTAGATGTGATTTAAGGTACAATTGGGATGAAAAGAGTGCATTGTCACTTTTGCTTCAACAGGAAACATCGAAAATCAAAACTGTAAAATAATAATTGATACTTAACTTCGGAAAAAGAAGTATGATTTCTATTTTGAAATGTATTTTCATATAGAAAATTGTTTTCTTTGAGATTAATTTTTTAGTTCAAGATAATTGATTAAAGTACTACCCACTGTAAATTAGTTACGGTATATGAAATAAATAGTCTATATTAAGTGAGGACGGACTTCGTATTCAGTATGCTATTATATTAATGGCAGAAATAGGGGTGCATGCCACACAGCACTCATTGATTGCAGCAAGTTACGAATTTTTTTTAATGATGCACATCACACATTATTTATGGAATAATATATGTTCTTCGGTGATGATTAAAGAGTAGACATGCTTTTATTTCAATGAGAATATTGTGAATATTTGTTATGAAATAAATTTATAATGTAGTATTTGTTTTCATAACAAAAGTGATGCATTGGAAAACACTGAAGTCTAAAATTACTTACAACTATTTTGGA
This sequence comes from Allium fistulosum, assembly GCA_030737815.1. NCBI lineage: Eukaryota > Viridiplantae > Streptophyta > Magnoliopsida > Asparagales > Amaryllidaceae > Allium > Allium fistulosum. Next base: position 538,724,456 of record CM060904.1, read on the forward strand.
ATTATAGAATAAGCCATAGTTTTGAGCAATAATTTTTATTATATGGTGATTATGAATTATATGATACATGTAAATTATATATCAGACAATTAAGGGCAAAACACTTATCAGTGGGAGTGTTAAAAGAGCTGATGAACTCTTCGGATTGATACATGTAAATGTATGCAATCACAAGTATGATAATACCAAAATGGTTCCACCCATTTCTTTACATTCACAGATGAATTATCACAAGCATAAATATGTGTATTTGATACATATAGAGCATGTATATGATGGGTTCATCGAATATAAACTGGATGTAAATAAAATGACATGCAACAAAATGATTCAATTTGATTGAATGGGTAAGTATATTGGAAAGAGTTCCAAACGTACCTAAAATGAATATAGATTTAGTCTCAAGAGCCTCTCTTCCTTATAATACATAATAATGTATTGATAAGGAGTAATCGAACTTTGTTGGACACAGCAAGATTAATATTAAGTAAAGTGGAGTAAAATTCTTTCTATAAAGTGTGTACTTAAAAGTAGTACACAATGTTAAAATTAATATTATCCAAAGAATAGTTCACAAAATCACACAATATATGGGTATATAAGTAACCAATCATGTCCTGGGCCAAGGAGTTAGCGGGTTGTGTGAGTCAATAGACTGCACATAATAATTGTACGTAAAGGATCTTGTGTGAATCACACCAAAAGAAATTTAGGAACGATGTCATTGGATGTTTAATTTATGTTATGAACATAAATATTATGAACTATTACCAAATCATCTTTTTATAATGCAATTCATGAAATGTTTATGAATACCCATTCCGTTGCACTGAGAAACAACTGTTGTTTGGAAAATACTAACTTCATAGCGGAGGAATTTCTTTGAGAAATTACTGGCAGTAAAATGGATATGGAAACGATCCAAGGTTAATACTGATTGCGAGAGATGAAATGAAATTAACCAAAACTAAAATGAACACAACGCATTAGAATGTTCAATAAATATTCTCACATAAATCTAGCTCGGCCCAAGAATCCACCACCTTATGAGTAAGATATAATTAATTTATCCTATAGAAAAGAAAGCGTAATTCCTATTTCGTAGAGAAGTAAAGAAAAAAATTCTCTATCTTTTTTTCATCTCATTGAAAGATTGATTATTTTTATTTAACAATAAAATAAATTGAAGAAAAACTATGAGTTTCTTATCACTTCGAAAAAGATAATCATCGATTTTCAATTAAACCATTAAGAGTATTGAGTCCACGATATGGTATGATGCGCAAATCCAAAGTGGACTCCAAGTATGTTATCAAAATATGATATTGGTAGTTGCATCCGAAGGGATATGATTCATCGGTCGTGAATGTGTTTTCAAGAGAAAGACCAATGCGGTTGGAATATAATGAGCAATGTTGATAAGAATAACATCGTAAATTTCAATTATTGAAATTAGTGTAATAGATTCATTATTCAACATGCTCAAGTTAAATTGGATTTACATACAAAATTATCATTTGGTGCGAGTTTGTGTTTGGTACATATGTGTTGAAATGGAAAATTTTTAATAATTAATTAGATTATACTATTTTCACATAACAACCAAATTATCTTGAAGTCAATGGAGGTGATGTTGAGTTTGTGGGTTTTCGGATATGAAAGTATCATTATGTAAGCATTAGAATTGAGTAAGATTTTGATAGAAATGTCAAATTGTTTGATTTTCAGTCAAAATGTAGTGGAAGCGTGTGTCCATAAGAAAGAACAATTAAAGGTACTAAATTGTTTCTGAAAAGGCAAACAACATACAAGTGATTGTTAAAAATGTACTTACGTCAAATCAGTAATAGTTTGGTTGTTTAATACTCGTTATTGGATTTTTAAATTATATCTTTAATAATTAGTATAAATTTATATCTTCAATAATTAGTATAAAGGATGTTTAGAATATCCCAAACGATATGCGAAGACATCTTATTAAATGTTTAATATTAAATATGTAAGATGGATACCTTATGTATTGACAATAAGAATTATCACACATGTTGTATTATCCACATTAACATAGTTTGCTTATGCATTTGATGCATGAATAAAATATCAATCCAAATTAAGATCAGTAAATGGTAGTTTAGAGTATTCTTGGGTATTTACGAAGTACTGGAGAATCATTTATAGAAACAACAAACTCCTTATGAAGGAAGCTTGGATTCGAACTTTACAAGTGATATCGAGTATAATATGTTAATATTAAATTCAAGTTCAAACCTTAGTTAATGAGCTTTAAGTTAGAAATGCTCCAAATGAAACAGTGTGGCTAATACAGTAAAAAATTAAGTACATCACCTTGAATGGTGCCACAATAAAAACAATATAAAAATATAAATGCATAAATTTATAACTGAGCTAGGGGTGATTTCAAGTATTAAGAATATTGCATTACTATTATGTGATAACGATGAAATGATAAGAGCTCACTAGAAGTTAATAAACACTCTAATTAGTTCCACATGATAAAGGTAATTTATCAGCATTGAAAAGAGTTGATTAATAGAGTAGATAATTAAAACAACGTAGCAGATCCATTCACCAAAGGTCTAACTCGATCCGTTCTCATCAAATAGATAGAAGGGATGGGACACAGATTTCATAATTGGCCATGTTGGAACTGGACCAGCCCACAACGGAAGTTATGAGTGAATTTCAAAAAATTACCCTATTGGATCTTTATTGGGACTATGAAGTCTAACTGAATTAGAACATTTCTAAATTTCATTTAAATAAAATCATTTATTTTATTTAAATTCAAATATATTAAGATATGAAATTAATTTTATTTGATTTAGTTTATACATAAATGTATCATATACATATATGTGTGAGTGCATGTGTAACATAATAATCCGTGAAAGGTATAATATGCCCATATGTAGATGTTGGGATTTACATCGCAACAGACATATTAGTACATTTTGTATGTCATGTATGTTGTCCAAATATGTGCATGTATATGTGTTACAATATATATATATATATACACATACACACATATGTATGTATAAATATATTATATATAATATATGAACATAAAACATTTATATATAGATAAATATAAATATATATATATATAGAAAGAGAGAGAGAGAGAGAACAATTATTAAAAATTATTTATAATTCAAAATCAACTTAGTTTTGCAAACATGATAATTTTACTATTTTAATTTGTATATATTATGAATAAAATAATGTTTTCATCCATAAATAATTAACATAAAATAATCTATTTATGAAAATTCAAATTTTATAATTTTTGAAAATCTAGGATCATAAAATAGAGCTTAGAAAAAATCTGGAGATTTTTCAAAGTTGAAATATTATTTTTAAAAACTAATACATTGATTTCGTAAATAATTATTTAATATAAAATAATATATTACTATAAATACATATTTTAAAATTTCAAAAATTCTAAGACCATGAATGAAAGGTTAAAAAAAAATTTAAGAAATTTTCAATTAAATTATTATTTTTAATAAATCATAAACAGTTTTTTCGAAATAATATTAATTATTAAAAATAATAAACTTTATTGAAAAAATCTTAAATTTTTCCTAACCGTTTCTGGAATGATAAAATATTGTTTTTAAATATAAAATTGAATTTTTAATGAAATAATTATTTTATATATAATAAATAATTCAAAATTCAATAAATATTAATTTAAAAATATGAATATATGTATGATAATTAACTTTCGAATTTTTTAATTTATATTATATATAAATAAGTGTACTAAAATTTTTAAATTGCATATATATCTTATATATGCATATATGTTATTATGAGAGAGAAATATACACTAATATATATATGAATTTATTAATAAATATATATATATATAACAATTATTAATGACAAAAATTGATTTTGTACAGTAAACAACATTTGTCTATACATAAATCAAATAGTATAATAAACAAACTATGCACATAACCAAAATGCTTTGTCACAACTATATCTACTTACAAAACCTCACATAACTAAACATATAGAAGCAATATATTTAAACAGATATGAAATTGCTCATTATAGGATCATAGAATATAATTTAATTACTGTAATATGAATTAAAATTACCAATTTAATAATGCCTTTAAATCCACGTTGAAGCAATGACTTCCCTTCGTTTTATTGTTCTTGATTCATCAAATTGCAAGTCTGGAATCACCGACCTCTAACTATCAAATAGTATTATTTTAATTTGAAATATATTTGATAATTTTGGAGTGGATTGAGAGCTATGTTTTAACCAGCAATGTAGAAGGTAATGGCGGCCAAAAAGGTTAGCCATTATTTTAGAGATACATATATATATATGGTTGTATTAGAGAGAAACGAGTAAAACCTTTTTACCCATTCTCACTTGATCTCAACCCATTATCTCCAAGCCAATTCCTATATTTTAGCCACTCCTAGACCTTCCCAAAACCAAAATTTTGCAGCCCTAATGATGGGATCTAAGCCCAAGCCAAAATACTATACAATTAAATCTAATTTAATCGCTTGTCGGTATTGTATATCGATCGATATATTTATAACTATTATAAATATATATAACATTATTTATTTCTCAAATCATATTCAAATTTTATAATTAATATTTCATAAATATTAATCAATTTAATTAATTTATAACAATTATAAACTAATTAAATTGTTCGATCTTAAGGTAATTCATCATTTCGGCTGTGTAACTCTTGGGTGTAAATTTGGTCAACGATTAACATCAAACTATTCTAATGTTAATGTTCACACGTCACTTAATAGGTGGTGTGACATTATGGACAAATTTATCGCTTACTCATTTTCGGTAAAATCCAATTTTAGTTTAATAAGCGTTACCCAGTTGTGACATTTGTTTACACCAATTCTCTTCGTCAAAACTATATCACTTTGGACTTATGGAATTTGGTAATGGTCAAAATTCCAACCACATCCACATTCAACTTTATAGTCCAAACACAAAGTCCTTGGTTAAATAATAACAATTATTATTAACCAAAATGCTCTAGCCAGAGACTTTGACTTTGAGTTGACTGTGATACTAACCGCATATAATTGAGGAGACGAATCCTCTCTTGAATAGTGCTTCACTTCCAATACTTCCACTCGACCCAACTATAGTCACTCGATGGACGTTATGCCATGATTTGGCTATAATCAAAGCGGAGTTTTCATATTGAAGATCCATAGTATTCTCAAGTCGAGATAATTGTGTAAATCAGTCACATCGATATTTTCTATTTGACCTTAGTTGTATTAACCAGCAGAAAACTATCGAGTGAGTCATTCCATAGTTACCCAATACTATTAGTACGTAACCCCTAGGTGCCCCTAGTAGTCATGAGTAATACACTGCCCAACATTTGGAGAGTGTTACATACTCCAGTCTCAATGGATACATCGAGATCCAGTCTCGATGCTTCTTGACTAGGAACATTTAAAATGGTATATTTGTTTCGTTGTGATAAATTACTCACGGTTACAACACTTTGTAACTACTATCACAAAATCTACCATTTATAGATTTTTCTATTAAATATACTTTTAATTAATTTAATTAATTAATATAATCACATTATATCAAGTACATAATAGGAAGAAAATACCTTTTATTTCGAACAAGATTGGTCAACGAGTTAGATATATGTAACAAATTACATAATTGCCCCTAGGGCATACCCCTAACTCTATCAATCTCCCACTTGCACTTGGGGTCAATCATGGAATCTAATTCCAACTTCTCCAATCAGTTTTCTCAAAACCAATTAGGCTGGTCCCTTAATGAATGGGTATGCTATTATGTTTTAATTATCTACTTTGTCGATTAACTCTCTCTAACACTGATAAACTGCCTTTTTCATGTGGAACGATTCGAAGTATGTCTTTTGACTTCTAGTGAGATTTAAGTTCTATCATGACCAATTTCATGACATTGTTATCTTATAACAATATTATGGGGTTCTCAGCATTTGGAATCACCTTTGGCTCAATTATAATTTGTGCATTTATATCTATATACATTGGATTATTGTAGCGCTATTCAAGTTAATGTTCTCAACATTTCGTTGAATCGACCACAATCACCTTTATTTTGAAACATTTTCAAATTAAAGATTTTAACTTGAATTTTATCATTGACATCTTATACTCAATATCACTTATAAAAGTTTGTGTCCAAATGTTCCATCATAACGAGTTCGTTGTTTCTATAAACAATTCTCTAGTATTTCATAAATACGCGAGAACACCTCAAACAACCATTTAGTGACATCAATTTGGATTTTATATTTGCTCCATGTACCAAATACATAAACAAAACACAATATCATACACAACATAACTTGTATGATAATTCCTATTGCTAATGCATAAGGAATCCAAATTACATGTTCTCCTTTTAATAGGGTGCTCTTGTATATCGTTTTGGGAAAATCCCTATATCTTTTATACTCGCAATAAAAGACATCATTTACAATCCAAAATTGAGTATTAAAACAACTAAAGTTGATTTTAATACAAGTATGTATTGTTAAAATCAACAACGTGTTGTTAACTTATAGTTTAGAAATATCAATGTACCTTTTAACGTTCTTTCTTATGAACACACGCTTCCTCTGCACATTGATTGAAAATCAAACAATTTGATATTTCTATCAAAATACTTATTCAATCTTGATGCTTATAAAATAATACATTCATATCATTTCTTGGATCATATCCAAAGACTCACAAACCCAATATCGCTCCAACTGACTTTGAGGCATTTTTTAGTTAATATGTGTAAACGGCTTACTCTAAATCATTATTTAGAATTTTTTGTTTCAATACATAAGTACCAAACACTAAATCTTATCGAGCGATAATTTTGTGAGTAAATCTGAGTTAACTTGAGCATGTTGAATACCGAACCTGTTATGCTAATTTCAATAATTGAAATTTGCGATATTATTCTTATCAACATTGCTCATTTAATTCCAACCACATTAATCTTTCCAATAAAGATACAATCTCGACCAATGGATCACATCTCTTTGGTTACGACCACCAAAATCATATTTTGATAGCATACTTGGAATTCTTTCAGATTTGCGCATCATACCATATAGAGTCAACAATCTTAATGGTTTAATTGAACAACCGAGGGTAATGTATATTTTCGACTAATATGAAACTCATAGTTTCTCTTCCATGTACAAGAATACTTATTAGACATTCTAATGCCATGTGGTCATTTAGGTTAGTTAATTTCACTTCATCTCATATAATCAGTTTTATCTACGGATCGACTCCAATTCTATTTAACTACCAAAAATTTCTTAAAGAAATTCCTTCACAATGAAGTTGATATACCTTGAAACAACAATTGTTTCTTAGTGCAAATAGAATAGGGATTCATAAATGCTTTATGAACCTTTTTATTTATAAAACTGATTTTAGGTTACAAAAATTATGTTCAAAACATAAATATGTCATTTGATGATAGACCTTTCCAAAAACCTTTTTGAAATTCATACAAGATCCCTCATGAACAATTATTATGTGCAATCTTTCGACTCGCACAACCTGCCAACTCCTTGGCCTAGGATATGTTGGGATTTCTTACAAACCCTTATCTTGTAGATTTTGTAAATTGTTGTTTAGATGAAATAATATCAACCTTGTGTACTTATCTTAAGTACATGACCTTATAGAAAGAAACTAACTCAACTTCACTCACAATTAATTGTAAGTTGTCCAACAATGTCTGATTACTCCTTATCGATGCATCATTATGTATCACATGGATGAGTGACTTTTGAGATTGAATCTATATTCATTTTTAGGTACATTTGGAACTCTTTCCAATATACTCACTTATTCGACCAAATTAAATCATTTTATTCTATTGCATGTTATTTTATTTACTTTTCTTTTATATTCTATGATTTTATCATAAACTTACTACATGTGTTTCCAATACATATGTACATGTTGGTAATGAATCATCAATGAATATAACAAAGTATGTGGAACCCTTTTGGTATTAATAGACTTGTGATTGCATACATCAATATGTATTAATTCAAAGAGTTCGTCAGCTCTTATGATGCTCCCACTGAATGGGTGCATAGCCATTAATTATTTGAGATATAATTAACCTGTATCATATGATTCATAATCATATAGTAAAATTATTTCTCAAAACTACGGCTTAGTCTATAATTCCAAAACAACTGTAAATAATATTAGACACATATGTATTTTTCGTTGCATCACTTTTACTATGAAAACAAATTCCATAATATAGTTCTATTTCATAATGAATATTCATAATACTCATGTTGAAATATAGTTATATCTATTTTTCAGTCAATACCAAAAATAAACATTATTTCACAAATAATGTTCGGTATATTTTACGAAATTTTTTTTCGTAATTTGATGCAATCATTAGGTGCTATATGGCATGCTTCCACTATTTCCGCCATTACTATAATAACGTACTAAATTTAGAGGTTCACCATTCACTTAATATTGTAAATATTGTTTACTTATTTCATATGCTACAACTAGTTTATAGTAGAGAGTTCTTTGATCAAATATCTTGAACTCAAAGAAATAAAAGTTATAGAAAACAATTTTCTATATGAAATACATTTCGGAATAAAAAAATCATATTTCATATTCCAATATTAAGTATCAATTAGTATTACAATTCTTGTTTTCAATGTTTCTCTATGAAGCAGAAGTGACTATTCATTCTCTTCATTCCAACTTTACCTTAAATTACATCTATTCTTATACATTCATTTTTCTTTCAAATGGTCAAACTATTCAAAAGAAAACCTTACTACAATATCATAACAAACCATTTACAAAAGCGCATTCGATTATTCTTAACATTTAAGACATCAAATATGTTGCACTTTATGTAAACCGATCAAGATGACATTTCAACGATCGAGTTCTTAGATGTATCTCGTAGTTTATGGTCTTGTGTTACATTAACACAATATGATCCTTTTGAAATCATTCAAGTTGAATACATGATCTTAAAAAACTGTTTATTGTCTTACTTCAAATGAACTAACTTCATCGAAATATTGTACCCCATAAACTATGACTGTTCACCATATAACATTTATATGTGAAAGTACATGGATCAAATATCCATAGTCTTGAATTGTATTTAGAGTTCAAAAACTCATAAAATGCAATACACGGTCTAAACCAAATAAACATATAAGTGACCAACTTACGAATGTATTAAGTAGTTGAAATTAGGCACTTGCATGGGTATAGAAACATTATATAACATGCAATTAGAATTATTAGTAAGTATATATTATATTTCTATTTTTCAACTTTCAATTCAGTTTGTTTATATATGTTAATTGACAAACGTTTATCAATCATATTAAATGCACAAATTTATCATTATAGATAATTATAACATTATATAGCATATGTTCTTACAATATTAGAAAGGTTAAATGTTACCATTTTATTTTTCTAATAAGGCTCCTACTAGTCTTTTATGTTTCTCCAAACCCTAAGATGAAACATAGAAATCTTACAACTTCACTAGTGGGTGTTAGGACTCGTTTGTTTTGGTATTCTGACCTTGAGTTTTCTTAACAAATCATAACCCCACAAACGATGGATAACCCCTTATCGGTTGTATCATATACAACTCCTAACCCATTTTTACTAGTTCTAATCTCATTTGGACCTTGAGTTTGCTCAACAAATCGAAAGAGATTATTCACTCATACCTACCATATCGTGATGGCCTAAGTATAGTATATGAACCTTGAGTTTGCTAAACAAATAAATATAGTTATCTTGCCTCATCTATTCAATATATTAATAATTCTATGCATAACATCCCTAGCTTGAGTTTGCTCAATAACTAAGGAGTATGCAAGTAATTTATTAATATATATATGGTAGAGGACAACATTATATTGAAGATTCATAATCTTCAACATATATATATTGAGTGATATCGACTTATAGAATAATATATTTCTTATGAAATAGCCCATCGATTCAAGTGTCATACACATCAGAAATCATGGCATATGTACATTTACATATGTATTTCTCAAGTCTATTTGTGTTTCTTTAATGTTCCACATTTAGTTTATACACATATCATATAAGTTTTATTGTTATATAACTTTTATATTTCATATTACTTATATGATAGTCTTACGTATAATATATCATTAATTAAATCTTATCTAATTAATTTTAATCAATTAACTCTTTAATTAATTTTAAATTAGTATTCCAATATAACTTTTATATTGGACATATCTACTATAACATTTATAGTGTATACTATAACCTTTATAGTGTAACATGTAACGACCCAGAATTTTGGTCATTCGAAATTCGTATATTTAATTGATTTTAAATATTCACAAGTTAATTTTATAAGCTGAATAACTTATATTTGAAATATCAAGATTTAATTAGATAATTAAATGGTTAATTTAATTATTTGAAATTGTGTAAATAATTGAATATTGAAATTAATGTGAATAAAAATGATTTGAAAAGTTGTAATAAATCATATCTGAATTAGAATGATGTTAGAGAACTTTTAAAATTGATTTAAAAGTTAAACTACAGAAATTGAATATTTTAATATTTAATTAACGGGTAAAAATGACCAATTTTCAAATAGTCTCGGATTTTGACGAAACCAGTTTCATTGGATCCGTAATGTTATTATTGTAGGATTTCAAATTTCGTGTCAATCAGATTTACGGTTTGTCCGGGGAAAGCTTAAACGTGTAGAAATCGGTTTAAGTGAATTTTAAATTTAAATATTCGATTCGAAAACCTATCTTCCAAATACGATCGAATTGGCTCTCGATATATATTCCATTGGGTTCGAAATAGGGGTAAAACATTATAAACGCCAGGCGACACGCTTCGTTTCGAGTTCGAAAAATTTCGGATAAATAGTGTCGCGAAATTTTCTATAAAAGGGCTCAAAAATTTCTAATTTTCACAAACCGTAACAAGGCTAGGGCTAGCCGCCACTTCTTGTTAATGGCCAGAAATGTCCAATCTTCCTCCTCGTTTTTCTTCCAATCCACCTATACGAAAATCTTCCAACTACAACATCGAAGAGCACAACGAGATCTTCGAATCCAACGGGTATGATCGAAGTTCGAGCTATGGATCAACGGAATTCAAGTTCAAAGTCGTATTGTTCACACACGTTTTTCTCAGCCAATACACAACCGAGCTTGACCGAATTGTGGGTGAAGGTGGAGTCAAGTACGGGCATCGATATGATGGTGTTGGATCATCGTCAAAACGATGGTGGTGGTCGCGAAAATTCGAAGACATAGGCGGCCGATGGGTTTGTTTGTGCGCGTGATAAACCTGGAAGAAGAAAAAGACAATCGGCATGGATCTGCTTTGATCGAATCGAACGGCCACGATTGCGTACGGTTTTAAAATAAAATAAAAGTTGTAAATTTATATATATTAAATTCGTATAACCTTTAAATACTGTAACTTCTTCATACGAGGTCTGTTTTTGACGAAAGAAATTGCATCAGGTCTATATTGACGAGCACTACATTTTAGAGCTAGTTTGGAGTTGATTGGAGATAGTGTAAATTTTGGGTAAAATTAAACGGTTGTTTAATTTTATTTGGAATAAAACACTGCAACTGCTACTGGAAGCAATGTGAGTACAACTCACTCTTTTTGACTCACTGATATTTTTATATATGTGAGAATAAATGTTATTTATGATGATTGATGATTGTTTGGATGATATATGATATAATGTATATATATTGATTGGTATTTGGATATATACCTGCCTATTGGAGCAGATGAGATCCTATACGTTCCCGTGTATGAGCGGATGACCCTTTGTACGCACGTCTGCCTCGAAGAGGACATTGTACACATATTCTAATATGTATATTTGTTGCAGGTGACAGGTTAGAGGGATCCAACTGAATTCCTCACCAGTATTGGTTTTATTTACAGATATTGAGATATATGTTGTATTCATGTGATATATGATGATTTGGATGTTGTGATTGATGTATTTAGTCCTGTTGCAGCATTGGGCCTATATTTTGGAATTTAAAAATGTTAAAGTGATGATTTCGAATTTAAAAAGGATTTTCAAGTGATTTTGGAAATATACGTTTTATTGAATTTTGAATTGTTAAGAAGTGAATTTATTTTAAATAAATAAAAGTTGTAACTTTATGTTATAAAAATTATGGTTTTTATGAAGTATAAATCAAAACAATGGAATTGTAAAGGATTTTTGAAAGTGTTAAAATGAAGGTATAAATGGAATTTGTTAATAAAGGAATTTTATATATAGAAGTTTTTATAAAATATAAATGTGAATTTATAAACATTGTTTTATAAATCCGAAATCAACTGAATTTGATAAGTTAAATGTAGAAGTTTATTAAAGGTACTTTATCCACGATTTTGGACAGTAGATAATCCTTTAATTTAATGTGCAATAGTAATGAATTTGGTAAAGGGATATATTCATGATTTTGGACAGTGAGTTATCCTCTGAAAATAAAAGTGTAGAAGTATCGAGTTTGAATAAGAGAATTCTATTCACGATTTTGGACAGTGAATAATCTATTAATAAAATGGATATTTTTGGGAAGTGATATTTTAAATAGAGTTAAATGATTTGAAGATGTTTTAAAATGTGTTAAGTATCGAAATCATAGATTTCAACATTCATTGTTGAAATAGACGTTTTCGAGAAATAAGGAAATGATGGACTATAACGCTGTTGTTATAGTAAATGATTTTCGAAAGGAAATGTTTTGTATAGTATATGAGATTTATATATCTATCTAATTTTCGAATCCCTATACTAGTGATTTTGGGTTGTCGTAACGATGTTTTATGCAACATTCGTTTTGACCCAAATAAATGTGTTTAAAGAGAACGTTTTCCTTAAAGAATAAAATATATACTTAATCCTGATTTAAGTATATGTAATATTTTCTAAGTGTTGAAAATAAAGAGAATTGTGAATTATTTATTTTTACATAAGTATATGGAAATGTTTTCCAAAGTTGAAATGGTTTTGAGATTATATCTTTTTAAAGGATTCTCGTATTCAAAGTGAATATTTGGCAAGTGATTTAATTAATAAAAGATTAATTAAAGGGCCTAGTGATTGTATATGGTACTAAATATTTGTTTGTTTGCTTTGATAGTTAAATAACCGACTATCAAATTTGGCCATTTTAGTTCCTCGACTTGATGTGGGAATTATTTAGTCGTACACTTAGTACGTAGCCTTCTGTGTAGGCTTGATTATCGTTTGTGTTGAGGATGTTGATTCGTTAGTGCGGAGTATTACTCCAATCTATCGAGCTTCCTTCTTGGCCAAAGGATAGCAAGTTGAAAGTTGTAGATGTGATAAGTCTATGAGACTTAGTTTCTGTGTGAGGTTGAGCAACGCTTTTGCATTGTTGGTACGAAGAGACCGGGATCAGGTTTATCCGAAAACCACTTCGGACCAACGTATATGCGACGATTGTGCAGGTTGCTTGTGATGATATTCCGGATTTTCATAGTGGAGGCTGCTTGTTGATCGTTTGGGGTTAAAATCCCAATATACATCCAGTAGCAGTAGTCTCTTTTCATTATGAAATATCCAATGCAAGGACTATTCGGTACTAATCCTAGGGATTTCCCAACAGGATGTGGTAGGAAAGTGCCTTCGGTTTGTCCTATTCCTGGACAACTTGTATGAATGTTTGTCTGACATTGCATTTCTTAAGATTACGTACATTGGTTTTTACATACGTACATTTGTTTGGTGGCGGAGAAGGAAACTTCTCTTAGCTTAACACTCTTCCTTGAGACGTACGAGCTCAAGGGTTGTATTTTTGTGGAAAGCAATTAGTAGTCAACGGAAATGGCCGTGTGGCATTCATAGTGATGTGATTGTGAAAAGTAATTGTTACCTTAGGCCTCATCAACCGGAAATGACCAAAGCAGGGTTAGATGCGGCAAGGCTAAGTGGGTCGCTCCCATTAGGATATGATCGTCCTCTTCTAGATATATCTTTATATGCTATGATGTCGTGTATCTGATTATTGTGGTTTGTATGCTTCGAGGGCCCTCGGTAAAGGTCGGTAGCGACCGGAGGATGACATATTCGGTACCATCTAGTTATAGAGGTGGGCCGGTGTTGTGTTGGTAGAGAAACTTTGTGATGGTTTCTCGGTACATTCTTCTAGAGGTGTACTGTCGGAAGGTAGTCCCTTACCTGGTCATTTGTATGGAAATTTTATTTTTAAAAACAAATACATTGATTTCGGCAATAATTAATTAATATAAAATAATATATTATTAAAAATTCAAATTTTAAAATTTTTGAAATTCTAGGATCATGAATGAAAAGTTATGAAAAATTTTGAAGAATTTTACAATTAAATTATTATTTTTTATAAATCTTAAACAGCTTTTCCAAAATAATATTAATTATTAAAAATAATAAAATTTATTGAAAAAATCCTAAATTTTTTATATACGTTTCTAGAATGAAATAATATTTTAAAAAAATATAAAATTGAATTTTTAATTTAATAATTATTTTAAATATAATAAACAATTCAAAATACAATTAATGTTAATTTAAAAAAATTAATATATGTATGGTAATTAATTTTTGAATTTTTAAATTCATATTATATATAAATAAGTGTACTAAATTTTTTAAATCATATATATATCTTATATATGCATATATGTTATTATGAGAGAGAAATATACATTGATACACACACATATGAATTTATTAATAAATATATATATAAAACAATTATTAATGACAAAAATTGATTTTTTACAGTAAACAACATTTGTCTATACATAAATAAAATAGTATAATAAACAAATTATGCTCATAACCAAACTGATTTGTGACAACTATATCTACTTACAAAATCTCGCCTAACTAAACATATAGTAGCAATATATTTAAATAGATATGAAATTGCTCATTATAGGATCACAGAATATAATTTAATTACTGTAATATGAATTAAAATTACCAATTTAATGATGCCTTTGAATCCACGTTGAAGCAATGACTTCCTTTCCTTTTACTGTCCTTGATTCGTTAGATTGCAAGTTCGGAATCACCGACCTCTAATTATCGAATAGTATTATTTTAATTTGAAATATATTTGAGAATTTTGGAGTGGATTGACAGCTATGTTTTAACCGGCAATGTAGAAGGTAATGGAGGCCAAAAAAGGTTAGTCATTATATATATATATATGGTTGTATTAGAGAGAAACTAGAAAAACCTTTTTACTCATTCTCACTTGATCTCAACCCATTATCTCCAAGGCAATTCCCTATGTTTTAGCCAGCCCTAGACCTTCCCAAAACTGAAATTTTGCAGCCCTAATGATGGGCCTTAAACCCATCTAAGCCCAAGCCAAAATACTATACAATTAAATCTAATTTAATCGCTTGTCGATATTGTGTATCGATCGATATATTTATAACTATTATAAATATATATAACATTATTTATTTCTCAAATCATATTAAAATTTATAATTAATATTTCATAAATATTAATTAATTTAATTAATTTATAACAATTATAAACTAATTTAATCGTTCGTTCTTAAGGGAATTCATCATTTCGGTTGTGTAACACTTGGGTGTAAATTTAGTCAGCGGTCGACATCGAACTATTTTTATGTTAATGTTCACACGTCACTTAGCAGGTGGTGTGACATTATGGCCAAATTTATCGCTTACCCATTTTCGATAAAATCCAATTTTAGTTTAATAAGCGTTACCCGGTTGTGACATTTGTTTACACCAATTCTCTTCGTCAAAACTATATCACTTTGGACTTATGGAATTTGGTAATGGTCAAAATTCCAACCTCATCCACATTCAACTTTATAGTCCAAATACAAAGTCCTTGGTTCAATAATAACAATTATTATTAACTGAAATGCTCTGGCTAGAGACTTTGACTTTGAGTTGACTTGAGTTGACTGTGATACTAACCGCATATAACTGAGGAGACGAATCCTCTCTTGAATAGTGCTTCACTTCCAATACTTCCACTCGACCCAACTATAGCCCCTCGATGGATGCCATACCATGATTTGACTATAATCAAAGTGGAGTTTTCATATTGAAGATCCACGGTATTTTAAAGTCGAGAGAACTGTGTAAATCAGTCGCATCGATATTTTCTGTTTGACCTTAGTTATATTAACCAACATAAAACTATCGAGTGAGTCGTTCCATAGTTATCCAATAACTATTAGTACGTAACCCCTAGGTGCCAGCAGCACTCATGAGTAATACACTGCCCAACATTTGGAGAGCGTTACATACTCCAGTCTCAATGGATACATCGATATCCAATCTCGATGCATCTTGGGTAGGAACATTTAAAACAGTATATTTGTTTCGTTGTGATAAATTGCTCACAGTTACAACACTTTGTAACTACTATCACAAAATATACCATTTATGGATTTTTCTATTAAATATACTTTTAATTAAGTTAATTAATTAATATAATCACATTATATCAAGTATATAATAGGAAAAAAATACATTTTATTTCAAACAAGATTGGTCAACAAGTCAGATATATATAACAAATTACATAATTGCCCCTTGGGCATCCCCCTAACTCTATCAGACCCCAAGTGCAAGTAGAAGATTCATAAAGTTAGGGGTATGCCTAGGCGCGATTATGTAATTTGTTACATATCTCTATCTCGATAATCAATATCGTTCAAAATAAAAGGTGTTTTTTCTATTATATACATGATATAATGGGTTATGTTAACTAACTAACTAAAAGTATATTTAATAGGAAATTCATAAATAGTATTGTAACGACCCGTATTTTAGGACTTCAAATTTGAATATATAATTTATTTAAATATTCGAATTTGGATTAAATTATAATAAATCTTTGTTCCAAATTTGGACTTGATTTTTAATGACATATTTTTAATTTAATTTTTGAAATTTTTCCATAATTTTTATTTTGGAAAATATATAAATTCTCGTTTGACGTATTTTATGGCAAACGCTTGCATTTTGGGACTTCATAGAATTTAATAACTTGCCTATTTCATTTTTGTTTTGTGATCGTGTAACGTTGTTATGCGCGATCGTACTTTATATTCTATCGATCGCGGCTCGTAATTGGAATTTATATTTCATTTCAGCATTTAACAATCCATATCAAGGTATATAACTGGAATAAAATCAACAGGTAAATAACTGAAAATTAAAAACACTACGGTAAGAAACCCGGATTTCTCAACAAATTTTCCCTGTATTTCAATTTTAAATGCCATTCGCTTTTCTAAGCGGGCATTTGACCAAATCAATCAATAATTTCATTTAAACACAAATAGTAAATTTTATCTACTATATAACATACAAATAAACCAAAAAGTTGAGTTTAACTCATCGAAAATTTCGGTTGGCGCCGAAGCGTTCCGGTTTTGAACTAAAATCGAACGACGTCCGATTTTAACCCAAACTTTCACTTGTCCTAAATTCAACCAAACCATTCCATCGTGTATCCTTAACCATTACGAGCGCAAAGCAAAAGACTGCGTCTTGATTGGACTTTGTACGAGCAAGTTATTCAATATATAAGTTATCAATTTTTATATTATAAATTAAATACTAATTGCATTCTTTTTAATTACTAATTACCATTAACTAATCCATCTTCCTCTATTATAATCTCCCACCTAATTACATGCTCCCAAACTTTGCCATGGCCGATCACTTCCACCACCTCTAGCTCCTCTATTTTTTCACGAGATGCTACAAAACTACCACCAATTTTACCCTCTATGCGAACTCCACCTTCCCAGCACCACCATTTTTCACCTGCAACACCCATCAAAATGCGTCCCACCCACACACGTTAACGGTTGGAGCACATCGCACTCCTCCACCATGGACTGGACCTCACCAAAATCGACCACGAGGTGCTAAACTCCTCCATGGACCTAAATATAGCCTTAAATTAGCCTCCCATCGCATAAGTCGATCAAATTTCTTAACCCTAGTTTTATACTACTCACGTTCATTCACTGTCGATCACCAAAACCGATGTTGCACCCTTCATAAATTCATCTACATGTAGATCTAGGCTTTCCAAGTTCAAAGATACAAGCTTTTGGTTTTTTAGATTTTTATTTGATTTGTCATTGATGTAACGACCCTAACCTAAAAGCTATGATAAACAAGGCCTGCGGTGAGAAGACTGAGAAAAGAGAAGGGATTGCAACTGAATTGTGTTCTCGAGAGGAGGCAACAGTGATCGAAGAGTAGAAAGGGTGCATCAGAAATAAGCATGGAAACCTGGGTGGCATATCAGTGTGTATGTGTCAATATATCAGTAGTGCTGGGCTTATTACTTGTGCTTGTATCATCAGTGTTTGGGTTGTTATTGGGCTGAGGCAAATGTGTGTACTGGTCTATAAATACTAGTGTGTGTCTTGTAATTGAGTGTGAAGAAAATCTGAATAAAATTGCTTCTCAATTTTCATTTTATTGCTGAGTACTTTTGAGTTAGTTGATTGTTTGATATTATCTGTTGTTAATTACAGTTTCAAATTGATCTGATACTTCCTTCTTGTTCATTTTAGTCGTAATTCATCTTGTTCTTCTTGTCATATCTAATCTCTGTTTTGATTCAAGTTACCTTAGCAAATTAATCATTGTTTTCTTTTACTTCTTACTACCTGTTTTTCTTTGTATCAGTTTGAAATTCATTTTTGTTTTGATAACCCTTGCTAGTCTGTTCTTGATCTTGTATGAGTTCTTCTTGAATCTCCTTCCTGTTATTTTTTCAGTTTTAGTTGCAATATTAATTCAGTTCTATTATTCTGATTTTCCTATATTTTCCAGTTCTTGAATTGTTACCAATTTTCTTGCTACAAAACTCATTCTTTGTACTCACAAACTGTTACTTTAAATCTGGTATCTTCTTCCCAGAAACTTCATCTTCCACTTCGAGTAAAACCCTTAATTTCCCTATACTTCCTTCGAGTCACCACAAAAACTGCTTCGGGTTCTTGATTTCTATCAACCTCTGTTCTTTTCCATTGAGCGAATTGAGTACAGAATCAATCTATGCACGTGCACATACTCCAAATCATCATCTTCATCCCAAAACTTATCATCCCCATTTCAGATCCTCCTTGCAAACGCCATGGCCAAGAACCAAGATCAACCGGGACCTTCCAATTTGGTATCAGAGCAGTCGACGGAATTTAACAACGATCCCTCACTCGATCCTGATCTTGCCCAAAACCCAAACCCAACCCTAAATTCCACTTTTGATGATCCATGGCTGCGGCAAGAAGAAATCAACGATCGCACTACCTTTGCTCTAAGGAATTTGGAAATTACAACCAGAAATCTTGAGTTTGCAGTTCAAAAGTTGGACAAAAAATTCGATCAATCTGCCAAAGATCTGAATACTAAGTTTGAAGGTGTACATAACATGTTAACCACCCTTGTAAATGAAAGTTGCACTGACAAGAACTCTTTTCAACCACCTTCCACAGCTTATCCACCTCAGACAACCTTCCCACCTTACCCTCCTCCTCCCGTACAATCTGTACATCCAACACAGCCACCACCTCCCAGAATTCAAACGCAACACCACCGAACACCTATGCCACCACCCAGGAATGTTCCCTTCTTTAATGCCCCTCCAAGATATCCTCAAGAACCCTTGTTTCCTCATCAACACAGAAATCCAATTCCTGACCATCATAACCATTCATCATATCCTACCATCAAACTTGATTTCCCTACCTATTCTGGTGAAGAAACAGTAGCAGACTGGCTGAGGCAAGTCGAGCAATACTTCAAATTTCACCACACTGAAGAGTATCAATGGGTCGAAATCTGTTCTGTTGCCTTGAAGAAAGAGGCCTTGCAATGGTATCATTGGTATGTTAACACGGTAAATAATAATGGATCATGGGAAGTTTTTAAAGATGAGATAATGGTCAGGTTTAATTCGGAGGAAATAGAAAGGCCATTTGAGACCTTGTCCAAACTCAAGCAACATACAACAGTAAGAGCTTACCTGAGTAAGTTTGAGCAATTACAGGCTGTAGTGGAAACTTTACCTCCACGCTATTTACTTGATAGGTTTATTGGGGGTTTAAAGGAAGAGATTAGATATGATGTTCTTACTTCACGACCGGTTGATTTCAGAGAAGCAGTTTCTCTTGCCAAAATGTTTGAGAGTAAATGTCTTCAGACCAAGAAGCTTAAGTATCCATCATCCAATATTTCAACTACCAGTTCCAAAACAAATCAGCTACCACTGTCAAAGTCAAGCCAAGAATCAACTACTTCTTCCCCAGATAATCATACCACTAACTCTAAGGACACCCAACTTGAATCACTGGCAAAAAATAAGGGACTTACCCCTAATCAAATCATTGAGATGAGGAGGAAAAATTTGTGTTACGGTTGTAAAGAAAAATGGTCAAGAGACACAAATGTAAAAATTCTCAAATCTATGTTTTGGAAGGCATGATGCCACTACACAACTGGACAGACTCTGATGAAAGTAAGATATCCACAACTGAATCTGAGGTACAAGTAGAAGAGACTTTAGCAATCACATTACAAGCTTTATGTGGGATTCCTGCATTATCCACCATCAAGGTAAAGGGCAGTATTCAAGGCAAACCAGTACACATCTTAATTGACTCGGGCTCTACTCATAGTTTCATCAATGACAAACTTGCTAGAAAGCTGAACTTAAAAATTGATGGAACAAAATTGTTTGAAGTAATGGTAGCTAATGGAGATAGGTTAACTGGTTCTGGAGTTTGTAATGATGTAGTGTTGAAATGCCAAGGCTGTATCATGACAGTAGATTTACTTTTGTTTCCATTAGATGGCTGTCAAGTCGTGCTCGGAGCACAGTGGATGAAAAGTTTGGGTGAAATAACTCTCAACTTAGATCAGTTGCAAGTGAAATTTGTTTATAATGATAAGCAATATGTATGGCAAGGGCTGAAGCAAGATGAGTTGAAAATTGTTGACAAGAAAAAGTTAAATAAAGAATATGTACATGGCCAGATAGCCATGATGGTTTGTTGCCAATCTATGCAATTAGAAAATGATTCAAACCCTATTCCACCTGAGATTGATACCATGCTACAACAATTTCCTCTGATCACTAACCCTTCTCCCAGTTTACCACCCACCAGATCCCATGACCACCGAATACCCCTCTTACCAAATACTAAACCTGTTTGCCTCAAACCTTACCGGCACTCACATCAAGTAAAGAATGAATTGGAAAAAATAATTCAAGACATGTTAAAGTCTGGCATCATTAGGCCTAGTCACAGTTCCTACTCATCTCCGGTTGTTATGGTGAGAAAGAAGGATGGATCATGGAGATTATGCGTTGATTACCGAAGATTGAATGCACAAACTATTAAAGACAAGTTTCCTATTCCACTTATTGAAGAGCTTTTTGATGAGTTGCATGGTTCTCAATATTATTCCAAGTTAGACTTAAGATCTGGATATCATCAGATCAGAATGATTGAAGAGGACATCCACAAAACCGCCTTTAGAACCCATGATGGCCACTATGAGTTTGTGGTGATGCCCTTTGGTTTATCAAATGCTCCCTCCACTTTTCAATCCCTTATGAATGATATATTTCGAGCTTATTTGAGAAAATTTATTTTAGTATTTTTTGATGATATACTCATATATAGTAGAACCTGGGATGACCATATTAGGCATCTTAAGGTGGCACTTCAACTTTTACAAAAAAATGCTTTGGTAATCAAACTTTCTAAATGCAGATTTGCCAAGCAAGCTATTGATTATCTGGGTCATGTTATATCTGTTGAAGGTCTCTCTGTTGATCCCAGCAAAGTACATGCAGTTCTTACTTGGTCACTACCTCAAAATTTGAAGGCTTTGAGAGGGTTTTTAGGTCTTACTGGATATTACCGTAAATTCATTAAGGACTATGGTATAATTGCTAAACCTTTAACTTCAATGTTGAAGAAAGATGCCTTTAAATGGAGTGTTGAAGCAAAGGAGGCCTTTGAACAGTTGAAACAATGCTTGGTCTCACCACCAGTATTAGCCATGCCAGATTTCACTCAACCTTTCATTTTGGAGTGTGATGCCAGTGGTAAAGGGGTAGGTGCAGTTCTCCTTCAAAACAAAAGACCTATAGCTTACTTAAGCAAAGCTCTCCAGGGGAGGAGTCTGGCTTTGTCAACTTATGAGAAAGAACTTCTTGCTATTATCATTGCTACCAGAAAATGGTCACAATACTTGATGGGTAGACAATTTGTAATAAGAACTGATCATCAAAGTTTGAAATACTTGTTAACACAGCAATTACACACTGGTGTACAAGGGAAATGGTTGGCTAAACTTCATGCATTTGACTATAAAGTGGAGTATAAAAGTGGAGAGGAAAATAAAGTGGCTGATGCATTATCCAGGAGGGGTGAGAGTGAAGCAACTCAAGTGACTGTCCAAGCAATATCTTCTGTACAAACTCCTTGGTTACCAAAACTCAAAGAGGCTCTGCACCAATATTCATGGTATCAACAGCTGTTGGCAAAAGTACAAGCAAAGGAATTACCAGAAAGTAAATACAGGGGAGTTGAAGACTTGATTTTCAGAAGAGGAAAGATTTTGGTGGATCATCACTTAACCTCCTTGACGCAGTTTCTTGTTGAAGAATATCACTCATCTCCTTTAGGAGGACACTCTGGCATTAAAGCAACTTTGCATAGGTTAAGGCAGGTTTTTCACTGGAAAAATTTAAAGGCTAGTGTTGAAGAATTTGTCAAAGCTTGTGAGGAATGTCAAAGAAACAAGCATGAGAACATTCTAGTGCCAGGATTACTGCAGCCTCTTCCCATACCTGACAATGTTTGGACTGACATTTCGATGGATTTTATTACATGCCTTCCCAAGAGTCACAAATATACTATCATATTTGTGGTAGTAGATAGGTTAAGTAAATATGCTCACTTCTTTCCACTTCAACATCCATATACTGCAAGGGATGTGGCCTTGATATTTTTTCAGGGAGTCTTTAAATTGCATGGCCTACCAAAGTCTATTGTAAGTGACAGAGACCCTATCTTCACAAGTCTTTTTTGGCAAGAACTCTTTAAACTTCAAGGAAGATCACTTAAACTCAGTTCGGCCTATCATCCCCAAAGTGATGGTCAAACCGAAGTAGTAAATAAAATTCTTGAATGTTATCTAAGATGTTATGTATGTCATAAGCCTAGTGAATGGTTTAAATGGCTGCCTTTAGCTGAATACTGGTATAACACTACTTGGAAGACCTCTACAAAAACTACTCCTTATAAAATTGTGTATGGTGTTGACCCACCCACCTTGCTCTCTTATGTGTCTGCCACTGCCAAGGTTGAGCAAGTTGAAGAAGAGTTATTCACTAGAGACATTATGATTCAATTTCTTAAAGACAGTTTGAAGGTATCTCAAGACAGAATGAAGAGGTATGCAGATCTTAGAAGGACTGAACGACAGTTTGAAGTAGGAGACTGGGTATTTCTTAAATTGCAACCCTATAAACAGATCACCGCTAGAGAGTATAAGACACACAAGCTTTCTCCCAAGTTCTTTGGTCCTTATCAAGTCATAGAAAAGATAGGATCTGTAGCTTATAGAATCCAACTTCCTGAGAATACTCGAATCCATAACGTGTTTCATGTTTCGCAGTTGAAAAAGAAGGTAGGCGATACTATAGTCATCCAAGATGGCCTTCCCAGTTTTACAGAAGAGATAGTTGAACAACCAGAGAGAATACTGGATCGAAGGATGGTTCCCCGAAATAATGATGTGGTGGTACAGATTTTGGTTAAGTGGAAAGACAGAACTGAAGAAGAGGCTACGTGGGAAGATTATTGGCCAATGATCAAGAGATTTCCTACCCTAGACCTTGAGGCAAGGTCTGTTCTAAAAGTACAGGGGAGTTGTAACGACCCTAACCTAAAAGCTATGATAAACAAGGCCTGCGGTGAGAAGACTGAGAAAAGAGAAGGGATTGCAACTGAATTGTGTTCTCGAGAGGAGGCAACAGTGATCGAAGAGTAGAAAGGGTGCGTCAGAAATAAGCATGGAAACCTGGGAGGCATATCAGTGTGTATGTGTCAATATATCAGTAGTGCTGGGCTTATTACTTGTGCTTGTATCATCAGTGTTTGGGTTGTTATTGGGCTGAGGCAAATGTGTGTACTGGTCTATAAATACTAGTGTATGTCTTGTAATTGAGTGTGAAGAAAATCTGAATAAAATTGCTTCTCAATTTTCATTTTATTGCTGAGTACTTTTGAGTTAGTTGATTGTTTGATATTATCTGTTGTTAATTACAGTTTCAAATTGATCTGATACTTCCTTCTTGTTCATTTTAGTCGTAATTCATCTTGTTCTTCTTGTCATATCTAATCTCTGTTTTGATTCAAGTTACCTTAGCAAATTAATCATTGTTTTCTTTTACTTCTTACTACCTGTTTTTCTTTGTATCAGTTTGAAATTCATTTTTGTTTTGATAACCCTTGCTAGTCTGTTCTTGATCTTGTATCAGTTCTTCTTGAATCTCCTTCCTGTTATTTTTTCAGTTTTAGTTGCAATATTAATTCAGTTCTATTATTCTGATTTTCCTATATTTTCCAGTTCTTGAATTGTTACCAATTTTCTTGCTACAAAACTCATTCTTTGTACTCACAAACTGTTACTTTAAATCTGGTATCTTCTTCCCAGAAACTTCATCTTCCACTTCGAGTAAAACCCTTAATTTCCCTATACTTCCTTCGAGTCACCACAAAAACTGCTTTGGGTTCTTGATTTCTATCAACCTCTGTTCTTTTCCATTGAGCGAATTGTGTACAGAATCAATCTGTGCACGTGTACATACTCCAAATCATCATCTTCATCCCAAAACTTATCATCCCCATTTCAGATCCTCCTTGCAAACGCCATGGCCAAGAACCAAGATCAACCGGGACCTTCCAATTGAATTTACAAGGAGGTGGATATATTTTTCTGTTTTAAAATAAAAGTTAATGGAACGGTATAAAGTAGAAGAGGAAAAGGTGTAGGATTTGTTTTGGTTAAGGGTTCGACTTATATTTAATTTGCGATCTCCGACATTTCACCGCACAGATTTTGTTCGCGTATGAACTACGAAGGACCAACAAAAATACAGTCGCGCTCAAAACAGCGATGCAGCATCAAAACAATAATAATACACATGGATTATCTGATTCTGTAACATCACAAAAATATCGTCATTTGCCGAAAAATCGACAAACGATAATTTAAATAATTTCCAAATTAAAAATTATAAAAAAATCAAATAAATTAAATTTAAAATACGTCATTAAAATCGAGTCGTTTTATTAAAAATAAAATTTCTTATTATTTATTGAATTTGAATCAAATCTGAAATTTTAAATAAATTTAACATTACTATTCGAAATATTAAAAATTTCGAGTCATTACATTACTAACAAACAAAGCAAAAGAAGGGGTCTTTGGCTTTAAAAAACTCCTCTTTTGCTTCGGCTGTTATTAACAACCAAAGCAGAAGATCCTCTCTTTTGTTTTGGCTGTGTTAGTAACAACCGAAGCAAAAGTGTGCTTCTCGCACCAAAATACTAAAATAGACAACCATGTGTGCGCGCGCGCGTATGAGGAAATTAGGTAAAATGACAAGCTTTGAAAGAAATTTAGACCGAAGGACGCCAAGTTTCATTTTTATACTGAAGGACAAATGCTAGTTATAATTAGCATTATATTCAACTTTTACACTATACAAAATGTTAGTTATATCTAGTATTATATTCAGTTTTACATTATACAAAATGCTAGTTATAACTATATTGTCCTTCGGCCTAAAAAATAAACTTTATGTCCTTCGGCCTTAAAAAATTTTTTTAAATTTGTCCTTATGCCTATTTTCTTGTGTGTGTAATCATAACAGACAATTCTATATACAACAAAGTAGTGAGTAAAATACATATGAGCAGCAGATTCAAAATTAATAATAATAAAGAACACGTGCTTATTATTCGTATTCTTGAAATTAATTACAATTTTGTACTACGATATTATCACAAAATTCTCATAAATTACAACATGTACCTACTCCAGCACCTAACAGTTGATGAGTTGAAAATTTTCTATAGTGTGGTAGCTGAAATACCCAAATTTTGCCCAAGAGCTAAAGCTTCAGAAATGACAAGCATGCTTGCTGCCATCGCCAGATTGTTATAAATTTTATCAACCTTCTTAAGAAATCACGTATCAGTAAATCCATTTCAAGTCTTTTAATGATGGTGCTACTAAAAGCTAATCTAGAAATAAATTATACGAAGAATAGTATTTGAATAATGGACAATTTTTTAAATCAAGCCCGAACAAAAAACATATTTCAATTTTAGACCTGAATCGAAACTTATTGCAAAAATAAGCCTCATTTTGCGCAAATATGGATTGCACAAGTGTATTTTTGCTAAAAAAAATTATACATGCGCAAATTTGGATTGCGCAAGTGTTATTTTTAAAAAATAAAAAAATTGTGCTTGAGCATTTATGGAATGCGCAAGTATAATTTTTGAATTTTTTTTTACACTTGCGCATATTTGGATTGCGCAAGTATAAAACGTTGAAAAAAATAAAACGAGACCTAGTTTTGCAATTAGTTTTCTATGATGCCTATTTCTACAATATGTTATTTTGCCAAGCACTGTTTGAAAAATTGTCCTTGAATAATATCTTACTATATATTCATAAATGCATATGATTAATTTTCAATATTGATAATAAACATGATCTCTTATATATTTTGTTCACTAATGTGCACTTCCTTGAAGCTACAATTATAACTTTTTTATTTTCGGTAAATCATGTATAATTGCCTAAAATTCAAATTAATAAATTTTTTGTAGCTATAAATATATATATATACAAAATTAACTTAAATTAGTGATGAACAAACTAACCTGAGGTAGTGGAGTTAGAGAATTGGCTTTGTGCAACTGCAAGGCATACTTAAAGTTCCACAACACATCACCCATGGATGGTCTGACGACACCGTATTCTGCTAAACACTTTCCAGCGGCCTCAACATACTTGTTCATTGAATCTATATTTATGCATCCCACCAATTTCGGATCAATGATCTTTTCAGTTGATCTGTTTCTTTTCTGTTTCATTGCCCATTCTGCTAAATTTACCTGTTTACATAAGTTAGATGTTAGTTTATTTTTATTTTTTTTCTGTTAAGACTTTCCCTTCAATGTACATCTTTCATTCTCACTTTTCTGAAACTTATGGAGTTGGACTAACTCTAGATGAAACTAGAGTACAGTGGTATCTTAATTTCCTACCTATATCATAATTTAGCTATATTTCAATTTGATAATGTATATATTATACATAACATTAAGCAAAACATGTCATTTAGTGTACACTAGTACAATCGTATAACGATGGAAAAACCGACCGTTGAGATGTTGCAACATGGAAAAAATATTTATTGTAAATTTTTATTATTTTAATTAAATGTGTAATTATGATACCTTGAACAAAAAAAATATTTGCATCATATTAACACATTCATCATACCTTAAGTTACACGATTGAAAATGACGCAAATCATGCAAATGCTTAATCAAAGCCAGCAAATACATTGAATTTGCAGTACCAGTATTATATACAAGCATCTAGCAGCTAGCAACACTTTGTTGGTTTTCTTTAATATCCATTTAAGTAGCATAGTTCTTAGTGATGGTCCAAGTTTGTAATGGTGTTTATAACTACATATTTCATCATTTCATATTCAATGTAATGTTACTAATAATCAATTTCAGTTTTGCTACCTAAATTTTAAAATGTGCAAGCAAAAGGCTAAACCGCATACATAAAATATACAATTTGCTACTTAGAAAACACAAACATTATACTCCAGAGTTTGCCAGAGATGGGAAATGCAGTGGTGTGCAACAATCTTGCCATGACGTTTCCTGCATGTACAAATAGCAGTCTCTCTGTCGTTAAGCAGGACACATTTATAATATAACCCACTTATTATGCTAACTATATGAATGTGTTTTTTGAATCAAAATCATAAGTTGAAATCAAAATAAAGAAAGGAAAAAAAAATCCTGAACCAACCATTAAATCGTACATCCACAAAATCAATAGTAACTAGTTTTTACATTGTTGAGATCTCAAACCTACAAAAAAGAGTACCATTATGGCTACAAAGAAAAATTAATTCATGGTAATTGAGTACTTATCACAAATTCTTTTTTCCCCAAACTCAACAATCAGTTCCTTAGATTGAAGCAGCTGCGAAATCTCTACCCATGGCAAATGAATAGTATAATCACTACGACAAAATATCCATTTCGGAACTGGCGGATCTCATTCAAAAACACATGACATAGGAGGGGATTACATTTCTGAAAAACAATTATTTGATCATGCCTTAAAGTGATAATTCTCACCCTGTTCGCCATTGATACTTGGAGTAGGTAAACTAACATTTTCATTGTAAGCAAATTCCATTTCGATAATTCACAATAACAAGTTTATTGATGTGTAAACTTTTAGATTCGCTGGTAAAAAGGACCGTGGTTGATGAAATACCTCTAAGAAATTATTTCACACTTTTTGACTTGCAACTGACAAAGAAGTGCGTATATCCACTAAAATAATAGAACAATGCTTGAAAGTTGAAATGAACACTGAAATTTTCATAAGATGAGGACTTACATCATGAAGAGTGTCACCATTTCCAGTAGTTTCATTAGTTTCAATAACAGGAACAGCATTCAAACCAGCAGATTTCATGGATTTGATGACATCAATAACTTTAGAGAACTTGGTTACTGCAAATAAGCTCTCATTTAGTGCTCCCAGATTGCGAACACTATCAGATATAATATCCTCAAGTTCGTTCCCATGTTCTCTCTTGTTCCACAAATCTTAGTGGCAGCACAAACTTAGATTTTATAGCAAACCATAACACGAAAGAAAATGAAAATTAGGGTTTTAGGACTAATCGGGGATGAAATATAAAAAATCAATAGTCGCGTACCAAAATGAAGAAACAATTGAAGTCCAAAAAAAGGGGTTTATAGGAAAACAATAAGTCTGATATAGTCTGAATAATGCGAATTGAAGAGGGAAGAGAAATCAGCAGAAAAAGAAGAGAAAAGAGGAGCATGGAATATCGCAGAGAAAGACGGAAGCATTGTGCCTTATTTTTTTGGGCTTCCGAAGAAATTGAATCAATTTCCCAATCAATTCTTTAACTGATCAACAAATAGATTTATTGGTTAGTACCTGATTTAGTGATTTCTGGAATTGCGTTATGCTCTTCTTCTCTCTGTAGTAAGACTTGAGAATATTAGAGGGATTTTAATCAAATGAGATCATAATATGAAGAAGAATTAGCAAATGAAGCGAAAAGATAGGGAAAATGGTCAAATGGAGAAGAATGGGGAGTAGGAGGAGGATACGGGAAACAAATTAAGAGACAGAAGCCATGTTTTTTTGGCTTCAGAAAAATTGATTTTGACTAGTAGAAGTAGGCAAACCTTTCTACGGTCGGTTTGATAATATTAGAACAAAACATGTACATAATACTGGAGCAAAATATTAGAACGGACTGGCCAAAATTCTGAAAAATACAGAACATCAAATTTTCAACTGAACACAGGAAGTAAGATATCAGCCTCGTCTAAATTGTTGGCATGACAGGATATTAACATCATCTATGCCATAGCTAGCATAAACCATGTTTGTAAAGCTATTATAGTATGCACCACCAATGCAAAGGGATCGTGACAGTTAGCAAGAACAAAAGAAGATGATTAGTTACCAATATACAACTAGATATTATGGATAGCATTTTGACCCAAGTTCGTATATTTTTTGGAACTTTTACAACAATAACTTGCTCCCTATTTTGTGCTTATATGTAGAAAATAAAATGACATGATAAGGAAAGGTTAAATAATTGCTTAAAATATATAATACGGATTAAAGATATCCACATCAAAAAAATTATATGAATGAATACCATATATTTAATAGAAAAGCAAAATTTAGGAAGTCCAACAACATCAGAGGATTCACCCATGGACATATCATGTTTAGAAATAAATAGAACACGCATGGATTTTTGGAGTGAGATTTAAATTTTGTTCAATCACTAATAACAAATACTTCAGCAATCAAAAACCTATCCCAAAAATAAGCCTATTTCTTTGTTGATGTGCCAAAAGGCACAGCAAAGCCTTGCCAACGCTGTTGTGTGCAGCAGCTCCAAACCCAATCCGAAGGGACGAGTTCGGACCCATATGATCACTGTGAATCTTGATGCACATAAGCAAGTGCCATAATATAAGCAAGTGCATCAAATAAGTTTGAACCCATACAAGTTCGAAAACAACACAGTGTTTTGTTTTTGTTTTTCTATTATTATTACAACGAGAAGAAATGAGATGAAACTAGATGCACATGGCAAAAACGTGACTTGCTTACTTGTTAAATTCTGTTAAATTCAATAGACCATTCTCATCCACATCTGAAGCATTGAAGTGATCCTCTCTTCACCGTCAAAAATCTGAAGAAGCAGTATCTTCCGATAATAACATTAAATTAAAATCATAAATTAACCATTTAAGGGTGTGTTTAATTAGTTCAAGATGCAGTTCTAACTTGAGTAAAAGTTTGAAATCTGTACACAGACAAAATCCAAAAACCAAAAGTTGGGATTACCGAGCTATTCTTTAAGGCTCAAATTACCAATATAGAATGATTCCAACATGCAAAACTTTATAACGTTATGTATTTATTCAAGTTACAGCATTAGAAATATGCAGTACTATGTATTTCATGTTTCAGTTGAGATTCGAATAAAAGATACTGCCAAATACATACTTTTATAAATGCTGCTTACTCCACTCTACAAAAACGGCTAAAGTTCTTCTTAAATATCTAGATGAAATGGGTTTTTTGATAATTTATTTGAAATTTGAACTCCTAGATTTAGCTATGAACTGAGCAGGGAAGATTTGGCATTTTAAATATGCAATTCTTTGATATTTCATACTTCCAAAGCTGAGCATAGTATTGGCATTTTAAATATTTGATCTCCTAGATTCGGCATTTTAAATATATTAATGAATTTGATATTTGATATTTAAACTCACAAATAATGAATTTGAGCATAATTTGTATGAATATGTTTGTTGTAATCAAGCGTTGCTCCTGTTTTTGCGTAAAATTTGAGTTGCATTAGCTTCTTCCTTGTATTCTTTGGATTTGGCCTTCATAATCTATCTATGTTGGAGTTAACCTTAAGCTGCTGCTAAGGTTAATCAAATATGTTGTTGAGCAGCACCGGTTAATGATGGAAAAACGTTGTTGAGAAGCACTTGTAAATGATGGAAATAAAAAATAGACGAGAAAAAAATGGATATTTTCCAATAAAAAAGGTTGTTGTGGAGCAACTGCTAAGATTAATGGAAAAAAAAGGATCTCCAACAAAAAATGGATATTTTCCAATAAAAAGGTTGTTGTGGAGCAACTGCTAAGGTTAATGGAAAAAAAAGGATCTCCAACAAAAAATGGATATTTTCCAATAAAAAAGGTTGTTGTGGAGCAACTGCTAAGGTTAATAGAAAAAAAAGGATCTCCAACAAAAAATGGATATTTTCCAATAAAAAAGGTTGTTGTGGAGCAACTGCTAAGGTTAATGGAAAAAAAAGGATCTCCAACAAAAAATGGATATTTTCCAATAAAAAAAGGTTGTTGTGGAGCAACTGCTAAGGTTAATGGAAAAAAAAGGATGTCCAACAAAAAATGGATATTCTGCAATTGTCTGCATGCAGATGAGCAAAAAATAGACATGTATAAGTAAACATTTATTTTTCAAGAAGAAGAATAGAAAATAGTCGCTCTCTTCCTGATTTTCACACAAAAACAACTACTTTTATGTAACAAATCATGATCTG
Organism: Allium fistulosum; assembly: GCA_030737815.1. Lineage (NCBI taxonomy): Eukaryota > Viridiplantae > Streptophyta > Magnoliopsida > Asparagales > Amaryllidaceae > Allium > Allium fistulosum. The sequence goes on from CM060904.1 coordinate 538,756,636, forward strand.
CATATTCTCATCCTCTACCATTTGATGATACTAAGTATCTCCTTAGAAGAAGTAATTTTTGGCTAAACTGAAAATTAAAGCCAAGTGTCCCCTTTCTTGAAGGAAGCCTCAAAATGGCATTTTAAAGGCACTCCATTTGATATTTGAATAAACTTCCAATGTTGTTTACCTCCTAATTTATTTAACTTAAATTTTGGGTTCATTCATAAATTAAAGAAATTCTGGTGGGAACAATTACTTTGTTCTATATTAATAGCAACAATGTTATCTAATACGTTATATAGAACTCTGTAAATTACATAAATCACAAAATCATTCATGTGAAACTTTGAGCGAAACATGAATAAATAGATATAAGTTTACCTTCGCTACTGTAAGCATCTCTTGAGCCATTAGAAAATATGATGTTGCTTCCAAAATTCTCGAGCACGGATTTGATACTTTGCACGAACATCATACTTCAATTTAATCATCAATGTTTCTTGAAATGAAAATTCCTATTATTTTGAAGAAGAAAACAAATGTCTCCATCCTATATCGATATAGGCATATAAATGTTGTGAAGGAATCTGTTTAGAAACTAACATGCCCTACGAATTCCATAGTCCCCAATTGGGCCTTGGAGTTGCTCTGAAAAAAATTTAGCATTGCCCTATTAACTTTTTTGTAACGATATGCCTTACTTACCACTAAAGACGTCACTTAATACATTCTAGATATTCGTATGCTGATCATTTAGTCGTCCAAAAGACGGATCATTAGGGTGAAAGAAAGAAAGACAGGATAGAATCTCACAGAAACATGACGAGTAACATATAATATATAAATCAGGTCTTTACAAAAAGAAAGAAGTTTAATGTACATATAATATTAGAGTACATTACCTTATTATCAGCTTGGACGGTTACAACAACCTGCCCATACAATTGCTAATATCTACAACAATAACAAATAGCGGAAAATAAAAGAAAATACGAAAGTATGTCTTGGGCATCCAGCTCATCTCCTGAACTCCAAAGCATCCAAAGCTAATATGAAAACATGTTCAGTCTGACCCAAGCATTATAAGAAAACAATGTCCGGGTCAGTCTAGTAAAACCAGAGTGAGAAACTCAAATCACAAGGAATTTTATTATAACTTATAACATCCTTTAAAATCAAAGGTATCACGTAAGACCACACCGTACATAAACACGGACGGGTTTTTACCTTACAATAACCAAAACATTTTATATGAAAATCTAGTGATATTATCATAATGTCTAAGGTTTAAAATATTTATAATCAAGTAGTTGTGATGTGTGTACATCACAACAATAATAGGTATAAAATCCAAAACTCCTAAGTGATAGAGTTAGGGGTATGCTCTTGGGGCAATTATGTAATTTGTTACATATATCTAACTCGTTGACCAATCTTGTTCGAAATAAAAGGCTTTTCTTCCTATTATATACTTGATATAATGTGATTATATTTATTAATTAACTTAATTAAAAGTATATTTAATAGAAAAATCCATAAATTGTATATTTTGTGATAGTAGTTACAAAGTGTTGTAACCATGAGTAATTTATCACAACGAAAAAAAAATACCATTTTAAATGTTCCTAGTCAAGATGCATCGAGACTGGATATCGATGTATCAGTTGAGACTGGAGTACACAACGCTCTCCAAATGTTGGGGAGTGTATTACTCATGACTACTGGGGGCATCTAGGGGTTACGTACTAATAGTTATTGGAGAACTATGGAACGACTCACTCGATAGTTTTCTGTTGGTTAATATAACTAAGGTCAAACAGAAAATATCGATGTGACTGATTTACACAATTCTCTCGACTTGAGAATACTATGGATCTTCAATATGAAAGCTCTGCTTTGATTATAGCCAAATCATTGCATGGCGTCCATCGAGTGACTATAGTTGGGTCAAGTGGAAGTATTGGAAGTAAAGCACTATTCAAGAGAGGATTCGTCTCCTCAGTTATATGCGGTTAGTATCACAGTCAACCGAAGTCAACTCAAAGTCAAAGTCTCTAGTCAGAACATTTCGGTTAATAATAATTGTTATTATTGAACCAAGGACTTTGTATTTAAACTATAAAGTTGAATGTGGATGTGGTTGGAATTTTGACCATTACCAAATTCCATAAGTCCAAAGTGATATAGTTTTGACAAAGAGAACTGGTGTAAACAAATGTCATAACCGGGTAATGCTTATTAAACTAAAATTGGATTTTACCGAAAGTGAGTAAGCGAAGGCAATAATTTCACACCACCTGCTAAGTGACGTGTGCACGTTAACATTAGAATAGTTCGATGTTAATTGCTGACCAAATTTACACCCAAGAGTTACACAGCCGAAATGATGAATTCCCTTAAGACCGAATGATTTAATTAGTTTATAATTGTTATAAATTAATTAAATTAATTTATATTTATGAAATATTAATTATAAAATTTGAATATGATTTGGGAAATAAATAATGTTATATATATTTATGATGGTTATAAATATATCGATCGATATACAATATCGACAAGTGATTAAATTAGATTTAATTGCATAGTATTTTGGCTTAAGCTTAGATGGGTTTAAGGCCCATCATTAGGGTTGCAAAATTTTGGTTTTGGGAAGGTCTAGCGGTGGCTAAAACATAGGGAATTGTCTTGGAGATAATGCGTTGAGATCAAGTGAGAATGGGTTAAAAGGTTTTCCTCGTTTCTCTCTAGTACAATCTTATGTGTGTTTATATATATATATATATATATATATATATATATATCTAAAAATAATTACTAACCTTTTGGCCGCCATTACCTTCTACATTGCTGGTTAAAACATAGCTCTTAATCCACTCCAAAATTCTCAAATATATTTCAAATTAAAATAATACTATTCGATAGTTAGAGGTCGGTGATTCCGGACTTGCAATCTGACGAATTAAGAACAGTAAAAGGAAGGAAAGTCATTGCTTCAACGTGGATTCAAAGGTATCATTAAATTGGTAACTTTAATTCATATTACGGTAATTAAATTATATTCTATGTACTTATAATGAGCAATTTCATATCTGTTTAAATATATTGCTACTATATGTTTAGTTAGGTGAGATTTTTGTAAGTATTATATTATTTCTATCTATTTAAATATATTGCTACTATTTGTTTAAATTATATTATTTCCAAAAAACTGTTTATGATTTATTAAAAATAATAATTTAATTGAACAATTCTTCAAAAAAAATTGTAACCTTTCATTCATGATCCTAGAATTTTTAAAATTTTAAAATTTGAATTTTTAATAATATATTATTTTATATTAAATAATTATTGCCGAATTTTGAATTTTTAATACTATATTTTTGAAAATTTTGAATTTTTAATGTTCATCAATAGATTATTTTATGTTAACTATTTATGGATGAAAACATTATTTTATTCATAATATATACAAATTAAAATACTAAAATTATTGTGTTTGCAAAACTAAGTTAATTTTGAATTATAAATATAAATTTTAATAATCGTTCTCTCTCTCTTTATATATATATATATTTATATATATATATATTTATATATATATATATTTATATATATACATATATAAATGTTTTATGTTCATATATTATATATAATATATTTATACATACATGTGTGTGTGTATTGTAACACATATACATGCACATATTTGGACAATACATGAAATACAAAATGAGCTAATATGTCTGTTGCGATGTAAATCCCAACATCTTCATATGGGCATATTATACCTTTCACGGATTATTATGTTACACATGCACACACATATATGTATATGATACATTTATGTATAAAATAAATCAAATAAAATTAATTTCATATCTTAATATATTTGAATTTAAATAAAATAAATGATTTTATTTAAATGAAATTTAGAAATGTTCTAATTCAGTTAGACTTCATAGGCCCAATAAAGATCTAATAGGGTAAAATTTTTGAAATTCACCCATAACTTCCACTGCGGACTAGTCCAGTTCCAACACTAAGGATGTATCTGGAAAATGGAATGCCATAATTGGCAAGGTAAGACCACCTTCCGAAACAGTACACCTCAAGATAAAATGTATTTTGGGTTGCAGTTACCTTTGCAACTCGCACGACAAGACCGGCCTAACCCTGACTGGATAGTACCAAATATGATCACCCCTAGGTTGTTATCAACAACCAAAATAGGCCCCGAAGCATACATATAGGTATCGACTTTAGATAAGGCGATGATCATACTTTAATAGGAGTGACCCATATAGCTTTGCTGCATACCATGTTTTAACCATTACGGGGATGTGAGGCTTGAGAGGACTTGATTACCTTTGTCCTCCTAGAAAACCAGCTTGGAATGCTATCGCTGCCCTCTAGGCAGAAATGCAATGCCAGCATTCATCCATTCAAATTGTTCTGGGATCGAATAGACATTCAACATTTACTATCTTCCATTTTGGAATCACCTTCAGGAAGAATAGTTTAGCCTCATAGCATACTTCATAACGATCCATTACGACGTTATTAGTTTGGAGTGGTTCGGATAAATCATACTTATCTGAAACTGGTGTCTCCCAACTAAGCGGTAATTCCCGGTTTACTCAATTCTGGTTCTTTGGAAGAATACAACAATTATTCGAGTCCTCACCGGGGAACTAGAATATACACAACATACTTCCTGAGTTAAAAAGGGTTAACATTTAATGGCCGGTTATTTAACTATCAAATACACAATCAAACAATAATCCAGAGATTTGATTTTCCCATAGCAACCACTAAGCCTCAAAATAAGTTTTTGTTTATTTAAATCTCTTTTTAGAATATTTATCAAAATATTCATGTACTTATCACACTGGAATAAGTATATTCATAAATCATTATGAAAGATTTCTCATTTCAAAATCATAATAAAAGGATCAAACAAATGTTATTTAAATTAAAGATAAGGATAACCTCAAACACTATTCTTCTTTGATAAGCATGGAACAAATGTCCACACTACCATAATTAAGAAGGTCAGTTTAGGAAAATCCCATCTCTAATTCTTTTATAAATTTTCTTCAATAAATCATTTCCATTTATAATTCTCCTTTTCTTAAATTCTAAATCCATTTATAAAACTCTTTTATAAATATCCAAAAATCATTTATAGAACTCTTTTATAAATATCCAAAATCATTTGTAAAATTTCTTCAATAAATATCCAAAATCATTTATAAAACTCCTTTATAAATCTTCATTTATAATTCCCCTTTTTTAAAAGAAATATCATTTACAAATATTATTTGTAAATCTCCTTTAAATAAATCCTTTATAAAATATTATTTACAAAATACCTTTTGTAAATATCTTAATCAAAATAATTATGCAACTTACAAAATCATTAGACAGTTAACCTCAAATTGATAGAGAATTAAAGTCAATTTTAGAAACCCTTATTTTACAAATTTGAAAGGAGGCTTAGTGACCACAATGGTACTAAAACAAGTTACCATTTTAATCCAATTTTGAATCAAAGTCACATAATAGTTATTTACATAAGCCAGCATATATGTAAATAAAATCCATAACCAAATCAGGGAATAACATGTCAATACAAACCAACTGGCAGATACATGTTCAATTAACATAATAGCAGGATGGTGATTTGTCCTGCTAAATAGATTTCCAAACAATCTATTAAGTTTTGTTATAGCGGAATGGGAATTCATTCTGCTAAAAGATGTTCAAACAATCAATTCAATTAAGTTAAAGCAGAACGGTATTTTATTCTGCTAACAGATGTCCAAGTTCGGTATAACTTATTCATAGTTTTTGTCTACTTACTGGCACATACGAGAGATCCTTTAGTTTAAAATCAGTTTACTTATAAAAAGAACGGACTTAAAAATAATTGATAAAGTTTAAAATTATATCTTTATAAAATAATAATTAAATCTTTATTTAATTACTAATTAAATCTTAATTAACTCTAATTTAAAACTTAATTCAACTTAATTAATCCTTAATTAAATCTTAATTAAACCTGATTAGGTTAATTTATTAAACCTTGCCTAATTAGTAATTAATTATTAATTAACCATAATTAAATAATAATTAATTAAACTTAATTAAATAAAATTAACAATAATTAACTTATAACTTAATAAATCATTAATTAAAACTTCTTTAATTAATTAATGAAAATTAATTTATTTAATTCATAATTAAACACTAATTACATAACTTAATTACAATTAATTAATAATTATCCTTAAATAATTAATTAATTAATTTTTAAACTCATATTTAATTTTCAAAATGATTAAATTTTATACTTAATTAGTATTTTGAAAAAGTTTTCAAATTTTTTTCAAAAGAGACAACTTTAAAATCTAAAGTGCTAACTTTTTCCAAACAGCATCCATATCGACTATCGCTATGGATGCAACTCGTTAGAGTTAGTTCTAGGTTGGACCTTTCTTAAAACTCAACCATTATCTTTACTTATTTCTAAAACATAAGGGAAAATTTTATATTTGAAAGCTAAAACAAAAGTTTAAAACTTTTAGTAACTTGAGATTTTTCTTCTTTTCAAGAGATCTCAAGTCACCATAGCAGGTAAAAATGCTAACTTTCATATCGCATAACCACACATACAAGCTCATACATACAAAATCATATTATCATCACATACATGAGCAAATATAACATCTTTACACCAAAACTTTACATTTAGATTTCATTTTTCCAAGTCTAACTACCAATCACAAACAAATAGCATACATACTTAACCAACACATGAAAATCCAACCGTTTCAAGCAACATATCATACAACAAGTTTACTAACATAAAAGTTTAAAACTTTTTCAAAAAAACAAAAGTTTACTCACAAAAATCTTTCCAAATTTGCAAAAGGACCCAGGACTTGAATTTTCTTTAGAAAAACTTGATTTTTTGACATGAACCAAGGAAGTGGGATCGGCCTAGGTGCAACATGGCTGGCCATGGATGGATGTGGGTTCGGCCTTAGTGGAGAGGAGGTTGTAGGGCTAAAAATTGAAAAAGGAAGAGAGGTAGGAAGAAAAACAAGTGATTAAACAAAAAAATATTTTAAAAAGGTTTTAAAGTACAAATTTTTTATTTTTAAACTTGAGAATTTAAAGTGGAAGCCATTAAATTTTTTTGAAAACTTAGAAGAAGATGTATTTTTTTATAAAAAGTAGCAAACGAAATGGTGGAGGGGAGAGAGAAAAGTTGAATTTGTTTTATTTAAAATGAAGTTATAAAATTACAAAATTTCCCTTTTGCACCATACCTTCCACTAATATGTTGCCGCATCACCCCACCATCTTCTCATCTCCTCTTTTACACATTGGCCTAAGGGTGAAACCCTTTTATCCAACATGTAATACATTTGTCTTGTACTATGGTGTAAGAGATGTGAGTGATAAGTGACTTTTCATATTTTATTTTGATTTAAAACTTGAAAATTGTCAAATCTTATCCTTTAACTTAAGTAAACATATTATTAACCTTTATTATATTACTAATCCATGCTTATATTATTTGTAAATGTATGTATGTGTCTACTAAGGTGTTCACAACATTTTGAATAACTTTTTGATGGTGAAAATTGAAAATTTTGAAAAAACCTTTTGGTCACATTTTATAATTTTCTTTGAACCGAATACTTTCATAAACAAAATTTAAAAATGAATTTTCCATCATTAGTTATAAATTAAAGAGAGTTATTTAATTAGTAAAACAATTAGTTATGTATTTAAAATTAATTAAATATTCACAAGCGGTAAAATTCTGGGTTGTTACCTTTTTATACCAAAAGGTGCCTTTTGAAACATCCTAGTATTACTACTAACCCCCAGGGGCATTATTATTTCAATGCAGGTCTACTATATATTACCAATCAGTTAGACAATATTATGAATATATTACCCAAAAAAAATGAAAAATGAAAAAGTAGCCGCCTGCCAATCCCATCCAGGAAGATAATCGTCGTCGTCGTCATCTACCACTTTAAAGTATGGTTCGTTGGGTTTTATGATTACTGCATGTATCATATCGAGAACAGTAGCTCCTTTTACATCGTCTATACGTGCACAGAAAGTATTAACATCATTACATGGTGGAGGTGGACCATATTGAGCACAACTGTTGTATATATACGTCTGCTAACTTATAGTTGAGTTCTTGAGTGTTGTTCAAGGGACTTGTACGAGAAAAATAAAGAAGTTGATTCAAATAGATAATTAAAATCTTGCACCAAAACATTTCAAAAACTGAAATATATTACCTGTAAGTGTGAAATATTCGACTTAAATGTTTAAGCTATTTCATTTGGCGCATAGTGTTAATGCCTCAGTTATTGATTTTGATGATAACAACTTGATAATAATAATACATTTATATAAAATATGGATGCTAATGTTTTACCAAGATATATAGAATATAGTGTAGGATATTATATAGGTGTTGATTCAAAGACTGTGCAGTATAAAGACTTAAAGAATGGACATGAAGACTCATGAGTATAAAGATCAAGATATGGAAATTTCAAGACTATAATAAAGTTTCTAGAGTCATAGAATATTGTTAAAGTCCCTGGTAGCAATCTTTTATCTCTATTTTCCATTTTCTAATTCTTTATCTTTAAAACAAAATACATTGAAAAATATTTTATAATTTTTTTTCAAAGTCTAATATATTTATAAACTATGTTTAAACTACTTTACGAAGTATCAAATTATTTTACATAGTATAGGATTTTCAAAACATCTTAAAATAAAAAAGTTTTCAAATTACACTAGCATATGTCGACATGTAGGCAGATGATATGACGACATACATGGCGCAATTTTGAAATGAAGTGTCAATTCGTCTTAACTCTTCACAAATAGACATGTCAGATTATTCTCTATATATAGAGGCTTTTCAAACGAATTTTTAACAACTAATTTCTTATTATCTTCTCTCCACTTATTCTGCCAAAATTTCTAGTGAAAAATATATTCAAATCTTCTCAAATTCAACCAGAATCAATTCAATCTTCATTGTATTGATTATTTACTATTTACTCTCTGATTTCAATCATCACTCTCTCAATCAAAGATCAAAGTGTTGTCCAAGAGGCTATAGGATTCATTGTAACCAAAGATTAAGAAATTGTCTTCGAAAAAACCATAAAACTCTAGTTGTATTTGCTTGAGTGTGATTGTAGCCGATTCAAATCAATTGGATGTGTTTAGTAGCCTGGAAATCTGAGTAGGTGTGCGTGTAGCCCGTCCAAATCAAGTGGGTGTACCCCGAGCCCGAAAAATCGAGAGGGTGTGTCTCGTAGCCTCAAAATCGAGATTGTAATTGGGTTTGCCTTCTATCCACTTAAAGATTGGCATTTGAAAATAAATATGTACAAGCAACTGTACGGGACTGGACGTGGGGTAACTCCGAACCAGTATAAAAATCCTAGTGTAATCCCTCTAACTCTTTACTTTTTATTTTACTGCATTTATACTTATCTGTGTTTGTATTTGTGATCGTTGATTCTGCATTGGTTAATAATAATCTTGAAAGAATTTTAAAAAGATTCATAAAAATTAGAAAACACTATTCACCTCTCTAGTGTTTAATTAGCCTTAAGATCCATAATTCTGCAACCCACATTTGGTATCTGAGAACTAGGTTTTCAAAAACTCATAATTTGATTTTTGAAAAGTTTTAATAGCTAACAACACTATTAGTACATTTGTTGACACTTTTGTCGAAAGACAATTTGCTGCTAGACCCCCACTTTTTAATGGCAGTAATTACTCTTATTGGTCAAGTAGGATGAAGATCTATTTACAATCTAATGGTTTAGATATTTGGAATGTTACACAAAATGAGTACACCGAACCACAACTAATTTTGCATAATGGACTACTAATCAAAAAGCATTTGCACAAAATAATTCTAAAGTTATGAATATTCTATTTTGTTCACTAGATAAAAATAGGTTTAATAGAGTGTCTATTTGTAAGTTTGCATATGAAATTTGGAGGGCACTACAAGTTACACATTAGGGCACTAGTAAAGTGAAACAGACTAAAATTTCCATGTTAACTAATTAGTTTCAATTGTTTAAAATAAATTCAAATGAGTACATTTCTGACATGTACTGTAGATTTCAAGATATACTGTATTCATTAGTTGCATTAGGTATAAAATTTCTAAAGAGGATCAATTTAGAAAAATCCTCAATTCACTCACTTCGGAATGGGATCAAAAGACACTTGGAATTGAAGAGGCTAATGATATTAATACTTTGAAAATTGAATAGTTAATAGGCAATTTAATGTCCTATGAACAAATGCAGGGTAGAAGGGAAAGCAAGGTAACAGAAAAGAAATCCATCGTTGTCAATGCAATAAATGATGATCTGGATTCTAACTATGACAATAATAAAGAAATTGCTTTCATAACCAGAAATCTCAAAAAGATGAACAATTTTCGAAAACCTGAAAACAAAACATCTGGAACGGGAACGGCGACTAGTTGCTTCAACTGTGTTGAACTTGGTCATTTTCAGAGAGACTGGCAGCATTCGAATAAATCAAAGATCTCACTGGCAAATGATTCATCCAAAAAAAGAAAAAGGGCTTATGCAGCAACTTTCGATGATTCAGACACTTCCTCTAGTGACAATGAACCTAACACTGAAAATATGTTCCACGGCAACAACAGACTAGTCAATACTGATCAACAAAAAGCGGCAAAAATGGGTACGCTTTTCATTTTATTTTATTTTTTGTTGCTTTTGATTGATAGTAATAATCTATAAATTAATAATATTATTAGGATAATTAGAAATATATATAGATATATAAGTATATAGGAATATTTTATCCAATTTTTAATTTGAAAATTAAGGGTTATATGTCGATATATAGATATATGTCGACATATGCACCAGAAAAATGAAATTTGAAATTTCATTTCAAATTCAAATTTAGAACTTTCCTTCACTTTGCACTTACTCTTATTTTCTGAAAAGATACCTCTTTTACCAGAGAATACGTCCTTTGATTCTCTACTTATTTACTCCAACTACATCCTACCATTTCACTCGTTTTATTTTAAATTTCAAATATCATTTCACTCTCTTATCTCCTCAAACTTTCTAATGGATTCCTCTAGTCAAATTCGAAAAACCATTAGGCTCCCTAAGTAAACCAAAAGCTTTCTTTTCAATGAGAAAGATGTCATTGAAGCTTATATGGAGTATACTACTTCTGAAAGGTTCCTCTCAGAAGATTTGCTAAATTTGAATATTTTTCTTCTTATAATTTACATAATCTTTGTCTTGAAAATGAAATTCTTAGTTTAATTGAATCTTCTCAAAATGATTTTGTTTGTTATCCTGATTTGGTCAAAATGTTTTATGCAAATTTAAACAGAAAATTTTATCAAGGAGAAGAATGTCAAGTTTGGTATAGCGTTAACGATACTCAAACCATTTTAAATTGTGAACTTTTGGTCATATTCTTGGTTGTAAATCTAGTGGAGATAACCTCTCCACTTTTCAAATTGATATACAAAATCATGAAGTTCTTCACGATATTTTCAAAAGTGATGAAGATTTTGAATTTAAACACATGAATCTTTGACCAAAATCGGGACTTATAAGTCTCATTTTACAACAAGTATTATTCCGAGGAAGGGTAATTATAATAACCCTACTCAAAAAGTTTTCAAATCTCTTTTTTCTATTTATAGTCGCTACAACATAAATTGGACGTAAGTCATTTTAGATGGCTTTGGTCAAAAGAACATTTCTAGACATGACAACACACTCTTTCATGGTGTGTATCTTACTAGAATTTTCTTATATTTTGATGTGGATTTAAGAGGAGAAAAATCCATTTCTCGAAAAGTTTTAGACAAAGCCAATATCTCTCTTATGCACATTTTACCATTTTTCGAACCATATGAGACTTTTCCCAAAAAGAAGCAAAGGTTGGCATGGGAAGAAGTACAAGAATAGGAAGAAAAAAGGGATAAAATGGAAGTGGAAGAAAAGGAGCAAAAGGAGGGAAAAAATGGAAACTTATGTAGAAGGTTTTGACAAACCATCCCACCCCTCCAACAAGGAGATACTAAGGAACCAAGAGAAACTTCTTAAAACAAAAGGAAGTTTAAGTGTTCTTTAGTAAAAAGTTCACCTCTCTTTCCAACAAAATGGACAAATTCTTTGGAAAGGTCATTCGCAAGCTTGGTGGGTCTTCATCATCATCTACATCATTTTAAACCTATCTAGTTGTTTACTTATGATATCTAACTTTGTATTGTGTGTTTTTGGTTTAAATTCATGTCGCGTTTATGTATTTGCTTTTATTAATCCTTGAAATCCATGCATCCTTCAAGTTCTAAGTAATGAAATATATTTCTTACTATTTTATATTGTTTATTAGTCTCTGGAAGTTATAAATATATAATGGTATAGGATAAAAACAAAAATTATAGCAAATATTCTTGTTTTGAAAATTTATATATGTATGTCGACATACATGCTATCTATATGTCGACATATAACAGGTAGAAATCAAATTTATTTAAATTTCAAAATATAAAGAACTACCAACCATCCTTTCATTTCAAACAATTTTCTATTCCTATTTAAGCCTATTTTTTCCAGAAAACTCACTCATCATTTTATTCTATACTCTCTTTTCATTCTTAAACATATTTTCACAAAAAATTCTTATCCACATCAAAAATTATGTGAAAATCTTGAACAAACTCTTCAATCATTCAAAGACATTCTCTTATTTATCCAAATCAAAGGCATTTAGAGTTGAGTTAAATGCAGATGATCAAGAAACAAGAAAAGCATTTTGATGTCATTCGATGGATGATTTCTTCCTTAATCAAAGACAAACCAACCAACAACCCAGAGTGCACTATTAACAAGGATAATGAAGATTGAGATGCCATCAAAGCAGATCCAATCTTTGGGTCTGATGGTTGGGTTGAAGTTCCACGAAACGTCTAGTTATGAGGTTTGGATTTGATATGTACTTTTAGGATTTAGTTTGGATTGTTTGAATTATTTGGTTTGATTGATTTGGTTTGAATGATTGGATTGTTTTGATTTTATTTGGAGTTGGATTGGTTTATATGTATGACCTGAATTTGTATAGTTTAAAATAAAAATTAACTTATAAGTTTTAATTATCATATTTAATATAGAATACTGCATTATTTACACTATATTCATCATATATCATCATGTATAATCATATCAGTTTAACTTGGATTGTTGATATTGAATATATATTTTCTAAGCATTAGTGTTAGGGGGAGTTTTTAGTTTTTCACTGATTTTCGTTGATAACAAAGGAGGAGAAAATATTATATATATATATATATGCACATATTAAGAGGGAGTTATCTAACTCAAGAGGAGTTATATCATATTTTATATATACAAGATATTAATGGTTATCATCATCAAAAAAGGGAGATTGTTAATACCTCAGATATTGATTTTGATGATAACAACCTTGTTAATAATAATATATTCATATAAAATATAGATACTAATGTTTTGCCAAGTTATATAGTATATAGTGCAGAATATTATGCAGGTATTGAATCAAAGACTGCACAGTATAAAGACACAAAGAATGGACATGAAGACTCATGAGTACAAAGATCGAGATATGAAGATCTCAAGACTATAATAAAGTTTGTAGAGTCATAGAATATTGTTAAAGTATCTGGTAGCAATATTTGATCTCTATTTTCCATTTCCTAATCCTTTGTCTTTAAAACAAAATATATTTTTAAAAATATATTTTAAAATATTTTATAAAAGTTTTTCAAATGATAAATGTTTATAAACTATGTTTAAACTATTTTACAAAGTATCAAATTATTTTACGTAGTATAGGATTTTCAAAATAATTTAAAATGGATGAGTTTTCAAATTACACAAGCCTACGTTGACATATAGGTAGATGATATGTCGACATACATGCCATAATTTTGAAACTCAAGTTTTACAATGAAGTGTCTATTCGTCGTAACTCTTCGTGAATGGACATATTTGTTTATTCTCCATATTATGAGGTTTTCAAACGAATTTGTAACAACTAATTTCTTATTATCTTTGTAACGACCCCGGATTTTAATTAAATTTAAATTGATAATTAAATTGATTTTTGAATAAAAAATTGTAAAATTTATCGATCAAAGTGATGCGAGTTTCCCAGAAGTCAAATAAAAATATATTAGATCATTTTAAATTTAGAAATTGTATATATATATATATATGTGAATCTATATAGTTGGGCCTATATGAATAGATTTGAAATAATAAATATTGATAATTGAATTTAAATCTTAATATAAATGGGTTAAAGATAAATAAAAAAATAATATATATATATATATAGATATATATGAATAAAATATATACATGGATTAGCTTACAAAAGAAAACTAATACACATAAATATGAAACAAGTTAAAAATATACTTCATTTATGTTACAAGACATAAGAAGAAAATGAACAGACAAACAAAAATAACAAAAGAAAAATACATTCACATATGAACAAAAGGATAAGTATGAACACTTATAAAAGTAAAGAATTGTACAAAGTAATAAATGTTAGTCTAAATTGTATTCTATCAGCTACCAAAATAAACACCACTTCAGCCTCCCATTAAAACAAAAATCTCTGTATTTGTACAAATCATAACATCACTGGTACAAGCTTGCAAAATGAAGAGCCGAAACAAAGCAAGGTCAGGCAATATAAAAAGAAAAGATAAAAATAAAACATCTTTTGTACAACTAAGATAAGCAAAGAAGACATAAGGTACATATGCATTTAATGTTTGCATCTCTAGCATAGCAAAGCAAGATTTCAGCCTGGCCAATACTTTAAACAAGAAAATGTTTTTTTGTACAAAAAGATAAGTGTAAGATGGTACATGTTGATTAATGAAGCCACCATAGAAAGGAAAAAATATCCCTGTATTGTTGTACAAACAAATACAAATATCACACTGTAAAAAAAAATGTTGTACCAGCCTCCATACCAATATCTCTGGCCAAAGATTTAAAAAGAAAAGTAAAGAAAATCTTGTACCTGCTTTGTATAAACAAATGATCACCTGTACATTCAATTTATATGTACATCCCCTTTGTTTCATTCTCGTTCTCAAGACTAAGAAAACCAGAAAGAAAAAAAAATATAGCATATGTATTCTTCTTCAAACTCAAGATCATCTGTATACATTTAAGTCTAGGATCATCTTCATCAAAGTTCATCAGCATGCAGTTTTAAAAATCAAAGTTCAAAGCAAAACAGTTTCAAAAAGATCAAATTCATAAACAAGTTTCCAGTTTTCAAATTCAAGCAAATCCAAGCTTCTCTGTTCTTCGAATCATGACAGGTGAGTAAACACAATTTTTAAAAAACTTAAGTATGATTGAATCTGTGATCATATGGTGCTTGCATATGTATTTTTTTCTTTGTATAGCTCTGTGATTTTATATATGAGTGTTCTGAGACAAATGAATATATTGTTGTTTCCTGTTTATAGTTACAGGGTTAAGTAGATGATCAAAATACAAAACATCTTCTTTCAAATCATTTATAGGCTTATATTTTAAAACAAAATAACTTGCTTACTCATGAATCAAGCTATAAAAATTTGTTTTAAGCATGTTGGTGAAGTATTGCAGTTGAAAATTTTGTTTTACAGAGCACACTAGAATCTATGCCAATTTCGAATGTTGTAAATTTTGGATTCAATTATATAACTTGAAACTATATTCAAAAGTAAGATTTTTAAAACAAGAACGATGATTTTTAGATAAGAACACAAGGCGCGGTTCGAAAATGAACAAAAAATGCATTTTTATCAAATTCTGTTGTTTTAACAAATCTTAGGTGCAGAAATTTGTTGAGAGGCTAGTTTAATGATCCACGAATCCAGAAAAAATTATAGAAAATTTATTGAATGCAAGAAATTTTGGGACGAGGTGTAATTAGGGTTTAAACCTAGTTTTTGGTCGTGGTCGTTTGTGGGGTTGTCGCGTCGTCCCCATAGCATTGTAGGCGACCGGTCCTAGGGGAAAATGTTCGTGGGTCGTAGGGGCATCATTGGTCGAAATGGCGTGGTTGACAGTGGGCGAGGTCATCGGCGAAAGGGGTGAGTTTGGTTTGACTGGGTTGTTCCTGGAAGGGGATTGAAGACTCGTTTTTTTGAATTTCATGATGTTTTATGGCGAGGGGTAGCTCGATGGTGTGAGGACGTCATTGTCGACTTGCTCGACGATGTGGGGTTGACCGGAGGTGGTTGCGGTGATCGTGCACGTGCACGTGTTGTCGTGTGCCGGTGGGTTTCAGGGTTGGGGAAGAAGTAGTTCAGGGGCTCGAGAAATGCATGTGTTACTTCGGGTTCGTGCTCGAGTGCGTGGGATGGTTGTTTCGAATAGAACCTGGGTGCGTACGTGAGGGTATTTGCGAACTGCAGTTTGTATTTTAACTTAAGTTAAGAGGGAAAAAAAGAAGAAGAGAAAAGATGAAAGGAAGAAGAAGTAGGTTCAGGGGAAGGAAAGAGATAGGCTCGGGGACGTGCTCGGGAGGAATGGACTATAGCTCGAGTCCTGGCTCGAAGTAGTTCAGGGTCGCGTATGAGTTAGTATTTAACAAAAGATTTAAGTTGTAAAAAAATGTTTAAGTGTTAACAATGATTTAATAATTGATGATTTGTAATTATTTAATAATTGTAGAATAATTAATTAAAGAGTGATTAATTATTTATTGTAAAGTAATCTATTTATAATTAAAGATAAATCTATTAAGATAATTAATTAAGCATAAATTAATAAATTTAAAGTTAGTAGTTAACAATAAATTAGATTTCAAAATTTAAAGATTACTTATAAATTGTTAACGAGTAATTAATATAAATTAATTACTTTTGGAAAGAAATTAAAAATGATTACATTATAATTGTAATTAGAGTTTGAATAAATCAATCCTTAAGTAATAAATAATTAATAAATGATTAAAGAACAATTAATCAAATGCTTTGAAATCAATTAATATTAATTAACCATGTTCGATGACCTATCTGATTTAAATTTGTCAGATAGTAAATTGAGTTCACTTATAGCTGTTTGAATTCTATTGATTGTTGAACTGTTTGATTTTTCTGATATGCTATGCTTTGTGCTATGAGTTGTTTCAGTGTGATCTATGATGTATGTAATTTATTTATTTATAATGCATTCATATTTTCTATCTGTAAACCAGTGTATATAGATAAGCGTTATTGGAATATATCGCTTATCGGTATTATCGTGATTGAAATTTGTAATGACTAAATGTTGTTGCACTATTGTATTGAACCCCTAGACCACACTCATACACACACAAATATGGATTGCACGTGGAAATCGGTTAAGTCACAGATAAATTTAAATTTGATGTTTTTGAAATTGAAATTTTTAATTTCAATTGATTTTGAAATTGGAAATTTAGGATTAAAGTGAAAAGCTTTTGAAATGGGATTTCAAAGATAAAAGTTATTTTCGAATAACTTAATCGAGTTTTGAAAGTTTAAATAAATTGATTTAAATTTGAATTCAAGTTTGAAATTGAATTCTATAATTTGAAACTAGGGATTGAAGATGCTGTATAAGTTATATATGGGTTAAACCATTTTAAAGATATTGATTTGGGAATTTGAATTTAAATTCAAAGGTTTTCACTCATGTAAATAAAACTGGATTTTTCTGAAACGAAAACTACTTGTTTTCAAATAGTAAAAACTTTCATTTTAGGAAATGAATTTCCAATTTGTGTTGAAAGGTTTCAAGTTGAAAATAAAATTGAAATGTTATGAAACTATGAAATGAGTCTTTGATTCAAAGACCGAATGAGTTAATCCAACTTGAAATAAAAATTATTTTGAAAGGTTATGAATGAATCTTTGGAAACGGGTTTTGAAAGCTATAAGTTAAATCTTGATTTAAAGATTTAACGAGTTAATCCAAGTGAAATGGAAATTGTTTTGAAATATATGAATGAATCTTTGTGAATAGGGTTAACTTTGTGAATTGAATCTTTTTTTTTTAAAGATTGGAAATGGTAATTTGTTTTAACCATTTAAAATAAAGGTTTTGGGTAATAAGTTGTGACTTAATTGAAAACCCCAGTATCCATATGATTTCTAATAATTACGCTCGTTATTCGGGTTAGCCGGGAAAAGACATTTGTGTCATATAACCCATTCCGAATAATGATACGACGTATATGGATGGCATTTGATGACCGGTGTTGAAGACCGAATATTTTTGAAAACGGAAGGATTACCGTCGAGTTACTCTGCATCGGCTGATCCCCGATATAGAGGTTTTATCACCCTTAGTGACGGGAAGTCCGGACGTGATTGAAAATTATCCGGATTTGCAAGGGCTTCGTGAGAAGTGCCTTCGGTTCTGTTCGAACCTGGAACAGACTTGTATGGTTACATGTCTGACATTACATTTTGAGATATAAAGCCAATTTCTTTCAAATACATTTCTGTTGGTGTCAGAGAATTTATTCTCTTAGCTTAACACCCTTCTCTGAGACGTACGAGCTCAGAGGTTATGTAGTTGAAGGTTATCAGCGATATACTCCCAATTTGGTAATGTGGCATGCTGAGTGTTGCTGTGTGATGATCAGTGTTTGATCATTTGTGATATGATCATTTGTTTGATCATTTATCTTTGTGATCATTGGTTGATCATCTGTTGACCCAAAGCGTGGCTTTTTGAAAAAGCGTAGCTTTGTGGACGAGACTTCGTCAGACCTCACTCCCCGGAAATGGTCGAAACAGGAATATGCGGCAAGGTTATGAGGGTCGCGCCCTTTAGGGTATGTCATTTCCTTCTGGAAAAGGGTGGTATCATGGTATGGAGCCCAGATACTTACTCATGTGGACACACTTTATTATTATGTGTGATGTTGGTTATCGAGGCCTCGGATAAAGGTCCCAAAGGACCGGGAGGTGGCATATTCGTGAGTTACCTGTTATAGGGGTAACCCGGCCTTGTGTTGGCAGAGAGTAGTTTGTCTCTCGGGACGTCCAGCCAGAGGCGATCCCATTCGGCAGGTGGAAAGGAAGTTCCTTAGCCTGACCATTTGTTGGAAACCCATTTCCCAATACGGAACCTGTACGGTTTTAGTTGTAGAACCTGCCATTTACTTATGGTGGCGCCCCACTGTTTAGATGGTAGCTATAGTAGGCATAGTTTGAAATGTCTATGTTGGCTAAGATTAATATTATACTTTCAAAAATGTTTTCCACTATGCACTAATAATAATAACCAATGATTTTGCATAGTAAGCATCTTTGACTATCATAAGGAGAAATCTCCTCCGATTCTGCGTTTGCATTGTGTCTGTGTGCGGAAGGCCTTATGGTAGTTTCATTTTCAAAAAGCATTGCGAAATTCAATCTTACTTTGTTTTAAAGATAAACTGTGTTTTTGTTGCTCACACCAGTCCCACGACTGACTCGGAGTTTATTGTTCCTTTCCTAAACTCTGGGTGCTCATAATTTTCTACACGAGCAGTCTAGAGTTGGGGTTTACAGATATTCAGGTTTAGTAGATTATCTGGAGCTAGTTTAGTTTTTGGAGTTCATGGACTGACGTTGCTTATCTTGGAGCATTCTATTAGAGACATTCTATTTCTACTGGTGTTATCTATTTTCTTTCTGCTGCTATTTCTTGTATCATTATTCATCTCTGATATTGTTGTATCATATTGATATCATCATTGTATATCATACTGGATATTGTATTCATTGGAGTTGTATATGATATCATTGTTTCTTTATTCTGCTGTGTTTTTATACTTAATGGTGTTTTAAGCTCCGGAGAACCAGATTCGGCGTTTGAATCTATGGCATTTTGAGTACAAGTGAAGTACGGATGCCGATTTTCGAAGGTCGACTTTTGGGTCTTTACAATCTTCTTCTCCTCTTACTGTGCCAAAATTTCTAGTGAAAAATATATTCAATTCTTCTCAAATTCAACCAGATCAATGCAATCTTCATAGTACTGATTCTCTATTATTTACTCACCAATTTCAATCATCTCTCCCTCTCTCTTAATCAAAGATCAAAGTGTTGCCCATGAGGCTATAGGATTCATTATAACCAAAGATAAAGAAATTGTCTTTGGAAAAACCATCAAACTCTAGTTGTATATGCCTGTGTGTGATTGTAGCTCATTCAAATCAATTAGATGTGCTTGGTAGCCTGGGAATCTGTGTGGGTGTGTGCTTGTAGTTCGTCCAAATCAAGTGGGTATCCTGAGCCTAGAAAATCAGAAGGGTGTGTCTTTTAGCCTCGAAATCGAGATTGTAATTGGGTTTGCCTTCTACCCGTTTAAATATTGGCATTTGAAAAGAAATATGTACAAGCAATTGTACGGGACTGGACGTAGGATAACTCCAAACCAGTATAAAAACTCTGGTGTGATCTCTTTAATTCTTTACTTTTTGCTTTACTACATTTGTACTTATTTGTTTTTGCATCTAAGATTGTTTATTTTGCATTGGTTAATAATAATCTTGAAAGAATTTTAAAAGGATTCATAAAAATTAGAAAATACTATTCACCCCCCTCCTCTAGTGTTTAATTAGCCTTAAGATCCATAATTCTGTAACCCATGCCTAGTTCATCGATATCTGACCAAGATTTTTTTTAGTTGTATAGCAGCTTTGACTTGCTTCCTGGGTCAAATAAGCAAGAGTTTATACTTTCATAATAAATAACGATGAAAGTTAAGGAGCAAACCTTATAACAGGAGCTCAACCCCTGTCGAGCAAGCATAGTTTTGGCAACAAGAAGAGTCGGTCCCTGCCTTAACTAGAAACTAACCTAAAAAAATCAAAAGGTGTGTAATTAAATGTGGGTGGTTGTCAATGACAGAGCTTAATTTCAAGCTTAATTGTCAGTTTTGAGTTTGAGTTGGCAAAATAATATCAACAGACCGCATGCTTATACATTGACTTACAACTTAAATATCCTAACTTTTGTATTATTATCTCTAATACAAACAAAATAACAATCATCAACTTGTGCGCATACCTAAATTAATACGCGTGATTACATTATATAATTGTCTTATTTGTTCACTTTGCGCAATTTTCTATTTTCCACCCAACATCAAGTTTGTTTATACAATTAGCCATCGTCAGCAGCCATCTACTTCCACAGGAAACTTCTTCCCCTAATCCACACAATCTAAACATTACTTTGTTTGGAAAAGAAACTTTAAGAAATTTTATCTAATGAAGTACTTTGGTAAATTTCCATTTTTAGGTCCTTGTGTAAAATGAATCTTAAACTTGAATGACACATGTATATCAATAAAGATATGCAACATTGACCAAAATTAATTACCGCGTGGATAAATAAGAAACACCTCATGCATTTCAAATGAATAAGAATTTAGGGGTTTTGGACCAAAGGTCTCTATTCTCAAAGCTCATGCGCAAAAAGTCTCTACTCATAAACTCACGTAAATTAGGTCCCTGATTTGTAATTTTTTACCAAACTGTCCCCTCTCAAAAAATCGGCCCAGAATTGAAATCATGGGTAAAAGTAGCATAAATTAGTCAAAAACTAAAAATAGAGACCTAATTTTCATAACTTTTCGGAGAGGGACTTTTTCCATCATCTTTGAATTCTGGGGACTTGGAAGCCATTCCTTGTAAGAATTTAACTCTACATAATCAATTCAAAACTTTAATGCCTGAGAAATAAATAATTTAACTTCAATAAAAGTAAAAAATAAACAGACAAAACATTACGATAATAACTCATATTACTCATAGGTTGACAGTTAAAAAGGAAATTGACTATAAGAGTATATCAGAATTTGCAAAGATAAGCTAGGTTTTTAAATCATAGAAAATAAAATTAATCCTTATCATGAAACCAGCAATGAAGAATATGAATAAGTTTGGTGAATTAACATTAATTATCACACGGTTACAATTTTGAAAAATAAATAAGTTCGGTATAGAATATCCAATTTAATCAAAGCTATTAAAAAATATAACATTAGTCTGTTTAATAAAAATATTTTGTTCAGCGACAAAAAAAATCACTTGGCGCACAAACAAATCGATTTTATTCACTTAAACAAAGATATACACAATACAAATTTGTCTATTCTCTCCTGCAAATATACTCAAAGCAAAACTAATGCATTCAAACCTTACACATCCAGTAACAGGTTAGTAAATAATAGTCTTACATATGAACAGTAATTATCGAGGAATTTTAAGAGCAAATATCTCATTCACGTTTAAACAGTCAAAGATAATAATCTACTATTTGTACTTCTCAACTAGAAGAATAATCTAGATTCAAAAATTAACTTGCCTGGTGGACAAATCCATTCTAAAATTGGTCCTTAAAATGGTAAAAAAGGTTAATGTGCATATTTCAGCAAATTTTAACACAAAAATCTCAATCATTTAAGAAAAATATATCATCATTGTGTAGCTCTATTGAAGGAATGAGGTGGATCGGCTGTTAATAACAACTTATACCCTCCTAGGGTTATAAATGCAATTGTATACAATACAGTTGGCATGAGTTGTACTCAGTTGAACAAGTCAGTATAGGCCGAAAGATATAAATAAATACACCAGTGTATTGTAATGTATTATTATCATCTTTCTAAAATAATAAAAACAGTTTGCATTATCTCAAATTTTTCTAACTTGGTATCAGAGAGCCACCAGTGCCTAAAGGCCATCAACCACCATTTTAGTGATCAATCACTGTGCCATCATCTCATTTGAGTGTGGCTGTAATCTCCTCGAATAGATTTTATCATTGAAGATAATTTCAATTCTTTAGTCAAGATTCAGTGCGGTTCTGTTCAAGAACCAATTTTCATCCACAATCGATCCGTGTTGTGCCTGAAAGTGATCGGAGAAGCCTCATCACATCACTTTGTTAGGTGTGGCTCGTATTGTAAATGGACTAGGTGCGTGGATTGAACGGTTAAAGTCCCATATCGCAGGATATTCAGAATAATCATGGTATATATATGAAATTGGTGGCACGTAACATTGAAGATTCCTTTTGTTACAATGTGTTGCCAAGACCAAATTATATGCCCGATGGGAGGCGATGGTTGGGTATTTAATCGGGATGCCCGCAAGGAAGACTTCGACCATTGA
Source organism: Allium fistulosum (assembly GCA_030737815.1). Classification (NCBI taxonomy): domain Eukaryota; kingdom Viridiplantae; phylum Streptophyta; class Magnoliopsida; order Asparagales; family Amaryllidaceae; genus Allium; species Allium fistulosum. The sequence goes on from CM060904.1 coordinate 538,779,913, forward strand.
TGCTTTCTAAACACGGTGAAGTGAACGCGTATGGAACGCGGGAATGCTGAAACTCAACATGGTATCAGAGCTCCATGGTTCGAGGGATCGGTATGATGCAACGTGACCGAAGCATGGCTCCTAAGGGGCTTGAGCATGGGATGCTCGTCAAGGTGGAGATATGGTTAAGCAGTCGCTCCTTCCTGCTTATGAGAACTCGGAGTAGCAGCCCGACCCAACTGCGAAGAGTACTCTGGTGTAACTCCAAGGTGACTTGAGCAATGCTCGCCAAGGTGGAGATTGTTAGGTGTGGATCACATTGTAAATGGAGCGGGTGCGTGGATTGAATGCTTAAAGTCCCACATCGCAGGATATTCAGAATAATCGTGGTATATATATGGGATTGGTGACACGTAACATTGGGGATTCCTTTTGTTACAATGTGTTGCCAAGACCAAATTATATGCCCGATGGGAGGCGTGGAGGGATGTTCAATCGGGACGCCGGCATGGAAGACTTCGACCGTTGATGTTGTCTAGACATGGTGAAGCGAACGCATACGGAACGTGGGAATGCCGAAACTCAACACACTTTGGCTTCATCAGATCAATATCATCAGAGAAAACCTCCTCATTTGATCAAGAAACAACTTAATGGCTAGAACAACTGATAACACATCAGATGCATCACCAGCTGCTCATGTTGCTAATCAAACGTCTGAACTAGAAGAAATATCCAACAAAATCATCAACCCAAGAAGTGAGATCATCAGTATTCAGTAGGATGAGAGCAATTTCTTGCTCTAGAAATATCATAAGGGGATATGGACTGGAAGAGTATACTCTTGGAACTGCACCAACCCCTGCACAATACATCACCATCAGTGAAGGGCAGATAGCTTACAATAAGGAATACATCAATGACAAAACAGTCTCTTAAGTGCATGGTTATTGTCATCAATCAGTGCAAATTTACTGCCTCAAATCATAGGCTGCAACACAGCACATGAAACTGGAGTATGGTAGAACAGATATTCAACACACAATCATCAGCAAGAGTGATGCATTACAAAATGCAGATGCAAAACTTAAGAAAAGAAAATATGTCCATGAGAGAATACCTAGCCAGATGAAGTCCCTGTGTGATTTACTAAGTTCTATAGGTTATAAAGTGGCAGAAACAGAACAAATACTGGATTTTCACAATGGCTTGGATGAGGAATATGAGTCAGTTGTAGCAATCATCTCATCAAAAGAAACACTTCCAAGTTTACAATATGTTCACTCTACCTTATTGTCATATGAGGGAAGATTAGATCAAAGAAAAGCAACAAGTTCAGACTTCAGTATTAGTTATGTTTCAAATGAAGCAAATTTTTAAAGGCAAGAACCAATCAAGAAATGAAAATTCAAGAAATGAAGAAGGCAATTAAAGAAACAGTCAGGCTTACAGAGGCAAGGGCAAAGGCAGATGAAGCAATAACAATAGAATACGATGTCAAATTTGTGAAAAATATGGTCACACGGCAAGTAGATGCTATTTTAGACTTGATCAGAACTACATATCAAATCAAAAAAGCAACTCAAGTCAAAGGAATTACCATCCCAATGCCAATCTAGCACATGCAAGTCAAGATTCCAAGAACCAAGGAAAAGTGTCAATAACTCAAAATGATGCTGAAATTCTAACTGGGCCAGAAGACATACTGAATGAAGATTGGTACCCAGACTCAGGTGCAACTAATCACATTACTAATAATTTACAAAATCTGAATTTGGGCAACAAAGAATACAAAGGTATGCATTCTATCTTTATGGGTAATGATGAATCAATTCAAATCACTAATACTGGAAAAGCAATCATCAAGGGCAATAGAGAGTTACATCTCAATAATTTATTGAGAGTTCCTGAAATTAAAAAGAATTTAATGAGTGTATCTCAGTTTGCTCTTGATAATCAAGTTTACTTTGAATTCTACCCAAAATTTTGTACAGTTAGAGATTTGCTAAGTAAAAAAAAATTTACTACAGGGTAAAGTTCACAATGGCCTCTATATTTTCAATCTGATGAAGCATAATAAGAAAGCTGATGACAAGAAATGGTGTAATTACTCTGGTATTAATGACAATGTAAATCATAAGAGTACTTTTGATTTCTGGCACTGTAAATTAGGACACCCAAGTGTCAATGTTGTAAAACATGTATTGAGAAATAATAATATCAATTTCAAGGATTTATCATTGCTATATATATGTACTTACTGTCAAATGGGAAAAGGTCATAAATTACCATTCCTTAATTCTATAACTGAATATCATGAACCATTGCAGTTGGTGGTTGCTGATCTATGGGGACCAGCACCAATTATGGTTATAATTATTACTTGTCATTTTTTGATGCATATTCTAGATTCACTTGGATTCATTTTCTTATGTCAAAAGCAGAAACAGGGGAGGCAGTATTATAATTTATCAATAAAGTAGAAAAACAAACCAATCAACAACTAAAGGTTATACAAACAGATGGTGGGGATGAATTCAAGCCATTAAAGAAATATTTCATAAAGAAAGGGATAATTCATAGAGTTATCTGCCCACATACCTCATAAGAATGGGTTAATTGAGAGAAAGCACAGGCATATTGTTGAAACAGGTCTCGCTCTTTTAGCACAAGCATCTCTGCCACTCAAATTTTGGCATGATGCATTCTCCACATCTGTATATCTCATCAACAGAATTCCAACGAAGGTTCTGAAACTTAAACCCCCCAGTGAGATTCTGTTTAATGTCGAAACTGACTATTCAAACTTACAGACCTTTGGCTACCTTTGTTTTCCATGGTTAAGACCATATAACACTTATAAATTAAGTTTCAGATATGTACCATGTACTTTTTGGGCTATGCATCTCATCAGAAAGGCTACAAGTGTCTAACCAGTAATGGTAAGATCATTATATCAAGGCATGTTGCTTTTAATGAGTATGTTTTTCCTTTTGCAACAGAAGACAGAAAAGTTAGTCAAAAGGTATATAATGCTAAATTATCAATACCTTCAATACCAATTTACAATGAAGAAATCAAAGAAAGAGCCAATGATCAGACTGATACTGCTATGCAACATACTGAGTTTTCACTCAGAACGGTTCATGAGCCAGCAAGTCATGATTCATTAAGATCATTCAGACAATCTGAAAGGCATTCCCAAGACAATGAGCAACCATCAATCAGAGAACAAGAACTTCATGAAGATACATATCAACATGAAGCCTCTTAATCTCAAGAGCAACCACCAAAGGAACATGGACATCACATGATAACTAGATCAAAAGGAGGAATATTCAAGCCCAAAGTGTATATTGCTACAACAATAGAATTAGAAGAACCAACCATATATGAGCAAGCAATTAAAGACAGGAATTGGAAGGCACCAATGGATGAGGAATACCATGCTTTAGTGAAAAATAACACTTGCGAGCTTGTACAACAACCAGAGCACAAAAATATTATAAGTTGTAAGTGGACTTATAGACTAAAGAAAAACCCTGATGGGAAAGTATCTAAGTACAAAGCAAGGTTAGTTGCAAAGGACTACAGTCGACAATATGGATTTGATTTCAGCAAGACATTTTCACCGGTGGTTAAGCCAACTACTATCAGAATTATATTGACTATAGCACTGCATCACAACTGGAGAATCAGATAACTAGATGTCAGCAAGGCATTTTTAAATGGAAAACTTCAAGAAGAAGTATATATGGAACAACCACAAGGTTACAACAATGATCATTGAGTGTGCAGACTTCATAAAGCTATATATGGTCTAAAGCAGGCACCAAGAGTCTGGAATGACAAATTAAAAGCAACACTGGTTCGACTGAGATACAGGGCAACTAAATCAGATAATTCTTTATATGTTAAATTTGATAAAAATACAATAACTTATATACTTATATATGTGGATGATTTTATAATCATAAGAAACAGTGAAGCAGAAATTAACCAGGTGATTCAACATCTAGATAAAGCATTCTCCAACAAAGTCCTAGGAGACTTAACTACTTTTTAGGAATAGAAGTATGCAGAAAATCAAACACAGAGCTTGTACTATGTCAGAAAAAATATATTGTAGAAATTCGGTTAAAGCAAAAATGGATCAAGCTAAAGGACTACCTACACCAATGGTCGGCAATCTACATTTATCCAAAGACAAGGGTGAACCAATTGACAATGTGAAAAAATACAGAAGCATAGTGGGTGCACTACAATACGTCACAATAACAAGACCAGACATAGCATTTAGCGTGAACAAACTATGTCAGTTTATGCAAAAACCATTAAGTGACCACTGGAAAGTTGTAAAGCGCATCTTGAGATATCTAAAGCAAACAATAAATCAAGGCATAAGCTTAAAAGCATGTAAAACAGTAGAAATTCAAGGATACTCAGATGCCGATTAGGCAACTGACATAGATGACCGAAGATCTGCATCTGGATATTGCATATATTTAGTTGGAAATCCAGTATCATGGTGCTCCAAAAAGCATCCAACTGTCTCTAGATCAAGTACAAAAGCCGAGTATCATAGTGTAGCAAGTGCAACTGTAGAGGTCACATGGATCGAGTCTCTCCTTAGCAAAATTGGAATTCAGCCAAAGACCAGACCAATCATTTGGTACGACAACCTCAGCACAGTCTCATTAAGTGCCAATCCCATACTTCATTCATGAACAAAGCACGTTGAAATAGATCTATACTTCATTCGCGAGAAGGTGTTAGAAGGAAAGCTAATCATAAATCACTTACCAACGTTTTATCAACGTGCCGACATACTCACAAAACCATTATCAGCAAAGAATTTTGCGAGATTGAAGTCAGATTTAAGAATTGAAGATGGCGATGAACAAAGAAAAGGGATAGAGAGAAACCCTAGCTCAAATTATGGGGGTATTGAAGGAATGAGGTGGATTGGCTGTTAACAACAACTTATACCCTCCCAGGGTTACAAATGTAATTGTATGCAATACAGCTGGCATGAGTTGTACTCAGTTGAACAAGTCAGTACATGCCGAAAGATACAAATAAATACACCAGTGTACTGTAATGTATTATTATCATCTTTCTAAAATAATAAAAACAATTTGCATTATCACATTTTTTCTAACTAGTTCTCAATCAGACAAACGAGATGAACCTGATTTAGGGTAGCGCTACCTTAACAGAAAAACTAAAACTCCATGTTATTGTTTGCTTAATTTTTATAATAGATGTTGCATTATGCATGTAGCAGGAGAATACAATTATGATGAGCTTAGGGTACTTTAGATAGCAAAAGACCCACCTTTGACACTACCAATAGAAACTTTATGAATTTCTTAAAAACAAAAGTATGACATCTGCTTTGAACTTGAAGCTTCTCTTCCCAACCTCTTATTTGTAAATTTTAATAAATGGCTAACTTTACTATCTTCCAAAATTATGTGTTGATGTTCTATGATTTGGATTGGATTTAAAACGCTGAATCCAAGGATTCTCAGATAACCCATGAGATTCATTTCCATATTCAGCTTCCTTAAAATGTAAGTTTTCCCAAATTCCCTTATATTGAACTTCAAACTGCAAACAAGTTCTCTTAATAGTCAGAGCAACCCAGCAAGGAGTATAACTAATAAACTTGTGACTAAATTGTAGAAATCCACATCTTTTGCTGCATGACAATAATCTATTAACCTTAAGTTATCCAATAGCAATACAATGTACATAATGGTTCATAAAGTATGAGAAATATTGAGTTGGTTGCATGCTAATTAGCTCATGATTCACTATACCAAATAGCCTATTTTGTAATACTTTTCCGCTTTAAATTTGTAACGGTAATAACCGTGACAAATTCCTTACAGATATTTCCATGACAAACATTTGTCACGGTTATTACCGTTACCAATTCTGGTAATTTCATAAATAGTTAAAAGTAATATGGGTAGGATTGTAATTTTATCTTCTATTATTATTCATCCCATTTCTCACGATTAACAACGGTTAACATGTCATCTTTTATTTTATTTCCTCTATCATTTTAGGGTTATCGCCTCTTCAATTGTTCTACCGCCGCCTCCGCCATTGTACCACTGCCTCCGCTGTTCTGCCACCGCCTTCTGCTACCACCTCCATCGTTCTGCCACCTCCTTCTGTTATCGCCTCCGCCATTCTGCCACCGTCTCCGTTTTTTATTTTCAACCGATTTAACGAAGACAAAAGAAGATTAGGGCTTGAGTTCTATTTCGATAATTGATTGCAACCTAATTTTTAATTTCAAATTAGGTATTTAATTCAATTTTAGCTTTAACTTATTTTGTCCCTACTGATTTATGCTTTGCTAAAGGGTTAAAATCTGAACAGTGATTCTACATAGTGAATGGAACCAGAGTGTGATAAGCTGATGATGGCTTCCATTAATGAGAATTACGTTGATATGGATGACTATCCCGTTACCACTGAGCTCCGGGTCTTTCTTTTCTTTTTGTATAGTAACGCTATAACATTCACATATTTCTTAATTATCAAACCAAAATTCATACAGACAGGTTGGGTTGAACTATCAAAACCCCATGGATCAAAAAATAAATAAATAATGTTGATACTTCTTTGATTTTTTTGTTGCTGTATTATATTGAAATAAAAATTTGAAGGATATATAACTTGCATTTTTTGTACCTCGGTGATTTGAAAATGAATTTTAGACCAGGAAACACATCAAGAACACATATTTAGTCGATTTATCTTCGTTGATCACCAGATTTGTCAGTTAATGTTGTTGTAAGATGTATTGAATTTTTCAGTAGCATGTAAGTCAATAAAGGGCTGGAAAAAATAAAAGTCATAGTTGGAAAAGTATGTTAATAATTTCTGGTTAGGTGTGCACTGCAATGACTTCATTATGCCAGCATTTTTAATTATTTCCTTCTCAAAATAATGCATAATTATCAAGTTCTAGGTCTATTGAAATGAGCTACAAATACACTTATCTTCATAAACCTCCAATATTTACCATACAAACTAAACATGTATTATCTGTTCATATATCCAGTCTCAACTACATATAAACAGAGAAACAAATTATTGCAATCTTAGTTTGATGTTCACTATTTGCAATTCAAACATTCAAGAGTATATTTTGTTGGTCCAAATAACACAGGTCAACATCAAGTACTTAATCATGGTAACTAATAATATTGAAATTGATCTCCATTGTAAACCTCAGGTTATCAACAATAAATTTGTAGGCCTCTTTTGCAAAATATTTATTTATTTATTTAACGTAGATTCTAATTGGCATATGTAAACAGTGTGAACCCTATTCTATGATGTCGGCCAATAGTTTATGTTAAGTGAATAAATAATACGTGCACATTTTGGCTTTCGTATTATATTCCATTTTGCGTGGTACCATGAAATTCCACAGCGATTTTGTAAAGCCTCCAGGAGAAAACTGCCCAATTTCACATGGTTTGAAAGTGCTATTTGCCATGCACCAATTTTTGCACATGCAAATGAATTCTAACGTCTCATAACCCATCAAAAACTATGAGATCCATATTAGAGTCATTCTATTTCAAATAATAACTTGGCACGTGTAAATGCAATCATTATTTTCGTAGATGTGGGCCTCAAAAATAAATTATTTTGGATGCATTCTCACTGTTATACTCAATAATTAGGAGTAACAAGGACGAGCCACATGATTGAAATTGATTTGGATCCTCAACGAAATAAGATCGGAGATATATGGCATGTCTGTGTAGAGGTAAGTTCGGGAGTATAACGGTGGATATTTTTAATAGCTATTGTCACATGTTAGATGGTTAATACAGAAAAGTTTCTTGCGTTAATTTTGATGCAAATAAGCGAAATTTTATTTCATGAATTTATATGAGATCGTCTGACACAACTGGAAATACCATTCTTTGAATTGGTTGAACCTGATCATCCATAATTATTATTGGCGGTACTAGTTATGCTGTATATGTTGGATATTAGCCTGCCTTCATTAAGTTCTATTTATATTAATTACTCCTTTTGTGATTAGCTAATTACAATTGAATGAAGCTTTATTAATTACACTGGACACGGGTTATTTTCTTTTGTTCAGTTCCCAGTTTACCACTACAGATATTAAGTTGTTACTTTTTCGTAAACTATACTATATTTCCTTTATCTAATTGTGTACACTATTGTGCATCTCATTTTAATGCCTAGGGTATACCCGATTCTGGTGTTTTTTATGGATATCGTGTTAATGGACCCCATGGTTGGAAGGAAGGACACCGTTTTGATGAAAAACACATTCTTCTTGATCTGTATGCGAAGTTAGTTTCTAGTCGCAAGTTATTTGGAGATATTAAAAATAAAATGTCAAAATTTCTTGGAACTTATGAGTTCAATAGTTTTCCATTTGACTAGGGATGTAATTACAAACTTCCAGCACTTCACATTGGAAACTGGCAAATGGAGACATAAGTTGCGGAGGGTTTTACGAAGGGACCATGTTTTCTTCTCTTGTCCCATTTTTACTCGAAATTGTTTCGGGTAAACAGCAATTTCGAAACAAAGTTTCTTCAAATGCAGCTTTCTTGGGATTCATGCTTTGGAACACAAATTTTGAAGTCCTTCGTCATTTTCCTTGTAGAATGCAATTGTAATCAAACTCATTCATTTTAGATGGATTCTTTACAACTTCTCAGTCCCAATAGAAGCACTTCTTTATTTAGCAAAATCAATCCCTTAAATTTCAGGTAAATTTGTTCATATCAGGTATTGTAGTGTAAATTTCAAATGCTTTATTTTGGTTTTTGTGTTTATTGTGATTACTTTGATTTTGTAAATGGGGGAGAAAGGGTGGTACTAGGTAGATTGTCAGTGTTTGTGATAAATGAACTGATAAATCCAAAAGCTAGTAGAATTACATTTTGTAAATTAAGATAATCTTTTTTTTGGATTTCATGTGTAAGTGATTAATGAGTTCAACTTTTTAAGGAGGGGATGTGTTTCAATGAAAACTGAAACCTTGACATTTCATTTGAAAACGATGATCTCAAACATGACAATGAAGAGTAGAATTGTTGGTTGGGGATTCAGTGAGTCCCTTGAAATTACAAGGGATTTGGTCATGGGTAATAGATATGGGCAGGGAGTCGTAAATAATATTGTAGTCAACTCCCAAAACGGTTTAACTAAAATTGAAGTGATTGATCTCTAGAAGTACCAATTATTTGAGTCATTGTATCTCATGAATAATGAATAGCAACTCCTGTAGGAAAATAATAACTATTCTTTTATACATTGCCTGATTTTTCTCCATGACTGGACTTCTGTTATTAATTAGCACGGTATAAAAGACATGATTCTTCCAATATAATATTTCTGGCTTCTTAAATTATAAGTTTTCATTCTATATAAATTATTTACTTAACAGTTGAACTATTTCATTTCTTATTCATAAATGATTGTCTCTTCCTAAACAGTTAGTCCTAACATGAGTTATAGGATTTTATGATGCACAGTTCGAGCTGAAGATAAATTTGTATACTTTTGGTGTATGAATTGTCATTATATTTTGTGTTGTATTTGTTAATTATTCAATGTTCAATATCATGTATTTAAAACCATAGTTTGGTGCATGTTGCATGTGTGTTGATAAACTGCTCTATACCCAAAATTATTATCTGAAGATTTGCAGGATGTTTACTTAAAACCAATTGTTTTCTTTAGAAAATAACTCAAGTCCGCTAGATTTAATATTTCACTATACCTAAACTCTTATTTGAAGACCAATTTAAAGGTCCTGGCTAGGTTGAATAAGCACATTGCGTTATATTGATTTTTTTTATACCTTTTCACATCGACATTCTTTGTAGTATACAATATATACTATACACTATAGAGTCATAGGATTAAATGTGCTATTGGGATATGAAGTATATTCTTTCATGGGAAACTAGTTTGTATGATGCTAAGCAATGTGGATAACTCTTAGTAGCTTGTTGCTGTAGGAAAAGTTGCTGCAGCGTTTGAGTCTTGCATTTTGATAAAAATCTCTGCCGGTACACCATCTCCACTCGGAGAATCAAAAGTGGAAAATGCGATAAACTTTGCTCTATTTTCTCAGTACGCAACTTTATTAACACTTTGTTTTACCTTTTCAAAAAGGTACACTCTTATCTGTATTCTCATTATATTATGAATTAAACAAATCATGGTGTTTGATATATATAGTAAAGTATTTCCCAAAAGTTTTATTGCCACAATATAAAATATTGGTCTATATATAAAATAATATGACTTGGTGAGAGCTTGCATTAGCTTTAAAAACAAATTTGAGCGTTCAAGTATCATTAGTCTTGATGAACTTGGTCTGGCTATTATATCTATAAACATCTACTGAGAAATTGCTAAGGTTTAACATTTCCGCTAAATATGAGGATATTAATGGAATTTCAGTTATTTTATCATCATTAAAATGGTCATGATTCATCATAAGTAGATTTCATGAGTCATTTTGTAGCTCAAATCACATACTTTGTATTTCTTGATAGTATATTTCTGCTTTTGTTAATGATTTTCTTGATTACTATCAGATATTGCATGTAAATTTGATGGCAAATTGGAACAATGTGAGCCATGCAAATGAGAATGTACAACATGTACCTAATGTGAACCATACTATTGTCAATATACAACATAGCATGAATTTGATAGTAGGTTAAATAAAGAAAAGAGAGAATAAGATAACAATAAAGTTTAGAAATTTCAATTTAAAATGCTGTATGAAAACGAGCATTTACTTGTGATTTTTTGGGTCGTTGCAATTGTTGCACTCCTATTTTCATTTGCATGTTTATGTCCATGATCTGAAGCTTTATGAAATTGTATGCAAGTAATTTTATAAGTGAACAAATTTCATTGGTTCTAATTATACCATAAATACTTGTGTGTGTGCACGCGCACATACAAGTATAAGTTTTGGATTAGTTTCCAGTTTTGATATCTTTTGATACATTCGTGCACTCGTAACATCTAAGTTTATTCATTTTTAGCACACGTAAGTAATGAGAGAAATGGAAAACTAGGAATTTTTCGTAAGTAATTGAGAACAAATTGACGGTTGTTGTATCCTTTATCTTGTTTTCAGATGTTTTGCAGGTATGCAAGGATATAATAAAGTCATAAATGAAGATTTAGTGACATAGTAATCTTGGCTCAATGTGGGAAAACAAATAAGTCGTCGCGGTCGATCATTTACAAATGGGTTAAGGTATGACATGTATGGAACTTTGTGTTTACTGATCATAACATCAATGACTGTTGCAAATTATCCTCATAAAAATTAGACCTGCATTTAACCAAATTAACATCATGTTGAAAATCATATTCAAACATAGAGAAATTGTTGGCACTAATCATTTTTGGCAAAATAACGATTTAATAATTTCAAAATGGAACGGTTATGAGATTGAATAATCAATTCATTTTAATATTCAGGCTTTAATAGAAGCTGCATACGAGAGGCAAAAATCAGAAGATAATGTTAATGGTAATGAAGGAGTAACTGGTTTGGAAGATTTTGAAAGAGATGTCGTTGCTGTACAAATTTGATGGTGGTTCAAAATGGTCATTATACATTGTCCGAGTTGGTTGATGGTGGTTTTGTAGTTTGGCTGGAGTGTCGTATTTGTTGTTTGTAAGCTTCTAAATATGTTGTAGTGGTGAAATTTGAAGTTGTCACAATGAACTTTGTAGAATTTGATATGTACTATTTCGTACGTTTGATGTTTTTTTATAATTTGATGATATGTTAGTTTTGAAATTTAGTTTAGTGTTTTCTGTTGTTATAAATTCATATAGATATAGTTGAATGAAATACTATTAGATGCTGAATAAGACATGGTTCAACTATACAAAATTTGCAACACTTATAAGTGTTGGTAATTTGTTATTTACTTATGTGTGTGAGGAATTCCTAACGGTTATAACCGTTGGAAATTAAAAAACTCCCAATGGTTATAACCATTGGGAATATGAAAATAGTCGTAGGTTATAACTGTAATTTTCAATGGTTATAACCGTCGAAAAAGGAAAAATTCTCAACGGTTATAACCATTGGAAATACCAAAACTTCTCAACAGTTATAACCGTTACAAAATATGTAAAAAAAAATATAACGTACTCGCTACAAAATGACAATTCTGGTGTTGTGATTTATAAGCATGAATCTAAATAAACATACATACCTGAGAAAATGACTGGGGTTTTGTATCATTTGAGTTGTATTCGTTGTTATGTAGCTCCTGGATAAATGATGCTTCAATGGAATTAAGAAATGCTTTGTGCTTCTCATCGGTACATTTAATGACATTATATCTTGTTCCTTGCAGTAATTGAGTGTGAAATATTTCGAAACTATAAATGCCCAAAAATAAGATGAACAAATTTTCAGTTAACACAACATCACATTTAAAATAATGTTTCGGAACCTACAAGTAGTTGCTGGTTCAATGTTTCTAAATGCAAATAGCAACCTCTATATTAACTACATATTTTTGACAAAGTCTTGTTTATCAGTTGAAAACACATAACCATATTAAAAATTCGCATACAACTAACAATTGGGCTTGTACGTTTTGTTTATGCAGCTTATAGGAATGTAACATGTATTTTCTATCCATGATAAAAATACCTGTACTATAAAAATATTAAGTGCAAACAGATGAACCAACTTAAAGTGAGCTTGTAAGAAGCTTTCATACCATTAATTATCTATGGTACCGTTGCACCTTGTATCAAAAGGGTTGTCAAAGCAATAAAAGCCCACTTATAGACAAAAAACAACATTTAACAAAACATGAACAAAATCTCACATATTTTACATAACGAAAATAAACACAAGCAAGGCCCCATTACCAGTTTAAACTGGTAGTAGAATGTACGACATCAATCATATGTTGCAGAGCTACCAGAGGAAGAGCCAAATCAGCAGCCGCTGCAGCAACCTCTCTAGGAAAAGAAATAGGAACCGTGCTGACTACAGAAGATGCGATATCAGTCATTGGATCCTTCAATGCTTCTGCCATGTCATTGATGAGTCCCACCTCGTCCGATGATGGTGAAGAAGATGAGGAGTAGAATTGAGCGACCGGTTCGAGATGAAAAAATTTAGCAGTTAGTTTGAAATGAGAAGGTAGTTGAGGTTGAGATCGATTTGGAGATTTCGTCATGGTGGATTTAGGGTATGAGCAAAAGGAAAATTGGAGTAGGTTCAGGGATTATAGAGATTAGTAGAGGGATTTAAACTGACTCGGATTTGGATCGAGATTTATAGAGTATAGATTAGATTTAGGGTTTTTGTTTTTACTTAAGAGGGAGACTAGACGAAAAATATGCGGCAGTTTTGGAGCCATAGTAAAAAAAATATTGGGTGAAACGCGAGGGAAAAAAGAGTAAGCTAAATGCTTTATTTTTTGGAAGGAACCGAAGCAAATATCCCTATTTGCTTCGGTGCATTAGCTTCGGCTGTCTGCAATAACCGAAGCAAATAAAATTTTTGTATTTTTTATTGTTTTACATGTACTAATTGCTTCGGTTGTTAAGGGGAAACCAAAGCAAATGATACTATTTGCTTCGGTTGTCAATATAACCGAAGCAAATGAGGCGATACAATAGGTATATTTTGTACTAGTGATGGTTTGTATGCACATATTAATAATACATGCCTGGTGAGAAAACAACACCATGCTTAATATGTATATACAAACCATATACATATATATATATTATAACATATTTAAACATACACACACACTTAGGCATATATATTCCTAATATGCACACAAATTTATCATATGTATATGAGTATAATATATATGTGTATACAAAAGCTATATATCCCGACAAGCACCATTGTCCCAGTGGTTAAGTGATTTGGCTTTGGTGCAAGAGGTCCCAAGTTCGAAACTTGCGTAGCATTTATTGACATGTGATATGTTGTCCTAGTGACATGTTGTATATAAAGTACCATTTTCCAAAAAAAAAGCCATAGATCCCAATATGTGTGTGTATAGTTATACACATGCTTATATTTATATGCTGTCATTTTATATAATGAATATATATATATATATGATATACCCAAATTAATATTAAATGGTTTAATTAGTATGATTAATTAAATAAATATAAAATGTTCTAAAATAAAATATGGTTTTATTTTAAAAAAATAGATTGGATCTAATGTTAGTTAATTGATTATATAGGCATATGAAGACCAAATAGGAGGAAAATTGAAATTTACTCATTTCACCTGTTGCCAAACGGACCAATTCCAACAGAGTGAGCATGACAAGTTGTTTTGTTGTACCTCTTGGGGTTTCTTGTTGGTTTTTTTTGAAAGGGACGCGGAAGATGATCTTAAGGCTATTTAACACTAGAGGGGGGGTGAATAGTGTTTTAAGAATTTCTTTAAAATTTCTTTGATTTAAATTGATTTAACTAACTTAATGCAAATACACAATCACAGATCAAATCACAGAATCACAAACAGATGCAAATATAAATAAAAAGCAAGTAAAGGAAAGAACACACCAGGAATTTTATACTGGTTCGGTGTTACCCTACATCCAGTCCCGCACAACTCGTACGGCTTTCTATTCAATAATAATCTAGATTACAATCCCTCGATTCCAAGGCAACGAGGTACACCCTCCAGATTCTCAGGTCTCTGGGTAGAACCACTTGATTCACAGGACACAAGTTCACCCGATCGATTTCCAAGGACACGATCACACCTTTATAACCCTACACAAGTTTCTTTGAGTACAAATGTATCTATAACTCTGATAAGCACTGAGATTCTTTGAAGAGAGTGGCAGAGAATCAAACTAGAGATATTCTGGTTTGATTCACTTAAGATTTCGGTAGAATATGGATAGGATGATTAGAAAATAAGATAAGAGAGTAAAGAGGAGAGAAAATAAAGAAAGTAGTTTTTTGAAAACGTCCATAACAGTCTCTATTTATAGAGAATGAATGGATGTGTCCATTCAAAGAGGTTTAAGCGAATAGACACTTCTTTTGAAAACAACCTTTGCTATAACGGGAAGCATGTCGACATAACGAGTAACTATGATGTCGACATGGTCTAGTAAAAAGTGATGATTTGCTTTACTTTGAAAATGATGATTTAAAACATATGCAACTTTATTCAAATGGACTCTATGTATTTGTAGAAGGTATTTTAGAAGTAGAAATACTTATGAATGTATATATGTATATATACTAAAATATATTTAAAATCAAAGTAAATAAACTAAAGTAAATATAATATTAAAATAGATTTTGAGGCTAAAATATCAAGGACAATTTTGAAATCAAAATATAACAAAATAATAAATATGATTTTGAGGCTAAAACATTTTTGGAAATGTGAACGAAGGTTTTTCTTTTGAAAAGGAATATTTGAAAATCATTTTATAAAACAAGAGATAATTTTGAAAATCATTTTGAATCAAAATTAGTGGATAACAAAATAGGGCTACTATCCGTTCCACTAGATATTTCGTGAGTTCCATCTCACTAGGGTTCCATCCCTTTAACAAGAACGAAGTGGATTCCATTCCACGAGTAAATTGGATAAAAAAGAATGATAGTGCTTTCAAGGAGTTTTAACAAATATCTAACCTAACTATATTATTTGTCTTGAACTCTTGAATATCTTGAATCTCATGAGTCTTCAATCTTGAACTCTTGATCTTTGTCTTCATCAATTTTGTCTTCTTTACTGTACAGTCTTCTTTTGTTGATACCTGCATATAGATTTCCTGCACATATATATTTTATAACACTTCTATAGTTGTTGTCATCAAAACCACTATCCTATGGACTAACATTCTCCCCCTTTTTGATGATGACAACCTTTGTTTATAAAATATTTATATTCTCCTTATAACTCCCCCTAAATCTAATAACTCCCCCTTAATTTATGCCTAACTAACCTATTTTATACTTCTCCCCCTTTGTCATCAACAAAAAAATGACATTAACTCCCCCTAAATCTATGATATTAATGATAGTGTTATCACTAATAATATTGAAACTAGATATAACAATGCTAAATATTGTATACTCAGAATGATATATAAGTAATATAAGAATGAGAATAATAAGTGTAACCACAAATTATTTTATTCATATCACTATATACATAACTGTTAAATGAAAAGAAAATGCATACAATAAGTAGACAAATCAATCAAACATAAGCACACCTATTTATGTCTTATTACATAATCAATATAGTAAGTTATCATAAATCAACCATGTTTAAAACCAAATCAAGTATTTCAAATCAAATCAATTTTTAAACCAAATCAAACAAGTTAAATGTTACGTGGAACTTCAACCCATCCCTCTTTTCCAAAGATGGGATCCGCTTTGATTACTTCCCAATCTTCATCGTCCTGGAGCAATGTCTTCGGTGGATTTACTTGGAGATCCTCTTTGTTGAGAGCGGAGATCATCCATCGTAGTGCATCGAAATGCCTTTCTTGTTCCTTTATCATCTGCATTTGACTCAGTTCTAAGTGCCTCTGATTTCGTAGAATAAAAGTAAGAATGTCTTTGAAGGATTTGAGAGTCTCTTCAAGATTATCACTTAGATTTGAAGAGGATGAAGCCATTTTGACGATAAGTAAGAAGGAAATAAGTAGATAAGAGTAGAGAGAAGTTATGAGAAGTTTTCTGGAAGAAAATAGGACTTAAATAGACAGGAAAGTCGTTTGAAATGAATAGACATAAGGAGTTATTTTGAATTTCAAATTGAAATGTCCATTCAGAATATTACCAGTATATGTCGACATGACCTCTATACAGTATGTCGACATACATAGCAGATTTTGCACATCTTATTTTTTAATTTTCAGTATATATACATATGATTTATATATATTACTTGATATAAATAAGAGTAACAGTAAGATAAACAGAGAATAAGCTTCATTTCATACTAGAACAGAGAAGTACATGAATTTCATAGAGAAAACATAAAGATACAACTTTCAATATACCAAATTTCATTGATATACAAAAAGTAAACTCTAGAAACTAGTAGATGAGGATGAAGATGATGAGATATTGAGCTTCTTGTTGACTTTGGAGAAGAACTTGTTCATAGTATTGGACATTTTGTCCAATTTTTTGTTTACGGAGTGTTTGAGAGCTTTTTGATTTTTCACAATCACTCGTTGATTGTGAAGTAGAATCTTGTTTGATGGTCGTGTGGGAAAATCAATACTCTCTAAGGAAGTTTCTTCACTTTCTTCCTCTTCTTCTTCCTCACCTTCTTCTTCTTCACCTTCTTCTTCCTCCTCTTCCTCTTCTTCTTCTTCCTCCTCATCTTCTTGCATTTCCTCATACCCCAATCGTGCTTCTTTTTCCGTTAGTGTTTCGTATGGTTGAAACACGTGCGGAATTTTCATAAGTGAAATATTGGAATGATTAAAAACCTTTCTTGGAAAGAATTCTTCACCTCTCATATCCACTCCAAAGTAATTAAAAATTCTAGTGAGGTATATTCCATGATATAATGCATTCTCTCCTGAATCCAAGTTTTTGTGACGAAATTCATCCAAGATAACTTGTGCCCAATTAATATCATAATTTCCAAAAATTGCAAAAAGAGCCTTACACACTTTTTGAGTCGGGTTATTGTAATTTCCCGATCTCGGAGTAATAGTGCGTTGAAGGAGAAGATTAACAATACGAGCTTTTGGTCGAAAAAAATTTGTTTTTGAAATCCATTTCTTCCTCAAAAATATTGTGAAAAGTTTCACGATCGGTTTCCTCGATTTCAAAAGAAGAAAGATTGGAACCGGTACTTTTACACTCAAGTATGGTTCCTAAAACATCGGTATCCAAAACAATTTGTGTCCCCTTGACACTACTCCACACTTCATCATCCCTTCCATTATAAAAACCACGATTTAAATTTGCATAAAACATTTTGACAAGGCTTGGATAGCAAACAAAATCATTTTGGTTATTGTCAACCAAGCTTAGAATACCATTGTTTTGAAAGAGAGCATCAATTTCATAAGAAGCGAAGTCATTAAAATTAGCAAAACTACCCGAATGAACTTTTCCATAAGTTGCATAATTAATGTATGCAAGTATGGCATCTCTATTATTGTAGAGATGATCTTTGGTGGCTTTTGACAGCCTCATTCCGGCTACGTTGCTAGTGGATGCCATTTTTGAAGAGATAAGAGTGTTTGAAGATAAAAGTTGTTTTGAATTTGAATTGAAGATGGAGATAAGTGTTGATAGAAGATAGATATAAAGAGGTTGAATAGGTGGATTCTCTGGTCAAAGAGTCATAACTATTCAGAACATAGGAGTTAGTGAAAAGGTGGAGGGAAATTTGAATTTTGAATTCAAATTTAGAAATCTGATTTGCTACAGGTATGTCGACATTACCAATAAGTGCCATGTCGACATGCACATCAGATTTTGCAAAAATGATTTCAAGCATGTACAAGATTTATATATATATATATACTTATATATATTATGATTATTGTCTGAATATATTTTGAAAATATATTATACAGAAAATATATAAAAATAATATTTTATAAATTTTTAAAAGATATTTAAAAAAATTTAAGTTAATAAAATCAATTATATACTTAATTAATAAACTATTCTAAGCAACCAATTTTCAACCAATTAAAATAGTAAACGTGTACCTTGTTTGAGTTCCATATCATCCTGATTATCTGAATTCTGAGTTGTCATAAAACACATATTTGCCAATTCTGTTTTCTGTTCATCATCACTTAAGGACGTATCTGAATCATCCAGTGTTGCTGCAAATGCTTTCTTTCTTTTCTTTGAATATTCTTTGTTTGATTGAGGAGTTTGCTTTTCTTGATGTGGACAGTCTCTTTGATAATGACCAAACTCATTGCAATTGAAGCATTTGATGTTGTTGAGTGATTCAGTGTTATTTCCAAAACTTTTTCTCTTGTGATTATTTATTTTTCTATACTTCAAGAATTTCTGAAAGTTTCTTGTCATGAAAGCTATTTCTTCATCATCATCACTAGAGTCTGATTCACCAGTTAGTGCATTGAAGGCAATGGACTTTTTTTCTGATGACTTATTCTCCCTTCTTCCCTGAATTTGAACTTCATATGACATCAGATTTCCAATTAATTCATCAATCTTCAAGGTACTGATGTTATTTGCTTCTTCAATCGCCAGTGTCTTCAGATCCCATTCTGGAGTGAGTGAATTCAGAATTTTCCTGACTTGATCTTCTTCGGAGATTGCTTTTCCCAGAGATACTAGTGAATGAACAATATCCTGAAAACGACTATACATATCTGGAATAGATTCACTAGGCAACATCTTAAATAATTGAAATTGATTAGTAAGAATAGAAATTTTGGTCTGTTTAACTTTGCTTGTTCCTTCATGAGTAACTTGCAGAGTTTTCCAGATTTCATATGCAGTTTTACAAACAGATACCCTATTAAATTCATTTCTATCTAGTGAACAAAATAAAATATTCATGGCTTTTGAATTGTTTTGAGCCACTTCTCTTTGAACGGTCGTCCATTGAGCAAAATCAGCTGTGGGCTCAGTGTATTCAGTTTGTGTCATATTCCATGTTTCTAAACTAATGGATTGTAAATATATCTTCATTCTACATGCCCAATATGCATAGTTACTGCCATTAAAAAGTGGTGGTCTGGCAGTGGACTGACCCTCTACAAATGAACTAGAAATACCAGTGTTGGTAGCCATTGTTACTTTTCAAAAATCAGGTTATGAATACTTTGAAAAACTTGCTCTGATACCAAATGAAAGGGACGCGGAAGATGATCTTAAGGCTATTTAACACTAGAGGGGGGGTGAATAGTGTTTTAAGAATTTCTTTAAAACTTCTTTGATTTAAATTGATTTAACTAACTTAATGCAAATACACAATCACAGATCAAATCACAGAATCACAAACAGATGCAAATATAAATAAAAAGCAAGTAAAGAAAAGAACACACCAGGAATTTTATACTGGTTCGGTGTTACCCTACATCCAGTCCCGCACAACTCGTACGGCTTTCTATTCAATAATAATCTAGATTACAATCCCTCGATTCCAAGGCAACGAGGTACACCCTCCAGATTCTCAGGTCTCTGGGTAGAACCACTTGATTCACAGGACACAAGTTCACCCGATCGATTTCCAAGGACACGATCACACCTTTATAACCCTACACAAGTTTCTTTGAGTACAAATGTATCTATAACTCTGATAAGCACTGAGATTCTTTGAAGAGAGTGGCAGAGAATCAAACTAGAGATATTCTGGTTTGATTCACTTAAGATTTCGGCAGAATATGGATAGGATGATTAGAAAATAAGATAAGAGAGTAAAGAGGAGAGAAAATAAAGAAAGTAGTTTTTTGAAAACGTCCATAACAGTCTCTATTTATAGAGAATGAATGGATGTGTCCATTCAAAGAGGTTTAAGCGAATAGACACTTCTTTTGAAAACAACCTTTGCTATAACGGGAAGCATGTCGACATGACGAGTAACTATGATGTCGACATGGTCTAGTAAAAAGTGATGATTTGCTTTACTTTGAAAATGATGATTTAAAACATATGCAACTTTATTCAAATGGACTCTATGTATTTGTAGAAGGTATTTTAGAAGTAGAAATACTTATGAATGTATATATGTATATATACTAAAATATATTTAAAATCAAAGTAAATAAACTAAAGTAAATATAATATTAAAATAGATTTTGAGGCTAAAATATCAAGGACAATTTTGAAATCAAAATATAACAAAATAATAAATATGATTTTGAGGCTAAAACATTTTTGGAAATGTGAACGAAGGTTTTTCTTTTGAAAAGGAATATTTGAAAATCATTTTATAAAACAAGAGATAATTTTGAAAATCATTTTGAATCAAAATTAGTGGATAACAAAATAGGGCTACTATCCGTTCCACTAGATATTTCGTGAGTTCCATCTCACTAGGGTTCCATCCCTTTAACAAGAACGAAGTGGATTCCATTCCACGAGTAAATTGGATAAAAAAGAATGATAGTGCTTTCAAGGAGTTTTAACAAATATCTAACCTAACTATATTATTTGTCTTGAACTCTTGAATATCTTGAATCTCATGAGTCTTCAATCTTGAACTCTTGATCTTTGTCTTCATCAATTTTGTCTTCTTTACTGTACAGTCTTCTTTTGTTGATACCTGCATATAGATTTCCTGCACATATATATTTTATAACACTTCTATAGTTGTTGTCATCAAAACCACTATCCTATGGACTAACATTTTTTAGGGCTTCCATGTTGTTTTCTTATTAGGCATGGTGTTGGTTAACCTCCTCTATGTGATGATCTTTTGCTGATTTTATTAGGTATTGTGCTATTTCTTATTAGGCTTGGTGTCGGTAATTCATTTTGTTGATTTTATTAGGGCTTGTCATAATGTCGTTTTCTGTTATGGACGTCTTTTGTAGGGTAGGTGTTGGTATTATTTAGTGAGTTGTTTTCATGTTATTGAGAGACTGTAAATGAAATTGTGAGTTAGTTATTGTGTTATCGCTTATGCAATTTTGTATGAGTGTATGTTCTCTTAAGCATATATGCTGAAGTTGTTGAGGTTCCTAGACTCGCGCTTGCTTTAATTTGCGGTACAAAAGTGGATGGGCAACTATAAAAACTGACTTGTCTTAAAAAAAGGTATTTTAATCAAATTAAATAAATTAAAATATTTCAAAACTATTTTATTAATTAGATACTAAATTTGCTTTAATATAAAATAAATGTTATTTATACGAACACAAAAAAAAGACCTTGTGCAATTTAATAAAATATGAAAATATTGAAATTCACAACAGAAGAACCATCAACACCAGAAATGCTTTTGTATAATTTGACCAATCCTTCCATAGTTTAACGCTTTATAATTGATATTACCTAATTTCAAAACGACAATAAAATATCTATAAGAAAAAAAACACCATGGAGTCAAACTAACATAATATATTGATATATAAAAACTAGACCTGGGTATAAATAGCTAAGAAGAAACGTTATTAACCTAATTGGAGTCAACCAAATATTAATAGTTTGAAACTACATATGAGAGAATTATCCAGGAATTGAATTTATTAGATTCAAAAATAGTAAACAAACAAAAGTATAGACTTATGTTCCCATTTACTTTGTATAAAGCAACAAATCAATTTCTAATTCATACCATATTCATTCAAATATCAATTTTCTAATTAATGTTGATAAATATAATTTAGCCATTCACTTTATTTAGTTATTACTTAAATTGCGGAAAAAAATGGAACAAATAAATTACAATAACAAGAGCATATCTCAGATCTAATTGCCATATTCTTAAGAAACAAATCACACCAAATAATAATAGCACAACCATGTGAAAATTTACTCCTGAAAATAAACGATAACCAAATCTCAATCAATAGAATTGAAATGGTATATGATCAAATTTACCACAAAACAATTTCAAATAATAGATTTACAAAGACCTATTTTTGGCATCACAAAATAGGCACAAATAACTCAAATCGAAAAATAGATTTGGATCTATACATAACTAAAAGAGAGATAGCCAAATAATAGAATTTAAGATCCTTTTCTTTCATGAAATCAATAATGAATTACTCTAATACAATTGGTTAGAATTTACAAAAGACTTCAGAATCAACTCAATTATGAGCCTAGGTCTGAGTAAATAACCCATTTTGATTTCATCACGTAAATACAAGAAAATAAGATATAATTACGAAAGTCATACAAATTAATAACTCATTTTGATTTCAATTTGACCTTTCAACAAATTTAAAATCACTTCTATCTCTATACGTTATTTCCTTGACAATTACATATTTATCCCTTAAAAATGTTTTTTTTTTAAGATCACATTTGCAAGCTTGTTTTTATAATTGAAAAACAAATTCCATATTTATACATGTGATCCACATGTTGAATTTTTACAACTAAGTCATAAGAATAGTTTGAATAGGAAAATAACAAAGGGTAAGTTTGGCTCACATCCCTAACAAGTTTTAAAATAGGGAAAACATCCTTCCCAACCAACATTTACGTTTCCGCTCCCTGTTTTCAAATTCACGCACGCAGAAAGACCGAAATACCCTTTATGTTTTTAACTTTTCAAACGTGTATAACTTTATTTACAAAAACCGGATCAACATAACGTTTTCACCAAAAAATCGCAAATTTTATGATCTTTAAAATGAGATCCATTGTTGATACCAAAAATTTAAATTTGTATTAAATCTGCAATTATTTCAAATATTTGCAGACAATTCAGCAAATATTGAACATTTTCGATTTTATTTCAAATGTATAAAAATTGCAGATATTTCTGCAACTATATGATATAGTTGCAGAAATGTCTGCAACTATTACATATAGTTGCAGATATTTCTGCAACTATATGGTATAGTTGCTGAAATGTCTGCAACTATTTCATATAGTTGCAAACATTTCTGCAACTATTGCATATAGTTGCAGAAATGCAACTATTGCAAATAGTTGCCGATGCAACTATTGCAAATAGTTGCCGATGCAACTATTGCAAATAGTTGCAGAAATGTCTGCAACTATTTCATATAGTTGCAGACATTTCTGCAACTATTGCATATAGTTGCAGAAATGCAAATAGTTGCAGATGCAACTATTGCAAATAGTTGCAGAAATGTCTGCAACTATTGCATATAGTTGCAGACATTTCTGCAACTATATGATATAGTTGCAGAAATGCAAATAGTTGCAGATGCAACTATTGCAAATAGTTGCAGAAATGTCTGCAACTATTGCATATAGTTGCAGACATTTCTGCAACCATTGCAAATAGTTGCAGACATTTCTGCAACTATTGCAAATAGTTGCAGAAAACGAACTTACACGGTATTTCAGTAAAAATCTTTTATTGCAAACAGATAAATCATTAAGCAAAAATAATTTTATCGTTCAATATAAACCAAATAATCACAGATAGAAAAAATGGAGCACGGTATAAACGAGGGTATTTATGGAAAAGAATTAAGCCGAAACAAAAATAGGGACCGGATTTATAAAGTTTCGAACGGAAGGAGTTTTTGTGAAGTACGTTTGTTTTTAAGGATGTGACCCTAATTTTCACAATAACAAATTCCAAGCAAGCAGTTGAATTGTGGCAAGGAACCATCATCGTATAAATACAGCTCAAGGACATCCAAAACTTTTGATTATCTTTAACAACTCGCTATAAATATTATGATCAAACCTTTATTGATAGTTATCAGCACTGTGATTTGAATGCAATGGCAATATATTTGGGTTGCAACTTTGTTCCTTGAGAAACATATAACTGTGATGTGAATTTAATGGCAACATAATTGGGTTTGCTAGGTGTCCCTTGAGATATACAAGCGTTCCATCATGATCAGCACTCAACTAAAATTGCAGCAACAGAACAAGAATGATGGAATATAGAAATAATCACATGCACATCAAAATCCAAAATAAAGTCAAATGACAAATAGATAAAACGTACCTGAAGAGAACAAAAGCAGATATAACCCACTAATCAAAACAAAAAACATCAAAAGTTTCAAATACGTGTTGGAACATCACTCCCCATTTGGATTGAACAACCAAATTCCTAAATATTAAAATAAAAACCAGTAATGGGAATTCATAAAACAATGCGTAATTGAAAACTTTAAAATTCTTTGAGATCAATGTAATGAAATTGAGATAGCACAATGATACATATACTTGTACAAAAAGAACCCAAGCAAAAAATCAGTTATGGGTACAGGACCTTCATGCAATCCAATATCTGAACCAAAAAAGAATAAAAATAGGGGATAAAACATAGCAAGAAATGGACAAAATGTAAACTTCATTACTAATATCTTCATTACATCCACCTCACCCAATACTACCAAACACACCACCAATAAAACAAAATGAAGAAGAAAAAACCGAAGAAGAAGAAAACGCTAATAAACTGTTGACAGCAACTAGACAGGACATTTAACCCGATACACACCCTCGCATAAAAATTGAAACTTTTAACCTCCAAATCCATAAAGAGTCCTTCCCTGCCTCTTCAAAGCGTACACAACATCCATGGCAGTAACCGTCTTCCTCCTTGCGTGCTCGGTGTAAGTAACAGCGTCGCGAATCACGTTCTCCAAGAATATTTTCAAAACACCTCTGGTTTCTTCATAGATCAAACCACTGATTCTCTTGACGCCTCCTCTTCTGGCAAGGCGGCGGATAGCGGGCTTCGTGATTCCCTGAATATTGTCGCGGAGAACCTTGCGATGGCGCTTGGCGCCGCCCTTTCCGAGACCTTTACCCCCTTTTCCTCTTCCTGACATTTTGAACCCTAGAAATTGATTTGGGATTTTGCTTGTAATTTGATAATAATACCGTGCTTGAAGGATAGATGCTAGGTTGGAATTTATAGGGAGATGGCAATCTGCGTGATATGTACTGACTTAATGTACGCCGTTGGATGTTATAACTTGGACGGTTCGATGAAAACGTCTTTTAACCCGTGGATTGATGACCTTGCACATGATTGCTACAGTATGACGTGGGTAGTTAAGTTGTGCTTTCTTCCTATATCTCTTTCGGTTTAATATATCTTCCGTCCGGAGAGAAGGCTTAAAAGCATTTTGCTTTAAATCAAACTGACCAGAACAAACGAATTCAAATTTACACAAATCTCAAGTCACAAGGATAAAATTACTTTTTCCTCCCTTGTATTTATAGATTCTTGCATCTACTTGCTATTTTATATACTTTATAATATCTTTGAATTATGATGTAAAACAATGTTCTATCTTTTTAGATCCCAACTTTACAATGCATTCGCGGACAACCAGTTGGTTGGAAAAGCGGCAGCGGTCTTTACGTTCGACGTATCGAAAGTCAACTTTAGAATAGAGGCGATTCAACGCTTCGATTTTCAGAGTTTTCATGAAAATTAATTTTTACGTCCGACGTACGTAAAAACTGTCATATCAGCATATCAACCGCTAACCAATTTTGTTTTAGAATTTGAATTTAATTTTCTAGTATTAAATATTAAATATGATTATTAAAAACAATCACGCAACGATTTTTATTCAATAATTTTTTTCATTATTTTACACAATAATTTTTTACATTCTACCCATCTCTAACCAACCTCTAATCGAAAATTTATCTACGAACGAGCTAACCTCTAACCTCTAATCCAATTTATCCGCGAATGCGCCCTAAGTTTACATTTTTCTTGTTCTGTTTATATCATATAAAATGTTGTATCATTTTATATCCATCAAAATATTGTTTGGTTCAAATACCGGATAACACTATCCAAATTAAACAATTCATTGTTGCATTTATGTATATTGATTAGGACAATCCCGTTAGCTCTTGAGATAATAGTTTTGATGACGACGACAACCTTAGGACTTGTTATAAAATATAAATACAATATTCTTGTCTAGATATATATGTATATGCAGGATATATATATGCAGGTACTAAGAATGAAGACTGTACAGTCTAAAGATTCAAGACTGATGAATTCAAGATTGAAGAAACCAAGACTGGAGACTCATGAGTATCAAGAGTTTAAGATATCAAGACTATCATGAGTATCAAGAGTTCAAGGTATCGAGATAAGTAATAGAGTCTATATTTATGTTAAAACTTCATAATAGCACTAAAATCTTTATTCCGGTTTTAATTATGGAATGGAATCCACCTTTTCGCTTTAATAGTGAGATGGAACCCACGACCTTCTCTAGTGGACAGAAATCCACGAAATTTTCAAAATGATTTATTTTTTCAAAACTATCTTTTTAAAGTCATCTCTATCAATTTAATTATTTTAGCCTTAATTCAAAAACTATTTTTAATAATATTAATTTCAAAATCATCTCTTGTTTTTTAAGCTATCTCTTGATTTTAATATTTTAGCTTTAAAGAAATCTATATTTAGTTTTTAATATTACTTTTATATTGTAGATTACTTTATAAAACTCTTTTATAAGTTTAAACTATATTCAAAATAGTTTACAAAATTTAGAAATTGTTTTGACAAGTTTTAGAATATATAGAGATCATTTTAAAGCAAAATCTATTTTCAAAAATAACATAGGCATGTCGACATCCCTCATCCCCCCATGTCGACATGGTAGCCATAGGATTTAAAATTCAAATTTTCAAAAGAAGTGTTTATTCGTCACAACCTTTCACGAATGGACGTGACCATTGTTCTACTATAAATACCAGTTGTTTTCAACGAATTTTAAGTTAGTTTTTCTTCATTTCTTCACTCCTTCTTCTCCACTCAAATATTCTCTTATATTTTAAATGCTCTAACAAAACTCTACCGAAATTCTAAGTGAATCAAACTCGATCATCGCTAGTTTGATTCTTTGCCACCCTCTCTCTCAAAGATCTCGGTGCTATTCAGAGTTATAGGATCATTTGTAATCAAAAAGTGTATCGAGTCTCTCTCTATCAAAATGTAATTGGAAACGGTGTGATTGTGGCCCGTAAATCAATTGGGTATGATTGTAGCCCGTAAATCAATTAGGTGATCTTGTAGCCTGGTTAAATGAAGAGAGTTTGCCCTGGACTCGGAGACAGGAGGGTATATCTCGTGGCCTTGAAATTTAGGTTGTAATATCGACATTGTATTTGAAAAGAAATCTGCACAAGAAATTGTGTGGGACTATATGTAGGGTAACTCTGAAGCAGTATAAAATTTCGGTGTGTTCTTTCCTTTACTGCTTTTATTTACTATTTGCATCTATGTTTGATTCTATGATTGTTTCTGTGTTTATGAATTGCATCTGTTTGGATTTAGTTTGAAAAAATTTCAAAAAGATTCGTAAAATTAATTAAACACTATACACCCCCCTCTAGTGTTAATTCTACCTTAAGATCCGTAATCCGTATTTTCCATGTTTGGTATCAGAGCATTAGTTTTCAAAGTTATCATAATCTGAATTTTGAAAAAGTTTAAAATGGAAATTTTTGGAGATTATGTTAACACTAGTTCAAAACTATCCAAATCATCATTGTCTCATAAGTCTGCATATTGTTATTATAGAAAATCAAGTTATCTACTGAATTGGTGTGTTGTGTAGGAACAGATGTGTTATATGGCTTTTGAAGAATCAACGCTCAATGGGCAAATGGTGCAAATCTAGAAAAACAAATGGATACTTGATAGTGGATGTTCAAGACACGTGACTGGTAATCCGGAGATACTGAATGACATAATTTATGAAGATGGAGGAATGGTCAACTTTGGAGACGATTCAAAAGAATATGTGATTGGCATCGACAATGTCGGTAATTCTAAAACTCCTACTATTTCTGATGTTCTGTTAGTTAGAAATCTAAAACACAACTTACTTAGCATAAGTCAACTATGTGACAAGGGCTACAAAATTAAGTTTGAAAAGGATAAGTGTCACATCGAAGATAATAAATCAAATATTATCTTTGAAGGAATTAGGAAGAAAAATATTTATATTCTCAGTATGAAAATCACAAATGATAACCTATGTCTTTTGGCTAATACAAGTGACCCTTGGATTTGGCATAAAAGATTTTGGCATTTGAATTTCAGACTCTTATCTAGACTTTCAAAACTTGATTTAGTAAGAGGTCTTCCTGAAATGGATTTTAAAGTAGACAATATATGTGATGCTTGTCAATTAGGAAAACTTAGAAAGAGTTCATTTAAATTGAAATATATGATTTCAACTTCAAAACCTCTTGAGTTACTTCATTTAGATCTGTTTGGTCCATCTCAAATTCTGTCAATAAATCACGGTAAATATGTTTTTGTAATTGTAGATGATTATTCTAGATTTACATAGATAATTTTTTTGAAACATAAAAGTGATGCTTTCGATTTATTTAAAACTTTTGCAAAAAGAATTCAAAATCAACTTTCTTTAAAAATCAAAACAATTAGTAGTGATCACGATGGAGAATTTGAAAATGAAAATTTTAAGAATTTCTGTAATAAAAAAGGAATAACTCATAATTTTTCTTTTCCAAGAACTCCACAACAAAACGGAGTGGTAGAGCATAAAAATAGGACGATTCAAGAGTGTACAAAAACTATGCTTTCAGGTAGTAAATTACCAAGAAATTTTTGGGTTGAAGTAGTCTCTACAGCTTGTTACATTTTGAATAGGATTTTAATTAGACCTCTAACTAATAAAACACCATATGAACTTCTTTTCAATAAGAAACCAAAGGTATCTTATTTTAAAGTTTTTGGAAGTAAATGCTTTATTCTAAATACAAAGAACAATTTGGATAAATTTGAACCTAAATTCGACAAAGGAATCTTTATCGGATATTCTAATAGAAGTAAAGCATACAGAGCTTTTAATTTAAAAGCTAACACCATTGAAGAAACAATGCATGTATCTTTTGATGAAAATTTCAAAGATTTTGTTCAAATAAATGATGAAGATGATTTTGTTACTTTAAATAATGAATCAAATGAAACAAATTGTGAAACTGTTCATCTTAATAAAAGGATCAGGCTTTTAAAAGATCATCCTATAGAAAATATACTAGGAAATATTGAATCTGTTATTAGAACTAGAAATCAACTAAACAAGATGAGTAATGTAGCTTTTATATCAACTATTGAACCCATTTAAAAGTTGTTAAACGTATCCTAAGATACGTTAAACACACTTTAGACTATGGCCTATTTTACCCTAAAAATGATTCATTTAATCTCATATTGTGATGCTGACTATGCTGGCTGTAAATCAAACCGAAAAAGTACAAG
This sequence comes from Allium fistulosum, assembly GCA_030737815.1. NCBI lineage: Eukaryota > Viridiplantae > Streptophyta > Magnoliopsida > Asparagales > Amaryllidaceae > Allium > Allium fistulosum. The sequence goes on from CM060904.1 coordinate 538,809,851, forward strand.
TGGAACTTGTCACTTTTTAGGACATTCTCTGGTTTCCTGGTTTAGTAAAAAGCAAAATACTATCCCACTGTCAACAACTGAAGCAGAATATATCTCTGCTGCTTTGGCTTGTTCTCAAGTTATCTATATGCAACAGACCCTAAAGGATTTTGGATTAAATATTTCAAAATCACCAATTTATTGTGACAATACAAGTGCAAATAAATTTATCCAAAAATCTTACTCATCGTGCCAGAACCGAACATATTGATATCAGACATCATTTTCTTATAGATAATATAAGTAAAGAGATTATTTCTCTTGAATTTATCAACACTGAGAATCAAATACCTGATATTCCGACCAAACCCTTGAATCAATCAACCTTTATTAAATTAAGAAGAGAACTAGGTATTTGTTCAATAAATGAGATATAGAATATAGATATAGTAACATATATATTTAAATAAATAAAGAAAAACAAAATTGTCAAAATTTTCAAAGGGGTGTCAACATGCCCCTACCCCCCATGTTGACATACAACAGTAAAATTTGAAAAATTGATTTTCTCTCTAAACTCAGTTTGTTGGTTATATAATCACAACATTTTGAATTTTTCTGTCTTTTTACTTCATTTTCTCTGTAATAAACTTTTGAAAATATAAAATAATGGCCTCCTCTTCTAAATCAAACCATAACGCAACCTTTTCCTTCCCTTCTCCTAATTCTGGTCCATTTCAACAAACTACATTGGCTCGAGTAATGAAGATCGAGGAAATTATGAAGGATTCTCTACAAATTCTGACTGAATTACAAGTCACTTAAATAAGGATGGCAAAGGAACAAGAGAAACAGGGCAAGATTCTTAGAAATTTGCAAAAATTTCTAATGGATAATCATGCGGACCCTATTGTGATTGAAGATGATTCCTCTAACATATGTATTCATAATCCATTAGAGGACGATGAAGAAGAGGAGGAGGAGGAGGAGAAAGAAGCGCCAATGGACAAAGGCGATAAAGTTATTTGCGTTGGAGAAGTCTGTTTGAAAAAAATGGTAACTTGGTCGAACAATATGGAAACTTTTGTCTCCATTACCCTAACTGTTCGATTCACAAATCACCAATTGTCAAGGACTCTCGTTAGATTGTTATTATATTAATGTTTTATATTTTTTGTACTTGTAAATATTTGTGTCTATGTTTCATATGTGTAATGTAACATCATATATAATAAAATATGATTTATGTTTCGCTTATTATACTTCGTTATTAGCATTTAGTTCCATAATATTAGTTTAAAGGGGAGTTATATAGTTTAGGATTAGTTTTTGTTGATGACAAAGGGGGAAAATTATAAAATAGGTTAGGTAGGCTTAGATTAAGGGGGAGTTAGTAGATTAAGGGGGAGTTAGTACATTAAGGGGGAGTTGTTGGAATAAAGGGGAGTCGGAGTAGAATCGAAATTTGTTGGAGTAGATTTTATAAACAAAGGTTGTCATCATCCAAAAGAGGGAGATTGTTAGTTCCTGAGATGATGGTTTTGATGACAACAACCTTACGACTTGTTATAAAATATAAATACTAATATTCTTGTCTAGATATATATATATATGCAGGATATATATATATATGCAGGTACTAAGAATGAAGACTGTACAGTATAAAGATTCAAGGCCGATGAATTCAAGACTGAAGACTCATGAGTATCAAGAGTTCAAGATATTAAGACTATAATGAGTATCAAGAGTTCAAGATATCAATACTATCAAGAGTTCAAGATATCAAGATAAGTAATAGAGTCTATATTTATGTTAAAACTTCATAATAGCACTAAAATCTTTATTTCGGTTTTAATTGTGGAATGGAATCCACCTTCTAGCTCAAATAGTAGGATGGAACCCACGACCTTCTCTACTGAATGGAATCCACGAAATTTTCAAAATGATTTATTTTTTCAAAACCATCTTTTTAAAGTCATCTCCATCAATTTAAATATTTTAGCCTTAATTCAAAAAACTATTTTTAATCATAATAATTTCAAAATCATCTCTTGTTTTTTAAACTATCTCTTGTTTTAGTATTTTAGCTTTAAAGAAATCTATATTTAGTTTTTAATATTACTTTTATATTATAGATTACTTTCTAAAACTCTTTTATAAGTTTAAATTATATTCAAAATAGTTTACAAAGTTTAGAAATTGTTTTGACAAGTTTTAGAATAGAAATCATTTTAAAGCAAAATCTATTTTCAAAAATAACATAGGCATGTCGACATCCCTCGTCCCCTATGTCGACATAGTAGCCGTAGAAATTCAAATTCAAATTTTCAAAAGAAGTGTCTATTCGTCATAACCTTTCGCGAATGGACATGGCCGTTGTTCTCCTATAAATACCAGTTGTTTTCAACGAATTTTAAGTTAGTTTTTCTTTATTTCTTTACTCCTTCTTCTCCACTTAAATACTCTCTTATATTTTAAATGCTTTAACAAAACTCTGCCGAAATTCTAAGTGAATCAAACTCGATCATCTCTAGTTTGATTCTCTGTCACTCTCTCTCAAAGATCTCGGTGCTATTTAGAGTTATAGGATCATTTGTAATCAAAGAAGTGTATCGAGTCTCTCTCTATCAAACTGTGATTGGAAACGGTGTGATTGTGGCCCGTAAATCAATTGGGTGTGATTGTAGCCCGTAAATCAATTAGGTGATCTTGTAGCCTGGTTAAATCAAGAGAGTTTGTCTTGGACTCAGAGACAGGAGGGTGTATCTTGTGGCCTTGAAATCAAGGTTGTAATATCGACATTTTATTTGAAAAGAAATCTACATAAGAATGTGTGGGACTGGATGTAGGGTAACTCCGAAGCAGTATAAATTTTCGGTGTGTTCTTTCCTTTATTGCTTTAATTTACTATTTGCATTTGTGTCTGATTCTGTGATTGTTTCTGTGTTTGTGAATTGCATCCGTTTGGATTTAATTTCAAAAAATTTCAAAAATATTCATAAAATTAATTAAACACTATTCACCCCCCTCCCCTCTCTAGTATTAATTCTACCTTAAGATCCGTAATCTGCATTTCCTACAAATCCTAGCATCCTCTTATACCAAGTATAAAGATTGCCTATTGTAAATTCATTGGAGAGAACTAAACAACCAAACTTTAACTGATTTTAATTTGGGTACATAGTTAATAGTCACTAGCATGTTGTTTATTTATAGTATTAGAAATATTTTAGTATCTTTTATTTTCTTTCTCATAAACGCATGCTTCTTCTGCGTTTTGACCGAAACTAAACTATTTGAATTTAAAATACTTGCTCTACCATTGGATGCTTGTTTAAGATCGTATTAAAAAATTCACAAGCTTTGTTGCTGACTTCGAGATATTTTGGTTATAGTGTGCAAACAGTCTCCTCTAAATCATTGTTTAGAAATTATGTTTCAATGTGTGTATGGCAAAACTCATAGTCATGTTGTGAGGTAAAACGTGAGTACATACCAAATGGACTTAATAACGCTGATTAGAAAAATTGCTTCCCTAATTTCAACGTTTGAAATTGATGAAGACAATTCTTATCAATCATTACTATATAAAATTTCAACTGCATTGATCTTTTTCTCGAATACTCAGTTATGACTGTTGAATCATATCCTTTTATATACAATTTCGCTAATAATTTTTTTACAGTGTACCCATAGTCTATTTCAGATTAAAGAATTGTTATATCAGCTTATCAACCTCTGACCAAATTTGTTTTTGAATTTGAATTTGATTTTCTAGTATTAAATAATAAATATAATTATTAAACAATTACATAACAATTTTTATTCAACAATATTTCCATTACTTTACATGGCATTTTTTTACATCCTACCTAACCTCTAATCGAAAATTTATTCGCGAACGCTCTAACCTCCAACCTCTAATCCAATTTATTCGCGAACGCTCTAACCTCTAATCCAACTTATTCGCAAACGCTCTAACCTCTAATCGAAAATTTGTTTAGACTCTGATCATCCAAGGGGGCATCTTCATATGTCGCTCTTGGCATATGTTGTAATAATTATATTTTCTCTAAACGTGGTTCTCGAATTTGAGGTTATGTAATGAATTTGAAATGATTTGAAATGGAATGAGAAAGTTGTTTAATGATTTTAAATTTTTCCATGTCCTTGTGTTTCAGTTATATCAACGTATCTAACATTACCGTATTTGGACGTCAAGGATTAATAACTATGGATGACTGCAACATCCGTAGCCGTTAGTTTTGGGCCTTCAAGTGGGGGATGTTATAAGTTGGTATCGAAGTATAAGTTTATGAAAACTTAAAAGAAATTTAAGTCTAAAAGATTTTTTCAAAACATAATACAATGAATCAGAAAATAAGATCGGGGTTCAGGTTAACGCTATAGTAACGTACTTGTATTTGATATATATATATTGTTAGCACCAAAATTGGTCACTAACACCCAAAGATAGATTTGTGTAGAGATATTAATGAAGAAGGTAAATTAAAACTGAGGAATAACACGGTGGAATGCAATAATAACTGTAAAAAACAAGAATACCAAATTTATAGTGGTTCGGCATAACTGCCTACGTCCACTTTGAGTTTAATCTTTATTGCTTTTCCAATAATTGAATACAAATACAATCCGTACACCGACAACTTGAATACAAGTTTTAACTGAAAAAGAAAGAGTCTTGAAAATGGCAGAGTCTCCCCAGTGTTCTTGAAAAAAGGTCCCTTTCACTGTGACCCTGCCATTCTATTTATAGACGAAGATGGGTTGGACTTCCCTCATGGGCCTAGGAACAACGTACCTTGGCCCGTGGTAAGTAACTTCTGCGTACTGATCCATAGATGCCGAACGGCAATTGCCGAGCGAGGCCTCAATGCCGAACGACATTCGTATGCCGAGCCACACACCCAGGCCGAACAACCTTTCTATGCCGAGCGAGGTGAGATGCCGAACGACCCTTTCATGCCGAGCGAGGTGAGATGCCGAACGACCCTTCAATGCCGAGCGAGTTGAGATGCCGAACGACCCCTCAATGCCGAACGAGGTGAGATGCCGAACGACCCCTCTATGCTTAACGAGGCAACATGCCGAACGAGGTGAGATGCCGAATGACCCTTCAATGCCGAACGAGGCCTTGTGCCGAGCGATGTTTTATGCCGGGCGATGCTTTATGCCGAGCAAGGGGAGGTGTGCCGAACGAGGCCTGTGCCGAGCCTCTTATTACATGGTCAAACAACCGGGTAACACTTGCCCTCCAAAGTGTATCATGTGGATGAACATGATGCGCTTTGAATCATGAGTACTCCATGTTTTCTTTTAAGCCCTCGTTCTGTCTTTTCGATAGCGTTTTCTTTCGACCTCCTGAATGCCGAACGAGTCATTGAATGTCGAACGACATACTGATGTCGAACAACATATGGATGTCGAACGACATTGATGCCGAACAAGGGAGGTGCCTTGACCGGTTCTACCGGTCACTGTCTATTCGTCTTCCCTCTTGCCTATATAACCCAATACTTCCCTTCTTTCTTCCTTTTACTTTTACCTCCACTCTAACATCCTTATGAACTCGTCTTTTTCCAGACTTTCTCCAACATCTCAACCTCCCTTTAGACTCCCGAATCTTACACGTTACTCCTCGACTACCCTCAACAACAATTGTGAGTGGATTCCACTTCTAAATCGAGCACCTCACTAGACTTCAACCCCTTCTTCTAGGTACGAACCTTTCACTTGCTCGACTTTCTCCAATTAGGGATTTTGGACAAGACTTGAATTTATGACCTTCCTCTAATCCACGAATACGCATAGATAAGGAAGGTGGATCCGAGGTTTAAGGAAGCCTTAGGATTAAATGGAGAGGAGGATGGAAGAGGGTATCGGTCCAGTAGGAATCGGTGAGGGTTGATATGGTCGGTCGAAGGTGGCGTGCGAATTGGAGTGGTGATCGTCTGGCCACCTTGGAGGGTATCTAGTTTGTTCGAAGAAATGAGTTGGAGGAGGACGTATGGTTGTGGCTCGGCATGAATTCCGCATGCCGAACGATGTGAGGGAGTGTAAGAGTGAAGTTGAAGTTGGGTTTAGCGTGCCGAGCGATGTGGTTCGGTATGACCACGGCTCGGCATGACTCCCTTATGCCGAACGGGGTAATAGGGAGTGCAGGAGAAAAGTAGAAGATGGGTAAAGTGCCGAGCGATGCGGCTCGGCATGACTTGCCGAAGGACTCATCTATGCTGAGCGGTAGAGATGGAGGGTAGGAAGGAAGTTGGAGTTGAGGGCAAAATGTCGAGCGATGCGGCTCGGCATGACTGCAGTTCGGCATGACTTGCCGCATGCCGAACGGTGGAGAGGGAAGGTAAGAGAGTGGTGTGCAACAACAATACTAGTCGAACACAATGCATTGTTGACTTAACTTACTTTTTATGCCCGAACATATGACAGTGAACAAGGACAAGGACTTAAGCAATTAAGCATATCGGACAATCCAGACTGATAACTCCTCTGTTTTGATAACTATAAACCTGAATTTAACTTGATTAAAATGGATAATAACCTTCAACGTACATTGTCGATGTTTTGTTTAGAACATAAACCATCTTACGACAAGCTCTCGTAGACGGTCAACGATGACGGTCTTCGAAGATGATAGTCCAAAGCCTAACTTTATTTCATCAACTCCGTGACTTGTAATTCTTTGGCACTTATACTTGAATGGCTGCACTAGTTCACACACCACACGGGGGGAGTATTTTTGTTGTTATGTCTAATGTCGATCGTTTTTCGAGTATAGTTCAAACAGGTGTTTCATCAGATCCAACATTCATCAGAGATGTCTAGGAAATCCAGCTCTGCCACAGTCTCAGATAGACATGAGCAAACTTCACGATAGGAAGTAGTTGGAACTTCAAACCCATCGACTACTCCTGTACAAGATATTCCGAGTCCCACGATCGCATCCGTCGACTTGGCTCCCAATGCCTTGGATGCAGCGATCTTTATAGATAACCCGGTCGATTCTCAAGCTTCGAGAATTAACAAAAGCGCTCTTCATCGCATATGCTCAATACACGGGATTCCTTTCGACGATGTGTTGGTTCCATCGGGACAAGATCGTCCTCACTTGCCCCCAGTCGAATATACGGCCTGCAATAAATTTATGTGTTGGGTTGGTAGCGTGCCACCATTCAATTCCTTCCTCCGTGACCTGTTATAGTATATTGAGATAGCTCCATCACAGCTACATCCTAATAGTCACGCGTTCGTATATGGCACATGCATTCTCTTCATGAGCGTCCTTTTTAGGCTCCTGACTCCTGGCGATATCCGCTATATTTATCGTTTCAAGAGATGATCCGACAGCCCATCCTTTGTATTTCTTGAGCCGCATAGCAAGTGTCAAATTCTGACTGGGGCGTGGAGCAAATTCGCCCAGTATAAGCAGGAATGGTTCTACGTGCGTTGTCCCCCTGGCTTTGCAAGGAGATGGGTGGAAGGGAGTGAGTCTGTTTTCTAGATCAATACTTACATTCAGCGGGAATTGCACCATTTCTAATTCTTTCTCTACTTTTACAGGTATCAGCCCACGTCCTGAAGGCTCCGGGTACTCTGAGGCCGTTGAAGCTATTCGAGCTGTCCCCGCGGAAGACCGGGATATCAGGTCTATCATTTCTAATGAAATGCTCTCGAAATTCGGCCTGTTGGTGGAAGGTCGCCGAATAAGTCTTCCTCATGGCATCACTATAACCGGTTCTGCCTAAGATAAAGGCAAAAGGCAAGCTGGGCCTTCAGCACGTGATGCCCCTGACACACCTGAGGAGGGAGAGATTGGAGAGGCTAAAATGCCCAAAGTTTCGGGTAAAAATGTTAGTCCTGCTCAGGAGCCGGTAGTTGAGGTTTGCGACATTGAAGTAACGCCTCCTCCTTCAAAGGGAAAGAAGAAATTGACTTGCAAATTGAGGAAAAAGACAGTAGGAGGAACCTCTAAGGTCACAACCATTCCAGTAGAGAGAGCCCTCTCCTCAACACTTAGAGAGTTCATTGAAAGGCTTGTCGGATCTCACTATTCTCGACGATTTGCTTAATTACGACTTTGATGATCCGGAAGCCTTGAAGCTTCACTCGCCCGCGAAAGGCGATGGAGATGCTCAAGTCCAAAATCAAGGAGAGAAAACTCCAATTAGTAAAGCTAAAATAACTAGTCCGTTGGGGGGAAACACTAGGACACACACGATAACACTTACACTTCACCCTACACTCAATCTTTAGTCACTATGTGATTCTGGCTAACCCGCGTTCATTTAATTTTTGTGCAGGTGATATGGGGCATTCTCACGGATTTGACCGCCTCCGCGGTTCCTCTATTTTCCATCATTCTGGACGAGATTCGGGCTCCGGCAAACGTCGGGATAGAGATGATGACAGCAACAAAGATTACTGCTCCCGAGATTCGTCATCCCGAAGGAAAACTTACCATCGACCTTCATCTCATTACAATTCTCCTTCTCACCCGGAACAAGGCAGGGAGAAATCTGGCCATAAAGGGTCCCAGTCTGATACTCCCCGCGATCAACACTCAGGCTCTTCCAGCACAAGGCCTCACAAGAAAACTATGGTTTCAAAACCAACTCCTCCTACTCCCGCACAAGATCCGTCGGTATCGGAAAAGCTGGCCGAGCTCAAGGCTACGTTCCCTAAAATATGCTTTGATGGTATGAAGTTCCTTCCTGCAATCCATCCCATTTCGGGACACATCAAGCAAAGCACCATTGCATGTAACAACGACGTCTACGTCCAACATGACGCATTCGTCCATTTGGTTGAAAAAGTCTCGAAAGTCTCTATTGAGCGTCAACATGAAATCAACCGTCTGAAGCTCGCGGCTATTCATGACAAAGACATCATTAAAGCTCAGGATGAAGAGCTCTCTTCATACAAGTATCGACTCGAAGCTGCTCAAAAAAATGCTAAAGACATAGCGGAGGCCATTAGTCGTCTGGAGACGACACATAAGAAAGAAATCAATGAAGCAGTTCAACGTTGCGGGGCCTTAGCTTTAGAGAAAGATTCTGTTCAAAAGGATAGAGACATGCTCGCTCAACGAGTCAAAGAGCTGGAGGATCTATTTCTCAAAGAGAGAAAAGAAAAGGTGGCTGCTCAAGAGGAGTCGCCACGTTACTGCGACGAGATTGTCGCTACACGACTCATGAAGACAAAGCTTGATGAAGAACTCTCCAAGGCTGAGACGCTGAAGGACGAAGCCCGCGAAGAGGGCAAAAGGATAGCGTTTACGGAGATGGATTCTCGCCTCGAGGCGGCCAACGAAGCGGGTAGGGAGGAGATCAAATGCTTATTTGATCCGCTTATAGCCGAGTACAACGCTCGAGTCCTCATGCATCGTGACTTAACATTTCTCGGCGAAGGTTATCACGAATCTCTAGCCGAAGCATGGGAGACTTTAATCAAGATCAGAAAGGTTGAGTTGGGAATGGAAGAAGTCGATGAGGAAGCTTTAGTGAAAGAATTCCTCCGGGGAACGAGCTTTCGGACTTGTTTGCAGCGAAGGCTCTCTACAGCAGAGACTCCGCCTCATCGAAAGGAAAAGATGACATTGCCGGCCCATCCGAAGCCGAGCCTATAATTTCTCCCCCTATTCAATCGACTGATCACCTACCACTTGACCCCTTTGAAAAACACATCGGTTATGACCCAGAAGATCCTGGTCTCGGTATTTCTGTTCTGTCTCCCATTCCAGAAGGCAAAACTCCTCGAACAGTTGAGAGTCAACAAGATACTGGTACATAACTTTTCCTTTGGAGTTCAAAGGGTTCTCGCTTTCAGCGAGTGATAAATGTATTCTAACATTTTCTTCTTACGATTCCGCGTAGGTCATCCTGATCCCGTACCTACTCCAAGGAGCGATGCCGCCATGGAGAAGGAGGAGAAGACGGGAGAAACGACGCAAGCGAAAGAGACCCCCGGACCTGATGCTCAAGTAATTGAGGCGCTTAATAAAGACAAATCCGACAATCCATTGCCTGTTGAATAACATTATGAGAATGAAATTACTGGCGCCTCCAAACACACTGCAAAGATGAGCATGAAGGAATAGGTCGTCGAAGAGGGGAGAAAGAAGGCTGAAATTAAGGTTGAGCCTCAAGTGGTAGAACTTGACGACCCACTGAACAGTCCTTTGAAGATTATTCTTCCAGGTGGGACCAGGCCGTTAGGAGTTCCTCCTTCCTCTGACACCCCTTATCAGGTGAGAAAAACGTCTAAGGGAAAACGCATGGGGGAGGAGTCGTCTGAGAAATCGAAGCAGGAGAAGAGGTCAAAGAAGTAAATATCATGCTCGTTCAACGAGAATCAGCCTGGATTATGTAATTATTAATTATTTTTTCTTTTTCATAGCCGTTGTCGATAGATTTTTTGCCCCGAGTTTGGGAGAAGTTGTAGTAGGACTTCATTTTGAATTAATGAATAAAATTTCGTTCTTTGTCTTTCAAATGACTTCTGTTGTTCAGCTCACTGTATAACTTGTAGTCGAAATTTGAAACCTTGTGAGTTATATAAGCCCTAGTTCACTTCCATATGACTCGAATATTCTTTGAATCGCTTATACTCTGATCCATACTCTGGGAACTCAGAACATTCTAGTCCGCGCTCAAGGGACTTTGGAGATTTCGAAGTTGTTTACACTCTAGTCCGCACTCTGGGGACTCAGAGTACTCTAGTCCGCACTCTGGGGACTTAGAGATTTTTCAGTCGTTTATACTCCGGTCCGCACTCTGGGGACTCAGAGTACTCTAGTCCGCACTCTGGGGACTTAGAGATTTTTCAGTCGTTTATACTCTGGTCCGCACTTTGGGGACTGAGAGTACTCTAGTCCGCACTCTAGGGACCTAGAGATTTTTCAGTCGTTTATACTCTGGTCCGCACTCTGGGGACTGAGAGTACTCTAGTCCGCACTCTAGGAACCTAGAGATTTTTCAGTCGTTTATACTCTAGTCCGCACTCTAGGGACTCAGAGTACTCTAGTCCGCACTCTGGGGACTTAGAGATTTTTCAGTCGTTTATACTTTGGTCCGCACTCTGGGGACTCAGAGTACTCTAGTCCGCACTCTGGGGACTTAGAGATTTTTCAGTCGTTTATACTCTAGCCCGCGCTTTGGGGACTCAGAGTACTCTAGTCCACGCTTAGGGGACTTAGAGATTTTTCAGTTTTGAATGCGCGTTCATACACCAGACAGAATAACGCAATTTAAACTTCGTCACTAAAGTGCACTATATGGTAACGACAATAGTTCATGGAAAAGACGGCTTCAAGCCTTTATTGATCATAACAAATAAAAACAGACTAAATTGCCTTATTACATGTTGACAACTAAAAACAACGAAAGGAACGTAAACTGGAAATAATTACAACTAAAACGCGAAATAGTTATGCTAAGTGTAATAACGGCGCATGTGTTCGCCATTCCATGCTCGGGGGAGTGTCGCGCCATCTATGGTCGCTAGCTTGAAAGTTCCTTCTCCAAGCTTCCGTTCGATGACATATGGACCTTCCCATGTGGGATTCATATATGATGGGTCCGGAAAGACTCGCTTCAAAACAAGATCGCCCACATCGAAACTTCTTTGTCGGCTTTTTCATTATAATATCGAGTAATTCTGTTCCTATATGCAGCCGCTCTCAAATCAGCTTCTTCACGTTTTTCATCAACAAAGTCCAGTGATTCCAATAAGAGATTCTGATTCGTCTTGGGATCATAATAGGTTACCCGATGAAAAGGAACTTCAAGTTCGACGGGTATCACAACTTCAGCGTTGTATGCCAAGGTGAATGGAATATGGCCAGTCGCGGACTTGTGGGTGGTTCTGTAAGCCCAGAGCGCTGTCGGAAGCTCATCCACCCACTTGCCTCTAGCCTTTTCCAAATGTTTCTTTAATATTGACTTGATTATTTTATTTACGGCTTCCACTTGTCCATTTGTTTTAGGGTGAGCGACCGCTGAAAATCTTTTCTCAATGTGATATTTTTGGCAAAAATCTTTGAACTCCCTACTTTCAAATTGAGTTCCATTGTCCGTAATGATGGTTCGTGGGAGACCAAAACGGCATATAATGTTTCGTACGACGAAATTGATGACTTTTTTGGTGGTGATTGTGGCTAAAGGCTTGGCTTCCGCCCATTTGGTAAAATAATCAACCGCAACAATTCCATATTTTGCACCACCTTTAGAAATAGGTAAGGAACCGATTATATCGATCCCCCAAATTGCAAATAGCCAAGGACTAACCATTTGCGTGAGTTCCGTTGGCGGAGCTCTTGGGATTTTCACAAACTTTTGGCATTTGTCGCACTTTCTTGCATAGTCTGCAGCGTCCTGATTTACAGTTGGCCAATAATATCCATAGCGGAGGATCTTTTTTGCGAGTGTTTGCCCCCTAGTATGGTCGCTACATTCTTCTTCGTGCACTTCCATCAAAACTCGTTTTACCTCATCATGGGCGATGCACCGGAGTAGGGGAACCCAGAACCCCCTCCGATACATTATTCCATCTTGCATTATGTATCTTGAAGCTTTACGAAGGACTTGCTGTCTTTCGTTCTTCCTATCAGGCAAGTTTCCGTGTAGTATGTATTGTTTGAATGAGGTCATCCACGACTCCTTTTCAGTTTCTGTTTCTAGAACGAAATCTATCTCCATTTCGTTTGTACTTGGAAATTGCAAAACTTGGATGGGAACCAAGCCCATTTGCCGTGCATTGCTTGTACTTGCGAACTTTGCCAATGAATCAACCTCCTTGTTTTTCTCACGCAGGACATGGGAAATATCGTAGCATTGAAGGTCCACCAACAGTTCTTGAACTCGTGCAAGGTATGGGGCGAGTCTCTGCCCCTTTACTTGATAGTCTCCACGAACTTCGTACACTACCAATTGTGAGTCGCAAAAGATTTCAATCGATCTTATTCTGAGTTCCTTGATAAGTTTCAATCCAGCAATCAACGCTTCATACTTAGCTTCATTGTTTGTGGCTGGGAAATTGAGTTCAAAGCGTAATAAATTGATCGGTTTTCGGGAGTCACAAGAATTATACCAGCCCCAGAACAACGGTTGTTGGATGCTCCGTCAGTGTACAGTTTCCATCGAATAGGCGGAATGACATCATAATCGTTTGATTCATCTGACATGGTGAATTCAGCAATGAAGTCTGCTAGCGCTTGCCCTTGTATGGCTCTTCACGGCAGGTAGGTAATATCAAACTGACTCAACTCGATATTCCATTTTAACATCCTTCCAGAGGTTTTTGGTCGTTGGAGTACCTGTCGCAAGGGTTGATCGGTATAAACATTGATCGAGTGTGCCTGGAAGTACGGACGTAGCTTGCATGATGCATTCACCAAGCAGTAGGCCAATTTCTCAATTTTGGGATAATTTCTTTCTGCCCCCGTTAGACGTTTACTGACATAGTACACTGGCTTTTGAACTTGGTCCTCCTCGCGAACCAAAGCTGTACTGATAGCGTGTTGGGACACAGCCAAGTATACATACAATACTTCATGGTCTACAGGCTTCGACAGCACCGGGGGACTTTCCAAATGCCTTATAAGAGCTCGGAGCGTCTTCGCAATTGGGCGTCCATTCAAAATTTCTCTTTCCCTTCTTCATTACATCAAAGAATGGAATACACTTATCTGTGGCCCTAGATATGAATCGACTCAATGCGGCCACTTTCCCATTCAAGCTTTGTACTTGCTTTATAGTTCTAGGTACTTGTATGTCTCAGATAGCTTGAATCTTCTCTGGGTTAGCTTCGATTCCTCGTGCATTGACAATGAAACCCAAAAACTTTCCCGATGCAACACCAAAGGAACACTTCAGTGAGTTGATTTTCATTCCATAATTCCTGAGTATATCAAACATCTCTGCCAAGTCTCGAATGTAGTCGTTGGACTGTCGTGACTTCACGAGCATGTCATCCACATAGACTTCCATTGTTCTACCAATTTGGTCTTTAAACATCCGATTCACCAAGCGCTGATAAGTCGCCCCTGCGTTTTTCAACCTAAAAGGCATCACTACATAACAGTATAGTCCAACATCTGTGACGAAACTGGTGTGTTCTTGATCTGCAATGTGCATCGGGATTTGATTGTATCCCGAGTACGCATCCATAAATGATAATAGCTCATGCCCTGCCGTTGAATCGACCAGCTGATCAATTCTAGGTAATGGGAAACTATCCTTAGGGCATACATTGTTTAAATCCAAGTAATCAACACAAGTCCTTCATTTCCCATTCGCTTTTCTCACTAGTACAGGGTTAGAGACCCATTCTGGGTAGAGGGCGTCGTGGACAAACCCATTGGCTTTGAGTTTGTCCACTTCCTCTTTGAGAGCCACAGACCTCTCCGAGTCCATGTCTCTCCTTTTCTGCTTTACCGGAATGTACTTTGGGTCTATGTTCAACATATGACTCGCAATAGCGGGAGAAATCCCGCACATATCAGAATGTGTCCAAGCGAAAACATCCAGATTCGCTCGGAGGAAATCAGTGAGATCCTCGGTCATCGAGGGGCTGAGTTGTGACCCAATCTTAAGTACTCGTGACGGATCGTCTCCGCTGACTGAAATGTCAATCGTTAGTTCAGCCGGCGCTGCTTTTTCTTCCTTGGGTTCCTCATCATCATCTCTCGGATCTATGTCTCTATAGATCTGATCATGTTGCCCGAGCCAGGGCTCGGGCATTACTTGTCAATTTTCAACGACTCGGTTGTGGACGAGGCTATCCACAACCTTTCCCTTCTATCTTCGTTGGGCCTCTCTCAGCTCAGCCACATAGCATGCACGACCAGTTTCCTGATCACCATGTACAACACCAACTCCTTTGTCTGTCGGAAATTTTAGAGTTAAACACCACGGGGCCAAAGCTGCCCTGAATTCCGCCAAGGCCGGCCGACCCAGAAATACATTGTATGGAGAATCAACATCCAAAACTATGAAAGGTAGGATTCGCACCCTCCTACACTCACCTTGCCCTAGTTCAACTGGCAATTCAACATAACCCATCGCATCGGTTGCTGCACCATTAAAGCCGTGGATACGAGCTTTAGATGGTTTTAAATCTTTCGTCTCCATCTTCATCTGGTCATATGCTTTTTTGAAGATGATATTAACAGAACTTCCACAATCAATCAGAATTCTTGTTACAAATGCTGGCCCGATTGTCGCGGATATGACCATCGGGTCAACGGTAGAAGCCTCCACCTAATCATCATCTCTGCTCCTGAATACTATATCGTCCATCATCATGCGTTGTTGTTTAGCGGGAGTCCCATCCTCCACATTCAAACAACACTCAAAATCCGCATGCCTCAAGGAGTTAGCATACCGCTCCATTTCTTGCCAGTTCTTATCTGCAGGGTGAGGTCCACCTACTATCGTGTTTATGACCAGTCTGCCCACGGTCCGAGCAGGCTCCTCAGGGTGACGTGGCGTCGGTATGCGACCGGGATTGGGCGTTCCCTGTTCACCCTCTTGAAGATTCTTTACAAACTCCTGCAACTTTTTCTGTCTAATCAACTTTTCTATAGCGTCATGGAGGTGCCTACACTCCTTGGTATTGTGCTCGTAAGTCTCATGGAAGCGGCAATACTTCCCAGTCCACTTTTGCTCTTCAGTAGACTCTTTTGGGTGTGGCTTTCGATATTGGAAAGTATTACAAGTTGATAGGTAAATATTTTCCAAAGATGCATTCAGAGGAGTGTATTGGTTGTAAGTTGGAATCCTTGGTTTCCACTTTCCAGCTTCCCTTTTCTTTTCGGGTTCCCTCCACCAGATCCTTTAGAATGTTCGGGCTTGTTTTGAACATTGACTTGTACCTTTCCAGAGTTGTCACCAGACTGTTTTACAGCAATGTTACTCTACACAGCCTCCTTGCCATGTACCAGTGCATTATCTCGCCTCGTCCATCTAGCTTCCTCCCTTCTTATAAATTGGTGTGCTTTTGAATAAAAAACGTTCTAGCGTAGTCGGGGGCTTTTCCGCCAGCCAGTCTCCAAACTCTGAATCCGGATTTACCCCTCGCGTCACGGCCATTAAAATAGCATGGTCGTTGGGGTTGCTAACTTCAGTTGCGGCAACATGAAATCTTTGTAAGTACTCCTTCAATGACTCCCCTGGAGCCTGAATCACACTGGACAAGGACATCACATCCTTGGGACGAGTGGCATGAATCCTGAATTGTTCTACAAATTTTGTCGCTAACTCATCGAAGCTGGAGATAGTTTGCAGAGGGAGTCGGGTGAACCACATGGTAGCGACTCCAGATAAAGTTATTGGGAAACATCTACACTTGGTTGCATCGTTCGCTCTACCCGAGTCCATCATCCATTCATACCTCATCACATGCTGTCGGGGATCAGTCTTTCCTTCATAGGCGGGAATAGTCGGCATGTTAAACTTCCTGGGGTACTCGGCCTGTAAGATAACATCTGTAAACGGAGTATGACTCCTAGATACCCCCCAATTATCATTTGATAAGCCTTGATTCTCTTTCATCAGCTGTCTGACCATAGCTGATAGGTCTGGGGTTTGTATGGAAGATAGTAGGTTGGTGTCTATCCTGTGAGACCGTTCTGGTCGGTGTCTTCTCTGTTGGCGATCTACCAAGTGTGTATCCTGGAGACCAGCAACATTAAGACCTTGGTGTGTCGGCTGTCCAGCTTCCACTTGCACTCTAGATCCTAAGTTTCCCGTTCCAGCTTTAGTGTGATTTATTTGGTGTAAATGAGGAGCCATTGCTCCAAGTAGAGAACCCAGACCATCCCTGGTTGATCGATCAGCAGCACCTGTCTATGTTGTTTTCGTTCTACGACGTCTATGCCTGGGAGGTTCATCAGACGAAGCAGAGCTGTCGGATGAGGAATAAGGAGCGGGGCTTCCTTCAACATTCTGATGTTGTTGTTGAGTAAGCTGAGTTATAAGGTTGGCTTGGATCTGTTCGCTAAGTTGTCTCCTGCTTTCCATGAGTTCTCTCATTAGCTCGCTGAACTCTGTCCTAGTGACAGCTTCCATCTGGTTTTGGGCAGCCATAGTTCCCGCACCAAGATTAGCTTGATGATTACTGGGTCCTATTTGCTGGACGCTGGCAGTCTCGTTGATGTCCGCGTTATGAGAGGCTGATCTGGTACGAGGTCTTTCCATTGCAGAGTTATTGGTAGAAACTCTGAGTAGAACCAACGGACTTCTTGTGAATGACTTGGATCTGCTTCGGGGGATTTCTTCAATCCAGTAGATACAAAGTAGATCCTAATGACCTGAGAATGTTGTTCTCAGTAAAAGCACCAAAATACTAACACCCAAAGAGAGGTTTGTGTAGAGAGATTAATGAAGAAGGTAAATTAAAACTGAGGAATAACACGGTGGAATGCAATAATAACTGTAAAAAACAAGAACACCAAATTTATAGTGGTTCGGCGTAACTGCCTACGTCCACTTTGAGTTTAATCTTTATTGCTTTTCCAATAATTGAATACAGATACAATCCGTACACCGACAACTTGAATACAAGTTTTTAACTGAAAAAGAAATAGTCTTGAAAATGGCAGAGTCTCCCTAGTGTTCTAAAAAAAGGTCTCTTTCACTGTGCCCCTGCCCTTCTTTTTATAGACGAAGATGGGTTGGACTTCCCTCATGGGCCTAGGAACAACGTACCTTGGCCCGTGGTAAGTAACTTCCGCCACAACACCAAACAAGCTATTTTGTAACGCTTTTTCTGGCGCAATTCCTTACGGTTATTACCGTGATAAATTCGTAACAAAAATAACCATGGTTAACAAAATCCACATTTAAAACCGTTAGAAATTGTGGTTATTCGGTAAATACTTCGAACTACTAGGGATTTTTGTATAATTAACTTTTTTTCATTTACTCCCTCCCTATTTTCTCTGTTTGCTACGCATTCCTCTATTATCAAACTACTTCACTATATCGCGATTTAGGGTTCGAATCCTCTTATAGTCAAAATTTCTTCCATAGTTCGCTCTCGAGATCTGGGTTCACGATGAGATCTCGGGTTCGAGTCGAGATCCACTGTTCACATCGAGATCTAGGGTTCGAGTCGAGATCCACTGTTCACATCGAGATCTAGAGTTCGAATCGGGATCCACTGTTCACGTCGAGATCTAGGTATATTCAAATTATATTGCTATTTACTTTTGATGTGAATCTATGTATTGAACTGATTTCGATTTGAAGTAATTTCTTTTTATTTCGAATTTTAGTCAGATTTTACATTAGCTTCCATAGTTAATGGGAACCGAGACCTCTATTAATTTGTTGATTGTATATTATTTTTTGTTACCATATTGCTGGCTGTTTTAGAATAATTCTATAGTTGAACTGATTCCATAGTTAATGGGAACTGAGACATTATATAGTTGAACTAAAATTCTGAAAGAATTGGTGAAAGGGATTCCAACTTTCAACTAAATGGGCTTAAATTGAAATATCACTTTGATAGTAATCCATCATCTATCTAATTTAATGTTCTTTTAGAAACTAAAGTACTGATGCAATCCAAAACCTATAAACGTAAGACAATGTGAAAAATGTAATGAGCTTTATTTGGCCTGTATTCTGTGGCAGTTAGTTTTTTATTTAAAAAAAGGGAAAATGAAAAAAACTGCATGTATTATTTAAAAGCAGCTGATTCAAAAGTTTTGATTTAAACTTACACAATTTTTTCCAAGGGTTTCAAAGTATAAACAATCTATTGAAAATTGACAGTGGGAGTTTTATATATATTTAAGTTGGATGAAATAACCCTATGTCAACATACGTATCTCCGCATGCCAAAATATATTCTCCTCTTGGAATTTCAATATTTTTGTCATTATTATTTTTATAATAAATGAGGAGATACAGTTCAATAGTGCAATTTCATGCACAACCTAAACTTCCTTATTTATAAACATAAACCTGCATTTTCTTTAAATGCATTTATGCTTAGCATGATGGTTGACATTATTTAAATAACTATGGTTAATCCTATCTTTGTTCACCTGATATTATATTAACCATTACAAATACATTGATTTTTTTACTGTATGCAGCATATGTGCTTGAACCTTTTCATAATCTTCCCTAGGCTTTTATAACCATTAACTACAAAGCATTAAGTTAAGAATAAAAATGGTGAAAAGTTTGATTTCAAAAGGAATCATATTTTTTCTTTGTTTATGTTATAATCCTTGAATACTCGACAACATTTATAAGTTATATTTATAGTTCTCTACTTGTATATTATTTTTTATGAATGAAAAAATTAATTGTGCAGTATCTTTGCATTATGCAGTCATACCCGTCAACGGGGGCGTTACCCCCGCACCCCCACCTAGGGGGGTTGCCACCGCCCTCGACCCCTCTTTCGTAGTGACAATCGATTTAAATAATTTTATGAAAAACTTCCAACAACTATTATCACTTTTGGTTCCATCTTTCATGAGAAAAATTCTAACTACTATTTGTGATATTTTAAATGGAACGGTTAAGTTACTTCTGATTGGTTGCTTGGAGCAATTTTAGTTTTGATTTATGCTACATTATGGAATTTGTTTAAAAGAAGGTCAATACCAAACGGCATGCATATGGGCGTTGGTAAGTTAATTAGCTCTTGTCTCACTTTGAATATAGCAAGTAAATTATGTAGTTACATTGCACAATATTTGCTTCATAGCTTAACACAAATGTTTTAATGTATCTCTGCAGAGTCCAAAACTTTTGTAATTGAAGAACCGGATAGCTTGACATAAATGTTTTAATGCTACAAATAACTTGATTTCTTCTAACTTTATTGGTCTGGGAATAGCAGGTCAGTTTCACCTCTATCTACATAAATTAAATGGATTCTTGATTTGTAGATTGTATGCATTTCATAAAAGTTTATGTTGCGCCTCTTTGATATAGGGTATAAGTTTGAGGATCTGATTTGTGGTACTAAATTGAGGGTTTGATTGTGGTACTAAATTTGAACTAAAGTTTTTCTTTGACTAAATTTTTAGTTTGATTTGTGGTACTGGATTTTCTTTTGTGCATTATATTGTCTTGCTATAATCATTTTTAGAAGGGAGTCTGGGATGTAATTGACGTTCTTCATTTGTACAATGTTCCTTGGTTTAGTAGCTACAGATGTAAAATATATTTCTTCATAGCTTGAATTGAAAATATTTCATGTCTCTCTTATCTCACCTACCTGTCCCCTCCTATCTTTTATGAAAAAAATTGCATATACCTAAATATTCTTATCAGAAAACGATTTTCTTTAATGTTTTGTTTTGACACAAAGTATATTTTCTTGTTTATGGAACATTTAAATCTAAAATGAACTTATGAAGCCTCTTCAATGAAGGCAAAGGATATTAAATAGAAGAGAATTAGTTTTAATTTATCTAGATTTATTTGATTGACACAAGCCTTTCTACCGCACATGTATTAACTTATTTTGATGTGATTGTCAAGGTATGCAAGAATTTATGCATAAAAATAGGTTGCAACAGTAAATGAAAAGATGAAGTGTAATGTATCCAAACTCACACTTGAACATCTCTACACCAAGTTAAAGAAGGAAGGGCTTTGTAAATTAATAGGGTATGTGTCATTGTATCATTTTCTTCATATATCAAGTATATTGGTAAGTAGGATCATCAAGGGTAAAATACATCAGTTTTTGAAATTGATATAGAATTACCACATAAATTTTGGGCCACCTGTTCTTATGTTAAATCTGTTTTAGCTATACTTGATAGTAAGAGTACAGGAACATCAATGGCTTAATACAAAGTACACTGGTTTTGAAACCTGTTTTGTTTTGCTGATTTCAAAATGTGCTCACAAATAATAGAAAGGAAACATGTATCTGTTTTGCACACATTATTCATGCACCTATAGCAATACAAAATAAGTGCGGTCAAATTAAAAACATTTTATAGTTTATTTTCCTAAAATCTTGAAGAAACAGAGGTCAATCCGTTAAAATGAGATGTAGATTATGTAGTAATCTCAAAGCACAATCTTACTAATTAGCAAGAGATTTATATTGCTTCATGATTCACAATTACTGTATTACAAAACAAGTAGGTTTACTCGAAAAGAATAAAAGTTTTCTTCTCAAAGTTGTCAATTTCTAATAATGCTATCTGTAAAATGAATAATGGTTCCAAATGGATGTATACAATCTTTTGCTCCAAATAAACTGACTATAAATAAAAAGAAAGCTCAACTGATCAAAACACTACGATGCATTGTGTGTGTGTATCTGTATAAAAAATTGTTTTATCACAATTATTATTTTGAAATTTTAATTGTTGATTTACTTGTTTAGTAGGATATGCTTGTCCCATCAAACTTTAAGACGGATCATTAAAAAGGATGTTCTATATGTAAAAAGGGCATTGGCCCTACACCCCCACCTAGGAGGGTTGCCACATCCCCTGGACCCCCCCTTCGTAGTGGCTATCAATTTAAGCAATTTTATGAAAAACTTCCAACATACATATCACCTTGCTTTATATTTTTAACTATTCTACTATTATTTTGTCATGTAGAAATCATTTAATAATTCACTTGTGTTTGTTTTGAATGCCAAAAGCATAAATTAAGAATTAAGAGAAGTTGTAAAGGGTTTCAGGGGAAATCAATAATTATTAGTAATTTATATATTGTTAACCAAAGGCTAATTATCATGCCAATATTACAATCGTAATAGTTATGATTAAAAATTATTATTTTTTGAATATATTAGAACTATTAATTTTTCAATAAACTATAATATTAATAAAAGAGATTAATTAGTAAGAATATATATTAATTAGGATTCAAATAAATTAAAAAATTTATAAATTTTTTAGAACTTGGTTTAAAATTAATAAGAACAATAAAAGGCAGTTGGATATTTTATAAAAAAAACTCCAGTTAGATATAAGCGGTTCATACATATAATGTATAATATCAAATATATGCAATGACATTTGACGTCATTGATTATTAGAATATTTATAAATCTTTGTTATATGTATCACTTATTTAATATTTTAAAATTAAGAATTTGTAAATATAAGTTATTATTTACATTCAAAATAGTTTATCATTCATACTTTTTGTTGTTGAGCACCCTCATGTCACATAAATGATATTTTGAATGTTCATATAGATTGGTAAATCAATATTCATAACTTTCTTGAACCACCTCAAGGGATATGTAATAATCCTGGTTATGAAATTCCCCAAATCATTTGAGACCGGACTGAAAAACGAAATTTTGTATCTTGGATTATGTTAGATTTTTTTTCCTATCCAGTTTTGGTTTCATAAAATTTTATATTTATTTCATATTCCATTAAGTAGGATCTTGTACTTGTTATTTTTGACTTGTTATTAGACTTGTAAGTATGAGATTCCTCAAAAAAGCAGTAAATTGGCAAACTAAAAAGAGCCATTGAAAGATATAATTCTGCACTTGCTATTTGTATTTTAGTTTTTCTCTTTGCTGTATGTGCAATGACATAGAACTAATGAAGTAATTTACTGTATTGTTTATGGCATGGGTACAATTTCAACTTGTCTAACAATGCATAATTGATGCACTTGAATTTTTTGTGCAACAAAGTTTGCCATTCCAAATATGCGTATAGTTATTTTCTTTTCACCTGGTTCATATTAAAGTAGATAATATGTAGGAATTTTTTTTCTCATGTACTAACAATGTTATATATATATTCTTGGATCAGCAATAAAGAATGCTACCTGTACAAGTCTTTTGCCATTGGAGTACTACCATCAGATTATATCAAGATTTAACCATTTATTGGTAAGATTCAACTGCATAATACATGTTGTTTATATTGTTTTTATTGGCCAAACAATATTATTGATTACAACTGAATGTTATACATGTAGGCTGAATGTTTTGTTTCGGTGGTTTGGATTTATAACAATGGTTATATTTATACTTTAAAACGTATAGGTTTCATATCACGCTGATCTCTTGGAGTGCAAACGATTTCCCTGGTAGAAAGGTTGGAGATGGAGAAAAGGTTGTTTGGGTAGAGGATGTTCTTAATCCATACGAGCCACTTTTTGATGCGCCTCAAAATGGTCATTATACATTGTCCGAGTTGGTTGATGGTGGTTTTGTAGTTTGGTCGGAGTGTCGTACTCGTTGTTTGTAAGCTTCTAGAATTTTTGTAGTAGTGAAATTTGAAGTTGTCACAATGAACTTTGTAGAATTTGATATGTACTATTTCGTACATTTGATGTTTTTTTATAATTTGATGATATGTTAGTTTTGAAATTTAGTTTTGTGTTTTCTATTGTTATAAATTCGTATAGATATAGTTGAATGAAATATTATTAGATGTTGAATAACATATGGTTTAACTATACCAGATTTGCAACACTTATAAGTGTTGGTAATTTTGCTATTTACCTATGTGTGCGAGGAATTTCCAACAGTTATAACTGTTGGAAATTAAAATATCCCAATGGTTATATCCGTTGGGAATATGAAAATAGTGTTAGGTTATAACCGTAATTCCCAATGGTTATAACCGTTGGAAAAGAAAAAATTCCCAACGGTTATAACCATTGGGAATACTAAAATTCCCAACAGTTATAACCGTTACAAAATATGTAAAAAAAATAACGTACCTGCTACCAACGGTTATAACCGTTGGGAATTTGATTACCAACGGTTATAACCGTTACAAAATGACAATTCTGGTGTTGTGTGCGCACCGAGCCATAGATGCCGAACGTCAATTGCCGAGCGAGGGGAGGTGTGCCGAGCAAGGGGAGGTATGCCGAGCGAGGCCTCAGTGCCGAACGACATTCGTATGTTGAGCCACACACCCAGGCCGAACAACCTTTCTATGCCGAGCGAGGTGAGATGTCGAACGACCCTTTCATGCCGAGCGAGGTGAGATGCCGAACGACCCTTCAATGCCGAGTCAGGTGAGATGCCGAATGACCCCTCAATGCCGAACGAGGTGAGATGCCGAATGACCCCTCTATGCCGAACGAGGCAACATGCCGAGCGACCCTGTCATGCCGAATGAGGTGAGAGGCCGAATGACCCCTCTATGCTGAACGAGGCAACATGCCGAACGAGGCAACATGTCGAACGAGGCAACATGCCGAACGACCCTTCAATGCCGAACGAGGCCTTGTGCCGAGCGATGTTTTATGCCGGGCGATGCTTTATGCCAAGCAATGCTTTATGCCGAGTGAGGGGAGGTGTGCCTAACGAGGCCTGTGCCGAGCTTCTCGTTCCATGGTCAAACAACCGGGTAACACTTGCCCCCCCAAAGTGTATCATGTGGATGAACATGATGCGCTTTGAATCATGAGTACTCCGTGTTTTCTTTTAAGCCCTCGTTCTGTCTTTTCAATAGCGTTTTCTTTCGACCTCCTGAATGCCGAACGAGGCATTGAATACCGAACGACATACTGATGTCGAACGACATATGGATGCCGAACGACATTGATGTCGAACGAGGGAGGTGCCTTGACCGGTTCTACCGATCATTGTATATTCGTCTTCCCTCTTGCCTATATAACCCAATACTTCTCTTCTTTCTTCCTTTTACTTTTACCTCCACTCTAACATCCTTACGAACTCGTCTTTTTTCGGACTTTCGCAAACATCTCAACCTCCCTTTAGACTCCCGAATCTTACACGTTACTCCTCGACTACCCTCAACAACAAATCTGAGTGGATTCCACTTCTAAATCGAGTGCCTCACTAGACTTCGACCCCTTCTTCTAGGTACGAACCTTTCACTTGCTCGACTTTCTCCAATTAGGGATTTTGGACAAGACTTGAATTTATGACCTTCCTCTAATCCACGAATACGCGTAGATAAGGAAGGTGGATCCGAGGTTTAAGGAAGCCTTAGGATTAAATGGAGAGGAGGATGGAAGAGGGTATCGGTCCAGTAGGAATCGGTGAGGGTTGATATGGTCGGTCGAAGGTGGCGTGTGAATTGGAGTGGTGATCGTCTGGCCACCTTGGAGGGTATCTAGTTTGTTCGAAGAAATGAGTTGGAGGAGGACGTATGGTTGTGGCTCGGCATGAATTCTGCATGCCGAACGATGTGAGGGAGTGTAAGAGTGAAGTTGAAGTTGGGTTTAGCGTGCCGAGCGATGTGGTTCGGTATGACCATGGCTCGACATGACTCACTTATGCCGAACGGGGTAATAGGGAGTGCAGGAGAAAAGTAGGAGATGGGTAAAGTGCCGAGCGATGCGGCTCGGCATGACTTGCCGAAGGACTCATCTATGCCGAGCGGTAGAGATGGAGGGTAGGAAGGAAGTTCATTGTTTCGCCACTTCCAGCAGCTACCTTCTGACCCTATATTTCCGCCCCCAATGAAATTGAAACCAATACACAAGGTATCAAGGCTTTAGTACGTAGTGGATTGGAGAAAGGCGGCTGGTATGGAGTCGAAACCAAGCTTTCGAAGGGGTCGAAGCCTTTATTTTGCTTTATAAAGAAATGCCGCTTGCCTTGTTTTAAAAGAATGCTTTTCAAAGGGTTGGACTACTTTAATATTGCTTTTGATGGGGTTGCCACCTTTTTGTTAAAGTGTAGCTTTCGAATGGGTTACCCTATTTTTAAATCAATGGTTTAGAAAGGGTTATTTGAACCTAGTCGAAACCATTCCGCCGACCTTATACCTTTCCAATGAATTGAAGTCATCGACCAGTTTGAAAGGTAGCTTTTGTTTTATTAATATAATAAGCCACTTCCCAAAGCTTTCGAAATGGCTCCAGTAGCCACACAAGGATTTCGAAGGCAATGGCTTCGAAAGAGGTTTCAAAGCTATCCTTCCAAATGTTTTACTTAAATGATTTAAGCTTTCGAAAGGATGGTTCTGAAGCCATCAGTTTTCCCCAAACTCTTTTATATGAAGGTTAATGGTTTTGAAAGCGGTACTTTCATTTATATTCACTTTGACCCAAGAGATGTTTTAAAGATAAACACAATGGTTTCGAAAGTGATACTTTCAAATGGTTTCGAAGCTATGCTTCTATGTATACTTTAATACTTTCGAAAGGATTATTTTGATGGTTTCGAAAGGAAGGTTTTGATGCTTTCGAAAGGTTTCAAAAGTCATATGTTTTGGGTGTTTTGAAAAGAAGAATTGAAAGCTTTCGAAAGGTAGATTTTAATGGATTCGAAAGTAATGGTGTAAGGTTTCGAAAGCCTTCGTTTTTAAAACAAAGAACCAATCTCATTTTTAAAGGAAAAACCATGGCAAAAATAAATGAGTTTTGAAATGGCTTTAAGTATGGAGTTTTTGAAGAAGCTTTCCTTGATAAAGTAATAGGTTAAAGGGATTAACCATGTTTCATATGAAAATAATTTCAAGGATATTAAACCATAGATGTTGGTGTTATTATGTTACTATATTTGCTTCTTCTAATATACATATTCACTGTAAAATGGACCCATAACTGTATTTTGGGGTGAAGGGGCAGAATAACCAGTTAGGTTGACCTAGTAGCGAATATAGATTGAGTTAACTCCTGGATGAGTAGAATTGCATCCAAGAGGTCATGAAGACCAGAATATAGGATGCCTAAATACTGATTAAAGAAGTTGTCAGATAGACAGGTTCATAGTAAACCCATGAAAGCTATGTTTAGAAAGAGTTATTGGCAGGAGCCAATAGGTTTGTAGTGAACCCATGAAACTATATTTGGATTAAGTTATTGATAGAAGTCAATAGGTTCATAGTCAACCCATGAAAACCATGAAATGAGAGAAGTTATTGGGGATACTAATAGGTTTGGGGAGAACCCATGAATATGAAGTTATTAGAAGGGGCCAATAGGTTCTTAGTGATACCATGAAAACTATGAAACCGGACAGAAAGTCCATAAGCTTTAAATAGATTATTGGTCAGCCCATGAAAACTAATAGGTTAATAGTAACCCTAGAAGCTATAACAATGACAGATAGTCAAATGAACGGGGACAGGAAATCCAGAATGATTTACTTGTTTGCATATCATCATAATATTTTAAATTGCTTTGTTTTTAACCATTGTGGATGCAAGAGCATAATATATGGTTATTGTAAGTTTTTGATAAGATACCGGTGGGGGGAAAACCCGTTCCGTTAAGCGTCGTGGACTCACTAGATATCTAAATTGATTGAGATGGTAGACTATTATTCATACCAGGCTTTATGTCCGACTCGAAATTTATATTTTCCCCTTAAACTCTCGGGTGCTCAATTAACTTTGAGTAGTTTGAGAGTTGAGGTTTTCATGTAACTCTTTCGATAATAAGCTTCCGGAGACATGCAGGAGGCAAGCTAGCTAGTAGGAGTTCTTTTCTATTTTGATTCCGCTGTGTTTTGTTGTAAAGGCAAAGTTGTTTAATTGCCTATGTTTAGACTTTGGTCATCCAAGGGGGCATCTTCATGTGTTGCTCTTGGCGTATGTTATAATAATTATATTTTCTCCGAACGTGGTTCTCGAATCTGGGATTATGTAATGAATTTGAAATGGAATGAGAAAGTTGTTTAATGATTTTAATTTTTTCCATATCCATGTGTTTCTGTTATATCAATGTATCTAACATTACCATATTTGGTCGTCGAGGATTAATAACTATCAGATGGCTGCAGCATCCGTAGCCGTTAGTTTTAGGCCTCCAAGTGGGGGATGCCACACTATGCAGTCTAAATATAACGTCCCCCACTTGAGACTCGAAGATGAACGTCATGATGTTGTAGTCATCATCAGAATTATATTCCAGCGACGTAAGTGAATTCAGTGTATTATTTAAACATTGATAAAGTAAACGGAGCAATCAAATATTTTTCATTACATCAAATTTGCTTTAGCATTCATTGCATAAAATTCCATCACAATTAAACTCTTTACTTATTAAGTGAAAACTTTCGTATTGTGACGCAATACCTTTTTTTACATATTGTGGCGCAATTCATTTTCCTTCATCTTTATATAATTGCGGCGTGGTTTGTCCTCTACAAATTGCGGTGCAGTTTTACTTCCCTTGAAAGTCCATGGTTCCCTTTGGCAAATCACTACTACCTCCCTGTGTGTTTAGTTATAAAGCTTTAGGCCACCGCCTCAGCTCCATACTAAACAAAGTCTAACATGTTTGACAATACCTTTACACAATGCCTCAGCTCCTAAAATCAAGCCTTTAAGTAGAAAAATTAAGTTCGTGTTTTGGTGCAGTATGTGGTGGTAGTTTGATTTGAATTCGATTGATTT
The DNA here is from genome assembly GCA_030737815.1 of Allium fistulosum. Taxonomy (NCBI): domain Eukaryota; kingdom Viridiplantae; phylum Streptophyta; class Magnoliopsida; order Asparagales; family Amaryllidaceae; genus Allium; species Allium fistulosum. Next base: position 538,838,163 of record CM060904.1, read on the forward strand.
TGATGAGTAAATCTCACTTGTAAAAGCATTGTTTTAAACTTTATTTTTAATGATAACAATGTTTGTTAGTTATTGGTTTGGAAAGTAATGTTGCTTGGGTTTACACATTTATGTGTTTATATGCGATGATTTGTTGTGGACTTGAAAATGTTGACAAAATGTTATGTGATTATATGCAAGTGATGGTCTTTCATTGTGGTATGAATGTTATTTTCATTTGTGTTTGTGTATGTGCTTATGTACATGGTTGGTTGTATGTTAGATGGAAAGTTAACACTTAAATTTGTTTATGTCCGACATCGAGGTCCCGTGTATTTAAAACTTGTTTATTTCCTTTTTTTCTACAAGTATTTCTAAATTTTTTTCCAAACTTTCCTTTTTATTTTCAACTCTTATTCAATGTTGTTTAAGTGATTTAAATATGCAAGGAAAAGATTTAAAGGCAATTTTGATGTATAAAACAAGTTTGAAAGTATGGTCCATACAGCAATAGTCACAATGGATGTTGTTCGTAAATCGACAACTTTTATGTAAACTAAAAGATTTTTTACTTTTAATATTTTTGAAAAGTCATTTAGAATATATTATAAGTATTAAAATGGAATTTTAAAATATTTTCAATAATTAATTATTGATTAATTAAGTAAAAGATGATTGTTAATTATTAATTAATTAAGTAAAGGATAATTATTAATTATCGATTAATTAAGTAAAGGATAATTATTAATTATAGATTAATTAAGTAAGGGATAATTATTAATTATTGATTAATTAAGTAAAATACAATTATTAATTAATTAAGTAAAGGATAAGTATTAATTATTAATTAGTTAAGGAAAGAATAATTATTAATTATTAATTAATTAAGTAAAGAATAATTATTAATTAATTTAGTAAAGGATTGTTATTTAATTATTAATTAAGTAAAGGATAATTATTAATTAAGTAAATGTAATTATTATTTAATTATTAATTAAGTGAAGGTTTAATTATTATCTAATTATTATTTGAATAAAAGGTTTAAACTATCATTGATTAATTAAATAAAAGTTTCTAATTTTAAATCATTTTATTTTCAGAGGTCGGTTTGTTTAAAAGTAACTTTCTTTTACAAAGTATGTTTTTGAATACAAAGGATTTCTTAGTCTTTATCATCAAGTAGCCAAACAAATATAATACGTTATGTTAAAACATTGACACATTTATTGAAAGTAAGTCATCTTGTATTTAGCACTAAAAGCCGATGAATAGACTTTCCTCTATCCGTGAGATTTAGAACTTGATTTTCTAGGCGAGAGATAGAGAAGTTGAAATGTCGAAAACATGATAAATATAAGAGAGTTAATTTCAATAAAAGGGTCATGATAAATTAAATATATGAAAGATACTTCTTTATATACTTAACGCTAAATTCAGAGGTATGTAAACTCGTCTCTATCCCATAAGTAAGAATGTACATTGAGTCAAGGTTAGTTTTTTAACCTGTTCGACTTCATTGTTAATCAAGAGATGGTATTGTTGAAATCGAAAAGCGGGGATAAGTATAGAATGTCTTATTCTTTATACGCAAATCCATACTCACCCTAGATAATGGATTTGGCCACTATCGATAACTGTCCAGTTTTAAATTATCGAATGTTGGTTCGAATAGACTGGGATTGGTTAACATGAGTAATTCGAAAACCATTTCAAACCAACATAAGCGTTCGAATTAGAAACATCCTCAAGATGATGGAATTGAAGAAGAAGATTTTTTGAAATGCTAGCATTGCATTATCACCTGGAGGGCAGTGTTAGCATTCCAAGTGGGATTGCTACATAAAAAGTTAAAATGCAGCCTCAAGCCTCACAACTGAGTGTAACTAAAACATGGAATATGCTTTAGGGCTATGTGAGTCGCACCTATTAGGGTTTTGTCATCACTCGATCTAGATCGATATTTCTATATTTTGTATGCTAGTGACCCAGGGTGCGGTTGTTGATCACAACCGGGGTGGTGACATATTCGATACTATCTAGTAATGGGTAAGCCGGTCTTGATTTGCAGGGGGTCTATGTGAGGCCCTCAGAACATTTGATTTAGAGGTGTACCATGACAGACGGTACTCCAATAGCCTTGTCATTGATGGAATCCATTTTCCAATAAGTGCCTTATGGACTTAGTTGTGCCCAAATACGTTGGAATGTGAGATGCAAGCATTTCAGCTATGTTCAATATTTATTTTAAACCCTAAACATTAATATAATATCATTGGATTTTCTATAAACATGGTTTGGTTACCGTAAGGTAAAAACCCATCCTTGTTTATGTCGGCGTGATCTTACGAGATACCTTCATTTTTCAAGAATTTTAAAAGTATAATAAAATTTAGTTGTTTGGAGTTTACTCACACCAGACCCATTTCTGCATGGGAGTTTTTCTTTCTTTCTTTCTTTAAAACTCTTGGGCTCTCAAATTTGTATGAGTAGTCAAGTAGTCTAGGTCCAACAGATGCATTTCGAAGGATCATGGAATAGGTGGCTTCAGCATCAGCTAGTTATCTATTTTATTTTTATTGCATCGGTATTGTGGGGGCAGGCAGTTATAACTATCCCTGATTGAAGTTGGTACCTGTTGTAACTCTGATGTTTCATTTTAGAAGTGACCATATATACTATCTTATGTTCTATTATATATGATTGCCTTGCGTTATGAAATTCCATGTTTCCTTTTCTTGTCTTTTCTTTCACCCCGACAGCTTGTCTTTTAGACACCTAGATGATCGACACATGAATACCGTGGATGTATTAAGTGTCGTCTTTAGCGGTTAGAAAGGCAGATCATTACATGTAGTATCAGAGCTTAGATTGAGCGAACATATGGACTTTGGTTGGGGTTAACTCATTAGAGATAGGGCTAGTAATATCCTAAATTGAGTTTAGTCTATAAGAGCATGTATTTGTAATTTTTATTCGTATATATATTTGAATTATTTCGATTTGCTTTGATATGTTTGATTCAGTACCATTTTTTCCTTAGAATAACCTCGTCTAAGTATTCTAAAGTTATCTTACTACATTCAAGTAGTAAGAATTAGCAATAGGGAAAGACGAGGTAGAGTAGCCAGTAGCACCACGACCACCAATGGTCGAGCTTCGAATGTTCGAAGAGTTAGAGTAGTTGAAGAGGCAACACCCATGCAACCCCGTGTAAACTTTGTAGCTCTGTGTAAATACTATATTTATCTGGGAGGAAAGCCATTTAAGGGCATGTAATCCACTATCGAAGTCCAAGCTTGGCATTGTTCTTGTAAAAAGATTTCAAGGGGTTAGATATTTCGAATGAGCAGAAGCGCTTCTTAGCACCTTGGCAGTTATAAGATGGAGCTGCATCATGGTAGGACTCTATAAGCGAATGTTTCAGAGGATGATTTTTCTTGGGCTAGATTTAAGGAGGTGTTTGAAGACCAGTTCATGCAGGAAGGGTCAGCAAGCCAAGGTTTATGCCATTAAGAATGAACCATCGACCTCAAGGGATGTGAAAGAGAAGAGAGTTATTGAAGGTACTATAATTGTCAATGGCATTTTTGTTTGAGTATTGTTTGATACCGAGGCTTCCCATAGTTTCATTTCTACAGAATCGGTATGTAAATTGCAATTTTCCCCAAGAATTGTGGAAACCCCTATTTTTGTGTCTAACCCTATAGGAGGTACAGCTAATATGTGCACAGTTTGGGAGAATGTGAAAATTACTTACCTCATCCACCATTTTTCATGTGACCTATTTGTTCTAGATTTTAAGGGGTTTGATGTTATACTTGATATGGATTAGCTGTTAAAAAATAAAGGTGTCTTAGATTGTGGTGAGAGGACTTTAGTGTTGAAAAGGAGGATGGGAAGCGAAGTTGAGATATCATTTGAAGATCTAGACAAACGATGAGTAGTTTCTTGTATTCCCTTAAACCGTCCCAGGCAGAGTTAGGGTCGATAGCAATTGTTAAGGATTTCCCTGATGTTTTTAAAGAAGTTAACAATCTACCTCCACATTGGAAGATTAAGTTTCATATTGACTTAATTCCTGGTTGGAAGCCTGTTATTCAACCTATTCGTAAAATGGCTCTAAGAGAGAAGAAGGAGTTAAGGGATTAGACAAATGATTTATTAAGAAGATGACTGATTCGACCAAGTCGCTCAAGTTTGGGAGCAGTTATAGTTTTTATTGCAAAGTTTGATGGTTCTTTGAGACTTTATGTGAATTTTTCGATCCCTTACCCCGTATAGAAAAAATGTTTGACCAACTCCATGGTGCTCGAGTATTTTTCCAAATGGACCTTGCTACAGGATTTCACTGGTTAAGGGTAGCGAAGGATGGTATACCCTTGATAGCATTTAGAGGACCAGATTTTTTCTTTGAGTGTTGGTTATGCCTTTTGGGCTAATCAATGCACCTGCTTACTTTGTAGATCTTGTGAATCGAGTTTTTAGAGATGCGTTGAATAAGTTTGTGCTAGTCTTAATAGATGATGTCGTTATTTACTCCAAGGCAGAGGAAGAATACAAACACCATTTGAAAGTGGTGCTGGAGACATCAAGGAAGCATTTCTAAATGTCATTTTTGGCAGTCAGAAGTAAGGTTCTACGAAAATGTTGTGTCGGGGGATGGTATTTTGGTTGATTCGACAGAGGTAGTAGCTGTTCAAGAGTGGAAGACACCGTAGGCTCCGACGAATGTTCAAAGCTTTTAGGTTGGTCGGATATTATAAAAGGTTCATCCAATACTTCTCCAAGATTACCATGCGCCCGACCAAGTTGACGAAGAAAGAGGAGAAGTTTATTTGGACTTCGAAGTGTAAGGAAGCGTTCGTTGAGTTAAAGAGGAGGTTGACTAGTGCTCTAGTTCTAGCTATTCCAGATGGAGGTGAAGAGTTGCTACGTATACCGATACTTGCGGTGTAGGATTGGATGTAGTTTTGATGCAACATGGTAGAGTTATTGCTTATGCCAGTAGGTAGCTAAAGTCTCATAAGCGGAATTATACAACACATAATTTGGGATTATTGGCTACTGTGTTTGCCTTGAAGATGTGGAGGCATTACTTGTTGGGAGAAAATTTCGAGCTCTTCACAGATCACAAGTCCTTGAATTTTTTTTCATGCCGAAGGATCTAAATGTGAGGCAGCGGCGGTGGTTGGAATTTCTGATGGTCTATAACTTGGATAACTTATATACACTGGGAAAGGCAAATGTGTAGTGGTTGTTCTGAGTAGGAATGCAGTTTGTGCTCTTTTAGAAGTTAATCCAATTTTTCTAGAGAGGATTGCAAGTAAAAATTGAAAGATGGTCTTTTGGTAAAATTTAGGCAAGGAGTGAAGGAAGGTCGATGTTCAAGTTTTGAGATCGACAGTCGTGGAGTTTTGAGGATGAATGGAAGGTTATGCATTCCATATGTTGATGGTCTTAGGCGAAAAGTTCTGACGGAATGCCATAAATATAATTTAAGTATCCACCCTGGAGTTAACAAGATGTGTCGGGATATGAAGAGAGTATTTTGATAGGGAGGGATGAAGAGGTATATCTCAATCTATGTCAGCGGATGTGCGAACTGTCAGCAAATCAAAGGCGATCACTAAAGGACTGCTGGATTACTCCAAGCATTAGAGATTCCAAATTGGAAATGGGGGGCAAGTATCAACATATTTTATATTTGGTTGCCCAAATCAAGGAAAGGAAATAAAGGGGTTTGCATTGTTGTGGATCGGCTAACCAAGAGCTCCCATTTTATTCTAGTAAAGCTGATGAGGACTGCAGCAACATTGGTAGATGTGTATAAGAGGGAGTTTGTTCACCTTCATGGAGTTCTAATTAGCACTGTATGTGATCGAGATACAATCTTTACAAGTCAGTTTTGGGAGGCATCACAAGCAACTTTAGGAACAAAGATAAGTTTGAGCACAACATACCATCCTCAAACAGATATGCAAACAGAAAGAGTTAGCCGAGTCTTGGATGATCTTTTGAGAGCAGGTATCTTGAACTTTGGAGGATCGTGGGAGGATCATATGCACTTGGTGGGATTATCATACAACAACAGTTATCAAGCAAACATTGGCATGGCGCCCTATGAAGCTTTTTATGGACGACCATGTAAATCATCATTGTGTTGGGATGAATCAAGAAATCAGATAGTGCTTGGACCTGATATGATTCGGGAAGCTACGAAGAAGGTTACTGTGATCAAGAGAAGGATGAAGGAAGCTCTAGATCGACAGAAAAGCTATGCCAATCGGAGACGAAGGGATTTGGAATTTTCAGTTTGAGATTTTGCATTTGTGAAGATTTCCCTGATTAGAGGAGTTGTTCGATTTGGAAGGGCAGGGAAGTTGGCACCTAGGTATGTTGGACCTTTTTGAATCCTTGAGAGGATTGGGCCGCCTGCCTATAGAGTTGAGTTTCCAAAAAGATTTTCGGAAGTTCATAATGTGTTTCATGTATCACATTTCAGGAAGTATATGCATGACTCGTCTCTTATTGTTAAGCCATCTGTTTAGGAGGATTTGGAGGTGGAACCGAACCTGACCATGATAAGGGATCCAATTCACATTATTGATTGAGATATGAAATAATTACATCGTAAGGTCGTGAGATTGGTTAAGGTTCAGTAGAGTGAAGATTCCAAAGACTGCACCTAGGGAGACTGAAGGTAGGATTAAGGAAGCTTATCCCGAGTTGATGATAGTATAATTGCTTGCTACTTGTGTGGATTGTGTACTCATCGTTTGTGACGTGATTGCTTAGTTTGTATCTTTTATATGCGTTTCATCACATATAATATATGCTTTTTAGGTTAATTTCACTTAACTTTTTGTGTGTTAATTTCGGGACGAAATTCTTTTAAGTGGGGAGTATATAATGACCCGTAATTTAATCGCTTTAAATCAGAATATTTGATATATTTTTAAATAATTAATTAATGGATCTTATAACTCAAATAGACCTCTTTTAAATAATAACTAATGATTGATGAGTTGTTTTAAAATTTGGTTCACAAAAATAATTAGTTCGAAGAAAAATCGAAAATATGACCGAAAATCGTTTTTCGGATTTTCGACTTTTCATCGTCAAAAAGTTGTTGGAACATGTTGTGTACACTAGAGTGTATTATACACGCACATATACAAATAACATGTGCTTTAGTTAGAGTAAAATAAGTTTAAATTATTTACTTAAGTGATAAGATGAATGTTGACTTTTCTTTATAAAATTTTAAAACTAAAAGAAAATGAAAATTGTAACATCTTGTCATGTGAATGAAGTGAAGTGATGGAATGGGGGAAAGTTGATGTGTTGTATGTGCAAGGTGGTGATGTGGCATCAAAATATGGAGGGTAAAAAGGTAATTTCATATACTCCAATTTATATAAAATCAACTTTATTTTTTTCCCATTTCTTATTTCATTTCATTTTCTCTATTTTCAAACTCTTCTCTCTTTTTTCAAACTTCCATCTTGCCTTCCATAGCTTCCAAAAAAATATTCTAGTTAAAAATTCTTCCTTTTCCTCTTGAATCCTTAAAATCAACACTTCTTTTCCTCTCTACCACTCTTAGCTTCCAAAAACAAGACCCAAACCCTATTTTTCAAACAAAGCCAAGCTCTCCTCAACCCCGGTTGAACCCATTTAGCTTCCTTAGACCCCTAAAAATCAAGTCTTTGAGTAGAAAAACTAAGTTCGTGTGTTGGTGTAGAGTGTGGTGGTAGTTTGATTTGAATTTAGTTGATTTTGGTGAGTAAATCTCAGCTTTAAAACCAAAATTTTGAACTTTATTTTTGATGATGACAATGGTTGCTAGTTGTTGGTTTGGAAAGTAATGTTGCTTGAGTTTATACATTTAATGTTTATATATGATGACTTATTGTGGACTTGAAAATGTAGTCAAATTTTCATGCGATTATGTGCAAGTGATGGTCTTTCTTTATGGTACAAATGTTATTTTCAATGCTTGGTTGCATGTTAGTTGGAAAGTTAATGCTTAAATTTGTTTATGTTCGACATCGAGATCCCGTGTGTTTAAAACTTGTTTTTTCCCTTATTTTCTAGAAATATTTCTAAAATGTTTTCCAAACTTTCCTTTATGTTTTCAACTCTTATACAAAGTTTTCTAAGTGATTTAAATATGTAAGGAAAAGATTTAAAGGCTATTTTGATGTATAAAACAAATTTGCAAGTTATGGTACAAAAATATAGCGATAATCGTTATGGATGCAGTTCATAAATTGACAAATTTTGTGTAAACTAAAATGGTTTTTACCTTTAATATATTTGAAAAGTCTTTTATAATATATTATAAGTAGTAAAAAGGAATTTGAAAATATTAAAAATATGTTAAATAATTAATTATTGATTAATTAAGTAAAGGATAATCATTAATCATCGATTAATTGAGTAAAGGATAATCATTAATCATTGACTAATTAAGTAAAGGATCTTATTAAATTATTAATTAAGTAAAGGATAACTATTAATTAAGTAAAGGATAACTATTAGTTAAGTAAAGATAGTTATTATTTAATTATTAATTAAGTGAAGGTTTAATTATTATCTAATTATTATTTAGACAAAAGGTTTAAATTTTTATTGATTAATTAAACAAAAGTTTCTAATTTAAAATCATTTTATTTCCAAAGGTCGGTTTGTGGGAAAGCAACTTTCTTTTACAAAGTATGTTTTTGAATACAAGGGATTTCTTTGTCTATGCTATTAAGAAGCTAAACAAATATGATAAGTTATGTTAAAACGTTGACATGTTTTATTAAAAATAAGTCATCTTGTATTTAGCACTAAAATTCGATGAGTAAACTTTCCTCTATCTGTGAGATATAGAACTTTGTTGAAACCTGCATTCTTTGATTTTAATGCGACAACTATATATTTCAACCTATATACTATAAAGTCAAATATTCTTGTAGGAATCTACAAAGAGAAGCTATTATCATATCATCAACAAAAGATCAAGTTCTCAAATTTTATTATTTCTAAGTTAAATATTCTTGTACAATCTCTGATATGATGATAAAACACACACACACAAATATACTTTTGAAAATCATGTTTTAAAATAATAAATATTTTTAATTATTTAAAGATATAAAAAGGTATTTTCAAAATTATATAATATCTCAAGTTCAGAAGTGCTAGAACAAAGGAAGGAACAAAACAGTACAGGTTTAGACGTCTGTAGCTTAATTCAGACGTCTGACATCAATGTCATACGTCTAAAGATAAAATAACAGACGTCTGAACCCTCAGTATAAAGTACTTCTATTTTTATATGAAATAGACGTCTGTCAATTAAAAAACAGACGTCTGTCATCATAGACAGACGTCTGAATTAAATAACAAACGTCTAAAATGACTGATTTTTGTTTCTTCTATTTTTTGTTGTTTAACCTTAGTCAGACATCTGTCACTTTTCTCTCAGACATCTGAACTTGACGAACTGAAGCATCTCTTCATGAAATATCAAATTTTGAAGAGTTGTCTTCTTCATCAAGAGTTGCACTTCTTCAAATAGTTGCAACTATTAAATTAAAACTATTCAATACAATAAATAGAGATGAAAATCCACTATTTCAATAACCAATTCTTTCTATCTATTCTGATCTTATATTGTTATAATATCAAGTGATTTTCAACTCTCTACTTCCTATCTTTGCACATTCAAATCATCATATCAAGAAGATTATAGGAAGGGTGTACTACATTGACTATATACGTGTTACTCAAGAACACACAAGTCAAGAAACAATTTATTATATTTGAAGTCCTATTCGGTTGCTTAGGCGGAAAAGTCCTGTTCGGTTGCTCAGGCGGTGTAATACCTGTTCCTCCGGGTAAAGTGAGGGTTGTTAGAGAAATTCCAGAAGGAGTCTGGGACTGGACGTAGAACGGGAAGTTCGAACCAGTATAAAAATCCCTGGTGTCATTTTTATTACTGCTATTTACTATTATTTATAATTCTGCACTTGCTAGTCGTAGTTTAACTATATTATCGATCCATATACACTTTCAAACTTGATTTTCTAGGTGAGGGATAGAGAAGTCGAAATGTTGGAAACGTGGTAATTATAAGAGAGTTAACTTCAATAAATGGGTCAATTTAAATTAAGTATATGGAAGATGCATCATTGTATACTTAACACAAAATTCCAAGGTATGGAAATTCATCTCTATCCCGAGAAGTAAGAATGTACATCGAGTCAAGGTTAGTTTTCTAACTTGTCTGACTTCATTATTAATCAAGAGATAGCACTGTTAGAAATCGGAAAGTGGGGATAAGTATAGGATGTTTTATTCTTCATATGCAAATCTATACTCACTCCGGATAGTGGATTTGTCCACTATCGGTAGCTTGTCCAGTTTTAAAATTATCGAACGTTGGTTCGAAGAGACCAGGATAGGGTAACATGAGTTATCTAAAAACCACTTTGAACCAACGTAAGCGTTCGACTTGGAAACATCCTGAAGATGATGGAATTGAAGACAAAGATCTTTGAAGTGCAAGGGCTATTTGCTACTAATCCTTAAGATGATCTAAATATGGATGTAGTAGAAGCAGCACCTTCGGTTTGTTCATATCTTGAACAAATTGTATGGACGAATGCCAACATTGCAAGGTCACCTGGAGGGCAGTATTAGAATTCCAAGTGGGATTGCTATATAAAAAGTTAAAACGTAGTCTCAAACCTCACAACTGAGAATTACTAAAACAAGGAATATGCTTTGGACTATGTGGGTCGCACTCATTAGGGTATGGTCATCACTCGATCTAGATCGATATTTCTAGATTTTGTATGTTAGTGACCCAGGGTATGGTTGTTGATAACAACCAAGGTGGTGACAATTCGGTACTATCTGGTAATGGGTAGGCCGGTCTTGATTTATAGGGGGTCCTTGTGAGGCTCCCAGTACATTTTATTTAGAGGTGTACTATGACAGACGGTACCCCGTAGCCTTGTCGTTGATGGAATCCATTTTTCGGTAAGTGCCTTACAGATTTAGTTATGCCCAAATATGTTGGAATGTAAGATGCAAGCATTTCAGCTATGCTCAATATTTATTTTAAACCCTATACATTAATATAATGTCATTGGATTTTCTATAAAAATGGTTTAGTTATCGTAAAGTAAAAACCCATCCGTGTTTATATGAGGCGTTGTCTTACGAGATACCTTTATCTTTCATGAGTTTCATAAGTATAATAAAATTCGGTATTTTGAGTTTACTCACACCAGACCCATGTCTGACCCAAAGATTTTTTTTCTTTCCTTAAAAATCATCGGTACTCAAATTTGTACGAGTAGCCAAGTAGTCCAGGTTCTGATGGATGCATCTTGAAGGAGCATGGACCAGGTGGCCTCGGCGTCAACTATTTATCTATTTTATTTCCGCTGTGTATGTATATTTTGTATCAGCATTATAGGGGCAGACGGTTATAACTGCCCTTGGCTAAAGTTAGTACCTTGTTGTAACTCCGGTGTTTCATTTTGGAAGTGGCAATATGTACCATCTTATGTTCTATTATTTATGATTGCCTTGCGTTGTGAGATTCTGTGTTTCTTTCTTCTTGCCTTTTCTTTTCTTTTACCCCAATGGCTTGTCTTTCGGAAACCTAGATGATCGGCACATGAATACCGTGAATGTATTAAGTACCGTCTTTTGGGCTAAGAAAGGTAGATCGTTACAAACTTCGTAAATAAGACATTCACATACATGCCTGCCACATTTGCTGGCTGTGCAGCATCCTCCCTTACTGCCCTCGGAACTCTTTCCTCATTCCCTTCATTGGTCTGCGTACTTTTAGCTTCTCTTCTTACACCTGCTCCTCCTATCATAATTCACCTACTCCTCGGATCCATCTTGCTTTTCTGTAAAGCAAGTCTTCATCAAAAACGAAAAGACAAGGAAGTGAAACAATAATAGAAGGATATATATTTTTTCATATATATCTATATAGCAACATACAAGTTGATGCAGCTCAGGCCAGAGTCGAAGCAGTGCAAGCTACGAATTCACAAGGCCTAGGTCGTCCACGGTCTAAGGAAGAGATAGCTTTAGGTCGGCCACGACCTAACGAGTCAAGAGGAAGGAAGATACGACCGAGTGGAAATCGCTTGCAAGTAATAATTAATGAAGGCTTAGGTCGTTCACGACTTAGTGACGAAGCCTTAGGTCGCTCACGACCTAACGGGGGGGGAGTCTAAAGCATCCAAACGACCTAGCGCCTCCAATCTCTTAAGTCGCTCGAATAAAGGTTCGTGGGGTCTAAGTCGCACGGCTTCCTTAAATCGCGAACGAGTTATGATCTACCGGGATGAACGGGTTACGACCTAACTAAGCCGCTGAAGAAGCTTAAGTCGCTTGCCATGTGTATCCTTAAGTCGCTCAACGACCTAACCAAGATTTCTTGTGTCGCTGAAGGGTTAAGTCGTTGGTTGTTTAAGTCGTAACTCGCGAGCTTTGTTAAGTCGTTATGTTTAGGTCGTGTGTCGTTGATACTTTGCTGTTATGTGATGTATGTCATTTTAAGTCGTTTGAATGTAATTCATTAAGTCGTTGTATGTTGTAATTAGGTCGTTAACGATCTAATCTAAGTCGTAGGTCGCGTAACGACCTAAGTTGAGTCGTGTTTGTATTTTGTTAAGTTGATAATGTGTTGTAATGTGAACCGTGTATCTGTTAAGTCGCTGCCGACCTTGGATGAGTCGTAAGTCGTCTACGACTTAAGGATTGGGCGTGAAACTGCTATAAATAGGGAGTGCGTTGTACATTTTGAGGTTGGTTGATTTTGAATAAAATTTCGTTTTGTTAGCTTTGTGCTTTCATCTAAATTGGTAGTTGAGTGTAATCTCCTATCTCCACTCTCGGTTAATCGAGTGCGCTCGATTCAACGATTGCTGAAGCCGATTCACGGTATCTAGTGCGCTAGATCAACGTGCGAAGAATCGTAGATCTTTAAACACGGTATAGTGCGCTATCAACGTGTTTGGGATAACTAGATTCCGACATCTTTGGATCAACGGAGTTGGGCATTTGGTATTCTTCAATTCACCGATCGCTACTTTCACAGAATCATCATTTTGTTATTCCCCTGCTGCGTCATTTTGGTATCAGAGCTTGTTTTAGCCAATCATAGCTAAATCAAGTCTTGGAGCCAATTCTTTGAAGAATTTTGAAGTTGAAGTGTTAGCCGAGCTTGAAGTGTAGAGCCGAGCTAAGTAGAAGTGTTGGAGATTGAAAGTTGCATTATTTGGAGAAGTTGTGTTCATCGTGTTCATCATATTTTCGCAATGAAGTGGGAGTTTTTGATCCATTTCATTTTGAATCAAAAGTTTGAAGGTGTTTGAATTTGGCCGTAGTTGTTTGCGCGCCAAAAGAGAAGTTTGAAATTTTGATGTGGTTGTATGAGTTGAAGAGCTTCGGCCGAGTTAAGCATTGAAGTCAAGCCGAGAGTTTGAAGTTGAAGATCGTACATCATTTGGTATCTTTTGAGTTGTCCAAGCCGAGAATTGAAGAGTTTGTGAAGTATTCAATCATGCCGCCAAGAAGAGCTAATCGACATCAAAACATAGAAGCTTTGTATAGAAGAGAAGAGGCTGATGAGATGGAGCAAAGAATTAATGAGAACTTTAGTGAGAAGCTTAATGAAGGGATTGGATGATTAGAGAAGATGATGTTGGAGATGAATCAAAATCAGAGAAGGGTTTCACCTGAATCTAACTATGGGAGAAGTAGAGTTTCGCCACATTCCAATCGAGAAAGAAGTAATGATAATGATCATAGAAGTGTGAGCCGAGACAGTTATAGAAATGTTGATGATCGGGAACGTGATCGGAGGAATGCTGGTAGAAGGAATGTTGGTGGGAGAAACGATGGTAGTAGAGATGTTGGTGGTCAGGATCGACATCGATATACATCTGATTTTGAAGAGGAGTTTGATGGTGGTAGTGTTCATGGACGAGGCCAAGGAAGAAATCAACCGGAGTATGATCACAAGTGGGAGTCGGGAATGAAAACTGAAATACCAGAATTCAAGGGTGGTATGCAAGCTGAGGAGTTTTTGGATTGGTTGTCTAATGTGGAGGAGATTTTTGACTTCAAGGAAGTTCCAGAACATTGTAGAGTGAAGTTGGTTGCTACAAGGTTGAGGGGTAGAGCTTTGGCATGGTGGCAGCAAACCAAACTTACACGTGAACGGATGGGGAAGTCAAAGGTTGAATCATGGGAAAAGATGAGAAAAATGATGAAAGCTACTTTCTTGCCTTATAACTATCAATCGCTTATGTATCAGAGGTTGCAGAACTTGAGGCAAGGAACGAAGACTGTTAATGACTATGCTGATGAATTTTATCAACTGATTGCAAGGAACGACATCATGGAGACAGAGGAACAATTAACAGCTAGATTTGTTGGAGGGTTGCGTATGCAGATTCAAGACATGGTAAATATGTTTGATCCTAGATCTGTAGCGGAAGCATTCCAGAAAGCGTTAGCTTGGGAGAAACAAGGAAGACGAGGAGGCGGTGTGTTTACAAATTCCAACAATCCAGTGAAGGGTGTTAGTGGAAGTTCTAATGTTTCAAAAGCTGTTGCAAAACCAGTTGTGAATGAGGTTGGGAAGGCGAAAGTCAATAATGATTTCAAGTGTTATAATTGCCAAGAAATGGGCCACAAAAGTAATGAATGTCCAAAACCGAAGAAGAGAGCTATGATAGCGGAGGTTGAGGATGAGGATGAAGAAGCTGAATGTTCCCATTCACCACCTAATGAGGAGGAAGAAGACGTGTCGGGAGACAAAGGTTGTAATCTGATGATGAGGAGGTCTTGTTTGACACCAAAGCAAGAGGAGGATTGTAGTTGGTTGAGGAGCAATATTTTTCAGTCGACATGTACTATTCTGAGGAAAGTTTGCAAATTTGTTATTGATGCTGGAAGCTGTGATAATATAATTTCTTCAGAAGCGGTAAGGAAGTTGGCATTGAAGACTGAGAAACATCTGAAACCGTACAAGTTGGCTTGGTTGAGAAAAGGCGGGGAGGTGAAGGTTGGACGAAGGGCTTGTGTGAATTTTTCAATTGGAAAGAAATACAAAGACGAAATCTGGTGCGATGTGGTAGATATGGATGTCTGTCATTTGTTGCTGGGGAGACCGTGGCAGTATGATCGGGCGGTGCAACATGATGGGTGTACCAACAGTTACAGTTTCATGTTTGAAGGCACGAAGATTACTCTAGTTCCAAAGAAGCGACAACAAGAAGAAAACAAACTGGAGGAGATTGAAGAGCTGAAAACTTTATTATCCTTGAAGGAGTTTGTTAAAGAAGTCGAAGAGGAGCCTGAAGTGTTTTTGTTAATTGGGCGTGAGAGCAGTGAAGTGGTGGAAATACCTGAAGAAGTTAAACCAGTACTTGAAGAATTTAATGATGTATTTCCTGAAGAGCTGCCAACGAAATTGCCACCGTAGAGGGATATACAACACCAGATAGATCTTGCTCCATGTGTTGTGTTGCCACATAAACCACACTATAGAATGAGTCCGAAAGAACATGAAGAGTTGCGTAGGCAGGTAAAGGAATTGCTTGAACCGGGACGAATACAGGAGAGTTTGAGTCCGTGCGCTGTACCAGCATTACTCGTACCGAAGAAGGATGGCTCATGGAGAATGTGTACGGATAGCAGGGCACTAAATAAGATAACTGTCAGATACAGATTTCCGATGCCGAGGCTTGATGATCGGTTAGATCAAATCAGTGGATCTGTGATCTTTTCAAAGATTGATCTTAAAAGTGGTTATCATCAAATTCGAACCAGACCAGGAGACGAGTGGAAGACGGCATTCAAGACGAGGGAAGGATTGTATGAATGGCTGGTCATGCCGTTTGGTCTATCGAATGCACCGAGCACGTTTATGAGAGTGATGAACCAAATTTTTAGGCCATACATTGGGAAATTTGTGGTGGTATACTTTGATGATATTTTGATTTACAGTGCTAGTACCGAGGAGCATGTTCAGCATTTGAAGAAAGTGTTAATTATTCTTCGCGAAGAACAATTCTATGCTGCTACGAAGAAATGTGTTTTTATGGCGAGGAGTGTTTTATTTATGGGGTATGTTGTATCGGAGGGAGGAATACAGGTTGACCAAAGTAATGTCGAAGCAATTAGAGATTGGCCACAGCCCAAGACGATAACAGAAGTTCGAAGTTTTCACGGGTTGGCTTCATTTTATCGAAGGTTTATTCCACACTTTAGTAGTGTGATGGCACCTGTTACTGATTGTATGAAGGGCAAACCGTTTGCATGGTCAAAGGAAGCAGGGGTTGCTTTTGAACAAATCAAGGAACTGTTGACGACAGCACCAATTCTAGAATTACCTGATTTTCAGTTGTTGTTTGAATTACATACTGACGCATCGAAGGTTGGAATTGGAGGAGTGTTGAGTCAGAGGGGGCGTCCTATTGCATATTTCAGTGAGAAGTTATCAGGAGCAAAGATGAGATATAGTACGTATGATGTGGAATTTTATGCAGTTGTGCAAGCCATTAAACATTGGAGACATTACTTATTTCACAAGGAGTTTGTGCTATACACTGATCATGAGGCTTTGAAGCATCTACAAGGACAGGAGAAAATTTCGACAAGGCATGCTTCGTGGATTGCGTACTTACAACAGTTTACATTTGTTGTGAAACACAAATTTGGAGTGACAAACCGTGTGGCGGATGCGTTGAGCAGAAGGAGTCATGTGTTGACTACAATGAAGGTGGAAGTAACAGGATTTGATGTGTTACCAGAATTATTTGTCGAAGATCTTACTTTGCAAAGTTTGTTGATGAAGTCAAGGAGGGAAAGACGGATGAGTTTATAATGGTAGAGGGTTTTCTGTTCAAAGGAAATCGATTGTGCATACCTGATTGTAGTTTGAGAATGAATATTGTAAAGGAGCTACATGAAGAAGGCCATGTGGGTAGAGACCGTACACTACAGCTGATTTCTCAATCTTATTTTTGGCCGTCGATGAAGCGGGAAGTTGGAAGGTTTGTGGAGAGATGTCATATTTGCCAAGTTTCCAAGGGAACAGCGACAAATGCGGGATTGTATATGCCGTTACCCGTGCCTGTTAAACCATGGGTTGATATTAGTATGGATTTTGTTTTGGGATTACCGAGAACTCAAAGGGGGAATGATTCGATATATGTTGTAGTGGACAGGTTTTCAAAGATGGCAAATTTCATCGCTTGTAAGAAGACAGCTGATGTCGTCCGTGTGGCTGAGTTATTCTTTAAAGAAGTGTATCGTTTACATGGTTTGCCAGAATCCATTGTTTCTGATCGAGATACTAGATTTCTAAGTCATTTTTGGCTAAGTTTGTGGAAGATGGTGGGAACGAAGTTGAACTTTAGCAGCGCTTATCATCTGCAAACGGATGGACAGACCGAGGTCGTGAACAGATCATTGGGGAATTTGTTGAGATGTATTGTGAAAGATAATCTGAAGAGTTGGGATATGAAATTATGTCAAGCGGAGTTTGCTCATAACCATGCTATAAACTGCAGTACAGGGTTCAGTCCATTTCAGATAGTGTATTCAAGTTTACCAAAGGGACCGTTGGATTTGACGATAGTACCACAATCCAAGGGAACCGTTAAACGGGCTGTTGATTTTGTTGATGGATTGGCAGAATGTCATCAAATCGTTCAGGAATGATTAGAGAAAGCGAATGAGAAGTATAAACGATCTGCAGATATGAAGCGAAGGAGTGTTGAATTTAATGAAGGAGATTTGGTATATGCTATGTTAACAAAGGACCGTTTTCTAGTGGGCGCTTATAACAAGTTGAAAGCCAGAAAAATTGGTCCTGTAGAAGTCGTGAAACGGATTAATGAAAATGCTTATAAGTTGAAGCTGCCGGAGGATGTGTACACGTCTGACATATTCAATGTTAAGCATCTCCTACCTTATCATGGGGATAATCAATCCGATGGGGAAGAGCTTACAAATTCGAGGACGAATTTTTCTCAACCTGGGGAGGATGATGCAGCTCAGGCCAGAGTCGAAGCAGTGCAAGCTACGAATTCACAAGGCGTAGGTCGTCCACGGTCTAAGGAAGAGATAGCTTTAGGTCGGCCACGACCTAACGAGTCAAGAGGAAGGAAGATACGACCGAGTGGAAATCTCTTGCAAGTACAAATTAATGAAGGCTTAGGTCGTTCACGACTTAGTGACGAAGCGTTAGGTCGCTCACGACCTAACGGGGGGGAGTCTAAAGCATCCAAACGACCTAGCGCCTCCAATCTCTTAAGTCGCTCGAATAAAGGTTCACGGGGTCTAAGTCGCACGGCTTCCTTAAATCGCGAACGAGTTATGATCTACCAGGATGAACGGGTTACGACCTAACTAAGCCGCTGAAGAAGCTTAAGTCGCTTGCCATGTGTATCCTTAAGTCGCTCAACGACCTAACCAAGATTTCTTGTGTCGCTGAAGGGTTAAGTCGTTGGTTGTTTAAGTCATAACTCGCGAGCTTTGTTAAGTCGTTATGTTTAGGTCGTGTGTCGTTGATACTTTGCTGTTATGTGATGTATGTCATTTTAAGTCGTTTGAATGTAATTCATTAAGTCGCTGTATGTTGTAATTAGGTCGTTAACGATCTAATCTAAGTCGTAGGTCGTGTAACGACCTAAGTTGAGTCGTGTTTGTATTTTGTTAAGTCGATAATGTGTTGTAATGTGAACCGTGTATCTGTTAAGTCGCTGCCGACCTTGGATGAGTCGTAAGTCGTCTACGACTTAAGGATTGGGCGTGAAACTGCTATAAATAGGGAGTGCGTTGTACATTTTGAGGTTGGTTGATTTTGAATAAAATTTCGTTTTGTTAGCTTTGTGCTTTCATCTAAATTGGTAGTTGAGTGTAATCTCCTATCTCCACTCTCGGTTAATCGAGTGCGCTCGATTCAGGATTGCTGAAGCCGATTCACGGTATCTAGTGCGCTAGATCAACGTGCGAAAAATCGTAGATCTTTAAACACGGTATAGTGCGCTATCAACGTGTTTGGGATAGCTAGATTCTGGCATCTTTGGATCAACGGAGTTGGGCATTTGGTATTCTTCAATTCACCGATCGCTACTTTCACAGAATCATCATTTTGTTATTCCGCTGCTGCGTCACAAGTACATTACTTTTGTGTGTGTGTGTATATACATACATACACACACATATATACATACATATATATATATATATAGTAGTGCATCCCTTTAGAGTGTTTACAATATTATTATTTTCATTAATATTGCTCCCATCTTTTCTTACTCTGCTTTACTTAAGTGTCCTTACCCTTTTCTTTGATACTAAACTGCAACATTCCTCACTTGAGACTCGAAGATAAACGCCAATGATGCTGCAGTAAATTACCAGAATTATCTTCCATCGACGTAAGTGAGTTCAGTATATTATTTAAACATGATAAAATAAACAGTGCAAATAAATATTTTTCATTACATCAGATTTTCTTTAACATTCATTACACAAACTTTTGTCATAATTAAACCCAAAGAAGTGCCCATGCAGAGGTCAAATATAATAGAAAATAACATAGAAAAGAGTCGGGTCCACATATGAAGATGCAACTCGCACTTCTTAGTACAGCGGAAACAAAAATCTTTATTAACTACAAGCCTCCTGCTCCGTCTTCGATCTTCGTAATGCACGCTTATTTTAAACTAACCTATCCCATAAACTTAGCCTACTCAAATGAGTACCCGTGAATTTATGGGGAAAACAATAATAAAAATATGGATCAGACGTAAAGCCTGGTATGAATAATACTTACCCAAACTAACACATAGTGAGACCAAACTGTACTACATAGAATGGGTTCCCCCTCACTATCCAAAACATCATAAGCAAAGCAATCATGGTTCCGATGCAAGTAGTTCTTATTTACTACTGCACCATTATGTGTTCCTAAGCGGTTCTCGATCACTACAACACCCTAGCACAGTCCCCACTTGTTACCGTTCTTAGATTTTTCTTTAACTTATTATTTCCATCTGCTATTATGCCCCGACGTAGTCCCCACTATGCTCCATTTTGGGTTTGTCTTAAATCTAATACTGCCTAGAATCAGCCACCCGCGGTATCCTTTTAACTTATTTAACTTTTAAATTGCTTGACATAACCCCACTATAGTCTCTATGTACTTATTACATTTTATACTACTTGGATTACCCTCACCATAATTCCCATGTATTTGTTTCATTTGATACTGCTTTGAATACCCCACTGCAGTTGACAATAAAGAAACCCACACATAGTCCCTAAATATCTGTTTAATTTGGAACTGCTTGGAACATCCCGCCGCGGTATTTAGAAGTTGAATGCCTCTCCTCACTCTCTCTAGGTGTGCATTTGAGTGAGCATCCCTACTCGGCATCAATATCCCTTCCAACCTTATCCTAACGTAGAAGTTCTTTGCCTTCCTATCCCTGGGCACTCCCCAGGTCCTACCTAATTGTCTTCCATTAGGTTTCGTTCACACCTTTTCTTGGCATAGTACATCCAAGCCCCATCTATGTGCGTATTTCACACTTTACTTATTAAGTGAAAACTTTTATATTACGACGTAGTACCTCTTTTACATATTGCGATGTGGTTCATTTTCCTTTGTCTTTATATAATTACGGCGTGGTTTACCCTTTACAAATTGTGGCGCGGTTTATCCCTTGAAAGCCCCTGGATTCCTTTGGCAAATCACTGCCCTTTCCTTGCGTTCTTAGTTCTTTTATAAAGCTTTAGGCCACCGCCTTAGCTCCATACTAGATAAAGTCTGACATGTTTAACAATGCCTTTACACGTGTCACTTTGTGATACGTTACAGTGTCCTTTTCCTTTCTTTTCAGTAAATAATTTGGATATGGTTTTTTTTCTACCTAAAACTTTTTTTTTCCTATATAATATTATTCATGCGTTCCCACAGTCCAAATTTTCCCCAGTGCAGTATTTACACTTATTAATTTATTTTCCTCATAGAAAACCTTAATAACTTCCCAGAAAATCCATGAACCTTTGTTCTTTATACCTAAATCTTTATCTGGAATTTCAGGAGCATTTTTCCTTATTTATGTTTTAGTTACATCCCTTCAATAAATCATATAAAATCATATAAGCTCGAGAAATTTCTAAAACTAAAAACCCATCTCTAAAACCATGATCGAACGTCATATAAAATTTCCATTTATTAGAGATCAATGTATATAGTTTAAGTATTGCTCACCTAGGTCTTTGGATTATCTTGTTTTAGTCTTCTAAATCTCCCTTTAGCTTGTGTTTTCCGTATCTTCTTTTTATTTGCTCTCTTTGAGCTACCACCATTAATGTTTTCCTTAGCTTTTTTATTTTATTTTAGGTAGGAGGAAATGAATGAATAGAAAAAAAGTAATGCTTATTGTCCCAACCCTTTTTCCATTTATTTATTTCCCCTTGCTTCTCTTATTTGGACCGCCTTGGCCTTTTAATTAAATTTCTTTTATTAATTTTAATTTAGGGTTGTTACACTAAATGTATATTAGATCCAATCTAATAGAATTTTAAATAAAATCATATTTTGTTTAAATTGTTAAAGTGGAAATTTAAATATGATTTAAATTTGTATGTATTATGATGAGTGTGTCAAATGCATTCATTTGTGCAGGGTGAAAATGCAGTATATAAGTAGTGTATATATGTGTAAATGAAACATGTATAAATGAATGTAGATGAAGGAAACCTTTTTTCCCCTTTCTTAACCTATGCAATTAATTAAGGGAAGATATGTCAATATAAGAAGAGAGAAACATTTCATTTCTCTCTCTTTTTAATTGTAATAATTGATACATTAAATGACATTTATACCCTATTAAATGACATTTATAACTTATTAACTTAATTTACACATGCCTTTGTTGTCAAAGTTTTGACTAATGAAATATATGTATACATCTATAATAATTATAGATATATACATATGAATATAAATATAGAAAACATATTAGTTATTTCAAATAATTTGAAATCCAAAATCAACATTAATGGGAATGATTTCAATTAAAGGAAGGTTTGACAACAAAAAGTTACATTACTACATAAAACCCTCTTACAAATTTGAATTAAACTACAGGTGTATATTTCTACATACATGATTATTACAATTTAATAGTTTAGATCTAAACAACATATATTTGCAAACATTATAGCATATGATATATGTATATATACATATATACAAATAAGTTTGATTTTAAGGTTAACAGTTTTGATTAAACTTTTGATTTAGGAATGAAACTATAGTTTAGGATTTTACATGAGATTTTGAGAAGCAAGTGAATGAAAGGTAAGGTATTTATAGAGGGAACCTTCATTAATCTCATCCTTTCATTTTCTAGATCCAACCATCGGATTTCAAGCCTAATTTTTTTTCTTATAGCCATATATGAATAAGGCTAGATGGGCCTCGAAATATCCCAAACCCATTTAGTAATTAATTCATTTAAATCCAATTTAAATATTTTATCCATATCATATATCGATACGTTACGTATATAATTTTTATATACGCACTTTACCAAATATTAATGGCATTCAAACAAATCAAAATAAATAAAAATTAAAAATTAATATTTTATAAATATCAATTAATTTAATTACTTTACAACGATTATAAATTAATTAAATCATGTGGTTTCTCAGAGCATTCATCATTACGGTTATACGGCTCAAAGGTGTAAATTCAGCCAGCGATCAATAACGAATAATTAGAAAATTAACGTTCACACATTACCTTAGCTAAAGTTATGACATTTTAGCTGAATTTATCGCTTACACATCCTTTTGGTAAAATCCAATTTTACTTATTACAAGAGGTATCCGATAGTGATAATCATCTATACCAATCCTCTTCATTAACATTATATCACAAAAGGAATTATGGAACTTGGTAATGGTTAAAATTCAAATATCGTCCACATTCAACTATAGTCCAAACATAACATCCTTGGTTCAAATATTAATTATTATTAATAACTGTACCTCTCTAGCCAAAGACTTTGACTTGAAGTTGACCTCGTGATACTAATCTCATATAACTGAGAAGATGAATTCTCTTTCAAATAGTGTTTCACTTCCAATGCTTCCAGTTGACCCAAACTATAGTCGTTCTATGAACGCCATGCCACGATTTAACTATAATCAAAGCGGAGTTTTCACATTGAAACTCGACAGTATTATCAAGTCTATAGAATTGTGTGAATTAGTCACATCGACATTTTCTGCTTGACCTTAATTACATTAACCAACGGAAAACTATTGAGTGAATCATTTCATAGTTATCCAATAATTATCAGTAAGTAACCCTTAGCACCCCCAGCAATCATGAGTAATACACTACACAACATTTAGTGATAGCTATGTGCTCTAGTCTCAACAGATGTATCAATATCCAGTTTTGATACGTCTCGACTAGGAATATTTAAAATGATATATTTATTTTATTGTGATAAATTACTTATGATTATAACACATTGTAACTACTATCGCAAAACATACCATTTGTGGATTTTTATTAAATATAATTTTAATTAGATTAATTAAGTAATATAACATATTATTTCAAGTATATAATAGAAAGAAAACAACTTTTATTTCAAACAAGATTGGTTATCGAGTTAAATACATATAACAAATTACAAAATTGCCCTTAGGGCATATCCCTAACTCTATAATTTATCATGTTTATCATTGCGATGGAATAGGCATTCAAAATATAATTTATTCTACTGAGTATTGGGATTTATTTATCATGTTACTACAACCTTAAGGATGCATTGCAGTGTCCATAAATGTTAAACAACAAGTTATTAGTAATATCTTGTATATAACTCCTAATCTTGCATACCTAAATTGCATTAGATACTCATGCCCATTCATTTTTTTATTGCCTAAGTATAATTTTGCAACCCTTGCGGATGCTTAAAAAAGTTACAAAATATCTTTACCAATCCAGGGACAATATAAACATTTTATGACTTTAGGTTGCTCAACAACCGTAAGTGTGTATAGTACTTTATTTATATTGTAAATGATAAAGAGCTATGTTTTTTAGATTCATAATCTTAGCATTATTATCTATAAAGAATAATAAGCATTCATAATGACATCATTTCCATTTTATACGTATATACAATAGTATACATATACGTTCCTCGTATATTCATGTACTCCCCTTATCAATATGCATAGTTTTTCTCCCCCATTGTCATCAACAAAAGTGATGAAAAACACAAGATGTAAGGAATATATATAGATATTTTATCAAAACTATATAGAGACCATTATAATACTTGGAATTTTAAATTATTATAAAATGTAAGCCAAATTCATCCATATTACTAGTATCTAATATTATTTTTCAAAATTACAATGATATCCAATATAAAGTTTACAAGACCAATCCGAAACTTTGTTAATTAGGATAAATAAAATAAGTTGGATTTACCAAATTTTATAACATCTCTTATTCCATAAAAGTTCACATTTCCATCAAATATATGGGACATCGGCATTTCTGAATCCATCTCTTCTTGTTGTTCTTCACGTACCCATGATAAATAATATTTTTAAGTACTTATTTACTACATTAAGATCCATGGGATAGTAAAAGGGTGTGAACCTTGCCTATATAGGTGCAGTTGAACCCTTAAAAAGAAATATAAAGACAAAATATAATTTAACAACTATAAACTAAGATTTTCGCATATAACCTAAACACTCAAGCATAATGATAACTTATTTTTGTATATATATTTCCTAAATTTTAGGGAATCATACCCATGCGGTTGTGGTTATACCTTTAAAAATATGATTTTCATTATTTACTATTTTTTCAGAATGCTCATTTAAATATAGTCGTAGATCATATTTACTCATATTCACAAGCACCCATAATTTAATTTTACCCACGATCAATTTAGTACTTGAGAAACATTTTTTTATTATAGACAACATTACAAGAAAAATACCATTTTAGAATGTTTAATTTATAATGGTTCTGCAAAGCACTACCAAAAAGTTAAATCTTTAACAACTTTGGTTAAAGAAAATGTTGTGAAATTGTTTTTTTCTACGGTACAAAGTACTATAGTGATAATATGCGATTCTAAAACTATCTCGATTTTTAGTACTAGAACTAATATTTTTATCATATAAAAATGCATATCCAATACTGTTTTTACTTTTAGCTTTAGTATGGCTTAAACCACTTTTATCATTTAAAAGTCTTGAATTTAATAACTTAAATTTAAATCATTTTTATCTTCTACAAAAAAATTAAGTTTTTTCTTTGATTTTATAAAATTCTAACTCATTGTCGCAAATTTTTGTTTCAAAAATCTCATTTTATTTTCAAAATATCGATTTCTTCAACTAATTACAAATTATAATTTCTTAAAGAGCGATTCTTTTTTTGAAGAGAGAGGGCTTTTTCTTGAAATTTAGTTCTTTATTGCTAATAAAAACTGATATACTTCAATAATATGTCTCGTCAAAACCTTACAACTCCCAAGCTAAATGGGTGCTTTGTAAGGAAATTGGATACATATTATATTCATATATTAACCTACAAACAATACATTTAAAGAAAATTATGAAAAAGAATCGTATTAGGAGATCAAATTAGGGAAGTATCTCTTTACATACTTAGTAGGTCTGTAAACGGTCAGATACATATTCAAATAGTGTCATATCTATATTTGTATCCAAAATCATTTTCAGATATTGGATATTCTTCGTCCAGTTCACAACTAATAAATTAAAACAAAAAATAGAAAATTTTGATTCATTATGAATCCATTTCAGTACTAAAAATACAAAAAAATAACAAAAGTGCTTAAAAATAATTTTAAGCAGCAAATATTGATTTTTGTAGAGATAATAACTTTTTTTAGCTAGATAAAATAATAGACGATAATCATTTTATGTAGTAAAATACATAAAAAAAACCATAGTCTTGATTAAGATCCGACAAATAGTTATAGAATGCGGATGTAGCCATATCTACATCTGTATCCATTTTTCGGATATTGGATAATTTTTCATATTTCAGATACAGACACGAGTTTTTTAGGTACTCACTAACAACCCTAGTAATTACTTAAAACCCCTTATACGAAACCTATTACTATGTCGATTCATCAATATCCACTACAGATACAATCCCTCTTTTCCTCTTCGTCATTTCACATTTAGCATGGCCAAAAAATAACATCAATACACCGAGTAAGCTCAACTTCACTCGAATCTTCTCTAAACTAGCCATTCTCCTATTGGTTGGTCCTCCCCGTCGAATTCTCTTGGTATAAATGAAGCAGAATCAGTTGAGAAGGTTGCTGATTAGACTGGTGCTGCTCATTTATTTCAGATATGCTCTGGTGGTGTTGTTGATTGGAAAAGTGGATACTAAATTCTTCAAAAATAAGTTTGTTGCATCTTACGTCTTCTCTTTTAATCTAAACATGGTTGAGTAAATTTTTACTATATTACATGAGTAAAATAATATGAATATGTGTTGGCATCTGAATTCCTTGAAACTATCCGGAGTTGCATTCATGCCTTACATTTCACACTAAACATGTCATAATTATATCAAATAGACGATTTATTGTTTCCGTCTTACATTGCTTGTAAATAGCTGACTAAAAATTTCACTGGGATCGCTGCTTGAAATGCCACTTAAATATAACTTATTCTTGATGTACTACCATAAGAATAATGAATGTGAATAATTAAATAAAAGGTGGCCCATGTCTTCACACTATAAGAAAATGACCCTATTATAACTAGTTATTTACACAACTGGCGTCAGATGACAGGTTTAATAAAGGGTTTTCAACAACGGGTATTTAATGACAGTTGTAATAAGGAGTTTTTAACAACTGGTTTTTAATGACAGTCGTAATAAAGAGTTTTTAACAACTGGTTTTCCTTCTAGTTGTAATAAAGGGTTTTTAACAACCGAGTTTTCCTACCGGTTGTAATAAACGTACTTTTAACAACTGAGTTTTCCTGCCGGTTGTAATAAACGTATTTTTAACAACTATTTGTTTTACCCAATTGTAATAGAAATCTATAATAACTAATTAATTTTGACCGTTGTAAATGTTTGTTTATAACCATTGTCCTACACATAAGTTTTAAATGATTGTGTAACCACTTTCAAGTAAATGTTATTACAAACAAAAATCTGAGTGAACATAAAGGTTTACGCTTGGATATTTTATTGTTCATCTTTGTAATTTAGTATTTGATATTTAAGAATTATAATTAATAACTTCCTAAAATAAATTTAAAAATTCAAAAAAATTAATAATTAAGACTAGTATTTAATAATGAACTATAATTAATAATTAACATTAATGTTTAATAATTAATAATTAAGATTAATATTCAATAACCATTAAGTAATAAGTAATATTGAATAATTAAGAAGTAATATTTAATAATTAATTTTTAATCGTTACTAATTAATAATTACTATTAAATAATTAATTATTAATAATTAAATAATTAAGACTAATATTTAATAATTAATAATAAAATTTAATAATTATAAATTGATATTTAGTATATAATAATTAATTTTAAATACTTATTAACTAATAACGATTATTAAAAAACAATATAATAATCAATAATTAAGATAAGTACTTAATAATTCATAATTAATAAGCAATATTAATAATTAAGAAGTAACATTTAGTATTTAATATTTTATAATTATATTTAACAAATATGTAATAATTTATAATTATAATTAATAACTATTAATCACTATTAAATAATTAATGATAAATACTAATTTATTACTATTAATAATCAATAACTAATAATTAATATTTTTTATTTAATAATTAATAGTTACCATTAAATACTTAAGAAGCAATAATTAATATTTACCATTTAATATTTAATTTTTAATAATTAATAATTAATAAGTAATCTTTAGTAATTAAGAAATGATATTTATTATTTAATAATTGTAAGTAATAGTTATATTTAACATTTAATATTCTAATAAAAATTAAAATTTTGAAATTTTCCAAAATAAATTTATAAATATTAATAAAATTTGAAATTTGAAATTTTGATAAAATTCAAAATAGAAAGTAAAAATTTAAATTTAATAAAATGTTCGAAATTTTAAAAAATTCAAAAAAGTTAAAATGATTTCAAAATTAGAAAATATGAACATCATGTAATAATTTGTTTTTGACAACAACTTTGACATACAGTTTTTATCTTTGTTTTTACTGGCAAATTTTGACTCCAACTCTCAAATTTTGGCTCCATTCTTTTAATTTTGGCTCTAACCTTTGAAATTTTGGTGTTTTTAGCCCGTTCGTTTTCTCCCCACTCCCCCTCTAATCTTGTCCCATTTCCCATTTCTTTCTTCCCAACCCTAAATTCCCAAATCAAACGTACGCAAAAGGGAAAAAAGTCCCGCGACTCAAAAAATTAGAGACACAAATATGGCATCGTGGACAGCAGCTCCTGGAGGTGAGCAATGCAAGGCAATACAAAAGGCGAGATGCCGGACCAGGCAACGTTAGGGTTGAAACTCAGGTGGAGGCTTGCAATTGACTGTACTGGGTTTTTAAAGGCTTTTTGATGGTGTTTTTGGTCAAGGTTGTTACAATGAATTGAAGATTCACATCATTAAGGATCGAGTCATCGAATCATCGACTATTTGCTTGAACGAAGCTCACAATTGCTTTGTGGTGGTAGATAAAAACCTTTTCTGCTACCGTATTTTGCCTTACCTAACCGAAGCGCGATGAGATGGAGGTGGTATCACTGATCCTGAAAATGACAGAAACTTGTGTATTCCATGTAACGGTATAGCATCACCTGTAGTTACTGGTTGGAGCAACCTAACACTACTTACGCCGCCTGCACTCCAATACATGTAATGGTATAGCTTCTTGTCTAGTTACACAACTCGACATTACTAATCTATGTGATGTTGGGTTCAGGGCTGAATGAGTGGGTTCAGGAAGTGGTGGGTTTTAATGGTAGAAAGTGGTGATGTTAAGGATAATTGGGATGAAAGAAGTGGGATACTTGAAAGAAGGCATGTTAGCAAGTGTCAAAAGTAAAGAAATGAGAAAAATTGTGCATTAGGAAACATAAGGTAAGAAAATATGATAGTTTTTATTATTTCACTTATATCGATTGATTACAAAGCTTTAGGTCTCACACACACACACACACACATATATATATAGGCATCACACTTAGAAATTATCATCAACTGACCATTACAATATAAAGGTACCCTAATCATGCCCAACAACAGGAATTCTGGAACTAAAAGAAGCCTAAATGGAAAAAAGAATGCTCAGACTTGTGCACTTGCACACATGCACATTACTCACACAACTCCCCATCTCAGTGTTCTTCTTCTAACGTTGATCTGATGCTTTCAACCATGTCTTCGTGCTTCTGCATCGTACCTAAGCTCCTAGAAACATGCTCAAGTGTTTCAGCTACTTGTGTAAATGAGTTGTAATTTGTTTGCCTAACCGTTCAATGAAATTCCTGAGTAGATTATTGCTCATGAAGTGCTCGATGTAATGTCTGAGTGTAACATACACCTTGGAAATAAAGGTCAGGATTCTACATCAGATGATGATCAATTTGCTTGATGTTAGAGTAGCCCCCATTATGTTGTTTTCTTTTTGTCCGGATTTGGGAGTATGTTCTTCTTCTCATTGTCTTTTAACATCCATAAAGCTTATAGTGCACATACATGGTAATTCTTGTTTAGTAAACTTAATCGTGACACTATGGTAACATACTTAATAATTCTTCTTTAGTAAACTTGATCGTGCAATGTAGATTTACTCAGACATTACGTTAGCTCCACTTTGTGCTATATATAAATATAAATAAAAACAAAACACTGAAAAGGAGAAAACATTGCATGGGTTGTCTACCTTGTAAGATATTCCTTCATTAGCAGCTGAGGCAGCAAGTGGACATTCATGCACATGTTATTACTCACAGCACCATCGAGGTTGCATGAACTTATGGTGGTATAGTCTTATTTTACTTTGTTTGACATCTTTTTAAACATATAATCATGCACATTCAAGCATTGTGATGCTAGTGATGCTATTATTCTTGCATGTAACCATGGTTTGTGTTAAGCATGTGAATGACATTCATAATTATCATAGCATTGTAGGCACTAATTCACTCAACATAGTTCCATTCACTTCCATTTTACATAAACTGATATGGTTATTTGCCATTTAATGATTCACCAACGTGTATTTCTGTGATATCAAATGAAGCACATACATAAGATGCATGTACCTAAGTCATTTTCCTCACTACCAATATTCCTTGGCAACATAAAATAGTCAACACAAATAACTATATACCATATTGCACTTGATTCTTCACTTATTTCACTTCACTCCTTAGATTTGAGAAAGTTTCATATAATGGTATTCTGGATATCATACAAGACATATTATAAGCTTGTCTAGTTGAATTGTTTAGATTAAGATGTAAAAACATCTTAACTTAAGCAAAATGGAAGTCTAGTGAAATTGTTCCCTTTTGCTCTACTTATGACAAGCTTTCATGTTTAACCAGGCTGCTATGTAATTGGCAATCTGGGTGTAGTTAATGAACATAAATGTCTAATTTATATAACTAAAGAGAATAGTGATAATTCAGAACTACATGTATCATTCTGTCATAATATCCCACGTGCTTATTTCTAAGCTAATTTGAGTTCCGTGCTACTATAGGATGCGATGAATGGCAGAATAAAGAACTGCATGAGCCGTATAGCTAGTGAAGTAGATGAGCGTGATGTATGCTTTGGAATAGAAAGATATCATTCGGTCTAAATTTTAAATGTTGTGTTATTTTTAATATGTACTACATGTTTATGTTAGTTTAGGCTTGAATACGATGTTTTGTAACCATGTTAAGTCTCTATGAATGGTGTGAATACATGAATCTTTTGGAATTTTGAAATATGAATCATTTTTTGTTATTTTTAGTAATTATCAACGAATGTGGTTATTATTAGTACAATATTTTGATTTCAACTACAAATTAGTTTTAAATTTATGGATGCACTACAGCAGTTTTTTTTTTTCATTTGAATTTTTTAACAATTGGTAAAAACAGTTGAAAAAGACTTTATTGCAATGGGCGAAAATAGTTGCAAAGGACCTTATTGCAATGAGTAAAAACAATTGTAAAATGCCCAATTACAACGGACAAAAACAGTTGTAAAATGCACCCACTTTATTACAACTTCATATATTACGACAGTTGCATGACCATTGTTAAAGACCTATTACAACTGACATTGTCGGTTGTCAAATGGGTATTTTTTTGTAGTGTGTGAAGGCATGGCTGCATTAAGGATCCACTACATTGTTCCACTTCATGTAGTTAAAGTACTTGGCGGTTTTATAGCGGTGTAGGTGAAAAATGTTATAGCGATGATAAAGTAGAGATATAGCATACACTAGCGAAGGTGCAGAAGATTTATTAGATATTTAATCGAATATTTAAAGTTAATATATTCTCATTCTCATAATATGTATAGGAAAAAGAAATATTGTTCAGTCTTATATAACAAAATCGAAGAATATCATGATTTATGCAATCCAAATTTGGTGACTACAATATGTTTGTAATTAATATTGAGCACTTATGCCTAAAACTTAGGTCTTTACCCTAAATTTTTTGATTTGGTTTAAAGAGAACCAGTCAAATCAATCTGTTTACATTAATGTTGCTAAAGCGGGTGCTAAAAACCCTTGATTTAGCAGGTGTAGTGGAAAATAGTAGGGCTTAAAGCGTATATACATTTTAATAGTGTTAAATTGAAAAAGCATAGCGCCCGTAGAGCGCTATGCGCTATAACGGGGATTTTGCGGGACTTTAGCCGGGCTTTAACTCCATAGGTTTGTAACATCCCCTATTTGGAGGCCCAAAACTAACTGCTACGAATGCTGTAGTCATCCATAGTTATTAATTCTCGATGACCAAATGCGGTAATGTTAGATACATTGATATAACAGAAACACATGAATATGAAAAAAAAATTAAAATCATAAAATAGATTTCTCATTCAGCTTCAAATCATGTTTCAAATTCATTAGATAATCCCAATTGGTAAACCACATTTAGAGAAATATAATTATTATAAAATACACCAAGAGTGACATATGAAGATGCTCCCTTGGTTGATCAGAGTCTAAACATGGGCAATTAAACAACTTTGCCATCACATCCAAAACATAGCAGAATCAAATAGAAAGAACTCCTAATAGCTAGCTTGCCTCCTGCATGTCTCCGGAAGCTTATTCGTCTAAAGGAGAAATTGAAAATCTTAACTCTCAAACTACTCAAAATCAATTGAGCATCCGAGAGTGTAAGGGGAAAGCATAATCTTCGAGTCAGATAAAAAGCATGGTGTGAATAATAACCTACCATCTCAAACCATAGGGATATCTAGTGAGACCACGCCCATAGCGGATCGGGTTTTCCCGTCACTTATATTTGTAGCCAAAATTTACAATAACCATATACTGTGCTCCTGACCCATAATGGTTAAGACATAACATAAATATATCATGGTGATATGCAAACATGCAATATGTTCTGGATTTCTCATCCCCATTCATCTTACTATCTGTCTCAAGTTATAATCTCTAGGGTCACTATTAACCTGATAGTTTTCATGGGCTAACTAATAACCTGTTCCAAGCTTACAGAATATCAGTCTGGTTTCACAGTTTTTATGGGTTCACTAAGAACCTATTGGTATCTAATAATAACTTCATCCTATTATAGTTTTCAAGGCTCACTATGAACTTATTGGGTTCTCCAATAACTTCTCCCATGCCATAGTTTTCATGGGTTGACTATGAGCCTATTGATCTCTGTCAATAACTTAACCCGGATATAGTTTTCATGGGATCACTAAGAACCTATTGGCCCCTGCCAATAACGATTTCCGTACATAGTTTTCAGGGGTTTACTATGAACC
Source organism: Allium fistulosum (assembly GCA_030737815.1). Taxonomy (NCBI): domain Eukaryota; kingdom Viridiplantae; phylum Streptophyta; class Magnoliopsida; order Asparagales; family Amaryllidaceae; genus Allium; species Allium fistulosum. The sequence continues at coordinate 538,871,308 of CM060904.1, forward strand.
TATCTAACTCAGTCTTTGGGCATCCTATATTCTGGTCTACCTGACCTTCTGGATGCAATTCTACTCACACATGAGTTAGCTCAAGGTTATTCACTACTGTGTCAACCTAACTGGTTATTCTGTCCTTAATACCCCAACATGCAATTATGGGTTAATTATAAAGTGAATAGGTTTACGGAAGAAGCACATATGTTAACTGATCATAACATAACAATATACACATCTATGGTTTAACTTCCTTGTAATCATTTTCAAATGAAACATGGTTAATATCTTTAACCTATTATCTTTAGCAAGGAAAGCTTCTTCAATGACTCCAAAGTTAAATGCCATTTCAAAATCTCTTTCATATTGCCATGGGTTTATCTTTAAAAATGAGATTGGGTTCTCTGTTTTGAAAATTAAGGCTTTTCAAACCTTAGACCTTCTCTTTCGAAACCCATTGAAACATACCTTTTGAGAGTATTCAAACCTTCTTTCAAAACACTCAAAGATATACCTTTTGAAACACTCAAACCATTTCTTTCGAAAGCATTGAAATCTTCCTTTCGAAAGCATTAACACATTCCCTTCGAAAATATTAAAATTTATCTTTCGAAACCACTTAGTTTAAACAGAATTTATAGAAACATAGCTTTGAAATCATTTGAAAGTCTTTTGAAACCATTGGGTTTAACCTTAATTATAACTTCAGGGTCAAAGAGAACATAAACAAAAGTAACCCTTTCAAAAACATCAACCTTCAAGTAAAAGAATTTAGGGGAACAATTGGCTACGAAACCACCTTTTCGGAAGCATTGATAAAAGAGGCTACAAAAACCCTTTTGAAAGCATTGGGAAGTGACTTTAATATTAATAAAACAAAAGCTTCCATTTCGAACTCGTTGTTATAAGGCTATAAGAAAAGCGACCTTTAACCATTTTGAAAGGTACAAAGACGACAGCTTGGTTTCTTCAAAAGTAACTACCTTTTCGAAAGCTCCTTTTCAAAACTAAATAAGCGGCAACTCATTCAAAAGCTTTTCTTAAAACTGAAAGGCGGCAACCCTTTCGAAAGCATCACTTATAAGAAAAAGTAGTTCAAAGTTAATACAGATAGATTCTACCCCTTCGAAAGCTTGTAAGAATGACTTCAACCCCTTCGAAAGCAAGCCTTCGACACCATTCTTTCTACCTTTCTCCAATACGCTACGTATCAATTACTTGATACCTTGTGTATTGGTTTCGAATGGATTCGAAAGGCCTACTGGGCATGGTTTCGGAAGCGAGCAAATGGAAGTGGTGTAGTGGTAAATTATATCAAAACTGATTTTATGCCTTATAAAGTAACTTCTTTTCATCTAAATTACCAATTGGTCAAAATATAATTGGTTGCCATTTCTTTTTCAAAAATCCTTCTTCTAAAAAGGCTGCCGAATTCAATAATTTATAACCGAAATTATTTTAACAAATAAGCCATTTCCTTCCATAAAATATTTAATTGTTTAAGTCCTTCAACTTAAATGATTTAATAACCATATTAAAACACTTTAGAAAAATCCCCAAAAATCATCATAATTCACTTTTAATATGTTTCCTAACATATATTAATTTTAGACCCGAAGTCCTTTATATAATTGCCATAATAAATTTTAAAACCCAAATTATCTATTTCTTACATTCAAAATTTATAATAAGTTATCCATAGCTTGGATTATTACGAAAATTTAAACCTATCTCCAAAATAATATTTTAAATAACATATTAAATCCTTATGGCATTCGAAACACATTTTACATGATTTTAACCTTAAAATCGAATCAAACCTTTTACAAACATACATGTTTAAATTAAACATGGCATATAATCAAAGAACATCATCATTCAAATCATCCAAACTGTTTTAAAACCTTAAATCCGAAATTAAGATGTTCATTAAAATATATATGAGATGGTTTAGATTATCATTCACCTTGTTTGGATAAGGAACTTAGGATTTGTTCTTGCTCAATTCTTCCTTGCTTGAATCCATAGATTCTAATTGATTTTAGATCCCCTTTTCTCCTAGGGTTATGGTCGGCCTTAATCTCTTTTTGTTTATGTTTTTGTTTTACGAACGTATGAATGAAAATGAGGTAAGAGTTTAAGGGTTATGGGGTTGTGGTAACAGCTTACCCATATTACCATTGCCTTACATTCTTTGATATTTAACTTATAAAACTATTTTATAAATCCATTCTCATTATTTCATTTACTTAAGTCACAACCTCTACTTAGTTTTCAAATCTCAATCCCCTTATCACTTTAGTCTCTACATTATTCTATTTAATTTATCTAATTAAATCTCATGAATAATGTTATTTAAACTTAGGAGTATTACAAGCTCCCCTAAAAGAATTTTATCCTCGAAATTCGACAATGGCCAAATACTAATCATAGAAATCATCTGTAACATCTCCTAACTACCATACTAGCCTACCTGACTAATAAACAGTCTATATAAAGAAAATATATAACATACCCCTACAGTAGATCAGGATCAGTATCCCTAATCCCGTCTTCTGTCTCCCAAGTACAGTCATTCTCGTTGTCGCTCCACTTAACTTTCACTAACTTGACTGTCTTGTTTCTTAACCTCTTCTCATCTCTCGCTACAACCCAGACTGGTTGTCTAACAAAAATCAAATTCAGTTCTACTATTAAATCTTCCAAAGAAATTGGAGGAATAGTAGTCCCTATATCATGCACATACTTACGAAGATGAGACACATGAAACACTTTATAGACACCTGCCAAACTGCTCGGTAACTCTACTCTGTATGCGAGCTTTTCGATCCTCTCTATAACTGGGAACGGTCCAACATATTTCGGTGCCAGTTTTCTTGACTTTCTGAATCGTACCACACCTTTCATCGATGGTACTTTAATGAAAATGTTATCTCTAATTGAGAACTCTAGATCATTATGCCTCCTATCTGCGTAACTCTTTTGTCTATACTGAGCTTCTCTCACCCTACCTCGATCAACTCAATCTTTTCTGTTGCTTCTCTTACCAGATCTGGATCCAAGACTAATCTATCTTCGGTTTCCAACCAACATGTTGGTGACTTGCAAGGCCTACCGTACAAAGCTTCGAAAGGTGCCATTGCTATACTAGTCTGATAACTGTTATTATAAGAAAACTCAACTAAGTGTAGGTGATCTTCCTAAGATCCACCAAAATCTAGCACACAAGCTCTTAACAAATCCTTGAGTGCCTTGTTGACTCTTTCTGTCTGCCCATCTGTCTGAGGGTGATATGCCGTACTCATCTTGAGCTCGGTACCTAACACACCCTATAGACTCTTCTAGAATTCGTTAACAAAGTATCTATATCACTTACTATACTACTAGGAATTCCATGCAGTATAACTACATTCTTCATAAACAATTTAGCTAAAACAGGTGCCGTCCTGGTTGACTTAACGGGAATGAAATATGCACTCTTGGTCAATTTATCCACTATGATCCATATACTTTCATTTCCTCGATTCGACCTTGGCGACCCATCTACAAAATCCATGGATATCGAATCCCATTTCCAAACTGGTATCTCCAAAGGTTGAAGCAACCCACTCGGCTTCTGATGTTCGACCTTCACTTTGACAGTTCACGCACTGCTTTACCCATAAGCCAACATCCCTCTTCGTACCTTCCCAGTAGAAACTCCTCTTCATGTCCTGATACTTCTTGGTTCCCCCAGGATGAATCGTAAATTTGGATCGATGACATTCCCTAAGAACTTCTCTTCTTAAGTCCTCAACATTCGGAATGCACAACCATCCCTTCTTTCTCAACCATCCTTTCTAGTCAAGATTAAATTCTTTTAGATCATCAATCTTGATCCAACCTCAAGCCTTCTAATCTTCTCGACTAATAATGGGTCTTCTTTCTGCTTAGAGAAAATCCTTTCGATCAAAACTGGTCGAACTTCCAAGCATGACAACACGGCGGTGCTCTGACATAACTAGCAGCCGATCTTAGCTGCACATTACAAGTGGTCAAAGCCTCTAGATCCTTTCATTCCGTTAATATAGCTAACACCACATTCTGATATTTTCTGCTAAGAGCATCCGCTGCCTTATTTCTTTTCCAGGTGTATACTCTATACCAAAACCATAAGCCGATAAAAACTCCAGCCACCTCTGCTATCTCATATTCAACTCCTTCTATGAGAATAAATACCTTAAGGACTTATGATTTGTGTATAACTCAAATCTCTCTCCTATGATATAATGTCTCCATACTTTCAATGCGAAGATCAGCGTTGCCAACTCTAAATCATAAGTAGGATATCTTGCTTCATGCGGTCTAAGCTATCGTGAAGCGTAGGCAATAACTTCACCTTTCGGCATTAACATAGCCCCTAATCTGGTTCCACATGTATCGGTATACACTACTAATCCTTGGTTTTCGTCTGGAACTACTAACATAGGCACATTGGTTAACAGATGCTTTAACTTAAGGAATGTTTCCCAACATTTGTCAGACCAAATAAACTTCACGCCCTTCCTAGTTAGCCGAGTCAAAGGCGCTGTTATCCACGAGAAATCCTTAATGAATCTCTGGTAATATCCAGCGAGTCCAAGAAAACTTCTAATCTCAATTACCCTCTTTGGTCTCTTCCAGTTTTTAACAGCTTCGATCTTATCTGAATCAACTGACAAACTCTTCTCTGAAACCACGTTACCAAGAAATTTAACCTCTTTCTTCCAGAAATTACACATTGAAAACTTCACTTTCAGCTGATGCTACCTTAGCGTCTCAAGCACTATTCTAAGATGAACTTCATGCTCTTTTTCATTCTTAGAGTATATTAAAATGTCATTTATGAATACCAATACAAATCTATCCAAGTGTTCTTGGAAAATCTGGTTCATCAAATCAACGAAAAAAGCTGGCGCATTCGTTAACTCAAATGGCATTACTAACCACTCGTACGAACCATAGCTTATCCAAACCTCCATCAATGGAATACTGTCCTCATGCACTCTTTGCTGATGGATATATGTTGCCAAATCCAATTGGGAAAAGACTCTAGCTCCGCACAACTGATCAAATAAATCATTGATTCTCGGCGAAGGATAATTATTCTTGATCGTTTTCTCGTTCAACTTACGATGATCGATGCACATCCTTAGCGACCCATCCGGTTTCTTACGAACACGACGGCTGCTACCCAAGATGAACTAATCGATCTAATAAAATTATTTCTTTCCGATTCTACTAGCTGTACCCTCAATTCCTTCATCTCGGTAGGTGTCAACCTCCTAGGTGGTCTGCTTACAGGTTCCGCCCCTGCACAAGATCTATCCGAAACTCAACGGCTCGTTTCGTTGGTAGTCCTGTGACTGGCTCAAAAACATCTGCAAACTCTCTTGCTACTAGAACCTGATTCAACTCTTCTTCTTCTTCTACTTCCATTGCATGCAGCAAAGCACAAGCACTTGAGTCTAATTTCTCCACCGAATATATAATTCGCTTATGACTATTAGGGTGTCTTAGCGATATTTCCCTATCTTGGCCAAATATCCTAGCATCATATTTATCTAACCAATCCATACCCAAAAGGATTCCGAAGGCTAGAAATCAAAAACATATAGACTGGATGCAAACTTAAGACCCAACAGATCAAGTACTAACTGGTTACATCTCATCCCCAGAGTTGCAAATCCTACCCTCCTATCGGATTTGCAACCCTTAAGGAAGTAACAAGGTATGAGGGTTCTAAACATAACCTATCAACCAAACACTGAGATATAAATGAATGTGATGCATCGGTATCAAATAATACCCTAACTGATATACTTTGAATCAAAAGCGTATCTTCCACCATAGTCTTTCCCTTCTTAGAAGCAATTGGCCTAACAAACGATTGTCCTAAAGCAAAGACCTTTCCCTTGTCCGCTTTGACCGGTTCTGGACACTGATTCTTGTAATGCCCAATTTGGTCACAGTTAAAGCACTTCACTACTTTCTTATCTGTTGTCTTCTTCCCATTTCCAGTTCGACATTCATGAGCATAATGTCCCTTTTTATCACACTTAAAGCAAACTAGATTAGCCTTCGCCTTCTTGGCAGCTTCTCCCTTCAGGGTTTCTTTCTTCTTAAAGAATGTCCTCTTCTTGTCCTGAAAACCCAAGGTTTTAACCTACTTCTCCTTTCCATAAGTAGAAAGCATCTATTTATTTCGGATTGCCATCTCCACTACAGCTGTACTTGGATCACAGAGATGTGGCATAGTCACTATAGCAATCTCAGGCTTTAATCCTTGAATAAACTTCTCGTTTCTTTTAATGACGGTGTCTATGGTAGCATGTCTGTATCCGGATAACTCATAAAACTTTGTAGCATACTTAATCGCCGACATCTCACCCTGCACTAAGTCCATAAAATTTCTCAGTAACACTAACTTGGCAACTTCATACAAAAACCTCTCTTCGAATCTCCTTTGAAATTCCACCCAAGTCAACTCCTCCTCGGGAACTCCCGCCCTAACACTATTCCACCAATGAAGTGCTGCTCCCTACAATTGTCTAGAGGCAAGTCTTCTCTTCTGCTCATCTTTTAATCCTAAGTCAGCAAAGATCCTTTCACAATGCAAAAGCCAATTCTCTACTTCTGTAGCATCCTCTGTTCCCAAAAACGGCTTTCCATCATGACTGGTATAATCCCTGCTCAACTTAGCATAGTTGTTACCAACTGGGGCCACAGGATTAGCTCCTCCAACATTCCCAGCATTACCCCTAGCTACTCCTGCAGCTACTCCAGCTTGCATCAGATTGACAAAGAGCTGATACACCATCCCCATATCTACTGGCGGGATTTCAGCACCTACACTGGCATTTGCATTTGGATTAGCATTTCCCTATCGACCTGGGTTCCTCCTAGTATTAGGTCAAGCATTTTCATTAGTTGTGGTGCTTCCTCCACCTAGATTTCCTCTTCAATTTCCTGCCTCCATATCTTCCTTTCTCGTAAATCTTCATACGAGCCTTAGTAAGATACATAAGAATGGTCTAAGAGAGAGGGAAATACGTACTTATAGATATATAAATAACAAATACAAGTACATCACTATAGCATTAACCCAAACCCTGATCTTATTTTCTGATTCATTGGATTATGTTTTGAAAAACTTTTAGGTTTAAATTTCTTTTTAAGTTTTCATAAACCTATGCTCTGATACCAACTTGTAACATCCTCCACTTGGAGGCCCAAAACTAACTGCTACGGATGCTGCAATCATCCATAATTATTAATTCTTGGTGACCAAATGTGGTAATGTTAGATACATTGATATAACAAAAACACATGAATATGAAAAAAAATTAAAACCATAAAAACAGATTTCTCATTCAGCTTCAAATCATGTTTCAAACTCATTACACAATTCCAATTAGTAAACCACGTTCAAAGAAATATAATTATGACAAAATACGCTATGAGTGACATATGAAGATGCCCCCTTGGTTTATCAGAGTCTAAACATAGGCAATTAAAAAACTTTGCCATTACATCCAAAACACAGCGGAATCAAATAGAAAGAACTCCTAATAGCTAGCTCGCCTCCTGCACGTCTATGGAAGCTTATTCATCTAAAGGAGAACCTGAAAACCTCAACTCTGAAACTACTCGAAACCAATTGAGCACTTGAGAGTTTAAGGAGAAAGCATAAACTCGTGTCAAACAAAAAGCATGGTGTGAATAATAACCCACCATCTCAAAGCATAGGGATATCTAGTGAGACCACGCCGCATAGAGGAATGGGTTTTCCCCTCACTAGTACATGTAGCCAAAATTTATAATAACCATATATTGTGCTCCTGCATCCACAATGGTTAAGACATAACATAATAAATATATTATGATGATATGCAAACATGCAATATGTTCTGGATTTTCCATCCCAATCATCCGACTATCTGTCCCAAGTTATAGTTTCTAGGGTCAATATTAGTTTTCATGGGCTAACTAATAACCTGTTTCAAGCTTACGAACTATCTATGTGGTTTCATAGTTTTCACGGGTTCACTAAGAACCTATTGGTACCTACCAATAATTTCATCCTACTATAGTTTTCATAGGCTCACTACGAAACTATTGGGTTCTCCAATAACTTCTCTCATGTCATAGTTTTCATGGGTTGACTATGAACCTATTGATCTCTATCAATAACTTAATTCAGATATAGTTTTCATGGGATCACTAAGAATCTATTGGCCCCTGCCCATAACAATTTCCATACATAGTTTTCATGGGCTTACTATGAACCTGTCTAACTCAGTCTTTGGGCATCATATATTCGGGTATACCTGACGTCCTAGATGCAATTCTACTTACACAGGAGTTAACTCAAGAAGTATTCACTACTGGGTCAACCTAATTGGTTATTCTGCCCTTAATACCCCAATATGCAATTATGGGTTAATTATAAAGTGAATAGGTTTATAGAAGAAGCACATATGTTAACTGATCATAGCATAACAATATAAACATCTATGGTTTGACTTCCTTGTAATCATTTTCAAATGAAACATGGTTAATATCTTTAACCTATTATCTTTAGCAAGGAAAGCTTCTTCAAAGACTCCAAAGTTAAATGCCAATTCAAAATCTCATTCATATTGCCATGGGTATATCTTTAAAAAATGAGATTGGGTTCTTCGTTTTGAAAAATAAAGCTTTTAAAACCTTAGACCTTCTCTTTCGAAACCATTGAAACATACCTTTCGAGAGTATTCAAACCTTCTTTCAAAACACTTAAAGATATACCTTTCGAAACACTCAAACCATTTCTTTCGAAAGCATTGAAATCTTCCTTTCGAAAGCATTAAAACATTCCCTTTGAAAGTATTAAAACTTATCTTTCAAAACCACTTAGTTCAAATAGAGTTTATAGAAACATAGCTTCGAAACCATTTGAAAAGTATCTCTTTCGAAATCATTGGGTCTAACCTTAATTATAACTTCAGGGTCAAGGAGAACATAAATGAAATTAACCCTTTTGAAAACATTAATCTTCAAGTAAAAGAATTTGGGGGAATAGATGCCTTCGAAACCACCCTTTCAAAAGCATTAATAAAAGTGGCTACAAAAATCCTTTTGAAAGCATTGGGAAGTGGCTTTAATATTAATAAAACAAAAGCTTCCCTTTCAAACTCATTGTTATAAGGCTATAAGAAAAGCGACCTTTAACCAATTCGAAAGGTACGAAGATATCAACTTGGTTTCGACTAGGTTCAAAAGCAATTACCTTTTCGAAAGCTCCTTTTCAAAACTAAATAAGCGGAAACTCATTCGAAAGCTTTTCTTAAAATAGAAAGGTGGCAACCCTTTCGAAATTGTCACTATAAACAAAAGTAATTCAAAGTTAATAAGGATAGCTTCTACTCCTTCGAAAGCTTATAAGAATGACTTCAACCCCTTCGAAAGTAAGTGTTCGACACCATCCTTTTATCCCTTCTCCAATACACTACATATCAATTATTTGATACCCTATGTATGGTTTCAAAAGGGTTCGAAAGGCCTACAGGGCATGGTTTCGTAAGCGAGCAAGTGGAAGTGGCGATGTGGTAAATTATCAAAACTGATTTTATGCCTTATAAAGCAACTTTTTTTCATCTAACTTGCTAATTTGTCAAAATATAATTAGTTCCCATTTCTTTTTCAAAAATCCTTTTTCTAAAAAGGCTATCGAATTCAATAATTTATAACTGAAATTATTTTAACAAATAAGCCATTACTTTCCATAAAACATTTAATCGTTTAAGTCCTTCAACTTAAATGATTTAATAACCATATTAAAACACTTTAGAAAAGTCCCAAAAAACATCATAATTCACTTTTAGTACGTTTCCTAACATATATTAATTTTAGACCCGAAGTCCTTTATAAAATTGCCGTAATAAATTTTAAAACCCAAATTATCTATTTCTTCCATTCAAAATTCATAATAAATTATCCATAGCTTGGATTGTTATGAAAATTTAAACTCGTCTCCAAAATATTGTTTTACATAACATATTAAATCATTATGGCATTCGAAACCCATTTTACACGATTTTAACCTTAAAATCGAATCAAACCTTTTACAAACATACTTGTTTAAATCAAACATGGCATATAATCAAAGCATATCATCATTCAAATCATCCAAACGTTTTAAAACCTTAAACCCGAAATTAAGATGTTCACTGAAATATATACGAGATGGCTAGATTATCATTCACCTTGTTTGGATAAGGAACTTGAGATTTGTTCTTGCTTAATTTTAACTTGCTTGAATTCTTAGCTTCTAATTGATTTTTGATCCCCTTTTCTCCTAGGGTTATGGCCGGCCTTGATCTCTTTTTGTTTATGTTTTTGTTTTATGAATGTGTGAATAAAAATGAGGTAAGGGTTTAAGGGTTATGGGGTTGTGATAACGACTTTCCCATATTACCCTTGCCTTACCCTCTTTGATATTTAACTTATAAAACCATTTTATAAACTCATTCTTATGATTTCATTTAGTTAAGGCACGACTTCTACTTAGTTTTCAAATCTCAATCCCCTTATCTCTCTAGTCTCTACATTATTCTATTTAATTTATCTAATTAAATCTTCGTATAATATTATTTAAACTTAGGGTTGTTACAAGGTTCCACTGCATCACCTTACCTTTAGGGTTTAAATTATTTAGTCTAGCTAGCAATCCATATAATGACATTTTTGGGGCACAGTAACAGTTCCACACATGCTTTCACTATTCATACGCACTGAGTTTATTTCTAATAATCTCTCAAGCCGACTTAAATGAAAATATTCCATTTTCACTAAGATTCCAATACCGGCAATCTTTGTTTGTAGCACTATCTATTTGGATGCTCCTGATCCACTGGCATATGTGGTTAAGCAAATAAGAATTTGGTCGTTTCCATTTGTTATTATGTATGAGATTGGAAATATTTTTGTTGGGGTCACCCAAAACAGCCGATAATTTCCATTCCACTTTTTCTACGTGGAACACCATTCAATCAAGGATCAAGCCATGTATTTGTGTCTTCCCCATTCACTATTTTTCTGCCTTTAAGTCTCTTGCACCATTGTCTTGTCTTGCGAAATGTTTTTAAGTGTTTGATGAAAGAGTTAGGAGTACGCCCTAAGGGAAATTATGTAACTTGTTACATTCATTTAACTCTGTAATCAATCTTATTCATAATCAAGGTGTTTGATTTCTATTAATACTCTATTACATAGTGATATAATTAATTAAGTAATTAATTTAAAGTTTATAAACATGAAAATCCTTAAATAAAATGTTATTCGATTATAGTTGCAATTATGAGTAATTAATCACAATATGAAAATAAAATTTTGTTTTAAATATTTACAATCAAGATGTTTGAAGAAAGGATATCGATATACCCGTTGAGAATAGAGTACATAACACTTTTCAAATGCTGGGTAGTGTATTACTCATGGCTACATAGATAAATTTCAAAGTCCTCAGTTTAATCCCATAACATTTACTGATTAACCATTTTACCCTGGCCAGAGATTTTGACTTTGAGTTGACTACCAACTATGGTGATACAAACCTTCTATAACGAAGGAGATGAATCCTGTCTTGAGAAGTATTTCACTTTGAGTATTTCAACATGTGCCCAACTATGGCCTAACAAGGTCACTATGCCATGTGGTTGCCCATAATCAAAGTACAACCTATGTACTTAAGATTGACAATACTCTCAAATCAGAAGATTACCATATGTCATTACCTTGAGATCTTCCATTTTGACTAGGTTATATTAACCTACAGAAGACTTTCATTAAGTTGTTTAGTAATTATTCCAAACAACTACAAGTATGTAACCCCTTGTATCCCTCAATGGTCATGAGTAAATCACCATCCATCGTATAGAGAGCATTACATACACTATTCTCAACATATGTATTGATATCCTTTTTTCGATATATTTTGACTTGGAACATTTAAGGAGCAAGTATTTATATATATATATATATATATTAATTCAATACTCATGATTACAAACACATTCGTAACTACCGATAAAATACTTCTCTTAAGGATTTTTTATTTATACATGTTTAATGTATTTAATTCATTATTTATATTCATATATAACAACATATATAAAAGAAAATAAAACCAAATTCTTATATTATTTCAAAGAAGAATCTCTTATAAGAGATAAGTTAAGTAATAAATTACATAATTGCCTCTAGGGCACACACCCTTAACTCTACCAATCTCCCACTTTCACTGAGGACAAATTACGTGCCTTAAGCCCATATCTTTGATATGTCTACCTAAACTAGACAAAGAAGGGGCCTTAATCAATGGATATGTGACATCATTATATTATATATACTTTTTGATTATGCTTCCCTGCCACTGATAATTTTTTTATCTCGTATTCATTATGGATCATATCTCGATTTCTTATCAAGCTGTCGGTTCGCATTGCAACCTATATTGTAGTATTGAAATCACAATACATTTTTGGATTTTCAATGGCATGAACCACTCCTAGCTCTCTTATAAATTTTCATACATATATACTGCTTTTATCAAGGCACTACTCAAGGCGATGTACTTAGCCTTTCTAGTTGAGTTCACAACAACTTCTCATTTGGAACATTTCCAACTTAAAGCCCCTTAATTAAGGTTGAACATGAATTTAAGATTGACTTTACTATATATGATATCACTTATAAAGTTTGAGTTTGAATACACCTTCATAAGGAGTTTGTTGTTTCCATAAACAATTCTCTAGTAATTTTTAAATACTCGAGAACACTCTTAACTATTGTTGGGTAAATTCTCACCACCGGTCCAAAGCTAGACAAACCAAATCACCTCTGCCGATTCAACTCATCTCCTACCTCTGCCGAACCAACCAGCTTCTCAAGCTCCTACCGAACCAGCTTCTCAGAGCCACTACCGAACCAGCTTCTCAAGCTCCTATCGAACCAGCTTCTCAAGCTCCTACCGAACCAGCTTCTCAAGCTCCTATCGAACCAGCTTCTCAAGCTCCTACCGAACCAGCTTCTCAAGCTCCTACCGAACCAGCTTCTCAGAGCTACTACCGAACCAGCTTCTCAAGCTCCTGCCGGACCAACTCCAAACCAGACCAAGGTACTACCACCTAGCACCGAATCACCTACAACCGGTCCACTCTACACTCCAACCATCTCCGAACCAAGCGATGCCGAACCAAAGAGTCTACCACCTACTGCCGAGCCAAAACAATGCCGAACCAACGCTACCAGGCCAGATTACATCAGCCCAGGCCCACCAGCGACTATGTACATCCAAGACCCCTGCCCTCAGCCTCACTCTATAAATAGAGGGGCAGGGGTACAACAATGGGGACAAGTTTTGAGAGCTCAAGCACGGAGAGAACTTTCAAACAACTTTCTTTTACTTGTATCAAAGCTTTGTACTTGTAATCTAAACAAGAGAAGAGAAATAACATATACAGTGGACGTAGGCACATTCTGGCTGAACCACTATAAATCTGCGTGTCTTTTTACAGTTTAGCCCCTGCTTTTCATATATTTGCATAAATCACCCAAATCACTAAGAACAACATAAGATCTACTAAATCATACGACTTTGAGGTGTTTGCCCATTTTTTGTGCAAACATTTTTGGTGCTTTCATTGAGAACTAGAAGCTCGAAGCTTCAGCTTCATCCACTTAACATTTTTCCTAACAGCATTGTTCGCCACTTGGAAAACATGCCTCCCAAACCAAGAAAAGATGTTAACAAAGGAAAAAACATCGCATCCAGCAGTCTTCCGGATCCAGCTGCCACGAATCAAGTAAATCGTCCTCCTCCAGTAGCATTAACAAATTAAGGACAGGCTAATCCGACCACTCCTGCCACAGAACAGCCCGCAGCAATTACTAGGGCAGATTTGGACAGGGTTGTGGTTGAAGTAACTAACCGCTTCACGTCCCAGCAGGAAGCCTTGGTGGACCATCTCATGTCACGCTTAAGGGATGCTGAAGAGTCCAATCGCAACACTGAATCATGGGGCGAGTCCCAGTCTGGAGGATCTCAGAGACAACAAAGATCTTCCTTCTTCGAAGGAGCTAACAGCAGAAGTAGCCATGGTAGGATCCGAGATCGAGCACAGCCCGAAGTTAGGCCTGAGGAAACGTTTGGTACCGAACCCAACAGGGGAGGTACCGGGCGAAGGTCAACTGTAGCTGAGCCTGTCATACTGCCTAACCACGGAAACGCCAGTGAACGGGGCCGAGCTAGAGTCCAGCCCGAAGTTGGACCCGAGGAAGTGCTTAGATCAGAACCCAGCAGGGGAATATCAAGGCAAGGGCCAACTGCAGCTGACCCTAGCATGCTCCCAGAAGATCAAAGGCAGCCATTAGAAAATATGAGGAATGATAGACGATACCATCCCTACAGGTCATCTGGACGGAATCAATCCCACATAACAGAACCAAACTCATTTCTATCTACTCCAAATTCTGATGAAAGGATGGCACGCTTATTCAGAGAGTGCGTCCAACGGGAGCAAAGAGATCGAGGGATAGGCGCTAGGGTAACCAGCCCTTTCGCCCGCAATATCGAAATTGCTATCACTCCCCGAGAATGGAAGATGCCAACAATGGAACCTTACAAAGTAACCTCTGACCCCGTTGTACACTTACAGAGGTACACACAACATATGCTCATGAGTGGAGCGATAGAGGGAGTACTGTGCAAATGCTTTCCGCTCTTCTTAGCAGATCTCGCTACCTCCTGGTTCTGTCATCTACCCCAGGGATCCATTAGCTCGTGGGAAATGTTGAAAGAAAAGTTTATCAGTCAGTTCCACATCCATGTGGAACAACCTAAGGACGCTTATTCCTTATCCAACGTAAAACAGAAACCTAGAGAGAAACTGCAGCAATACCTAACCCGATTCAATGCCGCAGCAGCCGCAGTCCAAGATGCCGATGAGAAGCTTATCCTAATGGCCCTCTGTAGTGGTGTGCATCCGGACACTAAATTTGCTAGAAGGTTGACGAAAGAAAAACCAGCTACTTTACCCGATTTCTTCCATGAAGCCGGGAAATATATGAGGCTTGAGGATGCTGCCGTTGAGGGGCAGTCAGGACAGCAAAATAAGGCAACTCACAGCAACGCCCCTGCTGTGGCAAGGGACGTTCGAAGAAATGATTCCAGAGACAATGCTGGGGGCAAGAAGGGAGAAAAGCGCATATATCGGCCTGGACCGAGATTCAACACTTACACTCCTTTGAACGAGACCGTCGAAAATATCTTCCTTTCCACCTAAGGCGAAGTTAGATACAAACGCCCACCATACAAGAAGGAATCAGATAACGCGTAGAAGTCTGGAAAGTTCTGCCGCTTCCACGAATCTCACGGGTATGATACCAATGAATGCCATCATCTCCGGGATCTGATTGAGGAACACATTAGAAGGAAGAAACTGGAACGCTATGTAAAAATTCAGGACAGGACTCCAGCTCCTGCCAATGAAAACCCAAGGCTACCCTCACCAGAGACCGGCAGAGGAAACCGCAATGCTAGCAACTCTAGTCAAGAGAAGATAGTGGTCCATACCATCTCGGGAGGACCACACATCGCAGATAGGAGCTGGAAAGAGATGGAAAGATATGGAAAGTCACTCAGAGACAATAAAGACAGTGTCAATTCAGTTATAGAAGAACGCCACCCAAAAAGGAAAGAAAGTGATGACATCACATTCGGTAAGCGTGACCTAGAAGGAAGGCAATACCCTCACATGGATCCCATGGTTATCTCTGCCCGGCTCGGTCCCACCGAAGTTTACCGAATCTTAGTGGACACTGGAAGCTCAGTAAATATCCTGTTCAAACATGCCTTCGACAAAATGAAACTATCAATGAAGGATGTATCTCCCTGCGATAAACCACTACACGGTTTCACTGGAGATGCGAAGATGCCCCTCGGGCAACTGGACCTCTTTGTTGAGATTGGAAGCCATCCCCGCTCCATTGTACAGAAACAGACGTTTGTGCTAATAGAAAACCGTTCGGCCTACAACGCCTTCTTGGGAAGGCCGGCCTTGTCTGACTTTCAAATTGTCCTAGCCCCATGGTGCCTAAAGATGAAATTTCCAACGGACAATGGAGTAGGGGAAGTAGAAGGAGACCAGGACATTGCTCGAGACTGCTATGTGACCGAACTTTGCAACAACCACAGGAAAGATAAAGGGAAGGGTGTAGAGGTTGCCCTCTACACGAAAAGTCTAGAAGCATAGCAACTAAAGAAAGCCCCTCCTCTTCGATATACCAGCGACCCTTTCAATGAATTAGACCCTAGGGACAAAGTGGAGGAGGCCACCGCCGAGCCTGCAGAGGCTATGGAGTTTGTATCTGTAGACAAGCACGACTCAAGTAGACTATTAAAAATTGGGTTCCAACTAAAAGCAGAGTTGAAGGAGCAACTCATTGACTTTCTCCGCCACAACTTGGATGTATTCGCATGGTCACACGCTGATATGACCGGAATCTCCTCCGACGTAGCATGCCACGTACTAAACATTGATCCTACCAAGGCGCCCGTAAAACAAAGAAAGAGAAGTATGGGGGCAGAGCGATCAGCAGCCCTCGACGAAGAAGTAAAGAATCTACTCGCCAATGACTTCATACGAGAAGCCATCTACCCGGAATGGATCGCTAACCCGGTGCTGGTAAAGAAGGCTAATGGGAAGTGGCGAACATGCATTGACTTCTCCAACCTAAACGACTCCTGCCCAAAGGATTGCTTCCCACTTCCCCGAATCGACCAACTTGTAGACAGCACAGCCGGGCACGAGCTCTTATCTTTTATGGACGCATACTCAGGGTATAACCAAATTCCTATGCATGCTCCCGACCAAGACCACACTAGTTTCATCATCGACCGGGGTTTATACTGCTATAAGGTAATGCCTTTCAGACTTAAAAATGCAGGAGCCACCTACCAGCGCCTCGTCAACAAGATGTTTGCGGGGCTAATAGGGCAAACTATGGAAGTGTACGTGGATGACATGCTGGTAAAGTCAAGGAAAGCCGACGATCACGTAAGCCACCTAGGCGAGATGTTCCAAGTACTTCGACAGTATGGAATGAAGTTGAATCCTCTAAAATGCTCCTTCGGAGTGTCATCAGGAAAATTCTTAGGATTCATCGTCCATGCCAGAGGGATTGAAGCAAACCCTGAACAAGTCCGAGCGCTAAGGGATATCAAGATACCTTCCACTCGGAAGGAAATGCAAAGCCTGAATGGAAAAGTGGCCGCCCTAAGCCGATTCATCTCCAAAGCAACGGACAAGTGTGTCCCCTTTTTCGAAGCTCTAAAGAAAGACAAAGGAAAGTTCGAATGGACCAACGAATGCCTGACCGCTTTCCTTAACTTAATCGAACACCTCCAGAAACCACCGGTACTCTCAACTCCAAGCGAAGGCGAAGAATTATACATGTACCTTGCTGTGTCATCTCACGCCCTAAGCGCTACCTTGGTAAGGGAAGACAACCGCACGAAGCGGCCAGTTTACTTCGTCAGTAAGAGGTTTACGGGGGCAGAAGTCAGATATCCTAAACTTGAGAAGCTAGCATACTGTTTACTAATCACATCGCGGAAACTGCGTCACTACTTCCAGTCCCATTCCATCAAAGTTCCGACCGATCAACCACTGAGGCAGGTACTCCATCGTCCCGACACTTCTGGGCGACTACTTAAATGGTGCATTGAACTGAGTCAGTATGATATCACCTATCACCCTCGCACCGCCATCAAGGGACAAGCCATGGCTGATTTCATTGCCGAATTCACTACCAACGAAGATAAGGAGCAATTGGAAATAGCAGAAGACATCAAGTGGAATCTCTTTGTGGATGGTGCATCAAACGAACAAGGCTCGGGGGCAGGTGTGGTAATAATCACTCCCAGGGGAAATAAGCTGCACTATGCTATAAGGTTGGAATTCGCTGCCACCAACAACGATGCAGAATATGAAGCAGTGATAGCTGGATTAGAACTTGCCATAGAAGTCGGAGCCAATTCTTTGTGCCTTCATAGCGATTCTCAACTTATTGTTAATCAAATACTAGGAGAATTCCAAGCTCGAGAAGAATGACTCATAGCATATTTAAAGAAGACCAAGTTACTTCTCAGCCGATTGGACCACTACTTAGTCAAACACATCCCTCGGGAAGAGAACCAAGAGGCCGACGAATTGGCAAAGCAAGCAAGTATGAGAGACATCGCCATCTTCGGAGCAGTAACCATCTCAAAGCAACTGACCCCAAGTTTTGAGCAAGTAAATCTGATAGCTGCAACCGAAGAAGCAACTTGGATGACTCCCATCCGAGACTACCTATAAAGTGGCACACTACCCAACGGGCGTAACGAAGTCAAGAAAATCTTGAGGAAAGCTTCCCGCTACATAATACAAGAAGACATCCTCTATCGGCACAGATTCTCTAACCCGTTATTAAGGTGTGTCGCTGGGAGGGAAGCCAAGGAAATCTTATTCAACATTCATCAAGGAAGCTGCAGAGATCACACCGGAGGGCAAACATTAGCAAAAAAGATACTTCGGTATGGATATTTCTGGCCCACCTTAAGCAAGGACGCCTTAGATTTTGTCAAAAAGTGTGACAGATGCCAGAAGTTTGCTAAGATTCCGCGGCTACCAACAACTAAGATTACTCAAATGACCAGCCCTTGGCCCTTCGCAATATGGGGAATTGACTTAATCGGCGAGCTACCAATGGGCCGAGGCGGGGCCAAATATGCTATAGTGGCAGTCGACTATTTCACCAAATGGGTGGAAGCGGAACCTCTGAATAAAGTATCTTCAGCAAAAGTTATTAACTTCTTGATCAAAATTGTTCTGTGCAGGTACGGAGTCCCACTAAAAATCATATCAGACAATGGACTTCAGTTTAACAGCGAGGAATTCGCCAACTGGTGCCAAGAGCATGGAATTCACAAAAGCTTCTCATCCGTAGCGTATCCCCAGGCAAACAGACAAGTCGAAGCCATCAACAAAATTCTGAAAACTCTAATAAAAAAGAAGCTCGAAAAGTCAAAGGGCGCTTGGGTGGATGAACTTCCTACGGCACTATGGGCCTATCGCACATCTTTCAGAACATCGATGGGGCACACTCCTTTCTCTTTGGCATACGGATCGGAGGCTATGCTCCCAGTTGAAACCATTGTGCCTTCCCACCGTAGGATCCACTATAACCCAGAAGAGAACGAAGAACTCCTTCACATGTCTTTGGATCTAGTTGAGGAGAGAAGAAATGATGCAGTCCTTAAAGCAGCAGCCCACAAACAAAAAGTGGCGGCACAGTACAACTCCAAAGTCAAGCATCGTACCTTACAAGAAGGGGATCTTGTCCTCAAGTGAATCTTCCCTCGCCCCGGAGCGCTAGACCCAATCTGGGATGGACCATATGTAATTCATAAAGATCTCTACAACGGAGCCTATATTTTGTCAACGGTGGATGGAGAGGTGTTCCAGAGGGCATGGAACATCCAACACCTCCGTCGATACTTTTCTTAACCTGTATTGCCCATATGAAGTGAATTAATAAAGAGAATCAGTCGACGTAGGCATTTTCGTGCCGAACCACTTTAAAAAACCTTGTCTCTTTTTTAACTTGTTCCTTTATATCTTGGCTGCTTGTTAACTTTATCTTTTTCTGTTGAACAAAATCCTGTGCATACATCATTTCAATTCAAAGCACTCCACAGCGCAACTTCACCTGGACAAGACCTAACAGGTACTACGCGAGTCTATGCCCTCGCCAATGAGACACTTTTGCTCCGGCATCCCTCTGCTGCGGGTTAACTCATTGCTCGCGACGGCCCTTAAAGCCAACTGTAATGAGCCGATTATAAGCCACCGAGAAGGCCGACTATAGCCGAGGCAGCTCATTACGGCGTTCGGCTCGCCGGCAGCTGTGAACCGACTATAAGCCCCAACATAAGGTGTGGCCAGCCAGGGGCAGTTCACAGTTGACGATCGACACCCACGCTAGCCGGCCACAGTAAATCGAATAATACCCACGATTACGGGCCATAATGGCCCGGGTAGTTACTGTGCGCGATCTCGGCTCCGATGTGTCTTAAGTGCGGCTGTGGTAAAAAAGAATTAACTCCCCGCGGAGGCGTAAGATGGGTGACAAATGTCTCCAAGACCCACAGCTAGGGAAAGTGACTACAAAGCCCGTTTGCCACGAACTTAAGCACATCGAAGGCCTTCCGTGATTGGAAGTTTTACTATTTCACATATTTCAATTTTACTTAAGAAACTTTTCTCCTATCCTCTGTAACAATACCTGAAGTACAGGACACAGAACAAGAGACGCTCGCTAATAGAAGCAGATACTCACAGCAAGATACTGGACCGCGTCCCTTACTCGGTCACACAGGATAGTCAAAGATGCCATCTACCAGCAAAATATAGAGGGCAGTATTTTCTTCTTTCATATATGACTATAATTTATTCACACCTCACGCTAACATTGCAAGTCATGAAATTATGACATCAAACACAATTTAATTACAAGAATATGCATAGCTATATTTCTCATACGACATGTCAAAATAGCAAAAACATTCAAAAGACGACAAAATCAGCTTAAGTTAAAAAATTACACATCAAGAATAGAGCTATTTATTACAAGCAGCAAAAATTACAACCTAAGAGTTACTCTACTGTTTTAAGACTAACATATACAACCATGTCAAGTTCACAAAAAGAATTTTCCAAGTCCAATCAAGGAGCCGACTGCGTCGGAGTATTGACCTTATCCTGTTGCCCACCTGTTCGGTCAGAGAATGGAATCATTAGTGATAAGCAAACAGAGTTAACAAAAGAAGAAACTAAAGAAGAAAAGGTTACCAGCAACTTCCCCTTGATCATCTTGGTCATCATCCCCTACTTCCACGCCTGCCTCCTCAACTGCAAACAACCGCATCCCCTCCTTCACCGTTATCTTCTCCTCCTTGGTGAACTGAGTGGTTACTGCATCCATCCTAAAGGCCGCTCCACCCTCCTTATTCGCCTCAGCTTTGGCCTCCTCTAAAGCCCTGAGGTAAATCCTAGCCATAACCCGGGGGTAGTCGTCCATCCAAGATAAGCTGCCCTGCTTCCAAATGCAAAAGTACATATCCTGCAGCATATCATCCATCATCCCCTCATTTTCCTCAAACTCCCTCATACGAGCCTCAGAAACCGATAGCCTTGCAATGGCAGCATCCCTCTCCAGTCGGTATCGCGAGCAGTCAGCCTGAAGGGACCTCCTCATCGCCTCCATCTCCTCCTTTAGCCTGACCTGAGCAAGCTCTGCAGCTTCAAGCTTCCCCGACAGCTCCTCTACCTGCTCAAGATCCGCCCTCCGAACCTCGTCCACTGTTGAGATGGCCATATTTATCTGCTCCTTGCAGGCAGCCTCCATCTTTCGCAATTCCGCCTTACTAGCCTCCTCCATAGTCTTCCTCAACCGCCCGGAGGCAGCCTCATGCTGAGAAATCTGAATGGCCTGATCAGCAAGTTGTTTGGCCTGGTCCGAAACCATCAATAGTAGTCGGATGTTGGCACTCCCAATCTCCTCTCCAGCCTTAACCAGCCGGGCATGATGCCCCATTAGCTTCCTAGTCTCCTCCGCCACCTGATCAATATTAGCCTTGGCCTCGTCTCCCATGGTAACTATCCGAGTAGTAAGTAAATCGAGATCTAAGGACTTGGCCTCATCAAGCATCCGTACCATGGGATTGCGGGGAAGAAGGTGCTCACCGGTAACCTCGTCAAAGGTAATATCATGGGAACTTGGATCCAGATCAGGATGACCCGCAAATGGATTACGAGCCAAGCCAGGACGATCAATCTGAGTAACGGTAGGATTTTCAGACGGGTGCGGAGAGAGTGCGAACTCAGTATCCTCCTCCGTGATATCATGAAGAGGCTGAACTGGGGGCTGAGGACCAAGTGAAGGTTCGGATAAGGGATGACTCCTCTTTCTCTTTTGAATACCCTCTTCAATAACCCCGAGAAGAGGACGGTAGCCGACTACATCTCCGGAACGGTGGGTCGAAGGCTTCGGCTTGGCGGAAGCTTTGGAGAGCTTGTATTGTTCAAGCCTGTGCCGAAAATCTGAGGCCTTGGCCGGTTTACCTGCTCCTGATATGAAGAACAAGTGTCACAAGCTTACATTGATCCATAATTCGAGAAACGCGGTAAATTAAAAGTTAAAAGAAGAAAGGAAACACATTAGTTATACAAACCCTGGGGAGGAGTAGGATACTGCAATGAGTCTTGGATTTCATTCCAGGACGGGAGCGGATCATAAAATATTCCTAAGTCCCTATCATAAATGGAGCCTGTAGGAGTCAAAAGTTCACCTTGAGTCGTCGGAGCCACCTTGGCTGGAATAGTCTGAGAAGACTCGCTTGCACCGGTCCCGGCCTTGTCAGCTTTCCGGATTTCTCTACCAAAGCCGGTTCTCCGTCCAGCCCCTCGAAAGCTTGGTGGAATGCATCATCCGTCCACTCCTGAATCTCGCCTGCTTGCCCAGGAAGCAAGGCCCCGATGCCATCGCCACCATCTCCACCCTCACCTCTCTCCTCCTCCACATCTTCCTTCCCCGAAGTAAGTGGACAAGTGCTGGGGGAAGGACCATCCGACTTCTTAAGCTTCTTACCTCCGACCACTGGAGATTTTGAGAAAGGCTTCCTCTTGCCACTCTCTATTGTGACACCTCCCTTAGCTTGAGCAGCCGCCCTCTCCTCCGCCGTTTCCCTCTGCTTGACTACTGACTGCTGTGGAAGGATCAAATTATACTCCAGAAGGGTCGCATTTTTGATCAGGTAAGCAGCCGATCTATCTCTCCCGGGGATAGCTTCTATCTCGGCCGCCGTCTGGACCAGGCGGTCATTCTCCACAACCGCAAAACCACCTGTCGCTAGCAAGAAATAAAAGCACGTAAGATAAAGCACTGTAGTTGTAGCGGAAATTATAAATAAAGCTTCACACTTACAGCCGGAGGTGAAGCGACGAATGGAAACAGAGTCACCCCTGATGAAGAACCATTCTTTCTTGAACATACTGAACTTCGAGTATAAGTCCAGGACGGGCTTAAAGGATACGGCAGATTCCAAGCTGATATAGGGAGACCCCTTCTTGTAGCCTCTCAAGTTGTACAAATACCGGATCTCCCGGTTGGAAGGAGGACGCCCATATCTCCTCTGGAAGATGACGAAGAGACTCACCAGAATGGCATAAGAGTTGGGTTGAAGCTGGAATGGGGCCACCTTTAGATATGTAAGAAAGCTGACTACCCAAGCATTAAGAGGCGGGATGGCACCACACATGCAGTGGTATCTGCTGTAGGCAAAGTACCCTTCAGGAGGGTCATATGGCATAACTTCTCTCCCTGGCAATAGCATGCGCGCTCTATCGATTCCGAAAGAACGGGAGATGATATCAAGCTGCTCCTCCTTGAGGGAGCTGGGAAAGCAATCGGGCGGGGAGTTCAGAAGTTCCTGAGGGCCGTACCCGTCCACCAATGATCTCGGGGCAGTTCCGTGACGTTCTGGTCCTGGCTGAGCAGTGGGCACTGCGGAAGATTCTCCTTCGCCCTGGGATTTCTTTTTATCTGATCGAGTTTCTGCTTTACGAGACATTATCTACAACATCGGAAGAACATGTTGTTAAAATAGAGGAAATAAACAAACAAGTACATGTAGTCCGGAATTTCGCTCGTGATATGAAAAATGAAAAAATCAAGTGTATAAAGTTCATTCAGCACCCAGAGTAAATGTTCATTCGGCACCCAGAGTACACGTTCGTTCGGCTATCCAACTCTCAATCTCATTCGGCAGTCATGCCCTCCGAATGAAAAAGTTCGTTCGGTGCTCAGAACCCTCGTGCTCATCCGGTAATCCAAGAATGACGAGTTCACTCGGCACTCAGAATACATAGATTCATTCGGCAGTACCTGATTCAGTGTTCTGAAGCAATTCGGCAGAGAACTTGGTTCGGCAGGAATGTTTGGTTCGGCTATCTTGGATTGGAAGGGAATAACGAAAGTATACAGCCCCTACTTATAGGCAAATATAGGATGCCGGACCAGTTGGATCGGCACTCAGCGATCGAATGAAAGGAAACAAAGTAGGCCATATGCCAGCATATACCCCACTTTGGGGGGCAAATGTTGGGTAAATTCTCACCACCGGTCCAAAGCTAAACAAACCAAATCACCTCTGCCGATTCAACTCATCTCCTACCTCTGCCGAACCAACCAGCTTCTCAAGCTCCTACCGAACCAGCTTCTCAGAGCCACTACCGAACCGGCTTCTCAAGCTCATATCGAACCAGCTTCTCAAGCTCCTACCGAACCAGCTTCTCAAGCTCCTATCGAACCAACTTCTCAAGCTCCTACCGAACCAGCTTCTCAAGCTCCTACCGAACCAGCTTCTCAGAGCTACTACCGAACCAGCTTCTCAAGCTCCTACTGGACCAACTCCAAACCAGACCAAGGTACTACCACCTAGCACCGAATCACCTACAACCGGTCCACTCTACACTCCAACCATCTCCAAACCAAGCGATGCCGAACCAAAGAGTCTACCACCTACTGCCGAGCCAAAACAATGCCGAACCAACGCTACCAGGCCAGATTACATCAGCCCAGGCCCACCAGCGGCTATGTACATCCAAGACCCCTGCCCTCAGCCTCACTCTATAAATAAAGGGGCAGGGGTACAACAATGGGGACAAGTTTTGAGAGCTCAAGCACGGAGAGAACTTTCAAACAACTTTCTTTTACTTGTATCAAAGCTTTGTACTTGTAATCTAAACAAGAGAAGAGAAATAACATATACAGTGGACGTAGGCACATTCTGGCTGAACCACTATAAATCTGCGTGTCTTTTTACAGTTTAGCCCCTGCTTTTCATATATTTGCATAAATCACCCAAATCACTAAGAACAACATAAGATCTACTAAATCATACGACTTTGAGGTGTTTGCCCATTTTTTGTGCAAACATTTTTGGTGCTTTCACTGAGAACTAGAAGCTCGAAGCTTCAGCTTCATCCACTTAACATTTTTCCTAATAGCATTGTTCGCCACTTGGAAAACATGCCTCCCAAACCAAGAAAAGATGTTAACAAAGGAAAAAACATCGCATCCAGCAGTCTTCCGGATCCAGCTGCCACGAATCAAGTAAATCGTCCTCCTCCAATAGTAGTAACAAATGAAGGACAGGTAATCCGACCACTCCTGCCACAGAACAGCCCGCAGCAATTACTAGGGCAGATTTGGACAGGGTTGTGGTTGAAGTAACTAACCGCTTCACGTCCCAGCAGGAAGCCTTGGTGGACCATCTCATGTCACGCTTAAGGGATGCTGAAGAGTCCAATCACAACACTGAATCATGGGGCGAGTCCCAGTCTGGAGGATCTCAGAGACAACAAAGATCTTCCTTCTTTGAAGGAGCTAACGGCAGAAGTAGCCATGGTAGAATCCGAGATCGAGCACAGCCCGAAGTTAGGCCTGAGGAAACGTTTGGTACCGAACCCAACGGGGGAGGTACCGGGCGAAGGTCAACTGTAGCTGAGCCTGTCATACTGCCTAACCACGGAAACGCCAGTGAACAGGGCCGAGCTAGAGTCCAGCCCGAAGTTGGACCCGAGGAAGTGCTTAGATCAGAACCCAGCAGGGGAAGATCAAGGCAAGGGCCAACTGCAGCTGACCCTAGCATGCTCCCAGAAGATCAAAGGCAGCCATTAGAAAATATGAGGAATGATAGACGATACCATCCCTACAGGTCATCTGGACGGAATCAATCCCACAGAACAGAACCAAACTCATTTCTATCTACTCCAAATTCTGATGAAAGGATGGCACGCTTATTCAGAGAGTGCGTCCAACGGGAGCAAAGAGATCGGGGGATAGGCGCTAGGGTAACCAGCCCTTTCGCCTGCAATATCGAAATTGCTATCACTCCCCGAGAATGGAAGATGCCAACAATGGAACCTTACAAAGGAACCTCCGACCCCGTTGTACACTTACAGAGGTACACACAACATATGCTCATGAGTGGAGCGATAGAGGGAGTACTGTGCAAATGCTTTCCGCTCTTCTTAGCAGATCTCGCTACCTCCT
Organism: Allium fistulosum; assembly: GCA_030737815.1. Classification (NCBI taxonomy): domain Eukaryota; kingdom Viridiplantae; phylum Streptophyta; class Magnoliopsida; order Asparagales; family Amaryllidaceae; genus Allium; species Allium fistulosum. The sequence continues at coordinate 538,897,513 of CM060904.1, forward strand.
GGTTCTGTCATCTACCCCAGGGATCCATCAGCTCGTGGGAAATGTTGAAAGAAAAGTTTATCAGTCAGTTTCGCATCCATGTGGAACAACCTAAGGACGCTTATTCCTTATCCAGCGTCAAACAGAAACCTGGAGAGAAACTGCAGCAATACCTAACCCGATTCAATGCCACAGCAGCCGCGGTCCAAGATGCCGATGAGAAGCTTATCCTAATGGCCCTCTGTAGTGGTGTGCATCCGGACACTAAATTTGCTAGAAGGTTGACGAAAGAAAAACCAGCTACTTTACCCGATTAGGATTGATTGGAGTCAGTTTCAATTTCCTTGTCTCGCCTTTTATTTGAAATAAATGATGCAATATCACTATACGACCGTCTACACATGTATGGGATCTTGATTGGTCCCTAGGCATGCTCTAAGTTGGATGTTTGAAAGTGTTCCTTAATAAGATTGATGTTTTGATGTTTGCTAGATGCCCTGACTTAGGCTTCATGAATTATGAATGACACGATTAAGAAACACCAATGGAGATTGATGACCCTCTAAAATTGATTAGGATTTGATAAACCATTTGAATGTGATGACCTATATTGATTGTGGTATTCCCATCCGGAGAGAGGGGTGGTAACCGAAAGAAGTAAGTCTTCTTTCCGAATAGTAAGTGGATGGACTTGCTTGTCGTTGAGTCCCCTTACCGAAGAGGGAGCGGATTGGGCACATCAAGGATCCTGAGAGATCAAAAGTAAGTCTCATCACTAGAGAGTGAGCGGATGGACTAGCTTGGTCGTTGAGTCCCCTTGTCAAAGAGCAAGAGGATTGGACTCAGCAAGGATCTAAAGAGATTGAACCCTAGATAGGATGATAAATGATCTAGAGAGATCAAACCCAAGATTGGATGACTAATGATCCAGAGATATCAGACCCTAGAATGGATGTTGACTTGACCTTATGATTTGAACACCTTGCGATTAGACTAGACTAGACAAATCTTGGACGAACACGAGATGATTTTGATATATGATATGATAACTGCAGATGAAAATGGATTGATTGTGATTTATGACTAACACTTAAGCAAGGACTAAAGTCCTTAGCTATGAAATTCTGGAATCACCATGGATTTGCAAGAGAATCCAAAGGAACCAGACGATTCACCAAGTTTGGTATTGATGGATGGCCGTAGGGCTCAACTGCCGAAGATTTACTATTGTTGAAACTTGTTTTTGAGCAAAGCATGCCTTATATTCATAACACAGACTTTATTGGGGGGGGGGGCAAGTGTTAACTAGCTTTTTGACCAAGCGGATTTTCAACTGTAATTAGAACTTAAGATAAAGACAAAATGATTCATGAATTTGGAAACATGCTTAGAAAGGCTAAAAGATTGGACTCAAGAAGTTTGATGGAAATTAGGGCGAAGTAGACCACTTGGTACCAAGGGTCTAAGTGGTTTTTCTTCCACTTGGCACCCTCCTAAACTCTCTACACTTCAAGCACAACTTCAACCTACCATCATCAAGTGCTTTTTTGGAGAATAAACCAACAACCTTAAGGATTGGTGAGAAAAAAGCAGGAAAAGACAAGCGATATCAAGAAAATCAGCAAAAGGAACTTGATCTTCATGAAAAAGAGTTTGAAACGCACTGAATCAGAGATAGAAAAAAACTAAGCAGGTGAAAACTAGACGTTATCACCCATAAAAAACCACCTAGTACCAAGAGGAAACTCTCGGTACCGAGAGGTTTTTGTTGGAGATTGGGCCGGTGTGTTCACTCCTATACACTTGGACCTGCATCTAGACTCAATTAAACGTGGGATCCTGATTTTACCGGCGAGTTTCTTTATAAATACCAGTCATATAACAACCGAAGAAGGTATTTGACACTCTGCATCTTCTTCCCTCTTATCTCCTTCCCCAAATATACTTTACAAGCTCCATTGTAAATCTGAGATCCACTAGATTTTGGTCGAATCCGATAAAATTAGTTATAATCCAGAGAGAAACTGACTATTAACAAAGACTAAACGGACGTAGGCCGGAGAATTTGTCGAACCACTATAAAAATTATGTCTCCTTTTCTGCTTTTACCTTTACTTTATTAGAACCGATGCTTTCATCTGATATTTGGATTTGGGTGCAATTTTTGGCATCAACACCAAGTATAAATTACATTTATATCAAATCCTTCATCGATAATTAAACAACCATATTATACAGATTTTAACACGAGTACGTCATTAACATGTTGTTTTCTTATGATACTAGGAATGTTTTAGTACCTTTTATTCTATTTCTTAAGGACACACGCTTCCTTTGTATTTTGATTGAAAATCAAACCGTTTGATATCTTCGTCAAAATACTTGCTCAACTCTGATGCTTGTTAGGTGTCATTATTGTATCATCTCTTGGGTCATATCCAAAAACATACAAACCATGTTATCACTCTCACTGACTTCGAGATATTTTGGCTAGTACGTGTTAATATTCTCTTCTAAACCATTATTTAGAAATTTTGTTTCAACGTCAATGCGCTAGAACTCAAAATCAAATTGTGCGATAATTCATTTAGAATCAGATTGGACTTTAGCATGTTTCCTAGAAAAATCACTTCACCATTTCAATATTTGAAATCGATGTAGTCATTTCATATCTACACCACTTTATATAATTCCAGCTGCATTGATCTTCTTCTAGAGGACTCAATTACGTTGATGGATCATATTCTTTCGGGTACAATTATCAAAATCATATTTTGTTTAATGTACTTTGAATCCTCTTTGGATTTAAAGTATTGTGCCATGCGATAGAGTCTATACTCCCCATGGCTTGTCGAGGATTTATGACATTGTTATTGCAAACAAATTATTTTCTCGACATTAATAAGAAACCCATAGTTTTGCGCCAATGTGGGAGACTGGGAGTAGTTTTTATTAGACATTCTAATGTAATTGGCAAGAAGATGGCATGTCTTAAAACAACAATCTATTTCTCTATGAGGTGGAATAGTCATTAATTTTTTTTATGAATTGCCTGTAGACTCACATAAAATAGATCTAGTTTTGAGTTTATGAAAACTATGTTCATTGTAAATTGGACAACTACATATCTTAAACTCTTAAAGATTGTGGTTCCTTTTTTATTCATATCTCATATGAAACCATGAATTATACCTTTATAAATGAAATTAAATTTAACATATGTACTTACTCTTATGCATGTATCCTTACGTAAAGAAGTAATTCAAATTCACTTATCAATAATCAATCTTTGTCCAACAAAATCCGATTATTCCTTACCAATATGTCATTATACATCACAAGGAAGGGTGACTTTAGTGAATGAATCTTATTCGTTTCTAGGTACTAATGCAACTCCTTTTCAGTATACTCACCAATTCGATCATACCGAACCATTTTATCTCCTTTGCATGTTTTATATTTTGTTTCCACTTTATATTCTATGAAATTATCATAGACACCTAACTTGTGTATCAAATGAACATGTTCATATCTTAGATAATTAATCGACAAATTTAACGAAGTAAGTGGATCCGCTTTTGTTATTACAAGACTTTAGACCATATACATCTATATGTATTAATCCGAGGAGTTTGTTAACTCTTTTGCTGCTCCCATCGAATGGGTACCTTGTCCTTGATTATTACAGAAACAATTCACAAATACCATATGATTCATAAGCACATGATTATAGAATTATTTCTCAAACATATATGTCTGTATCTATATTCCAAAAATTAATTGTTAAATATCTTAGATGCTTATATATTTTTTTATATCAACACATCACTATTTTTATGAAAACAAATGCCATTATCAAAATGCCAGAGCATAGATTTATTTTATAACGAATATTCATATTAAAAAAAATTATATCCACGTCCGCGCATATCTAGATATAGCTATTATTTTGTGAATAATACTTGGCATACATGAAAGTAAATTTTCAAAAACATGACTTGTCCACTATTAAATGTCATATACTATGTCCCACCATTTCTGCTATTACAATAACAACATATGAAACACGAAGCTCCACTTAACCATTCACCGTGGTCTTTTCATTTCCTTTACTGTAACTAATTTATAGTCCAGAGTTGTAGATTAAGTATATTGAACTCAGGAATTGGATTATATGGAGAACCAAACTTCTATAAGAAAAACACATTTTGGAATAGAAATCATATTTCTTGTTCGATATTAAGCATCTACAAATATTATAACGAGTTGCATTACCGATATATCCTCATGAAGCAGAAGTAATCATTTATTCTCTTCATCCCAACTTTGCCAATATTATTAGCATTCTCAAATTTTTGCTTTCTCTTTCGAAAAATCAAGCCATTCAAAAGAGAAACCCTTCATTATACAAGATAGCAGATTCTTTACAAAAATGCATCCGACCATCCTTAACGTTTTAAGGATATCAAATAAGTTGCAGTTAGATAAACCGATCAAACTAACATTTCAGTGTTCAAATTCTTAGGTCCGTCTATATTTCTTGGTCTAGTGTTGTCTAACAGAATAAGATCCTTAATGTAAATTGTATTAACTACATGATCTTGCATTATGGTTTACTTGCTCATTCTAAGTGAAACATTTTCATTAGGATTTCTTATAATATAAACACGACTTTTCACCATACAAATTTTATATGTGATTTAATATGGATCAATTTTCATACTCTTGTATTGCCATAGAATTCAAAATTCATAGAAGACAATACACAATCCAGGGCAAATTATCCCATAAGTGGCCAAGGCACGAATATTTTTAATGGTTATATAATTTTGACTCTTGCATGGGTCTTGAAGTGATAACATTCCAAAAGATTTATTGGTAAGTATATTTCACATTTCTTCATCAATCTTTAACTCATTTCATTTAGTATATTCTAATCGATTAACAATTTTATCAGTTATATTGATTGTGCAAATTTATTTTAGTAGATTATTTTAATATCACATATGTTCTTATAAATATTAGATTGGTTTATGTTCATCAAAAAAAGCTTTTATTGAATTTTGAATCTTTTAAAAACCCTATAAATGATATGGGAATTTCAAAAATTCCTTTGGTGGCGTTAGGATCCATTTATCATGTTACTACAACCTCGAGTTTACTCAACAAAACCGTAGTCCACATAAATGGTAGGGAACCCTTTACTAATTATATATATTTTAACTCCTAACTTACTTTTTAACTCTGCTACTGATCATCTTTATGAGTTTGCTCAACAAATCATGAAGTGCAATAAATACTCTAGACCCAACATTTGGCGATATCCTAAGGGGAGCTATGTAACCCTTGAGAGTGCTCAATAAAGTTACATAGCAAATCTATAGATAATATAAATATCACTTTGTATATTTCATAGCTTGAGGGTGTTCAACAACCATGATTGCAAGGTATGATATTTATATTCTAAATGATAGAGAGCATTATAATTTAAATTCATAATTTAAAATTAATCTTTGCAGAGTATTATCGACTATTTAAGGGAGATGATATATAAAAATTATAATTTAGATGTTGAATATATTTTATATGCATCCAATATATACTCCTTTAAGTCTCATGGGTTTTGTTTATTTTAACCTCCCATTTTATTTATATATATAAAATAATATACACTTTTAATTATAACATTTATAATTTATTTAATTATATATATATATATATATTCATATGTATTTCTTTTATTAATTAAACAATTTAATTAATTTATAAACATAAAATTCATATTTATTTTATTAAATTTAATAAAATTGAAATTTATATTTTACAACCTTTTATAAAATTATTTAACTAATTACTTAATTAAAAACAATTTAAATTTCATTTTATAACTTTTACTAAATTATGTAATTAATTATTTAATTTTATAGTATTTAAATATGTAATTTTAGTTAATCCATGACCCAAAAAGCTTTTAAGTCTTCCACAAGGGCATACCTTAGAAATATACTATTTCAATGAGCCATATAAGGGCTAGGAGATTTGGGATTTTCCACATATAGTGCTCCTTAATTAGAGTAACATTTTCCTTAATTTAAGCAACATTTCCAAGACACCCAAGTATTATGACTTTTCTTAAGGCATTACCCTTAGTGTTAGTTAATTTATTCACATAAGCATAATGTGTGCTTTGATACCATTATTGGATCAGCCGCATTAATAAAAGAGTTTTTAATAATTTAATTAGATTTTGGTGATTAAAATATTTATTTAGTGTTTAAAATAAAGTTAATTATATTATTATTTATACTTAATTAATAATTAATTTAATTTAATTTTAATATGTTATGATATCCATATTCATAGTATGGGTATCAAAAACTATATACACACACACGTGTGTGTAACTTATACCAGGGGTTCAAGGGTAAACTTGACCGCTTTGTCCTATGGTCAATAAGATGACTAAGTGTTATATAAATAGACATATAATTTATCTAACATAATTAATCTTAAGTGAATAAAACAAGTAATTTTAATTTGGCCATTAAAATAACATGTAAAAAAATATTTATATATAGAATAAACATATATAAATATAACACACACACATATAGAATTTGAAATATAAATAAATAATTAAACATAAATTTGTTTGTTGAATTAAAATATTTAGATAAATATATATGCACACACTTTTGTGCCAAAAGTTGGCACAACACCCTAATGTAAAATGAAAGTACCAACAATATAAATCTATCCGAATAAATAAAGGAAAGAACATGATTTTTATAGTGGTTTGGCAAATATTTGACCTACGTCCACTTTAATCTTATTATCTTATATTTTCCCTCCAGAATACAAAGATTACCAATCCAATCTGACTGTAATCTAGCAGACCTCGGATTTGATATAGTTTTTGGAAGAAGAAGATAGAAAGGTTTCTAAGTAGCAAAAGTGCAAAGGCCAAAAGGTCCCTTCCAAGTTGCTATAGGCTTGCTATTTACAGGAAAATCGCCACCAAAGTCGTTGGATAATGAAATATCAGTTCAAATTCCATATTTGAGGAAGTAGGAGAGGAGAAGAGATCTACTGTGGCTTAAAATTAGATCGATATTGACATGAAAAGAGGTTGATATGGATATGATTTTCCTTTTGCAAATCATCCAGTCTTCCTCCATCCCGTCTTCTAGCTTCGATTCGTCCAGTTCCAAGCACTTTTTCCTTAGAAATCAGGTTGTTATCAAGAAGTTCTGACACATCTAGCACTTGTCCTTTTCTACTCAGCTTTTAGGAGTTGTTCAACTATCCCTTCAAAAATGAGCCCAAGGACTTTCAGTGTAGCTAATAACTCTTTGACCATCACTTCAGAAGCCATGAATGTGCATAAAAAGTGATCAGTACCAACCTCTTTTCATGTCGGTACCAATCTCTTTCCCTTGATGCAATCAACTCTAAACTTTACGAATCTTTTTCATTACTATTCCAGGCTTACCTCCAAATTTTTGGAGCCATATCCTTCAACATTCTTAAGTCCATTCCATCCATTCGAGCATAATCTAAGGCTGTGGAAAATTTGGCCATAACACTTGCCCCCCGAAGTGCGCCTTATGAATGTAAGGTTTGCTTTAGTCAAGAATAAGTTTCAAGAATAATCCATCATTTGTAGTCAAGCTCTAGCTATCCATGATCGAAGTTGTGGTGAATCATCTGGTATCTTCGAATTCACCTGCAAATCAAAGGTCGTTCTAGACCGTTATAGTTAAGGACTCTAGTCCTTGCTTAAGTGTTAGTCATAGATTTTGATCATTCCATATTCATCCGAAGTTATCACATATCAATATCAGAGTCATCCCGTGTTTAACCGGGGTTAAATGTTCACATATCGAATGTTGTCCATGTTGGCTCAGGATTTATTTATTTTAGGTTAACTACATATACCATGCAATAATGGGTTGTTAATCGTAGGGGTGCATATCATCGATTGGAGTGTTACTTATGAATCATCTAGTATCGCCTAACATCCCATTATAAGTAAGTCCAACCAAATCGAGGCAATGAAAATCATTAATTAATAATCATAATCAATCATAAGGCATTCAAATCTTAAGGTCAAATCTTGATATCTCTGGATCACATATTCATATAGAGGGGACATACTTTCAAGTACAAGTCCATCTACTCGCTCTCCGGTACGGGGACTTATACCTTACGGTTCATCGCCCTGTCTCTCCGATTAAGAAATCATGTCCAATCAATTTATATATCAATTATCATGTTCAACTTCAAAACCAAATATTCATTTATGAAATCCAAATCAAAGCAGCAAGCAAATATCCTAAACATTCATACTACTGATGATTACCATTATAAATCTAACTTAAAGCATGCCTAGAGACCAATCGTGGTTCCATACACTTGTAAGCGAGGTGATAGTGATTCCAACTTATTTATTTGAAAAAAATCAAGAGAATCAAACCTAACCCTTATTCATCCTGTTCATGGGATAATCATTCTTGACCCAGATCCATGGAAATATCATGATGCATTTTCCATAGATGGTGGTTGCTCCTATAGCACCACTACAGTTTGGTTCCTTACGTATTGTTGCAGGCGGTTGCTTCAAACCTGCTCTTCTATCAGATCTCATAAATGTCCGCCTTCATTCGTTTCATGCCCATCCGGCTTATGGAACAAGAAAAACTTCCCAAACATTCTCTCCCGATCTGTGGGTTCTCTCATAGCTAGCTTTCGATAGGGGATTTGTCCCTCAGTATATAGGTATATCCTCTCTGGGATTTCGGTTATATTAGTGTATGAACAGAATTTCGGTTCCCTCTTTTGCGGCTTTGGTCCTCTGATGCCTTCGTCGGCTTTCCACTTTCCTTTGTCTTTACTATACCTTGCTACGGATGGTCTTCTGTCGTCCACAACATTAACTTCATCATTTTCGGCCTAAACGTCCTCCTGGTGCAAAGACCTCTCAGCTTTATGGTATAAATTCGTATGGTCTATCGGTGGATCCCTTTCCAAAGAAATTTTGAAGTCAATCTTATTCACGACTTCAAACATGCTGGTATCAGAATTATCGATGGATTCGATTTATGAATTGCAGCGGCTATAGCATTAAATCTAGTCAAATAACTTCTTATGGTCTCTCCGGACCTTTGCTTCATGCTCGAAAACATCATCATATTCTTTGGTAAAGAAATGTAAACTACAAACTATCACAAGAATTTGTCTTCCAATCCGGTCCATATTCTTACAGATCCGTTATCTAATTTCCTGATCCATATTACAACCAGATTCAGTAAGTATAATAAAAAACAACATCCTATTACTTCGTAAGAAACACTTAACCTCTCCATATGTCGGATGTATCTCATCAGATAGATAGTCGAATCTGTCCTCCCATCGTACAACTCTAGCGTAGGTTGCTTGAAATTAGGTGGATTTCTCACGTATCGGATGTTAGGGGTAAATGGATTTCTGTTCACGTCCTCCGAACTCTGGTTTCAAGTTTCAGCTTCTCCAACAGTTCCTTGATGTCCCATCCTTCTAAAAATCCATCTAGCATTCCCTACTTTTGAGTTATCATTCCATCTTACGTCTCTTTCATCATCCTTTCTATATCATCTCTGGTCATGTAAACTGATGGGTTTGAACTTGAGGATACCTTCTAGTTGCCCTCATGCTTTGGTTGACTAGGTCCTACAATAGCTCTAGTAGAAGGTCTCTTCATCTTTTCCAAACTTCAGATCCAATCTTTAAGCCACCAAATCTAGCTCGTTCTCAATGAAAGCACCAGAAAGTTTGCGCCGAATATTGACATAACACCCCAATATCAAATGAAAGCACCAACAATATAAATCTATCCGAATAAACAAAGGAAAGAACACGATATTTATCGTGGTTTGGCAAATGTTCCAGCCTATGTACACTTTAATCTTATTATCTTATATTTTCTCTCTGAAACACAAAGGATAAAACTCAAATCCAACCACAATCTAGTAGATCTTGGATTTGATATGGTTTTTGTAAGAAGAAGATAGAAAGGTTTCTAAGTAATAAAAGTCCAAAGGCCAAAAGGTCCCGTCCAAGTTGTTATATGCTTGCTATTTATAGAAAAATCGCCAATTGAAGTCGCTGGATCATGAAATACCGGGTCAAACTCTAAATCCAAGAAAGTAGGAGAGGAGACGAGGTCTCATGTGGCTTAAAATCAGATCAGTACTGACATGAAAAGAGATCGGTACCGATATGATTTTCTTTTTGCACACCATCCAGTCTTCCTTCGTCTTGTCATCTAGCTCTGATACGTCAAGTTCCTAGCACTTCAACCTTAGAAATCATGTTGTTGCCGAGAAGTTCTGATATATCTAGTTCTTGTACTTTTCTTCTAAGCTTTTTGGAGTTTTTCAACTATTCCTTTATAAATAACCCAAGGACTTTTAGTGTAGCCAATCACTCTTTGACCATCACTTCGGAAGCCATGAATGTGCACAACAAGTGATCGGTACCGACCTCTTTTAATGTCGGTACCGATCTATTTTCATTAGTGCAATCAACTCCAAACTTTCTAAAGTCTTTTCCATTGCATTTCGGCCTTGCCTCCAAGTTTCTAAAGCCATTCCTTTAACGTTCTAAAGTCCATTCGATCCGTTCATGCCTGTTTTAAGGTTATGGAAAATTTGGTCGTAACACATACATATATATACAATTTTAATTTTTGGTTATAGATGTATATTCATATTTAATTTTAAAATTAGATATTTTTGAATTATTCAAAATAAATAAATAAATAAAATTTAGTTTTTTAAATGTTGCAGTTGCCATTGTATAAGTTTTTGTTTAAATTAACTTCAACTGAAAAAGATTTAGTCGAAATAATTCAAAATGAATTTAAAACTTAAAACTTTTGATTTAATGGTAAATAAATTTTATAGTAAACCAAAATAATTTATTTTTATTTAATACAACCATACAAATATATTAATACAAATATAAATATATAATTTACTTTTTAATTTATATTTGAAAATAATAAGCATAAAAATAATATATAATTTTATTAATTTAATTTAAAATGAAAATAATTTAAAAAATGATTTTGTTTAATAAATAATTTTGATTTTAAAATATACTTTTAATTTGCCGCTGAAAGTTAATATTGATATGTATGCACGTATATTTAATATAGTAGTGTAGATTTATATGTTTTGAAATATTTAGAAAATCAGTTTAATACAATTAAATATTTAAGAATTAAAATAAAAATTTTAAACATAAAATTGCGATCGAATTGAAATAAATACAATACCATACATAAACATGTGTATATGATTGAAATAATTTATTTATATTGAAATAAATCTATAATAATATGCATGTAATATTAGTATTTTGTTCATATGATAATACATACATATATAAATATATATGTATTTATAATACTTATATATATGATAGTGTGTGTGTGTATATATTTGGATAATATATAATGCATATTGGATGAGCTAACATGTCCATTGCGATGTAAATCTCAACATCTATGTACATGCATGTTATATCTTACACCGGTTGACATGTTACACATGCACACACACATGTGTGTGTGTATGATACATACATATATATATATATATATATATCAAGACATAATTAAATTAAATATATAATTTATAAATTTAAATAAAATATAGGATTTTATTTAATTAATATTTAGAAATATTCTAAATGAATTAGACTTTAAGGCCCAATAAAGATCTAATAAGAGATTTATTTTTTGAAATTCACTCATAACTTTCACTACGGGCTGATCCAGTTTCATCACTATGACCCGTAAGTGTCATATACTTACAAATAGTAACCAAATGAATACAATATGAGTGTCTCTTACCATATTCAAAACTATAATGTACGTTTTTTACCTGACCGATGACTGCATAACTTTGTCAGCTTGTTTACAACAATTTGTTTTCCTTTCTGGAAATTTGGTTGCATGTAATTAATCTTGACAAAAATATTTACTTTTCTCAAACTTTTGCAATCCGTGTATGTAATCTATAAGTCAGTCAAATCATTTCACAAACAACATATTAGGTGACTATAGTTTAAAGGTTTGATAATCTATATTGCTTCCTACCTTTCATCTTTATTGAATGTATTTATAATACAGGGAAGTCAAAATCTGTACTATAGATTTTGGTATGCACTATCACAGTACATGATTGCATAAAGAATAAAAGACTTAAATATGGTACTTCATATGTTAAAGATTTTATCCAAATATGTACGCTTTTACCATTTTTCACTTATACAACTATCTTTTACATGTATAAGAGTTGCACTACTATTAATTTCATACTGTTCAGATTATCGATATTTATAATCCGCTTTTGCACTACTAATATTATAATACATTACATACATCTGTGATACACAAACACATGCATATTTTATCGTAGGTCATCAATATTGGTAACGTACAGTAAATATTCAAGTTTCACATACATATCTTACAGGTTAACTCAATATGAAGTTGAAGAAAATTTTGGTGAATACAAATTATATTATCACCATGAAAGGGCATGTTCTCTGTTCTTCTAGCATGTAACGACAATCTGAAGGGTTCAACATGAGAGGTGGTTGAATTTCTCATTATGAGGTGAAATCCAAACTTTTCAAAGCTGGTAAAGAATTATGTTCTTGAAGACTAAGAAAAAGTTTGGAATCCAAAAGCGTGCAAAGACAAATTATGAGCAAATGTGTAATGCTCTTTGGAAAATGAGAATCAGAGTACCCGGGTAGAGGAAGTGCTTCCTTAAATGGCTAAGCACTTTTACTGAAGTTTTATATACTTCTGCCAGCTTTTTATTATTAATAACTGTTTCGCATATACATGGTTGAATTGAATGCAAGTCAACTATGTTGTGTGAGTAAACACACGTAGTTTCTTTTCTCTGTTATTTCTATTTGAATTGTATTACTCTACATTTTTGATTAGATGTCAATTTATAGGTTAATGTCAATTTTGATTAATAATTTACATACATCTGTGATACATAAAAATTAGTAAAATATTTTACTGTACGTCATCAATAAATGCTTGCTGCACCAATAAATGCTTGCCGCAACTTGCTTGCAGCTGTGGTCCTCCTGCAAATTATGTACACCCTGCTGCGATATTATTATCCATACTTTCTAAGTAAATGTATGATGCTGATATTTGGTTCCTACCAGCGTTTAAATATACGTCTATATCTCATTTTTCCACATGCCCTTGCCTGATCGCTTCTATTATTTATGCATGCAGTACATCTCTTACTTTTCCTTCTGTCACACTCAATTTTTCTTCCATCCTTTTACCTCACCTGCATACAAAAAATTATTCCAATTCTGCCTCTTTCCGCAATAATTTGCAGCTACCTGACATGAAGTCTAAGCACTCAACCAATTTTTTTTTTAAATTCCATGTGCGCAGTTCTCCAACTATATCCTCAAAATAACTTTTTAGAGCATCTTCAACCCAGCATTATTTTTGATGTAATGTCAAGCCACATCAGCAATTACAAAATGTCTTTTAAAATACATTCTCCAATGCTAATGTAGTTTCTAATTCTAAGATGACATTGTGAAGTGCAATGTCTAGTTTTGGACATTGCACATCACAATGCGAAGTATTAAATTTAAGTAATAATTAATAAATTTAATAAATTATTTTAATTGGTATGAATAACAGAATGACATATGTACAAACAATGATAATTTTTAACATTTGCATTGGAGAGAAATTGTAAATGTCATTGTCATTTATGCAAACATTGAATTAACATTGTTTACAATCTATTGACACATAGATTTTACATGACATTATCTGTGAAATGGGTTGGAGATGCTCTTACATCACTATACACACAGTCAAATCTCTGTTCTGAACGCCCCATCATTGCATCCCCGACCTTAAAAATATCTTTACACATAACCAATTCAACTCATTCCACTTCACCTCCCCATTTTTGTCCCCGTCAAACGGCCCACTTATCATCCCCACATCACACTAACTGTACCCATTCTACTATTTTTATTACTATATAAGCTCTATTTGCTTTCCTTCTCCTGCAAAACTGACTGCACTTTTCCTCTACAGCAGAATGACAAAGGTACTACTTCTTCTCTCTTGTTTCCTCACTTATTTTATAATTCCCTCCCTTATACCCTATACAGTATCTACTGCCCTCCACTGTCAACTTCCACAGTGCAATCAATTTTTTACAGTTTTTTTCTACCACGAGTTTTAATTTTATTTCGCAACTATTATATAATTTTTTACCATGCAGCGCAAATCTTTACTACACAATAAAGACACTACAACATCCACTTCTATAGAGAAAATCGAACGTAAAAGCACACGTCTAACAAAGCAGGTTCACAACAACATTGTTCATCTTCCACTGCATCCACTTACTGAAAAACCATGGAAAAAATGACAATTTTTTTCACTTTTACGATAGTGATGTACAAGTGCTACTAACTGCTGAACCGCAACTTCTTCCCCAATGTTCTGACAATGATACTTGGGATGCTTTTTTTACTCCTGAAGTGGTATGCTACAATTTATGTACTTCTGCATTCATTCCGACATACACATACACACATATATTTATGTACATACATATATGTATATATGTGTGTGTATACCTAAGTTAGAGAACCTCGTATTATCACAAAACCAATTGGTGATGTGAAGGGAGGTCTCTTAGTATTTATACAGAATTCATATTGTATATTGCCCGATATGGGACTAATCTCAACATGCCCCGCACGTGTGGTGTTTCATCAGCCAAACATGTGGACATTCATTGAGGGTGACATGTGACACAATTAAACCTCGCTCTGATACCAAGTTAGAGAACCTCGTATTATCACAAAACCAATTGGTTTTGTGATAATACGAGGTTTTCTAACTTGGTATCATGTTTACATATGTCAATATACATGCATGTGCCTCATTGTACTTACTATTATACCTATCATAATTTTTATTCCTCTTGCAGATTGAAAAATGTGATAAGATTGTTGATCGTTTTCTCACATACCGTTCGCGCTAACGCTCCTACTGCATGCATCTTTTTTACCTTCTTTCTCACTGTTTTGAATCTGTTTACATAAGTTTGTTCGCCATTGCAACGTTATGTATTTTTTCCTTTCAATTAACCACTATAATTTTCATCACTCCTTTACCAATGCTGAAATTTAGGATTTGCTTTCCACATTTCTGTTCTGTGCACTACAAATTATCATACCTTGCTTTGACCGCTCGTTCACCTTCTTACATTGCAATTACATAATGTTTTCATCTCATTCACTGTCTTTACCCTAACAATTATCCCTACTTATACACGTTTCGAGCATGTGTATATGTTTTATATACCTCCACATTTTATGATGTCACACGCATGTTGGTCTTCAATGCCCTTGATTTAAAACCCGTCACCTTTTCGTGAATGTCAGCCTCAACCATACCACCGTTACATATATATATATATATATATATATATATATATATATATAAACTGATTGGGAGTATGTGAATAGGCTTTGATTAACGTGCTTTCATATGCATGAATTTAAGGCGCATACGTTTTTCGACTTATGTGAATTTTAGTACATTAACTTACATGATTTATAGCTCCAAACATATAAACTTTGTCCGCACATCAACTTTGGATAACATATATGTATTACCTGTGCTGAGTTCCAAACTATATAACGACAGTCGCACATATTCAGATTGTAATATACATGTGTGTCTGTATCAAATTTGGCCCCTGTGCAAATCTTACACGATCAGGTTCTTAATGCAAAGTAGTTTTTCCTGCGAAAAGAGTTCAAAATATTTATGTTTTTAAACTGTACAATTTTAATTACTACGTTTTTTGTAAATTTAGAATATACATGTGCAGCTTTCGAATACATACAGACTCATAAAGTTTTAATCCTAAAAGAAGTTTCAAATGAAAAATCTCATATCCTTATGGATTTTGTTAGC
This sequence comes from Allium fistulosum, assembly GCA_030737815.1. NCBI lineage: Eukaryota > Viridiplantae > Streptophyta > Magnoliopsida > Asparagales > Amaryllidaceae > Allium > Allium fistulosum. Next base: position 538,913,540 of record CM060904.1, read on the forward strand.
TTATACTATTTTAACACATGAGTCAACTTTTGAAATAAATAAGCTTCCTTTAAATATGATCCCCTGTTACTGTCGTCAGACTGTGAAATAAAAGACTTATATATCACTAAGTTTCAACTATTTGCGGTTACTAAATATTTGGGTTTTGAATTTTATAAGTTTGACTGCAGTAGGCCTTGATTGTGTGTATATATCATCATGTTTGAAATTCAGATTGCTTTAGACATATACATTTCGTATGTATACGATACAATAGTATTTGAATATCTGAATATAGCACTCTAATATGCTTTGGGATTTTTATGAAATATCCTTAATGTTGAAGTACATATGAACATGGCTTTTCTGGCATACGGACCGTGAGTATATATCTACTACCCGATATGCAAGCTATCCACTGTTTAGTACATACCGAAACCAACAATTTCAAATCAATCTACGCCAGGTCCCATTGGGGAAGTGCGCATAAGGCCTTCAGTATGTAGGGACAGAACATGTGAATACGCCAAACATGTACATATGATTTTTTTGATAAAAATTGCGTACTATCTGTATTACACTTTGATGTGTACCGGTCTACCACATTGATTTCTATAGTCTGTGCAACTTTGACGTAAAACAACTTTATATTTAAGTATACATTGCACATACGGCATTTAACAGCTACAGATATTTAGTTTCTATTTACTAAAAATATTAAACGACGGATATGTGCTACAACTGCAAAATCTTTGGTGATCACAACGGTTTTATTTCCAGTAGTTGGTGGCGGTGTTGCTTCCAAATTAACAGTCACATCCGTCGATGGATGGTCGGGTAGAGAATGGTAATCGATATAGTAAACCAAGTGTGAAATTGAAGAAGGTGTTTTACGAATTTCAAAAAGAAATCGCTGAACCTCTATTCATTGAATTCTATTTAGTACAAGTATAAATGGTAAAAATAATGACCAGTAGCAAGCTGGAGAAAGATACCTGCTAATTGAATTGAGATAGTTGCCTTACTTCAGTTCCCCCATCAATTTCCAATAAAACATTGACAAAATATGCAGGTTGGACAACAAAATGAATTCACAGTAATTTATTTCCACAGTACACATTCCACATAGTTTTCTTCGCACCCAACCAATTTTACACATGTTTGCCTTACGCACGTCCAATGGACATGCCTTCGTACTTGTATATATATATGTGTGTGTGTGTATGATACATACATATATATATATATATATATATATATCAAGACATAAATTAAATTAAATATATAATTTATAAATTTAAATAAAATATAGGATTTTATTTAATTAAAATTTAGAAACCTTCTAAATGAATTAGACTAAGGTCCAATAAAGATCCAATAAGAGAATTTTTTTTGAAATTTACTCATAACTTTCACTACGGGTTGGCCTAGTTTCATCACTGTGACCCGTAAGTGTCATATACTGACAAATTATAACCAAATGAATATCATATGAGTGTCTCATACCATATTCAAACATCTCCTTTGCATACACAATATACTCGTGTTAGAAGATAAAAATGCAATTGGATAACATCTCCTTTGCATTTTGTTACTTCTAGCAATTCATACGGCAAATACAATTTACGGTAAACCAAATCATCATATTTTCAAACAAGTCAATCATTTGATCAATATGCAAGGCCAACCCTTTGCCAGCGATGGATTTGGGTCTCGTCAAAATTTAGGGTACCATCATTGCAATGCGCAGCCACAGATTAAAAAAACAGAATCGAGACTCAACTCAGCTACGGTGACTTGAAGATCGAAGGTCGAAGTCGACGGCGATGGGAAGACTTGATTGGAGGCTGCGACTACGACTCGAAGGCAACAACGACATCTCCAATCAACACTCGACAGCATTTCCATCTCCATCCAATCGATGGGAGGGAAAGGCAATGACGGCTTCTCAACAAAGCTATGGCACAACACCGTGACAGACTTTGATTGTTCACTACCTGCCTGTTTTTGAAAAGGTAATTGTCTAATTGCTTTTGGACTTTGGCATATTCTAAATTTTATGTAGTTGTACTTTGTGTTGTAATTTGCAAACAAAGTACTATGTTCTGAATTCTATTGCCAATTCAATGAACCAATTTTGATCCATATGTTCTAATTTTGAGTTTGTTATTGTATAATAAGGATTGATTTGTATAACAAGGATTAAATCAAAATTGGTAAATTAATTTGTTATTTGAAATAATTGTAGAATAAAGATTGATTTAATAATATTGATGGATTTTTTAATTATTAGTTAATGTAAAATTTATTTGTAAATAATTAAATTTGTTTTCGTAGGAATTTATAATTAATGTTTTTTAGTTGAATCTACTAGTTAAAAAGAATTTTAGCTTCAAATTATCGTGGGAAATACTTTCGATAATTTTGTTCTAATAGATTAGATACTCATAATTTATTTTTTTATATTATTTTTATATTTATTAATATTAAATATTATTTGATCTTTTATAATGTTTAAAAATGCGTAAACAAGAATCTGGACATGCTAAAAGGGTTTGAAAAAGAAGACTCAAACTCACTATTAATACCAAAATGTGGCACAATACCCAAGCAATTAGTAGAGAATGAAATTAAAGCAAAGTAAATAAAAATGAGTAAGAAATAAGACACCAAACGTTTATAACTGTTCGGCTAAGTCGCTGCCTACGTCCACTTGAGATTTCTATTGATTATCTTGTTGTTTAGAAGTACAGTTCTTATGGTTCGGTACCACTCCACAGGCGCAATTAGAAATATGTAAAAATTGCAAGGAAGCAAAAAGATCCCTGGAAACGAGTCCTTAGCCTCTTATTTATAGCTGTAGGATGGCATGAAATGCTCTAGCAAGTCTTCCTCCACGATCTCCACTATCTAGCAACAATTGCTCTCGAGTAAACGTGGCCAGATCAGCAAGTAGTTATAGATTGGTACCGATCCATAAGATCATCTTATGGATCCTTCACATTGCTTTGTCTGATGTCATCTTGTTGTTTGCTTCTTGATTCCTATCTTGTTTTCATGATTATAAGCCTATTTTTGGGTTAATAAAATGGATCGGTGGAGGAATGGAATTGCTGATTTCAAGTGCTTGAGAGGTTTGATAGCAAACAACATGCGATCGATCAATGGAGTTGGGAATAGACTTATGGCATCCAGATTTAATAGTTGGAGGGAAGTAGGTCTTATCTGATGGAGTTCTATGGATCAGTACCAAATCATGTGGAAGGATCGGTATAGATCCATCACCTTGATGGTTTTTTGCTTTGTAATTTCTTGGGATGGTCTTGTTTTATCATGTGATCTTGGTTGTACTCAATTTCTAGACTCTATGGCTATCTCCAGGCTTCCTGCCTTATTAGCTTTCAAGTTCACCTTGGCTAGTCTGTATAGATATTGTTTGGTCAAATGGTTGGATAACACTTGCCCTCCAAAGCACATCTTGTTACCAACACGATGTGCTTTGAATCGACATAAGTCGTGATTTCCATATCGGACTCCAGTCCGTGCTTTAAATAGTTGCTATGCTTTCTTCGGATTTTTTAGGTAAAGTGTCATGTCTATAGCCATTCGTTACGATGATTTGCCAGCATCCGGGACTATAAACTGGAGCGTGCTCTCATGATCGGTCATCCCGAGCTTGGTAATCTTGAACTGGTTCTTTCTTCGGATTTTTTAGGTTTGAATCTGTTTTCCTTCGATTCCAGTAGTTGAATGTTGAGAATGTGTACACACATGTGCTCTAACATTCATCATGCCATTATCCCAAGTACACACACATTCCTGCAAAACACCAGATGCACATGTATGTACATATGTTAAATACGCGTGTGTATATATATGTGTACATGCTTCTATTTTTTTTACATGATCGTTCGATACCGATCCATGTGCACGGATCGGTATCGATCCAAGCCTTAGCAATAAGTGATTTTGTTGCCTAATTTCCTGGATCGAAGGGTTTTATACCCAACCCTTTTCTTTCTCCCTTCACTTTATCATGTTAATTGAACTCGAGTTATTATCTGCCATTAAAGGACATTGCTTCCAAAATCGAACTCCACATATCGCCCCTTGATATTTGAACTGCCACTGCCTTTTCACTTGAATAGGATGTCATCGGTAACTCCCAAGTTGAACTCGAGCCACCACTCATATCCAAACCATCGATCTACACCCAAACATTCTTTTAGATATGTGCTTTATACTTGAAAGTTAGCATAAAACTTGATTCATACTTCCAATAGGTGAGTGGTGACATCGATGACGAGATCAGATGGCTTCGAGAAGGATGGCCATGCCATTTGATCGGGTTTCATATCACCAAGTTAGAAATTGGCTTCAAGGGATATAGTTCGGTACCGAACCTACCCATGAGGTTTTTCCGCCTTGATAAAACTTGAGGAAATTTGCATGAACACCTACCAGGCTTTTTGAGTGAAATCTCTTAAGTTTATGATATTGTCAATGCATGGCCAATGCCTCAAAGTCCGTAGGGACGGTCAGCATTGACGTCACTACGGACAACATTCATATTTTCAAACGAACTATTGCACAATATCGGGAATCAACATTACATGACACTGCACTATGCTTTCACTTTAGCACAGGGCACAACCTTTAATCTATCTGATATCAATTATATGTTGAGTTTTGATAGCTATGGATCATAGACGTACCGAGCGTCTCTCCGCTCAAGCTGTAGGTATGTCGACTTCAAGATATGCCGAATCAAACACCGAGTCAAGCTTTACACTGGTTCTATATGCCCAACAAACACCGCCGTAGCCTATACCTCAATTCGAAAATCCACAAGCGCAACAACCTGCTCTGGAAGTTCCAGTAGAGCCTGTCGAAGGCCCAAAAGTTGAAGCCGCTCCCGACACACTCGACGATGCCATTATATTAGATGATCCTATCGATTTTGCCGCTTTAAAGAAAGAGGAAGGATCACTTAAGAGAATTTGTGAGAAACGCAGAATCCTATTTGAGGATTTGTTGGTTCCAACTCGTCATTAGAGAGCACACCATCCACCAGATGGGTATACAGCATGTAAAAAGCACCATTTAATCAGTTTATCCGACGAATTATGCACTTTATAAGACTGGCTCCAGTTCAGCTCCATCCGAACAACTATGTATTCCTTCGTAGCTTATTTATAATCTTCATTTTCCATTTCGATCGAGTCCCCAGCAATCAAGAGATCGGCTTCAAGCATTGCAAGGGAAATCCTTCCTTCATTTTCTTAGAGCCGTCTAGGGGTTGCCAAATAGTGGTGGACATCTAGAATAAATTAAGCTATTTCAAGGATGAATTTTTTTCGTTCGCTGTCCTCCTGGATTTGAACACTGATGGTTATCTCCCCGTAAGTTCTATTATTGACCTTTTCGTACATCCCAGGTTCATAATTATGCTTATCACCGAACGTACTTTTTCGTTCCTTGTAGATATACAACATAGGCCCGATAATGCAACTTTGGTAGAAACTCTTCGACAACTTCATCAAATCCAGATGAGAATCTACAGGCACATAACTTATTGGACCTGGATCATAGCATCGGCCTTGTTTCAAAAGCTATTAATAGTGGTGAGGATGATTCCTTGTCTAGAAATAACGATGACCCCTTGTTGGTGCCCCCAGTCCAAAGTTCAGTATTTGAGATTGGTGATATACAAGAGCGCACTAAAGAAGGAGAAATCAGAGGTAGGGTGATAGAGAAGGAGTAGGTCATGCTAGTACTGGCGTAGGTCGTGACTCATCTGCCGACGAAAGTGAGGATGACGACCAACAACCTCTCCAGAGAAGAAGTCTTTATATTAAAATTACTAAAAGGCAGATTTTGACTCTACCTCCGCCACCGCTGGCCACAACCACATTTGAAACTCCTGTACAGACTTTGGAAGAACCTTATGCTAGTCTTGGACCGATTTCGGATACCATCCCTTCATACGGTCTCGGTGATATGAGAAATGGGATGTTGGGTCCTCCATTCATTTTCAAGAAGATGCAGCTTCGACTAAAGCATGGTAGATTACCCCTGTCAGCAAAATTCAAACCCACAGTCCGTCGGGGGGACACTAGGACATGTGCACACACACTCACATGCACCACACTTTTCTCAGCTTACTTTGTATTCTTGTTTTGTCAAAGCTGATTTGTTTTCGTTTTATTCACAGGTTCTATGGAACGACGTGGGTTGTATGAGGACCTTCAAGATCGGATGGGATACCAACCGAGCGCGTGCCCCTACAATTCCAGCCATGATTCTGGCACTAGCCGGTGCTCAAGCCTTGTTTGGGGAAGCAAAGAGAAAACAATATGCCACATGATTCGTCATCTAGGTGTTGATATAGATCCAGGTCACATCCATTTAGGGATTCAGAAAAGCACTCTAGTCGCCATGACGGCGTTCTTCGCGATGACCCTTCTCGTGCTTTCCTCTCTACTAAACAAAAAACGCCATCTCATGCTTCTTAGCACTCTCACCATCCATCATATTGCTAATAAAGCACATATCGAGCAGCATATCGAACAGCCTGTTATCGAAACACAGCAGCCGATCGCTTCATATCCTCAATTAGCTAAATTACAATGTCGCATTCCGAAGATCAATTTTAAAGGCATCAAATTTGTTCCAAATGTAAAAGATATCCCTTCATATATTAAGGATCAAATGGTAGCATACGTTGGGAACGTGTACGATCAGTATTTTATCTAGAGAAGGTTGGTTGAGCAGATCTTGGAATATGCCAAGAGTTTAGAGACTGAGATTATTGGACTTCAACTGATAGCAGGTTAGAATGATGATACCATTGCTCATCTTGATGCAGAGGTCACTAAGCTGAAGAAGGCACAGGTGGTCGTCAATTAATAGGGACTTAAATGCAACCGTCAAGCAAGAAGGAAAGAACCACTTAAACCAAGTTGAATCCGTTCACCACAGAAATCGTGAATTAACCGAAGAGGTAAAGGAGCTGAAGGCATGGCTCGAAAAAGAAAAGAAGGAGAAAGACGAGGCCCTCCAAATAGCTCAAGAGTACTATGAAGAAAACATCGAAACACGTAAGTAGAGAGATGATGCATTGGAAAAGGCCAAGAAAGTGGATGAGTTGGTGGCTGTGGCAGAGAGACGGTTAAGGATAGTTTTGATCCACTCACACCAACTACAACGCCAATGTTCTTAAGTTTAGAGACTTGGTGTGGCTTGGCAAAGGCTATCCCCATGCTTTAACGATGGCATGGGAGAAAATTCTACGAGAAGAGCGACACCATTTAGAAGGAGGTGAAATGGATCTGACAGAGCTGGAAAGTGAGATATTAAGTCAAGAGGGAATCGAGGCGCTTAGAGTGGGTGAGCTTGTTTTACACCCAAAGTTGGTTGCTATAGTTCAGAAAGACCAAGCTGAAGTCTATGATACTACTCCTCTGGAGCTTACTTCAGGTCTCACTTCTGGACCTCCAGTTGTATCTATTGCTCCGACCATTCCTCCGTACAACCCGAACGCACCGCAAATGCAGAAAATAAGCATGCTATCACCCGTTAGAGAAGGGAACTCAGACTGTACACCTGCCGATATGGAGTCTCAATCCAATGGAGGTATATCGTTGACCTCACCCATATTTAGGAAGGGGTACACGACGCTGGTCAGCGTTGCTAATCTCTCCTTTCATCTTTCTTAAATTTTAGGTTAGCCTGCCATTTCTAATCCTCTGAAAGAGGAATCCCGACCTAGACAACAAGCGACAACGACCGATTTAATGGCCATGACTATTTTAGAGACGACTTCGAGCATTCCAATTGGCGACACTCCAAACCCCGGCGCACAAATGATTCAAGCTTTGCAAGAAGAAGGGCCTATGACCTCTAGGGTACGCAAGCTAATGATGATGTTCAAATCACCAGGTCGACTGATCTTGCTCAAGGGCTCTTAATGAGCAAACTTCTTGAACAATAGCTCAAGTCCAGTGCAGAAATTAAGCAAGAGTCGACTGACTTTTTTCCTCCTCTTTTGTCAATAGCTTTTCCCGACGAGACCATTTTTGATTCGATCATGCTACTTATGACCGGAAGCATTCAAAGCATGTCTACCACCTCATTGCTTAGCTCACCTTCAAAGGGGAAAAAGTGGAGGAAGAATAAGGAAGTAACCAAAAGGATCCAGTGTGCCATCTTATGTGGAGGAGGAGAAGAAGAAATCCAAGAAGTGATCATCTATCTCCTTCATATTTTTGGTTGTATAGCCGTATGACCTGTTTTATTTTTGTTTTTAGGACGGCTTTGTGAGGGCTTGGTCCTTGCTTTTGTTTTCAGTTTAGGCATCATGAACACTTGTACTTTCTTCCAAGTCTTATTTCGACCATGAATAATATAGACTTTTTTCACTTAAATCTTGTGTGATTTGACGAAGTGTTTGAGAAATGCGCTTTATATTCAACATGATTGCGATCCACTTCTCATCATCGTTATCAGACTAAGTTATTAGTCAACTTCATTATTTAGGTAGGTAAGGGACGATTTTCAGAGCGTCTATCCGCACACGCCCGGACATGACCATGTCCAACTCTGGAACTTAGCCAAATTCTGATCGCCTAGAGTAATAACTTAAACATTCCTTTTGGGATGTTTTGAGTGTGATTGCGCCTAACTTTGAGCGTCAATCGAAATGGTTCATTTCTAGAAAGCAATTTGGGTATCCTACTTTAGTATACGTGCTTTGACTCACCGAACTCTGGGAATCGGTTGAGAGTCAGTCACTTAAGATAGTTGTTTGGACATCCCTATTAAGGATTTGTACTTGCGATCGTGCCTAACTCCGGCCAATCGATCGAAGTTTGTAGGAGATTCTGCCTAGATTAAAGCACAAACCTTCTATCTTGCCAACTCCGAGCAAGTTATGGATGCTCTGCCAAAATTTAGGTATGAGCCGTAAAGGCAAACTATCTCGTTCACCCTTTGAATGTTTATACTCCTACCCCCGAGACATAGGTTAGAGGAGTTGCTGGGTATCTATCTCCGGATACCAAGTGCGATCATTCTCCATGCGTTCGATCATGGACCGCAAAAGTTTAGTTGGCACCTATCTCTGGGTACCTGCACATCTGCATTTTGCACATGCAGGTTCATTTAAATAAGAAACCGTTCATAGTGTAAAATAAAGCATAAAAAGGTTCAGGAGCTCCATAAGTCACTTCTTTCATAAACATTAGAAATGACAGTTCTGTCTAGCTACACAGCTTTGATTAAATATGTACAAATTTACATTTAAGTGGAATAGCATCGTAAATGCTCACTGTTCCACGCTCGTGGGAATGAGAACCCGTTCGCTGTTGCTAGGTTGAACGTGTCATTTTCAAACTTTTGCCCAACCGTGTATGAACCTTCCCAACTCAGACTCAAGTTCTTGAGGCATGGGAAGATTCGTTTGAGAACGAGGTGGCCAATTTCAAAGGTCCAGCTTCATCATGCTTCTTATCAATCATGTCGAGAGACTCTAGCAGAAGTTCCTCATTTATCTGTGGATTATAGTGAGTCCCTCGATGAGATGGTACTTCAAGTTCAACCCGGATCATAGCCTCTAATTCGTAAGCTAGGGCAAAAGAAGAGTGGCCAGTCGTGGACTTGTGGGTCATTCGATAAGCCCAAAGTGCTAATGGAAGTTCATCGACCCACTTGCCCTTGCCCTTCTCCAATTGCTTCTTAAGAATGGACTTAATAATCTTGTTCACTACTTCGACCTACCCATTCGCCTGGGGATGTACCATTGTTGCAAAATAATGATCGTTATCAGAAATGATCATTTGTGGAACCCCAAAACGACAGATGATGTTTCTAACCACGAAGTTAATAACTTTCTTTATGGTAATTATGGCTAATAGCTCTGCCTCAGCCCATTTGGTGAAGTCATCCACAGCGATAATGGGGCACTTCGCGCCACCTTTAGGTATCGACAACACACCAATGTTACCAATACCCTAGACTACAAACGACCAGGGACTAACTATTTGAGTAATCTCTATTGGCAGGGCTCTTGGAATCTTAGCGAATCTCTAGCACTTGTTACAGTTTCTGGTGTAATCGGCTGCGTCTCGGTTGATTGTAGGCCAGAAATACCCGTAACGAAGGATCTTCTTCGCTAGGGTCTGTCCCCGGTGTGGTCGTCACATGCCTCTTCATATACTTTCCTCAGGACTTGCTTGGCTTCATTGTTGGAAACACACCGAAGCATAGGCACTGAGAATCCCTTCCTATAAAGTACTCCTTCTTGCATGAGAACTCTTGAAGCTTCACGAAGGAGTTGACGTCATTTGTTTTTCCTGCCTGGAAGGATTCCTCTCGGCACATAGTTCTTTATCATAGTTATCCATGACTCTCTCTCGCATTCGGCCTCCAGGATCCAATTGCACATCCATTTGGTCAATGCTCGGGGCCGACGGTACTTCCACCGGAACTAGACCTACGAGCTGTGCATCTTCAAAACTGGCCATAGCTAGCGAGTCGGCCTTCACATTTTTCTCTCTGGGAATATGCGTTATGGTGTAATATTCAACATTACTGAGCAGCTCAAGGGCTCAGTTGAGATAAGGAGCTAGCCTCGCTCCCTTCGCCTGAAACTCTTTCCTTACTCTGCATACCACTAGTTGGGAATGACAAAAGATATGCAAGGTTCTAAATCTAGTTCCTTAGCGATCTTAAGTCCTGTGATTAAGGCCTCATATTCCGGTTCATTGTCCGTTGCGGGAAATTCGAGTTTCAAGGCGTAACAAAGCGGATGTTCATCAGGAGTCACCAGCATGACTCCAGCACCAGAAGAATGTTAGTTAGGCACACCATCCGTGTACATCTTCCATCTGGCATATTGCTCTCCATTGCTCTCTGGAGTGTCATCTTACGTAGTGTATTCAGTAATGAAATCCGCCAAAGCTTGACCCTGGATCGCTCTCAGGGGATGACAGGTTATGTCATACTGGCTCAATTCAATGTTTCATTTCAATAGCCTTCCAGAGGTCTCAGGTCATTGCAAGACCTATCTCAAAGGCTGGTCGGTCAGAACTTTGATCGGATGAACCTAAAGGTAGGAGCGGAGTTTACTTGAAGCGATTAATAGGCAGTATAAGGGCTTTTCTAGCTTCGAGTACTTTCTTTATGCTCTTGCCAACTGCTTACTGATGTAGTACATCAGTCTTTGGATTCAGGACTCCTCACATAGGAGTGTGGCGCTTAAGCGTGGACCGATACAGCCAGATAAATAAACAAGTCCACATCATCTAGTGGCTTTGACAGAATGGGGGTCTCTTCAAGTGATCCACCAGAGCCTGGAATGCGTCTATAAATTCTTGTGTCCAAGCGAAATTCCTCTTTCCCTTTTTGATCACATCAAAGAAAGGGATACATTTGTCAGTGGCTCTGGAGATGAACCGACTCAGGGCGACGACCTTCCCATTCAATCTCTAAACGTCTTTGATCGTTTTTCATGCTTTAATGTTCCTTGGTGCTTCGATCTTCTCTAGATTGGCTTCGATTCCATGAGAGTTCATGATGAAGCCTAAGAATTTCCCTGACGCAACGTCCAATGAGCATTTCAAAGGGTTAAGCTTCATCCCGTACTTCCAGAGAACACTGAACATCTCTGCCAAGTCATCAACATGGTTCCTCGATCATGGTGACTTCACAAGCATATCGTCCACATAGACCTTAATAGAGCGTCCGATCTGATCTTTAAACATCTTGTTCAGCAACAATTGGTAAGTCATTCCAGCATTCTTCAATTCAAATGGCATGGCAAGGTAGTAGTATAGTCCCAGATCGGTTATAAAGACCGTATGTTCCTGGTCTGGGATGTGCATCGAAATCTGATTGTATCCGGAGTATGCATCCATAAACGAGAGTAATTCATATCCGACCGTTGAGTCTACCAGCTGATCGATCCTTGGGAGTGGGAAGCTGTCCTTCGGGCATGGCTTATTCAGGCCAGAATAGACGATGCATGTCCTCCACTACCCATTTGACTTTTTTACCAAGACTGGATTTGATACTCAATCCGGGCATAGGGCGTCGTAGATGAAGCCGTTATCTTTCAGCTTCTCCACTTCTTTTTTGAGTGCAGCGGATCTCTCTGGACCCAGGCTGCGGCGTTTCTATTTTACAGGAACACATTTTTGATCTATATTCAATACATGGCTCGCTATCTCCGACGATTTTCCATACAAGCCTGAGTGATTCATGGCGAACACACCTAGGTTCGCTTGGAAAAACCAACCGGCCCTTTCATCATTTTCACGCCAAGCTGCGATCCGACCTTCAGGAAGCGTGTAAGATCATCCTGACTGATCGGGATGTTGATTGTCAACTTGGCTGGAGTTTCCCTTCCATCCTCCGACTCTTTCCGTGGATCCATATCCTTATGGAACCAACTGTGCTACCCGAGCTAGGGCTCAGGTGGTGATTTCTATGCGTCCAAAGCCTTTATGTAGAGAGTCCTCTCCACATCCTTTCCATTCTCTCTTCATCTCGCCTCCTTTAGCTCGGTGACATAACATTCGCGACCAAGCCCCTGATCTCCTTGAACAATTCCCACACCATTCTCAGTTGGGAACTTCATTGTTAAGCACCACAGAGCGATGGCTGCTCTAAATCCAACAAGGGCCGGCCAGCCCAAAAAGGCATTATAAGCAGAGTAAATATCTAATACAACAACAGGCATGACCCGCATTCCCTTATGGCCGCCCTCTCCAAGTACCACTAGTAGATCCACGCATCCCTAGGTTCAGTAGCAATCCCATTAAATCCCTGGATCCGAGATTTACACGGCTTTAGGTCCTTTCCCTTCATAAGCATCTGGTCATAGGCTTTCTTGAATAGAATATTGACTAAGCTCCCACAGCTAACCAACACTTTCCTCACAATAGCATGGCCAATCATGGCCGATATCACAATCAGATCAATCATTGGTGCTCTACCCCATCAACATCTCTATTTCGAAACACGGTATCATCTGTCATAGTTCCGAGTTGCTTTGCTAGAACATCATCCTCGACGACAAAACAACTCTCATTCACTGCTTTGCTCCCACATACCGTTCTGTATCATTCCAGCTCTTCTTAGCTGGATGTGATTCTTCGATGACAATATTGACCACAAGACATTTCTCAAACCACCTGGGCCCAGCCGGGTAAACCATATCGTCACCGCTCTCTCTTGGAAAATCGAAAAACAATGACATCGTACGACATCTATAGCCCTGGCAGAATCCATGTGCCAGTCGTACTTCATCAAGTGTTGCCTTAGATCCGCCTTCTCATTATATGATGGCATCATTGTCATCACAAATCTCCTTCGGTACTCTTCACTTAGGACGACTTCTGTGAATGGATTCCAACTTGAGGAGGAACCCCACTCATCATTAGTTTAATGCCGACTCTCACTTAAGTCTCCTGACCATTTTAGTCAAACCCGACTAAGGTTGCATCTAATAAAAGGTAGTAATCATGATCCATCCCAAGTGCTTGGCCCAGCAAATGCTCTTGGTTTGTTTCATGGTACCTAGGCTCCCTGACTTGAGGAGAACCATTCGTTCAACAATTTGATGACTTCTTCGAGGCAGATCCGCTACAACTGCTTGATTTCTAGCGTTCTAGCTATCTGCAGCATGACCAGAAGCCAAGTCAACATCGTTATTCAAAAATCAAGCACCAGAACTATAATTAAATGGTTTAGTATTGATCCCTCTTGATGGATCGGTACCGATCCATAGCCTCTTGCTTTGACTTGGTCCGGGCCTTTGCTTCAATGCTCTAGTCTCGTTTTGAACCGTCTTTTGTTTCCTACTCCTATATCGTTGCTCTAACGATGAGGAACCGTCAGACTCTGAATCGAAAGGTGTTCTGTCCCTCCTGCTTCTCCTACGACTGCTTGTCAATCAATTCGAAAAATCCAAGCTCTACTTCATTTGCTGATTCAGTTTATTGCGGCTTTCTTGGAGCCTGTCTTCCATTTGCTTCATCATACGGTCCATCTCAAATCTTGTAATCACATTTGTTGGATTCTGAACTTCGTTAGCGGTTTGCTGTGCAACCTCCTCAACATGATGGGAACCAGCATTCTCAACATTCTCAGCAGCATGTGAAGTGGTGGATCAATCTCTTCTAGGAGCCATGGTAGAAAGCACTTGTGTAGATTTTCTGAAAATCTGAGTAGCTAAAAATTCCAAAAACAAAGAAAACTGGATCTATCTTTTGGATTTATGCAATCCAATAGTAGATGATGGACCCAAATAGACTAAGAATCGATTCTAAGTGAAACCACCAAAATGTTATTATCAAAATGTGACACAAACACCCAAGAATTTAGTAGAGAATGAAATTGAAGAAAAGTAAATGAAAATGAGTAAGAAACAAGACTCCAAACATTTATAGTGATTCGACTAAGTCGTTTCCTACATCCACTTGAGATTTCTATTGATTATCTTGTTGTTTACAAGTATAGTTCTTATGGTTCGATACCATTCCATAGGCAATTACAAGAAAATATGTAAAAATAGCAAGGAAGCAAAAAAATTCCCAGAAATGAGCCCCTAACCTCCTATTTATAGCTGTAGGTTAGCAGTAAATGCCCCATCACGTCTTCCTCCATGATCTCCACTATCTAGCAGCAGTTGCTCTCGAGAAAAAGTGGTTAGGTCAACAAGCAGCTATGGATCGGTACCGATTCATAAGATGATCTTATGGATCCTTTGTTAGTCCTTGAGAAGTTGGTTTTGATGACAACAACCTTAGAATAAGATTATAAAATATAAATACTAACATTATTGTTTAGATATATATGTATATGCAGAATATAAACATGCAGGTACAAAGAATGAAGACTGTACAGTATAGAGATTCAAGAACTGATGAACTCAAGATCGAAGATATCAAGTTTCAAGACTCATGAGTATCAAGATTATCAAGAGTTCAAGATTTCAAGATTAGTAATTTAGTTAGGAATTTTGTTGAAACTTCTAGAAAATCACTGACATCTTAAAATCCATTTTATTCGTGGAATGGAATCCACTTCGAGCCCGTAAAAGGGATGGAACCCTAAGTAGGATGGAACCTACAATAAATCTAGTGGAACATTGTTTTGTATCCACTAACTTTTATTCAAATGTTTTACAAAATTATATCTTGCTTTCAAAATGATTTCAAAATCTTCCTTTTTAAATTAAAAACATCTACCCTGGTTTTAAAATACTTTTAGCCTCAAAATGATCTTTATTTTCAATATCAAATTATCCTTGGTTTTAAACTATCTTTTAATTATAATATATTTAACTTTTAATATTTATACTTAGATTTAAATATAAAATTATAGTAAAATTTTATATATACCAAAATATTATTCTCTATACTTATTTATGTATTTTAACTATAGTTAAGTATATTTATAAAGTTTAAAATAGTTTTAATACAAGATAGAAATTATTTTCAAAGAAAAACAAATTACCAAAAATAACTTAGGCCTGTCGACAACCCCTAGGAACCCTTGTCGACAAGGTGACATTTAATTTCAAAAGTTTGAATTTCAAAAGTGTATATTCGTCATATCCTTTCACGAATGGACATGGCTGTTGTTCTACTATAAATAGGGGCTATTTTAAACGAATTTATAATCATATTTTCTCTGATTTCACTCCTCTTTTTCTTCCACATTTCTTTATATACATTTTTACCATTACTCTACCGAAATCACCATTGAATCTAACTAGATCATCTCTGGTTTGATTCTCTATCACTATCTCAACAAGATCCCAGTGCTATTCAGAGTTATAGACTCCTCTGTAATCAATCGAGCGAGAAAAGGTGTGATTATAGCCTGTAAAATCAATCGGGCGAGAAAAGGTGTGATTGTAGCCTAGAAAATCAATTGGGTGAACTTGTTGCCCGTAAAATCAAGTATCTCTACCCAGAGGATTGTGAATCTGGAGCGGTGTACCTCGTGGCCTTGAAATCGAGGGTGTAATTGTAAGAATTGATTTTGAAAGGAAATCCGTACTTATGTTGCGGGACTGGATGTAGGGTAACTCCGAACCAGTATAAAATCTGGTGTGTTCTTTCCTTTATTGCTTTTAGTTTATATCTGCATCTGTGTTTAATTCTGTGATCATATCTATGTCTGAATATTGCATACATTAGTGTTCAAATTAAGATAAACTCAAAAAGAATTAGTAATTCCTTAAAACATATTTCAACCCCCTCTAGTGTTAATTATAGCCTTAAGATCCGTAATTCGCATTTCTCACATTTGGTATTAGAGCAAGGTTTTCAAAGTTTCATAATATGAATTTTGAAAAAGCTTTTAAAATGGCTATGTTTGAAAAACTTGTTAATACTAGTTTAGAAATATTCAGATCATCACTGTCTCATGAGTCTGTATATAATCAATATTCAAATTCAAGTTGTCTACCAAAATTGTATGATGTGCATGAAACATGTTTTATGGGTGTTGAGGAATCAATCCACAATGGACAAATTGTGCAGATCAAAAAGAATAAATGGATACTCGATAGTGGATGCTCTAGACACATGACTGGTAATCCGGACATGCTGAATGATATAATATACAAAGACGTAGGACTGGTTAACTTTGGATACAACTCAAAAGGATATGTGATTGAAATCGGCAATGTCAGTAACTCTGAAACTCCTATTATTACTAATGTTTTGCTAGTTAAGAATTTGAAACATTATCTGCTAAGTATTAGTCAACTTTGCGATAAAGGATATAAAATTAAATTTGAAAAAGATAAGTGTCACATTGAAGATAATAATTCAACCATAATATTTGAGGGAATTAAGAAAAAGAATATTTATATTCTTAGTATGAAAGTTTCAAATGATAACCTGTGTCTTTTGGCAAATACAAGTGACCCTTGGATTTGGCATAAGAGATTTGGGCATTTGAATTTCAAACTCTTATCTAGACTGTCAAAACATGATCTAGTAAGAGGTCTCCCTAAAATGAATTTTAAAGTAGATAGTTTATGTGATGCATGTCAATTAGGAAAACTTAGAAAAAGTTCCTTTAAATTAAAAGATATGATTTCAACTTCAAAACCTCTTGAATTACTTCATCTTGATTTATTTGGTCCATCTCAAATTCAGTCAATAAATCACAGTAAATATGTTTTTGTAATTGTAGATGATTATTCTAGATTTACATGGACAATATTTTTGAAACATAAAAGTGATACTTTTGAAAGTTTTAAGAACTTTACAAAAAGGATTCAAAATCAACTTTCTGTAAAAGTTATAACCATCCGTAATGATCACGGTAGTGAATTTGAAAATGAAAAGTTTGAGGAATTCTGCAATAAAAAGGGAATAACTCACAATTTTTCATTTCCAAGAAACCTAAGGTATCTTATTTTAGAATTTTTGGAAGTAAATGTTTTATTTTAAATACAAAAGATAACTTAGATAAATTTGATCCTAAATCAGACAAAAGTATCTTTATCGGATATTCTAATAGAAGTAAAGCATACGGAGTGTTTAATTTAAGAACTAACACCGTCGAAGAAACAATGCATGTTTCATTCGATGAGAATCTCAAAAATTTTGAAGATACAAATGATGAAGAGGATTTAATTACTCAAAATCAGGAGTCAAATGAAACTAATAATGAAATTAATCATCCTAATAAAAAGATTAAACTTTAAAAAGACCATCCTATAGAAAATATACTAGGAGATATGCAATCTGTTGTTACAACTAGAAATCAACTAAGTAAAATGATCAATGTAGCCTTTATATCAACTATTGAACCCAAAAATCCAAAAGAAGCATCAACTGATGATTCATGGATTTTGGCTATGCAAGAAGAACTAAATCGGTTCACTATAAATGATGTTTGGAAACTTGTTTCTAGACCTGAAAATAAAACTATAATTGGAACTAAATGGGTTTATAAAAATAAAATGAATGAACAAGGTGAGATCGTTAGAAATAAAGCTCGGTTAGTCGCTCAAGGTTATTGTCAAGAAGAAGGAATAGATTGTGATGAAACCTTTGCTCCCGTAGCAAGATTAGAAGCCATTAGGATTCTACTTGCTTTCGCAAATCATAATAATTTCAAATTATTTCAAATGGATGTTAAAAGTGCCTTTTTAAATGGATTTGTAAAAGAGGAAGTATATGTTGAACAACCACCACTTTTTGAAGATGAAAAATTACCAAATCATGTTTACAAACTTAAGAAAGCTCTATATGGTCTAAAACAAGCTCCTAGAGCCTGGTATGATAGACTAAGATCTTACTTATTACAATCAAACTTTGAAATTGGTAAAGTAAATACTCTTTTTATTAAAAGAAATAAAAATGATATTCAACTAGTTCAAGTATACGTAGATGATATCATTTTCGGATCAACTAATTTTGAAATGAATAAAGAATTTTTTGAAATAATGACAAAAGAGTTTGAGATGAGTCATATGGGTGATTAAACTTTTTTATAGGATTGCAAATAAAACAATTAGATAATGGTATCTTTATCAGTCAAGAAAAATATGCTAAAGACCTTGTTAATAAATTTGGTTTGACTATTGCAAGTGGAAAACCCACTCCCATGGCAACCAATGAGTACCTAAGTAAAGAAGATCTCTCGAAAGATGTAGATCAAAAATTATATAGAGGAATGATTGGATCACTACTCTAAATCACTGCTAGTAGACCTGATATCATGCATAGTGTTTGTCTCTGTGCAAGATATCAAATCCCAACCTAAAGAGACCCACTTAAAAGCTGTAAAACGTATCATAAGATATGTTAAACACACCTTTGATTATGGCTTATTTTATCCTAAAAATGATTCTTTTGAATTAATATCTTACTGTGATGTTGACTATGCTGGTTGTAATTCAGACCGAAAAAGTACAAGTGGAACTTGTCACTTTTTGGGGCATTTTCTGGTTTCCTGGTTTAGTAAAAAGCAAAACACAGTTTCTTTGTCAACAACCGAAGCAGAGTATATTTCTGCTGCTTTGGCTTGTTCTCAAGTAATATTTATGCAACAAACTTTAAAAGATTTTGGTTTAAATATCACAAAATCACCAATTTATTGTGATAATACTAGTGCAATAAATTTATCCAAAAATCCTACTCATCATGCTCGAACTAAACATATTGATATCAGACATCATTTTCTCAGAGATAACATAAGTAAGGAAGTATTTACTCTCGATTATATCAATTCCAAGAATCAAATTGCTGATATCTTAACAAAACCCTTAAATGAATCTATATTTACTAAATTAAGAAGAGAATTAGGTATTTGTTCAATAACTGAAATATAAAATATAAATATATAACAAGTATAATTAAAATTAAATTAAAATAAATCAAATAGCAAAAATATAAGTACCTTGTCGACAACCCGCCTTTACCCCTGTCGACATATAACGATTTTTTTTCTTTTGAAATTTTCCCACCAAAATTCAAATGGGTGGTTATATATTCTTCTTATTTCGAAATTTTGTTCATTATTTCTGTTCTTTCTCTGTTCTAACTTCTGAAAACAATAAAACAATGGCCTCCTCCTCCAAATCAAACAAAAATTCAATCTTTTCGTTCTCTTCTCCTTCTACCGGGCCATTTCAACGAACTACGCTTGCACGAGTGATGAAAATGGAGGATTCCTTGAAGGATGCACTGCAACTTATGACTGAAATTCAAGTGGTGCAAATCAGAATGGCCAAAGAACAAGAACGACAAGGCAAAATCCTTAGAAATTTGCAACAGTTTCTAATGGACAATCACACCAATTCCATCTTGATCGATGAAGAATCTTCAGGTGTTCAAGTGCAAGAGGACAGCGAGGAAGAAAAAGAAGAAGCCCCCATGGAAGAAGAGCACGCTGAAGATGATGACAAAGTTGTTTGCGTTGGCGAAGTGTGCTTTGACAAGGATGGAAATCTAGCCGAACAACGCGGAAATTTTTGTTTCCACTACCCAAATTGCTCGGTTCATAGATCTCTCATTGTCTAGGATACACATTAGTTTCTTTTCTCTCTTCCTTATTGTTATTTGTATATGATCTTACTTACGTTTTCTACACAAATGTAAATATAACATTATATAATTAATAAATGATTTGTGTTCTCCTATTTGAATTCTCACATTATCATTATTATAAATATTATCATATATGGATTCTTAGTTAGGAGAGTTAGTTATCAAGGGCTAAGTTTTAGTTTCAAAACTAAGTGTTGATTATTTATGATAACACTATCATTATAATCACATGCACTATAGTATTAGATTAAGGGGGAGTTATATAGTTTGGAGTTAGTTTTTGTTGATGACAAAGGGGGAGAAGTATAAAATAGGATAGTTAGGCATAGATTAAGGGGGAGTTATTAGTTTTAGGGGGAGTTATTAGGATAGAAGTAATATTTTATAAACAAAGATTGTCATCATCAAAAAGGGGGAGATTGTCAGTCCTTGAGAAGTTGGTTTTGATGACAAAAACCTTAGAATAAGATTATAAAATATAAATACTAACATTATTGTTTAGATATATATGTATATGCAGAATATAAACATGCGGGTACAAAGAATGAAGACTGTACAGTATAGAGATTCAAGAACTGATGAACTCAAGATCGAAGATATCAAGTTTTAAGACTCATGAGTATCAAGATTATCAAGAGTTCAAGATTTCAAGATTAGTAATTTAGTTAGGAATTTTGTTGAAACTTCTAGAAAATCACTGACATCTTAAAATCCATTTTATTCATGGAATGGAATCCACTTCGAGCCCGTAAAAGGGATGGAACCCTAAGTAGGATGGAACCTACGAAAAATCTAGTGGAACATTGTTTTGTATCCACTAACTTTTATTCAAATGTTTTACAAAATTATATCTTGCTTTCAAAATGATTTCAAAATCTTCCTTTTTAAATTAAAAACATCTACCCTGGTTTTAAAATACTTTTAGCCTCAAAATGATCTTTATTTTCAATATCAAATTATCCTTGGTTTTAAACTATCTTTTAATTATAATATATTTAACTTTTAATATTTATACTTAGATTTAAATATAAAATTATAGTAAAATTTTATATATACCAAAATATTATTCTCTATACTTATTTATGTATTTTAACTATAGTTAAGTATATTTATAAAGTTTAAAATAGTTTTAATACAAGATAGAAATTATTTTCAAAGAAAAACAAATTACCAAAAATAACTTAGGCCTGTCGACAACCCCTAGGAACCCTTGTCGACAAGGTGACAGTTAATTTCAAAAGTTTGAATTTCAAAAGAAGTGGCTATTCGTCATATCCTTTCATGAATGGACATGGCTGTTGTTCTACTATAAATATGGGCTGTTTTAAACGAATTTATAATCATATTTTCTCTGATTTCACTCCTCTTCTTCTTCCACATTTCTTTATATACAATTTTACCATTACTCTGCCGAAATCACCATTGAATCTAACTAGATCATCTCTGGTTTGATTTTCTATCACTATCTCAACAAGGTCCCAGTGCTATTCAGAGTTATAGACTTCTCTGTAATCAATCGAGCGAGAAAATGTGTGATTGTAGCTTGGAAAATCAATCGAGCGAGAAAAGATGTGATTGTAGCCTGGAAAATCAATTGGGTGAACTTGTTGCCCGTAAAATCAAGTATCTCTACCCAGAGGATTGTGAATCTGGAGCGGTGTACCTCGTGGCCTTGAAATCGAGAGTGTAATTGTAAGAATTGATTTTGAAAGGAAATCCATACTTATGTTGCGGGACTGGATGTAGGGTAACTCCGAACCAGTATAAAATCCGGTGTGTTCTTTCCTTTATTGCTTTTACTTTATATCTGCATCCGTGTTTGATTCTGTGATCATATCTGTGTCTGAATATTGCATACATTTGTGTTCAAATTAAGATAAACTCAAAAAGAATTAGCAATTCCTTAAAACACTATTCACCCCCCTCTAGTGTTAATTCTAGCCTTAAGATCCTAATCCGCATTTCTCACATCCTTCACATTGCTTTGTGTGATGTCTCTTGTTGTTTGCTTCTTGATTCTTATCTTGTTTGCATGGTTATGAGCCCGTTTCTTGGTCAATAAGATGGATCGGTGGAGGAATGGAGTTGCTGATTTCAAGTACTAGAGGGGTTCAATAGCAAACAACATGCGATTGATCAATGGAGTTGGGAATGGACTTCTGGCTTCCAAACTTGATAGTAGAGGGAAGTGGGGCTTATCTAATGGAGTACTATGGATCGGTACCGAAACCAAGTGGATTTATCAGTACCGATCTATCACCTTGATGGTTTTTGCCTTGTAATTTTTTGGGATGGTCTTGTTCTATCCCGTGATCTTGGTTGTACTTGATTTCTGGACTTTATGGCTCTCTCTACAGGCTCCCTATAACATCCCCATTTTGAGGCCCGAACTAAGCACTACGGATGCAGCAACCATCTGTAGTATTAATTTCTGATGACAAATGCAACTGTATTAATCATATTAATAATCAGAAGTACGTGAATATGAAAAATATTAAACATATTTTTTCTTAACAAATTTTCACATTTCATTTCACAAATGATATTTCATATTCATTACATAATCCCATTCGCAAACCCACGTTTAGAGAAATTATAATTATTATAAAATACTCCAAGAGCGACATACAAAGATGCTTTCTTGGTTGATCAACGTCTAACACTTGGCAATTATACAACTTGCCATTACATCCATACAGATAAAACCAAACAACACAATGAATTAGATAGAGACTCCTAAATAGCTAGATTGCCTCCCGCACGTCTCCGGAAGCTTATTCGTCTAATTGGAAACCTGAAAACCCTTACTCCTGACCTACTCAAATTAGTATCCAAGAGTTTAAGGGGAAAAAAACTTTGGATCAGACAACAGTCTGGTGTGAATAATATACCTACCATCTTGAACCAAATAGATATCTAGTGAGACTACGCCGCTGAGCAGGACGAGTTTTCCCATTACTGGTATCATAACTATCTTAACCATATATTGTGCTCCTACATCCACAATCTTAACCATATATTGTGCTCCTACATCCACAATGGTTATAACATAATAATACACTAATATGAAAACATGCAATATACACTGGATTGCCCACCCCAAGTTATTAGACCACCCATCTAAATTTTCAATGACTATTCATCTTATTCTTAAGTGGACTACCCATCACACATATATTAATTCATTAGATTATCCATCTCCTACCATGTTGACTACCCACCACCCATGGTTTCATTAACAAAATTATGTCAACTGTTCATCTTACATGTAATTATTACTTAGATTACCCATCATTTACCATCACACATGGTTTAGCTATTCAAGTTATGTGGACTATCCATCACATATCCCATTCATTTAAAATTGATGTGGACTATCCATTACACTTCCCATAGTTTTCCTAAGTTAACTATGAACTCTTCATTCATCTCATAGAGACTATCCATCTCCGGCATGATGTGGACCATCCATCTCACATCACATAGTTTTCCTAGGATATCTATGAACCTATCACTTAACAATTTAATTCATGTTACCCGCATGTTTAACATATGTCTATTGGTGTCCCTAATTAGGTTATTCAACCCCTTAGACTTATAACATCTCAAATTTTATGCATTTGTGTCCCCAATGTATCTTGTCGAATCATAGAGAAATTAAATAAATTGGTATCCCTAATAGTTAATATCGAAATTTATAAAATTAATTACATTGGTATCCCCAGTAAGCAATATAAAGGTTAAAAAGTCGAATACATTGGTATCCTCAATGGTATGGTCAAATTTATAAAAAAATTAGCTTGTCGAAGCTAATCTACATTAGTGTTCCTAATGATAGTGTCGAAATTTACAATTAAATGGCATTGGTATCCCCAATAACAACACCGAAGAAGAAGGCTTAAGGCTCTTCGCCTTTAATAAAGAAGATAGGCGACATACACGTCGCACTTTATAGCATCAAACCTCTACCTAAGGTTAGAAAAAACAAGACTTAAATTCTTTTAAGTATAAAATACTATGCCCAAAATAAGGATGTTGACATAGAAGAAATATAGGTTACCCACCCTTTTCAAAATAAAGCTTAATGTTTGTATAACCAAGTATAAAGTCGCCAACACTGATGAATGACGGCATCAACACAATCGGCATCATTATAATTTTTTTTTACTTAGTATTCTTCAGCTACTATACTGCCAATTTTATAGGGTCGAAGTCAAAACAGGCGACACCAATGTCTTGGTGTCGAAAATCAACCAAATTGGAAGGATGCTGCGTCGCTATAAAACAGTGATGAAGACATGCGGCGTCATTGATGGTGGCATAAATGATAAGAGGCGACCTCAATGATCATGACACTAAATTTTTGAACACTTAGATGAATTACCGTAAGGCCATGCCGCTAATGATAGGTTGTCGACATGATCGGCGTCGACACAGTTGTAATCTTTCCATAACTACCGAAGTAGCTATCCCAAGTTTCCCCTTCATATTAACGACGACACTCATAGATGCGACGCTTCTATGGGCATAGTGACGATGTAATGGGATGGCATTATCATAATTATCATGAAAACTAATTTATTTCTATTAAAAGTAAATATTTTTCACCAAATCTTTCTCTTTATCAATTTCCTATTGGATAATAGAATTTCTTTACCCTAATATTTTTCAGAAATCTATCGCACTCAGTTTTCAAAGTCCCAAAACAAACTAAGTAATTAATACCCTTCATTAATTATCCATTTAAATGCTTATCTAGCATAATAAATTCATGGCAATTTGAAATCACTTGAGAAAAATCCCTAAAAATCACAAAATTTCCTAAATACCATATTCTTCATTGTATAAAAGTTTTAGGGCCAAAAACTGTATTTAATTAGTTTTCATAATTTAAACCCGAAATTAATCCAATTTCCACCTTAGGAAATTCATAAAGTATTTATTTTAACTTGAAAAATTAAGAAATTAAGAAATTATCTTTAAAATATCAATTTACACAACATATAAAAAATCCAAATCATTTAGAGATTAAAAACTTAGCCTTTACCCTTAAAACCCTTTTAAATAATTTCATAAAAATTCCCAAAATCATTATTCTATCTAAACAATGATTAAACAACCATAACTTGTCAAAACTATCAAGATAACTCAGATATTACCCATAGCCGAATTAAAATAAAAAACAAAGATGGTTTTTCTTATTATTCACCTTAGATTTGAATGGAGTTTGAGATTTGATATTGCTTTAGTTTCCCTTAGCTTTCACTTGAATCCCTTTTGATTTCATGATCCTCCTTAGCTAGTTTAATGGCCGACCTCTTTCCTTCCTCTTGATTGTTCATGTTATATGAAAAATGAGAATGATATGAGAGAGAGAGTTTATGGTTTAAAAGATGGATTTACCTATTTTGCCCCTCTCATATATTCTCTTATAAGATAAGTTTGTCAAAACAATCTCATTGCTTAATTTATTAAGGCACGACCTTGTTAATAACCAATCTCATTCTCCTTAATCATTTACATTATTCTATTTAATCTATTCAATTAAATATCCTTTAAAATATTAAACTAAAATTAGGGGTGTTACACTTCCTACCTTGATAGCTTTCAAGTTTACCTTGTCTAGTATGTACAGATATTGCCTGGTCAAAAGGCTAGATACCACTCACTAATTCACAGAAAGGTGCTCTAAACAAATTTTTCATCAGAAATAGTTCGGTAAAAAGTTCGAGTTTGAATGTGGATAATGCCCCTCTTATTGACGAGAATGATGATGATATCCTAATGAACAAACACAACAACGAAAATATGAGAGATGAGGAAGAAAACATTGATTCGTAGGCAATTAATATTGCTCGTGTTGTATGACTTGAATTATTGTTACGAATAAAGTTTTCCTTTTCCTCTTCTCATTTTATTTATAAACACAAAAAATTATTTTGATTACTTAAGTAACGATAATAACATTAGTTTCTGTATAAGAGCCTTGGTTTTACAATCGGCTTTAGGTATAAAAACTCCTAGGACCGGCCATGTCAACACGCTGCACAAAAATTTAGCTATAGATATGAGTAAACAGTCACCTTAGCTGGAATTGCTAGCAGATGCTTCTTTTTGCTTCAAAAATTCAGTATCTTTGCACAAAAACACCTCACCCTAATTTGCCTTCATTGACCTGGCAACTTAGTTGCTCAAACAATAAAAACCTGGACTCTAACACACCCTTGGGATGTTGATATGGATGAGAAACTTACCTAAATTTCATGTGAGTTCTCTAGAATTTAATTTGATTTATTTTGTGGGAATTGCTTTAGGGTTTTGTTTAAGAAATGAAGGGGATAGTTTCCTTTGTTCCAAAATTTGGAAATAAATGTACCTTAAATGAAAAAGAGCGAAAATGATCTTTCTCTTATTTACTAATGGGCCAAGATGGATATCATATTAAACCTAAACCCACTTTGTAAATAAATAAAAGACTTTCACTTTTTTTCTTTTAAACAAGTTCTAAAAATATTTAAATAATATATTCAACTTGGAAATTTTTACATTCACTTTCTCACACGTAAATAATTAGTTCGAACCCATTTTAGCATTTCCACAAGGTGGTGTTCCATTTTTTTCCCTTAAGACTCAATTTACACAATAAATTCCAAAAACAACATAATTTACATTTTAAATTTCCAAACATTGTTCTAAATATTATTTTCAACATTGCAAAACTTTTGAATAGCATATAAATGCACTTTTATAATTTTAAACACCAATTCCTATCCATTATCTTTTTATTTATTCAAATTTAATCTTTTTTTTTATAAAATTCTAGCATTATCAGAATTTCCCTTTTAAAATAAATTAACTTCAAAATTTTCAAAAGTAAATTAATTAAGTTTTAAACTCATTTTTATACTTTCTTTTCCATTACAACTTCGTGTTTCAAAACACAACTTCTATGCTTACTTTATCATCACCATTCATTTTGATAAAACCATCATTCTAATTATTTCTTATATTTCTACAAACAAAATTCCCTTCCATTTTAAAATAAATGAAAATTTCCAAAAACACATTTGTTCTCTTTTATTTTATAAAATGTAAACTTATCAAAATATTCATTTATAAAGTCATAAAAGAATAAAACTTTCAAAATTTCAAATTCTCAAACCAGGGTTATGTAATAACCCTTAAGGGGCTTCAAGAAAATTATGAATATTGATTTACCAATCTATATGAACATTCAAAATATCACTTTTGTGGCATGAGGTGTGCTCAACAACCACAAGTACGCATAGTAAACTATTTTAAATGTAAATAATAACTTATATTTACAAATTCATAATTTTAAATATTAAATGAATGATACCGATAACAAAGGTTATAAAAGGTTTATAAGTATTCTAGATAATCAATGACGTCACATGTCACTGCATATATATAATATTATACATCATATCTGAATTGCTTGTATCTAACTGGATTTTATTGTTTTTGGTCTTAACTATTAAAATCTTAATTTTATTGTATGTATTTAAAAAAGATTAATATCATAAATTTTTTTAATTTATGTTAATCCTACATTAATCTTTATTCTTATTAATTAATCTCTTGTATTAATATTATAACTTATTATAACATTAATAATTCTAATATATTCAAATAATTTTTATTTATAACCATTACAATTTTAATTTTAAATTATTTTACAACCTTAGTAAAATCTATGTATATATTATTAAAATGTTCTTATTTGAATCAACCCAAGGAAAAACATTTTTTGAACCTCATTTTAATTGGACACCTATAAATTTAGACCATTGGATTAGCAAGGTGAGTACCAGATGGAGTCGGGGGTTATCTACTCGTAAAAATATTCCTTAATTAAACAACCCTTCACCTTAGACGCCAATCTAATGCACATTTTCGGTATGTTGCCACACATATTGGTTGAGTTTTCTTATAATAACTTGTAACTTGCCTGGGACCATTGCTAGATTCGATCTGTCATGCTGTGGAGTAAAATTGTTAATTTCAAAAAATACTAAACTTGTAAAAGATATTTTGAATAAATATTTTATTCTATACTACATCATATTTATTATATCACCACAACAGAAAAGACTTTCTATAAAATCATTTCGTCGTGCTTTGAAGAGCGCTGTCTAACAACAAGATGTAATAGGACCAAAACATATCACGGTACACTCCGAAATGCTCGAAAAGTCATCTTGGTACAAAGTTTATTTTGGTGTCATGTTAATGTTTTTGCAAGGTTTAATTTCCGTTATGTATTACTTTCTACAAATTCTCTACTTCCTTTTTGATTTTTAACATAAATTTTATAACCACTGCTGTATACTTATTGCAGGGTTTAGGATATTTTTCACAATGTTTTCATCAATTTCATGTAATGTTGATATACACTATCTATAGCATTTACTGTCTGTCATGTTTTACTTTCTACCATGTTTCTAATCCTTTTTACTTTTTAACATCATTTTTAAAATGTTACATACTTATTACAACATTTTAAAGGATTACAGCTGCATTTTATCAAAGCCATGTTAATGTTTTTGCAGGGTTTGTAAAAGCATTATTTACTCTCCAAATATTTATAATAGCCATAATAATCATATTCAAAGTCATTTAACTGGATTTAAAGAACATTTACAGATATAATCTAATAACTTAAACATATGACATGCTAAACATAATAGAAGTTACACCAACTCCATCTACGAAACAATCGATAGTCATATATAATATTTCATAGACATGTTTTAAGCATAGATGGCAGTAACATAAAGTTTATAAAAAACAATCCTAAGAGGCAAAAAATGAACTGTGGAAAATCTAAGCTTGTCTTCCCCAAAAGTCCAATATCCTATCAGAAAAAAAAGCAATTAGAACAGTAAGGAACTACTAGGACTACACGATCAGTTGTTCAAACTTAAATAAGAATAAAAAACACGGTCGAAAGCATATTTTCACGTAAGCACAATGTTTGCGCTAATGATTCAAACTTTGTTCGCATTGATCATTAGTGCAAAAGTAGGCACCAGTCCACTTTGTTTGCATTATCATTGAAAGCATTGTTTTCACTGGTCAGGTGCAGGGCCGGCTCAGGGGCTAGGCCGAGCAGGCGGCCGCCTAGGGCAACCCTCGCTCGACGGGGGCAACAATTAGAAGAAAAAAAAAATGTTAGTGATGAATACTAAATTTTATATAAATATACATTGATGTCTAGTGTTAGCTTGATTGATTATACATATGGTTATTCATTGTGAGGTTGGGACTTCACTTCCCAAGAGCAATATTTTTTACACTTCTCTATTTTCTATGGTTTATTCATGTGTTGCCTAGGGCAATCAATGATATAGGACCGGCCCTGGTCAGGTGCAAACGATTTTGTTTCCATTAGACTAGTAGTACAACCTTTGCACTGTCCCAGTGTGGGACGGTGTAAAGTTTACTAGGACAGTTAGTTTGCATTGTATACAAATAATAAGCTAGTCGACTGGATACAATTTACAAGGCCATTATTTCTTTGGCGTTTGTTAATAATAGCATGATACTTCAGTTAAGACCAAAGCTTTTATAATGCCATGTTCTTATCACCATTAACTTTTGAAAGTATAATGCTTAGTTCCTACAAACTGCACTCGGTTATTTTACATAATATAGACATCAGCAGATACGGAGCTTAACTTTATTCTTATGATGTTGTATCTTTAACTATGCCAACAATAAGGCTAACTTTACTAAGGAAATTCAAATATGATCCTTACAAGAGGCAACTAGAACAAATTCGGTTGCTTTTCTATTACACTAACAGCCTCCTCAAGCCTACATCTTGACAATTTCATAGTAAATGAAAATGGCAAGTAATGCAAATTGAATAAGGACGCTGGGTGATGATGGAAACTTCCTACTAACTGATTATACATATTATGATATAATAAGAATTGTAAAAGAAATCAATTGTATTGATACTAAATGTAAAAATGAATACAATAATACATTTGTACAAGAGTCTATTTATACAGAATCGACTAAAATAGGCCCAGCCCATGTATTGGTAATCCAAGACAACAGAAGACAATAGATAGCAACCGTTTGATATCTCATAATCTTGCGGTGATGATTTATTCACAACTAGGTTATAAGATTGCCAATGTCTCTGTTGTGCTTTCTCTTCTGATAGCCGCCCTCAATTCTATCTAGGGTTTTCTTGTTCTCCCCTCTTTCATCCTTGTCTCGCGAAACTTTTAGCTCATCTTTTAATCTGAGAAAATTTCTAGCTGAAAGAGCTTTAGTTAGAATGTCAGCTCGTTGATAATATGAGGGAACATGTCTGACGTCCAATTTTCCAGCTTCTGTCCTCTTGCGTACAAAATGTAAATCTATTTCAATATGTTTTGTACGCGAGTGTTGTATGGGGTTGGCTGAGAGAGAGATGGTGCTCAGATTGTCACACCATACAACAGGCTTTCTTTGAGTGCTGAACCCTAATTCAGTCATTAGGGCTTCAACCCAGGTGATTTCTACGGTGACACTCGCCAAAGATCTGTACTCCGCCTCCGTGCTAGAGCGAGATGTGGTGGTTTGCTTTTTTGTGCACCATGAAATTGGGTTTGGTCCGAGAAAAACACAATATCCAGAGGTGGATCTGCGATCATCCACATCACTTGCCCAATCTGCATCACTGTAAGCATTTATATTAATGTCATTGCAAGCTTTTAGAGATAATCCGTGGTCTTGAGTCCCTTTTAAGTATCTGAGAATGCGTTTGACCGCCTTCCAGTGCTCGTCAAGGGGGTTTTGCATGTGTTGACACACTTTATTCACACTATAGCAGATGTCTGGTCTGGTTATGGTGGCGTACTGTAGGGCGCCGACAATACTTCTGTATTGTTTGGCGTTCTCGATGGCTTCACCTCTGTGTTTAGATAAATGCAAGTTAGAGACCATAGGGGTAGGTAAACTCTTGGCTTCATTCATGTTGGCTCTTTTTAGAATTTCTCCAATGTATTTCTTTTGAGACAGAAATATTTCTGATTTGGCTTTCCTTGTGACTTGTATGCCCAGGAAATAATTTATATCCCCTAGATCCTTGATGGAGAAAGTTTTGTCAAGAAGTTGTATAGTGTTAGTGATATCGCTATCATTATTACCAGTGATAATGATATCATCTACGTAAACAAGTAGATAAATGATGTTGCCATTGTTCTTCATGTATAGAGAACTGTCAGATTTGGTAGGAGTGAATCCAAACTTTAAAAGGGTTGCTTTCAGTTTCTCATGCCATGATCTTGATGCTTGTTTTAAACCATAAATAGCTTTGTGTAGTCTGCATACTTTATTATCATCTGTGATGTATCCTTCTGGCTGCTGCATAAAAACTTCTTCATGTAAATCTCCATTTAAGAAGGCATTGCAAACATCTAGTTGTCTTATTTGCCAATTTTTTCACAAAGATAAGGTTAGTATGAGTCGAATGGTAGTGGGTTTTACAACAGGAGAGAAAGTTTCGTTGAAGTCAAAACCGAATTGTTGTGAGTAACCTTTTGCAACAAGTCTGGCTTTGTACTTGGCTATGCTGCCATCTGCATTTTTCTTAATTTTGTAGGTCCATTTGCATCCCACAATGTTTTTGTCTTTTGGCTGGTCAACTAGACTCCATGTTTGATTCTTTGTGAGAGCATGATATTCCTCATTCATGGCCTTTTTCCATTCATCATGTTTGATGGCTTCTTCATAATTTTGTGGTTCTGTGTCACTGATAGAAGCAGAGTATATTTTTGGTTTGAAAATCCCACTTTTTGACCTTGTTGTCATGTGATGACCAGTGACTATAACATTATGTTGCTGTGCATGATCACTTTCACTTGATATGTTTTCTGAAGTCTCATTCTCATTTGATGTGTTGTTTCTGTTATCTTCAGTTTGCAGTGTGTTATCATATGGTTGTGGTGTCATGTCAGAACTGTATTCAGCTCTGGTATCTGAGACATATTTCTCTGTTGAGACTTGATTTTTGTTTTTGTTGCTTGTGGGGAAAACTTCAGATAAGACAGGAATAGGTTGAACTATAAGGCTTGAAGTGTCTGATTTTTTTCTAGCAGTGACTCCTTTTTCTGCAAAAGGAAATATGTGTTCATTAAATTCAACATGTCTTGATATATAAATTCTCCCCTTGCTGTCTAAACACTTGTACCCTTTTTGATTATTAGTGTAACCTAAGAAAGTACAGGGACTAGACCTTAAGCTTAACTTGTGCCTGTTGTAAGGCCGAAGGTATGGGAAGCATAGACACCCAAAAGTTTTCAAAAAATGATAATTGGGTTTTATACCATAAATTTTCTCATAGGGACACATGTCCTTTAAAATTTTAGTGGGCATTCTGTTTATAAGATAAACTGATGTGTAGAATGCATCACTCCAGTATTTCATTGGTATAGATGCTTGAGACATTAATGTTAGACCAGTGTCTACTATATGTCTGTGCTTTCTTTCAACTAACCCATTTTGCTCTGATGTATGAGGACATGTGACTCTATGAAGAATGCCTTTTTCTTGAAAAAAAGGTTTGAGAGGTAAAAATTCTTTTCCTCCATCACTTTGAATAATTCTTACACTGTAATTAAGTTGTCTTTCAATAAAGGTAATAAAGTCTTTTATTACATTATAAGTTTCAGATTTGGATTTGAGAAAGAATATCCATGTATACTTGGAATAAGCATCAACTAAGGAAAGATAGTACCTGTGACCCAGGGATGAGGCATGTGGTGCTGGACCCCATAGATCTGCTGCAATCAGGCTCAATGGCTGACTATGCACAATCTCAGACCTAGCAGATGGTAATTTGTGTATTTTGCCAATCTGGCAGTGCGTGCAAATTTCAGAAACAGGTGTATTGTCAAATTATATTTTATTATCTTTTAGAATCCTTTTTACAATATCATTACTGGGATGTCCCAGTTTCTTGTGCCAACATTCAACAACATTTCTATTACTTAACATGCTAGTATTGATATGATTACACCAGTTTCTCCCTATATGATCTTTATTGGACTTGATGGAAGTGAATTTGTATAGGCCTCTGTCCAAACTACCCTGTAATAATATGTTTTTATTCAGTAAAAATCCCTAACTAAGCAAAAATTAGGGTGAAACTCAAAGTATACATTATTGTCGTTGACAAATTGAGAAACACTTATCAAGTTTTTCTTGATTTTGGGTACTCTTAGTAGGTTGTTTAAAAATAATTCCCTCTTTCCTATGATACTGCCAATTCCAATATGTGATATACTTATTGCTTCACCATTGCCCATAGTTATATTTTCCATACCTGAGTAGCCTTTGTTTCCAAGATTTAGATTTTGAAGGTTATTGGTGACATGATTTGTTGCACCTGAGTCTGGGTACCAGTCTTCTACATTTAGATCTTCTGATTTGATTGAGTCATCACCATTGCTGCCTTGTGCTTTGAAACCATCACTATTAGTTTTTGACTGCTGATTTACTTGAGCCATATTGACGTTAGGTCCCTTTTGGTTTGGCTGTCCTATGTTGAATTCAGAGTTGAACCTAAAATAACATTTGTTGGCTACGTGGCCAAACTTTTCACATATTTGACATTTCACTCTGTTATTGTAGTTGTTCCTTCCTCTGCCTCTTCCTCTTTGAGATTGGTTGTTTCTTGATTGTTGACCATCAGATTTAGAGTTTTGGTTTTGTGTGGGTTTTTGCTGATTCTTGTTTCTTGGATTGAAACCAGATGTATAATTGACTGACATTTCAGACTGTATAGCCCTTCTTTGTTCTATTCTTTCTTCATGAGCAATAAGAGCTGACTGTACATACTGTAGGTCTGGAAGTGTCTTTTGAGATGCAATAAAAGTAACTACTGACTCGTATTCATCGTCTAGGCCATTAGTTATAGTGAGAATTTGTTCACTATCAGAAATCTTGT
This sequence comes from Allium fistulosum, assembly GCA_030737815.1. Lineage (NCBI taxonomy): Eukaryota > Viridiplantae > Streptophyta > Magnoliopsida > Asparagales > Amaryllidaceae > Allium > Allium fistulosum. The sequence goes on from CM060904.1 coordinate 538,947,569, forward strand.
GACCCACTGCACTTAGTTTATCACACAAATTCTTGATTCTAGCAATGTAGTCTCTCATGTTCAGGTCTTCCTTTCTTGCATTTTGTAGTTGTCTCTTTTAATGCATTATCCTTGCTGCTGATTGAGAATTGAAAATCTGTTCGATGCATGACCATATTTCATGGGAAGAATTGCATCCAACAACTTGTGACAGTAGGCTAGGGCTGATAGAGGATAATAACCATGAAGATAATAGACTGTCTTGCCTTTGATAATTTGCATAATCAGGATTGTTAACAACATTTCCTTCTTTGTCCTTTTTCATAACAGGTGGAATGGACAAGGTGCCTTTGATATAATCTTGGAGGCCATGCCCTTTCAAGGCTGTATCAATTTGGTACTTCCATAAGATGTAGTTATCTTCATCGAGAGGGATGGTTATGACATTACTCTTGAGTTTGACAAGGGATGGTGCAGTTTCCCTTTCCTCATTTCCTGATGTTACTGATGTTACATCATTTTCATTGTGATCCATTTCAGAAAGAACTGATAAGAACTGATTATTACCTTGTTTCTTGAACAGGAAAAAAAAGAAAATCAGGGGATCTTGGTGCAATCAGAAAGTTGACTGGTGCTTTCTTGATGCGAAGCTGGGGAATCTTGACTGTGCAGCCAGAAGTGGAGATGAAGACAATGATCTGATCCCTTCTTGGCAAGGCAAAGTCAGGGTACGGACACAATTCTTGATCAGAGAGGTAAATCCCCGATGATGAGAATCTATTCTGAGGGGAACGAAGTGATACTTCGTCTCAGTGATGATCGGCACAGAAAATAAATGCCTTTAGGCGTTGTGCTCTGATACCATATTATGATATAATAAGAATTGTAAAAGAAATCAATTGTATTGATACTAAATGTAAAAATGAATACAATAATACATTTGTACAAGAGTCTATTTATACAGAATCGACTAAAACAGGCCCAGCCCATGTATTGGTAATCCAAGACAACATAAGACAATAGATAGCAACCGTTTGATATCTCATAATCTTGCGGTGATGATTTATTCACAACTAGGTTATAAGATTGCCAATGTCTCTGTTGTGCTTTCTCTTCTGATAATACAACTACAACTACTTCCACATTATAGAATTTCATGCAGCTAGAGCCCAGGGCAGTTGGAAAGACAATCATACACACATGACTTCATTTCCATAACAAAAATAACATAGAGATCAGGCTTTTTAATGGCATCAATAAAGGCAAATATATATTTGCTGAACCATGCATAAAACGGTAAGAATACTTGTGCTTCTACAATCCTAAAGCGGGACTTCTCTCGAACTAATACTAAAAGTGTAACTCTTGTCAATATGTGTGGGGGGGACAAGGATCGACTACACCTCATTTTTAATTCCCCACTACATCATTGATATTTTTTTTGTTATAACGGCAACGGCTTGCAATAAGATTGTACAGAAAAAAAAGTGTATATTGATGAATAAGAGATGCTTGTTGGATCATCTTACTGTATTCCAACTTCTATATGATTTTTATATAAACAATTAAAGGGGCATTTAGTGTCATACCTTCTTTGTTCCTTATCCCCTCTGTTGTGCAAATGAGTAAGCCACATAAACACACATTAATACAGGTCCAGTCAGGCTGTTGCTATCTACAAGAGACAAAGCGGTGAATGCCTTAATTATAGCTCAATGTAGGGCTAACCAGGACAAATTAAAAGCCAATCCATGAACAATCATAAATTAATCTGATAAGTTGACAGCAAGTTGAGGTGTGAGTTTCATGATATATAGATAAGCATGCATTAGCATATGCAAAACGGTACTACATTATGAAGTTCATCTTACCAAAAAAATTAAGCTACTGGACATTTCGACATGTAATGCATTCTGAAACAATTATTTAAAACCAACGCACACTTTGTTAGCCAAAAATAACAATACATATTTGTTTGTAAATACTCACATTGAAGACATCATCATTTGACCGAGAGGTTACGTAAATTCTGTATGCAGCTTTCAAAGAGCATTTTATATATCAAAGAAACTGGCAAGTGATACAAAATTCATAATTCCAGCAATTCCATACAAAGAGTTAAATGTCTAAATCTGATAAGAAAACGAAATGATTTGATGCTTTTGTGTGAGGCTTAAAAATACTAAAAATTATGGATAAGAGCGTTTAGTTAAAACCAATGCACACTTTGTTGTTAGTCACGATACCAATACATCTTTGTATGTAAATTTCACACATTTGACCGTGAGGTTAAGTAAATGCTATGTGCAGGTGGCGAGTAATACAGAATTCATGATACCAGCAATTTCATACAGAGGGTTAAATGTCTAAATCTGATAAAAAATGAAAAGATTTTATGCTTTTGTGTGAGGCTTATAAAGTATAACCGTATAGGCTCTATCTTGTGTGCCAAATTATTATGGTGTATCTAAAGTGTAGGACCAATGGTTCACATGATTGAAAGAAAAATTATGGATAAGAGTGTATGACAACATGGATGAAATATCAGAAATATTCAGCCTCGGGTTCCATAGATAATACCAATCCTAGTTCTGCAACTCAAATGAAGTCTGAATCTGAAAAGTACAAATTCAGAATATGTTATATGTCATAACCGTCTTCTTCCCTCATCGACGATAGACTTTAAACAAAATATTCTTGAACAAATTATGTGTCGAACAAAGTTACTATAAATCACAATTGATCAAACCATGGTAGACAGCCAACAGAGTGGTAAAGGAAACCAGCCTTTATACACCAACTAAAATGGAGTGGTTAGCAAGCTCTGCTTTGAAATAGATGAGAGCATGTCACTTTGCCAATTATTTTGCAAAATTTGTGCAACTAAATTTCGAATTGCCTAGGGTAACCCAAGCACCTAAGCCGGCCCTGCTTGTAAGAATGTGGTGGATTGCACCGCACGTGCATGCACACAAACATATAATGTGTATGTGTATGTGTGTGTATGCATGTACATATGCATGCACATACATTCATACACACACATACAGGGAAGGGATCTGCTACAACCCTCTTATTTCGATCTACATAGTTCGAAATCAAATGAAAATTTGTAGATATTTTCTTACATAACTCAAGCTCATCTCTGTAAAATTTGTCTTATTTTGAGTAATTTTAACATGTTCAAAATCATGTTTCAAATCAACGGTTAGAATAAATGTTTGAGCGGTTGATATTCGACTTAACATTTTGAACATGTTAGAAGTTTTAAAATAATCTCTTTTTTGTGGACGTGATGTTTATAGTGCAGATCAAACATCCCCAAATTTCATTTTGATTTGGAGTAGTGTAGTATCGAAAATCATAGAGGGGTCGAATGTAGCAAAAGAGATGTGTAGCATATCCTTACCTACATATATATATATATATATATATATATATATATATATATATATAACATTCATAAAAAATAAGTTAAATGATAATAGCAACGTTATCGTATCATCTACATCAATGAAAAATAATTAGGCATCACTCAAAGATATTAACTATTGGGTTTATGAAACAACCAATCCGAATGAATGTAGCATAAACGGTAAATAAAATGAAATGCATAGTAAAGTAGACACACCATTCAAGATTATGATCTGAACAATATCGACGGTCTTTTGGGTCGCTGTTATAGCAAGCTACTCTAACAAAATAGTGGATCGTTCGAACCTCGTTGTCAATAGGGTTGTCAATAGGGAGGAACATCTAGGGGCAACCGATCCACCATTGCTCATGGTGCTCATTTTCTGTGAAACTTTTAATTTGGAGGAAACTGATGGAGGGTACACTACACCAAACAAGCAATTTTGTCACACTTTTTTCGTTTAATTTTGTCACGGTTATTATTGTTGGAAATTTGTAACGGTTATTACTGTTACATTGTATTATCACGGTTATTTCCGTGATAAATTTTGGGCTTTTCATAAATAACCCAAAGACGTTGGATAGAGTCGTCATTTAAGTTTCAGTTGTTACTTCAGTTGTTTGTCACGCTTCTGCTTCTGTCATTCTTCCCCAAATCAAATTAGGTTTAAGCCGTTCTATTTCAAAGCCTCCTTCGATCCAGCGTGTCGCCCCTCTCTTTCGCCTACCGCCGTTCTATTTCAAAGCCTCCACTCTTCTCTTTCGCCATATCCACCCATCTCTTTCACCGCCTTCGTCCTTCTACAAAGTCAGGTAATAATTTTTGTTTGTATTTCACATTTTTGTTTGTATTAATTTTATTATTTATTCAATTTTAATTATGGATCTATTTTATCATGGTTTGTATTTCACTTTTGTACGTTTTTGTAAAGTCAGGATTGTTTATTTTTTTTATCAAAAGTTTTTTGGTTTTGTTTTTGAGTAGCTGATATTGCTTCAAGAGAGACGTGTTATTTATTCAACTTCGAAGGGTGAATAATTTCCCATTCACTAGGTATCAATTTGTGGTATTGAAGAATCACTGGATAAAGGTTCCTTGTTTAACAGCTGTGTCCACTCTCGTATTCATGCAATCACCACCAGTTTTTGGTTTTACTTTTTTTACCTAAGTTCTCATTAGTCTTGAATAATTCATCAGCTGAAACCAGTTATTTCAGTTCAACATGTGTGCGCTCACATTATTGATCCTGGGTATGAATTAATGGGTTGGAATAATGAATTAGAAATAATATTTTTTGTGGTATATATGATATGAAATGCTAGCATCAAATTCCAACATCCTCCGGTTTTCTTAGCTAACTTTCGTCGTCTTTTGTTAATAGATTACCGTATCTTACATCTTGTTTGTAATGTATTATTGTCATAGCACTATTTGATACGATGCTTATTTTTCTACATGATTGATAAAAGAAATTTTCTATGACTATCATTCCCAAACCCTACATTTTGTTAGAATTACATTATTGCCAAGCAAAAATCCCGACTATGCATGCGCTTGTGATTTATATCGGTGTCCCTGTACACAACTGCAATAGTAGTGTGCAAATATTTTATCCTTGATCTTAAAATAATATTGCGTTTAGTAATCATAATTATTCCAATGTGCTATAACTAGAATATGAGAAATGAAATAAAAGCAATATCTAAACAACAAGAACATGAATGTTGGGAAACTGATATAGGGAGTCAAGGGTTTTGAATCAGTAACTTCTTCAGATGAAAAAACTAAATCAGTTCAAACTTCAATTATAGTTGTTGCTCATGTAACTTTCATTTCGCTTTTTTTTTTGGTTTTTTTGATAGTTTCTTATCATTTGATTCATCTTCAGTTTTGCTCCAAAAAATGATTATGATAAGTGGACTAGCTACACACATTCTTTATTTTATTCTATAAATTATTATTGAACTTTCTGGTAAACGTAAAACATATTTCAATTGCAGTTTTTAATGAACTAATCACCAAATTGTTTAATTAATCATAAGTTTTTGGTTTCTAATTCTTGAGTCATAATCATGCAATTATTTTACTACTTTTTAATGTAGTTTTTAACTTCTTTTTAATTAACTTCTTTTTACCTAAACAGCTCCAGCTCCAATTCAGTCAGGATGTAGATCTATCCTTGGAGAAATCGAATCCACCATTGCTGAAGGTACATAATATTTCTTTGGAGCATTTTACATATACATCTACAGAACTTTCTTGTTAGGGTTCTAGAGAATAATAAGCCATTGTGATTTATAGCTTGGATATTTTTGAGGATAAATCTTTTCTAATGTGTATCAGATACACATTGATTATTTTGTATCTGTTATGATTTTATCTTCTGGTATGTATTGTATATGAAGGTATATCTAAAACTAAGAGAAAGGTACAAGTAGGTTGCAATTTCATCTATTCTACCGCTATACATATGCATTGGTTAAAAGGTATAAATACTACAAAAAACATAATCGCTTTAATTTATTCTGCAACTGATTTGGTGTTATTTGGTAAATCAATATTGATTGTATTTTTCAAACTAACTGTTGCATTCGTTTGTCAGTGACGAAGCTGTTGCTGCATTTGTAGAAGCATCGGGAGGGTTATTAAGTGTGCTGCATTTGGTAAATCTCCCACACTTTACATGACTTCATAGTGTATGTTAGATATTTTGTTTACAATGTTACCTGCAGTTTGTTTTTCGTTGGGTGTTTGTTTTTGGTTTACAATGTTACCTGCAGTTTGTTTGCAGATCAGTTTTAAACTTAGTTGCAAACTGCAAATCAATTGCAAAACTACTCAGTTTTGTAACTGAGTACAAATATGAGCATTATGATATGAACTGCTGCAGCTCTTTTATTGCAATGTTTACTATTTGGATGAACTGTTCTTATCCTCGCTTCCACCTATTGTGTGTAAAAAAAAGAGGACTAAAAATATATTATGTTCACGTTAGACAAAATGTTGCCATAATAACATAATGCATGAATGCTGATTTATACTTTAGTCATAGACAGTTCTATGATAATGTGTATCATGGCTGAGAAATCTTTAATTCAAAAAGAGATCTATAAAAAATTAAACATTATATAACATCCAAATCGTTGTGTTTGTACCGAGTACAAACTATGTCTGCAATCTGCATTAGTGCAACACAGTTGGCACTTAGTGCAAAATGACATGCCAGTTTGCGTAGAGTGCAAATTGTGTTTGCACTCAGTGTATATTCGGAGCAAACTGTACAAGTTTGCACTGGGCAGTTTGCAGTCAGTGCAAACTGTGGAAGTTTGCACTCACAAAACTGAGTGCAAACTGTGTTCGCATTTCACTGCAAACTGTTTGACCGTTCCATGGGAAATGTTTGTAGCACATTGTAATATATAAGTAAACGGTGTTTTGATTGTTCTTCTTGGATACATGGTTATTCAAAATTTGGTACTCTAACTAATGGACAAAATCGATAACAAAGTGAGTAAAATTGTGATATTGATCATAAAAAATATGTATATTTTGTGAGAAAAACAAATGTCTAAATGACATGTTTTTGTACTTAGTGCTCACTAGCGGAAAAACAATGCTGTTGCCTGTTACTTGTTATAACTGAACCACGATTTATATTCGTTTGCAACAACAACTGTAAATAAAAGGTATAAAAGGGATGCTGTTACTGTATAAATTTAGCTCTCTGCTAAGCTAAGGTACATTAGTATTTGGCTGGCTGTTCTGCTAGTTCTTCACTTATTTTATTTTAGTATTTGCCTTCCTTAATTTCTTTTGAATAGAACTTTCTCGATTGAAAAGTTCTAGCATAACAAAGGCTTTTGTTAAAAATAGCTATTAATGTTCATTAATTTAATTTGTTACAGGTGATCCTACAGTGGACAAATTTGAAGGAACACATCTGGCTTTTGTGGCTGCCGGACCGAACCCATTTGATGTCATAACAAATGCAGTAAAGTGAGCATCGTTTACCTTTTTATTCATTCATGTTTATGTTGTTTAAGATAAGTTAGGATCTTCCCATACAAGACATGGGTGGATTGTTATACATGGAAAATGTTTTCTCTCCAAAAGCGCATAGTTTTGAATGAAATTTTTTTATAAGGATACATGAAAATTACCTATGCAGGTTGTTATCAGTTGCACTGATCAAAAATCATTATATTTTGATAAACTGATGATGCTTTTTATGTAGAAATTACTTAAAAAGAATTTTTGATAAATTATGTGCTTGTTGTGATTATATTTCCAAATTGTGACTATTATGTACAATGAAGATTATCCGTGCAAGTTGTGATTATTTGTGCATATCAGAAATCAATTTATTTTTTTATATTTAGAAATTACTTATAATAAATCTTGAGGTGCTATGTTGCTCCAATTGCAACAAGATTTTATAGGGGATAAAGATGACTGTTTGGGTGTCCAGCGGAACCTGTTCTTTAGTTACATTTTTCTTTGGGTTCTATTCAGAGTTCTTACCTCAAAACCAATATTTCTGCAAAATAGTTTCATTATGAGATGTCGATCTATATATTCATATACTTCTTATTCTTATTTTAACAACTTGTTTCTATGTATTTTGAACTGTACAGGACAGTAGAGAGACACTTGGAAACATTTTCCCATCGAGAGAAGAAGGTTCTCTTTTTTTTTCTTTTTTTTTGTGTGTGGTCATTTTCTTCTTTCAAAAAGCAAATATGCCCAAGTATACATGAAATGCTATAAAGTGTTCCTTGCCTCATTTTTAAAATACGGATTATAGATAAATACTCAATTAAATTTTTATCACAGATGCCAGATGTGTTAAACTGGTTTGGTTGGTGTACATGGGATGCATTTTATACTAATGTCACTGCAGACGGTGTTAAAAGTGGATTAGAAAGGTGCTTTGTTATTCACTTTAAGAACTACTTTTTACAGATGTAGTCATCGAATAAGAATCATTAATCATTTGTTTATTCTTTCAGCTTAGAAAAAGGTGGGATTCCTCCTAAATTTGTTATTATCGACGACGGATGGCAATCTGTGAGTATGGACCCAGCTGGAGTTGCTAATGATGCTGATAATTCTGCAAAGTATTTTTTTAGTTTGAAATAATTACTTTTTTACTTATTGATAATTTGCATTTTTTTATTCATTGTTTTTCCGTTATAGAATATTGAAGTTTGAATTTTTCTTTAATTTTAGCTTTGCAAATCAGCTAACAAATCTCAAAGAAAACCACAAGTTTCAGAAAGATGGACAAGAAGGGCACCGTGAAGAAGATCCATCCAAGGGCATTTCTCACATTGTTAAAGAGATCAAGGAAAAGCATAATATCAAGTAAATCTTTTTCACCTTTACAGTATTCTTGGGGCTTATGTCGAAATGATAGCTTGATCGATTTAGCAATCTAAGGTAACTTAGAATAGGTGATGTGCATAAAGATTAGAAGATACAACTTAAAAGAAAAGTATATCGATACCATTATTTCAAAAACTTACTGAATAATTTCGAATATGAAGACGTATTTGAAGTTCAAAAATAACAATTAGAGATACAAACAGTATTATTATTTTATTAATTCCCTACTTTTTTTGGACTGCCTACAGATGTGTTCATCTTTTAGTTCTTTAGGTCACCCAATGTTTCATCTTTTGTTATTTTGTTCGATTTTGTAAAACATCATTTGAATCTTTTTGCATTATACTCAAACATTTGTTTGAAAATTTGATTGGGCTTCTTATGCTAATTATAGTCAATATGATGACAATGCACATTTGACTGGACTTCTTATGCTCATTTGTTTCACACTGGCCTTATGATCATGCATTAACACAAATTTTTACATTTTATATTTGAAGTTGAACATGATATAACTAACTCAGAACAGCTTCCAAGTTTAGGTTATAATGAATCAAACCAAGCAAGCAATGCATACGATCATTCATCAGTTAAGTTTCCCATGTATTCTCAATTCCCTAAGGCTGCTTTGCTTGAAATATACCAGGTTCTTCATGAATAGAGGGTGTTAGTAGTGGGGGGATTGATGAGTTTTAGAAGATGCAGGTTGGAAGATATTGGTTGCAGTGGGTATTATAGGCGATGGTTTTTGAAGGCAGTGGGTTGTTTGTGGAGGTGTGGTAGGAGTATGCGACTGTAGCAATGGTTATAGTGCAGTTTATAAAGGAGTTATGAAGTGATGCAGTGGCAGTTTTGAATTCGTTTGGTTGAGCAGTGGTGGATGGTTTATTTTGCAATCCGGTTGTTTGTGGAGGTGGAGAGGCAGTGGGAGAAACAGTTGCTGTTGGAGAAGTGGTTTTGTATGGAGTTGAAGGTTTGGAGAATGGAAGTTGTAGGTGATGTGGTATAGGAACCGAGGTGATGCAGGGAAGTGAGGTTGAGGGTGAGCAGAAGAAGGTAGCTTAGGTGCTCCACTAAATGGAATAATGGGATGTGGTATTAGTAAGTTACTGAACACTATGTAGTTATATTCTGAAACTGTGTTTTAAAGTTTGTTATATATACTATGCTTGTATGCTATAATTTGTGGTGTTGGTATGAAGTATCCTTTGTGGTGTTTGAATGAAACATAAATGTTTGGTGTTGTTCTAATTATTGATCGTATGTTTTCTTAATTTTAATACTATATATTTTTTGTATAGATTGTTTGTAGCTGTAATAAAATATTGGTGCTATATAGTTTGTTTGATACTGTTTTAGTTATCACGGTTATAAGTGTTAGAAAATAACCTTTCGTAATGGTTATAACTGTGATATAATTTGCATTTGTCACGGTTATAAGTGTTAGAGTTTCTTTTTTGGTAACGGTTATAAATGTTAGAAACCATTGTTCTGTCACGATTATAAGTGTGAGAAATAACTATTTTATCACGGTTATAACCATGAGTAAATACTATTCTGTCACGGTTATAAGTGTGAGAAATTACTATTTTATCACGGTTATAACCGTGAGTAAATGCTATTCTGTCAGGGTTATAAGTGTGAGAAATTACTATTTTTGTCACGGTTATAACCGTGAGCAAAAGTGTGACTGAATTTGCCCACGGTACCTATTTTCACGGTTATAACCGTGACAAATTAGTTTTGTCACGCTTATAACCGTGAGCAAATTGCCTTTCTGGTGTTGTGGTAGGAAGGGAAAAATTATAGTTAACATCTGACATGCAGCAAAAAAAATTCTGCCTCCATCGTTGAAACCATTTATTTTTAAAAGCGTTACGGCACGCGCTTCATGCGTGATGATGACACGCGCTTTACGTGTGAATTGTTTTTCTATAAAGTTACTATGTTTTAACATACTCAAAACGTTTATTTGTTGTTAGTTTGAATTTTTGTTCTTCTGATTCTATCTTAGTTGCAACATCTACATTGGTATTAATTTAAAATTTTGTTTCTATTAATTTGTAAAAGAAGTTAATTTGTTAGATCTTATTTTAAGTTGTATTAAGATTTGGTAATATTTTAAAGAGGGAATTAATTTAAAGGACAAAGATTTGTATATTTTTTGCCTCAAGGACACAACCTCAATATTTTTACCATAAGGATAAACATTCTTTTAAAAATTATTCATAAGGACAAATATTTTCCAAAATTATTCATAAGGACAACAAAACTACTACCAAGCTAAAAACTGATACCTAAAAACTGCTACCGATAACTACAAACTGATACTATCAATGACTAAAAACTGATACCTAAAGAAAGTTGTCCTTCAGGATAAAATATTGAAGGCCTGTCCTTGAGGCAAAAACGCTGAAAAATTTTGTTATTGACAATAATTTTCTGTATTTTAAAGAAAAGTTTTGAATTTGTAAAGAAAATTTATTTGTTGCATGTTATATTTAAGCGGTTTATTTATTAGATCATATATTTAAGGGATATTAAGATTTGATAATCTTTAATGATAATTGTAATACCTTTGGTGTCACACTTTTTTGGTATCAACGTGAACTACCAAAAATGCCCATCTATAAATATTATTAAATATTAATACCACTTAAAAATAGGATCTAACATATAAGTTTCCTTTACCAATTCAAAACGCCCCTCTATGGATATTATCGAAATCTTAATATCACTTAAAAATAGGATCTAACAAATAATATTTTTTCAAAGTCGTTTTTTATTAATTAATAACAAAAATAAAAATTCAAACTAATAAAAAATTAAATTCATTCTTTATCAATTAATAATAAAAATAAAAATAGTTGTTGCATTTTAGAAAGTAAAATTAAACCTAATTGCATATCATTTCAACGCAAAAATGCGGTTAAATATTTGTGCAAATCATATATTTTCGATGGAATTAAACATATACAATTTGTAAAAAACAATTCATACGCGAAGTGCGTGTCATCATCACGCGCGAAGCGCGTGCCGTACCACTCGTATTTATAAAGGAAAAATTGAATTTATAAAAAAAGTTGATCCAATTTTTAAGTGATATTAAGATAAATGAGCAATTTTTTGATAGTTTACGCTGATACTAAAAGAATGTGACATTAAAGATGTTATAATTATTATTAAATAAATATGTGCTAAATTATCTAGAAGAATATTTTATTATCCGATGTGCGTATTTGACATATTCTCATTTCAGCTAACACGTAAATCTAGAAATATATTTATTGAAATATTCAAAGTTTTAACTTAGTATGAATTGTTCCGGTCCAACGAAGAAATAATAGGTTAGAAATAACAAAATTTATTTTTTGTTTTAGGTGGTTGTAAAGGAAATAACATGGATAATACTTAAATTATATAAGAGTAAAGGGTATTTTAAGAAGTTCACGGTCGGACCAAAAGATTGCGCTTGATATCATATGCTAACTTTGTAAAAAATACTGCACTTCCGATAACAACATTAAAAACCAAATAAGTCAACTGCTTTGTCCAAACACACAAATTAAAACTCTAACACACACAAAATTAAAAAATTTTAAAAATTAGAATAAAAACATAGATTAGTGGGCCATTGAACCATGTGTTACCACAAATAAATTATTCAGTCACACAAAAAAAGTAGCAAATAATTTGATCCTACAACATTTAGCACTAATACAAATACATTGTACCCATTATAACTACTCATACTTCTGTTGATTATTGGTTTAAAGTAAAAATTCATATCTTCCAAATTTAACAATAATTTAATCACGAATAAGATAACTAGCATGCAAACAACATTAGCAAAAAATAACTCGTTGTTCATTATTCTATGCAATTATCGTACTTACAGATACATCACCACGATGATTTGACTACTTATTGGAAGTAGTTATATTTGCAACAAGGGTGGATGACAAAAGTGAATAATAGGCGACATAATAAGCAAACCGTGGTCTAACTTCATAAATAATTTGAATATGCAATTTACTAATGAGTAAAAAAAATCCAACATCCCGCATCGCCAACCGACCCAAATTCGCAAGAAAACTCAAGCGAACAATCAGAAGCCTCTGCCCCTAGAAAAGAAAGACGAGGGACAAAGCAAGTGGTGAAATCTCGCTTGTCACTCGAAACAGAGACACAACCGTCCAAAGAGCCACCAGAGTCGCAAACAGAATCAACATCAAGCGATCCAAAGCACAACCCAGACTGGTGCAAGGCCGAACCTCCCACCGCTTCCTCGAAGAGGAGACTCGGTTCAAATCGGATGATGAAATCCCGATCACCGATAGCCGCCGACAAGCATGGGAAGGGTGAAAAGATATCAGAAGCAGCATCAGCACTAAGAAGCGACCCAGAGTAAGTCGAACCACGCACTGAATACGAAAAACATGGGGAAATCTCCATGAAGATTCCATCCACAACCAGATACTTGAAACGAGACAGAGCCGAAGACGCCCTATGGGAAAAAACGCAAATCTCAACCGAGTAGTTACTAGTGAAGCACACCGATAAAGGCGGAGCCACCACTTCCAAGAGAGCAGCAGCTAAATCAGCGAAAGAGGGACAATTGCTCACGAAATCACCACGAAAATAAAAAATCCCCAATTCCATTGAAAACCTTAAATGCCACAGCGAGGAAATTCAAAGGGGCAGGAAAGGGATAAGAGCGCACCCAGCTAGAAAAGGCACAATCGATCTAACGCTGAAGAAATTAGAATGAGAGGAAGAATCAGAGAATCGCAATTAGAGAGAGCTAGCAGGAGGCCATTTTTAATATGACCGTTTATAGTAAATTTTTGAGCTTGTTTTAGGTGGTTGTAAAGGGAATAACATGGATAATATTTGAATTATATAAGAGTGGAGGGTATTTTTGGAAGTTCACGGTCGGACCAAAAAATTGCGCTTCCAATCCAACTATTAATAAAGACGAGCGTTACGGCACGCGCTTCGCGCGCGAGTTTTTTTTACAAATTGTATATGTTTAGACACATTCAAGAAAAAACACAAATGTTTAATCATATTTTGCGTTGAAATCATGTGTAGTTTGTTTGAATTTTAATTTCTAAGTTCCAGTGCCTAATTTTTATTTCGTAGTTTAAATTTTTATTTCTATTACTAATTAGTAAAGAACGAATTTGTAAAGAAAGTTTACTTGTCCGATCATATTTTACAGTGATTAAGATTTCATAATATTTGTAGAGATCGTTTTGAATTTGTAAAAAAAATTATTTAATAGATCATATTTTTAAGTGATATTAAAGTTTGTTAATATTATAAATGAGCATTCTGAATTTGTAAAGTAAGTTTATTTGTTAGATCCTATTTTTAAAGGATTTGATAATATCTACAGAAGGCATTTTTGGTAGTTCAGGTTGACACCAAAAAGTATGACACCAAATATATTACAACTATTATTAAAGATTAGAGTGCAACGATGGAAAAACTAATATGCAGTATGGATATGCTAACTTTGTAAAAAATACTACACTTCTGATAACAACCTTAAAAACCAAACAAGTCAACTGCTTTGTCCAAACAAAGAATAACATAAGATACATAAAATGCAAAACTGCACCTTTAATTAAAACTCTAACACACACAAAATTAAAAATCAGAATAAAATTAGAATAAAAACATAGATTAGTGGGCCATTGATCCATGTGTTACCAAAAATAAATTATTCAGTCACACAAAAAAATAGCAAATAATTTGATCCTACAACATTTAGAACCAATACGAATACATTATACCCATTATAACAACCAGTGAAAATTAGATTGAAGGGCTTCTATTTGCAGGGTAATAAGTTTTAAGGACAGCACTTTTGAATAATTAGTTTTAAGGACAATTTACATCATAACGATATATTCATTTATTTTTTTAAGTTATACAGGAAAATGATAAATCATTTTATCATTATTTCTGTATAACTGAAAATGATAAATTCTTTTATCTTTTTCCTGTAAAATATCCTTAGAACTAATTTTTTTAGAAGTAGGGTCCTTAAAACTTATTACCCTGCACAAATAAGCCCTTGAAGTGAAAATCCCCTTATAACTACTCATACTTCTGTTGATTATTGGTTTCAACTAAAAATTCATATCTTCCAAATTTAACAATAATTTAATCACGAATGGGATAATTAGCATGCAAACAACATTAGCAAAAAATAACTAGTTGTTCATTATTCTATATGATTATCATCCTTACAGATACATCATCATGAAACGTTCATTGATTTGACTACTTATTGGAAGTAGTTATAATTGCAACAAGGGTGGATGACAAAAGTGAACAGTAGGCAACATAATAAGCAAATAGTGGTCCAACTTCATAAATAATTTGAATATGCAATTTACTAATGAGTAAAAAAATCCAACATCATAAGCGATCGGCTGCCGATAAGAAAACATATATATACAAATAGCTCGAGGTTCAAGTGCTAAATAAATAACTACCAATAAGTATCGTAGAAATGACTTAAACTATAAAATAATGAATAAATACTATCTCAGCTCGTAGCAGACCAACATTTTAGGTAGCATGTCACAGGAATCAAGCAGAAGTGAAGCATTATGTCAAGGTTTGTGATGTGTTCATATATCCCACATAATTTTGATTTGCAGCACTTCAAGTTCAATATTCATAGATTCATATCCAGTTTACTTGCATCCCTCACCTCGGTTCTCTTCTTGTGTAGTAAACAATCAATAGGATTTAATAGTTAAGTCTGCATCACTGACATGAATTACTAACTGAAACAAAAAATAACGTGGGCAGAATCTGCTGCAATTGATAGTCACATTCATAACATCTATGCACAAATTTAAAACCAACTACATTATTGTTAAAACCTACATTGAGTGGACTCAAATTTAAAACCAACTATATAATAGTTAATTAGTAAATCAATTTCCAAAGATATCGTACGAGCAATTCAAATCTCCTAAAAAATCTCAACAACTGGATAAGCTCTTTCAATCTCTTTGCAATTCTCCCTTAATTCGAAACTTCTTTTGGATTAATAGTAGATTAAATAACATATGGTTTGATTTTATTGATACAATATTAATATTTTAAATCGAATATTATTTAAATTTAATTTATTATAAAACTACTATTATTACTAGTATAACCGCACAACGATGGGTAAACCGACCGTTGTGGTATTTGATATCAAAGAAAAATGTTTTTATTTAATTTTTTTCTTTATTATTAATCTGATACAAAATTAACCGTTTTAAAAAAAAAATAACTGAAACTGTGTAAATTCTGTTATATCAATATACATCATCATATTTGTTAAAAAATGTCACCGCAATATACATCATTAAATTTTTTCATTACCTAATTAAAGAAGACTACTAATGCTAAAATTGATTTAATAAATAAATCTCATATTATTGAACTACAATGTTTAAATAAATTACCTAAAAATAATATTATTATATGAAAAACTAACACTGCTGAAGAAAAAACAAGAAATAAACTAAAATTACCGAAACAAAAAATAACTAAACTTTGGATTCTGTCATTGTTGATATTTCTTCTAACAAGAAACTTGATTCCGCCACATAATCAATAAGTGATTGAGACATAACATTTATTTTTTGTTTTTTTTCATTCATGTACTCTATTTGGGTAACACCAACTCTGAAAAGACGAGAGATCCATAACAACTCCTTTAGTTTTTATTCGTATATATCTTCACCTTCATCATTCTTAATCTTATAAAGGCCATCAGCACTGCAACCTATGATTTCCTCTGCTGGTTCATTAAAAGCAGTAATCCAAGCTTCAGCGGTTGGATCATTAATTTTCGTTACCATAATATATCTGCATTAAATGAACATATTATTACATATATTACTGATTACTATAAATAATTAACTAAACTTTGGTGCCATGGATCAGTTACAAATTAAAGATCGAGTGTTCAAAATAATTGAATTCATTGTCCAAATGATGTTTCTTTCTAAATCAATTATGAAGCAAATAAATACAGTATTGATGTTGCTGCATAAAATAAATTCATGTGTCTTTAGCTTAGGGTAAATGAATTTAATTTCGTTACTATTTTTACTATTTTCGTACGTAAAAATTCTACCATGTTGGCATAAGCTATCCACTATGATCTATTTATTTTGAGTTTAGATTTCATTTTCATGAGCTTAAGTTATAATGGATAGATCTATTTATTTTGAGTTTAGATTTCATTTTCATGAGCTTAAGTTATAATGGATAGTCTGTGGATGTTCTAATATCTTCATGTGATCCAATATGAATGCAAGACTGTGAGCGGGTGATCCATTACTATAATCTAAGAACGTAATGCTAATATTCCCATTCCCATTCCCATTGACAATATATTCAAACACTCAAGTCCTGTTGTTTTTTTTTCCTCCATTTGAACTTCGTACTCTTTCAGTACAACTAATACATTTCGTGCTCTCTGATCCCTTCCTGACAGCTCTATTTTCACTGAATCTGATACCTCAGTCACTTAGACCATTCTACACTATGTTGCTTATCAGAACAGACAAGTTGAGTAAATTGCGGTTGATCCACCTCAATTGGTAAATTGCCAAAAATGGTTAAAAAAATATATTCTATGATGACCATTAATGTTTCTCTATGATGACCGTTACTGATGCCAAAATTGAGTAATGCACTTTGGGTATATTTCACAAATGATAATATATTTACAGAAGCTAGAGAAAAAATAATGCTTCTCTTTGATGACCATTAATGTGATATATCAAACCATAATTATGTTAGGATGATGTAAAATACGAATATTTTTTCAGTTGCATTCTCCTCTTGGTTCCCACAGATTTGTAGTATCAATCCGTTGCAAGATTTTTTCCTTTTTTTTTTCTTTTTCTTTTCTTCTCTACTTCCCATAAATCCATGGTTTCGCTAGATTAAGGAAAGGAAACCATTGAACAATTTCCACAACTTTGAATTAGTTGACTCTTCCTGCCAGATCACAACAAACATGAATCATCGCTCCCCAAGTTGAACTTTCAGGTAATATTCTTGTTTATGCCATTGTTTAACTTATATTTCCCTCTAAGTTTTTAATGTTATCATACAATACAGGGATTTTTCACTTCCAATGGCAACACGGAGTTAACTGACTTTGTAATGTGGTTCAACCTTATAGTGTTACGGTGCAGTAGAAACACTGTTTTCCCTTCAGTTTATTCTCAATGTGGTATTAACTTTGGAGCGGTAATATTTTTGATCAGATTTGTTCATTGATTGCTGTTTTCAATTCTTGGTTTGTTATTTTAAGAAAGATACCCCACTTATGCATGCTCACCAACTTTGCGATACATGGTATACAAACATTTGATTCCCTAATCTTAACTTCGCTGTTCATTCTACGCTATTCACTTCAAGTTCAGTCACCCATGATTGGATATGCTCACACTAATACTGTGCCACAAACGGTAATCAGCCTTGGCTACCCCATACGATTACTTCTACATTAAAACCAGTGGCAGTGAACACATATTTACAGCTTTCTGAGGCAAATACAACCACCTCCTTTCTACATTAACCTACGTGCTGTCACTAACATGCGCAACAAACACTGAACTGAGCAAATTACAACGCACTGACAACATGCTCAGTCTGCCCACAAAATCCATTACGTTGTGCACTCTTAATTTTACTATACACCCTTACCCCTCATAGTACACCCTATTGTGTAACATTTTCACAGTTATATATGAAATTTAGCGGCACACTATTCCCCAGTAGTTCCCCAATCACTAACATTACATATCGTACTCTCTGCGGCGAACGTGTCCAGGTTTCGTCAGCTGAATGCAATATAAAATTATTAATGCCTAAAATTTGCATTCTTAAAAAGACTTAAAATTTGAATTCTTAAAAAGACTTAATAATTAAACTCATAATCTATCGATTTTTTATTCTATTCTATATAAAATTCAATATGCAACTCTTTATCTCCTTTGCCCATATAATTTAGATAATAAAATACTTTTTTCTCATGATTCCAAGATATTATTAGCAAATCAGCCACTTAGAATTATTTATGTCTCTCTTTTGTTAAACTATTATGCCATAAAATCTATCTCTTCTTATTCCCATATCATCTCTTTAACCTGCTACAATCGAACCGTTCCTGCTACATCATCTACAATCAAAATATCAATTCATACCCAGACTCCATTTCTTCTGTTTAGGTTTTCTAGAAATTTCCCCTGCTATTCCACGCGTTTCATCCTACTTCCAATAACCACAACCCTTAATGTTTCCAGTTGTATGGAAGTTTATATTCTACGAATCTGACGAAATTGTAGTTGATCCCCTCCTAAACTTATACAATTTCATGGAAGTTGATCCCCTCCTTTTTCCTTGTATATTTTTCCTTTAAATTTAAAGTTTACTGGTGATTTAATTTGCTTTCAGCTATGTATTGGTGTTATCTTTCAAATATTGTTTGCATTGACATTTGATGAAAAACTGTCTCTATGTATACACTTGGAAAATTAACAATTAACAGTAAGCTCATGCTGTTTTGAATTAACTATAATAAGTTTCTTCAAATAGTGCGACATCTACTGATGATCTTGGATATTCTTTACATATTGCTTCAACCAGATTCTACACATATTATTACAAATATCAACAAAAAAATTATCATATGATCATCGAATAATCTTTTATCGTAAAGATTACAAATAAAACATAAATTTGATAGATAGACAAATAAAATTAGAATTATAGAAAATTTACCTTTCGGACGTTCGACTGCGATGTTGATACCATCTGCACATGATCAACACGATCTTCAGATAATTGCTCATCGTTACTATGCAATGGTGGTGCATTCAAATCAATTGGAAATATAGTCTGCATCCCATTGATCTGAACATGTGATATAAATTGTTATGGAAATTTCCAATCCGAGACCGCTCGAACACAATTCCCAAACGCAGCGGAAAAGCTAGATCGCGATAGACGATGCAAAACAACCAATCGATAACTCAAATCAATCTCAACCAAAACCAAGATACGATCACAACACCGAGATAGGCAATATATAAGAGCAATAACAATAAGTAAATCACACACCGATTTATAGTGGTTCCACTAACAACTTGTTAGTGTACGTCCACTTTGAGAGAGAGCTTTTATTATTACCAATGAAAAGAGTACAAGAGATTGTTTACAATGATCAACTAATCACTCTAGAATATATTTGTGGAGAATAGGATTGAAGAGATTAGGATTCACCAAAACCCTAATAGAAGAATTAAACCCTAGATTAGAAGTGATTAGCATATCTCCAATAGGCAGCTGAAAATAACATTTATAATAGGGTAGAGATCAAAACCGAATGACCAAAATACCCCCCAATATCAGCACAAGCAAAATAGAAGACCCAGGCCCGAAACTGGAAAACTGCCGAAAAACGGTCGACTGGTCATTTTTGGACCAGTCGACTGCTTGCTCTCTGGACAAAACCGGTCGACCGGTAGAAATGGACCGGTCGACCGGTTTTGGGCAGCAGTGCACAATAGTGCACTGTTTGCCCCCGGAAACCCCCCCGAGCTCCGCTACTCCGGCCGCTTCCTCCTACGCCTCGCTACTCCACTCCTCTTCAACTCCAACATATCGTGTCGCCAAAATTTAACACTCCACCTCGACACTATATCCATCTCCATCACCAATGGTACCATACCATCATCAACACCGATAGCTCCAACTATCGCCACTTCTACCTTCACCAAACATGAATGCTTCCTCAATGGGTTCCGGCAAGGCCACCCCCCATTGCACTTCACCAACGAGTTCAGGCACAAAGCCCCCACCCGCTAATGAAGTGTTGGAAACACCCAAAACCAAAACGATCTCACCAAAGACCCGAACACTTAGGAGTGTAAACTAGTGTTCGCCAAGAAAATAGAACCACAATCTCACCCCAATACTCTTCTTCATCTACCAACCAAAATCCTCTCTCACCCGTGCCACCCCGTGGCATCTAGCACTCCTCTAAGCAAATCAAGTTCGAGCAATGCTCGAACTTCCCAAACGGCAATGCTTTAGTAAACATATCCGCCGCATTATCCTTTGTGTGCACTTTCCGAAGATATACTTGCTTATCCTCATCCATGGCTACCAAGAATGACTCCCTCACTTCAATATGCTTAGTACGTGAGCTAAACGCCAAATTCTCCGCCAAATGGATAGCGCTTTGGCTATCACAATGAACATCGATACTATCGTGTCCAACACCCAAGTCACACAACAATCGCTTCAAATAGAGTGCCTCCTTAGCCGCCTCCACCGCGGCTATCAACTCCGCCTCCGTAGTGGATAAAGCTACTACGGTTTGCAATCTCGATCTCCAACTTATGGCCGTGCCACCAAGTGTGAAGACATACCCGGAAGTTGACTTTCTCCTATCTCTATCACCGGCGTAGTCCGAATCACAATAACCAACCAACTTGCAATTCATTCTCCCACTACCGCCAAAGACAAGACCATGAGATGACGTACCTTTGAGATATCTCAAAATTAGCTTTACGGTTTCCCAATGCGATTTCCCCGGATTAGCCATGAACCGACTAACCACCCCGACGGCATTTGCAATATCGGGCCTTGTACACACCATGGCATACATCAAACTACCAACCGCACTTGCATATGGCACCGTTGCCATATAAGCCTTGTCCTTCTCCAAGATAGGTGAACCTTTACTCGAAAGCTTGACATGCAAAGGTAAAGGTGTAGTTGTCGCCTTTGCATTCTCCATGCTAAACCGGCTAAGCACTTTCTTGATATAATCCTTTTGAGTTAATTTCAACTCAAAACGCTTCCGATTCCTTTCAATCTCCATGCCCAAAATTTTCTTTGCTTCTCCAAGATCCTTCATCTCGAACTCCGATTTCAATTGTAATTTCAACTTGTTGATTTCATTCTTGTCCTTGGAAGCAATGAGCATGTCATCCACATACAAGAGTAAATACACCCAACAATCATTTCCCAACTTCTTGAAATAAACACAAGCATCTTTGATGCTTCTATCAAAACCATTTTCAAGCATAAAATGATCAAACCTCTTGTACCATTGCCTAGGTGATTGCTTCAACCCATATAGTGATTTCTTCAACTTGCACACCATATTTGACTTCCCATTTACCTCAAAACCTTCCGGTTGCTCCATGTAAATGTCTTCATCCAAGTCACCATGCAAGAAGGCGGTCTTCACATCAAGTTGCTCCAACTCCAAGTCGTGAATAGCAACTATGGCAAGTAATATCCGGATAGAAGTATGCCGCACAACCGGTGCGAATATCTCATCATACTCCTTTCCCTTCCTTTGTGCAAACCCCTTAGCCACTAGTCTAGCTTTGTATCTCCCATCGTCCTTCACCTTGTAAATCCATTTGCACCCAATAGCACGGTTTTCTTTAGGAAGTGGAACCAAATCCCAAGTTTGATTCTTCATTAACGATTGCATCTCTTCCTCCATGGCACAAACCCATTTCGAGCTATCACTCGAATTCATGACGTCATCAAGGTCCATCGGCTCATCTTGGACTACTATAAGCGCATAGTCCATATTATCACAAAAGCTAAGATAATTCCAATCACCATATCTCTCGGGTGGTCTTATAAGACGACGACCCACCCGAGTAGCAATACCATCACCCGGACTCCTTTCGGCTCCACCTTGAGTCGAATCTTCTCTAGAATCGTGCACATCACCTACACTACTAGAGGCACCTTGTGGACTATGTGATGTACCATCAACCGCTCCCTCCTCACAAGCATCTTCTACTACTCTACTCTCTCTAACCCTTGGACAAAATGTGGGAATAACTTCCTTCTCCTTCGATTCACCATGAACCAAATCCGGAACATCCGATGAGCTCTCATTCTCCTTGAACATTGCCGACTCATCAAAAGTAACATGACGAGAGTTTATTACTTTCTTCGTTTCCGGATTCCAAACCCGATAGCCTTTCACTCCTTCCGTATAACCAAGCAAAACCCCTTTGAAAGCTCTAGGTTCAAGCTTATCATTTCCCGGATCATGCACATAAACGGGACTTCCAAAAACACGAAGATAGCTCAAGTCAATACTCTTACCTCTCCACACTTCCTCCGGAATTTTGTTATCAATAGCCGAGCACGGAATTCGATTAATAATGTGAACCGCGGTTGACATAGCTTCGGCCCAAAATCCCTTAGACAAACCCGATGTCAATCTCAAGCATCGAGCTTTCTCTAGTAGAGTACGGTTCATCCTCTCCGCAACTCCATTTGATTGCGGATCTCCCGGTGTAGTAAAATGTCTCCGAATGCCATGATGCTTGCAATAATCTAAGAATTCTCCGGAAACATACTCCCCGCCATTATCGGACCTAAGAACCTTCAAAAATTTACCACTCTCATTCTCAACAAGAGCCTTCCATACTTTGAACTTAGCAAATGCCTCCGACTTGGCCTTCATTACATACACCCAAACTTTGCGAGAAAAATCATCAATAAAGGAAATGTAATACTTTGCTCCACCCAAGGAAGCAACCGGTGCCGGTCCCCAAACATCCGTGTGCACATACTCAAGAACGCTTCTTGAATCATGTTTCCCTTCACCGAATGAAACCTTTGTTTGCTTCCCCATGACACACTCTTCGCAAAACTCTAGCTTGTTGAAACTCTCTCCACCAATCATCTCCCTTTTCCGAAGAATCTCCAAACCCTTCTCCGAGACATGGCCCAATCTCAAATGCCACAACCTAGTCGCATCCAAGTCACGAGAACTATCAACGCCAACACAAGTTTCACCTTCTATGGTCACTCCTTGAAGCAAATAAACACCATGAACTTTAGCACCTTTCATAACCACAAGCGCCCCCTTCGAAACCCTCAAGCAATCTCTCTCAATAGTGATCTTGCACCCCAAAGAATCCAATTGCCCCAAAGAGATAAGGGACTTCCTAAGTCCCGGAACATAGCGTACATTAGTGAGAGTACGAACTACTCCGTCAAACATCCTAATTTGCACGGAACCGATGCCCTTCGACTTACACATAGCACCATTACCCATAACAATCGAATTTCCCTCTCTAGCTTCGAAAGAAGAAAAACAATTCCTATTAGGCGTCATATGATAAGACGCCCCCGAATCGAGCACCCATTCGCTACCCGAAACATCCGATGCCACCGCCGTCAATACATCAACTTCTCCCTCACTATCAACACTCTCCACCGCAACCGATGAAGACGCCACTTCCTTCTTTCCTTTCTCCTTGTCCGGACACTCATTCTTCCAATGACCGGGCTTCTTACAAATATAGCACTTGCCTTTCTTTTCCTTCGACTTTCCTCTCCAACCGGGATTCCTAGATTTGGAACGACCCCGGTTATCCTTCTTCCAATGCTCCTTCTCCACAAACAAACCTTGACCATTCCCGGCACTACTACTTCCTACACTCAACTCCTTCATTTGATCTCGCAACTCCTCACTAAGAAGACCCGTCTTGACATCATCCAACGTCAATGTATCACGGCTATAGATCAAACTATTTGAGAAACCCGTATAACGGTCCGGCAACGAACATAACAATATCATCGCCTTTTGCTCTTCCTCAATCTTCAAATCTACCGCCTTCATCTTCATTAGCAAATCATCAAACACATTCAAGTGTGCCTTAAGCGAACTCCCCTCTTTCATCTTATACGTGAAAAACGTTCGCAACAAGATCAAACGATTAGTTAGAGACTTCTTCATATACAACTCCTCTAACTTATCCCAAATTCCCTTAGCGGTCGTCTCACCACTAATTTCGGAGATAACATTCTCTCCCATAGCAAGTTGAAGTGTAGTAAATGCCCACTCTTCCATTTCATCTCTCTCAACCTCCGATATGTCCGCCGGCAACAAATGTGTATCAAACACCACCCTATGAACCCGATTCCTCCTTAGAACCGCTTTCATCTTCCATTGCCATTTTTCAAAATCATTATCGCCATTCCACTTATCAATAACCAATTGCGATCCCGAAGCCGCATACGAACCACGTACATACGGCGCTACACCACTTGGACTAACCATTGAGGGAACACTAGAGTTATTATCTGATTCCGGCATTTCAACAGACACCTACCGACTCCAAAGCTCCGATACCAAATGTTATGGAAATTTCCAATCCGAGACCGCTCGAACACAATTCCCAAACGCAGCGGAAAAGCTAGATCGCGATAGACGATGCAAAACAACCAATCGATAACTCAAATCAATCTCAACCAAAACCAAGATACGATCACAACACCGAGATAGGCAATATATAAGAGCAATAACAATAAGTAAATCACACACCGATTTATAGTGGTTCCACTAACAACTTGTTAGTGTACGTCCACTTTGAGAGAGAGCTTTTATTATTACCAATGAAAAGAGTACAAGAGATTGTTTACAATGATCAACTAATCACTCTAGAATATATTTGTGGAGAATAGGATTGAAGAGATTAGGATTCACCAAAACCCTAATAGAAGAATTAAACCCTAGATTAGAAGTGATTAGCATATCTCCAATAGGCAGCTGAAAATAACATTTATAATAGGGTAGAGATCAAAACCGAATGACCAAAATACCCCCCAATATCAGCACAAGCAAAATAGAAGACCCAGGCCCGAAACTGGAAAACTGCCGAAAAACGGTCGACTGGTCATTTTTGGACCAGTCGACTGCTTGCTCTCTGGACAAAACCGGTCGACCGGTAGAAATGGACCGGTCGACCGGTTTTGGGCAGCAGTGCACAATAGTGCACTGTTTGCCCCCGGAAACCCCCCCGAGCTCCGCTACTCCGGCCGCTTCCTCCTACGCCTCGCTACTCCACTCCTCTTCAACTCCAACATATCGTGTCGCCAAAATTTAACATAAATTAGTATTCATGATTGATCAAAGTAGAATTATCATTAGTACAGAAATATATGTTTATCCATTATTTTACATGGCATGAATGTCTTTTTCTGACAATAGGTTCATTGAAATAGAATAAATATATTCATACCCACAGTATGAATTATCAATCATTACCCATGTACAAGCTTCGTTGTAATACATTTTAAAAATGAAACATACAACTATTGAGAGATTGAAACTGAAAATGATTACCGTATCAAAGATTGATGTTGATACCACATGGTTATCATCGTCATGATCTTCAAATGGTTCCTCATCATTGTTCATTGAAGGCGATGTATTTAAATCAATATGATACGTATTCTTTGTCATATATGCCTGAACATGGTAAAAGGTAGTGATTAATTAAACAAAATAAATACATTAACTCATTTGACAAAACAATGGAATTATGCCAAATAACACAATAAAAAAGTATGATCTAATTTTGATTTCCTAACAATTTCATAAGCACAATTTAAAACTCTAGGCTCATTAATTGTTAGTGTTTGCTTCCCAATTTCTCTGTACATCATTTCTTCTTCTGCAACTATAAAAATTCTGTTAATAAATCAATTTCAAATGATTTTATCCCAACTTATAAAAAATAAATAAATCCTATGTTTAACTATAAAATCAAGTTAAACAAACAAGCAATGAAAACAGTGAAAAATCAAATGCTAAAACAACACAAGAGGAAACACAAAATCTTGCTCATGGTATACAACTAGTTTCACTTAAAAGTGAAGGTGATACACAGTCTACAAATGCCTCTGAAGCAAAAAGCGAAGACAGGTTTAGAACCTCTTCAGTTCACAAGAGGAAACACAAAATCTTGCTCATGGTATACAGCTAGTTTCACTTAAAAGTGAAGGTGATACACAGTAAATGCATGTTCACTACATCAACTTCTGTATTTGAATGTTGTGTCAGCTTATTCATTTTGGCATGGAAATTAGGTAGAGGGAAATTTATGTCGGTGGTTAACAAATGCTTACTTGTTGCTGCAATTATATCTATGAGGGAAAGTTATGTCGGCGATTAAAAAATGCTTGCTTGTTGCTTCAGTTATTTCTATGCCTAAAGTGAACATTTATAGGGATTTAGTACTAACTATAAATGGGATCGCTTTACTGAATTGATGTTTCAATTGAGACATTAATACACATACCTATCGCAGAGACCTACAATTCATGAAGAAGGAACTTACCTGGAAGAGAGGAAACGATGCGTCGTACTCTAATCCAGTGAGTGCCGCAATTCGTGAAGGAGAAACTTACTTCAGCTCTTTCTGTACCAAGCAAATTTCAACCGTCTTTCCCTAAATCTTGTCACTTCTCCAAATTCTTGCCTCTCTAGTTTCGAAACCCTAACTCCCCTACTCGAGTTTCCTCACCACGCAACCATCTGCCACCATATAAACTGCCACCGTCATCGGATATACCGCCTCTAAACACTATCTACAAGACCATCGCACGTAGAGCCATCAGATTTTTACCTCCCTTAATCGATTAGAATGGGTATTTATTGCTTTTTGTATTCCGTTTTTTTCTAAACTAATTGTTGAGCGAGTACGTGGAAGAGAGGATTGACCGGAAAGAACGGAGGTGAAATTGTCAAAGTGAGAATAAGCGGCGAGGAAGAGAAAATTCGGGGGAGAAGGAAACGGGAAAAAGAACGAGAGAAAATACGGGGGAGAAGGAAACGGAAAAAAAAAACAAAACAGGGGGAAGTAGGCGAACCTCCCTACGGTCGGTTTGATTATCTCATCTCATTAAATAATTAAATAATTATATAACATTTAAACATTTGATTAATTAAATTTGAAACTCTTCGATAATAATAATAATAAATTAACATAGTCGTTACCATTAAGTTTTTCTGATATAATTTATAACTTCTATAAATTATTTAATTAAATTGATTTTGATCAAATGCTAAGAGCTACGATTGTAAGACTCTCATGTGTGAACTCTACCCTTAATAATATTTGAATAGTTCAAATAGTAAAGCATGTATGGATTTTTGCTAAATTACATTAATATACTCGAGTTCAGTTGCTTAAACACCACCAAGTTGAAGTCCTGCTTCATAATCATTTAAATCTACACCCTTAAACAACGGTATGTTGTGCACGTTGCCATTTCATTATCATTATGTCATTTAAACATCTAGAGTTTGATCAATGGTCAATACTCTAATAACGTTCATATTTAATTGCAAGGTTTGAACTTCGATATCATTGGTTCAATATAATATAACATTTATCGATTAACAAATTACTAGTATCGTTGATTTATGATTGTGTAAAATTCGAATCATGCTGGCACTAACTTTTTTATCGAAGAAGGCGAATCCACTCTAGAATAGTGTTTCACTTCATGTGCCTTGACTTGCGTATGATTGTAACGTAAGCTCATATCACGTTATTGGTCATAGCCAATGTAAAACTTCCACACATAAGATTCATAGTACACTCCCGATTCGAAAAACTGTTGCACGTCATCCATGAGATCTTTTATTTGACTTAGATACGATAACCTACAAAAAGTTCTTAGTGCGTCATCATGTGATCATTCCAAATGACTACAAATATATAACCTATTAGTGCCCCCAACCAGGTGAATACTATTGAGCTTCAAATTTCCTATTAGTTAATAACAATCAATCAAATAGCAAATCTTGAAGTTATGATCTTACACAATTCTCTTGACCTGAGAATACTATTGAGCTTCAAATGTGGATCATCCACTTCAAATGTTTAGCATTCTAATGTGGATACTCCACTTCAAATGTATTATGAAGTTCAATCTGACAACAAATGGTTTAATCTTGATATAATATGATTACAATACCCCAATGGGGAAAAACTTGTACTGGTAGCACTTTTTGCTGCTGAGACAATAATATACATGAGATATTTAGCACATTGCGAAAAAATAAATTCAAGATATTTTCTACTCCGATATCAACCAGGTGAAGGAAAAATAGTTATTAATAGTTTCCGAACGGCAAACTTTCTTGCACATAGCTTGTGATATGATATAATAATACCTATTTTTATAATGCACTTCAGCTTTCTCGGTCAAGCAATTCAAAATATACAGTAAACCACTCGTGCTCTACAAGCATGATATCAAAAGAATACATTGCATTTATCAACTGCAGCAATTATGCACTGTACTAGTTTTTATAGATACTTGCTGAAAATATAATCATACCATAAGCAGTAAAATTTAGCAAAATACAAATTGCTTTATTAGTTCTATGTCATTGCATCAAATGTAAAGAGAAAAACTTCAATACAAATAGCAAGCGCAGAAAGTTTGGAGCTAAAGCATTATAAGGTTCAAATCAAAACCTAAACTATTTGACCACCTGACAATCTATACATTGTTATCTCTTCCCCATAAAAAGATAATTCTAAAGTTGGATCATGATCACCAGAGTCATATTGCAATTCGCAACATTTGAATAACATATCTCATTGATAATAATATAGAACTTGTTTCAAGGAGATGAACTATTTTGGGGTTTTATTTATTTATTTTCACCTTGATGAACTATAATGGTGTTTTTTCTTTCTCTTTTTATAACAAGACGATCATCTAAGATGTATAATCCAATATACATCCCAATGCCTCTTTGCAAAATTGTATACTTGCAACTTGCAAATCTAGGGTTTCTTTGGGGAATCTCATACTTACAAATCTGAAAACAAATAAATAAGAAGTACATGGTCCTACTTCATGGAATATGAAATATAAGATTTTATGAAACCAAAGAAAATAATCTGAAGTAATCCAAGGATCAAAATTCCGTTTTTCGATCTGATCGAGGATGATTTTTGAAATTTTGGTTCAGTGCCAGAAATCTGGGTATTTATTTCTATGTAAATACGTTAATAAAAATCAATGCTAACATACATTAACACTAAATTCTTCAAATTACATACAAGATACATATTTTCATATAAAAAACATACAACATTCAATTTTAATATCAAAAACTATTCCTTTAACCGTCATATGAATTGCAGCAGTTGTTTTCATCTTGTGTTGGATTATAATACATTGGATAAACGTACTGTCGCATATAATCTGAACCCAAAAATATTCTTATCATATTACCAAATGATGAGGGTTCATTTTTGCTGCTAGAAGTTTCACCGATATATGGTTCATTCGGTCTACTATAGGAATAACTTCCAGTATAACCGAAGTCTTTAAAATTAGGAACATCATTTGAAACATTTGTGCCGTCATAGTTATATTTACATTCCTGATCAACATGTAATTATTTATCTCTTCTAAAGTTTGGATTGATCTTTAAGATTGACTAGTAGTGTAACACCGTACACCGTCACCAGTCATCACCCAAACCAATATTCTCATTACCAGCATTTAGTATAGGTGTAATTTGATGAACCACTAATTCACTATTTTGATTTCCAGTTCTTTGTACAAGTACATTGCCATCTTCTGACTATGGATTATCATTATTATCATCAAGCACTAAAATTTCAGTTTCCCTAATTCATCTGTTGTCATTTGTCGTATAGCACATTGTCTTCTTAACCACATATTGTATGTAATGTACATATATTAGAAAACAAGTATTTGTGCATTGCAATGTGTTTACAAAACGACCTATTACACGACAAACAACAACCAATCGACTTAATGACCAACATCCACTAACATAATGAACTAAAGAAGTTGAAATTCCATTTTTTGATGAAGATAATTATAATCCTTGGTCACACAATGATGATGTACCTTGACAAAAAATAAAAATTGTGAAACTAGTGTTTCATCAAACGATAACTTTAGTAGTGCTACTGATGAGAATATTAGATTTTGTGGTTATGGTGTTGGTTTTATGATCGGTAATTCCTAAAAACCAATCCAAACTTACTCTAGAAAAGGTGCAAATGAACGTGAATATAAATGTAACCATGACAACGCATTTTTTAAATGATGTTCCAAGTTGTAATCATTCACAGATAAAATCAGCACCAATTTTTTATCACGTTAAATAGAACTAATAAATGTAGAAGTACATTCTCGTCTAATATTTATTCTGGCTTGTCTCATTCAAGTAACCAAGTTTTTATTGGCTGGTAGTGTTCCAACAACTTTAACCTTCTATCGTCCGGCTTAGTTTATATCTACCAAATATATTTTTTATGTTACAGTCCTAAATTTTGGATTATTCAATTATTATAGTAACAGATGTGTGTGTACATTGCTACGTTTATAATTATACTACCTAACTTAAGTTGCACAAAGTTTTCCTTAGTAGTCCATGCAAAAAGAATGATAGATATGATGGTGTAAAAAATTAATCAAAATAATGATATATGTGAACCGTTGTAGATTAATGGACTTATGAGATTATGTTATAAGTTTAGACAGTTGAAAAGAAAAGAAGTAGAAAAGATTGATTACCATGCAAAAAATATGTGAATATTAGGCTCAGGTCCTTAAAATTAAACTTAATACACGAAAACTCCTTCAAAAAAAAATTGTAAATTAGGTCTCTCGAATTAAGTTACTGAATAATTGCATACATTTATGCAATTATATCCAAAAATTACATAAATTTTCACAATTTTTTGGTGAATAATTGCGGAAATTTCTGCAATTTTCCAGTGAATAATTACGAAAATGTCTGAAATTTTTGGATATAATTGCATAAATGTATGCAATTATGCAGTAACTTAATTATAGGAACGTAATTTACATACTTTTTTTTACAAGGATGTTTGGTGTATTTTGAAACTTAATAGGGATTTTAGCCAAGCTGTCCCGAAAAAATTCTATGAAGAAAGTATTATTGAGATAAATCCGTATTTACTTATTTGACTCATCTAGCTTTTAAATTGATGGATGGGTTGAGTCACATATAACTCCAGAATTAAAAGTACAAAGATTGAGGCAATTTTTCATAAATTGTGTGCATTGTGATTCATTGGTTAATGGAATACAAACTGCAAAAATAATATCTAATCAAACCGACCGTAGGGAGGTTTGCTTACTGTCAGTTGATGAAAATCAATTTCTCTGCAGTCCAACAAAACAAGCATCCGTCTTCCACTGTTGTGCATGATTTTCGTCCTTTTACCTCGCTCTGGTCTTCCCTTCCAATTCTGAAATCGGGATACCGAATCAAGCAGCCCAACTCCCAAAGTGAGGCGTTAAAACCCTAATTATCTACCGCATACTCTCAAATCAATTTTCCGCCTACGCCTCATCTCACCAGCGGAAGCAATGATCGCTTCTCAGCACCTCATGCCGTAGCATCCTCTCAACCTCCAATTTAATTCGGCGTTGTCTTGGTGATGCTAGCGATGCTGTCATAGGATGGTGGCTGCAGTCAGGCGAGTTGTAGTATCTGGCTTCTCCCAATCCTTCAATGCAGGTATAATATTTAATTTTTGTGGATTTGGATCTAATTTTCCCAGAATATGTGCTTGAAACAAAAACAATCATATTCTATTTTTAATGAAAAGCGAGTTGTTTGAACTAAATACGTTGTTTGTAAGATGCTCAGATGACCAATCAATATAATATTACAGCTATTTTATGGTGAAGAAACCATTGAATACTAGGTTGGTCAGCGGTAAGATTTCTTAGGTTGGAGATCTTCTTTGCATTTACAGCTACGTTTCATGATTACTCTTATCATAATGATGTAGTCAAGGAGGATTTGGAATTTTTTAGCGATTCATAATATCTTTCATGACCTACCCGGTTTAAGTTGAAATTGTCTTTTAAGGATAACCTACACCACAATTTAGTAGTTTTATTTTAGTATTAGAGTTACTGTAACATATCGTGTTGCACTAATCATGCCATGACATTATTATTGTCGATGTATATTTACATAACTTTGTGGAGTGTTCATTCTCATTAGCACTTGTTTGTTATTTATTCCATCTATGGCGTCAATAATTTATCTTTAATCTTTTCATTGTAGTTTAGGTTTTGGTGGGATTGGGAGTGTTAATATGTTTAATAAGTGTACTATCACTATACTTTTATGATAACTATTTCTGGTCTACCTTACTCGCAATTCAAACTGATAATTAATGTTGGCCTCTTAAATTTAATTACATATACATTAGTTTGTTATGGTTATAACTGCGTTTCCAGTACTATTACAGTGGACTCGAACATCTTTTTTCTTTTGGGATAGAGTGCACTCAAATTTCTAGTACAAGTCTAATTTATTTTAAGTTGGACATTCTTTTTTCTGACTTTATATTTAGGGATACAGAGCTTGAGGTTCTAATATCATTTATGGAAGACCAACATAAACTAAGATTATGAGTTTGACTAATATAATCAAACAGACGATACTTAGATAATTTTATCATATAAATGTTTTAGAAACAGACATGTTTATATATGTACTGCACTGACTATTGCTTTAAAGTACAAATAGGTCAATCAAAATGGTCCGGCTAAAGATTTGTTTATACACTAATTATTGAAGTTACAACACAGTATATGCTTGTGCTTTCACTTTGTATATCATTGCATATTAAATACCGACTTCTGTAAATCTCATATGAAAAAAGAAGGCAAAGAACTTTATGTAAAGTTCAAAACCGAGGTTTTGTTTTTGGATTTTGAGAGAATTGTTTACTATGGATTTAAGTACATGCACGAGAAGCATAACTATGGATTTACAGTTTTTACAATTTTTTTTCGGACAAATTTTCAAAAGAAACTTATTTTCAAAACCATTTGCACGAATATGCCAGGTTGAAAACTATTTGCAGATATAGGCCAATTTTGCCACCTCAGCGTTGAGCTGGATTTTAAAAAAAAAAAAATAACACGGGGCGCATTTCACAAATGCGCCCGTTTTAATTTACACCGGCGCACCTGCCAAATGCGCCAGTGTAAATTATTATCTCCAAAACAGAGACCTGAAAGCAATACTCATTTCATTATTTTCACTCAAAATAAAACATTCTTTTCCAACATCCAATTCCGAACCTATCTTTCACTCAGCTCAAAAATTTATCAACATCTACTTAAAATCGCAAAATATACAAGGATTACTAGTCGGATTACTTCTATCAGCTATTTGACATCAATTTGAAGGTAAAATTATATTTTAAACTCAAACCCTAGCTCAATTTGGGGTATTTTCATATTCTACTTTTCACATGTCCATCCTCTCATTTTTATGCTTTATTATGTCATTAGTATTTGTGTAGTAATTGATTATTCTAAAATTCTTGTGTAGTTTGTCGGATTTCATCCCAATTATTTGCTACTTTGATGGAAAATTGACTATAAAAGAAAACAATACACCGGTATATGTTGGTGGTAAACAAAAAGGTTCAAAGGTTAAATTTTTTTGCTCCTATCATGAACTAAAAGAAACGGTGTATAGGGTGACAAAAATTAATTCACAAGAGTATGATGTAAAATTAGTAAGCAAGTGGGTTACTAATTCTGGATCTTCTGCTATCGACGTAAATGATGATGAAGATGTCGATGCTATGTTTTCCGTTAATATGAAAGTGATTGAAGTATTTGTAATAAAAGAAGAGTTGAGACATTTTGAAGATGCAATTACCACTAATTTGAACCAACATTCTACTCAAATTCTTGGTACTATTCCGAGTTATCCTTATCAGAGCAATCCAAGTCCAGTATTTCCTACCTGTGTGAATACAAAGTAAGTAATTTTGTTAAAGTTTTATATTCGAGTAGTTGAAATTTACAACGTTCTGATCTCATACTATTTTTTTCACAGTGCTACGGTACATCCGGGTGGTTCAAGCTCTAGATTGGCAAATGATCAATTTTTACACTCCGTTCCTTCAAATGCTAGAGAGGGTAATAATGATGATGGAGGTTGTAGTTCACCGCATATAGATAGTATGCACATTGCTTCAATGGATAATGATATGTCATGGATGGATAATATGGAAGTTAATAATGAAGCGCTAGAGTTTGAAATTAATCATGAGAACGAAAATGAAAATAATGAAGCATCTTTGGTGGAAGAAGAAGATGATGATAACGATGAACATATGGAATTTGAGATGCCTTTGACGGATGATTTATGTACTGCGAAAATTATGGCAGCATCGTTGATTGAAAATGTAACTCCTATTAGAGATGTTTTTACCTCAGAATGTGTTGATTCTGGTTTTCAAGTGGGAATGCAATTTCAAACAAAGGAAATACTTATTCAGCAGTTAAGTGAGTGGTCCATCAAGAATTCTGTTTCTTTTAAACCCATAAAATCCCGCAAAACAGAATACACTGCGATTTGTAGTGTTGATAAAAATTGCCATTGGAGAATACATGCAATTATCCCTAAAAAATCATTGATGGGGTGGTGGGAAATTAAAAAATATGATGGCAATCATACTTGTGTTAATCCGATTATTAATTCAAATCATAAACAAGCTACAAGCAGGTTTATTGCTAATAAAATACTTCCTTTTGTGAAATCGGATTTGAACACCACTCCTTCTTCGATTCAAGTGCTAATGTCTGAAACTTTTTTTATCAAAATCAGCTACTTCAAGGCATATAGAGCATTGCGTAAATCACTTGAGAGAGCATGCGTAAATCATATAAAGCATTGCGTAAATCAATTTAGTTTTGAACCTTCACAATGAACATCGAAGTAATTACACTCATTTACATCGAAGCAATTACATTCATTTACATCAATTTGATTAAATTTACATTCAATTACATTCACACTTAAACATTTTTTTCTTAAAGGGCTGGTACCCGGTCCTGTGAATGCAAGTGTTTTGTATCTTCAGAATGAACATCGAAGCAATGATAGAAACTTGATGCAGGTATTTTTCAAGCAAATTAAATTTAACATTGAGTGTTTGTTTATGCAAGTGTTTGTTTATGAACTTGATGCAAGTGTTTGTTTATGAATGTGTAGAGTGATGAGCCAATTGAGTGTCATGATCATTCAAGCAAATTAAAATTAATCAAGTCTAATACTCCAAGAGTTCAACTTGCATTACAAAGAGCGGGTTTCAGGGAAATATCTAGATTGGGTTTTTTCAAAATAGATCATGCACTAATTACTTCATTGGTAGATAGATGGAGACCGGAGACTTCAACTTTTCATTTTCCTACTGGTGAAATTTCCATCACATTAGCAGATGTTAGTTGTCTTCTAGGTGTTACAGTAGAAGGAAATCATGTTACAATCAGACAGGTAAGTAATTACGAAGATATTTGTCAATAGTGTTTAGGTGTGATTCCACCTCGAAGTGAGATAAGATGTGCAACAGTTAAGTTGACATGGCTTCGCAATATGTTTGCAGATGAGCCATCACCGGATGCTTCAGATGTAGAAATTGAATATCATGCGAGAGCGGTTATTCTACATTTGATATCTTGTCGTCTATTTCCCGATCATTCTAAAGGACGACTAAACCTTTTTTGGTTATTATTTTTGCAAAATTTGGATGAGTGTGCACGATATTCTTGGGGCAGTGCTATATTGGCAACATTATATAATGAGTTAACAAATGCTGCACTCATGAAATCCAAATCGATAGCTGGTTGTCTCTCGCTTTTACAGGTATAATATGCATAGATATATTTGTTATAACTCACTCATATGTAATATTTAATTCTATTGTATTTAAATTTTTTGCAGCTTTGGGCATGGACACATCTTCCCATTGGCCGTCCAAATGTGACTACATCCATGCAGATCGACAGAACATTGCCTTATAGTGCAAGGTAGTTAATTTCCAACTACATTTACATGTGTGTATTTTTGTACTAATAAAACTCTAATTGTATAACTATTGGTATAGTGGTTTGGTTCAAGGAGTTGGGTTGAGTCTCCAAAGCAAGTGGCCACTTTCTATCGCGACCAGCTCGACATGTTAACAGATGAAGCTGTTATATGGAATCTGTACACACAGGATGTGCTAGTCGATCTTCCGCAGATATGTCTAAGTGGGATGCATAGTTGGCTTTGTAAGACACCTATCATATGCATGCGAGATGTACAAATGTATAATCATGATCGAGTGATGCGACAGTTTGGTCTTCATCAACACATACCTGATCCAT
Source organism: Allium fistulosum (assembly GCA_030737815.1). Lineage (NCBI taxonomy): Eukaryota > Viridiplantae > Streptophyta > Magnoliopsida > Asparagales > Amaryllidaceae > Allium > Allium fistulosum. Next base: position 538,984,446 of record CM060904.1, read on the forward strand.
GCGAACCAAAGCCAGATTTGGAGTTTGCTATCGTCCAGTGGAACGATAGACATAACCGTATCGTCCACCAAAATTTTCCTACCATTCCTATTTCGAAATACATGAGTTGGTACTGGTCGATTACTCGAAGATTCATTGTTGCAGATCGGACTTCTCACGAACGAGCATACACCGCTCGTGCACCGCTTGAGCGAGACGTGGTAAATCTTCACATTACCGTGATATTTTAAGTTCGTTCACTTGAATTATGTTTCTAATTTTGAATAAATAACTGCAACTTGTAGGTCGATGTACTAGAGACGGTAGGAAGAGGATTGGACGATATCGGACATGGTAGAGTACCCGAACGAGAAGTCCAACCACGGTGTCTTGATTTGAAGAAACTTATGGACACACTACTTTTTAGAAATCGATTAACACGGCCAAGCTCTTCCGAACAAGCTATGCGGACTAGAGAGCGAAGAACTAAAAGAAGGCAAGATACACACCAATCGCAAGACGCTGGACCTTCTCAACCCCCACCTACTCAAGACGATCCAACTCAACCATGAGTATTCCTATTTTTATTTGCTTTTGTAACCGAACTATTAGTTTGCTTTTGTAACCGAACTATAACTTCTACTTTAATTTGAATGTAATCGAATATTAGTTATGTTATGCTAGAATTTATTTACTGGTAGTTTTATGTGTTTGCTTTTATGTAGATAAATATTTGCTATCATTTAAGATTGTTCGTTTGGATTTGAATTTTGTGTATTTGGATTTGAATATGAAGCTTGTTGTCCAGGTTTTAGACCTGACATTTACACTGGCGCATTTGGCAGATGCGCCAGTGTAAATTAAAATGGGCGCATTTGTGAAATGCGCCCCGTGTTATTTTTAAAAAAAAATCCACCTCATCGCTGAGGTGGCAAAATTGGCCTATATCTGCAAATAGTTTTCAACCTGGCCTATTCATGCAAATAGTTTTGAAAATCAGTCTCTTTTGAAAATTTGTCCTTTTTTTTCTTCAGTACATTTTGACTAAGTATTAGTTTAATTCAGACAGATAAAAGCTGTATGATCAAATTTACTGTAAACGTTGTAATACTGGGTTTACAGATTTATTTGGCTTGTTTTAGCCATGAATAATATTAGAATGAATTGGATTAAATTGAGCCCGACCCATTGTCGATGCAAACTAATCTATGACAAATGCACAGTACGGAGGAAATAAGCGATTGCAGAATTCAAATCTTCGGTTCCATCAAGAACCTTGTAGTGTAATTCAGAACACGGGTCGTATGCACTCTAGAGTGCATTATTTTATTTATTCAACCCCAAATATTTCGCTATTTGCAATATTTCATCAAACCCCAAATTCTTTAGTATTTGTAATATTTTTTTTCTTATAATTAAAATGATCTTTTTTTCAAATACATTGTCGTCATGATGTAATTAAATTAACAGTGCACCAAATATAAATATTGATTCAAATAATATATTCAAAAAGTCGGTTTTTCCACCGTTGTGCGGTTGTACTAGTAAGGACAAAATATTTGACTATAACAAGCATAAAAAAACGAAAAAGAAAGAAAAAAAAGTTCAAACAACAAAAGAACATTCAGATAGATTAGGACGATGTAAAACCATCTCAAGGAATGAAAAACCAAGATGTTTGTAAAAGCTTCTTCCTCTCTCTTGCGTTCTGTCTTTACTCCTTGCAATTTCAAAATAAATCATCTAGATAGAAGCACAAATAAATCATAAAAAATGTTTAAATAAGAAGATAATACATACCAAACAAGAGATTAAAATGCAGCAAGGGATAATCATCAAAATTAGCAAAAAGCCCGTTGAAAAAAGGTAACCAATTATATTTACAGTTCTTTCAGAAATTTTGGAAGAGTGGACATACATAAAGGTTACTTAGGTAAATGTTAAGCGACAACATAAATTTTAAATACAGCAAAAAAATCATCTACTTCCATTCTCTTCGAGATAGAATTCAACGGCAATATAATTGGGTTTACTACTTTCTTTCTCAAGGTAACTCCACTAAAACTGTAGCAGTAAAATAAGAATAACAAGATATTGAAATTTGTGTATTTGAAGTACAACTCATCAAAATCAAATGACTATAAAGTAAAAACATACCTGAAGAGCATTAAAGCAGAACTTGCTAAATCATTCAAACAACAAACATAGCAAGGTTTGAAGTATATTAAAACAACTCTCACCCTTTTGGATTGGAAAAACTAGGCTCCGTTTGGTTTGAAAATAAATTTTGAGTTTTCAATTTTTAATTTGTATTAAAAGAGTGGTGGGAGATGAGGGGAGGTGGAAGGAGTTGAGAGGGAGATTTTCCATATCATCAAAAGCGGAAAAAATAAAAATTTGTGTTAAAAAACTCGCTCTTCTTCCTCTTCTTTCCCCTTTCCCCCTCTCCGTGCCGCACTCTTCTTCCACGCCGTTTGAAGTACGAATTAAAAATGAAAAACTCAAAATTCATTTTGAAACCAAACGGACCCCTAAATTCTAAAAAATACAGGTCCATGACCAAGCAAGTCTTATAAAAATATGTACAAACTTGAAATTCTTTAAGATCGTATAATGAAACCACAATAGCGGAATGATACATGCACTTGTGCAAAATAACACTTCCTGTTTGGCTTTAGAAAATTCATTATAAGGGTAGGAACTTGATGCAAACAATTATCTGGATGAAATGAAAGGAAAGTTCAAAACTAGGATGTGTGTGCACATGTGGTGGTGTGTGTGGGTGGGTTGGGGGCACATTGGGTGTGTGCAGGTTTGGTTCAGAGCATAGCTAAGGCGGAAAAAATGTAAGCTTTATCTTTATTAATAGTTATCTGGAAAGCGCAATCTTTTGGTTCGATTGTGAACTTCCTAAAATACCGTTCATTTATATATAATTCAATTATTATCTATATTATTCCATTTACAACCACTTGAAACAAAAAATAATTTATGTTATTTCTAACATATTATTTCTACGCTGGACCGGAACAATTCAAACTAAATTAAAACTTGAATATTTAAATGAATATATTTCTAGGTTTGCATGTTCACTAAAATGGGAATAGGTCAAATACGCACATCAAATAATAAAAAATTCTTCTAGATAATTCAATACACCTTTAATAATAGTTAATAACACCTTTGATGTCGCATTTTTTATCAGCGTAAACTAAAAAAATGCTCCTTTATCTTAATATCACTTAAAAATTGGATCCAACTTATTTGATAAATTCAAAATTTCTCTTCATAAATAAAACTAAATCTTAATATCCTTTAAATATATGATCTAATAAATAAACTTCTATAAATATTACTAAATCTTAGTGTAGCCTAAATATAGTATGGAACAAATAAATTTTGTTCACAAATTCAAAACTTCTCTTTAAAAGTATTAACAAATCTTGATACCGCTTAAAATAAGATCTAACAAATTAACTTCTTTTACAAATTAATAGAAACAAAAATTCAAACTACCACTAATGTAGATGTTGCAACTAAGATAGAATCAGAAGAACAAAAATTCAAAATAACAAATAAACTTTTTGAATATGTTAAACATATTCACTTTATAGAAAAACAATTCACACGTAAAGAGCTTGCCATCATCAAGCGTGAAGCGCGTACCATAACGCTCGTTGCTAATAACACCGGTACATCGATCTCGCTCAATACTAACACAAGCACTGCCAAGAAAAAAAATCATGAAAAGGAAAACCCTAATAATTTGTTGACAGCAACTTGATATGACAGTTAACACGATGCACATCTTCACATGAAGATTGAAACATTTAACCTCCAAATCCATAAAGAGTCCTTCCCTGCCTCTTCAAAGCGTACACAACATGCATGGCAGTAACAGTCTTCCTCCTTGCGTGCTCCGTGTAAAAGTTACAGCATCATGAATCACGTTCTCTAGAAATATTTTCAAAACCCCTCTGGTTTCTTCATAAATCAAACCGTTGATTCTCTTGATGCCTCCTCTTCTGGCCAAGCGGCGTATGGCGGGCTTGGTAATTCCTTGGATATTGTCGCGGAGAACCTTGCGATGACGCTTGGCCCCGCCCTTTCCGAGACCTTTGCCGCCTTTTCCTCTTCCTGACATTTTGAACCCTGGAAATTGATTTGGGGATTTACTTCTAATCTGATAAATCTGTGCTCGACGATGGATTCTCTTTTGGTTGGGTTCGGAATTTATAAGGCGATAGCAATCTGTGTATGAGTACTGTTTCCTGGGGAATTGACCAGGCAACTTAGTACTTGGCCTCCCCATCGATCAGTTAAACTATTGTTCGGCATCACGTTACGACCGGCATCCAAGAAGCACTCGGCGTCCAAGCTCATTCGGCGTCTATGGAACGTTCGGCATCAATGAGCGTTCAGCGTGTTAAGACCGTTCGGCACGAGCGCATCGTTCGACATCTAAAGGGCGTTCGGCATGGGATAGTGTTCGGCATCTAGGAGCATCCGACATTGAGAAACGTTCGGTATTGAATACCATTCGGCCAAAGAAGAACGCTCGGCATAAGATCGTTCGGCAACCAAAGATTGTTCGACCTCCCGAGTACGTTCGGCTAAAGACATCGTTCGGCCAAGGGACGTTCGGCATATGAGGGACGTTCGGCATCCATGAATGTTCGGCCTACAAGGTACGCTCGGCATTCCCGGACTGTTCGGCGTTCCAGCCTCATTTGACCTGCATCCCTCACTCAACACCACATCTCGTCCGGTACATATCTCGTTCGGCAATCACCTGCATCTCGTCATCCAAGGTCATTCAGTACAAACGGATGTTCGGCATTCAGAGTGTCCGGCCTCACCTCGTTCGGCATAAAGGGGGAGGCTCGACATTCTGTCATTCGGCCTCTCTGGTTCGGCACACAGAACTTACACTATTTGGACCGAGTTATTCAGCTACCAGGCCCACCAGGGAAGTCCAACCCACCTTCGTCTATAAATAGAGAGGCAGGGGCACAGTGAAATAGACATTTTTTCGAGAACACTAGGGAGACTCTGCCGCTTTCAAGACTCGTCCACTTTACTTAGCAATTGTATTCAAGTAGTTGGCAAACAGATTGTATCTGTAATCAATTATCAAGTGAAGCAATAAAAATTAACCTCAAAGTGGACGTAGGCAGTTACGCCGAACCACTATAAATCTGGTGTTCTCGTCTTTGCATTCAATTTAGCATATTGATCTTTGTTTAAATTTACTTTCATCATTTATCTCTCTACACAATCTTTCTCAACGAGGTTAGTGACCAATTTTGGTACTAACACTTTGGTGCTTTCACTGAGAATCGAATTCTCAGACCTTAGGGATCTGCTTTGAAGCTACTGGATTGAATAAATCCCCCAAAGAAGATCCGATTCATTCGTAGGACGTCCGTTGATTCTACTCAGAGTTCATACCAATAACTCTACAATAGCAAGACCACGTACCAGATCAGCCTCTCATAATGCGGACGCCCATGAGACTGCTAGCGTACAACAAGCAAAACCTAGCAATCAGCAAGCAATTCTAGGTGCAGGGACTACCGCCCAGGACCAAATGCCGGTTGTCACCAGAATAGAGTTCAATGACTTGATGAGAGAACTCAGGGAAAGTAGGAGACAACTCGGAGAGCAGATGCAAGCCAACGCCAACCTCATGGCACAACTCACTCAACAACAGCATCGGAATGTTGGGGGCAATCCCGCTCCTTATTCTTCATCCGACAGCTCAACTTCGTCCGATGAACCTCCCAGGCGTAGACGCCGTAAGACTGAAACTACGCTGGCAGGTGCTGCTATCCGAACAGCTGGAGACCGTGACCAAGCAGGAGCTGGAAACTTAGGAGCTGGAGTGCAGGTGGAGGCTGGAGGCCCAGATCATCAAGATGCCAATGATGTCGAACTTCAAGATGCACATTTGGCAGATCGCCAGCAGAAGAGGCATCAGCCTGATCAGTTACGTAGAACAGACTCCAACCTTCCACTTTCCATACAAACACCAGACCTGACAGCCATGATCAGACAATTGATGAAAGAGAATCAAGGCTTATCAAACGATGATTGGGGAGTGTCAAGAAGTCATACTCCGTTCACAGACATTGTTCTACAGGCAGCGTACCCCAGAAAGTTTAGTATGCCAACTATCCCGGCATATGAAGGAAAGACTGATCCCAGACAGCATGTCATGAGGTACGAATGGATGATGGATTCAGCTAGAGCAAATGATGCAACCAAGTGTAGGTGCTTTCCAATAACTCTATCTGGGATCACTACCATGTGGTTCACCCGACTTCCTCCGCGGTCCGTATCCAGTTTCGAGGAGTTGGCGAAGAAGTTTATAGAACAGTTCAGGATACACACTACTCGTCCAAAGGACGTGATGTCTCTATCAAGTGTAATCCAAGCTCCTGGGGAGTCATTGAAGGAGTATTTACAAAGGTTTCATTTTGCGGCTACTGAAGTCAGTAATCCCAATGACCATGCAATTCTTATGGCTGTAATGCGAGGTGTGGATCCGGATTCAGAATTCGGAGACTGGCTGGCTGGAAAACCTCCAACTACGCTAGAGCGTTTTTACTCAAAGGCACATCAGTTCATAAGGAGGGAGGAAACCAGGTGGATAAGACGAGATAAGGCACCAGGGCCTGCTCAGGAGTCCGTAAAAAGCAACATTGCTGTGAAGCAGTCCGGAGACAACTCGGGAAAAGTTCAAGTCAATGTCCAGAACAAGCCCGGGCAATCTAAGGAATCCAGAGGAAGAAATCAAGGGAAGAAGAGAGAAGCGGGGAAATGGAAACCGAGAATTCCAACCTACAATGAGTACACCCCGCTGAATGCATCTCTTGAGAACATTTACCTATCAACCTGCAATACCTTTCAGTAAAGAAAACCACGTCCAAAGGAGTCAACCGAAGAACAAAAGCGGACCGGGAAGTACTGCCGCTTTCATGAGACTTATGGGCACAATACTAAAGAGTGCAGACACCTACACGACGCTATAGAGAAGTTGATTAGGCAGAAAATGTTACAGGAGTTTGTGAAGAATCCGCAGGAAGATGGACAGGGAGTATCCAATCCAGGTTGTGCACCAGCTCCGCGTCATCCCGAGGAGCCTGCTCGGACCGTGGGCAGACTAGTCATAAACACGATCATCAACGGACCTCATCCTGCGGATAAGAACTGGCAAGAAATGGAACGGTATGCTAGTTCCCTGAAGCACGCAGACTTCGAGTGTTGTTCCAACGTAGAGGACAGGACCCCTGCTAAACAGCTGCGCGTGATGACAGACGGTATAGTATTCAGGAGCAGAGATGCTGACCAAGTAGAGGCCCCTACCATCGACCCGATGGTCATATCTGCGACAATCGGGCCGGCTTATGTGAAGAGAATTTTGATTGATTGTGGAAGTTCCATTAATATCATCTTCAAGAAGGCTTATGACCAGATGAAGATGGAGATGAAGGATTTGAAACTGTCTAAAGCTCGTATACATGGCTTTAATGGCGCGACAACCGATGCAGTGGGGTATGTTGAGTTACCAGTTTAACTGGGACAAGGTGAGCGTAGGAGGTGCGAATCCTACCTTTCGTAGTTTTGGATGTGGATTCTCCGTACAATGTGTTCTTGGGTTGACCAGCCCTGGCTGAGTTTAGGGCAGCATTAGCCCCGTGGTGCTTGACTTTGAAGTTTCCGACTGACAAAGGAGTAGGTGTTGTTCACGGCGACCAGGCGACTAGTCGTGCATGTTATGTGGCTGAGCTCCGAGAGGCCCATCGGAGGGAGAAAGGAAAGGCTGCGGACAATCCCGTCCGCATCCAGAATACCGACAATTGACAAATAGTCCCCGAGCCCTGGCTCGGGAAAAATTCTTGGATCTACAGAGACATAGATCCGAGAGACGACGATGAGGAACCCAGGGAAGAAAAAGCCGCACCGGCTGAACCAGACGATTGACATTTCAGTCAGTCGAGACGATCCGTCGCGAGTACTGAAGATCGGATCACAACTCATCCCCGCAATGACTGAAGACCTTAGTGATTTCCTCCGAGCGAATCTTGATGTTTTCGCTTGGACACATTCTGACATGTGTGGGATTTCTCCCGCTATTACGAGTCATATGTTGAACATAGACCCAAAGTACGTTCCAGTTAAACAAAAGAGGAGAGGAATGGACCTGGAGAGGTCCGCTACTCTCAGAGAGAGGTGGACAAACTCAAAGCCAATGGGTTCGTCTGCGACGCCCTCTACCCTGAGTGGGTATAAAACCCCGTGCTGGTAAAAAAGGCGAACGGGAAATGGAGAACTTGTGTAGATTATTCCGATTTGAACAAAGTGTGCCCCAAGGACAGTTTCCCATTGCCTCGGATTGATCAGTTGATCGACTCCACTGCAGGACATGAGTTGTTGTCATTCATGGATGCGTACTCGGGATACAATCAGATCCCGATGCATATTCCGAACCAGGAACACACCAGTTTTGTCACGGACGTCGGGCTATATTGCTATGTAGTAATGCCTTTCGGATTGAAAAATGCGGGAGCGACCTATCAGCGTTTGGTGAATTGAATGTTCAAAGACTAGATTGGTAGAACGATGGAAGTCTATGTGGATGACATGCTCGTGAAGTCACGACAGTCAAACGACCACATTCGAGACTTAGCAGAGATGTTCGATATACTCAGATATTATGGGATGAAGATCAACCCTCTGAAGTGTTCCTTCGGTGTTGCGTCGGGAAAGTTTTTCGGATTCATTGTTAATGCTAGGGGAATTGAGGCTAACCCGGAAACGATTCAAGCTATTCGAGATCCAGAACTATAAAACAGGTACAAAGCTTGAATGGAAAGGTGGCTGCGCTGAGTCGATTTATATCCAGAGCCACGGACAAGTGCATTCCTTTCTTCGATATAATAAAGAATGGGAAGAGGAATTTTGAATGGACATCCCACTGTGAGGAAGAGTTCCGAGATCTGGTGAGGCATTTGGAGAGTCCTCCAGTGCTGTCGAAACCAGTAAACCACGAGATGTTGTACGTATACTTGGCCGTATCTCCGCATGCTATAAGTGCGGCTTTGGTCTGCGAGGAGGACCGAGTCCAAAAGCCGGTGTATTACGTTAGTAAACGTTTAACGGGGGCAGAAAGAAATTACCCCAAAATTGAGAAATTGGCCTATTGCTTGGTGATTGCATCATGTAAGCTATGTCCATACTTTCAAGCACACTCCGTCAGTGTCTATACCGATCATCCCTTACGGCAGGTACTCCAACGACCAGAAACTTCTGGAAGGATGTTAAAATGGAATATCGAGTTGAGTCAGTTCGATATTACCTACCTGCCAAGAAGAGCCATACAAGGGCAAGCACTAGCAGATTTCATCGTTGAGTTTACTGTATCTGACGAACCAGATAATTACAATGTCATTCCCCCCATTCGATGGAAATTGTACACCGATGGGGCATCAAACGACCGTTGCTTCGGAGCTGGAGTAGTTCTCGTAACTCCAAAAAATCGATCGTTTTTTATGCTTTGAAGCTCAATTTCCCGGCTACGAATAATGAAGTAGAATATGAAGCATTGATTGCTGGTTTAAAGCTTATTGGAGAACTCGGGGTAAGGTCAGTCAAAATATTTTGTGACTCACAGTTAGTGGTCTACCAAGTGCTGGGAGATTACCAAGCAAGGGGACAGAAGCTTGCTCCGTACCTTGTTCTGGTTCAGGAACTATTGGCGAACCTCAAACATTATGACATTTTGCATGTCCCGTGTGAACAGAACAAAGAAGCCGACTCATTGGCTAAATTCGCAAGCACTGGCAATGCACAACAAATAGGATTGGTTCCCGTTGAAACCTTGCATGCTCCAAGCATAGACGCGATGAAAGTTGATTTTGTGTTGGAAACATGAATCGAGAGGGAGTCATGGATGACCCCATTCAAACTATACCCGACGACCGGGACTTTACCAGAAAAAAGGAGTGAAAGACGACAGGTCATTCGAAAAGCCGCACGATATGTGATGCTGGATGGAGTAATGTATCGGAAGGGGTTCTCAGTCCCCTTATTATGATGCATTGCCCATGATGAGACAAAGCGGGTCTTGAAGGAGGTTCATGAAGGAGAATGTGGTGACCATACTGGGGGGCAAACGCTAGCAAAAAAGATCCTCCGTTACGGATACTATTGGCCAACTGTGAATCGGGATCCTGTAGATTATGCAAGAAAATGTGACAAGTGTCAAAGATATGCGAAAATCCCGAGAGCTCCACCAACAGAACTCACACAAATGGTTAGTCCCTGGCCATTTGCAATTTGGGGAATCGACATAATCGGTTCTTTGCCTATATCCAAAGGTGGTGCGAAATACGCGATAGTTGCAGTCGACTACTTCACGAAGTGGCCCGAGGCGGAGCCTTTAGCCACAATCACCTCCAAGAAGGTCATTAATTTCGTTGTACGAAACATTATATGCCGCTTTGGCCTCCCGCAAACCATCATTATGGACAACGGAACTCAGTTTGAAAGTAAAGAGTTCAAAGATTTCTGTTCGAAGTACGACATTGAGAAAAAGTTCACCGTCGTTGCTAATCCGAAGGCTAATGGACAAGTTGAAGCCATGAACAAAATAATCAAGTCCATATTGAAGAAGCGTTTGGAAAAGGCTGGAGGCAAGTGGGTAGATGAACTCCCAACCGCACTATGGGCTTATAGAACTAGCCACAAGTCCGCGACTGGCCACACTCCATTCGCATTGGCATACGGCTCGGAAGCTGTTATACCCGTGGAGCTTGAAGTTCCATCACATCGAGTGACACATTATGATCCTAAAGCGAATCAGGATCTCTTGTTGGAATCACTGGACTGCGTTGATGAAAAACGTGAAGAAGCTGAATTAAGGGCGGCATCATACATGCATTGAGTCAAGCGATATTACGACGAGAAAGTCCGCCCAAGAATCCTTGATGTGGGTGATCTTGTTTTGAAACGAGTTTTCCCGGTACCATCACGTATGAATCCCAACTGGGAAGGTCCATATGTCATTGAACGGAAGCTTGGAGAGGGAACTTTCAAGCTAGCGACCGTTGATGGCGTGACGCTCCCCCGAGCGTGGAACAGTGAACATTTGCGACGTTATTACATTTAGCATGTTTCTTTCCTGTTTTAGGTGCAGTTATTTCCTGTATGTTTTTGTTCCATTGTTTCTTAGTTTCTTTTTGACTGTGCAATCAGGCAATTTAGTTGGTTTTCATTAATAAAGGCTTGAAGTCGTTTTTTCCATGAATTACTGATGTTTCTATACCTTATAGTCGGGTGATAAACAACTGGAGTTATATTATTCTGTATGACGTACGAACTCGCATAAATAGACTTCAATCTCCGAGTCCCCTGAGTGCGGACCAGAGTACTCTAAGTCCCCAGAGCGCGGACTAGAGTATAAACGACTTCAATCTTCGAGTCCCCTGAGTGCGGATCGGAGTACTCTAAGTCCCCAGAGCACGGACAATAGTATAAACGACTTTAATCTCCGAGTCACCTAAGTGCGGACTGGAGTACTCTAAGTCCCCAGAGCGCGGACTAGAGTATAAACGACTTCAATCTCCGAGTCACATGAGTGCGGACCGGAGTACTCTAAGTCCCAGAGCGCGGACTAGAGTATAAACGACTTCAATCAACGAGTCCCCTGAGTGCGGACCGGAGTACTCTAAGTCCCCAGAGCGCGGACTAGAGTATAAACGACTTCAATCTCCGAGTCCCCTGAGTGCGGACCGGAGTACTCTAAGTCCCCGGAGCGCGGACTAGAGTATAAACGACTTCAATCTCCGAGTCCCTTGAGTGTGGACCGAAATACTCTAAGTCCCCAGAGCGCGGACTAGAATATAAAGCGACTTGAATCTCCGAGTCCCCTGAGTGCGGGCCGAATTACTCTAAGACCCCGGAGCTCCGATTAGAAAATATTCTGAGTACCAAAGATGTGAAACGAGAAATGTACAATTCCGAAGAATGTTCGAACAATGTAAGAATGGATTGGAAAATTATAAAACTCATAAGAACTTGAGTTTCGAACACAGTTATATAGAAAGCTAAAAAAGCAAATGAATCATTCAAACGACAAAGAAACTAAACTTTATTCAATAATCCAAAATGGGGTTATACAACCACTCCTCCAAAACTTGGAGTCAAAAATCTATCTACACAAACTACGAAAACGAAAAAGCAAAAGTAGTTACAGGACCTAAGCAAAATCTCGTTGAACGAGTATAGTGGCTATTTCTTCGGCTTCTTTTTCTTGTCCTCCTTTGCTTTCTCAGATGATTCCTCTCCCTCACGCTTCCTCTTGGATTTTTTGCTTGCCAAGGAAGCAGAGTCAAGAGTGGGAGAAAGAACATCAAGTGGTTTGGATTTGCCGGGAAGGATGACTTTCAGAGGCCTATTCAGCGGGTCGGTGAGTTCAAGTACTTGAGACTCGACCTTGATCTCGACTTTCTTCTTCTTCTCCTCTGCGAGTCGCTCCTTCATACTCACCTTCGAAGTGGGTTCTGAGGCACCCGTGATTTCAATTTCATAACTCCCTTCAGCAGGAGATGAAGTGTCAGACTTATCATCATCTAGCGCCCCGATCACTTGAGCATCAGGATCGGGAGTTACTCCCGCGTGAGTAGCATCGCTTGTTTTCCCCATCTCCTCCTTGGCGTCATCGCTCCTTGAAGTCGGTTCAGGGTCAGAGCAGCCTGCACAAAAACATAAAGGACAAACATCAGGACCAATGACCGATCACAGAAAGCGACAGATCTTTGAACTTCTAGAGTAAGAGTTTTATACTAGTTTCTTGCGTGCGTGGAGTTTCGCCCTCCAGAATAGGAGACAGCACGTGAACGCCAAGACCGGGGTCTGCCGGATCATAGCCGGCATGCTGCTCAAATGGGTCAAGTGCTGGCCGATCGGCCGGTTGAGTAGAAGGAGGGGCTGCAGCCTCGGTTCCAGATGGACCAGCTTCGTCATCTTTCTTTTTTGACGGGGAAGAGCCTTTACCAAAGAGAGCCATAGCTGCGGACAAATCCGATGGCTCATTCCCTCTGAGAAACTCTTTTACTAAAGCCTCCTCGTCAACCTCTTCGACGCCCGACTCCACCTGCCTGATCTTTACCAAAGTCTCCCAAGCCTCGGCCAAAGATTCAAGGTAGCCCTCGCCTAAAAAGGTCAAGTCCCGGTGCATGAGGACGCGGGCACTGTATTCGGCTATTAGTGGGTCGAACATACACTTGATTTCTTCTCTGCCGGCCTCTACCGCTGCTTCAAGACAGGAGTCGATCTCCTCGGAAGCTAGTCTCTTGCCCTCCTCACGGGCTTCGCTCTTCATCGTCTCAACCTTAGACAGCTCATCATCGGGCTTTGCTTTTAAAAGACGTGTATCGACGATCTCGTTACAGTACCGTTGAGACTCTTCTTGAGCCGCTATTTTCTCTTCCCTCTCCTTAGAGAGTAGCTCCTTCAACTCTTTGACCTGCAGGGCGAGTGTGTCCCTTTCTTTTTGAATAGAATCTTTTTCTAGAGCTAGGGCCCCACTGCGTTGTACTGCGACGTCAAGTTCTTTCTTATGGGTCGTCTCAAGACGAGCGACGGCCTCTGCAGTCTCCTTAGCACTCTGTTCTGTGGCTTCAAGCTTGGACTTATACGAAGCGAGCTCTTCATCTTTATTCTTGATGATGTCCTTGTCGAAGATAACTTCAAGCTTCAAGCGGTCAATTTCCTGTTGGCGCTCAACGGATACTTCCGAGACTTTTTCGACCAAATGTACAAACGCGTCATGTTGAACATAGACGTCGTTGTTTCAAGCGATGGCACTCTGCTTGACATGTCCTGGAATGTGATGAATAGCTGGGAGGAACTTCAGGCCGTCAAAGCAGATCTTGGGAAATTTAGCTTTAAGATCGACCATCTTCTCTGCTATCGTTGGGTCAGCCGCAGGAATAGGGGGAGGAGGCTTTGAAAGTTCTGTTCTCTTCCGATGTTCCCGAGATTACCGTGTGCTCGATGAACCGGAATGTTGGTCTCGGGAGACATCGGGTTGAGACCCCTTCTGCGAAAGTTTTTCTCTGTCTGGCTCAGTTTGAGGAGGGAGATCGCGAGAGTATGAAGACTGGGAATATTTTTGCTTTCGATAAGACGACTCACGGGGACGGTTGTCTCGATCTTCATAATCGTCTCTGTCCCTGCGTCTACCGGAGCCTGAATCCCGTCCAGAATGATGAAATATAGAAGAGCCGTGGAGGCGATCGAATCCGTGGGAGCGCCCCATATCACCTGTATAGAATAAAAATAACAGCAAGTTAGGAAGAATCGGGATAATGGCAAAAATTGAAGTGTATGGTGAAGTGCGTGTGTGTCCTAGTGTTCCCCCAGACAGACCAATTCCTTTATCTCTACTGATTGGAGTATTATCTCCCTAGACTCGGGCTTGAACTCCCATATCGCCTCTAGCGGGTGAATGAAACTGAAGGGCCTCCAGATCGTCGAAACCGTAGTTGAGTAGATCTTCAGGAATGGTGAGGTTCGACAGACCCTTCAGAGAACTTTCTAGATGTTGTGAGGAAGCTTCTTTCTCCACTGGGACAAGGGTAATTTTAGAAGTTCCACCAACTTTTTCTTTCCTCATCTTGTACTTCAGTTTCTTTTTCCCCTTGGAAGGGGAAGACGACGTTTCGATGTCGTGAACTTCGACCGTTGGGTCTTGAGTGTGACCGACATTCTCATCTTGCGCTTCGGGTGTCACGGTCTCCTTGATTTCTCCCTCTTCTAGTGTATTAGGAGCGTTGCGCGCTGAAGACTCAGCCTGTTTTTTCCCTTTGCCAGGGGCAGGCCTGGGAATGGTGACACCCTGAGGAAGGCTTATCCGACGACCTTCCGCCAACAGCCCGAGTCCTGTAAGTGACTCGTTCGAGATGAGAGCTCTAATGTCCCGTTCCCCGGCAAGAAGGGCTCGAATAGCATCAACGGCATCAGAATATCCGCGGCCGTCAGGACGTGGAATGGTACCTGGAAAGATGGGTAAAAGTTAGAAGAGGTAAGGCTGCTGCTAAACACGAGTAACGATTCAAGATAAAGGCTTACTTCCTTCAACCCATCTCCTCGCGAAACCAGGAGGGCAACGCACATAGAACCATTCCTGTTTGTACAGGGCAAATTTGCTACATGCTCCGGTCAAAATTTAGCATTTGTGGTGCGGCTCGAGGAACACAAAGGAGGGGCTATCTTTCCGCTTCTTAATCATATAAATATATCTGATGTCGCCGGGAGTTGGAGGCCTAGAGAAGACGGCCATGAAAAGAGGTAGGTCCCGTATATGAACGTGTGGCCGTTTGGGTGCAGCTGCGACGAGGCGATGTCTATGTATCGCAACACGTCCCGAAGAAATAAATTGAATGGAGGCACGCTGCCCATCCAGCACATAAACTTATTACAGGCAGTATATCCAACTGGGGGCAGATGTGGGCGATCATGCCTCAACGAAACTAACACGTCGGCGAAAAGGATTCCGTGGATAGAGCATATTCGCCGAAGCGCGACTTCGTTAATCTTCGAAGCCTGTGAATCGATCGGATTATCCAAGAGAATCGATGCCTCCAAAGCATCAGGAGCTAAATTATGAGCGGGGGAAGTCGACGGATTTGAAGTGTCCGCGACTTCTTGCTTTGAAGACGGCCCGGGCCTATCTGAGATAGTGGCGGAGCTAGATTTTTTAGACATCTCCAATAAATAGTGAATCTGGCAAAGCACCTGTGAGAACTATACTTGAAAAATGTTCAACGTTAGAATTAACAACACGAATATTCCCCCCACGTGGTGTGTGAACTAGTGCAATCAATCGTGTATAAGCGTTGAAAATTTGAAAGTCACAAGGTTACTGATATAAAACTGAGCTTCAAATCATCGCCTTCGAAGACCGTCATCGCTGACAGTCTCCAAAAGCCTGCCTTATGGTGATTACAGTTTCAGATTCAGAAAACGTTAAAAGAAGTTATCCGATTATGTCAATCTAAGTTCAGGTTTATGTCTACTGAAGCTAGGAAGTTAATAGTCCGGATCAGTTTGATATGCTAGTATGCTAGAGTCCTTGTCTTTGTTTTGTTATATGATTAGGCAAGGCAATTGTTGGTTCGGCATTTATGATTTTTCGGCCTTGATATGGTTCGGCATTTGTGTTGTTCGGCCTAAGTATGGTTCGGCATTTACGTTGTTCGGCCTAAGTATGTTTCGGCAGTTATCATTGTTCGGCCTTGATATGGTTCGGCATTTGTGTTGTTCGGCCTAAATATGGTTCGGCATTTGTGTTGTTTGGCCTAAGTATGGTTCGGCATTTACGTTGTTCGGCCTAAGTATGTTTCGGCAGTTATCATTGTTCGGCCTTGATATGGTTCGACATTTGTGATTGTTCGGCCAGGCTACCGTTCGGCCTAAAACTTGTTCGGCCAAATTCTCGTTCGGCCTAACTATCGTCCGAACTAGTTAGCGCTCGGCAAAGCATCGTTCGGCCAAGATTCTGTTCGGCCGAAACAACACTCAGCATCCCCACTAACTCATGCTTCCTCCCTAACCTTCCATCCCACCGTTCGGCATATGGTGTGTCACACCGAACCTGAATTACGTCGAGCCTCAACGCTCGGCATTGCCTTCAATTTTTCCTCTCTTCCACCATCCACGACCGAACAACGAGAACCGAGCGTTCGGCAAGTCATGCCAGACCTTATTGTTCGGCGTCCCAACCATCTCCTGCTCTTCCTATATTCTTTCTTCCTCCAATCTCGTTCGGCACAGGAGAATTATGCCGAACCGCAACACATCTCCCAACAGCTTCCTAGAAAGCTCATCTCTATTCACTCCTCCTTCCACCCTCATCGTTTAACTCTAAAAACTCTTAGAATACCTTAATCAAGGCTCGATTCACCCTATCGATTACAGAACTCGAGCGTAAAGACCGTTTTAAGTTATGGAAAGGATTTAGATGGAAGAATCGATACCTAGTTAGTAGGTCGAAGACTTGGAAAGGATTGATGAATCGTTGGAGGTTGTCAACTGGAAATGTCAGCAAGTATAAGGCAACGGTGATGAAAATGTGAAAAGAGAAGAAGGAGGAAGGCGCCGGTCTTTATAGGGAAGAAGAAGAAGTCGAAGAGGCTATGGCCGGTGGAACCGGTCAAAGCCGCAACGTTCGGCTTCGGCACACAAAGTCGTTCGGCACACAAAGTCGTTCGGCACATGAGGAGTGTTCGGCTTCGACTGCATCGTTCGGCATTTACACCACGTTCGGCACACACCTCCACCACTGATATTCTCAAGAAGGAATCTCCAAGAAGATTTAACCAAGGTTCGAAGCGGAGCATGGAGGATACGTAATTCAAAGCGTATCACATTCAGTCACGTAATACACTTTGGGGGGCAAGTGTTTCCTGGGGAATTGACCAGGCAACTTAGTACTCGGCCTCCCCATCGATCGGTTAAACTATCGTTCGGCATCACGTTACGACCGGCATCCAAGAAGCACTCGGCGTCCAAGCTCACTCGGCGTCTATGGAACGTTCGGCATCAAAGAGCGTTCGGCGTGTTAATTAAGACCGTTCGGCACGAGCGCATCATTCTGCACCTAAAGGGCGTTCGGCATGGGATAGCGTTCGACATCTAGGAGCATCCGGCATCGAGAAACGTTCGGTATTGAATACTATTCGGCCAAAGAAGAACGCTCGGCATAAGATCGTTCAACAACCAAAGATTGTTTGGCCTCCCGAGACGTTCGGCCAAAGACATCGTTCAGCCAAGGGACGTTCGGCATATGAGGGACGTTCGGCATCCATGAACGTTCGGCCTACAAGGTACGCTCGGCATTCCCGGACTGTTCGGCATTCCAGCCTCATTCGACCTGCATCCCTCACTCAACACCACATCTCGTCCGGTACATATCTCGTTCGGCAATCACCTGCATCTCGTCATCCAAGGTCATTCAGTACAAACGGATGTTCGGCATTTAGAGTGTCCGGCCTCACCTCGTTCGGCATAAAGGGGGGGCTCGGCATTCTGTCGTTCGGTCTCTCTGGTTCGGCGCACAGAACTTGCACTATTTGGACCGAGTTATTCAGCTACCAGGCCCACCAGGGAAGTCCAACCCACCTTCGTCTATAAATAGATAGGCAGGGGCACAGTGAAATGGACCTTTTTTCGAGAACACTGGGGAGACTCTACCGCTTTCAAGACTCATCCACTTTACTTAGCAATTGTATTCAAGTAGTGGGAAAACGGATTGTATCTGTAATCAATTATCAAGTGAAGTAATAAAGATTAACCTCAAAGTGGACGTAGGCAGTTACGCCGAACCACTATAAATTTGGTGTTCTCGTCTTTGCATTCAATTTAGCATATTGATCTTTGTTTAAATTTACTTTCATCATTTATCTCTCTACACAATCTTTCTCAACGAGGTCAGTGACCAATTTTGGTGCTAACAAGTACTAACCTAATGTACACCGTCAGATACTAAATCATGGATGGTAGAATGAAATTGCTACTTGTTTGCCATGTATTGATGAGTTTGCTAAAGATCTTTTGGGTATGCCATGGATTGTAAAGTTGTGCTTTCTTCCTCTGCTCACCTTAATATTTTTTTGACTGGGATGACAAAATTGGTTCAACTCAAATTAATCAAATAACCAAATTCAAATTTTAGCAAATGGTTCCATTTCAATTTTTGTTTTGAAAGTGAATAAAATTGATTGTGCATTGACATTCTTTTTTTCTCTTAGTGCTAGTCGATTATTTTCGAACTAGTGACCTAGCTTTTAATGTTTACTTCAGTTTTATAGCAACTCTTTTAGGTTTCTATTTTAAAAACATAGATGCGTTAAGCATACGGATTGGTTGTTGATGGGAAATTTTTAAATATACATATTTGTTTCCAATACGAAAAAAGGTAATGTGAAATCATAAATAAAAATCGGATATATAACCAACAAAATTAAACTATTTTTATAATGCTATTGATCGAAAGGAATAGAAAGAAAACATTTTATAATTTTAGCAAACTTGTTTGAAATTCTTGTCATTAACTTGAGAAAACAAATCTATTTATTTAGATCTTCTCGAGTAGACATTTGCAAACCCAATCAGTAATAAGATAATGAGATCTTGAATGCAAGATGGGAGCGCCTAATATTTTTGTTTGGAAGCTGGGTAAATAAGGTTGTATATTTATCATTGCGAGCTTATGATTTGACCTTGATGATTGAAATCATGTTGCTAATGATACATGAGTTGTTCGATCAATTGTGTGGTGCAAGTGCATTGTGAGAATTAGGGGTGTGCCTGTTGCAACAAAAAATGACACAATGTTCCAAATCAATCAAAATCGAGATGAACATGTCTAAAATTGAAAATGAAAGCATGAACACATGAGATATTAGAGTGGTTCGGTCTCAAATCGATTGCCTACGTCAACTATAAATTTTATTTCAGTGAATTTGCACAAGCATGATCGGTTCACAAAGCTTTCATATCTAAAAAACTACCGAAATTCGAGTTCAGCGGCGCACTGTGGCAAAAAAAAGATACAAAATTCAAAAGCCTATTTTTCGTTGCTAAAGGATATGTACTTATAGACGAATTCTCCCATCAAAGTCACTACCTTGTGGAAGATCATATAAAAAATCAGATCCACTTCTTCAAGCACGAAGAACGAGTAAAACTCGTAACTAAAATCATATTGGTGTCTACATGATTTTGCTTCTTGTATCTCCGCTTTTCCTTTATATCTATTCAAGTCTTCAATTTTCCAAGTTTCGTTAACAAAAATCCAAATCATGTTGTTATCGATGTGGTTTGTCCCATGCGAACCTTTTCTTTTTCTTCAAAATACAAGCCTTCTTCTTCTACATTGCAAAGCAAATCCCACTTCACAAAACAATCTGGTACCGATATGATTTGACCCATGCAAATTTTCACCAAACTTCTTGTGCTTCTTTTTTTCATCATTCCTGACATCTCCTAGATTTCTTGATATATCTCTTTCTCGTATCGAAGTCCCTGTTTATCGAGATGTCGTTTGGTTCAAATGCTAGATAAAACTTGCCCCCAAAATATGCTATTGTGAACTACAAAACATGCTTTGGGTCGAGATAAGAGAATATATCAGTGTTTCTGAATTTCATATCTATGATCTTCAATCACTATCCTTTGGCTAGGTTTATACTCGGAGGCCACTTATGGAATTTCTTATTCATACTTCTTGGATTTCTTATTCCAATATTTTGTACTAAATGAAATTAGTCTCGCTAACCCCCATTATTTTCTGTTTTTGTTAGCCAAGAGTTTTGTTTCATGCAAATCTTTGCAAATATTCTTATGTGATGAGAGCTTACATCTTGATTACAAGTTGTGCACCAAAATTGCTAAACTCGAAAAGTTTTAAAAAAAGAAAAATGCTTTTAAAAATGATACTCTACCATAGACTACCATGTACAACTTTTCAAAAGTACAAGAAAAATTGATATGCAGCTTCTCCACTAAAGTTACATTTATTTGAAAAATAATAATCTTTCTCATTGAACGCAGCGTGGTAGCTAAAATGTGTTACTCCGTCGAAAAATATACCATATAATAGATACAAATTATTTCAAAGGTTAACTCCCACAATAAGTGGATGTGTTTCTTTTATAATAATATTCTCATAAGTATTTATATGGCTTCAACTCTTTTTATCTAAAATAAATTTGGTTGGTTGACTTCAACGACAAGAGGGCATACCCTTATGGTATTCACGCCCCCACGTACCTTGTGACGACCGCCCACGACCTAACTTCTACACGACTTATCCCATAATCCTTAGGTCGCCAATCTTCCTTAGGTCGCTCCACTCCGACCTAACTACTATACGACCTAAGCCTTATCTCGTCCACGACTTAGACTCTGGACGACTTATCAATACTAACAATCAACTATTTTACGAACATTCGATCCGTAAAAATACGGGTCGTTACATACCTGTTGGATCGGAGCAAGCATGCAGCGGGGTAAATAAGTAAATTTCATAAAATTTCTTCCATTTGGATCTTATTGGGCCTATGAAGCCTAAGTTTATTTATATCTTATCTAAATTTCTTTTAAATAAACTCAATATTTAATTTAATTTATAAATAAATTTTTTTTATTATTAAATTTGTATTATACAATATAATATATGTGTCATATACACATAAGTGTGTACGTGCATGTGCAAACATAAAAGGTGTACGTGGTTTGACATGCCATGTATAGATATTGAGATTTACACCGCAACGGACATGTTAGCTCCCTTGTATACATGCGCTATCAATCTATATGCATATATATAAATATCAATATATATATAAATTACAGATCGAAAATCATTATTTATAAAAAATATAGTTAATATAAAACACTTATACATACATGTACACAGATGTGTATATACACACATACATATATATACTTAATTACATAAATAATTTATAAACTCAAAATCATTTCAAATTTACTTTAACAAATTATATATATATTACATAATTCAAAAGCTAAAGTATTAAAATAATTTTTTTAATATACGTATATAGATGTATATATTAATAATGTTTAAAATATTATATATGTATATACATATAAGTATGTATATATAAATATGATATGATGTAACAAAACAATTAAATTAATATACATACAGTAATACGCTCTTGGCTATAAATCCTTTTTTTGCTTTTAACTTTATTTAATTTGAATATTTTTAAATTCGTGCCGAAATAAATTATATAAAATAACTTTATAATTTTGAAAATATTTTTTAAATTTTCACTTTTTCATTAAATATTTTATACTAATATTCTATGATATATAGAAATATATTAATATTTAGTCTTAGAGTGACCAATATATATATGTATGTATGTATGTATGTGCAAATTATATATATATATATATATTGAAACCGTTAAGTTCATAAATAAATGTAATAAAATACAATTCATGTTTACACACCATTAACTTTGCACTGGAATTAATTTTTAAATTAAACAACATAATATTATTACTACATTCGAAAATAAAATAATTAATTAATCTATTTTTTGGATGTGAACATCTAATATATTACATATTAAAAAATCTATATTTTTATTTTTAAACATGTGCATGTATATGTCCCATCCAATGAAGACAACACAATATTATAGAAATTCGTGATATATTCAACAGCTATCCAATCGCATATATGATACAGTAAACATTATATACATTAATATATTATGAAAATGATGGATTATTACCTTTCACCAAAGCCTAATTGATACACCTAGAAATGTTAAATCTGATCAATTTTTTATCAAGTACTGAATTCAAAAAATGTTACTAGACTGAATGCAACTACCACGATGTATGAATCTTACTTTAATTGTGTTTTAGAGACTTGGAATTTGAGGAGGAGGGAGAACTAATGGTTGGCCTTGGCTGTAGTAAATGGAGTGAGAGAGTAAGTCACAAATGTGAGGGTTAGAGGTGTTCAAATAAAGAAGATTCAAAGGAGTAAAATAAGGATATGAATCTCCTTTCTTCTTTTATCAATTCTCCCTTTTGAATTCAAAATCCTACCTGCATTTGCCATCATATGGTTAGCCTCACCAGCACCCATATAGTCGGCTATAATAGTGAAAGAGCTAAGGGTATGTCGTAAGAGCAATTATGTAATTGTTAAATGTATCTAACTCAATAACCAATATTGCTCGAAATAAAAGTTATCTGACCAAGTACGCAGCGGGGTAAATAAGTAAATTTCATAAAATTTCTTCCATTTGGATCTTATTGGGCCTATGAAGCCTAAGTTTATTATATCTTATCTAAATTTCTTTTAAATAAACTCAACATCTAATTTAATTTATAAAAAAAGTTTTATTATTATTAAATTTGTATTATACAATATAATGTGTGTATACAAACATAAGTGTGCACGTGCAAACATAAAAGGTGTACGTAGTTTGACATGCCCATGTATAGATATTGGGATTTACAGCACAACGGACATGTTAGCCCCCTTGTATACATGTGCTGTCAATCTATATGCATATATAAATATAAATATAAATAAATATTTAAATTACAGACCGTAAATCATTATTTATAAAAAATGTAGTTAATATAAAACACTTATACACACACACACACAAACACACACACATATATATTTAATTACATAAAAAATTTATAAACTTAAAATCATTTCAAATTTGCTTTAACAAATTATATATATATATTACATGATTCAAAAGCTAAAGTATTAAAATAATTTTTTTAATATACGTACATATATATATATATATATCTGTGTGTGTGAATAATGTTTAAAATATTATATATGTATATACATATATTATGCATATATAAATATGATATAACATAACAAAATAATTAAATTAATATATATACACTAATACGCTCTTGGCTATAAAAAAAATTTCGTTTTAAATTTATTTAATTTGAATATTTTTAAATTTTCATGCGGAAATAAATTATATAAAATATCTTTATAATTTTGAAAATATCTTTTAAATTTGCACTTTTTCATTAAATATTTTATACTAAAATTCTATGATATATATATGTATATTAATATTTAGTTTTAAAGTGATCAATGTATATATGTATGTATGTATGTATGTGCGAATTATATATATATTTTTTGAAACCGTTAAGTTCATAAAATGTAATAAAATATAATTCATGTTTACACATTGCACTGGAATTAATTTTTAAATTAAAGCAACATAATATTATTACTACATTCGAAAATAAAATAATTAATTAATATATTTTTTGGATGTGAACATCTAATATATTATATATTAAAATATCTATATTTTTATTTTTAAACATGTGCATGTATATATCCCATCCAAAGAAGGCAGCGCAATATTATATAAATTCGTGATATATTCAACAGCTATCTAAACGTATTTATGATACAAAAAACATCATATACATTAACATATTATGAAAATAATGGATTATTACCTTTCACCAAAGCCTAATTGATACATCAAGAAACGTTAAATCTGATCACCTTTTTATCGAGTACTGAATTCAAAAAATGTTACTAGACTGAATCAGCTACCACAGTGTATGAATCTTACTTTAATTATGTTTTAGAGACTTGGAATTTGAGGAGGATGGAGAAGCAATGTTGGCCTTGGCTGTAGTAAATGAAATGAGAGAGCAAGTCATAAATTTGAGGGTTGGAGGTGTTTAAACAAAGGAGATTCAAAGGAGTAAATTAAGGATATGATTCCCTTTTCTTCTCTTATCGATTCTCCCATTTTGAATTCAAAATCCCACCTACATTTGCCATCATATGGCTGGCCTCACAAACACCCCTATAGCCGACTACAATAGTGAAAGAGCTAGGGGTATGTCATATAGGCAAATATGTAATCGTTACACATATCTAACTCAATAACCAATATTATTCGAAAATAAAATGTGTTTTTTATATTATATATACTTGATATAATATGTTGTATCAATTAATTATTTAATTAAAAGAATATTTAATAGAAAATTCATATATGGTATGTTTTGTGATAGTAGTTACAATGTGTTGTAATCATGAGTGGTTTATCACACTAAAATAAACAAATTGTTTTAAATATTCCTAGTGAAGATATATCTTGACTGGATATCAATACATCTATTGAGATTAAAGTAAGCAATGCTCTTCAAATGTTGGGTAGTGTATTACTCATGGCTGCTAGGGGCACCAAAGGGTTACGTACCGATAGTTATTGGATAACTATAAAATGACTCGGTCGATAATTTTCTATCGATTAATGTAACTAAGGTCAAATAGAAAATATTAATGTGACAATATTATACAATTCCCTCGACTTGAGAATACCATCAAGCTTCAAAGTGGAAACTCCATTTTGATTATAGTTAAATCATGGCATGACATCCATTGAATGACTATAAGTGGGGTCGAATGGAAGCATTGGAAGCGAGACAGTATTCAAGAGAGAATTCGTTTCCTCAGTCAAACAAGGTTAGTACCCTAGTCAACTGAAATCAACTCAAAATAAAGTCTCTAGGTAGAGGAGTTTGGTTTATAATAATTATTATTATTGAATCAAGGACTTTGTGTTTGGATTATAGAGTTGAATATGGACGATAATGGAATCTTTACCATCACTAAATTCCATAAGTCTAAAGTGATATAGTTTTGATGAAGAGAATTGATGTAACCAAGCACACGACTCAAAAAAAATTTGATTAAAATAATATTACTAAATGATTTTAATGAATTAAATTAAACAGACTAAATCATGCAATAAAAATATTTTAAATTATATGAAATTTTTTGTTCATACCAGAAAAGCTTTCAACATTAAAAAACCCTGTGTGTGTGTATATATATGTATGTATGTATGTATGTATATATTATATAGTTCAATTATTTACTTGATAAAAACTAGTTAAATAAATAAAATAAATGTATACACATTTATAAATAACATAAAATTCGGTAAAAAATTTATATAATATAAAATGTACATTATGGTTTCAAAAATGAATTTTTAATTTTTTTATATTATTTCCATACGGTTTTTTATTTTTTATAAACTTTTAATCGATAAATTATTTAAAACCAAAATTAAAATTTAAAAAGAATTTATATGGCCGAAAGCAGCAGCAAAATATATTTATTTATAATATTATACACACACACATATATTTGTTTGGTTATATGTAATATGTATTTAAATTAATTTATATATATAATAATTTCGATTCAGATTTCATATTATAAAAATATTTTAAATTATTTTAAGAACTAATATTTAAGATAATTTTATAACTTAATTAGATATATATATACATATAGATACATACATATATGTATATGTATATGTGTGTATTTTAATAAATGCTTTATGTAATTAATCTACAACCAATATTTTATAATAGTCATACAATTATATTTTACACAAAAAATTTTTGATACATACACGCACATTTAGACAATCCATTTATTTTTCTGGGATTGCATTATTGTTTATTATATTTTTTTCCTTCCACTGTGAGATTCAGAAAGTGTAGACTATTGTAGATAGCTCTGCAATATATTTTATATTTTAACTCAAAACGATCCATCGTTTGTGCGGTCCATGACATCTGCATTACTTTATGCATGAATTAGGGCGTCATAGATGGCAGATTGTTTATTTTGGTATCAAAACTTAGGTTAGGCGGTTCCTACTAAATTAGGCCTATAAGAGAGCTTATTTGTAATTTATATTATTTATATTATATATACATATATACACATACATGCACATATGCCTTACCCCATATATTTTTACTTATAAAGGTAGTAATTGGCTTATCCCGTATAGAAGTGAACAACTATGTGTCAAATAAATGTTAAGATTTAAAACTGCTTTGGGGTGAAAAATAAATTAATCACATTTACTATAATTTACTCCATAAAGAATTTCTAATAAAGGGTTTCTATACCAACTAGCGTTAGAGTAAATTTTGGAGCTAAGGAGGAATAAAAAAGAAGAGTAGTACCCTCTGATCCAAAGAATATAAGACTATAAGTGTGATTGATAAGGAATAATGGAAGCATTGTTAGTTTAATAACCTAGTTGGGCTTGTGTAAATTATGATCTACTCCAATCAAAGTATTCAAATTGTTGGAAATGTTCCCTAAAAATTTAGAAATATCAATGTTTGAGATTTTTGAGAAAGATATAGAAGTTGAAGTTCGTTTAAAACATTGAAATAATAACCCTTTATTTTAACTTTTAAACAATAGAAAAGTTAATGAGAAGTAATTTTCCACAGCTATTTTAAAGCATTAAATTTTGGAAAAACAAACTTTAGTATAAGGCACATTATTGCACCTATATGTTGATGTGTAATTTGCTTTTGATAAAGAAAATTTCGACAGTAAATTACAAAGTAAGTAAAACACATTTCCAACGTCTTTTATTTTATAAACGTTTCTGTCACACTTTGAAAAAAAATTATTACATTTTCTTTACGCTTTTGCAAAACTTTCTTATTTACAAAAGCAAAATTTAAAAATATAATTTACATGCTTACTTTTCTAAGTTAAATTGAACCCTTTCGGATATAATTTAAACGGGGAAAAATGGATTTAAAATTACTATTTTAAAATTGTGGAATTACTCTAATTTAACAT
Source organism: Allium fistulosum (assembly GCA_030737815.1). Taxonomy (NCBI): domain Eukaryota; kingdom Viridiplantae; phylum Streptophyta; class Magnoliopsida; order Asparagales; family Amaryllidaceae; genus Allium; species Allium fistulosum. The sequence continues at coordinate 539,011,699 of CM060904.1, forward strand.
GACCTAAGAGGATATAAATTGTTTAAAATATGCATTCATAAATGATTTAAAATTTTTGGAATTATTTTTGTATTAGGTATGAATATATTGCCAAAAAGTATATTTTTATGTATATACATGATGTTATGTTTAAAGGTATTGGAAATTGGCTAATTATAAAATAAAATGATATATACTTATATGTATAATAAATTGGTTATGATTGGAAGTATGAGTATTTTAGAAAATAACTGAAATTATTTCAAATTTATTTATATTTTGAGTAATTACTACTGAATTGGTAAAACTATAAAGAATTGAGTTTTGGAAGTTAAATGTTCTTAGGTAATGATGTTTTAAAAATACCATTGAAAAGGAATTTTTAACGATAAAAATCGTCAACACCAAAAAGTGTATGGGAATATGAGTACATTAAAGGGGAATTTCGTAAGGTACCCTTTCAAAGGGGTCATTTCGAAGACTATAGACGGTTAAAGTTGACAAGCCAAACAATATGCAAGTATTAAATCAAGAACTATACAGGTGAAGGTGCTAAATATTCACTTTATTGATAACTCTTTGTCTATACAAGACTTGAGTATCACAACAGGATAAATCTCCAATTTAATTTAGGAATTAGGGTTACAAGAATGAAATTTGGAAGAGAAGAATGGAAAAGAAAAAACCTCCTAAATTTGGACCCTTATGGTCCTATTTATAGATGCCGATCGAGGCCTTTTGCCAATGTCCTGCGGAACCCCTTTCTACACTATAGGAAGCACCTTCCGCTGATGTCCTGGGGAACCCCTTTCTACACTATAGAAAGCACCTTCCGCTGATGTCCTGCGGAACCCCTTTCTACACTGTAGGAAGCACCTTCCGCTGATGTCCTGCGGAACCCCTTTCTACATTGTAGGAAGCACCTTCCATTGATGTCCTATGGAAACCCCTTTCTACACTGTAGGAAGCACTTTTAGATGCTTGTGCAAGCCACCATGACTCTTGTGGAAGCCTCCATCTTCCAAATTATAACTCCTTCTTTCATACTTATAATCTTGAGAATATTTTTATCGATAACAAGAATTAGCTTTGGAAACTGAAATTTAATTTAATTGTTTTATAAGGAGACTTACGAATAGATATGAAATGATTGAACTGAAATAAATTAGGATCATGATTTCCATGAAATGATTTAACATGAAACGTCTCCAGTTTTGAAATTTTTTTTAAGTAGAATATATATAACCTATTTTGAAAAAAATGTAATAAGAATTTTATCAAACATTTATTAAATGAGTAGATAATTTTTAGTTTTGGAAACTTACTAGTTTTATGAAAAATAAAGTTAGAACTCAATTGTTTTTTATTTAAAAAAATGAAAATGTCGTTAAGCCAAAAAATGGATCAACACCCTAGATTGAGTGTGAAAGAACGATCTCTGTTCTTAAAAAGCAATAATATAGAGAATAAATGTAAAAAGAGAAGTAATAGAAAAAAGACAATAAGATTTTTGTAGTGGTTTGGCTGTTAATGAAGCCTACGTCCGCTTTGTAACTTTCTATTAACTGACTGCTGTTAAAAGTTGAATCGAATTACCATATGATTGAATCTTCTAAGTTAGATCAAGTCACAAGTGCAAGAGTTCATCGGAGAATCATAGTGAACCCCTATATGACTATTGTGTGGGAGAAGAAGAGTGAAGAATAGTTTCCACAGAGTTTCAGTAGTCGGTCCAGAAGATTATGTTTATGTTGTAGGAAGGATTGTATTTATAGGGGTTGGAGAGCTATTGGGCTAGACCGACTTTCCAAATGCTTGTAAATGGCCGTATGAAGTTGCACCGAAAGTTTCATAGCAAGTCGAATCAATTTGATGGATCGCTATCGATCCATGGGCTATAGATCGCTAGCAATCCATAGCTTTTGGGTCGCTGATGATTCAACCGCTTGCGATGCTTTCCTTTATCCTCTTCTTTAAACATTATGGCGACTTGGCTCAGTCATATGGATCGCTAGCGATCCATGTACTTAGAGTATTTTTGGACTTTGCCTTCTGGATACATTTGTTGTCTCGTGTTAGTGTTCTCCATGTAATTTTGTAGCTTATTGCCTTGTTTTTATGATGATCCACACACTGGTTATATTGGACTTTCGATTGAATTAGACGAATGCTTACTTCTCTATCTAACTAGCTTGGAATTCCATCAAACTTAGCCAACATTCGTAGAATACCTATTAGTCCATGTTTCAAGAGGAGTAGTCGACCTACTAGTTATCCTTATGGATCGCTAGTGATCCATAGGAGATGGATCGCTAGAGATCCATCACCTTAGTTTGTTTTCTCTTTCTTTTTCTCCGATCCTTCTTGGTTGGTTCTTCTAGTCCTTTCGGTTGGCTCTTGAGCTGTTTTGACTCGACGAAGCTATTCCGACTTCCTTTGGATTCTTCTGGGTTAAAAACTCGGATAACATTTTCCCTCCCAAAGTATGCCTTCGTTGAAAACAGGGCGTGTTATGGAATTAATCGCTTTTTAGTCTACGCTTGGTGAAGTTCAAGTGATCGTGTTAAGGCCATCATGCGAATTTAGCTTTGGCTGTTCAGCTGCTCGTTAAGTTTTGACGTGAATTGTCGTTGCTTGTTATAACAAATCAATTTTGACCCCATAACTTTTAGGATGCCTGCTAATAACATATGGATCATGCTTGGCAAATTTGGGAGAGACCGATCGTAATTTGATGGATTGCTAGCGATCCATAGCTAATGGATCACTAGCGATCCAATGAATTAGTGGTTTTTTCCATCCAGTCTCCTATTTAACTTAATCGAGCCAACCTCTCTTCCCATCTTGCTTTCATTTAACGATCCAAGCTATCCTTTTGCGACCCAAGCCAAAACCTAAAACCTATCTTGCCATCGTCGCCGCCTTTCATCACCGTCGGAGATCCTCACCTTCGACCAACCCTGACTGTGTCGTCGCCTTGACTTAGCCATGCAACTTTGTTTCTCTGCCTTTTCGAATCACCACCGGTCGTTCTTCTATGAATCGCTACCAACCTTTCTCCTTTGGATCGCCACCGACCTGCTTCCTTTGGGTTGCTGCTATTGAAAACTCCAATCATCCTTGCCCTTTGATTCATGATTCAAGGTGGGTGATGCTGATTATGGCGTTCATTTAGTAATTCGATGTAGGGATTGTATTGGTGATGATTGTCGTGGAAAATCTGAGTAGATTGTGATTTTGTGGAGGAAGGTAGTAAATCGAGTCATGAGTTCTTCATGTAACGACACTTGGGCCTTGCCCCGGTGCTTGACATGTTTTGTTGTCTTCGTCCACAGAACCAAAATTAACTTGTATCGAGTTACATTACTGATACAACACGATGTATCGCGAATTGGTTTTAATCCTTCAAGAGGGGAATAACAGCTTAGGTTAGCATCTCGCAAGCAGCTTACGTTGTTATCGTCCTCCAGAGAGTTCGGACTGGTCTCATTTTTGCACACGAGAAGATCTTTCTGCATCGCTTCGGACCACTGATCCGTTATCGATCGTTGCTCGATAACGGGTAAGTATGGAAGAAATAATTTCAAAAAGTGATATGAAAAGCCCTTTTCATTCTTTACTGTGAGCGAACTATCTACATGAGATGGAGCATTTGTAGTGTTCAGGACATCGAGCTCACCCCACATAGATAACACACTGCACTTGCCCCGGTATATACTTAAAATCCGGTGTGTCGGCGTAGATTGATATTCCTTTGGAATTCAAGTATTGTAGGGGAATTTTCAGTTAAAGATAGAATTACCTGACTGCGTTGGACGCTAGTTCTGTTGCATAGAATGAAGTATCCGTCTTCTCGCTGTAAGTTTAGTGGAGGAAGTCTAGCACTTTCAGAAGTTGAATCATCGTTTGTTGCCACTTCCTCTTCTACTTCACGAGCTGAATACGGTTAACTAGTTTCGGTTGGCCCGGTTGTAGACCAGACTCCTTCGAATTTCTGAGTTCTACTTAATCCACAGGAAAGATCTTCCTTCGTAATCTCTGCTAAGGTTCTGCATAACATTTGCTTGCAGCACGACATTCCGAAGGACGACGTGTGCCTTCCGGAGAAGAATGAGTTTGCCCATATGCCACCTCCGGGATACACTGCTTGCCACCGGTATATGTGCTTAAACGGAGCAATTCCTCCCTTTAATGACTTTTTGAAAGAAACTCTTTCGAACTTGGGAATTTCCCCCTTCCAAATTCATCCTAACGGATATGTAATCCTGACTCGCCTTCACGTTTTGTTTATGCGGACATTTAATCATGCCCCGAGTTTCAACGAGTTGAGATATTTTCTCTCGTTTAAGAGGAGAGACGAGTGCCTATCCCTTATAGTCATCGAAGCCCCAAGGAATCGCAAGATCATTCTGCAGCTTCAGAGCAATCTGTCTTAGTTCAAGACTCGGTACTTCTTTGTTAGATGTCCTGCAAGGTTTAACTGCCTTTTGATGATGGGGGTAAATTCTCTTCTTTACTTGATGAGTTTCAATAACTCGCTATGGGATGTCTGAAAGTTCAAGTACTTCCCGCAGTTATTCCAAAGCTGATTAAAGACCTATCACTTGACTAGATTTTCCATACCCTAAAGGTCGTAGATGCCGAGGAGAGATCAGTTAAATTTTTGCAAATGGACGAAAATTTGCTCCGATATGGACTATTACTCCTGGGAGACCTGCTGTAGCGATTGAAGTCCCGTCTCCTTCTCATTCCAGAATACGAACACGCTCCGCTTCTTCATCACATGGCTCTGAAGAGGGTGTTTTACAAGAAAAGGAAGGCTTGCCTGGCGAGTCCGTCGAAGAAACTCATTAGGGAAGGGATGTCGCGACTAAAGTCAGTCTGGCCAGAAATGCCCACAATTCCAGAGGAAAGGGAAGAAGAGTTCAAGCAGCGAGAGGGCAAGGTTGTAGTGGCAACAAAATAAGAGGAGGGTGAAGTTGAGGGTAGTAGTAGTTATAATTCCTCCTTCAGTGATGATGATTTCGACGTAGGTTCTGGTAACGGAGACTTCGAATCATGTGACGAGACTCCGGGTAGGAATCCTGTTCTCCCGGTCTCACCTCCTCGAGAGATACACAATAAGGATGCTCTCCCATTAGCTGAGCGATGTCAGGATTCCAGATTAAAGATGTCGGCATAGACTTTGGGGATTTGAGCAACGTATACGTGGATATCGACAAACTTATAGGGGAAGATTTCGGATTCGAAGGGACGTCTCCTTGCCCGGGTCATATTGTGCCCGGAGTCAGCTCGATATTTACCATGGTGGCTTCCTAATCCAGTTTGCAATGTCCTTCTAGGCCCCCCAGTTCACGTGGTTGTTTACTTTGAACACCTAACAAATGACCGGCTGATCCAAGTGATTTTCATATGTCTGTAATCAAATCTATTTCATGGTACCTCTCTTCGGGAACTTATGGTTCGTACGGCTTGATTTCAGATTTATTGTTGGTCATCAACTAGAATTTTCTGCTGACTCATAGTAGTTTGACATTGTTGGATTCAAACCCGTTTCTCCCGATAGCCGGAGTGGGTTGTTTCTTGTTATTCCTGTAATGGACGAATTTTCCGATAATACCAATACTTAAGAGTATGCGCGACTTATGAAATGCATGGCTTTTGGGATCGACATGAACCGTCGACCCGGAAGGGTTCGGACTTCTTGACGTTACCAATCTTCGGGCAACGTGAGGAGTTTGTGCTTCAAGAGTGTGATTCCATGGCTTAGAAAGGTAGTGCGTGGCTTTGATTTTGGCCTTCCCGGTGCTGCCGGAGCAATACCGGTTCTTAGAAGGCGGGGATCATGTTCCGCCGGTCCAATGGTTTGAGTCGATTTGTTTTCATCGATCCAGCGGGTAAGTGGAGCGTACTTGATTGTGATTCCACTATTTTAAGCAGCAATTGAATAGTTTTGAGCCGATTTGACCTCGTCGACTCAACTGGTTACTTTTATGAATGCAATTTTATCGGTTCAGAAAGCAAAGCAATTTTATTTAGAAAAGTTGGGCAAGTTTTGCCTATTTACAACGCCCCTGGTATCCCAGGATGGCTTATTTGTTGAAAAATAGGAAGTACATCAAATAGCTTCCGGTGAAGTAACAGTGCAACGATTCGCTGTTCCATGCTCGGGGAATCTGAATTCCGTCAATGGTTGTTAGTTTGAAAGTTTCGTCCCCTAGCTTTCGACTGATCACATACGACCCTTCCTAGTTTGGTCCAAAGGTTCCTGGTATGGTATAGACTCGTTTGAGGATGAGGTCTCCCACTTCGAAGGTTTGATTGTGAACTTTGGAGTTGAAGTACCATGCGACCCTTTTTTGGTGAGCAGCGGTCCTCAGTAGGAACTTTGAAGGCTTCTTCCCTCTTTTCGTCAATCATATCAAGTAACTCGAGTAGGAGCTGCTCGTTTTGCCTCTGATTGAAATTATGTCTTTGATGAGAGGGGACTTCTAGTTTGATGGGGATCATTGCTTCTGAACCATACGCCAAGGCGAAACGGAGTATGCCCGGTTGCTGCTTTGTGTGTCGTTCTATAAGCCTATAGTGTGAGTGGAAGTTCATCAACCCAATTCCCTTTAGGTTTAATTAGCCTCTTTTTGATGGTGGACATGATGATCTTGTTTATTGTTTCCACTTGCCTGTGCTTGTGGATGAGCGACCGCGGATAAGCTTTTCTCAATTCGGAAGCGTTGGCAAAAGCTTTGAACTCGGCGCTTTTGAATTGAGTCCCGTTATCAGTGATGATTTTCTATGGCACACGAAACCTGCAAATAATGTTTTTAGCAACAAAATTAATGGCTTTCTTTGTGGTAATGGTGGCTAGCGGTTCCGCTTCGGCCCATTTTATGAAATAGTCAGCGGCAACTATAGCATATTTAGCCCCTCTTTTGGCTATTGACAATACGCCAATCAGATCAATTCCCCATATTGCGAACGGCCATGGGCTGACCTTCCACGTTAACTCTATTGAGGGGGTCCTTTTAATCTTGCAGAATATTTGGCATCAGTCGCACCATCTGGCATACTCTGTTGCATCGTGGTTTACCGTTGGCCAGAAATACCTGTACCAGAGGATTTTCTTTGCAAGGGTTTGCCCCTCGATATGGTCTCCGCAGTCGCCTTCGTGAACTTCTCTCAGGATCCGTTGAGCTTTGTTATTGGTCACACATCTTAGCAACGGGGTAGAGAACCCCCTTCGGTAGAGTATTCCATCCTATATTATAAATCGCGGTGCCTTTCAAAGAAGCTTTTTCCGCTGGTTCCTATCTGCGGGAAGAGTTCCTGTAAGCAAGTAGTCTCTGATTGGCGTCATCCATGTTTCCGGTTTGACGGCGGTTTCAAAATTCCTAGTGATATCCATTTCTCTTATACTTGAAGTGGTCAGGGTCTCAACCGAGACTAGTCCCAACGATTGAGCTTCTCCAGAGCTGGCCAATTTGGCTAAGTAATCAGCCTTCATGTTTTGCTCCCTCGGGATGTGAGTTATGGTGTAATGTTTGATGTTGTTCAGCAGCTCTTGCACTTTAGATAGATATGGGGCAAGGTTCTTCCCTTGAGCCTGGTATTCGCCTTTCACCTAGTAGACGAACAGTTGAGAGTCGCTGTAGATGTTTGAACGGATTTTATTCTGAGTTCCTTCACGACTTTCAGTCCTACTATCAATGACTCATACTCCGGTACATTGTTTGTCACAGGGAATTCCAAGCATAGGGCATAGAAAATGGCTCGTCCTTTGGGAGTTTACAGCACTATCACTACCCCCGATCAAAGGTAATTAGACACGCCATCGACGAAGGATTTCCATCGTGTTTCCACTTTCGAAGGCATCTCTTCTTCATCATCCCGTATGGTAAATTCGGCAATGAAATCTGCCAACGCTTGCCCATTGATTGCCCTTCTAGGATTGTAAGTGATTTCATATTGGCTCAACTTGATATTCCATTTGATGAGCCGGCCGAAAGTCTCGGGTCGGTAAAATACTTGCTTTAAGGGTTAATCGGTCAGTACTTTGATCGGGTGTACTCGAAAATACGGTTGTAACTTCCTGGCCACGATCAAGAGGCAATACGCTAGCTTCTCCAATATCGAATAATTTTTCTCGGTTCTAGTGAACCGCTTGCTAATGTAGTATATAGGTCACTGAATTCTAGCTTCTTCACGCACAAGAGCAGCACTCAACGCGTGAGGTGAGGCTGTTAAGTAGACGAACAAGTCCTCTCCATCTACTGGCTTCGATAAGATCGGCGGGGTTTCCATATGTCATAGCAACTCTTCAAACGCAGTTTGACAAGCCTCATTCCATTCTAAGTCTTCTTTCCTTTCTTTGATGCATCAACGAACGATACACATTTTTCGGTGGCTTTCGAGATGAAGCGGCTTAGCGCTACGACTTTCCCAGTCAAGCTTTTTAATTCCTCCTTGTTCTTCGGGGTTTGGACTTCTCGTAGGGTGGTTATTTACTCTGGATTTGCTCCAATGCCTCTAGCGCTCACTATGAACCCCAAGAACTTTCCAGAGGCTACCCCGAAGTGACATTTGAGTGGATTAAGTTTCATTCCATATTTTTGGAGTATTTCAAACATTTCAGTGAGATTATCTAGGTGATTAGCTACTGTTCGTGATTTCACCAACATGTCATCCATATAGACCTCCATGGTTTTTTTTGATCTGACGGTTGAACATGGCGTTTACTAATCTTTGGTGGGTTGCCCCTGGGTTCTTTAAACCGAATAACATTACCCTGTAGCGGTATAATCCTAAATCGGTGATGAAGCTGGTATTTTCCTGGTCAGGTTCGTGCATCAGGATCTGGTTGTATCCCGAGTATGCGTCCATAAATGATAGAAATTCATGTCTAGTTGTCCCATCCACAAGCTGGTCAATTCTGGGCAGTGGAAAACTATCTTTCGAGCAGGCCTTGTTTAAGTCTGAGTAGTCGACGTAAGTTCGCCATTTCCCGTTGGACTTCTTGACCAAAACCGGGTTAGATACCCATTCGGGGTAGGTCACATTATGGATAAAACCATTTTCCATCAGCTTGTCTACTTCTTCTCTCAATGCCTTGGACCGCTCGAGGCCAAGGCTGCGCCTTTTCTGCTTTACCAGAGTAACCTAGGATCAATGTTGAGTGCGTGGCATGTAATTTCCAATGATAACCCACACATATTGGAATGTGTCCAAGTGAACATATCCAAGTTGGCACGAAGAAAATTAGTGAGTTCTAATCGCATCTTGCTTCTAAGGTGCGATCCAATTTTTAGGACCCGCGTCGGGTCATCCATGTCGACTAGAAAAGACACCATCAATTCTACCGGTGCTGCCCGATCCACCCCTGAACTCTTCTTTCAAGGGTTCAAAGCCTTACGGAATCGGCTATAGTCCCCAAGCCAGGGGCGGCTCTGTAGTTGCTATTCGGCTGGTTCGCGAATGTGGAGAGTTCTCCCTACATCCTTCCCTTTCTCCTTTCTTTTAGATTCGCGTAGTTCAGTAATGTAACATTCTCTGGCGGCACATTGATCTCCTTTAATCACCCCATTCCATTTGTCGTTGGGAATTTCATGGTTAGGCACCACTGGGCTAAAGAGATTCTGAAATCTACCAGCATGGGCCATCCTAAGAAAGCATTGTATGTGGAAGTTTCTTCTACAATAATGAAAGTTTGGATGAGGGAGTGTGACGACCCGCATTTCGGGAGGTTTAAGTCGACGATAAACCACACATGTCCAACTCAGAACAATCCAAAACACAGATGATCAATGAGGTTAAATAAGAAGAGAATAAAACAAACACAGAATCTCGCATTGGAATGACAAAATATAATAATTAAACAAACACATGAACTCGTAGTGGTCTCGTATATGGATAAAAGTATGACAAGGCACGTGAGGCAATGCCCAAGGTATGATACTGCCAGTTCGGGTCGTAGGGCTGGTGGTAACGCATCATAGCCATAACCACCCACCGCGTCCATCTATCCCATATCGAGTCAAAGGGAGGTCATCCCTAATCAAGGTGCACCAATCGAAACCAACATCAAGAGTAATAATATGGACCGAGTCCAAAAATAAAATCGAAGAACAAATATCCGCTAGAGGTAGCTACCCTTATTGGCCCTATCAAGCCATCTTGTTTTAGTCATTTCAAATTGACACAAGTGTCGGGGCTATCCATCATCGTTCTCTTTCTTCGAATCCAGCAACATGGACTCAGTTCCAAAATTCAATAAAACTGATGCAGTTTCAAATCTTCCAATTCAAATCATCTTCAATCTCAAATCAATTCAAATCAATTCAAATCGACTCAATTTTGATTTTAATTCCAATCAACTTCAATTTCGATTCCAATTCGAATCAACTTCGATTTCGGTTTTAATTCGAGTTAACTTCAATTTTGATTTCAATTTGAATTAACTTCAATTTTGAAACGTTCATTTTTAACTTCAAATTCGATTCAACGTTTGATTCAGTGGCTTTAGTTTCAGTTCAATTCTCATTTTAAACCATTTCAGTTTATATAAATTCCAAGTGTAATTTCAATTTACCAATTTAAATCACTTAAATCAAATTAAACTTCAATGTTCAATTTAAGGTTCAAAATTTTAAAATAATTCAATTCCGAGCCCAAATTTGAAATATCCATTTATATCACTTTTACTTAGATAAATTCAAAGTTCAAGTAAAAGTTCAAACCTTTAAAACAATTCAATTTCCATAATTCAAGTCATATGTCGATTATAACTTTACATTTCAAATTAAATTCTTTAAAACGATATCTTTTAACCAATTTTGATTTCAACATTTCAAAACTCGAATTCGAAATTAATTCAATTCTCATAAACTCAATTTTTTTATTCTTTAAAACAATATCATTTAAATAATTTAAAATTCAAGAATTTAAAACCATTTAATTTAACCAATCCAGTGTCCGTATATAATTTTCTATCCAATGGCCAAGTTACCAGTTATTTCAATTTAAATTTCAAGGATGGATATATATCATTTCAATCCAAATCAAAGTGTTACAGATATATATCATTTCAACCTATTTCTTAATTTATTCGAATATAATTCAAATAACAGTTTATATGTCGTCAAACAATATACAGGGTGATATCAGGATATATACAAAATAAATAAACATCCAATCATCCAATATATAAACCAACAACATCCAATCTCAATCAATATCCAAATCGGCCAATAAATCACAATAGTTAACTAGTTATCAATATCGGGTGTTTAACAAGCAATTCAATTTCAATTTTTTTAACTGTCGATTACAAACTCCTAATAGTTCAATTCATATGTCAATTCAAATGTCGGTTGAATTACCAAACAATAGTCAATAAAGATAAATCACTTCATGATTTCAGTTTAACTAACATCAGAATATTTTATTATTTCGTGAGCGGTTTAAAACACTCACCTTTATTTGAAATCGAATTTTTTTAGATTCAAATCAACCCGAATCTAATTCTAAGTCGTAGACGACTTCGATACGAACCCAACATGACTTATTTCGCTCGAATCCAACCTCGTATGAGAAAGTTACGAATTAATTAACATACGATATAAATTAAAATTTAATTAACTTAATAATTAACATACGATATAAATTAAAATTTAATTAACTTAATAATTAACATAAAAAAATTAAACTTTTCTCTTCCATCGTTCCCTCCTCATGCGTACACAATTCCAGGCCGGTGTCGTTTTGTTTTTATTATTATTTGAAATCGACGATCGTGCCTCCAGCCGTACGCCATCGTCGACCAACCTCGCCATGTCGCGCCACCCTTCAGCGAACCGCCTGTCCTGACAATGCGCGTGCGCCCGAGATCGCCTCATGAAACCCAAAATGCTGCAGATGAACGCGGGCCCACAGCTGCCACCTCGAGCCACCTCACCTCGATCCAACCATTGAACAAGTTCGTATCGATGCTCTTTACATTTTCTTAGTTGAAGTTGTTGGCTAATTTGGCCTTTAGAGGCTCCGATCGACGTTGGCCGTTGGATGGAATTCGTTTTAATGGCGACTGTTGATTTAGGTTTAGGGTTTTAGCCAAATTAAAAGAAGTTAGGGGCCATTTATAGAAAATTTTCCAAAGTACTATTCATCTGTGAAAATTTCGATTTCCAAACGAAGCATACCGCCTGGTGTTCTATATGTTTTACCCTTATTCCGAACACAATGTAATATATATCAGAAGCCAACTCCATCGTATTTAGAAAATAACTTTTAAAATTAAATTATTTTAATTTAAATTTTGAAAATAAATTCTACGCTTTTCAAGCCCGCATAACCAAACGATAAGTCCGACCGTAACGAAACTTGAAATCCTATAATAATTCACTATTATGAATCTGATGAAACTAGTTTCGTCAAAATCCGGGACAGTGTCCAAAAAAGCTATTTCTACACGTTAATTAAAACGAGTAATTTACAAAATCAATTTAATCACTTTTGAATCTAATTCTAAAAGTTCACTAACTCCATTCTAATTTAAATAAAAATTAAATCAACTTTTGCAATCATTTTCATTCACATTAAATCCAAGATTCAATTATTTAAACAATTCCAAATATTAAATATAACAATTAAATTTTCAAATAAATCATTATATTTGAAATATCAGTTATTTAACTTATAAAATTTGCTTTTAAAATGAATTCAAATAATAAAACAACTACTTCCGTTTTACAGTAAGTCAACATCTTTGCAATTATTGTATACAGCAAAAGTTATTCATTTCTTACCAAATAAATGTTTTCTTATTTCTGAAATGTATATTTATCAAGAATACAATTTCATATAAATAAACTTATGCTTTTACTTTTAATAAACATTCATTCGATTCTTTATTAACTTAACATTGATTATTTCAATTTCTATTATCAATTACTTACAATTCAATATCATTTAATTTATTTTCTAACATAAGTTATCATCTTTTATCTTACTGAATTTTGTTATTTAAAATTTTATCTAAGTTCATATCTAATAAATTACATTAATAAATCATTAAATTTTTATTTCTAACCATTTTTGTTCAATAATTATATTAAATTTAATAATTTAAATAGTTAAAAATACGGGTCGTTACAGGGTGACTCTTCGGTTGCCTTCCCCAAGTTCTACAGGCAAGTCAATCATCTCGACGGGTTGTTTGGGTTCACCGGTGAATACTTGAATTTTTATTTGGCAGGCAGATACATCTTTCATGCAGATCTTCATCTGGTCAAAGGTGCGTTTGAAAAGAATGTTCATAGAACTACCGCTGTCAACCAATACTCGTCGGACCACAGCAGGTCTGATCCCTACTGTAACCGCCATGGGATTAAGAGTTGGAGCTTCAATCCCCTGGGTATCTCGATTTCAGAATACTATATCATCGTTTAGAGTTTTCTACTGTTTGGCAGGGGCTTCATCTTTGATCACGAGGCATGAATCCTTTTAAGCGTGTTTTAATGAGCTGGCATACCGCTCCATTTCTCCCCAACTGTTCTATGCAGGATGAGGTCCTCCAGATATCATTCCAGTAATGAGTCTCTATTCAGTTCGTCTTGATCCCTCTCCAATGGTTCCAGCTTGGTTTCCTCGATCCCTAGGAGCTTGAGGAGCTGCGGGTTGCTCAGGATTTTGCGATTTCCTCACGTATTGCTGAAGCTTGTTTTCTCGGATCAGCTCTTCAATCAAGTTCTTTATGTGATGACACTCATTTGTGTTGTACTCCTCTATCCCCTGTGTTGCAAGATAGATGTTTTCTGGAGTATCATTAAGCGGGGTGTAATCTTCGGGCTTGAAGCCTTTAAGTCACTTATTGTTACCATTATGTTTGTTGGAATTCTGATTTTTCTTTTTTTGGTTTCCATCTTTTCATGTACTTCCTTCGACGGTCCCAGAGGCATTTATGTTTTGGTTCATCGCCACGCCACTTTGCCTAATGTTCATCGGTTGAGCTAGTAGATTTCCTTTTTAACTCCTACGCCTCTTCCAATCTCAAGTATTGACACACCTTACAATTGAAGTCCTTCATAGAGGTAGGTTGTTTCATGTTGATCCATTTTCCGAACTCGGTTCGGGGTGGATGGGGCGGACCAAAGCCATAAAAACCATATCCTCATTCGGTTGCTTATTTCCATCACTACGATATTGAACCGGTTCATGAAAGACCTAAGAGATTCATTTCATACCTAGAATAGACCGGACAGGGACATTACATCTTTAGGCTACGCGGTGTGAAGTCTGAATTGGTCGAGGAATCTTGTTGCTAGTTGATCAAATGTGGAGATGGATCTTGGTGGAAGCCTAGTGAACCACATGGAAGCAATTCCCTCTAGAAAAATTGAGACACATCTACATCGAATGGCATCCAAAGTATTCACTCCATCCATGAACCAACTGTACTTGTATAGATGGCGTTTCAGGTCTCTTGTTCCGTTATAAATGGAATAGTTGGCATAGTGAATTTTTTTGGGTATCGCTCATTCAAAATTTAATCAGTGAAAGGAGTCCGACTTGGAGCGGATCCCCATTCGTCATCCCTTCTTGCTCTTACTCTCATCCATCAGTCGCTTGACCATGTCCGCGATATATGCCTCGGATGTCCGATAATCCGAGGGTCGGCTGTCAATAACTACATCGAGTGTTTGGCTTTGCAAACGATCTTGGTGAGTGGGATGAAGCCTAGACTCTCCTTTCTTTAGAAGAGCCACACCCTCGGGATTCCGTTGGCTTGCGGTTGGCCTGATTGGGGCAGTTTGGATATCCCTGGAATTATCGAATGCATTGGCATTTCCTTCAAACTTGCTGTTGTTAAGTTGCTCTCCATCTTCCGAATCGGAGAGTTCCATGGCTATATCCTCTTATAGGGTCTTTGCTCCTAGGTTTAGGTTCATAGATAGTTGTCTCGCGGTCGGTGGGGTGCTTGTATTTCCTTCTACATTGATTCCCACAGTACCAGCTATCACTCCTTCTGCGACAGCTTCCCGTTCCTTCTATTTAGGCCAAAAATAGAAGAATGTTCTTGTTCTGTGACAGCCGCGGGTTCTGCCATGGTTCTTGGAGCAGGATGTGATTGTAAGGTCAAGAGGGCATTCAGTTTGTCCACAAGAGCCCTCTGACTGCTTTTCATTTTCCAATTGATTTCATCAACCATTTTATTCAATTCATCTCTAGTTACAAGTTCACGTTGACTAGAGGCTCCTAGCACTTGATCTCCTATGTTAACGCAATTTACTTCAATCTGTTGATGATTCATCTCTTCTCCGATAATTACCACCCCTATGGATCTTCCAAAAGTAGTTCTTTTTCTTCCCGGAGCCATTGATCCTTAGCAACAGTTCTTTCGAACAGAACTCAAGGACCTAACTTTTGGACCTATCTGATCCAAAGTAGATAGCTGGAACTAAACCCGAGTTGGAATTCTTAGTGAAAGCACCAAAATGTTAAGCCAAAAAATGGATCAATACCCTAAATTGAGTGTGAAAGCACTAGCCATGTTCTTACAGAGTAAAAATATAGAGAATAAATGTAAAAGGAGCAGAAATAGTAAAAAGACAAGAAGATTTTTATAGTGGTTCGGTTGTTAATGAAGCCTACATCCACTTTGTAACTTTTTATTAACCGACCGCTGTTACAAGTTGAATCGAAGTACAATATGATTGAATCTAGTTAGATCAAGTCACAAGTACAAGAGTTCACCAGAGAATCACAGTGAACCCCTATATGACTATTATGTGGGAGGAGAAGAGTGAAGAATAGTTTCCGCAGAGTTTTAGCAGTTAGTCCAGTAGATCCTGTTTACGTTGCAGGTAGGATTGTATTTAAAGGGGTTGGAGAGCTATTAGGCTAGGCCGACTTACCAGATGCTTGCAAATGGCCGTACGAAGTTGCACCGAAAGTTTCACAGCGAGCCGAATCAATTTGATGGATCGCTAGCGATCCATAGCTTTTGGGTCGTTGACAATTCAACTGCTTGTGATGCTTTCCTTCATCCTCTTCTTTAAACATTATGGCGACCTGGCTCAGTCATATAGATTGCTAGCGATCCATAGTACATGGATCGCTAGCGATCTATGTACTTAGAGTATTTTTGGACTTTGCCTTCTGGATTACATTTGTTGTCTCGTATTGGTGTTCTCCATGTAATTTCGTAGCTTGTTGCCTTGTTTTGATGATGATCCACACACAGGTTGCATTGGACTGCTGATTGAATTAGATAAATGCTTACTTCTCGATCTAACTAGCTTGGAATTCCATCAAACTTAGCCAACATTCCTAGAATACCTATTAGTTCATGATGCAAGAGGAATTGTCAATCTGCTAGTTATCCTTATGGATCGCTAGCATCCATAAGAGATGGACCACTAGCGATCTATCACCTTAGTTTATTTTCTCTTTTGTTTTCTCTGATCCTTCTTAGTTGGTTCTTCTAGTCCTTTCGGTTGGCTCTTGAGCTATTCTGACTCGACGAAGCTATTCCGACTTCCTTTGGATTCTGCTGGATTAAAGATCTGGATAACAAATGTCATTGTAATTTTCACTTAAACTAAAAAAATTGGATTGGAGTTAAAATAAATTACGCAGCCTATAAATTTTAAATTAGTTATAGTGAACTAGCAGAACAGTCAATATGCCATCATGCTAAGGACTTGCTAGTATTGAATATTATGGATTGTGAAGGAAGATTGTGGTATAAAGGAAAAATTAGCATATATATTCAATGGCTTATTCAGTCGACGTTCAAGTTGGAAGAATAGGGTACCAAATTGAATTTTCTGTAATATAAAGAGTAATACCATTTCATGTCATTTTCTCCAAATAATTTTTAAGTTATTAGAGCTTAGCGCAATATGACTTGAGAGGTGGGATTTGGCTGAAACTTATGAAGAGAGTAAGCCAAAAGATTTTTCCATAGAGTTATAGAAAAGAAACATTAAATAAAATGGA
Organism: Allium fistulosum; assembly: GCA_030737815.1. Lineage (NCBI taxonomy): Eukaryota > Viridiplantae > Streptophyta > Magnoliopsida > Asparagales > Amaryllidaceae > Allium > Allium fistulosum. The sequence goes on from CM060904.1 coordinate 539,028,670, forward strand.
AATATGTTAATGTTAAGGGCTGTGATGCACTCATATAAACTGTTATATAGCGTGAGAGTGCGGTTAAGTGTGAAGTTCCCCTAAAAGATCGAATGATAGAAGATCTGTTGTATGAGATAGTTAACGATTAATGATGACTATGGTTGTTTAAGGAGAGTATCGTTATACAGACTTATCGGTTAGTGTTACGACACATGTTTTTATTTTGGTTTATGGTACACCTACGTATTGGTTGTTATTTCACAGTAGATGCTCTTAGGTTATTGTTGTGCTATGCTATACTTAGTATGTTGCCCATGATTTATGATTATGTATAGAGTACCCAAAGAGGGGAATCGTTTCCACTTGGGTCATGTTTTTAGCATTTGGTTGTGTACCATTTGGGTGTGATCTTGATATCGCATATGAGTAGTTGAATGGGACAGGTGCCCAGTGTCTTGTTCACTATGTTAGGACATCAATCCATTCTCCAATGTTCCTATATGATTTTATTGGAGTTTATAGAGGCTATATTATTTGGTGACTAGGCGTAATATTTTTTTAGTTAGTAGGGCAATGCACCATTCGGTATTGGGTTGCATCATCTGTTATACTTTGGAAGTGAGTCAATGAGAACTCTATGCCAGTGAGGATATAGTCAAGAAATTATATGTAAAGTTGTTTTAGAGTTTGGCAATGTAGATAAATGTAACGACCCAAAATTTTCGATCGCGAAAATTCCAGATAGTTAGGGAAAGAAGAAAGAGATAGAAGAAGAAGAAACAAAAACACGGCACTGATTCTCACAAAACACGGTGGATCAAAATATAACATCAAATAAAATAACAGTTATACAAGGAAAAATTGTATCAGTTAATTTACATCAATACATCAGAGTTACAACATTTCACAATCACTGGACAGTTAAAATAACCTGTCCTAGATAAATAACAATATATCACAGCGGAATACACTCCATACGTTCCTGCCATCCAGCTCGCCTCCTGAGCTCCAAAACGTCCTTACCTGAAAATTTGTAATACTCGGTCTGACCCGAGCATTACATCAAAGTAATACCCGGGTCGGGCTGGAAACCAACGTGAGTAAACCCATCTAACAAGAAATACTAATACATAAGACTTACTTAAACCCGAGTAACTCATTCATCATTATAAGTTCACAACTTGTTATAATCAACACTTATTTTCATAATCAATCCCTAAGTATCTTTACTTAGTTTTAAAATGGTCCAATTGTTTAAATTTATTATTGATTTCACAAATTAAATCTATAAAGAATTGTAGAAGATTTCAAATCGAAGTGGTTTCGGGTATTTACTGCTACCCGACCCCGGTCTCTTCGAGTCCCATGTCATCTTAACCCAAGTTATTCAAATGAAATACAATTCAATATAAATTACAGGATGTCACCTTTACACAGTAATTCATCATCAATAGATAACCACATTCTTACTGTCTACCAAATCATATCATATCACAAAACATTTCACATCAGAGATATTAACCAATTCAAGGCATTTATTATCATTCCATCATTCATAAGAAAGATTAATCCTTTCCCAATTAATTTAATTAATCTCTAATTAATTACTAACTTTAATCACTTAGATTACCTGTACTTACATTAATTAATTACAAACCCATTAATTAATCATCTTTTATTTATCCATCTTAATTAATCGCCCTTGATTAATTGTCCTTTAATTATATTAAGTAATCAACCCTTCACCCATCCATTTTAATTACATTTATCTTAGTTAATTACTCAAATTAACTATTCTATAACCACTTACATTGATTAATTATCCTTTAATTAATCACATTTATTAATCAATTAAACCTTTGATTTTTGTCATTAATTAATGATCCTCTAATTACTTTTCATTAATTAATTATTCTTGTAATTACATTTAATAATTAATCTTTAACTTAATTACATTTACTAATCAACCTTGATTAATCACATTAGTAATTAACTTCCCTTAATTACTTATATCAATTAAACTAACTCCTTGAATAATTACATTAATTAATCCTTTAATTACACTGATTAAATCATCACTTAATTACTTCCCTCAAGTAATTATCCTTTAATTACTATCCATTAAGTAATTTCCCTTTTAATTACATCCAATAATTTTCCATTAATTACTTCACTAAGTAATTCCACTTCATTAATTACATTAAGTAATTATACTTAACCCAACATCAAGTAATTATCTTTAATTAATTAAACTTAATTAATTAAAATTAACCACATTAACTTAATTAATTACACGGAGTAATTAATTACTTAAATTACTTTATTAAGTAATTACCTTTAATAATCTTCTTAACATTAAGTAATTAACCTTTTAGTTACTTATTACTTAATTATTTCTTAATTGATTAACCTTGATTAATCAATCCTTAATTAAGTGATCATCTATACTTAATAAATTTCACAAATTAATTTATCTTAATTTAATTACCCCTAATTAAATATCTTAATTAATTAAGTAATTATATTTTAATTACTTTTGTTAGTAAAAAATGATTAAATTAAAATAAATCATTTCCTAAACTTCCATTAAATTAAATTAAACCTAAGTTTGGATTTGATTTATTAAAAAATCATCATCCTTTATTAAAGTTAAATACTTTTTACTTAAATCTTAATTATATTTCAGCAATTATATTTAAGTTGAAAACATTTAAAAACTAATTACAAATTTTCTCTATTGTAATATTTGTAAAAATCAAACTATTTTAAATCAACATTTAAACTTTAAAAATCCATTTCCTTTAAAATTTAAATTTGTTTAAACATTAATTTCTAAACTCAAACATTTTATACCTCTTTTTTTTTAAAACCAGTCAAACTTTGCTAAAAATTTAAGTTTGTCTTTTTAAAATTTGGAAATCATTTAAGTTTAAAACCTGGTTAATCAACCAAACACACTCGCATGCTTTCTTCCCCGAGACACTCTCGAATAACCCTTCGAGAAAACCCCAGCAAAACACTACCCAACCCAACGAACAACTCAGACCAGAATCATTGGTAAACGCGTGCACGTGTACGCCCTAGCCACCAGATTCCGATCATCGATGCTATCTCCAACACGTCGTCGAGCCTCCTCTGAGACGATTTCGACCACCCAAGATCAGCACAAAGCCCGAAATCGAAAACGAGCTAAAACGACCTCACTTGAAACACACTGATCGACCAAACTCACCTCGATTAGACGCTGCCGACCACCAGACGACACGCAACCATGACCAAACGTTCTTCGACTATCCCTGAAGCCCTTCCTACCATTCCGATGAACTCCGAAGCTCTGGCGATGCTGTAGTAACCTGAGAACAAAATGACTCACAATCGGTCCTAAACCCTACTCCATCGATTCGCCATCACCACGATGTTCGAAAAATCCACCGAACATTTTTCCCACACTCCTCTACTCCTTCGCTACCTTCGGTAGCAAATCCGACTCCTCCCAACTCACCGATCATCAAAAAAGACTCAAAACCCCTTTTCTGAACAACCCCAAATATCTCACTCAATACTACCTAAAAATTCTGATTTAGCTTTTAAAATTCCTAGTTTTCGAAGACAAATCAAACTATATTGGTGAATTCGAGAATCATCATATTTGAAATTTACCCATTTTCTGATTTCCACTGTATTCTTGAATTTTACAGAGTATTATCTAAATTCATTCACTTGAAATTATTTTAAAAAAAAACAGGAATACAATGTTATTAACCTTTTCCTTTCAGTAATCAAAGTCTGATTTTGATTATACAGTGAGATATGAATTTTTTGTGATTTAAGTTTTGCCTGTTACTAATAACAGAGCACAATATGAATATATACAGATATACACACTGGAAATCAAGCAATTTCATATATTGTCCAGCTGAAATAAATCATGCAAGCCATATCACAACATTATCACATAAGATCATCACATGCAAGACTTTAAACTGTTTTTTAAATAAAAGTTTACTCACCTACTTATGAAGGAAACAGAGAGCTTTTTGAAACAGTTTTGAAAGTTGAAGACTTGAATTGCTTGAATTTGAAATTGGAAAACTTTGATTGCTTTTAAACTGGAACTACTTGATCTGATTAGTTGCACTTGAATTTGAAAAGCTTGCCTTTAGATTTGAATTTGTAGAGAAGATTGCTTGAATTCTTGATTTAGTTTTACTGGATTTTACAGGTTTTTTTTTGTTTGGTTTCGAATGAATAGGGAAAGAAGACAAAGTGAAGGTATATAATTATGGAGGTATACGTAGAGGAGGTAGCTGCAGTTCTTTTGTACACAGCAAGCTTCTCTTGTACATCCATTTTCTTTATTTGATATTTTAACCTTGATAAAACTGATTTGAAAAGAGGATATGTTTTTGACGTGTACATGACCTGATTTTATATGCTGATTTGCTATTTTGTGGCTTGAGTTGAAGTTTCCTCATTATGATGCTTCCCTATATGTTTACATATATTTATGTGAAATGATGCATGTATATATATATCCATTTGTTTGTATGTATATATTTTCACTTATACTTATTCCCATATCCATTGCTTGTGTATGTTTTTGATATCACATATATATTTATTTATTTATACTTTTACAAATTTCCTATAATTTTTTACTTCTCAAGGCATATACATAATACACACACACACACACACACACTTATGTACTTGTATATGTATACACTTATAATTTTCAACATCATAAAGTTTGCATATATCTATTTATATATTTATTAATTTACTATAAGATTTATCATTTTCAGAGATTTAAAATTCAACATTTATTATAGTTTCCAATCCATTTAAATATATCCAGATATTTTTAAATTACCAAAATTTTATTTGTTCAACTAAATAAAATCGGTATCTCAATAGTTTAAAATTAGTTAATTATCCAATTATCAGATGTCCAAAAATCCGGGTTATCATATTCCTCCCCCTTTAAATCTTTTCGTCCTCGAAAAGGAACGAAGCCAGAATTTTATTAAAATGTTTATTATCAGTTAAATTACTCTTAGAGCATTTTTAACTTTTAACTCTTTTTTTTTAATTTTTAAAACACTTTAAAATCTACATAATATTACCAAAATAGCTTTATAAAAATACTTTTTATAACTCGATGTCTCAACAAGTCCATCCTTGTTCTCACAGAAATTCGGTCATACGTTGATCAGGCGTAGGACTGAAAATCTATAAGTACTTAGCAGACCCATTTCAACATCTAGTGAAAATACTTGAAAAAAAATAATTTTATTGAAAATATCGAAAACATTTTTGAAAATAGAGGAAATATCTTTGGTGAGAATGCTCTGGAAATCATCACCCCCATCCACGGTCGCAGTTAACCCGATGGTTACGTTGCCGTCCCGGCAAAATCCATAGATAACTGTAGGCCTCCGTGCCCCCCGATTACGCCATGGAACCCGCTATAGATCGCAGTTATACCCGGGCTTTACGTTGCTATCACAGCAAAAACCCATATAACTACAGGCATCAGCACCCTTGAATTTCGCTGCCAAAAGAATGAAACTTCTCCACTCGACCATAGATCGCAGTCTACCGATGTTACGTTGTCGTCCTGGCAAAATCAAGTGTAGACTGTTGGCACTCATCCTCCACACGATTTTCGCTATGGTCCTTATAGTAGATCACAGCGACATCGAGTTACACTGTCGTCATAGCATAACCCAAATGCCCCTGTAGGCATCAACGCCCTCGACTTTCGCTACCAACAATCCTCGGGAACTAGTTTGTCCAGACTCCTCACAGGATCAACTTTAGAGCCTCCCCCTTGGGGCTCAAGGCAGTACCACCCTGTGGTACTCCTAAGAAGTCCATTCAAGGGAGCGCCTTTTTCCCCAGAGCCACTTTAAAACACTTTATACTATACACATATAGTATTTTCCAAATCATACACCTAGTATGAATTTCACATAAATCTCCTTTCTCAAAATCGATTATCCCAAAATTGATAATTCACAACCAGGCTTTCCAAATTTCAAATTTGATTTTCCTCAAAAATCAAAGCCTTTCCAAATTTAAAGGTTCCCAGAACATTTCCTCAAAACCATTTTCACAAAATCCTTTATACATACATACACATATATATATATATAATAACCTTGGGAAATTTTTGAATCACTTCATACTTGTATAAATTCACTTTTATACTTCAAATACTTTCAAAACCCTTTTTCTCCTGGCAATAGATTCATTAAGGGGAGTTTACCATATATAACAAAGATATATAACTTTGTTTATCCCAAATCAAATATTCAAATTTTGATTACTCTTTTGTAAAGTCATTTACCATATTGCTTACTTCCATAAAGTAAATTTTAATCATAGGAATATTCAATTCCACTTTATTTCATTACATATTTCACAACATATACTTTCCATTTCAAAAACCATATTACAGTTCTTATCTCCAATTTCAATATCAATCTCATACAAACCCGTACGATGTACACATATCATCCGTACGCCATACCAATTTGATCGCTCACTCAATCACACAATTCCACTTCCGAACTAGTATTGTCCACCTGACTTCCTAGTGCGGACTAGATCTGGTTTCTTGATCAGAAACCGTCATTCTCCTTGCATAGTCACAACTATGATAGAGAATATCCAGAACCAATCAAAAATCCATATCCAGGTTCGCCGTCGAAAATCGAGTGAAAAATCCCAAATTGGATCGATAATACTATCTCGAAATTCTGTGCTCGAATCTGGATCAAATCACTATGCGAATAGAATAATATACGTACATCTTACGTATTTATCTTCATTGATTATCAGTTAAATCAATTTCCTTTCTATTCATCCTCACTTTGATTTTATTCACTTATTCACATTTTCCTTAATCCCCATTTGGATTATCACTTCAATTCTTATCTCAGTTGGGTATTTAATCAATAACAGTTTGAACTCCGACCAGTTTATATTTAGAAAATAGCTTGATTTTATTCACTTATTCACATTTTCCTTAATCCCCATTTGGATTATCACTTCAATTCTTATCTCAGTTGGGTATTTAATCAATAACAGTTTGAACTCCGACCAGTTTATATTTAGAAAATAGCTTGAAAGATAAGTAGTTGAAAAATAATTATTAGTTTGTAAAATAGCTATAAAATAGTTATGTATTGATAAAATAGTTATAAAATAGTTAAATAGTTATAGAAATTTTAAATAATTGCAAAATAGTTGTAAAATAGTAATTAATTTGTAAAATAGTTAAGAAATAGTAATTAGTTTATAAAACAATTGTAAAATTGTGAAATAGTTTAAAAATAATTGTAAAACAAGTATAAAATAGTTTGGCCTTAAAAAAAGAAAGGTTGTGAATAGCTTGGAAAACAGATTTAAGAAAACTTATACTAAAAAAAATTGTCGAGAATAGTTTTAGAGTCAAACAGTTCCACTACCCAATATTTATCCCCATCAATTCAGTTTTAATTTTCTACTTTTATTTAAATTGACTCAATTCCAATTTAGATAACTTCAATTTCCATTGAAATTGATTTGATCTCAATTCAAGTTGAATTAACCTCAATTCTTTTCGAATTTAAATCAAATTCCATTTGAATTTGAAACTATTTAACTTCGATTTCCTTTCAAATTTAAATCAATTCAAATTTTCTATTTGAATTTTAAACTTATCCATCTTAAATCACAATTCCCATTAATTCAAATCAAATTCAGTTTGAACTAATTCAATTTAAATCTCAATTTTAAACCATCTCGAATTATATAAATTCGAGTTAAATTTTAAATGTTGATATAATCCCTTAAATCAAATTAACCCTTATTTTTAAACCAACAATCTAAATCTTTAAACAATTAAATTTTGAGTCCAAATTTCAAAACTCCATTTAAGTTTTTCTTCATAATAATAGATATATCCAATTTATTCCCCAATTTCAATTTTGAAACCAATGCTTAACAATTTAAAATTCCAAGTTCTTTTTGAACATTTAAATCTTAAATTCAAAGTGGTTTCATCTCCTTAATTTCAAATTTTAATTTCCCTTTTTATCTAAATAATGGATATATCACCACAATCCATTTCTTCATTCATTTAAACAAATCCAATTCACAATCTAAAGATTATTAAAAACAATAGGATAATATTATCCAAATTATTTTAACATCCATTTTCAATTTCCAGATCTCAAACCCATTTTGAGATCTCACAAACTCCCCATTCAAATCAACCATTTAACCTTCCAGTTAAATCCCAATTTTATTTTGAAATTTCCAATTCAGGTTGCTTGTTAACTTATTTAACTTTCCCAAAGTTAAATTCAATTTACTTAATCCAGCCAACCTTACCCAATTTGAATTCCCATTTCAAATTTTAAACTTCACATTAATAATCTTATAAGTTCAAAAACTTATCACCTTGGATATCACATCTCATTTCAAATTTAAAACTCAACATTTAGAGTTTATTTCAAACCATTTTGATATTATGTATATTCCTCATATATACATATTATTTCCTTTACACACTAAGTTATCCTTAAATTTTAAATCACCTTTAGTCTTTAATTCAAAACAAATTTTCAAACAACCCTTGTTTGCAACAAGTCCCTTTTATTCAAATAATACTTATTTTATATTTCTTTTAGCACTTTGAAACAAATTCCAAATTTTCTGGCTTAGATTTAAAACTTCACAATCTAGACATTCTTCAGTTCCAATGTATAAGTCATACTTATCAAAAACATTTCATTTTGCTTACTCATTAATACACGTCTTATTATTAAACACAACAATCATTTATGATAATAACCAAGATTATCATATCTGGAAACCAATTCATTATTATCTTATTCTGAAACTTTTCCCCAAATTCAAGATTTAATTCCAGTTTGAATCCATTTTAAACTTACCTTTATTTAATTTCAATTTGGTTGTATTTCTATTACCTCTTAATTTAATTCCAATATTTTAACAACCAATTACCTTAACATTTATTGGTTAAGGAATATTGCTTTATATATATCAAAATATATTCTTATATAAAATCATTTAAAATCTTTATATAAGAAAATAACAAGTATGCTCTTATATATATATACACACTCAACTCATTCTAGGGTACTATTGACCCTATCGTTATGAGTACACCCACCAGAGCCAAGGTTCTCACTTAACCTTTGCTCTGATACCAAATGTAACGACCCGAAATTTTCGATCGCGAAAATTCCAGATATTTAGGGAAAGAAGAAAGAGATAGAAGAAGAAGAAATAGAAACACAGCACTGATTCTCACAAAACGCGGCGGATCAAAATATAATATCAAATAGAATAACAGTTATACAAGGAAAAACTGTATCAATTAATTTACATCAATACATCAGAGTTACAACATTTCACAATCACTGGAGAGTTAAAATAACTTGTCCCAGATAAATAACAATATATCACAACGGAATACACTCCATACGTTCCTGCCATCCAGCTCGCCTCCTGAGCTCCAGAACGTCCTTAACTGAAAATCTGTAATACTCGGTCTGACCCGAGCATTACATCAAAGTAATACCCGGGTCAGGCTGGAAACCAACGTGAGTAAACCCATCTAACAAGAAATACTAATACATAAGTCTTACTTAAACCTGGGTAACTTGTTCATCATTATAAGTTCACAACTTGCTATAGTCAACACTTATTTTCATAATCAATCCCTAAGTATCTTTACTTAGTTTTAAAATGGTCCAATTGTTTAAATTTATTATTGATTTCACAAATCAAATCTATAAAGAATTGTAGAAGATTTCAAATCGAAGTGGTTTCGGGTATTTACTGCTACCCGACCCCGGTCTCTTCGAGTCCCATGTCATCTTAACCCAAGTTATTCAAATGAAATACAATTCAATATAAATTACAGGATGTCACCTTTACACAGTAATTCATCATCAATAGATAACCACATTCTTACTGTCCACCAAATCATACCATATCACAGAACATTTCATATCAGAGATATTAACCAATTCAAGGCATTTATCATCATTCCATCATTCATAAGCAAGATTTATCCTTTCCCAATTATTTTAATTAATCTCTAATTAATTACTAACTTTAATCACTTAGATTACCTTTACTTACATTAATTAATTACAAACCCATTAATTAATCATCTTTTATTTATCCATCTTAATTAATCGCCCTTGATTAATTGTCCTTTAATTATATTAAGTAATCAACCCTTCACCCATCCATTTTAATTACATTTATCTTAGTTAATTACTCAAATTAACTATTCTATAACCACTTACATTGATTAATTATCCTTTAATTAATCACATTTATTAATCAATTAAACCTTTGATTTTTGTCATTAATTACATTAATTAATGATCCTCTAATTACTTTTCATTAATTAATTATACTTCTAATTACATTTAATAATTAATCTTTAACTTAATTACATTTACTAATCAACCTTGATTAATCACATTAGTAATTAACTTCCCTTAATTACTTATATCAATTAAACTAACTCCTTGATTAATAACATTAATTAATCCTTTAATTACACTTATTAATCATCACTTAATTACTTCCCTCAAGTAATTATCCTTTAATTACTATCCATTAAGTAATTTCCCTTTTAATTACATCCAGTAATTTTCCATTAATTACTTCACTAAGTAATTACACTTCATTAATTACATTAAGTAATTATACTTAACCCAACATCAAGTAATTATCTTTAATTAATTAAACTTAATTAATTAATTAAAATTAACCACATTAACTTAATTAATTACACGGAGTAATTAATTACTTAAATTACTTTATTAAGTAATTACCTTTAATAATCTTCTTAACATTAAGTAATTAACCTCTTAGTTACTTATTACTTAATTATTTCTTAATTGATTAACGTTGATTAATCAAACCTTAATTAAGTGATAATCTATACTTAATAAATTTCACAAATTAATTTATCTTAATTTAATTACCCCCAAATTAAACATCTTAATTAATTAAGTAATTTTACTTTAATTACTTTTGTTAGTAAAATATGATTAAATTAAAATAAATCATTTATATTATTAACTCCTAAACTTCCATTAAATTAAATTAAACCTAAGTTTGGATTTGATTTATTAATAAATCATCATCCTTTATTAAAGTTGAATACTTTTTACTTAAATCTTAATTATATTTCAGCAATTATATTTAAGTTGAAAACATTTAAAAACTAATTACAAAGTTTCTCTATTGTAATATTTGTAAAAATCAAACTATTTTAAATCAACATTTAAACTTTAAAAATACATTTCCTTTAAAATTTAAATTTGTTTAAACATTAATTTCTAAACTCAAACATTTTATACCTCTTTTTTTTAAAACCAGTCAAACTTTGCTAAAAATTTAAGTTTGTCTTTTTAAAATTTGGAAATCATTTAAGTTTAAAACCTGGTTAATCAACCAAACACACTCGCATGCTTTCTTCCCCGAGACACTCTCGAATAACCCTTCGAGAAAACCCCAGCAAAACAATACCCAACCCAACGAACAACTCAGACCAGAATCATTGGTACACGCGTGCACATGTACGCCCCAGCCACCAGATTCTGATCATCGACACTATCTCCAACACGTCGCCGAGCCTCCTCTGAGACGATTCCGACCACCCAAGATCAGCACAAAGCCCGAAATCGAAAACGAGCTAAAACGACCTCACTTGAAACACACTGATCGACCAAACTCACCTCGATTAGACGCTGCCGACCACCAGACGACGCGCAACCACGACCAAACGTTCTTCCACCATCCCTGAAGCCCTTCCCACCATTCCGATGAACTCCGAAGCTCTGGCGATGCTGCAGTAACCTCGAGAACAAAACGACTCACAACCGGTCCTAAACCCTACTCCATCGATTCGTCATCACCATGATGTTCGAAAAATCCATCGAACATTTTTCCCACACTCCTCTACTCCTTCGCCACCTTCGGTAGCAAACCCGACTCCTCCCAACTCACTGATCATCAGAAAAGACTCAAAACCCCTTTTCTGAACAACCCCAAATATCTCACTCAATACTACCTTAAAAATTCTGATTTAGCTTTTAAAATTCCTAGTTTTCGAAGACAAATCAAACTATATTGGTGAATTCGAGAATCATCATATTTGAAATTTACCCATTTTCTGATTTCCACTGTATTCTTGAATTTTACAGAGTATTATCTAAATTCATTCACTTGAAATTATTTAAAAAAAAATAGGAATACAATGTTATTAACCTTTTCCTTTCAGTAATCAAAGTCTGATTTTGATTATACAGTGAGATATGAATTTTTTTGTGATTTAAGTTTTGCCTGTTACTAATAACAGAGCACGATATGAATATATACAGATATACACACTGGAAATCAAGAAATTTCATATATTGTCCAGCTGAAATAAATCTTGCAAGCCATATCACAACATTATCACATAAGATCATTACATGCAAGACTTTAAACTGTTTTTAAATAAAAGTTTACTCACCTACTTATGAAGGAAACAGAGAGCTTTTTGAAACAGTTTTGAAAGTTGAAGACCTGAATTGCTTGAATTTGACACTGGGAAACTTTGATTGCTTTTAAACTGGAACTACCTGATCTGATTAGTTGCACTTGAATTTGAAAAGCTTGCCTTTAGATTTGAATTTGTAGAGAAGATTGCTTGAATTCTTGATTTAGTTTTACTGGATTTTACAGGTTTTTTTTTGTTTGGTTTCGAGTGAATAGGGAAAGAAGACAGAGTGAAGGTATATAAATATGGAGGTATACGTAGAGGAGGTAGCTGCAGTTCTTTAGTACACAGCAAGCTTCTCTTGTACAGCCATTTTCTTTATTTGATATTTTAACCTTGATAAAACTGATTTAAAAAGAGGATATGTTTTTGACGTGTACATGACCTGATTTTATATGCTGATTTGCTATTTTGTGGCTTGAGTTGAAGTTTCCTCATCATGATGCTTCCCTATATGTTTACATATATTTATGTGAAATGATGCATGTATATATATCCATTTGTTTGTATGTATATATTTGCACTTATACTTATTCCCATATCCATTGCTTGTGTATGTTTTTGATATCACATATATATTTATTTATTTATACTTTTACAAATTTCCTATATATTTTTTACTTCTCAAGGCATATACATAATATATATATATATATATATACACACACACACTTATATACTTATACATGTATACACTTATAATTTTCAACATCATAAAGTTTGCATATATCTATTTATATATTTATTAATTTACTATAAGATTTATCATTTTCAGAGATTTAAAATTCAACATTTATTATAGTTTCCAATCCATTTATATATATCCAGATATTTTTAAATTACCAAAATTTTATTTGTTCAACTAAATAAAATCAGTATCTCAATAGTTTAAAATCAGTTAATTATCCAATTTTCAGATGTCCAAAAATCCGGGTTATCACAATAAAGGTACTCTAGCCATACATTCTTTTAAAGGACTTCATAAGCATGTGGAGCTAATATTATTTTTGAAGTACTAAGTATTGTATGATTCTAAGATATGGAGTATATGTCTTGACTTACACATGCTAAGGTATAAAAAAGATTTTCAAGGAAGGCGAGATTTGGAAGTAAATTGTCGAAGTGGTGAGATTAATTCTTTTGGATCATCATTGGGATTGAAAGAACTACCTTATCAAGTCAATTTTCCAAAATAATGAATTTTGGTGCATAACTTATTTTAGGCAACCGACAGACGTGAATAATAAGTGTAAATGCACAACTTAGTCTATGAGTTTGTAATAGTAATTACTAGGTTGAATTTTCGGGTTGTATAATGTTAGGCCTTAGATTCTTATATTTAGGAGTTATCAAGTTCATCGTTAGTTACGGTTATTTTTTTTCTCTATTTAGCTTTTTAACTCAAGTAATATTGTGCTAATTTTAAGGCATCATTCGCCTATGATGTCCTTAATTGAATGGTGATGGAGTATGGGGTCCACTAAGAATCTCAAATGTTAGTCCACTTAGAGGGTAGACACCGTCTGTTATCATGTTATCGCGCCTATGGAATTAAAGGAGTTTAGTGGGGTATGACAAAGGATATAAAGTGGGTTTTCTATTAGTTGAGGATAAAAAAGCCAATGTTTGAGTATGTTGCAAGGTATGTAACGATGGAGATACGTCAGTAGCATAGTCTATTTAAATTAGAGTTATACTTTGACATTATATGGAATAGAGAAACCTCGGTGATATGCAAGGGAATGGAAACCATATAGGATAGACATGCATAGTGAGTTCATAGTAGATGGCAAGATAGGTGATGATCTCGCTATCAAGATAGGTTATATGGAAAAGCTAGTGCCATGAGTTATTGGGTCTTTCCCGATTATATAGAGAGTATGGAAGTCAGCACGTTTGAGTGGGCTTCTTGAAAAGTTGGTGGGTGTTCCCATGTATTTTGTTTATCCCATTTGCGGACGTATGTTGATGATTTAGCGATTATGGTAGAGCCTAGTCTGCTTCATGAGGTGAATATAGAGATGGAGTCAGGAATACTCTGTAGGCACATTCACATCTTAGAGCTAGATGTGATACGACATTTGAGAAATAGAATTGGTACAAGTACAATGAGGAAAAGGTTTGGATATGAGTACGAGAGAACTCGAGGAGGGAATCTGAGTTTCCAATCACGAACTCTTTTCTAATATGTTCCTCTTTTAGGTTTGTGGGTTAGTTTGCTCGGTAGGTCGTTGTATGTTTTCATGGTTGCTTTAGCTAGCTAGTTGACATAGGCATGGATGGATAGATGCTGAGATTGGTTGTATGCACGTCCTTATGACGTGTTTTCGCTGCTATGGTTACCTTGTTTTACCTATACTAATTTAGTTCTTGCAATGCTATATACTTATATTTGTGGATGTTCTAACTTAGGTTAGAAGATTTTATATATGTATACCATTTATTGTGTAACAACCCTAGATTTTGGCCTATATTTTAAAATTTGACTTTATTTTATTTTGAAACTATTTTAAACTTGTTTGATTTCAAACATTTCATTTTTAAAAATAAATGTTAATTATTATGTGAACTATAATTTCAAACTAGTATAAATTGGTTATTTTACTAAAAAGTGAATTTCTGTTCAAACTGTTCAATCTTTGGCTTTTAAACTTCGAATTTTAATTATTTAAAATCTTAAATTTTATCTTTTATTATGAAAATAGATACAATAACATGAATACTGCTTTTCGTTTCGTTGGAAACGGAATTAAATTGTGAAAGTTATGTATATTTCAATATTGTGTGCAATTTGATTTATTTAACAATTTTGTCTATTTAAATTTTATAAATTATATTTTCTTTGTCATATTTTGTTTTAATATGTGTTAATATGTTATTTTATGTCTTTAAATATTTTTTTAGTGATAAAATAATTTTTCCAAAGCTTATTGAATTTATTTTCTATTTTTAAAGGCTAGTTTCTATTTTTCCGCTATTTTCTTCAATTAAATTATATTTAATTAAAATTTATTTATTCATTTTGTGAATGCATTTTTATTTTATGTTCTTATCTTTATTTATAAATATTTTCCCAAGTCCATATAATTTTTCCAAAGTTCATTCTGTTTATTTTCAAATTTTCTAGACTAGTTTTCATTTTGTACTATTTTCTTATTTTAATCATATATAATTAATATTTATTTATTTATATTTTGTATATTTGTTATATTTTCGAATTTTAACTGAAATTATATGTATTTTCAGATATTTAAACTTATAAAAAGAAATTAGAGAAATTCGAAGAGTTTTGTGACTCTTTAGTTGCTTGAGACCCTTTGTTTTCCCGCCTTTTTCATTTTCTCACCTCTTGCATTCATTTCCCTTTAGCCGACTTTCTCATTTGTTCAGCTGCTTATTTTTCTCATAATTCACGTATACAATCTTCCTCATCTCTACAAAAAAACTCACGGCCATTGCTAGAGAAAAAAATTGGTAAAACTTCTCTTCTTTTCTATGTTTTTCTTTGTTTCATTTGTGTTTTAGCACTTGTTTTCTTCCTTCTTATGATAGGCTCCTCCTTCCTCCTTCACCATGGCCACCTCCACCACCACCTGACCCATCCACCACCACCTCCAGTCCAGTCCCAAGCCAAGCCGTGCATCCATGATGACCAAATACACCAAAGATTTGCACAAACTCCACTTGTATATGCATGGCCAATCACCATTGTACACCACCACCTTCTACCACCTTTAGCCGCCACTTCCACCACCACCACCACCTCTGACCTGACCTCCACCCTCTGCCATGTCACCCACCACCTCCTGGAGCCACTGGCCGTGACCCATAACTTCTGGCCGTACCAAACAAGAGCAAACAAATGATGTATGTTGCATAGTTTTAGCCATGTACACCTAGTTTTATGCACCTAGATCTTCACCACTTTGTTAACGCATGCTAGGCCGACCTTTAGGAACCCAAACCAGATCCAAACCATGCCTTTAGCCGTGCCATTTCAGATCTAGAGCTGAAGCATAGATGGTAGAAAGCAAGTGCAAACACTTTGGCTTTGTTTCATGCATTCATTTCTAACATTGTTTATGTATAATTTGAGTTGAAAACTTATGTTATATATACTTGTTTTGTTTGCATGTGTGTAAGGAGATTTATCTTTGGCCCTCCCATTCTCAAATCATATTCGTGTTTTTGTGCTTTCGAAGTTCGTTTTTGTGTATTTTTGGTCTATCATCTCCAGCTTAAACAAGTGAGTAAATCTCACCAGACTAATATGTACTTATATAGTTGATAAACTGACATCACTTGAATCTTTAAATGCATATCATCCTGTTATAACTGCTATATTATAATCATATGATGTTCACACCTGTATTTACACCTGTTATACCATATGTTACTGTTATCTCATGCTATTCTGTTATTTATATCAGTTTATCACACTGCAAGTTCCCTGTTAGTATAGGGGTTGAAATGATACATACCCGAATGGACATTAGAATAGGGAAAGATCGTTATGGGCTGAAATGATAAGCCTGAGCGACTTTTTATTTATTTTATTTAACTTGGGATTGCAGGTTTGAAATGATAAAACCCGGTTTTTCTTTGGAAACTGCGGATTGAAATGATACATATCCGTATCACTTGACCTAGGCTAGAAAATTTTATACAGACCCGTGGTTTATATATTTTTCTGAAAATTTTAAAATATTTTAAAAATGTAAATATTTTGATATTTTGATTTAAATTTTATTAAAATGATTTCTATAAAATATTTGTGATTTTCTACAAATTAAATAAGTGAATTAAGTAAATGGTGAAGTAGGATTTGAAATATAAGTTAATTTTGGAATTTATGATTTTGTTTATAAATGGAATTTATGTACAGTAAGAAAATATGACAAATTTGATTTAAAAGATGAATTTAATGATTTTTATTAAGTAATAATAATTTTTAAAAGTGTTAATGATTTTGTATAAATTAAAATATGAAATAAATGAATATTTAAGCTGAATTTGGAAATAAAACTTAAATTGAATTTTGTGAAATTTGTTTAAAAGTGAATTTTTAATTAAGTAAAATAAATGGAAATAAGTTATATTTTGGGAATTTAAACTTAAGTGTTAAGTTAAATTTTTAAATAAAGAAATGAAAATTTAATTGTTATTTAATTTGATTTTTGTATGGAAATTTGACTTTATAAAATCATAGAAATAAAGGTATTTAAATGATTGTTTCTAAATGTGAAAATATATGATTTTATAAGTTAAAATGATTTATATTAAAAGTTAATTGTGTGAAATTGTAAATAAAACTCTGAATTTGATTTGACAGCATTTTGAAATGTAATGTAAAGATATTACAGCATTGGAAAATGTTGTAGTTGTTTTAAATGAACCTAATAGCAAATTTGAACTAAGGGTTATTATAGCACTTTGTTAGTGCTATAGCTGTTAAATATAACTAAAATTTTAATTGAAACTAAATTAAGATATTACAGCATTTAAATGTCGTCTTTTGTTAATGAACTGTTTTTAAACATAACATTTCGTAGCATTTTCTAAGTGCTGCGAAAGTTGAATTTTCTTTGTTTAATAAATTCAAATGAATAAATGATCTTTGAAAAAGATTAAATTTTGGAAATTAAATATTTAATTATTAAATATCATGAATTGACTTTAAATGATTTTAATGGAATAGTTGATTTTGGAAATACAACTATTTTGAAATGTGATTAAATGGTATTTAAAATTTAAATTAAATAAATGATATTAAATATTTAAGTGAATAATTAAAGTTTATATTAGTATGAAAAATATTTGGTTTACTTGTAATTTGAAACTATTTAAAAGATATTGGACTTATGAAATATAGGATAATAAAGCTTTGGAATTTATTTATAATTTGAATATTTATTTTGTGGATTAAATCTATATTTGAAATTTATAAGATTTGAAATGGTCTATGGAAATTTAATTGAAATAAATGATTGAATTGAATTGAAACTTTGAAAATTTTAATACTTGATTTGAAAGTATAATATTTACACTTTTAAATGGTTTAGATGAATTATTTTGATTGAAATATAAACTATTTAAAAGGTGACTTGAAATGATAATAAATGAAGGATATCTTTGAATTTAAAAAGGTATTTAAAGTTGAATATTTGGATTTGAACTCAAATGATTATTTGAAATGAAGTTTTGAAAGGATATGATATTTTGATATATAAAAATGATTTGAAATGAAGTTTGAAAAGATATGATATTTTGATATATTAAATGATTTGAAATAAAGTTTTTGAAAGATATGATATTTTGATATATTGAAATGATTTGAAATGAAGTTTTGAAATGATATGATATTTTAAATATATTGAAATGGTTGGAATTGATTTAATCTTTATTTTGATAAAGATTCGGATTTAAAACTCTATTTTGAAGTATAAACTGTTTTTAAATTATAACCACGGGTTATAATAACGATTGGTTGTTAAAGAGACCGAGATCGGATATGGACATACTCTTTGTCGATACCGAAAACCACTTTGAAAACTATGTACGCGGTGGAGTTTCCAGAATGAAGTAGGTTGGTGGCGACGATCCTAAGGTATATACGTGGACCCAACTCCCGTGAGTTGGCATAAGGTGGCTGAAACAGGAGCGATCGACGGGCCAAGGAGGTAGCACCTCTGATCTGACACACTTCTTCGATACCATTCTATTACTTGTGATTGATTTAGTGCGCACCCTTGATTTGGGAGTGTTGTTCAAGGTGGGCGGTAGTGGCTGCTATGCGTCACCACCAGTCCGGATGCGTAATTGGTATATCTACCCTGGCATTGCCTTGTGTGCCGTGTCACCTACCATATCGAGCTTTACTACGATTTGTGATTTCTCCCGTAGCCTGTGGAGTATCGAGGGTAGCCCCCATTTTGGGAGTATGCTAATACTGGATAGACTACTGGTACTATTACGTGTTAAGGGTAATATTGGGTCACTCCTTAACGCTATTTAAAAGTATGTTTAGTTTATGATTAGACATTATTATAATAGCGAATATTACTACATAGTAGATAGTTTAACGGATCCTTAAAGAATGGGCAATCCCAAGCATTCTTTAAGTTACTTGTACCTTTATTACAGTTCACTTGAATTGATTTATATTATATAAGTATATATTGTCCTGACTCGAGTGTTTTGTGTTTTGCTTTACGCTCGGGTCAGCCTGAGTATTCACAGATTTGGATTCCACTTTTTGGAGATTGGAATCGCTGGAGATTATCTGCTTGTCTAGTTTTATCTATCTCAGTTCTGTTGTTCTATTCAGCTTGTACTTGGTTATTTTATTGAGACTTCTGTTGTACTTTATTTCTTCTGTTGTACCTTATTTAACTCTGATATATTTATATAGTAGCTTCATGAACTACTATTTCTTTTACTTCCGCTGCACTTTTTACTCTGTGTCTGTGATCTGTGATTATTTATTTACTGTATATTCTGAGATTTTCCAAATTTTATTTACAACGCGGTATTTTGAATTATCCAAGTCCGGCATGTGTGGATTTATTGTCGATTAAATAGGACAACTTTATAAAACAGCGTCTTTTGAATGGTTGAAAATATCGGGTCGTTACATATTGTTTCTTTATTTGGCTTGTTTATAGACGTGTTTGTCTACTTGCACTTTGGTATAGATGCTGCATATAGATGAATGGATGAGCATACATATAGAAATATATATATATATGCATTATTAGGATGTTTGTATACATATTTGGTTGTCACGGCATGTGCATTCATATAGGAAGCTAATTTAGTTGCATTTGCACTCTTATCACATCATATCATTCTATTTTTATCTATCATATGTATTGAATACTTTGGTTATGTTTTTACTTGTGTTATATAATGGATGCTAGATGGATATAGCTACGTTAGTTTTGTATGTTTGTATAAAGAGAGTTGCATTATCCACCTCATGGAATTTGAGGAACGAAATTCTTTTAAAAGGGGATAATGCAACACTCCATAATTTTACGAAATTAAATAGTTAAATAAAACGGATAAAATCATACTTTTACTTAAAGAGAAAAACATTTTTTTATAGAAGTTGTAATTAGGCTTTAGGACCTGTCCTATTCCGCTCAAATTGCTGTTTACATTCAAAAAACATATATAACTTGCTGAATCTGGTTAAGTGAACTAGAAATTAGAAGAAGCCAAATCCAGTGACATTTTGGTAATATATTGAGTATGAAATTTCAGCCTAAATATTAGAATTTAAAGCCTACAAATAGATCCCTAAATCTTATTTTGCTCTAAAAAATCTTGCCTCCACTTATAAAACCCTAATTCCTAAATCAAATACCAAATAAACAAATTCAATTATAAATTCTCCAAATCAAATCCAAATTAAACAAACCAATATATGAATCAGTCACCGTAGAGAGAACTATGCAAACAAACCAACGATATCGAGAAATTTGGATTTTGGAAGGTGAGGAATCTCTGGATAGCGAAGAAGAATGAGGATTTACATTAGATCAGAAAGGAAGCACGGCTAATCTGTGAGTGTGACTCATCTTATTTGTGTATATATTGATAAAATGTAGTAATTCAACCTTTACGATCTTAAACCAAATTATAAATGATGCAACAGATAATTAAATAGCAGTTTTTAATATACACTAGATTAGGATGTAGTATACCATGGCTAGATGATTAAAAAGTGGGATTTTTGTCAATTGTAATTTAAAATATAATCGCTCTCTAATTAAAAAGTGAAAAACTAAAAGTTGTTTTGAATTAGACTAATATATTTCAAAATGTAGTTCTTAACGACGCCAATCCATCGGTAGTATTCATTCATCCATCGGGTTTACAAACTGACCGGAAAATGCACCAGAGTTTCGAAAAATGTGGGTCGTCCATTTTAATCCAACAGTGAAACGAAGACGATATGACAATCGAGTAACATGAGAGTGTAGAGGAGGATGTGCTGATGCTCACGCCCATTCTTCATAATCCATCAGAGGAGTTGATAGCCGTAGATCTAGCACGGGGGTCGGCATGGAGATGGTAAACGAGATTACCGAAGGTGACACAGAAGGCATCGTTTGGAAGCGCGGGCGACGAGGAGTGCTGGGGTAGTGTGCGATATAGTGGCAGCGGTCTGTCTGTGGCATAGTGACATTGTGAAGGTGGTTGCTAGGTTAATGAAAGGGGAGGTTAGGTTTTCAAATTTATTTTAGTGAATGGCAAAGAGAGAAAATAAAAATAAATCAATGCTATTGAGAAATTTGATTTAAAATAGATATGGACTTAAGTTGTGAAGTGACAATAAACACGAGAAGTGTTGTGTAAAATGTTTATAAACTTAAGTAAAAATATATGAAATGATTCATAAATGAATTGAGTATGGAGTGAAATGTTGTTAAACATAAAATTTGATGGAATAGTTCTTAAGTGATATTAGTATCAAAAGGAATATAGTAAGTAATGAATGAATATGAATAATGATTAAGAAAAAAAGAATGAAAATAAAATAATTTGAATAAAGAAAGGGATGTGATATAATAAGAAACTAATTGAAAAAAATAAGCAAGTTTTACGTAGATTATTCTATTCGTGTAACTGTTTGATCCAGATTCAAGTACATAATTTTGAAATGATTTACGTCGGTCTAAGTTAGAATTTTTCACTCGATTCTCGATGGCGAATACTGGATATGGATTTTTGATTGATTCTGGAATTCTCTATCATAGTATATGGCTATGCAAGAAGAATGTCAGTTTCTAATCAAGGAACCGGATCTGAGTCCGCACTAGAGTGGTCATATGAATGATTCTAGTTCGGAAGTGGAATTGTGTGGTCGAGCGAGCGATCAGATTGGATATTGCTTACAGATGGTATATATACATCGTACGGGCTTTAATAAATTAAATGTTAAAAATTGAAAATGCAAAATAATATGATTATGAATTATATGATTGGATATCATTAGTAAATAAGATGTAGGTATAAAGAAGCAAAAGCTAGTTTGATGCCTTTGTTTCACGAGTAAAATTTGGTTGCCCGACTAAAGGTACATATTTAAATTTTGATTAATTGATGATTTTATGAATGAGCTGCTTGCCTTTTGTTTTCTTTTGGTTGGTTTGGGTCCATAGTGACGATTTGTAGTTTTTACGATCAAGCCGCGCAAAGGAGGCACTGGAGAAATTTTTCGTAAATTTAAGGCATTAGAAATTTTTTGAGAATTTTGGAAATTTTTGATAACTAAAATTTGATATTTATGTTATAAGACGGAATGATATTAATTAAAAATTAAGAATGAATTTAAAGACTTAGAGATTTTATAACCTATTTTAACAAATTGGTTTTGAAAAGTTAACGGGTTTGGGCACTTTTCTTACCTTAGAAATTTCCGGGATGAAATTCTTTTAAGGGGGGAAGAATGTAACAATCCAGAATTTGAGTCATTCGAAATTAGAATATTTAATTGATTTTAAATATTGAAAATTTAATTTTATAAGTTAAATAACTTGAATTTCAAATATAGCGATTTATTTGATAATTAAATTGATGAATTTAATGTTTGGAATTGTTTAAATAATTAAATCTGAATTTAATGTGAAAAAAATGATTTCAAAAGTTGATTTAAATTCTATTTAGGTAAGGACGAAGATAGTAAACTTGTGAATTTGAATTAACTGTGATTAAACTACTTTTATAATAATTCATTTTAATTAACGTGTAAAAATAGCCTTCCGGAGCACTATCTCAGATTTCGACGAAACTAGTTTCATTGAATCCAAAATAGTGAAGCATTGAATGTTAACAAATTTCATGGCAATCAGATGTATTGTTTGATCGTGGTAGTTCGAAACGCGTAGAAATTAATTTTAGGAATTTACATAATATAATTGGGTTTGAAAAACTATCTTCTGTATATGATCGAATTAGGTCTCGAGACTAGTTCCATTGTGTTCGGAATAGGGGTATTACATGTAGAACGCCAGACAGCACACCTCGTTTGGGAATCGAGATTTTTGAGTGCATGAAGCTGTATATTTTATAACACAATAATATATATATATATATATATTTTTTTTTCTTACCTTGGAAATTTCGAGGACAGGTGGAAAGAATGTAACGACCCAGTATTTCAATAATTCAAATTTTGGAATATTTAATTGATTTTAAATATTGAAAAGTTAATTTTATAAGTTAAATAACTTGAATTTCAAATATAGCTATTTATTTGATAATTAAATTGTTGAATTTAATGTTTGGAATTGTTTAAATAATTAAATCTTGAATTTAATGTGAATAAAAATGATTTCAAAAGTTGATTTAAATTCTATTTAAGAATGAAGATAGTAAACTTGTGAATTTGAAGTAACTGCGATTAAAATGTTTTTATAATAATTCATTTTAATTAACGTGTAAAATAGCCTTTTGGGACACTGTCTCGAATTTTTAAGAAACTAATTTCATTGGATCCGTAATAGTGAATTATTGAATGTCAACGAATTTCATTGCAATCGTACGTATCGTATGGTCGTGGGAGTTCGAAACATATAGAAATTAATTTTAGGAATTTATATAATATAATTGGGTTTGAAAAGTTATCTTATGTATATGATCAAATTAGGTCTCGAGACTAATTCCATTGTGTTCGGACTAAGAGTATTACATATAGAACGCCAGGCGACACACCTCGTTTAGGAATCGAGATTTTTGAGTGCATGAAGCTAGATATTTTATTGTATATATATATATATATATTCTCCATAACATTGGCCATACCCATTTAATGCCTAGCACAATTAGACCACACTTTTACTGTTGAACCATACTCATTTCCCCCTTATAGATCACGTCCAAACCAGATAGTTTCTTCTTCCTCATATTTTTTCTTATTTCCTGTAATAGAAAAAAAACAATTTCGTTCACCACTTCAAAAATCAACACACTCCAAACCCTTCATTTTTAGCCCAAGTGACCAACACGGAAGTTGTTCATCTAGATCCGTAGTATTTTTAGAATTTGATGGAACTCGATTTCGTTGAGCGACAACCGAGATATCCCCTTTTTATAGCAAGGAGCAAATTTTGTTCATAAACTTCAAAAATCAAATTCTCATGATCCGAGAAGAATTGGAAGGTACCGTGCACCGTTGGGATCATGAGACTGAGTATTATTTTTGGTGTGAGTTCGGCGAGATTCTATGACGATGATTGATGATGTTCGAAACTAG
Organism: Allium fistulosum; assembly: GCA_030737815.1. Taxonomy (NCBI): domain Eukaryota; kingdom Viridiplantae; phylum Streptophyta; class Magnoliopsida; order Asparagales; family Amaryllidaceae; genus Allium; species Allium fistulosum. Next base: position 539,053,500 of record CM060904.1, read on the forward strand.
GGTTGTTGATCATCAGAGCTAGGAGGGTCGATAGGGGAATCAGAGCTTGGCGTTGTGATCAAGAGGGAGAGGTGCTCGGACGGTGACTTTTTGGGGAAGATCGGCGACAATATATGTCGCGACATTAAGGACATGTGCATGATTTTAGATGATCGGGTTTCGTTTTGAGTGACCGAAGCTATGGCGGTGGTGTGCTGTTGGATGAGGAGACGGTGACCAACTTGCTGGTGACCTCGGTTCAATGGTTAAAGGGTGGAGTCGCATGTGCACGGTGGAAGCTAGGAGTATAATTAAGGATTTGGGGAAGATGAAGCACTATTGAAACTGGGTTGCACTTGCGGATTTGGGCTGGGTTGGGTAAGGGTATTTGTTTAATTTGTTATTTGAATTAGTTAATTAAATGTTTAAAACTTAGAAAATAAATAACTCCTTCATACGAGGTCAGATTCGGACATCGTTTATTGCCTTGCGCTCGTATGGACATTAGCTTTGTGATGTAACTGGTTTGGATGAATTTGAAGACAGTTGGAATTTGGGCTAAAATCAGACGTCGTTCGATTTTAGTTCAAAACCGAAACGCCTCGGCAACTACTGGAAATTTAGGCGAGTTAATCTCACCTTCAGGCTAACCAATAATATTGTATAGTTGGTAAAACCTGTTGATTAGATGTTTGGATGATTTATTGTTTTATCAGTTAGTTTGGATTTATTCTCGCCCCTGGAGCAGATGACTCTTATATATACCCGTCTAGTAGCGGATGATCCATATTATATAATTATATACTATTTCTGATGCTGGGGGACAGGTTGGAGGGATCTAACAAGATTCCTCACCATTGTTGGTTTTATCTACATATACATGTGCTGGTATATATGAGCAGTGATGCAGGGAAAACAAGTCGGAGGGATCCAACGAGATTCCTCGCTATTGTTGATTTATTTCCAGTAAAATTTCTATTATGTGAATTATTGTATATGAAACTTGATTTATGGATACTATTGGTTATGACATTGTTTATGTTTAAAACTAAAACCCAGTGGTAGTAGAAAATCAATAATCGATATTGGTTAAGTGTTTGTTAGTTATTAGCATTGAATTAATATGTTAGAAAAAAATACTATAGATTTCTTTTTGAGTTGGAATTGGTTTTTGAGACAAGAAATGATTTTAAATCCAAAATTGAGTTTCGAAAATATTTTGTTTTAAAGATTTAATTTCTATTTTATTCCATTTATCTATCTTTTTCTAAGTTATTTATTTATATTTAACATTGTTTTATAAATTTATTTATATATATTTAATGTTGTTTTAAAGTTGTTTATCACTATTTTAATATTTTGAAATGTTATTCATTTTAAATAATTAATGTGATTTGGAATTAATAATAATGATTTACTAATACTGTTTGGAAACTAATTATTAGTATTTATAATAATGTTGAAAATTAATTATTAGTGTTTTATTGATAATGTCCTTGAAATCATTAATTATTATTTTAAGATGTTCTAAGGTTAAAAATCATTATTTATTTATGTATAGTGTTACGGTTAATTATTATTATTATACAATAGTGCTTTTAAGGTAAATGATTTTTATTTATTTCTAAATGTCTCCGAGACGTATAAATGGAGTTTATAAACAAACTTGGGTTTTATAAGAGTTTTATAAAATGGTTTTGTAACGACCCGTCATTCATTCCACAGAATGACGCATCATTAATAAGAAAGAAAGGGATAGAAAAGAGAAAAGAAGAGAAGAAAGAAAGAAACAACAACAGAATCTCAATAGCGGAACGAATAAATTATATTAATAACATAAGATATTACATAGTATCATATACATCAGAGTACACAACTTATACATCACAAAATAGACAGTTATAAATTTCTGTCTATTATACAACACAAGTACATCAATACAATACATCATCACAGCGGAAACTCTATATATCTACACGCTGAAGCCTCTTGCTCCATTGCTCCTCCACAATTCGTCAAAGCTAACCTGAATCTCTTGGCTACTCGTAAAAATTTGAGTACCCAAGAGTTTATAAAACAGAAAATAAACACTTGGGTCAGACATGGGTCTGGTGTGAGTAACAGGTTAAAGTTGCTTAACTTCGAAAACCATTTGGAAAGAAAAGTATCTCGTAAGACTTCCCGCACATAAACACGGAAAAGTTTTTACCTTACGATAACCAAAACATTTGATAGGAAATCCAGTTATATTATAATAGGGTCTAGGGTTTTCAAGTAAAATACAGAAATAGCTGGAATGCTTACATCTCACGTTCTAACATAGTTGGGCACAACTAATACGTACGACACTTATTGGAGTTTGGATTCCATACAATGGCAGGGCTACCGGGGTACCGCCCGTCACAGTACGTGGCCTAGATCACCGTACCGAGGATCACACCCAATCCCCTGCAACACAAAGCCGGAACCATCCCTTACTGGATAATTCTGAATAAAATCACCCCACGGTTGTGTACATCAACCTCACCACTAAGCCGAAATAGAAAGGGACATCTAGACAGGGATGACCTTACTCTCAGTGGGTGCTACCCACGAAGCCTTGCTGCACCTCCCATGTTTTAGCCATTCCCGGTTGATGAGGCTTGAGGCTACGATTACCTTTAATCAGAACACATCACTTAGAATGCTCATCGTCCACCTGACGATGTTCTGAAAGCATTCAATCCATACAAGTTCGTTCCGGGTTCGAACGAAACCGAAGGCATTATCTCGTTACACTCATTTTGGAATCACCCTCAGAGTTAACGACAATAACCCTTGCACTCTGAACCTTCATCTTCACTTGAGATTCACGACCTATCGTTAATTTGGATCGATGTGGTATTCGGATATCCAAATCTGGAAACCCGATCCCGGTCTCATCGAAATCCAAATCGCCATCTTTTAGGTCCAAGTTGTTTAAGGTTTAAACAATTTAATTCTATTATCTATATACACACAGATAGATAATTCACAATATCAAATAGATAATCTCCATTATCATCACAAACAGATAATTCATATTATCATCATACTTCAACCAAAGCATCCATATCACACAGCATCACTTATCTCATATCTGAGATCTCAAACCATTCAAAAGCAAATCAATATCATTCAACATCCATAAGCAATGATTTATTAATCACCATCTATAATTAATTTAAAATGAATTAAATTAATTACTTCATCTTTAATTTAATTTAAAGTAAATTAAATTAGTTTCTTCCATCATTATCAATCTTGCTTAAATCACTATTAATTAATTATCGATCAATTAATCAATCATCATCCACTATTTCATCTTAATTAATCATCCTTGATTAATTACATTTAATTACATTCAAGTAATTAGTATTTAAGTTAATTTCACAAATTAATTATTCTTAATCACTTAAAGTAATTAACCTTTAATTACTTCATTAATTAATTTATTATAATTAATTACATTACTCCTTAATTAATTACATTAATTAATCACTTCATTTATTAATTATTCCTTAATTAATTAATTCTTAATTTCATCATTAATTATATTTATTAATGTTCCTTAATTATATTTCTATTAATTATTCTAATTAAATTAATTACAATAAGTAATTAAACTTAATTAAATCAAAATTATTAATCATCTTTGATTAATCACATTCAGTAATTAACTACCCTTAATTACTTCTTTAAATAAATTAATTATTCCTTAATTAATTACTTAATTAATCCCTTGATTAATTCCATTAAGTAATTAACTAGCCTTAATTACTCCATTAATTACATCAGTAATTATCTATTAATTACTTTCCTAAGTAATTATACTTCATTAAATTACATTAAGTAATTATACTTCACAATCATTAAGTGATTTAAATTAATTAAACTTAATTAATTTATTTTAAACTAATCACATTAAACTCAATTAATTACATTAAGTAATTAATTCCTTAATTACTTCCATTAAGTAATTATATTTAAACAATTTTCACAAATGATTATCTTTAAATTAATTAATCTAATTAATTATTAAAATTAATCACATTAATTACTTATTTAATAATCCTTAGTTAATGATCTACATTAACTTAGTTAATGATCTACATTAACTATCAACTATTCTTTAATTATTTTTCTTAAATAATTAAACTTTAATTAACCATTATTAATTACTTAATTCTAATTACCAATAAATTTATTTCTAATTACTTAATTAATTAAGTACCTAACAATAACTCAATTAATTCTAAATTACTTGATTAATTTATTTCTAATCATTAATTAATAATCTTAACTTATCAAATTAATGATCCTTAATTTCAAATTAATTAACCTTTAATTGATTTAATTAAACCTTAATTAATCAATTTAACCCTTAATTACTAAATTTATTAACCCAAATCATAAATTAATTAAATTGATTAATTAACTTTTAATTACCTTAATAATTTATTTTATCCTAAATTATTAAATCTCAATTATCTTTAAGATAAAATTTAGTTCTTATTAATAACTTAATTGTTATTAACAAATACATTTGAAACCTTTTCTTTTAAATTTATCTTAATTTCATTTCAAATAAAAGATTTCAAATAATTACAATTATAACTTTAACAAACTTTACAACAATTTAAAAACCTTTTAAATCATATGTAAAGTTATACTTATCTTATAAAAGAAATTTTAAAGAAATTTAAACCAAATTCATTTTTAAATTTCAAATCATATATAAATGTACTTATCATTCAAAGTTGTTTTAAAAACATTTTAAATTTAAAAACTTTCTTTTATTTCAAACTAGGATTCAAATTCATTTTTTTGAATCCAGATTTAAACTTAGATTTAAAATCCTATTTAAATCTTTATTTTCAGATTTTTAAAACCATTTTATAAAATACTTTATCATTTTAAAGTTGTTAAACATTTCCTTTTATAAAACTTAATTTAATTTTTAAAACTAGATTACAAATTCAGTTTTAATCCATATTTTAAATTTGGTTTTAAATTCTGTTTTAAAAACTTGCTTTCAAATTTAAAATCAAATTTAAATTTGAAGTAGATAGATTTCCAGAGAAACCTGTAACAATTACTATACCCGAGCTCCCTCTAAAATGCTTCGAGACAAACCCCTATTTACCCGAGCAAAAACTCCATTTACTCGAGAAAACCCCGAGTACCAAAATCCCCCAAAAACCAACTTCATCAGAAAATTGAAAGTGCACCGTGCACATGCACGGTGGCACTGATCGTCTCCGATCATCAGCGGTGATCATCTCACATCAACAAACACTCATACACCCTAATACGATCATCAGATCGTAACCCAAAACTCGAAATCGAATTCGAGAGTCCACCCCCAAACCTGGAAACATCACCCACTTCACAGACCCAAAACCTGGCAACGCTTCAAACACTGATCTCCGATCACCAGAAAAGTTGCTACTCCGGCCACGACTTCGCCTACGACCAACCTTCCATCTCCCAAAATTTCACTGCACTCGATCAATCAAAACTGTCGTGATGATCGATTTATTTTACTTAGTTAAAACTAGGGTTCCCTAACGAATCTCACCACCGCTTCCTCCTCGATGAGATACATCGCCATCCAGTATTTTTCCAAGATACTACGATCCCTCCTCCATCGTTATGAAGAACTCCCGACCCATTCAAATACATAGATCACCAGAAAACCCCAAAAGTTCATTTCCAGTTCAAACCCAATTTGCATCTTCATCTTATTTATAAAAATCTTGATTTTAGTGTTAAAAATCATGATTTGGTTTAGGTATTCAATTTATAATACTGAATTTATAAATTATACTGTTTGAATCTTTTGATTTAAATTGAACATGCACAGATGTTTTTAAATTCCAGAGATAACAGACTTTATTTTGACTATCTTAAATTTTTAAACATTACACCAGGTTAAATCAAACAATATTTGTTTGATAATCAAATCCTAACAAGAATTAGATCATGGGGTAAGGATTTTTAAATAAAATTTTGAGCCTGAGAAAAACAATATTAGAACAGAGCAAATGTAAACAGCATGCACACAAATAATATTCATATCTGACATTCACTTATATATACATGTAATATACATTTATATCCAACTATACTAACATGCAACCCAATTATACTTTAAATTTTAAAAGTTACTCACCAGATTTTGAAGAAAACAGAGCCTCCAGATTTGAAAAGCCCTTTTGAACTTTGAACTCTTTTAAAAACTGAAACTCTTTTGCTTTAAAACTTTAAATGCTGAAATGCCTTATCAACCAGAAATGCTTTTGCTCGAGTTAAAACTTTGTACTTGATTTGAAGATGCAGACTACAGATATGCTTGAAATAGTTACAGGGAATACGATCTTGATGCGAGGAGTTTGATTTTCATTGTTTTATTGAATTATAGGAATTGCTTACAGGCTTTGCAATTTTGAAGATGGTTACAGATTTGAAAAGGTTATAGGGAAATGATTTGCATTTTGGAATAAAGAGGATTACTGATTTGTGAATGTTGTTACCAGATTTCTTTTTTTTTTAGAAGCTTGAGTTTTTCTTTGTTTAGAAATGAGATTAGAAAAGAAAAAGAAAATGGAGACGTATGCTTATATAAACTTAATTTATGGTTTATTAAAAATCGAAGAAAATGATAATAAAAATGACACTTGTCATATACATTAGCTATTTAAATTACACATGTTTTATTAAGCTTTAATATGGTGACATTTGTCTTTTAAGTATTTAATACATATTTTTATTTATTTTTAAATGTAAATAAGAGTTTTTATACTTTATTTAAATGTATATATTTGAATTTCTTTTAAAGAAAATGTTATAAACAAATTATATATAAATGAAAGCTTATCCAAATATTTTAAAAATGTTTATTCTTTTGAATTTCAAAATTTAATTCAAATTCAAATTAAATTTAAAAATCCAATTTAAAAAATCAAGTTATATATATATGCATATATAACTACCATTTGAATTTAAAATAACAATTCCATTGTCTTTAAAATCCATTTATATTTATATAAATAATACATTATACTTATTATTTGAAAACAACATACTTGACAAATTTAAATAATTTATAAAAGAAATTGTCTTATTACATATATAAATTACTTATCTTCTAAATGAATTAATATATCATATGCTATATTGTATTTTAAACTTTCCTATCTAATTTCAAATCATAGTTATTAAGCAATATTTAAAAAGAAAATAAAATAATCCTTATTATTAATCTTATTTAAACTTAAGCAAAAATCTATTTAAACAATTAAACATTTATTTTATGTATTTAAAACCCTATAGTTATTTATTAAATAGCTTTGCAAAGCTTAATATTAAATTAATCATGATTTCCAAATTACCAAAATATATATTATAAATTTAAAAACAAGATTTTATTTATTTATTAAATTTCAAACCAAAGCTTATCTATTTACAATATATATACAATTATATATATATTATAAATAGAAAATATTTTATTACTTTTAAAAGATAAATTCACTAATTAAATATTTATTTAATTAGATTATTAAATTTATTCAAATTTATTAACAAAGATTATTAAATCAATTTAATTTTAAATATAGATTATTAAATTGATATTGCCCAAAATCCCGGGATATCACATTCCTCCCCCCTTAAAATAATTTCGTCCCCGAAATTTTAAACAAAGGTATTTTAATAATCTATCAAAGATTTTAATTCTTAAACCACAACATATATTATCAATCATATTCTAACAACCATAGCAAATAATTTAATCAAACAAATTTAACTATCCAAACAAAATTCTGGATAGAATTTACTTGAGTTTCCCCAAGTATATATATACCGGGATACTCGCTCAACAGAAGCCAAACAATCTATACTACTAAGCTACAGAGCTAACTTCCCAGTCTTATCCAATCTTATAGCTCATTTAACCGAAGAAAACTTATCCAAAATTAAATCTCCGTCTTCGAAATCCAAATTCCTTCGTCTCTTATCCACAAAACTCTTCTGACGATCCTGGGCTGCCTACATCCTTACTGATCAGCTCACCCTTCGCTGATGCCTCTAAAAACAAACTAGACCAAAAACAAGCCAACACAATGATCTCCTCAAGATCAACCAAAATCAAGAACAAACTTTACTCACAAACAACATAAGACTAAACTTACTCCTTCAATCCAGAAAGAACAAACAAGAGCACTCGCCAAACTGCTTCCGCTGCACAACTCTGATAACCCAAGAGAACACTCAGCAATCGCAAGTCACTTTTGCGATCAACCCTGCCAAAATGCAAAGAAACTGTTCTTTCTTTACCAATCAGAGCAGTTCATACTTAACTATCCAATCCATCGAAGAAATGGATCCACTCTGCTGCTTCTGAACTCCTTCTCAAGAAAAACTGCTCAGCCAGAAAACTTCCTGCCAACACATAGAACACTCCGAGCTGCACTGCTGTCACATATGCCAAAGATTTCTTAACCAAAGCTCTTCGAAAAACTCGAACCTCAAACAAAACAGAAACACCATGCTGAACTCAGCCACAACACCGAAGCAGTCACACTTCCTTAAACTTGTTCCAAAGAAAACATCTTCGGGAACATCCATAGTCATTGTGTCTCATCACACAGCTACAATTACCTGAGATACCATCACACACTTCTGCCTTACTGACAGGTCCAATTCTACTTATCCAACTTCAAAGATAAACCCCGAACCTTAACAGGTTTCCTTCGAAGATCGATGAAATCCTTCACCACAGCAAATCTCACTTGAGACGGTATTAGGTCTACAGTCTCGATAGATACACTTCCAACCTCAACATTCAAACTCCAACCATTGGTAGTCGTGTTACACACACCAATACCCTATCTACCTTTATAACTTATATTGGAAAACCCGAACAGGTAACCCAATAAATAGGTAAAAATAATATATATATATATATATATATATAGAAAAATTACAAATACGCTGTCTCAAGATAGACACCACTCCATAGCCTAGGTATTCACTCAACCTATGCTCTGATACCACTGTAATGACCCGCCATTCATTCCACAGAATGACGCATCATTAATAAGAAAGAAAGGGATAGAAAAGAGAAAAGAAGAGAAGAAAGAAACAACAACAGAATCTCAATAGCGGAACGAATAAATTATATTAATAACATAAGATATTACATAGTATCATATACATCAGAGTACACAACTTATACATCACAAAATAGACAGTTATAAATTTCTGTCTATTATACAACACAAGTACATCAATACAATACATCATCACAGCGGAAACTCTATATATCTACACGCTGAAGCCTCCTGCTCCATTGCTCCTCCACAATTCGTCAAAGCTAACCTGAATCTCTTGGCTACTCATAAAAATTTGAGTACCCAAGAGTTTATAAAACAGAAAATAAACACTTGGGTTAGACATGGGTCTGGTGTGAGTAACAGGTTAAAGTTGCTTAACTTCGAAAACCATTTGGAAAGAAAAGTATCTCGTAAGACTTCCCGCACATAAACACGGAAAAGTTTTTACCTTACGATAACCAAAACATTTGATAGGAAATCCAGTTATATTATAATAGGGTCTAGGGTTTTCAAGTAAAATACAGAAATAGCTGGAATGCTTACATCTCACGTTCCAACATAGTTGGGCACAACTAATACGTACGGCACTTATTGGAGTTTGGATTCCATACAATGGCAGGGCTACCGGGGTACCGCCCGTCACAGTACATGGCCTAGATCACCGTACCGAGGATCACGCCCAATCCCCTGCAACACAAAGCCGGAACCATCCCTTACTGGATAATTCCGAATAAAATCACCCCACGGTTGTGTACATCAACCGCACCACTAAGCCGAAATAGAAAGGGACATCTAGACAGGGATGCCCTTACTCTCAGTGGGTGTTACCCACGAAGCCTTGCTGCACCTCCCATGTTTTAGCCATTCCCGGTTGATGAGGCTTGAGGCTACGATTACCTTTAATCAGAACACATCACTTAGAATGCTCATCATCTACCTGACGATGTTCTAAAAGCATTCAGTCCATACAAGTTCGTTCCGGGTTCGAACGAAACCGAAGGCATTATCTCGTTACACTCATTTTGGAATCACCCTCAGAGTTAACGACAATAACCCTTGCACTCTGAACCTTCATCTTCACTTGAGATTCACGACCTATCGTTAATTTGGATCGATGTGGTATTCGGATATCCAAATCTGGAAACCCGATCCCGGTCTCATCGAAATCCAAATCGCCATCTTTTAGGTCCAAGTTGTTTAAGGTTTAAACAATTTAATTCTATTATCTATATACACATAGATAGATAATTCACAATATCAAATAGATAATCTCCATTATCATCACAAACAGATAATTCATATTATCATCATACTTCAACCAAAGCATCCATATCACACAGCATCACTTATCTCATATCTGAGATCTCAAACCATTCAAAAGCAAATCAATATCATTCAACATCCATAAGCAATGATTTATTAATCACCATCTATAATTAATTTAAAATGAATTAAATTAATTACTTCATCTTTAATTTAATTTAAAGTAAATTAAATTAATTTCTTCCATCATTATCAATCTTGCTTAAATCACTATTAATTAATTATCGATCAATTAATCAATCATCATCCACTATTTCATCTTAATTAATCATCCTTGATTAATTACATTTAATTACATTCAAGTAATTAGTATTTAAATTAATTTCACAAATTAATTATTCTTAATCACTTATAGTAATTAACCTTTAATTACTTCATTAATTAATTTATTATAATTAATTACATTACTCCTTAATTAATTACATTAATTAATCACTTCATTTATTAATTATTACTTAATTAATTAATTCTTAATTTCATCATTAATTATATTTATTAATGTTCCTTAATTATATTTTTATTAATTATTCTAATTAAATTAATTACAATAAGTAATTAAACTTAATTAAATCAAAATTATTAATCATCTTTGATTAATCACATTCAGTAATTAACTACCCTTAATTACTTCTTTAAATAAATTAATTATTCCTTAATTAATTACTTAATTAATCCCTTGATTAATTCCATTAAGTAATTAACTACCCTTAATTACTCCATTAATTACATCAGTAATTATCTATTAATTACTTTCCTAAGTAATTATACTTCATTAAATTACATTAAGTAATTATACTTCACAATCATTAAGTGATTTAAATTAATTAAACTTAATTAATTAATTTTAAACTAATCACATTAAACTCAATTAATTACATTAAGTAATTAATTCCTTAATTACTTCCATTAAGTAATTATATTTAAACAATTTTCACAAATGATTATCTTTAAATTAATTAATCTAATTAATTATTAAAATTAATCACATTAATTACTTATTTAATAATCCTTAGTTAATGATCTACATTAACTTAGTTAATGATCTACATTAACTATCAACTATTCTTTTATTATTTTTCTTAAATAATTAAACTTTAATTAACCATTATTAATTACTTAATTCTAATTACCAATAAATTTATTTCTAATTACTTAATTAATTAAGTACCTAACAATAACTCAATTAATTCTAAATTACTTGATTAATTTATTTCTAACCATTAATTAATAATCTTAACTTATCAAATTAATGATCCTTAATTTCAAATTAATTAACCTTTAATTGATTTAATTAAACCTTAATTAATCAATTTAACCCTTAATTACTAAATTTATTAACCCAAATCATAAATTAATTAAATTGATTAATTAACTTTTAATTACCTTAATAATTTATTTTATCCTAAATTATTAAATCTCAATTATCTTTAAGATAAAACTTAATTCTTATTAATAACTTAATTGTTATTAACAAATACATTTGAAACCTTTTCTTTTAAATTTATCTTAATTTCATTTCAAATAAAAGATTTCAAATAATTACAATTATAACTTTAACAAACTTTACAACAATTTAAAAACCTTTTAAATCATATGTAAAGTTATACTTATCTTATAAAAGAAATTTTAAAGAAATTTAAACCAAATTCATTTTTAAATTTCAAATCATATATAAATGTACTTATCATTCAAAGTTGTTTTAAAAACATTTTAAATTTAAAAACTTTCTTTTATTTCAAACTAGGATTCAAATTCATTTTTTTGAATCCAGATTTAAACTTAGATTTAAAATCATGTTTAAATCTTTATTTTCAGATTTTTAAAACCATTTTATAAAATACTTTATCATTTTAAAGTTGTTAAACATTTCCTTTTATAAAACTTAATTTAATTTTTAAAACTAGATTACAAATTCAGTTTTAATCAATATTTTAAATTTGGTTTTAAATTCTGTTTAAACTTGCTTTCAAATTTAAAATCAAATTTAAATTTGAAGCAGACAGATTTCCAGAGAAACCTGTAACAACTACTATACCTGAGCTCCCTCTAAAATGCTTCAAGACAAACCCCTATTTACCCGAGCAAAAACTCCATTTACTCGAGAAAACCCCGAGTACCAAAATCCCCCAAAAACCAACTTCATCAGAAAATTGAAAGTGCACCGTGCACATGCACGGTGGCACTGATCGTCTCCGATCATCAGCGGTGATCATCTCACATCAACAAACACTCATACACCCTAATATGATCATCAGATCGTAACCCAAAACTCGAAATCGAATTCGAGACTCCACCCCCAAACCTGGAAACAGCACCCACTTCACAGACCCAAAACCTGGCAACGCTTCAAACACTAATCTCTGATCACCAGAAAAGTTGCTACTCCGGCCACGACTTCTCCTACGACCAACCTTCCATCTCCCAAAATTTCACTGCACTCGATCAACCAAAACTGTCGTGATGATCGATTTATTCTACTTAGTTAAAACTAGGGTTCCCTAACGAATCTCACCACCGCTTCCTCCTCGATGAGATACATCGCCATCCAGTATTTTTCCAAGATACTACGATCCCTCCTCCATCGTTATGAAGAACCCCGACCCATTCAAATACATAGATCACCAGAAAACCCCAAAAGTTCATTTCCAGTTCAAACCCAATTTGCATCTTCATCTTATTTATAAAAATCTTGATTTTAGTGTTAAAAATCATGATTTGGTTTAGGTATTCAATTTATAATACTGAATTTATAAATTATACTGTTTGAATCTTTTGATTTAAATTGAGCATGCACAGATATTTTTAAATTCCAGAGATAACAGACTTTATTTTGACTATCTTAAATTTTTAAACATTACACCAGGTTAAATCAAACAATATTTGTTTGATAATCAAATCCTAACAAGAATTAGATCATGGGGTAAGGATTTTTAAATAAAATTTTGAGCCTGAGAAAAACAATATTAGAACAGAGCAAATGTAAACAGCATGCACACAAATAATATTCATATCTGACATTCACTTATATATACATGTAATATACATTTATATCCAACTATACTAACATGCAACCCAATTATACTTTAAATTTTAAAAGTTACTCACCAGATTTTGAAGAAAACAGAGCCTCCAGATTTGAAAAGCCCTTTTGAACTTTGAACTCTTTTAAAAACTGAAACTCTTTTGCTTTAAAACTTTAAATGCTGAAATGCCTTATCAACCAGAAATGCTTTTGCTCGAGTTAAAACTTTGTACTTGATTTGAAGATGCAGACTATAGATATGCAGTTTTAATCCATATTTTAAATTTGGTTTTAAATTCTGTTTTAAAAACTTGCTTTCAAATTTAAAATCAAATTTAAATTTGAAGCAGACAGATTTCCAGAGAAACCTGTAACAACTACTATACCCGAGCTCCCTCTAAAATGCTTCAAGACAAACCCCTATTTACCCGAGCAAAAACTCCATTTACTCGAGAAAACCCCGAGTACCAAAATCCCCCGAAAACCAACTTCTTCAGAAAATTGAAAGTGCACCGTGCACATGCACGGTGGCACTGATCGTCTCCGATCATCAGCGGTGATCATCTCACATCAACAAACACTCATACACCCTAATACGATCATCAGATCGTAACCCAAAACTCGAAATCGAATTCGAGACTCCACCCCCAAACCTAGAAACAGCACCCACTTCACAGACCCAAAACCTGGCAACGCTTCAAACACTAATCTCCGATCACCAGAAAAGTTGCTACTCCGGCCACGACTTCTCCTACGACCAACCTTCCATCTCCCAAAATTTCACTGCACTCGATCAACCAAAACTGTCGTGATGATCGATTTATTCTACTTAGTTAAAACTAGGGTTCCCTAACGAATCTCACCACCGCTTCCTCCTCGATGAGATACATCGCCATCCAGTATTTTTCCAAGATACTACGATCCCTCCTCCATCGTTATGAAGAACCCCGACCCATTCAAATACATAGATCACCAGAAAACCCCAAAAGTTCATTTCCAGTTCAAACCCAATTTGCATCTTCATCTTATTTATAAAAATCTTGATTTTAGTGTTAAAAATCATGATTTGGTTTAGGTATTCAATTTATAATACTGAATTTATAAATTATACTGTTTGAATCTTTTGATTTAAATTGAGCATGCACAGATATTTTTAAATTCCAGAGATAACAGACTTTATTTTGACTATCTTAAATTTTTAAACATTACACCAGGTTAAATCAAACAATATTTGTTTGATAATCAAATCCTAACAAGAATTAGATCATGGGGTAAGGATTTTTAAATAAAATTTTGAGCCTGAGAAAAACAATATTAGAACAGAGCAAATGTAAACAGCATGCACACAAATAATATTCATATCTGACATTCACTTATATATACATGTAATATACATTTATATCCAACTATACTAACATGCAACCCAATTATACTTTAAATTTTAAAAGTTACTCACCAGATTTTGAAGAAAACAGAGCCTCCAGATTTGAAAAGCCCTTTTGAACTTTGAACTCTTTTAAAAACTGAAACTCTTTTGCTTTAAAACTTTAAATGCTGAAATGCCTTATCAACCAGAAATGCTTTTGCTCGAGTTAAAACTTTGTACTTGATTTGAAGATGCAGACTATAGATATGCAGTTTTAATCCATATTTTAAATTTGGTTTTAAATTCTGTTTTAAAAACTTGCTTTCAAATTTAAAATCAAATTTAAATTTGAAGCAGACAGATTTCCAGAGAAACCTGTAACAACTACTATACCCGAGCTCCCTCTAAAATGCTTCAAGACAAACCCCTATTTACCCGAGCAAAAACTCCATTTACTCGAGAAAACCCCGAGTACCAAAATCCCCCGAAAACCAACTTCTTCAGAAAATTGAAAGTGCACCGTGCACATGCACGGTGGCACTGATCGTCTCCGATCATCAGCGGTGATCATCTCACATCAACAAACACTCATACACCCTAATACGATCATCAGATCGTAACCCAAAACTCGAAATCGAATTCGAGACTCCACCCCAAACCTGGAAACAGCACCCACTTCACAGACCCAAAACCTGGCAACGCTTCAAACACTAATCTCCGATCACCAGAAAAGTTGCTACTCCGGCCACGACTTCTCCTACGACCAACCTTCCATCTCCCAAAATTTCACTGCACTCGATCAACCAAAACTGTCGTGATGATCGATTTATTTTACTTAGTTAAAACTAGGGTTCCCTAACGAATCTCACCACCGCTTCCTCCTCGATGAGATACATCGCCATCCAGTATTTTTCCAAGATACTACGATCCCTCCTCCATCGTTATGAAGAACCCCGACCCATTCAAATACATAGATCACCAGAAAACCCCAAAAGTTCATTTCCAGTTCAAACCCAATTTGCATCTTCATCTTATTTATAAAAATCTTGATTTTAGTGTTAAAAATCATGATTTGGTTTAGGTATTCAATTTATAATACTGAATTTATAAATTATACTGTTTGAATCTTTTGATTTAAATTGAACATGCACAAATGTTTTTAAATTCCAGAGATAACAGACTTTATTTTGACTATCTTAAATTTTTAAACATTACACCAGGTTAAATCAAACAATATTTGTTTGATAATCAAATCCTAACAAGAATTAGATCATGGGGTAAGGATTTTTAAATAAAATTTTGAGCCTGAGAAAAACAATATTAGAACAGAGCAAATGTAAACAGCATGCACACAAATAATATTCATATCTGACATTCACTTATATATACATGTAATATACATTTATATCCAACTATACTAAAATGCAACCCAATTATACTTTAAATTTTAAAAGTTACTCACCAGATTTTGAAGAAAACAGAGCCTCCAGATTTGAAAAGCCCTTTTGAACTTTGAACTCTTTTAAAAACTGAAACTCTTTTGCTTTAAAACTTTAAATGCTGAAATGCCTTATCAACCAGAAATGCTTTTGCTCGAGTTAAAACTTTGTACTTGATTTGAAGATGCAGACTACAGATATGCTTGAAATAGTTACAGGGAATACGATCTTGATGTGAGGAGTTTGATTTTCATTGTTTTATTGAATTATAGGAATTGCTTACAGGCTTTGCAATTTTGAAGATGGTTACAGATTTGAAAAGGTTATAGGGAAATGATTTGCATTTTGGAATAAAGAGGATTACTGATTTGTGAATGTTGTTACCAGATTTCTTTTTTTTTAGAAGCTTGAGTTTTTCTTTGTTTAGAAATGAGATTAGAAAAGAAAAAGAAAATGGAGACGTATGCTTATATAAACTTAATTTATGGTTTATTAAAAATCGAAGAAAATGATAATAAAAATGACACTTGTCATATACATTAGCTATTTAAATTACGCATGTTTTATTAAGCTTTAATATGGTGACATTTGTCTTTTAAGTATTTAATACATATTTTTATTTATTTTTAAATGTAAATAAGAGTTTTTATACTTTATTTAAATGTATATATTTGAATTTCTTTTAAAGAAAATGTTATAAACAAATTATATATAAATGAAAGCTTATCCAAATATTTTAAAAATGTTTATTCTTTTGAATTTCAAAATTTAATTCAAATTCAAATTAAATTTAAAAATCCAATTTAAAAAATCAAGTTATATACATGCATATATAACTACCATTTGAATTTAAAATAACAATTCCATTGTCTTTAAAATCCATTTATATTTATATAAATAATACATTATACTTATTATTTGAAAACAACATACTTGACAAATTTAAATAATTTATAAAAGAAATTGCCTTATTACATATATAAATTACTTATCTTCTAAATGAATTAATATATCATATGATATATTGTATTTTAAATTTCCTATCTAATTTCAAATCATATTTATTAAGCAATATTTATAAAAAAAATCCTTATTATTAATCTTATTTAAACTTAAGCAAAAATCTATTTAAACAATTAAACATTTATTTTATGTATTTAAAACCCTATAGTTATTTATTAAATAGCTTTGAAAAGCTTAATATTAAATTAATCATGATTTCCAAATTACCAAAATATATATTAGAAATTTAAAAACAAGATTTTATTTATTTATTAAATTTCAAACCAAAGCTTATCTATTTACAATATATATACAATTATATATATATATATATATTATAAATAGAAAATATTTTATTAGTTTTAAAAGATAAATTCACAAATTAAATATTTATTTAATTAGATTATTAAATTTATTCAAATTTATTAACAAAGATTATCAAATCAATTTAATTTTAAATATAGATTATTAAATTGATATTGCCCAAAATCCTGGGATATCACATTGAAGACTTAAAGGGAGATTATGAACAAAGTGATGAATTTTTATAAACGACTAGATATTTATAAACGAATTTTAGAAATGGGTCTATAGATTTATAAAGGAGTTTTCTAAATGGTTTTATGGATTTATAAATGGTTTTAGAAATTTATAAAAAGAATCTATAAGTAATTGAAATTTATAAAGAGATTATAAATGATTTTCAGAGATTTATAGAAAGGTTTTAGAGATTTATAAGTAGTTTATAAATGATTCTTAAATTAAAATAAAAGGAAAATCTTTCTTAGTTTTGTAAATATCTTATACTATTGAGATATAAGTACATGAGTACATTTTCTAAGTGTGAAGTGTAATGTTTGGGAATATACTTATACCGTTGAGATAAGTATCTGGATAATATGGAAAATATAAAGGTTTGCGAGTATATCTTTGTAGAGATATTTTTATACAAGTAATTTTTAAAGAAATTTTAATAAATGAATAGATTTATTTAGAGAGGCTAGTGGTTGCTTATGTGCTTAACAAATGTTGGTTTTCCCTTTTAAAATAAATGCCTGATTGAATATTTGTTATTCGATAGTTAAATTACCGACTATCAAATATGGACCCAAAATGCAACTTTGGAAATATCTAGGAGAAACACGTGAGTTATATGGCACATTCTTCTCCGGCGATGCTGTACTATGCGTATAAATCTTGTTTCGTTCTCCTAGTAAAGATGATAAGGAAATTCATCCACTAACGGTTAGAAGTGATCTCCGCTCTTATCTTTGACTATTTATTTCCTAAAGAGTCGGGGTTGAGTTTAACAAAAATTATCGAAAGTTGTTTCGAAGAGACCGGGATCAGGCATGTTATCCAATAACCACTTCGATCCAACTAAAGCATTTCAATGTAAAGACACCATAAAGACGGAGCTCTCAGACGTTTCATTCAGTCCCATAATGAACTTGTATGGATGAATACTAGCATTAAATAGTTGCCTAGAGGGCAGTGTTAGCATTCCAAGTGGGAAGTGCTATATAAAAGGTAAAACGTAGCCTCAAGCCTCCTCAACCGGGAATGACTAAAACATAGGAGATGCAGCAGGGCTAAGTGGGCCGCTTCCAAGTAGGGTATGATCATCCCTATCTAGAGTCGATATTATCTCTCATTTATATGCTTCGGGGCCAATTAACAAAGGGGTGATCATATTCGGTACTATTCAGTAAGGGGTAGGCCGGGTCTATGTTGGCAGGGGTTGATAGGTTTGACCTTGGTATTATTTTATCTAGAGATGCACCGTGACGGGCGGTACCCCAGTAGCCCAGTCATTGTATGGAATTCATTCTCCAATAAGCGCAGTACGGACTTAGTTATTCCCAACTATGCTGAAATGTGAGATGCAAGCATTTCGGCTATATTCATATTTTACTTTGACCCCTAGATATTATTATAATATAAATGGATTTTCTATAGAAAATATTTTGGTTATCGTAAGGTAAAAACCTGTCCATGTTTATGTGCGGCGTGGTCTTATGAGATACCTTTATTTTCAAAGATTTTTGAAATATTAAATCCAACAGGGTGTTTTTTCTCATGTTGGTTTTCCAGACTGACTCGGGGGTTATTTTATTATAATGCTTGGGTCAGACGGAGCATATTACAGATTTAGTTTGGAGCTTTGGAGCTTGAGGAGACGAGTTGGAGGCCTAGAGATGTATTCACATCTATGATTATTTTTTTCCGTTGTATTCCTTGTTATATTTATCAGCAATTGTGAGGACATGTTGTTATAACTGTCTGGGCTGAAATAGGTTAGTATACTCTGATTAGTGTATGTGTAATACATTTTCCTTTGTGTAAAGATTTGTTGTATATTATAGATTATTCGTTTTGCTGTGAGATTCAGTGTTGTTTAGTTTCCTTCTTTCTTCTTCTTTCCCCTAACAATCGGGTTTTCTGACATTCGATTGCTCGACATGCAATATAGTGGATGTATTAGTGTCGATTTCGAGGTTCGAAAATCCCGAGTTGTTACAGAACGATTCAAAGAGATCGCACGTTAAATTGAATGTAAAATGGTCTGGAGAGATCGAATCTTAGAATGGATAAAGATTTTCTAAAAGGATTTGAAGGCCTTATAATTAGAGTAAAATAGATAAATCCTGGATGAACACGAGATGACTTTGATACATGATGTAATAACTCTGAATGAAATCAGAATGATTAAGATGTATGAACAACACTTAAGCAAGAGCTTGAGTTCTTAGCTACAACATGTTTGGAACCACCTGTGATTTGCAAGAGAATCCGAATGAACCCAAGGATTTACTAAGATCGGAATCAATGGGCAGCCGAAGAGTGCAACTATCAAAGACTGATTTTTAGAACTTGTTCTTGAGCAAAGCATACCTTACATTTGAAAGGCGTACTTTGGAAGGCAAGTGTTAACCCGCTTTTGAGCCAAAGCAGATTTCAACTGGACTTTGAAGATTAAAACAAAGACGAAGCGATTCAGAAAATTAGAAGCACACCTAAATGGAGTAAATAAACAACTCGGGGAAGTTTCACTCAATTTGGAGCTAAGTGCAAGATCGGTACTGAGCTATCCATTAGCCGGTACCGACCTATCATTTCCCTCAATGCCACTTCCCAAACTTTATACATCACCTATAACACTCTAACTACTCGTCATTAAGTGGTTTTCCCATGATTTGAATGAGCAATTCCAAGTGTTGACGAGAGAAGCAAAGAATGCAGCTATTAGGAAGATCACTAGAATCAACCTAAGGTCGATTGTTAGAACAACTCAACTTGGAGATTGAAGAGCAACGCGAGTGAAAAAATTCAACTTGCACCAAAAACCATAAGTCGGTACTGAGCTAAGGACCTTAGGTCGGTATCGAGCTATGCTCTTGACTCATGGCGCTCTGATTTTCTTGTGCAACTTCGGGCTATCTTCTGGACCTCAGTGCAAATAGGCTTCTAGACTTGTACACATGTTTCCCTATAAATAAAAGCCTAGCAGTAACCAAAACTAGATTTGATTTCTTTGTTAATGGAGACTTCTTCTTCTACACTCGTATCCACTACCTTTCAAACACTCTAGGAACTCCATTGTAAATCTGAGATCCACTAGGTCATGGTCAGATCTGATATAATTCATTGTAATTTGGAGAGAAGACAACAAATAATAAACTATAAACTGGACGTAGGCTAGAGATTACCGAACTAGTACAAAAATTCTTATATCTCCTTTTACTTTTCTTCGTTTTCCTTTATTTTTACCAACACTGCATCTGATTTCTGGGTGTTGGTCCATTTTTTGGGTTAACAATGTTACTATATTGTAGCATTTCAAGAATTATAGTATCAGTTTATGAATTGTACTAGCTTTTTTAAAATCATAGTAGTGGTTTATAAATAATTGTAGTTTCTTTTTTGATGATATATATATATATATATATATTGTATCTCACAACATTATTTTATAATAGAATTATGAATTGTAGTATCAGTTTATGAAGAATATTAACATTTTCTTGAATTGTGTTAAGGTTTATGGATTGTAATACCATTTTTGAATTAATATTTTTAAATTCCACTTTCTAGTATCATTTATGATTTTTATAAAGGTGATATAACTTTTATTTTATTTTATGAAAGTTTGTGATATAATTTTCATAAATTAATTTATAATGGTACTAATAGCTTTGTAAAAATGGCATTAATTTTATTTAATTTTTTTGAATATTTAACGTGTTATTTTTCATAAATTATTTTATAATGCTACCGTATAGTATCAGTTTTGCATTCATCGAACTTAGAAAAAGAATACATTAGATATATTTCAATTTTATCGTTAAATAGTGGACCTTACCTTGTGTTGCCTTTTTTGGTTAAATAAACGACTCAGTTGCATTTTGTAGTTGTTATATTATTTTTTTACATCATTTGTTCGTATAATGATACAGTACAATATCATTCTTTTTTCCCTATTCTAGTTTTTGCATTAACTGGTGATTGATGAGCTTGACAAGATAAGCAACGATGTTGTTATGAGCATGGAGATGTAACATCATGGTAGGCGACGAGTAGAGTCGTGATTTTGTTTAGTACAGTTAGGTTTTGAGGAGGAAACGATTACGAAAGGCAATGGCTATTAGTAGTGGTGGAGTGTATGTGTAGGGCGGCAAAGGAGGTGCCGAAGCAGAGGGTATAGCGGTGTGGGATATGATAGCTTAGAAAGCGATGATTTTGGTCTGGACATGAGGAATGTGTTCTTGTGGTTAATATTTGTACGTGTTTTCCTATAAACCAAAAAAGTTTGTCGATTTTTCCTTTGGATTAAATCTATACTATATTATTATTAGTGAGTTGAATTTCAAGTTCACACAGGCCCCCTTGAAATTTGGCAACTGAACAGTCGCATTTTTAATTTCTTTATATTCCAAACTTTAAAATGTGATAACTTTTGCTACATTGATTGGATTTAAGAATCGTTTTCACTATTAAATCTCAAATTTAATTTGCTTTCCAATGATATCCATTGTTGATAGCTAAAAATAAATTTTTTTTAAAATCATAATTTTATATAGCAGCTTTAATTGCACAATTATTTTGTGTCACCGCTGTGTACCGCGTTTCTGTAACAGCATTATTATGATATAATAAACATCACATAGTAGTTTTACCTAGATTATTATAATGTATTTATTATCTTTTAACATATTTGAAAAGAATATTTTTTTTGAATTATACAATTATGGTTGCCTTTGAATATTGTAACTACATTATGTAATAAAGTAATAATCTTGATTGTGTTTGATAGTATTCAAACTTAGTGCAGTTATAATTTAACCCCATCAAAAAATGGTGTAATAATTTATAGGCATTTTTTGAATTAATTTAACTACGTTAGCATTTTTTTTATTGCATTTACTATTGATGATTTTGACTATATTTGATAATTTTATTCAATTTTAAAACAGTTTAAATTAATGAAATTAAGAAAATGCAATTATAATTTACCAGCAAGTTTTGGGTAAATTTAACTATATTTGAAGATTTTTAACCACATTTATGTGATGAAGTAATAAATTTGGCTACATTTCAGGAATTTATTCAATCTTAATACAATTAAAATTTAACTACATTAATAAAATGCAGTTATAATTTAATGACAATTTTGAATTATGCATGGTAGAAATTGAATATTTCAGCTATATTTATGTGATGTAGTAATAATTTTGGTTGTACACGATGATTTATTCGAGCTTACTGTAGTTAAAAATTTAAATGCATTAAGCAAAAGCGGTTATTATTTTGCAGTATTTTTGGAATTAAGCAATTATTGCTTTTGAATATTTTAACTGCATTTGTGTGATGCAATACTAATTTAGCTGTAGTAATAATTTTGTTTGATGTTAACGATAGTTATTTAACCGCATTATGCAAATATAATTGAAAAATGAATTTTGATTTTTGATAGCTTGAGATGATTAAATAATGACTTCACATAATTAATGCTTGATTCAACCGTGCAGCTCAACGTTTAAAACATTGCTTCCAGGTTTGATGACATAATTTGGCTAAGTTTACTCAATTTGGTTTACAATTACGATGATCAATAATACAACAAGCATATAAGTTGTTGTATTCGAGCTTAAGGTAGATGCACAGTTTAAGTGCTGGGTCAAAACATGTGTTGTAGTGAGAATAATGTTGATAACCACCTAAAAGAGTTTATTTTTTATTTTTTGCAGTAAATTCTAAAATCACTTGCACCACCACCATTAGAAAACTTCTAGAAAACAATTGATGAATGTATCTTTGTATAGATGATTATGTAGTCATAGTTTGATTATTAGATATAGTTAATAGGTCAGACGAGTAGTGAGAGAATTTAGTAATAATACTGCATCAATGACACTTTTGCCTTTTTGGCTGCAGGTACAAATACCTTCAATGGTTAAAATAATTGACTGATGTAATGCATCTATTAAGGCCAAGAAAACATCACCTATTTGCGCTCAAGCCAATATCATACACGCATTGCTAGCAGTTATTTCTGAGGCTAAAAAATGAATGGACTTCTCACAATTGTTCTCTTCTGTATGTTTTGGATATTTTCAAATATTGGTTACTGCGACCAGCTGTATGCCGTGTTTTGTACCCTGCATCAACATAGATCAGATTCGGTGAACAATAGTAATTTATATTGGAACCCATGTTATTTTCTTATTGCATCATCATTTCTATTTCAATTGAATCTTCTGTTTTACTACTTTTCCCCTGTACTACATCTGTTGCTTTTTTCTTTTTTCTTTTGCTCCCTTTTTTCAGCTGTTGACAAATACTTTTCCTGACTGTTTGCAAATTTCATCCTATTACTATATTTCTCCCCATTGCAAAAAACTTTTGTTACTCTTATTTCATTGAATCGAACTGCACTGTGTCTTTGTGTCTGCAATTCACAGTGAATACTTCAACTATATCTATGCACATTGAAGAAGCTGTGTAATTGCAAAAGCAACAACATTGGCGTTATATGCCACAGTGAATATATCTATGCATTAGCGGATAAATTTTTAACACATTATCCTCTAAATAGTCTGTGAACTTTAACATATTCACTATAATTGTTTTGTTCGATTTTAATTGTGATTATCATAACCAAATATATCTATGTATTCTTTATCCTACCAAATTGTTATTCATGATGTAACACTATCGTTCAACAATGTTTTTGCATTACCATCGTATTAAATTTCTTATACATTTAGATATGACCTATGCAACAACAATATTTTTTCAATATCCGTGTGCGAAGCACGGGTTCGCACTAGTTACTCTTTAAAATATCAATACATTAGAAAAGACTTTCGTAGTGTTTGAGAAACATGATAAAATCATTTCGTAGTTTTTCAAAGATCGATGTCAAACAACAAGATGTAATAGGGCCAAAACATATCACAGCACACTCTGAAATGCTATGAAAAGTTATCCTATCACAATGCTTATGTCAGGGTCATGTTAATGTTTTGTAGTGTTTAATTTCCATTATGTATTATTTTCTACAAATTCTCCACTTTTTTTTAATTTTTAACATCATTTTTTAAACACTGTTGTATATTTATTACAACCTTTTAGATATTTATCACAACATTTCCATATATTTCATGTAAATTTTTGCTATGCTTTATATTTCTTTATATGTGCTATCTTTGGCATTTACTTTATGTTATGTTTACTTTCTACCATGTTTCTAATCCTTTTTTACTTTATATCAGTTTTGAAATGTTGTTGTATACTTATTACAACATTTTAAATGATTATACCTACGTTTTTCCAATGTCATGTTAGTGCTTTTGCAAGGTTTGTAAAAACTTTATTTAATCCCCATATATTTTTTAACCAACAAAGCATTTATAATAGCCATAAAAATCACACTTAAAGTCATTCTACATTTAAAGAACGCTGATAGGTATAATCAAATAACTTAAACATGTTATATGTTAAACAAAATCAAAGTTACACCAACTCCATGTACTACACAATTGATTACACCAACTCCATGTACTACACAATTGATAGTCATATATATTATTTCATATACAATGTTTTAAGCATGGATGATAATAACACAAAGTTTAAAAAAACTTGCTAAAAGGCAAAATATGAATCATGGAAAATATAAGGTTGTCTTCTTCAAAAGTTCAATATCCTATAAGAAAAAAAGGCAAATAGAACAATAGGGAACTACTAGTGCTATACAATCAGTTATTCAAACTTAAATAAGAATCTAAAACCCTGTTGAAAGCATTACACATAAGTGCAATATTTGCATTAACGATGCAAACTGCCTGTCCGCATTAATCATTAGTGCAAAAGTTTAAGCAAAGTTTGCGATGGGACGGTGAAAAGTTTGAACTATCCTAGTGCAAACTAGGACAATTTGTTTACATTGTATACAAATAATAAGCTAGTCCAACTATATATAATTTACAAGGCCATTATTTCTTTGGTGTTTGTTAATAATAGCATGATACTTCATCTAAAACCAAAGCTTTTATTATGCCATGTTTTCGTCACCATTAATTTTTGAAAGTGTAATGCTTATTCTATTTATTTATCGAATTATTAAAAGATCGATACAATTCCTACAAACTTTGCTCAATTATTTTACATAGTATAGACATAAACAGAAACGACACTTAACTTTATTCTTATGATGTTGTATTTATAACTATACCAAGAATAAGGCTAACTTTACTTTAGAAATTCAAATACAATCCGTACAATGTTTTCATCCAAAAGAGAAAGTGACCAAGAGGCAAATGGAACAAATACAGTCACTTTTCTAATACATTAACAACCTCCTCAATCCTGCATCTTGGTAAATTCATCGTAAATTAAAATATAAGTCAGAAAGTGAGGGTGTTCTGGTTAGTGAAATATTGAATGGGAGTATCTAGCTCACTACAAAAAGTCTACATAGTTATGAGTCACAACAAAATATATGTCACGTCTCATAACAAAATATACGTCGCAAGTATCAAAGCATCATTACATATAGTGACATCTGGGGGTAGTACGAGCACATAACAAGTACACGAAACAAAAGAAAGTCGATCATACAGTATGATGGGTGATGTCATAATTCGAGGTGCGACCTCCACAATCTAGCCGCTAGGGTAGACAACTAACTGCTTGGTCATGTAGCTTTTAGTTCCACAGCAAGTACAACGAGCACAACCAAGCCGACCTTAAGGCATAATGACCCATAAGTGTCATATGCTTACAAATAATAACCAAACGAATATCATATGAGTGTCCCATACCGTATTCAAATGTTTACTAAGTGTTAGCAAACCCCACTCAAAACATAAGAAAATATTCTACACAACGAGTCGTATAAATAATCAAAAAAGTATTATTGAGCGCCCCATACCATTGGTATGACTAAATCGTTTATTCAAAATTCACATTATATAAAATGAGATCTAAGTTTGTACAAAAATATTTTTAAAACCTTTTATTTATATTTTTAAAATAATTATATATTTAAAATAACATTGAAAACTCATTTGAATATTTTTAAAATAGCTTTGATAAGTAAAATGACCATTAATTAGTGAATTACTTCATCAAATATATTTTTAATAATAGAGATTCATTACGAATTACGTTTGAAACATTTTCATATTTTATGTGAATTCTTAGTAATAATTTTGACATGGGTTTATAATTAAATAGAATTTTAATTTGAATATTTAAATGAAAATTTAAATATGAAAATGGATTAAAGATGAGTAAAACATAATAAAATAAAATAAATCACACAAAATCACAAAGCTTGAAGTCAAAGACCTCTAGCTCAAATGATTAGAGGTATAACGCTTTAGATAAAGGTTCTAGAGATCATGGGTTTGAGCCCCTGGGAAACCATAATGAGTGTTCTACTTGTATATAGTATCATCCATGTTATAAAAAAACAAGTTTGGAGCCAAATTGCTCTGGGTAAGTGTTGACTAGTCAACCAATTAAACTAAGACTGATCGATCAGTGGTCGCGATTCATGGAGCATTTGTGCTCCAAGTCACTACACCGATTGACTTTGATGAATTTTTTGTGATATAAGTCGAGTTCTGTCAAACCTTGGTCACTTATACAACATGCACACAAAATATACTCATAACATAAGATCAAAATGCAATTGGACAACATCTCATTTGCATTTTGTTACTTTCAGCAATTCATACAGTAAATACAATTCACAGTAAGCCAACTCATCACATTTTCAAATAATTCAATCATTTAATCAACATGCAACATAAAGATTTAGCTTTAAATATGAGCAAACACTCACCTTGGCTTCATATGCTAGAAAATGCTTCTCTTTGCTTCAAATATTCACTGCCTTTACACAGAAACACCTCGGCCTAAATTTTCCTTCACTGAGCTGAGAACTTAGTTGCTCAAACAAATAAAAACCTAAACTCTATGCACCCTTGGGATGTTGATAATGATGAAAACTTACCTCGATTTTATGTGATTTCTCTGGAATTAATTTTGATTTATTTTGTGGGAATTGCTTTTGTGTTTTGTTTGAGAAGATGAAAAGGAAATAGTTTCCTTTGTTTTAGAATTTGAAAATGAACGTACTATATATGAAAAAGAGAAAAAATGACCTTTCTCTTAATTCCTAATGGGCCAAAGTGGATATCATATTAAACCCAAACCCATTCTGTAGATAAATAAAAGACCTTTTCTATTTTTCTTTCTTTTAAACCAAGTTCTAAAAATATTTAAACAATATATTCAACTTGAAAATTTTCACATTCACTTTCTCGTATGTACATAATCATATTGAACCTATTTTAGCATTTTCACCAAATGTTGTTCCATTTTATTCTCTTATGAGTCAATTTACACAATAAATTCAAAAAATAACATAATTCACATTTTAAATTTCCGAACATTATTCTAAATATTATTTTCAACATTGCAAAACTTTTTAATGGCATATAAATTCACTTTTATAGGGAAAACATGGAGCCAAAATAAAAAATTTGATAACTTAAATCAGATGACAGATAAAATGTTGTCTGAATAACAAACATGTTCATAGAGATTTCAAGGGCTAGTTAGACAACAGATGAAAGATTCCACAAGTTATTCAGACAAATGATGATGTTTTCAAATGTTGTGTGAAACAGTAGGATAACAGAAAATCTACCTTATGTTGTGTGATAATTGTTGTTTGATTCACTTTATGGCATAGTGGAAGCGCCTGTTAGCTATTCATTTCTCAGAGTGTTTGAATGTCCAGCTTATGTACATGAGAGCGGATAAAAGTAGGAACCTAGAAATCACAAGTGTATCTTTCTAGGTTATAGAAGATGAATGAAGGGATATAGGTTGTGGTGTCCTATTAGCAAGAAGATCATTACAAGATGCATGTTGTTTGTACCAAAAATGGGCACAACACTCTTCGGGAGTCGTTTGAAGAGATAAAATGAAGATTATAAATGTAAAACAGAGATTATCTAACAAAAACTCCAACAAACAGGAATGTAAAGTGCACAGATAAGCAGTTTAGAGTGGTTCGGCGTATTGCCTACGTCCACTATGAAGTTTTGATGATTTTATTGATTCTCTTTCAATGATTACAAGCGTTTACAGCAATGAACAGCGGATTACAGTTTAGAATTCGAAATTGACAGCAAAAGTAGGATGCAAATCTCAATCCGGCAGAGTCTGGACGCTTCAGAGAAAAAGATCCCTTTTATATAGGCTTCAGGGGGGTATTTATAGGCGTAGGAGGCTGAGATCGTGCCCCAACTTCGGGAGATTCTTTCAGGCACGTGAGTGGGTCCACGCGCCCGGTCCCACCAAATTTCAACTCCATCTGGGATCGATTCGAAACGACTTCGTATCGATCAGAAATTGCTCCAATCGAGCTGGAATTTGGCATGGACATCCCTCAGCATGCATGCAAGCTTCTCTGAAAATTTCACTGGATTTGGATTTGTGGATTACGAGATATGGTCGATACGAACTGAGATTCCTCATAGGCTGTCTGGTTCGTCTCCATGAATTCGACTCCATCCGTTCGTCTCGCTGGCTGCACGTGCTCTTGAAGTGAGGTGGCACGCGCGCTTCGTCTCGATCCGGTCTTTGTGCCGCATTGACTGTTTCGACTCCACATATCTCGCCCTGCTTATTTCGATGGAAGACACGTCACCTTGGCTAATTGACTCGTTGGATAAGAGCAAGTCAGCGGTTACGGGTTCGAAGCACTGTCTTCTGGTGGATACGAAATGGTCATGGACTGATGGATACGAAATCGACGCGGGGCGATCGTAACGAAGCAGACGTTTCTCCGATGGGTTCGAACGAGCCTCTCTGGCTGGGGATTGATCGATGCGGAGTTCATTAACACGTGGACCTGGCCACTCTGATCGATACGAAACAGATGGATACGAAGTGAGGACTATTGAAGGATACAAAATCCATCGATACGAAATCGATGGATCCGAAACATGACTAACATCACCGCTATGAACTACTGCTCCGGATGGATACGAAATAGAGGCTTTTGATGGATACGAAAACACGCTGCTCTCTCCAACTTTGCATCCATCACAACTTGAGCCCATGAACTCGGACTGACTTGAAAATTGGAATGTTGGTTCACCTTGCTCTCCTAGTCATGCCCTATCAATTGTAGCTTGATCCGGACTTGGACAAAATCCAGCGATATCCACGACAAGCCATGCTTATTCTCTAGTTGGTTGCTTGGTGTCCTGGCCTTGCCAAAAGGCGGGATAACATTTGCCCCCCAAAGTACGTCTTGTGGAACACGACGTGCTTTGAAAAACTGCTACCTCTATTCTGAACAGTCATTGCTCTTTTGTCGGAGATTGTAACTTTGCGTTGCCGTGACGAGTTGTTGTAAGATAGTGTTTAGTTATCATATGTTTGCAAGTCGTCGTTAGCTTACTTGTGTCGAACTCCATATCGATCCTCTCCCGGATCGATATAGAAGGTTGAAAGAATCGACTTCGTGTTGATGAATTGGAAATCCATTGTACACGGAGTGCTTATCCGTGCCGATGTTTAGTAATGAAGGGGTAAGGATTTGTTGCATCGTTCGTATCGATGATGATGTCTATGCTACAATGGATACGAAACTGTTGTTCGTATTGATGTGTAGCAGTTGTAGCTGTGAATTTGTAGGCATGAATAAAAGCTTTTAAATTGATGGGATTCATCGCTCGATTCGAATCGATGCCGATTCTGGCCCGTTGGGTTCGAATAAGGCCTTCGACTCGGTTCGGGGCTGGACCGGTTGTGATCGGTTAAGTGGATTGGGAGGCGAAACGACCCGGTTTCACCCAGCCCTTCATATAAATACTCAGGACTTACCCATTTTTTCACCTTTTTACTGTTGCTCTCTATTCTTCCCCTTTTTTTTATTTTACCTTCGTATCGATAAACTGAGAGACAACTGCTTGCTTTCGAATCGAACCGAGCCTTCGTTTCTTTGAGTGTAATTGCTGAAATCAGGTAATGAATGATCAGAGTCACGTTATCAACGTCGAATCACGAGATCCCAGTCATCCTTCCTGCTCTTTCGCCCAGTTTTCACGAGTTTTAGATCTGGGCGAGATAAGACGAGATTTGGGGACAGCTCGTGGCCATGGAGTTGAGATCCCTTGGGGAAGAAGGAGATACGGAGGAAATCATCCTATCTTCGTCTCGTGTCGATCTGAAATTTGATTATTTCGAATCGATCCAGTCAGCATACGTGCGTATCGATAGGGAGACAAGAGCGGCGATTGTTGCGAAGTTATTGTCTTCAGATCGATGCGAAAATGGCGAACTCGATCGATTCAGACTGATCTGCCTCCGATCGACACGATTCGTATCGATTCGAAATTGATCAAATTGAAGCGCTCTCACCCCTGCCTGACCGATACGAATGTACCGAGTCGAACTTGATCGATACGAAATATCTTCACTCCAGTGCGATCGATGCGAACATGTCTCCCATTCTGAGACGATCGATACGAATGTATCGATTCGAACACAGCCGGGTTGCGATGCAGGGTCTTCATGACTCGATACGAAATGAAATGCAACGGTCGACCCCAACCTAAATTTGGACGAACTCAGAGAATTTCTGAATATTTGAACATTTGACTCCGACGAGCTTCTGCCTTGCATAATAGAACTTGGTCACAGAACTGCATATTTGACTGACTTTCGGAGCTCGTCGATGGAACTGCCATTTAACAGAAAAGTACAACGAACTCTTTAATCTTGAATCGATCGTTATCATCTGGAGGGCGCAGTCGTGACGGTCAGTGATGACGGTCATGCCTGTCTGACTTCCAGAATCTCGTCGCTTGCACATTTTCTTTAACTCTGCAGAATTTGCTCAAGTCACGCACAACACTCGCACTACACAACACATTCATGCACTTTACACTGGGGAATGCACGGGCTTTTTGTCATCTAATGATGGTTTCTCGTGAGTTAGCTAGTGATGGAACCGTCAAGTTCGCAGCAGCAAGAAACTCAGAACCCTATCCTTCCCAGAATTGAGATTCCGGTCATCGAGACCGAAGCTATTGGTCCAGCTCCGGACGAGTTGCTCGATGCGTCCTTCATTAACAGTCCACCTGATTCTGTCCCGTCCAATATTTCTGAAGACATGCTAGGGAGAATATGCTTAAGGCATGGTTTATCTTTGGATGAGGTATTGTTGCCTGGACCGGATGACAGGCCACATAATCCCCCGGAGGGGTATACTGCTTTTAATCGGCATGCGTGCGCAGCCGGCACACTTCCTCCATTCAATGACTATATAAGAGAAGTGTTGGCTTATCTGGACATCGCTCCGTCTCAATTGCATCCAAACGGATATGCCTCACTCAACAGCTTGTTCATTGTATTCATGGAGTACCTACATCGTCCTCCCCGTATGACCGACATAAGATACTTGTTTAATTTCAAGAGTCGGACTGACAGCCCATCTTATACGTTCTTGGAGTCTGTAAGGAACTGCCAAGTTGTCGCGGGGTCGTGGACTAGGCTAAGCTACTTTAAGTCAGAGTGGTTCTATGTCCGATGTCCTCCGGGGTTTTCCAGGAGATGGCTGTTCAAACGTGAGTATCGTCTTTTTTCCCAAGTAATTGACAGGGCAATTTTCGGAGTGAAATTATATTTACGTCTTCTTCTCTTTTTCTTTCAGCTATCATCCAGCGGCCTGAGGGTGGCTACTATAAAGAGATTGTTCGGGTCCTCCAAGAGATTCCTAGCGAAGAAAGGAATATTGAACTGCTATTGACAGATCGGAATCTTAGAACCCTTGGGCTGATCGGCCGGAGGCAGAGCATAAGACTCGATGGTGCATTAAAGACCGTCTCCAGGAAAAAGGTCAAGCGGATGAAGCCCAGGGTTGTGATAATCGAGGAACCCGATTCCGAGAAAACTCATACTGACGAGGAACCGTTGGTCGGACCTGCTAATGCAACCCCGGAGTCCGATGCAAAGAGGAAAGGCAAAGAAGTGGCCTCGAAACAGCCTAAGTCTGGGAGGCGGAAGTCTGTGGTTTTGCACCGTCCTTTGCCAGGAGTTAAGTTTACGGAGGCATCCTCCCTGCAAGCTGAAGATCAACTCGAAGGGCCTGCTGACCCTCCAATCCCGGACATCGAGCCGGAGCAACACGATGTTGGGTCGGGTGGACCGCGACATATCGTCGATGTTAGCGAGTCTGAGCTTGCCAGTGCGATTGACACTTCTGGTTGGTCCGGGGGGTTACACATTCACACACTCTTCACGGCACAACACACTTTCCTAACCATAAACAACACATCGCAAACGGTTACTGATTCTTTGTGGTTTTCTTTCCAGGTACGATGTCTGGGCAAGGCTCTGTGCTTGGTAGTTTGCGTAATAAGCGCCGTTATCATGAGCCACGCAGGAGAGAGGGCGAGAGGGATTATGACACGGGACACTCTGGTCAGGAGAAGTCTGACAGAGATAGGGGATATGTTCGCCGATCCCGATCTCGCTCTCCTCCCCCCAGGACCTCTGCACCTCCTACGGCCGCAGTTACTCGTCCTCCCGAAACTTCACGGCCTAGGCCGCCTTCTCAAGCTTTGAGGTCCGATCCTCCGCGCAGGACTGAAATAGCCACCTCTTCGGCTACTGTGCCGGTCCTGACCGAGGCGTCTAGTGAAGGAGCGCTTAAATTGGCACAGATGAGGAAGGAATTTCCTGACATCTGTTTTGATGGGTATGTCTTCCCTCCGCACCTGAAGAGAATCCCGCCAACCACGGAAACCACTATCCATGATTATGTTGCGGACATCTTTTTACAGTATAGGGAGTGGGGACGGGCCGTGAGGAAGGCGTCTAAAGTGGCATTCGAGCGAGGCGTCACCATCGAGAAGCTCGAGAAGGAGCTGGGTCGCAACGACCAAATCATAAAAGCGCTCAACTCGGAGGCTGAGTCTTCCCGTAAGTCTGAAATGGAGGCTTTAAAGAAAGTTGATGAAGTGAACGCTGTCATGGCCAGGATGAAGCAAGAGCACTATACTGCCATCGAGGACATGGGTCACAGGAACACTTCCATTACCGCCGAGAGGGATGCCGCTCTGAAGGAGCTTAATGAGCTGAAATCAAAGTTTTCAGAGATGGCGAAGGAAAAAGACGCAGCTAATGTCTCTGCGCAGGAGGCCTGTGACCAGGCAGTGACACTCCGAAAGGAGAAGGAAGCGGCTATACAACAAGCCCATGAAGCTGAGGCTGGGGTTGACGAGAAGGTACGGCAGGCGGAGGCCAGGATTGAGGCCGAGGTGGAGGAGCTACTCGTCACTTATAACGCCAATGTGCTAAGGCACCGAGACTTGACATGGCTTGACGATTACCCTACACATCTCTATAACGCCTGGAACCTACTGGTTGATGGGGAGAGATCTGGGCACCCTGATGAAGCCCTTGACGAGTTCGAGCTGGAGAACCGCATCCTTAATGATGACGAAAAGAAGGTTCCTCATGACTCCATGATTTCCCATGACAAGGTGAGGCTTGGTGCCCAGATCCAGGAAGTTGGAGAGAGCTCTGGTGTAGAACACCATCTTACGAGTTCTGAGATAGTCGTGTCATCTCAGTCTGAGCCAACTCCGATGATTTACCCCCAGCCTATCCCGGCGTATGACCCAGATCAACCGCATTTATCTCCTATTAAGGAACATCCTTCTGAAGTAGTTCAGACGACCTCGAGCCAAACCGAGGAAGGTACTTTGAACTAACTTCTAGTATATTTGGATTGAAGAACCCGTGTTGAAATGTGGCTAATGACATGCCTTTTCCTTTGATCAGTGACAGGAGTTGTACCAGCCGCGCCTCTTACCATCCAAGAATCAGGTCAAGCACCAGGAGCCATCATCTCTGAGGCGACCTCCGTCGCGGCAATGGCACCAGTTGGAGTGACGCAGGGGAGCTCACTTTCTTTCGACGAGCAGATGATAAACGAGCTCCTTGGCCGTCAAAGTGATCCTTTTGCGGACTTTCCATTTGGCTTGGGTGGATTCACGGCTACTTCTGACACCTTGTCCCAGACTACTACGGCCCCTAGCGAGGCCAGGGCACGGCGGGAAGCGGCGATGTTGGCCGAGATTAATGCCGAGATGGCGGCCGCGGTGCATGGTGGTGAAGTAGATGGCGGAGCAGCAGCACAGTGCCCTACTCCTCTTATGACTGTGTCTCCTGGGGGCACACTTACTGATACTAATGTGCCAGTCCCTCCTCCAGCTGCCGAGTCTGTTCCTCCCACTCCTCCTTCGGGAAGTATCCCTATAGAGTCCAGCTCAGACGAGGATGTTGACATTATGCCTCCACCCGAAGGGAGCTTGCCTAAGGAGAAAGGCTCCAAGCGAAAGGGTACTGGTGGCTCCAGTAGCTCCTCGAGGAAGAAGAAGCTGAGGAAACAGAAGGATTAGACACTCTTTTCACAGGCAGTTAGGGACTTTTGTTATTTTTTTTTTGCTTTTCCCTTTTGTAGGCCGTGTTTAGATGCAGGTTCGGCCCCTGCTAGTAGGAATATTTTGGAAAAAACTCATGTATGAACCATTGTTCTTGAGTTAGTTGGAATAAAATTTTGTTTTCTAGCTTCAGCTTGTGTTCCTTTCTATATTTGAATATTGCAGTGTTCGGACTTTGGTCCAGTGTACTTGCATTATCTGATTGCTTCAAGAATAGCTCATTTTACTTGTTAAGTATGGAAATCTCGGACTTGAGTTGTGATAGGGGATCGCATCGGAGCTGAGCATCGCATAGTTTCGGGCAATGACTAACATTCGCCTCTGCCCCCAGTTCCGGGGTCAAGTTGTGATGATCAGCTTGTGATGACACCAAGCGAGGACCGAGTGGTCGAACTACGCTTGTTCTCTTATGAATCGTTCCATCCACACTCCGGGGATATGCGTCATCTCGTAAGCGGTTGTTCGCACTTTGGGAACATGGGGTTGACCGTTTATACTCTGCATCACACTCTGGGAATGCGGAGTTGAATGTATATACTCCATTTCGCACTCTGGGAATGCGGAGTTGAATGTTTATACTCTGCTTCGCACTCTGGGAATATGGAGTTGACTGTTTATACTCCGCTTCGCACTCTGGGAATGCGGAGTTGAATGTTTATACTCCATTTCGCACTCTGGGAATACGGAGTTGAATGTTTATACTCCATTTCGCGCTCTGGGAATGCGGAGTTGAATGTTTATACTCCACTTCGCACTCTGGGAATATGGAGTTGACCGTTTATACTCTGCATCACACTCTGGGAATGCGGAGTTGAATGTATATACTCCATTTCGCACTCTGGGAATGCGGAGTTGAATGTTTATACTCCGCTTCGCACTCTGGGAATGCGGAGTTGACTGTTTATACTCCGCTTCGCACTCTGGGAATATGGAGTTGACTGTTTATACTCCGCTTCGCACTCTGGGAATGCGGAGTTGAATGTTTATACTCCATTTCGTACTCTGGGAATACGAAGTTGAATGTTTATACTCCGCTTCGCACTCTGGGAATGCGGAGTTGACTGTTTATACTCCGCTTCACACTCTGGGAATGCGGAGTTGAATGTTTATACACCACTTCGTACTCTGGGAATGTGGAGTTTAATGTAGGATTGTCGTGTATCAACCCTATTAATGTCGGTGTCATGGCCTGTCCCCGAGCTCGGGTTTCACCTAGTGAGTGGCCGGTCGTATCGCAGCCACTCTCCATTTGAATAAGTCCCATTGCACGATGGGATTTAGCTCTTCGTGCATCGTGATGTTGTATATCATACATAATGAATCACAGCTCTGGCTCGAAGAAGTGGCATTTTATTGCTGAAATAAGAAAATGCGGCAAAGTCAGTTGCCTTATTACAAAATTCAAATTTCGAAATGCAGAAACAAATTGCTAAATAGAATGAAATAAACAAAGCTTGTCATATGTAGTAGCGGCGGAGGCTTTCGCTGTTCCAAGCCATTGGTAAATCGAGACCGTCAACAGTCGACAGCTTGAATGTACCATCTCCGAGCTTTCGCGTAATTACATACGGTCCTCCCCAGTTCGGTTTCATGTGTGATGGAACTGGGTAGATTCTCTTGAGCACGAGGTCGCCGAGTTCAAAGGTTTGAGGTCGAACTCTGGTGTTGTACAATCGGGCGACCCGGCTTCGATGTGCGGCTGCTCTCAAATCAGCCTCTTCCCGTTTCTCATCCAATAGATCCAAAGACTCGGCTAGGAGTATAGCGTTTGTTTTTGGATCATAATAAGTCACGCGATGAGAGAGTACTTCTGTCTCGACCGGAATAACGGCCTTTGAGCCATAAGATAGGGAAAACGGAGTGTGTCCGGTCGCGGTTTTGTGGGTCGTTCGATAGGCCCATAATGCCATAGGAAGTTCATCGACCCACTTGCCCCCAGCCTTCTCCAATCGTTTCTTCAGGATCGATTTTATAACTTTGTTGACAGCTTCAACCTGTCCATTCGCTTGGGGGTGTGCGACAGCCGAGAACTTTTTGCGGATATGAAACCGCTGACAGAAGTCCTTGAATTCCGCACTCTCGAATTGGGCTCCGTTATCAGTGATGATAGTATGCGGGAGTCCAAATCGACAAATGATGTTGCGAACCACGAAATTTATCACTTTCTTTGTCGTAATGGTTGCAAGGGCTTCGGCCTCAGCCCACTTTGTGAAGTAATCAACGGCGACGATGGCGTATTTCGCACCGCCTTTTGCTAAAGGTAAAGCACCGATGATGTCAATGCCCCACATTCGAATGGCCAGGGACTGACCATTTGGGTTATTTCAGTTGGCGGAGCTCTCGGAATTCGGGCATGTATTTGGCATTTATCGCACTTCCGGGCGTAGTTTGCCGCATCTCGGTTCACTGTCGGCCAGTAGTACCCATATCGGAGTATCTTCTTAGCGAGAGCTTGCCCTCCGGTGTGATCGCCGCACTCTCCTTCGTGCACGTCATGTAACACTCGTTTGATTTCCTCGTGGGCAATACACCTGAGGAGAGGAACGGAATAACCTCTCCTGTACATGACTCTGTTTTGGATGACGAATCGCGAAGCTTTTCGCTGAATTTGTCTCTTCTCATTTCTAGGTTCAGGCAGCACCCTATTCTCAATGTAATTCCGATACGGAGTCATCCAAGATTCCCTACTAGGAGCGGTTTCAAATACAGAGTTCATTTCTATCCGATCGATGCTCGGAGTGGCCAAAGTTTCGACGGGGACAAGTCCCATTTGTTGCGCTTCACCTGTGCTGGCTAACTTTGCCAGTGAATCGGCTTTCTGATTGCGCTCCCGAGGCACATAATAGATGGCATAATAATCAAACTGGGTTAGTATTTCCTGAACTCGTGCCAAGTAAGCGGCCAGTCTTCGGTCTCTTGCCTGGTATTCTCCTCGCACTTGGCATACCACCAACTGCGAATCGCAATAAATTTCTACAGCGATAATTCTCAAATCTCTGGCAAGTCTTAGGCCGGTTAGGAGGGCTTCATATTCGGCTTCATTATTAGTTGCACGAAAGTCGAATTTAAGAGCATAACATATGGATCGGCCCTCGGGAGTCTCAAGTACAACCTTAGCGCCCGAACACCGGTCATTTGACGCACCATCAGTATACAGCTTCCAGATGTATTTGGGGGATTCACTGGTCTCGGGTAAGTCTTCTGGAACGGTAAATTCGGCTATGAAATCAGCCAGGACTTGTCCTTGAATGGCCCTCCGTGGAGCGTATGCGATATCAAATTGACTTAGCTCAATATTCCACTTGAGTAACCTACCGGACGTCTCAGGCCGCGTAAGGACCTGTCGTAACGGCTGGTCGGTGTACACAGTAAGCGGATGAGCTTCCTTGAGGCAATGACCAAACAATAAGCCAGTTTCTCCAGCCTCGGATAATTTCTTTCAGCTCCTGTTAGTCGCTTACTAACATAGTAGACCGGGTTTCGCACTTTGTCTTCTTCCCGGACTAGAGCAGCACTGATCGCATGTTCTGATACTGCCAGGTAGAGATATAGTTGCTCGTGGTCAACCGGTTTTGACAAGATTGGAGGTGTGGAGAGATGTTGAACTAATGATCGGAACGCGCCTTCACACTCCGTGGTCCATTCAAAGTTTCGTTTGCCCTTCCGGATCAGGTCGAAGAAAGGTACGCATTTATCGGTGGACTTTGAAATGAATCTGCTCAATGCTGCGACCTTCCCGTTAAGACTCTGGACTTGTTTTATAGTTCTAGGGGTTTGCAAATTTCTAATAGCCCAGATCTTCTCAGGATTCGCCTCTATTCCTCGAGCGTTGACAATGAACCCAAGGAATTTTCCGGATGCAACGCCAAAGTGACATTTGAGTGGGTTGAGCTTCATTCCGTACTCCCGGAGGATGCTGAACATTGAATTCAAATCTCCGACGTGATCGGTGGAGAATAGGGACTTCACCAGCATGTCATCCACGTAGACCT
Source organism: Allium fistulosum (assembly GCA_030737815.1). Lineage (NCBI taxonomy): Eukaryota > Viridiplantae > Streptophyta > Magnoliopsida > Asparagales > Amaryllidaceae > Allium > Allium fistulosum. The sequence goes on from CM060904.1 coordinate 539,092,804, forward strand.
CCATGGTCTTCCCAATTTGATCAGCGAACATTCGGTTGACCAAGCGTTGGTATGTTGCTCCAGCGTTCTTTAGACCAAACGGCATGACTTTGTAACAATAGAGTCCCAGGTCGGTCATGAAGCTGGTATGTTCCTGATCAAGTAAATGCATGGGTATCTGATTGTAGCCGGAGTAAGCGTCCATAAAGGATAGTAGTTCGTGTCCGGCCGTCGAATCTACGAGTTGATCGATTCGTGGAAGTGGGAAGCTATCTTTCGGATAGGCCTTGTTTAGGTCAGAGTAATCAACACAGGTTCTCCACTTCCCGTTTGGTTTCCGAACTAGTACGGGGTTGGACACCCATTCTGGATACAAGGCATCTCGAATGAACCCATTCGATTGTAGTTTATCAACTTCCTCCTTAAGGGCGGCAGATCTCTCTGGATCCATACCGCGCCTTTTCTGCTTCACTGGGACATGTCGCGGATCTATATTCAGGGAGTGACTTGCAATGCTCGGCGAGATCCCACACATGTCAGAGTGTGTCCAGGCGAAGACCAACTCCTGCTGTGTCTGCTTGTTTAGTTGGGACCCAACTTTCAGCATCTTTGAATCGTCATCCTCACTGATTGGGACGTCCACAGTCAGTTCGGCTGGAGAAGCTTGACTCTCCGTTGATTCGTCTTTATCCTCGTTGTCCCTGGGGTCCAGGTCTTTCAGGAATTGGTCGTGGTGCCCGGGCCGAGGCTCAGGCATCAATTGTCAATTATCGATAGAACGGACGCAGAGAGATTCCTCTACGCCCTTCCCCTTCTCTTTACGTTGCGCCCCGCGCAGCTCAGCAACATAACAGGCTCTTCCTGAGGCCTGATCTCCTTGAACAACTCCAATCCCATGATCAGTGGGAAATTTCAGAGTCAGACACCATGGGGCGATCGCCGCCCTGAACTCGGCTAAAGCTGGTCGACCTAGAAACGCATTGTATGGCGAATCGATTTCTAGCACAACAAATTGTAACATTCGGACCCTCCGGCGTTCCCCAACGCCTAACTCGACTGGGAGTTCAGTTATTCCGATGGGTATCGTGGCACTTCCGTTGAAACCATGGATTCTGGATAAACAGGGTTTCAAATCCTTTGTCTCCATCTTCATTAGATCGTAAGCCCGTTTAAGCAAGATGTTCACTGAGCTCCCACTGTCAACCAGGATCCTCTTCATCCAAGCAGGACCTACCTGGGCAGATATGACTAGTGGGTCGATAGTAGGGGCTTTGACTTTATCGGTGTCTCGGCTCCTGAACACGATATCATCAGACATTATCTTTTGTTGCTTTGCCGGGGTTCCATCCTCGCAATTACTATAACATTCGAAGTCCGCATGCCTGATAGAACTGGCATACGACTCCATTTCCCCCCAGCTTCTGTCTGCCGGATGGGGGCCACCACTTATTGTGTTGATAACTAATCTCCCGCCCGCACGAGCGGATTCATCCTCTCTTTCCTGATTTTGTGAACGATTTTGATTCGAGGGGCCCGCTCCGCCAGGCTGCGGCGCCCGTACAAACTGATCTAGCTTCCTCTCTCTAATCAGCTTCTCGATGAGGTCCTGTAAGTGCCGACACTCATTGGTATTGTGTCCATAGCTCTCATGGAACCTACAGAATTTCCCTGTCTGAATCTGTCTCTCCGATGAGGGCTTCGGAGCAGGCTTCTTATACTGTACAGTGTTACAAGTCTATAAGTATACGTTTTCCAATGACGTGTTTAGCGGTGTATAACTGTCAAGCATCTGAGCTCTACGTCGTGGACCTCGGTTCTCATCTCTCTTCTTATTCTGGCCATTGTTTCCTCTCTGCTGGGTTTGCTTGTTTTGTATATTCAGTTGAACTTTCCCGGAACTCTCGCCGGACTGTTTAACTGCCACATTGCTCTGTATTCCCCCAATGCTGGGCCTCGCATCATCCTGCTTCCTAGACTGTTTTGCATCCTCCTGCCGCAGGAATTGAGCGGCCTTGGAGTAAAAACGGTCCAACGACGCGGGCGGTTTTCCAGCTAGCCAGTTTCCGAATTCAGAATCAGGATCAATCCCCTTGGTCAGAGCCATTAAGATTGAATTATCGTTGGGATTGGTGATCTCGACGCATGCTACGTGGAACCTCTCCAAGTAACGCCTGAGGGTTTCTCCAGGAGCTTGAGTGACGCTGGACAAGGTGTTGACGTCTTTTGGCCTAGCAACATGCATCCGGAATTGTTCCACAAACCTCTTGGCCAATTGATCGAACGAAGAAATTGATCTAGGTGGTAGGCGGGTAAACCACATTGTCGCGATTCCCCCCAGAGAGATGGGGAAACTCCGACACTTCACTGCGTCATTGGCCCTTGCAGCGCTCATCGACCATTCATACTTCAGAATATGCTGGTTGGGGTCACTATTCCCTTCATACATCGGGAGAGTCGGCATTCTGAATCGCCTAGGGGGTTCGGCATGTAACACTTCGTCTGTGAAAGGGGTATGACTACGGGAAATCCCCCAGTCATCATTAGTGAGCCCCTGACTCTCGCGGATCATTTGGCGTATCATGGTTGATATATCCGAAACGGGCGGATTCGGAGCGTGATGAGCTAAGGCGTGGTCGGGTTCCACGGTGCGGGTAGGGATCGGACGCTGTCGACGATCCGTATCTCGCCTCCTTGGCTCAACGTCTTCTGGGACATAAGGTTCAGGAGTATGTCCTCGCTGTTGATTGATCGGCTCTGATTGATTTCGGGTATCGACCCTTGTCTCTGCTGCCGCGGTTGTGGCGCGGTTATCCATGGTGTACTGTGGGGCAGTACCTCCTCGCGTTGAGGGACCCGTCTGGAAGCTGGTCGACAGTCCTACCCTCAGTTGCCCAACAGGCTGATATTCAGCAGCTTGAGCGCGACTCCCCTCTAGCCGAGGACGGGTAGTTCGGTGGTGATAATCGGATGAAGCTGAGCTTTCGGTAGATGCTCTGGAGACATCATCTCTCCTGGACCTTCTGTGCCCCCGGCGGTTTAGCTGGTTGGTCAGCTCGATATTGGCGCGTAACTGTTCTGCCAACTGCTGACGGCTTTGGGTCAGCTCCTGGAGCAATACTTGAAACTCCTGTCGGGTGACTAGCCCCGTTGAGTCTGAATGAGTGGCATTGTCTTGATTGGAAGAAGGCGGCTGTGTGGGATTCTGCCTATCTCTGCCTTCTTGTTCTGCAGCGGTAGCGCCAGTTCTTGTGCTGACCATTCTCGGTGGTGGAGTCCTTTCCTAGATTTTGAGCAAATCTGAATAGAATGGAAGGATTTCGGACTGGATATCTGGATCTTCCTCTTGGATCTGTGCAATCCGGTATCGACGGTAGATCCAATGAGCAGGAGAAAAAGCTAGATCTCTCAGTGAAAGCACCAAAGTGTTTGTACCAAAAATGGGCACAACACTCTTCGAGAGTCGTTTGAAGAGATAAAATGAAGATTATAAATGTAAAACAGAGATTATCTAACAAAAACTCCAACAAACAGGAATGTAAAGTGCACAGACAAGCAGTTTAGAGTGGTTCGGCGTATTGCCTACGTCCACTATGAAGTTTTGATGATTTTATTGATTCTCTTTCAATGATTACAAGCGTTTACAGCAATGAACAGCGGATTACAGTTTAGAATTCGAAATTGACAGCAAAAGTAGGATGCAAATCTCAATCCGGCAGAGTCTGGACGCTTCAGAGAAAAAGATCCCTTTTCTGTAGGCTTCAGGGGGGTATTTATAGGCGTAGGAGGCTGAGATCGTGCCCAAACTTCGGGAGATTCTTTCAGGCACGTGAGTGGGTCCACGCGCCCGGACCCACCAAATTTCAACTCCATCTGGGATCGATTCGAAACGACTTCGTATCGATCAGAAATTGCTCCAATCGAGCTGGAATTTGGCATGGACATCCCTCAGCATGCATGCAAGCTTCTCTGAAAATTTCACTGGATTTGGATTTGTGGATTACGAGATATGGTCGATACGAACTGAGATTCCTCATAGGCTGTCTGGTTCGTCTCCATGAATTCGACTCCATCCGTTCGTCTCGCTGGCTGCACGTGCTCTTGAAGTGAGGTGGCGCGCGCGCTTCGTCTCGATCCGGTCTTTGTGCCGCATTGACTGTTTCGACTCCACATATCTCGCCCTGCTTATTTCGATGGAAGACACGTCACCTTGGCTAATTGACTCGTTGGATAAGAGCAAGTCAGCGGTTACGGGTTCGAAGCACTGTCTTCTGGTGGATACGAAATGGTCATGGACTGATGGATACGAAATCGACGCGGGGCGATCGTAACGAAGCAGACGTTTCTCCGATGGGTTCGAACGAGCCTCTCTGGCTGGGGATTGATCGATGCGGAGTTCATTAACACGTGGACCTGGCCACTCTGATCGATACGAAACAGATGGATACGAAGTGAGGACTATTGAAGGATACGAAATCCATCGATACGAAATCGATGGATCCGAAACATGACTAACATCACCGCTATGAACTACTGCTCCGGATGGATACGAAATAGAGGCTTTTGATGGATACGAAAACACGCTGCTCTCTCCAACTTTGCATCCATCACAACTTGAGCCCATGAACTCGGACTGACTTGAAAATTGGAATGTTGGTTCACCTTGCTCTCCTAGTCATGCCCTATCAATTGTAGCTTGATCCGGACTTGGACAAAATCCAGTGATATCCACGACAAGCCATGCTTATTCTCTAGTTGGTTCCTTGGTGTCCTGGCCTTGCCAAAAGGCGGGATAACACATGTGACTTTTGATGAGAATGCTATGCTGAAGGTGGAGCCCTCCTCATTCGATGATAGTGTGAGGATAGTTCAGAATATCAAACACAAGGCAAGTCACCTTTAAATTCTTTTCATAAAGGTTTAAATGGTGTTTCTGATGGCACCGTGGTTGATTAGGATAGTATAGATGTTGGTACTGATGATTAGACTCAAGGTGGACCTCATTCAAAGACTAGGCCTGCTAGAGAGAGCAAGAAGACTAAATGGCTTGAGGATTTTGTTGAATTGAGAATCAAAAACATTGACTTTGATAGCAATATATGCTTTAAATGTTGTCCATGATGAGCCTAGAGATTATAGAGATGCTATTTCATCAGGTGGCAGTTCCAGTTGGTTAATTGCTATGGAAGAAGAGGTTGAATCTTTGTAGAAAAATCATACTTGGGATTTGGTGTCTCTTCCCATTGACAAGAAAGCTATTGGATGTAAGTGGATCTATAGAGTGAAGGACGATGACAATGGTGATCTCAGATACAAAACAAGGCTAGTAGCAAAGGGGTAGAGTATCATGATATCTTTGCTCCAGTTGTTAGACTTGCATCCATTCGTATTTTGTTGGCATTAGTTGCTCATTATGACTTGGAACTTGAGCAAATAGATGACAAAACAACATTCTTGCATGGCGATCTAGATGTGGAGATCTATTTGAGGCAGCAAGAGGGGTTCATTAATAGCAGTAGGCCAAATTATGTTTGTAAACTTAACAAATCTCTATATGAGCTGAAGCAATCTCCTAGACTATGGTATAAGAGATTTGATAATTATATGCTTTCCCAAGGATATTCTAGAAGCTTCAAAGACCAGTGTGTTTATTTTAGGAGGTGTGATGGAGAGATGATATATCTTCTGTTGTATGTTGATGATATGTTGATTGCATCTCGAAGTATGGTCGATTACGGAGTTGAAAGTGGAGCTCAATAAGGATTTTGGTATGAAGGATATGGGAAAAGCATAAAGAATTTTGGGAATAGAGATATTCAAAGATAAAAAACGGAGAGAGTTGAGACCCATTCGGGCATAGTACATCGAGAAGGTCTTCGCTCGATTTGGTATGGAGAAAGCCAAATCGGTTGGCACTTCATTAGGCTCTCATTTCAAGTTGTCAAAAGACTTATCTCCTACATCGGATGAAAACAAGAGGTATATGGCTGATATACCTTATTCTAGTATTGGTGGTAGTCTTATGTATGCTATGGTGTGCACGAGACTAGATTTAACCCATGTCTAACTCAGGCAAAGAGCATTGGCAAGCAGTGAGGTGGATACTCAGATATCTTCGTGACACTTCTTTAGTTAGCTTGTTATATGGTGGAGTTGGTAACAAAATCTCTCTTAGATGTTACTGTGATTCAGATTATGCTGGAAATAGAGACGCATGAAAATCGATGTCGGGCTATGTTTTTACACTTGGCATAGGCTCGATTTTGTGAAGATCAATGTTGCAGCCTATAGTAGCTATGTCGACTACCGAGGTCAAGTTGATATCGATTGTGGAAGCGACTAAGGAGGGATTGTATTTACTTCAGCTATTAAATGATCTTTCTATGGTGCAGTATATATTAGAGCTATATTCAAACAGTATGAGTGTGTTTCATCATATAGAGAATCAAGTTTATAGTTCTCGGACAAAGCACATTGATGTTAGAGGATTCTTTCTTATTCTTGAGGAAGAACGAAGCAAGATCAAGTTGGTGAAGGTAAGTACTATGGATCCTTAAGATATGATGATAAAGTCGCTTCCTGAAGACAAGTTTGATCAGTTTGATTTCAGCTGCTTGAGCATCATGGGGTGCTGACCCAATAACCAGTTTTGTTGATTTATGAATATATTTAAATCGAGATAGAGTGTTAAATTTGGATGATTTAAATCTATTCCGAATTTATATGGGAGAAGATATTAATTGATTCCCACAATCAATCAAATATGGGAAACAAATTGGAAAAAAAATCAATTAGTATTAGAAGACATAATAATTGATTTAAGGAATCAATCAAACAAGGATATGTGTGGAAAGAAACACGAACATGCTAAATTTGTATCAAAATCAAATCAAGCAAATCCGAAACAATTCATCCTTATCTCCAAGGCAGTCTTCATCCTTGCAGATATAAATATGAAAACATTTGCTCATCTTTTCATCACAGCCGACAAGGGTGTTCTTCATCTAAATATCCTCAATAAGGTCCATATTTTTGTAATTTTTAGGGTGAGTGAAATTTATTGAGTGATTCATACTCTTCTCATGTTGACTCTCTCTCGAAGTGAAGAAATAATAAAGGATTATTGGGTCTTCGATGTAGGAAACTTATATCTGAACCACTTTAAATATTCAGCGTCACGTTTTATTTCCATTATTTGTTCTTTTGTGATTTCATAGTTGATTTTAAGTTGCATTGGTATTCAAATAGGTAATGTAAGATTCTACTTAAACCGCTTCTGCTAATCAATTTGTCTCCACAAGGTGCAATTACATAATTTACTGTAAATTGTTAATTCTGTAAAAAATGTTATTCAAAATAAATGTATTTTTCTTTTTATTATATTCTTGTTATAACGTATTATATTAATTGTATAATTTAGAATATTTAATAGAAAATTCATAAATTGTATGTTTTGTGATAGTAGTTACAATATGTTATAATCATTAGCAATTTATGACAATATAATAATCATATCATTTTAAATATACATAGTCAAGATGTACTGAGACCGGATATTGATAAATCTGTTAAGATTGGAGTATGTAGCGCTCTCCAAAGGTTGAACGGTTTATTACTCATGGTTATTGGGAGCACCATAGAATTACGTACTGATAATTATTGGGTAACTATGAAATAACTCACCTAAGGTTTTTTTATTGGTTAATAACAATAAATCAAACAGGAAAGCTCGAAGTTACGATATTACACAATTCTCTTGACCTGAGAATTACCATTGAGCTTCAAATGCGGGTGCTTCACTTCAAAAGTTTAACATTCAAATGTGGATACTCCAGTTCAAATGTATTATGAAGTTCAGTCTTACAAACAAATGGTTTAATCTTGATATAACATGATTACAATACCCCAATGGAAAAAGACATGTATGTTAGGAAATCAATTCTATGGTTTCGATGATAACAACTATACAATGGAAATCGAATATGCATATATATCTATATTTACAGGTAATTGGTAAAGTAACATCACCAAAGAGACAAGAACAAAGACTCAAAATAAGTATCAAAAGGATACAAGTCGAGAGAATTGGAAAAGGAATGATACAGGCACATGAAAAGCAACATGCACACATCCAGACGTCTGAGTGCACTGACCAGACGTTTGACTGAATTCTCTGGTTCGCATATCAGTCAAAACCAGACGTCTGGTAAATATACTCAGACGTCTGACAAGCAACTATGTACAAAAAATATATGAAGACCAGACATCTGAAATATTTTCCAAACGTCTGATTTTGAACTCGGCTGTGTATATTCAAAGTACAACTGTCATATTTGAAAAGACATGATCGCTTCTCTTCACTGCAACTCTTCTTCATCATTGGAAGCGACCTTAGAGCACTTGATTACAGATGCAACTACACAAAGGATCTCTCTATCACTATAAATAACATCAGGAATTCAAGAGAAGTTTTTACCGGTCTTACTTACGCTTTCTACTCATATACTCTGATATACTCTTGATCTCTAAGCAATCTGTACTTGTACTCTACTCTTCCAAATATACAATTCCTCATAGACAACAATCTCTAAATATATATATTGGAAGCATTTGCACTACATAGTCAAAATCCGTGTAATAGAGAACACACAGTTGACAAAGAAACTATGCTATTGTAAACCTATTCCTCCAGGTGAAGTGAGGGGTATTCAGTGAAAGGAAATTCCGAAGAGGAGCTTCGGGACTGGACGTAGGACGGGAGGTCTGAACCAGTATAAAATCTCTGGTGTCATTATTCTTATTTACATTCTTTAATATTGTTACAATATAGTTTAAATTAGTCACATACTTGTCATTTGCATAATCGATCCATAATACTATAGACTTTCATTTGGTAGCAGAGCAAGGTTTGATCAAAGTACATTAACACGTTTTTGAATCATTTTAATATGGCAAGTTCTTTTCAAGAAGGACAATCCACAGCATGACCCCCACTTTTTAATGGCTCTAACTATGCATACTGGTCAACTCGCATGAGAATTTTTATGGAAGCTAATGGTCTAGAAATTTGGTCAGCAACTCAAGATAAATATGAAGCACCTACTACTGCTAGGAACACATGGACCGATGCACAAAAGACCTTAGCATCAAATAATGCTAAAGCTATGAACGTTTTATTTTGTTCTCTAGATAAAAAGAATTTTCACGTGTCATGTTATGTACAACTGCATTTGACATTTGGCGTACCTTACAAATCACACACGAAGGTACAACAAAGGTCAAACAAACTAAAATTTTAATTTTGCAAAACCAATTTTCGTCATTTAAAATGAAGCAAAATGAAACTATTGTTGATATGTATTCTAGATTTCAAACTATCCAACATGATCTTATGGCATTAGGAGTTAAATTTACCGATTTTGATTTAGTTTCTCGAATACTCAACTCTTTAACATCAGATTGGGAAAGGAAAGTTTTAGCTATTGAAGAAGCTAATGATCTCTCTACTCTCAAAACTGAAGAGTTGATAGGAAATTTAATGTCATATGAAGCTAATTTGCAGGCACGAAAAGAACTAAATTCAGAAAAGAAAAACATAGCATTTCCAGCAACAAAAAATGATGATTTCGATTTAGATGAAGAAGAGATAGTCTTTATTGCCAAGAACTACAACAGATTCAAGAAATTTAAAAAGATGACAAAATTCCAAAAAGAAGGGAAGTCCAACACAATAAACATGTCTCAAATTAAATGCTATGAATGTGATCAATACGGACATATGAAGAAAGATTGCCCGAAACTCAATAATGATAAAAAGAAGAACAAATTTGAAAAATTCAAGAAGAAGAAGGCTTTCAAAGTCACATGGGAAGACTCGGACTCTTCGTCATCTGAAAGTGATAGTGATAGTGATGGAGAACAGCTAATGTGTGTTTTATGGCACAAACTCATGAGGTATGTCCGGAACTTAGCTATGACGAATTATTAGAACTTAGCATGGAATTAGATGATAAATTTAGACAAATTAAAAAATTTAACAAAGAATATATAGCTAAAATAAATAGATTAGAACTTGAAGTAGAAATGTTAAAAGATGAAAAAATTATCTTAGAAGAAGAACTAGAATTATCTCAAGAAAAAATTCAAAATAATTTGATAGAGAGTAAGGCTATTATTATTGATTTTGAAAATACTAAAATAGTAAAGGATGATTTACTTAAAGAAAAGGTCAATTTAGAAAGCAATATTGAAATATTGAAAATTGAAAATTTAGGATTAAAAGAAAAATTAGATAAAATCACAAATAATGTTTCAAAATTAAATAAAGGGAAAGAAGATTTGGAAAATCTTATCAAAACTTCAAAACCATCTGGAAATAGAAATGGAATAGGATTTAAAAATATTTCTAAACAAAAAGGAAATGAAGAAAAAAATATTTTTTACACAAAAACCAAAAGTTTATCTAAGTCTAAAATGAATACCAAAACTATGAAGATTTGAATTCCTAAGACATATAATAATTTAATTAAACAAAAACATATTGATAATTTCTTAGAGAATGTAGTTTATAATAAAAATTATATTTACAAAGGTACCAAACCATCATGGGTATGGCTACCTTCTCCTAACAATTAGGACCCTAACAAAAATATATGAGTACCAATTAAAACATCTTTTATTTTGCAGGTGCCCAAAATAAAAAATAAGAAGAAATGGATACTAGATAGCGGATGCTCCAAACATATGACTGGAAATTCAAAAAAGTTATCAAATATAACATACATCGATGGTGGAACGGTAACCTTTGGAGATAATTCAAAAGGATATGTCGTTGGCACTGGAGAAGTCATCAATTATGGTATTTCTAACTCTCCTATTATTACAAATGTTTTATTAGTAGAAAATCTAAAACACAATCTACTAAGCATTAGTCTATGCGACAAAGGCTTTCAAATAAATTTCGAAAAAGATAGATGTAATATTTTAGATAATAACAAACAACTTATATTTGAAGGTTTTAGAAACAAAAATGTTATGTATTAAACTTGAATATTAATAAAAATTCAAATTTATGTTTAACCGCCAAACATAATGATCCATGGTTATGGCATAAACGTTTTTGTCACATCAACTTGAAAAATATTAATAAATTGGCAAAATATGAGTTAGTCAGAGGTTTACCTAAAATAAATTACAAAGTAGAAAATTTATGTGACGATTGTCAAATTGGAAAACTAAAGAAAACTTCTTTTAAATCTAAAAATAATATTTCTACAAAACAACCACTAGAATTATTACATTTAGATTTATTTGGTCCAATACAAATACGATCTATAAATCACAACAAATATGTTTTCGTCATAGTTGATGATTTTTCAAGGTATACATGGACCATGTTCTTAAAACATAAAAGCGATACTTTTGAAATGTTTAAAATATTTGCTAAAAGAATTAGAACACAAATGGACTTGAAAATTAAGAATATTCGAAGTGATCACGGAGGAGAATTCGAAAACGATCATTTTACTAATTTTTGCAATAAGAAAGGAATAAGCCATAATTTTTCTTTTCCTCGAACACCTCAACAAAATGGTGTAGTAGAAAGAAAAAATCGTACGTTACAAGAATGTGCACGAACATTATTAAATAGTAGCGGTTTACCAAAACACTTTTGGGCAGAAGCTATTGCCACAGCTTGTTACGTATTAAATCGAGTAACCATACGCCCAATGACTAAACAAACTTGTTTTGAAATATTTTTTGGAAGAAAACCTAAAGTATCATACTTTAAAACTTTCGGCTCAAAATGATTTATATTAAATACAAAATATAACTTAGGAAAATTTGATCCGAAGGCCGATGAAGGTATTTTTGTCGGATATTCTGATCGTAGCAAAGCATATAGAATTTTCAATAAACGAAATAACACTATTGAAGAAAGTTTACATGTTTCGTTCGACGAAAATTTATTTAACAATCATACTAATGATGAAGAAGAGACTATTCCAATAACAAATTCAACAAATTCTGTTAATAATGAAACAAACGTGCAAAATAACACTTTAATATTATCCCCTAAGATTCTTAAGAATCATCCAAAAGATAATATCATTGGAGATCTCAATTCTAGAGTAACTAGAAATCAACTTAATCAAATAAGCCATGTAGCATTTGTATCAAATCTTGAACCAAAAAATTATAAAGAAGCTTCAAAAGATAACTTTTGGATAATGGCTATGCAAGAAGAATTAAATCAATTTGAACGTAGTAATGTTTGGGAACTAGTTCCAAGACCTGAAGACCAATCAGATATAGGAACAAAATGGGTATTTAAAAACAAAGCTGACGAGAATGGAAATATTGTAAGAAATAAAGCACGTTTAGTTGCTCAAGGTTATAATCAAGAAGAAGGCATCGACTACGATGAAACTTTTGCACCAGTAGCAAGACTCGAGGCCATACGAACCTTACTTGCTTTTGCAAATCATCACAATTTTAAATTGTTTCAAATAGATGTCAAAAGTGCTTTCTTAAATGGTTTTATTAAAGAAAACGTATATGTTGAACAACCTCCTTTATTTACACATGAAAAATATCCCGATCATGTATTTAAATTACAAAAAGCTTTATATGGTTTAAAACAAGCTCCTCGAGCTTGGTACGAACGACTTAAAAATCACTTAATTTCATCGGGTTTTCAAATAGGTAAAATTGATACAACTTTATTTATTAAACGAGAAGATAACGATATTCTAGTTGTGCAAATTTACGTAGATGATATTATTTTCGGTTCAACTAATGAAAATCTATGTAGTCAATTCTCAACAATTATGACAGATGAATTTGAAATGTCTCACATGGGAGAATTAAATTTCTTTTTAGGTTTACAAATAAAACAACTTGAAAATGGTATTTTTATTCACCAAGAAAAATATTGTAACGACTTATTACGACGCTTTGGAATGGATAAAATTTCAAGCAAACCAACACCGATGAGTACTGCTGTTCATTTAGAAAAAGATGAAAACGGAAAAGACTTTGATGAAAAATTATATCGAAGCATGATTGGCTCTTTACTCTATTTAACGGCCAGTCGACCCGATATTATGATGAGTGTATGCTTGTGCTCGATTTCAAGCAAAACCAAGATGTCTGAAATAAGCAATGATATACGTCTCAAAATTAAGAACTGTGCATATGTCAGACGTCTGATACACCCCCAGACGTTTGAAATTTTGCTCTGTCTGCTACAAAGAAAAATCAGAACATTTCAGACGTCTGAACTAAGATCCAGACGTCTGCCATAGTTCTCTGTCTCTACGAATTTTCAAACTCGATAAAACCAGACGTCTACATCAAAATGCCAGACGTCTAATTTTATCTACAGCACTCAAATTAGGGCAAACCAGACATCTGATCTCTAATCTAGACGTCTGATTCCCAATCGACTGCTTATAATCGACCAGATAACATCATTTTTTTCACTTTTATCTCAAAAATTTTATACCCTACGACTTTCTCAGAGACGATTATTCTTCTGAATATTCGTTTTTAAGAAAGACTAATCAAAATGCCTCCTCGCACAAAGAATGCCAAGATGTTAAAGAGAAAACAAGACCAACCGGCTTCATCTTCAAATCCTCAGGTATGCTCTGATGAACAGATCGAAAGATGGATGAATAAAGCACCGCATTCCATCAAAAGGTACGAAGACATCCAAAAGAAAAAACTCCACATAGGTCCTTTCTACAATCTTCTTAAATTCCCTATGTATGACCTCGATGAACTATGTGAAACTGCCGGGTTAGAAACCCTAATTTCTTTTACCCCTAATAATGTTCAAATAGATCAATTAGCCATATTTCTATTCTATGCGAACTTAGACAGTACTTCAGTGTGGAACACTGAAAATGAGGATAACTGGCTCTGGTCTAGTGTATATGGAAACACGATTAGATTAACTCCATGTATAATAGGTCGCACACTAGGATGCTCTGACACAGGAGAAGATCTATACAATATTCCGGATATGCGCTTCAAGCCACGGAACAATATAACTCACCAAATTTGGAAGGACGAAATGTCAAAATTTGCCTCCAAGTTTCTACGTCCAAAAGCTCGACTTCTAACCCGAATGATAATTAACACAATTATTCCACGAATGGGTAGTCACGAGCAAATTACTGAATTAGAGCACAAAGCCCTATATGCTCTGTTTAGTGGAACAAGAATAAATTGGGCCAAATTTATCTTCGACGAGCTAAAGCATTTTTGGACTCGATCAAGGCCGTCAATTATTTATCCAACTTATATTATGAGGCTTCTTCGTTCACATAATATCCCATCCTATCTATCTACATTCGAAGAAATCTCACCTAAGTATGCTTCCACCAAGTTCTTCTCTCTGATGCATCTACCCGAATCCCCTCCAGAGTTTATGTCATTCGAAGATTGGACGCACAATCGTCAATCTAGAAGAGTTGAGCCTCCTCCTCAAACTCACAATGATCCATCCCTAGAGGAGGAACAACATCGAGAAGTCACTCCTCCTCCTCCTGCACCCTTTAATTATCCGAGACAAGAGGAAATAATGGAGACTCGAACGGATACAAATCCAAACGAAAGCGTTCGAGATCTCACTCTACGAAACCAACAAATTCTATCTCAAAATCAAAAGATTTTGGCTAAGCGAATTGACAATTTTGAACTATCATTTGCTACGCGCCTAGCCGCTGTTGAGGAATCTCTTTCCACTGTCTTGAAGGTTCTTAAAGAAGTACTACAACGGTTTCGCGGTCCAACACCACCGTCTGAAGATTGGCCAACCCCAGTATCTTCTCCTCCCGCAAAACATTCAAAACTCTCTGAGGATGAACCTCTTAAAGAAGCTTTGACATATCTTCAAAGGCTAGCACTTCTAAAAAAGAAGAACCAAAGGAAGATGATCAAAATGAAGCTTCTCCAAAGGAATGATAGATTTAGGGAATCATAGAACTTAGTTTTTGGAATATCATTTTTGTATAAATCTATGGGTGTAATCATACTTCAAGTTTAATGAAACTTTCTTTGTTTGTTTTGACGATTGGCTTCAATTTTATAATTCTTTTTTATAATGCCAAAGGGGGAGAAATATAAGTATAATCATTAAACAATCAAAATAAGCACATATTCAGGGGGAGATTTATAATCTATATATAAGTACATTGAATAGTTGTCATCATCAAAAAGGGGGAGATTGTTAGGAAATCAATTCTATGGTTTCGATGATAACAACTATACAATGGAAATCGAATATGCATATATATCTATATTTACAGGTAATTGGTAAAGTAACATCACCAAAGAGACAAGAACAAAGACTCAAAATAAGTATCAAGAGGCTAAAAGTCAAGAGAATTGGAAAAGGAATGATACATGCACAGGAAAAGCAACATGCACACATCCAAACGTCTGAGTGCACTGACCAGACGTCTGACTGAATTCTCTGGTTCGCATATCAGTCAAAACCAAACGTCTGGTAAATATACTCAGACGTCTGACAAGCAACTATGTACAAAAAATATATGAAGACCAGACGTCTGAAATATTTTTCAGACATCTGATTTTGAACTCGGCTGTGTATATTCAAAGTACAACTGTCATATTTGAAAAGACACGATCGCTTCTCTTCACTGCAACTCTTCATCACCATTGGAAGCGACCTTAGAGCACTTGCTAACAGATGCAACTACACAAAGGATCTCTCTATCACTATAAATAACATCAGGAATTCAAGAGAAGTTTTTACCGGTCTTACTTACGCTTTCTACTCATATACTCTGATATACTCTTGATCTCTAAGCAATCTGTACTTGTACTCTACTCTTCCAAATATACAGTTCCTCATAGACAACAATCTCTAAATATATATATTGGAAGCATTTGCACTACATAGTCAAAATCCGTGTAATAGAGAACACACAGTTGACAAAGAAACTATGCTATTGTAAACCTGTTCCTCCGGGTGAAGTGAGGGTTATTTAGTGAAAGGAAATTCTGAAGAGGAGCTTCGGGACTGGACGTAGGACGGGAGGTCCGAACCAGTATAAAATCTCTGGTGTCATTATTCTTATTTAAATTCTTTAATATTGTTACAATATAGTTTAAATTAGTCGCATACTTGTCATTTGCATAATCGATCCATAATACTATAGACTTTCAATGTACCGGTAGCACTTTTTGCTACCGAGACAAGAATATAAACGAGATATTTAGTACATTGCGAAAAAATAACCACAAGATATTTTCTACTCCAAATCAACCAGGAGAATGAAAAATAGTTATTAATAGTTTCCGAACGGCAAACTTTCTTGCACATTGCTTGTGATATGATATAATAAAATCTATTTTTATACATGCACTTGAGCTTTCTTGGTCCATCAATTCAAAATATACACTAAACTAATCATGCTTTACAATCATGATATCAAAAGAATACATTGTATTTATCGAGTGCAACAATTATGCACTGTACTAGTTTTTATAAATACTTGCTGAAAATATAATCATACTATAAGTAGTACAAATTACTTCACTAGTTCTATGTCATTGCACCAAATGTAAAGAGAAAAACTTCAATACAAATAGCAAGTGCAGAAATTTTGGAGCTAAAGTATTATAAGGTTCAAATCAAAACCTAAACTATTTGACCATCAGATAATCTATACACTGTTATCTCTTCCACATAAGACGATAATTCTAAAGTTGTATCATTATCAACTAGAGTCATATTGCAATTCGCAACATTTGAATAATATATTTCACTGATAATGTAGAACTTGTTTCAAGGAGATGAACTATTTTGGGTTTTTTTAATATATTTTCACCTTGATGAACGATAATGGAGTTTTTTTCTTATCTTTTTATAACAAAATGATCATCTAGGATGAATAATCCAATATACATCCCAATGCTTCTTTGCAAACTGTATACTTGTAGTTTGCAAACTAAGGCTGCTTTAGGGAATCTCATACACACAAATCAGAAAACAAATAAATAAGAAGTACATGGTCCGACTTCATGGAATATGATGTAACATCCCCCTACTTAGAGGCCCAAAACTAACGGCTACGGATGCTGCAGTCATCCGTAGATATTAATCTTCGACGACCAAATACGACGGTGCAAGATACATTGATACACAGATCACAAGAATATGGAAAAATATTAACAATTCAAAAACAAATTTCAATATTCAATTCAAAACCTTTCATGTTCATTACATAATCCCAAAAACGTAACCACGTTCAGCAAAATATAATTATTACAAATATGCCAAGAGCAACATATAAAGATGCCCCCTTGGTTGATCAGAGTATATAATAAGGCTAATAAATCTGCCTTTACATCCAAATACACAGCGGAGAAAGATAACTCTAAATAACCATATGCCTCCTGCACGCCTCCAGAAGCTTTATTCGTCTAAGAAGAGAACCTGGAAACCCTAAACCTCAAACTATTCAAAATCAATTGAGTACCCGAGAGTTTAAGGGAAAAACAAAAACTTTGAGTCAGACATAAATCCTTGTATGAATAATAGTCTATCATCTCAAACTAAATATATATCTAGTGAGACCACGCCGCATAGCGGAACGGGTTTTCCACTCACTGGTATCCTAAAACCTTTATAAAACCAAATATTGTGCTTCTGCATCCACAATGGTTAAAAACATAGTATTTCATAATATTATGATAATATGCAAAACAAGCATATCAAATCTGAATTACCCATCCCTATTCATTCTGACTATCTGTTTCAATTATAGTTTATAGGATTACTATTAACCTATTTGTTTTCATGGGCTAACTAATAACCGATTAAACATTTAAGGACCCCATGTCCAATTACATAGTTTTCATAGGCTTACTATGAACCTGTCTATCTGATATCTCCATTTACACATAGTTTTCATGGGCAAACTATGAACCTGTCTGTCTGTCATCCACTTTATACATAGTTTTCATGGGCTAACTATGAACCTATTGACCCTTGCCAATATCATATAGTTTTCATGGGCTTACTGTAAACCTATTGGCCTCTTCCAATATCTTTCCTTTATATTTTAGCATCCTATATTCTAGTCTTCCTGACCTCCTAGATGTCATTCTACTTATTCAGGAGTTTATTCAGTTTATATTCACTACTGGATTTAACCTAACCGGTTCTCCTACCATTTTTCCCTAAAATGCAGTTATGGGTCCATTACAAAGTGAATACATTCATATTAGAAGAAGCAATATAACAACATAGCAATACCACTCCTGTGGATTTAATTTATCAAAGATAGATTCATCTTAAACCATTATAAAAACTCCTTTAATATAGCCATGGGTTTTTCCTTTAAAAATAGAGTTTCGGTCATAAAACCTTTCGATGCCTTTGAAACCTAGCTTTCGACTTTATAGCATAACCTCCCTTGAAAACTCTTTAAAACATTAAGCTCCTGCCTTATAATACTTTAAATTCTACGTTTCGAAACCTTTCGAATATATTAAAGTATTAGCATTTAATTTTAGAAGCTTAGCTTCGAAACTAGTTTAAAGTACCCTTTCGAAAGTATAAAATTTGGTTAAAAGAAAATAATTTTACAATCTCTTCGAAAGTATCTCATTTGAAGGCAAAGAAAACCAAGCAAACATATTCGAAAGCAAAGAAATAAACTCCTTCGGAAATATAAAACTTTGTTTTAGCTATAACTTTTTATAGGTGTAGAATTAAGGTCTTTAACTCATTCCATTATGTTCAAATGATGGTTTCCCTTTCTATAGAGTGGTCTCCATAGAAAAATGGCAGAGTCGTAAATAACTTGAAAACTGTTATTTTACTAATTCCTTTTCGCTAGCTCCTAATCTTAGTCAAATTTCTATTGGTTAGTGATATATTTTAACACTTTCTTTGTAGAAAAACCACTATAGATCAGATTTTATTATTTCCAAAGTTATTTTCAAAATAATTTATTATATTAACATAATTATTAAGCCTTTTTAGCTTAGAAAATTCATAATAAATCGAAATTCCTTGGAAAAAATCCCAAAAATTCACCAAAAATCTAAACTAACATATTCTACATCATAAAAAAATTTCAGGGCAAAATTCATTATTTTATTATTTTTAATAATTAAAACCCGAAATAAATGCCTTTTGCACCTTAGGAAATTCATAAAATATTCCTATTAACTCCGAAAATTATGAAATTAAAATTAAGTTTTACACAACATATCCAAAAATCAAGCCATTTAGATGTCGTTTACTAAGGTTTTTACTTTAAAAACCATCATTTTAATTCCATAAAAATTCCAATAAATCACCATAAATCATTATTCTATCCAAACAATGATTATTAGGTCCAAACATGATCAATACAGCAAAATACATTCGGTGACTATACATAACCGACCAAAACAAGGAAAAATGAGATGATTTGCACTATTATTCACCTTGATTAACTTATTGGAGTTTGAGATTTGTCCTAGCTTTAATCTTCTAGCTTTCTCTCTTAGATCTTCAAAGTTTGCTTATCTCCTAAGGTGTTTTAATGGATGGCTATAACTTCTCTTTTATGTGTATTTTGATTTATGAAATGGTAGATGAGAATAAGGGAGAGTTTGAGGGTATATGGGCGTGGCTGTTCTCATATTGCCCGCCTCTTATTTTCCTAACTTATAAATTATAAACCATACTTATACATTCATTAGTTTAGCCATGGCCAATTTAATTGACAATTAAATCTCAGCTCCTCATCAGTCACATTATTCTATTTAATTTATCCAATTAAATATCCTGAATAATGTTAAACAAAAATTAGGGGTGTTACAGGCTCTCCATCTTAAAGAATTTCATCCTCGAGATTCGGTAAGGACTACAAACAAGCATAAAAACCATGCAAACAAAAGCTAATATGTCCTACCAACCAATAAGTTTATATAAAACAAATATAGAACATACCCTCATAACAGCCCAGGATAAGTATCCATAATCATGTCTTCTGTTTTCCAAGTACAGTCCTTCACGTTGTTGCTCCACTGAACTTTCACCAACTTGACTGTCTTGTTTATTAACCTCTTTTCATCTCTCGCTACAACCCGAACTAGATGCCTAACAAAAGTCAAATCAGACTCTACTACCAAGTCCTCCAACTCTGTCTGAGGAATAGTAGCCTCTGAATTATGCACATGCTTGCGAAGATGAGACACATGGAATACATTATGGACACCTGTCATACTGCTCGGCAACTCTACTCTGTAAGCGAGCTTTACAATTCTTTCTAAAATCTGGAATGGTCCAACATATCTCGGTACCAGTTTCCCTGACTTTCCAAATCGTACCACACCCTTCACCAGTGATACTTTAATGAAAACCTTATCTCCCACTGAGAACTTTTGGTCTTTATGCCTTTTATCTGCGTAACTCTTCTACCTGGATTGAGCTTCCTTCATTCGTTCTCGAATTAACTCAATCTTTTCTAACGTCTCTCTAACCAAATCCGGACCTAAGACTAGTCTGTCTCCAATCTCTAACCAACATGCTAGCGACTTGCACGGCCTTCCATACAAAGCTTCAAAAGGCGCCATTCATGTACTAGTCTGATAACTATTATTATAGGAAAACTCAATCAAATGTAGGTGGTCCTCCCAAGATCCACCAAAGTCCAATACATAAGCTTTCAACAATCCTCGAGTACCTTATTGACTCTCTCTGTCTGTCCATCCGTCTGTGGGTGATATGCGGTACTCATCTTGAGCTTAGTGCCTAACACATCTTGTAGACTCTTCCAGAATTCACTAGTGAATAAAGCATCTCTATCGCTGACTATGCTACTAGGAATTCCATGAAGTCTAACTATGCTCTTCAAGAACAACTTAGCCAAAATAGGTGTCGTCCTGGTTGACTTTACCGGAATGAAATGGGCACTCTTGATTAGCCTGCCCACAATAACCCATATGTTTTCATTTCCTCTACTTGACCTTGGCAGCCCGTCTATAAAATCCATCGATATTGAATCCCATTTCCAGACTGGAATATCTAACGGTTGAAGTAACCCACTTGGCTTCTGATGTTCGGCCTTCACTTGTTGACAGTTAACACACTGCCTAACCAACAAGCCAACATCCCTCTTCATGTCTTTCCAATAGAAGCTTCTCTTCATGTCTTGATACATCTTTGTCTTTCCAGGATGAATCGTAAACTTCGATCAATGACATTCTTCTAGCACTTCTTTCTTTAAGTTCTCTACATTCGGAAAGCATAATCGTCCTTTCTTTCTCAACCATTCTCTTTGGTCAAGACTAAAATCCTTTAGGTCATCAATCTCTGATCCGACCTCAAACCTTCTAATCCTCTCGGCAAAAACTGGATCTTCTCTCTGCTTAGAAGCTATCTTCTCAATCAGCACTGGTCGAACTTCTAAGCAAGATAACATGGAAGTACCCTAACTAGAACTAGCAGTAGATTTCAACTACACACCACAACTGGCTAAAGCTTCTAGATCTTTCCATTCTTCCAACATCGCTCATACCATATTCTGATGTTTTCTACAGAAAGCATCCGCTACCTTATTTCCTTTTCCCGGAGTACTCTATACCGAAATCATAAACAGCCAAAAACTCTAGCCATCTCAGCTGCCTCATATTCAACTCCTTCTGACAGAATAAATACTTTAAGGACTTATGATCGGTATACAACTCAAATCTCTCTTTCAAAAGATAAGGTCTCCAAATTTTCAAGGCAAATATCACCGCAGCTAACTCCAAGTCATAAGTAGGATATCTAACTTCGTACGGTTTAAACTGCCTAGATGCGTAAGCAATAACTTTGCCCTTCTACATCAATATTGCTCCCAATCTAGTCCCACACGCATCTGTGTATACTATCAACCCTTGGTTACCATCTAGAACTACTAATACTGGAGCATTGGTCAACAAATGTTTTAACCTAAGGAATGCTTCCTCACATTTGTCGGACCAAATAAACTTCACTTCCTTCCCGGTAAGCTTAGTCAAAGGCGGTGCTATCCGCGAGAAATCCTTGATGAATCTCTGATAATAGCCAGCAAGTCCAAGAAAACTTTTGATCTCTTCCAATTGTTCATAGCTTCGATCTTATCTGGATCGACTGACAATCCCTTCTCTGAAACCACATGACCAAGAAACTTGACCTCTTTCTTCCAAAAATGACATTTGGAAAATTTCGCCTTTAGCTGATTCCGCCTCAACGTCTCCAACACCACTCTAAGATGAATCTCGTGCTTTCTATCATCTTTTGAGTATACTAAAATTTCATCTATGAATACCAATACGAACCTATCCAAGTGCTCTAGGAAAACCCGGTTCATCAAATCACCGAAGAAAGTAGGTGCATTTGTCAATCCGAATGGCATTACTAACCATTCATATTATCCATATCTGGTTCGAAACGCCATCAATGGGATATTGTCCTCTACCACCCTTAGCTGATGGAAACCTGTCGCCAAGTCCAATTGGGAAAACACTCTGGCTCCACTCAACTGATCAAATAAGTCATCGATTCTCGGCAAAGGATACTTATTCTTGATCGTCCTCTCGTTTTGCTTACGGTAGTCGATACACATCCTTAACGATCCATCTGGTTTCTTTACAAACATCGTGGTCGCTCTCCAAGGCGAATTGCTTAGTCTAATAAAATTCCTTCCCTCAAGATCCACTAGTTGCACCTTCAATTCCTTCATCTCTGTCCGTGACATTCTGCTAGGTGGTCTACTGATAGGTTCAGCTCCCGGTACAAGGTCTATCTGAAACTCTACAGCTCGTTTCGGTGGTAATCCAGTTACCGGCTAAAATACATCTACAAATTCTTTTGCTGCACGAACTTGAAGGTCATCTCCCACCTCCAAAACCCTTACAAAGCACAAACACTCTTATTGGAATTCTCCACTGAGAAAATGATTCAGTTATGGCTATCTAGGTGCATCAACGATAATTCCCGATCCTGGCAAAATATCCTAGCCTCATACTTACCCAACCAATCCATACCCAAAATGATCTCAAAATCTACGATATCAAAAACATACAAACTGGATGCAAACTTATGACCTAACAAATCAAGTTCTAACCGGTCACATCTCATCCCAAGAGTTGCATGCCCTCCTATTGGATTTGCAACCCTTAACGAAGTAATAAGGTATGTGGGCTCTATACATAACCTATCAACCAAATACTATGATATAAATGAGTGTGATGCATCGGTATCAAAAAGTACTCTAACTGGTATACTCTGAATCAAAAGCATAACTTCCATCACATTTTTCCCTTTCTATACGGAAGTAGGTCTAGAAGAAGACGTAGTCCAATAGCAAATACCTTCCCTCTGTCCGCTCGGATTGGCTCTGTACACTGGCTCTTATAATGCCCAACTTGGTCACAATTGAAGCATTTCACATTCTTCTTCTCTACAAGCTTCTTTCCTTTACCAGTTCTGCACTCGTTGGCATAATGGTCCTTCTTATCACACTTATAACACACTAAATCAGCCTTCGCCTTCTTGGCAACATCCCCTTTTTGGGCTCCTCTCTTCTTGATGAATTTCCTTTTTTCCCTGAGGGCCCTGGGACTCAACTAGTTTCTCCCTAACAGACACAACAAGCATCTCCACATGGTGAATGGCCATCTCCACCACTACATGACAAGGCTCTTTAATATGAGTCATGGTCATTCTACCTAGCTCTGGCCTCAAACCTCGAATGAATCTCTCATTCCTTCTGACATCAGTGTCAACCAATGCATAACCATATCGAGACAGTTCATCAAACTTAGCAGCATACTCGATCACTGACATCTCTCCTTGTACAAGGTCCATGAACTTCCTCATCAATGCCGACTTGGCAGCCTCGAATAAGAACCTCTGCTCGAACCTTCTTCTAAAATCAGCTCATGTCAGCTCTTCCTTCGGAACTCCGACAGTCACACTGTTCCACCAGTGAAGCGCTAACCCTTGCAACTGTCTAAAGACTAGCCTTCTCTTCTCTCCATCATCCAAGACTAAATCTGTAAAGATCCTTTCACAGTTCAAAAGCCAGTTCTCAACTTCAACAGCATCCTCTGTTCCAAGAAAGGCTTTCCTTCTTGACTGGTATAACCTTGCTCAGCTTGGCATGATTATACCCAACTGGAGCCACAGGATTGGCTCCTCCATCATTCACAGCATTACCTCCAACTACCCCTAAAGCTGCGTCAGCTTGCATCAAGTAGATAAAGAACTGATACATGGCTCCCATATACCCTTGGGGAACCCCAGCACCAACATTTTCAGCCTGAGCCTGACCTTGTTCTCTTCTAGCATTTGGTCTGGCATTTCTATATGTAGTGGTGCTTTCTCCTCCCACATTAACTCGGCCTCTTCTTCCGTCCATATCTACATTCAAGCCTCGTGAGATACAGAAGAACAACCTACTAAAGATAGGAGCCTAGAGATAAAGCGTATACTTATATAATATAGTAAATACAAGTACGTTACTATAGCGTTATCCCATACCCCGATCTCAACTCTAGTTTATAGGGATTTATGTTTTCAAAAAGCTTTTAGGTTTATCTTATTCTTTTAAAGTTTCATAAACTTATGCTCTGATACCAACTTGTAGCATCCCCCTACTAGGAGGCCTAAAACAAACGGCTACGGATGCTGCAGTCGTCCATAGTTATTAATCTTCGATGACCAAATATACAGTGCTAGATACATTGATACACAGAACATAAGAATATGGAAAAATATTAACAATTCAAAAACAAATTTCCACATTTAATTCAAAACCTTTCATGTTCATTACATAATCCCAAAAACGTAAACCACATTCAGCAAAATATAAATATTACAAATACACCAAGAGCGACATATGAAGATGTCCCCTTAGTTGATCAGAGTATATAATAAGGCTAATAAATCTGCCTTTACATCCAAATACACAAGGGAAAAGATAACTCTAAATAACTATATGCCTCCCGCACGTCTCCGAAAACTTTATTCGTTTAAGAAGAGAGTCTGAAAACCCTAAGCCTCAAACTACTCAAAATCAATTGAGTACCCAAGAGTTTAAGGGGAAAACAAAAGCTTTGAGTCAGACATAAAGCCAGGTATGAATAATAATCTATTATCTCAAACCAAATAGATATCTAGTGAGACCACGCCGCATAGCGAAACGGGTTTTCCCCTCACTGGTATCCTAAAATCTTTATAAAACCATATACTGTGCTCTTGCTTCCACAATGGTTAAAAACATAGTATTTCAAAACATTATGATGATATGGAAAACAAGCAAATCAAATCTGGATTACCCATCCACATTCATTGTAACTATCTGTCTCAATAATAGTTTCTAGGATTACTATTAACCTATTAGTATTTATGGGCTAACTAATAACCGACTAAACATTTAAGGACTTCCTGTCCAATTACATAGTTTTCATGTGCTTACTATGAACCTGTCTATCAGACATCTCCATTTACACATTGTTTTCATAGACTAACTATGAACCTGTCTGTCTGACATCCTCTTTATACATAGTTTTCATGGGCTAACTATGAACCTATTGGCCCCTAGCAATATCATATAGTTTTCAAGGGCTTACTGTAAACTTATTGGCCCCTGCCAATATCTTTCCTTTATATTTTAGCATCCTATATTCTAATCTTCCTGACCTTCTTGATGTCATTTTACTCATTTAGAAGTTTATTCAATTTATATTCACTACTAGGTTAACCTAAATGGTTCTCCTACCATTTTTTTCCCAAAATGCAATTATCAAAGATAGATTCTTCTTAAACCGTTATAAAAACTCCTTTAATATAGACATGGGTTTTTCCTTTAAAAATAGAGTTTCGATCATAAAACCTTTTGATATCTTCGAAACCTATCTTTCGACTTCATAGGATAACCTCCTTTGAAAGCTCTTAAAAAAATTAGGCTCCTGCCTTATAATACTTTAAATTATACCTTTCGAAATCTTTCGAATATATTAAAGTATTAGCATTTAACTTTAGTTTAGCTTCGAAAGTATAAAACTTGGTTAAAAGAAAACAATTTTACAACCCCTTCGAAAGTATCCCATTTGAAGGCAAAGAAAACCAGGCAAACATATTCGAAAGCAAAGAAATCAACTCCTTTGGAAATATAAAACTTTGTTTTAGCTATAACTTTTTATAAGTGTAGAATTAAGGTCTCTAACCAATTCCATTGTGTTCAAAAGATGTTTCCCTTTCCGTAGAGTGGTCATAATAGAAAAACAGGCTTACGGTTAGAGAGTTATGTCTATTTGAAGCTTGCAAACAAATTTGGAGAAACCTGCTACAAAAGGGCTTCTGCTACATTTACAATGGTGACGGAGTCGAAAGGTGACTAAGTCGAAAGGTTCTTTCGAAAATGCTATGGAAGGGTCTAGAACTGCTATGGAATGATGCAGTCGAAAGGTTACTAAGTTGAAAGGTTCTTTCGAAAATGCTACGGAAGGGTCGAGAACTGCTGCAGATTGATGCGGTCGAAAGGTTCTTTCGAAAATGCTATAGAAGGATCTAGAACTGCTGAAGAATGATGCAGTCGGAAGGTTACAAAGTCGAAAGGTGCTTTCAAAAATGCTACATTAGGATTCAGAACTGCTGCATAATGATGCAGTCGAAAGGTGCTTTCGACAAGATCGAATGGAAGAGTCGTAAATAATTTGAAAACTGTTATTTTGCTAATAAAAGTATATTTTTTTCACCAACTCCTAATCTTTGTAAAATTTCTATTGGTTAGTGACATACTTTAATACTTTCTTTGTAGAAAAACTGTTATGGATCAGATTTTATTATTTCCAAAATAATTTTCCAAATAATTTATTATATCAATATTTTAATATAATTATTAAGCCTTTTTAGTTTAGAAAATTCATAATAAATCAAAATCGCTTGGGAAAAATCCCAAAATTTCACCAAAATCTAAAATAACATTTTCTACATCATATAAAAATTTCGGGGCAAAATTCATTATTTTATTATTTTTAAAAATTAAAACCAGAAATAAATGCCTTTTTCATCTTAGAAAATTCATAAAATATTCCTATTAACTTCGAAAATTTTGAAATTAAAAAAACATCTCCAAAATTACGTTTTACACAACATATCCAAAAATCAAGCCGTTTGGAGATCGTTTACTAAGGTTTTTACTTTAAAACCCATCATTAATAAAGAAAAATGAGATGATTTGCAACATTATTCACCTTGATTAACTTGTTGGAGTTTGAAATTTGTCCTAGCTTTAATCTTCTAATTTTCTCTCTTGGATCTTTAAAGTTTGCTGATCTCCTAAGGTGTTTTAATGGCTAGTTATGACTTCTCTTTTATGTGTATTTTGATTTATGAAATGGTAGGTGAGAATAAGAGAGGGTTTGAGGGCATATGGGTGTGGCTCTTCCCATATTGCCCTCCTCTTATTTTCCTAACTTATAAATTGTAAACCATACTTACACATTCATTAGTTTAGTCGTGGCCAATTTAATTGAAAATTAAATCTCAATTCCTCATCAACCACATTATTCTATTTAATTTATCCAATTAAATGTCCTGAATAATGTTAAACAAAAATTAGGAGTGTTACATATGAAATATAAGATTTTAAGAAACCAAAGAAAGTAATCTGATGTGATCCAAGGTTCAAAATTCTATTTTTCGATCTGATCGAGGATGATTTTCGCAATTTTGGTTCGGTTTCAAAAATCTGGCTAGTTTGTTCTATATAAATACATTCATAAATACTCAAGTCTAACATACATTAACACTAAATTCTTCAAATTACATATGGGATACATATTTTCATATAAAAAACATACAACATTCAATTTTAATATTAAAAACTATTCCTTTAACCATCATATATGAATTGCAGCTGTTGTATTCATCTTGTGTTGGATTATAATACATTGGATAACCGTACTGTTGCATATAACCTGAACCCAAAAATGTTCTCATCATATTACCAAATGATGATGGTTCATTTTTGCTGCTTGAAGTTTCACTAATATATGAATGATTTGGTCTACTATAGGAATAAGTTCCAGTATAATCGAATTCTCTAAAATTAGGAACATCATTTGAAACATTTATGCTGTCATTGTTATATATACATCCATGTTCAACGTGTAATTGTTTATCTCTACAAAAGTCTGGATTGATCTTTAAGAATCACTAGTAGTATAACAACGTTACCGGTCACCACCCAAACTAATATTCTCATTACCAGCATTTAGTAGAGGTATAATTTGATGAACCCCTAATTCACTGTTTTGATTTACTATTCTTTGTACAAGTCATTGTCATCGTCTAACCACAGATTATCATTATTATCATCAAGCACTAAAATTTCAGTTTCCCTAATTCATCTATTGTCATTTGTCATATAGCGTGTTGTCTTCTTAATCACATATTGTCTGTGATGTATCAATATTAGAAAACAAGTGTTTGTGTATTGCAATGTGTTTTAACAAAATGACATGTTACACGACAAGCAACAACCAATTGATTTATTGACCAACGTCCACTAACATAATGAATTAAAGAAATTGAAATTGCATTTCTTGATGAAGATAATTATAATCCTTGGTCACACAAAGATGATGTACCTTGACAAAAAATAAAAACAAAATTGTGAAACTAGTGTTTCATCAAATGATAACTTTAGTAGTGCTATTGATGAGAATATGGGATTTTGTGGTTATGGTGTTGGTTTTACGATTGATGATTCCTGAAAACCAATCCAAACTTACTCTAGAAAAGGTGCAGATGAACATGAATATAAATGTAACCATGACAACACATTTTTTAAATAATGTTCCAAGTTGTAATCATCCATATATAAAATCAGCACCAACTTTTTTGATCATATTAAATAGAACTTATAAATGTAGAAGTACATTCATCTAATATGTATTCTGGCTTATCTTATTTAAGTAATACTAGTTGCTCATGTAAGCTCTAATTCAGAATCAATTTTAAAAAAATTAACTAAGAGAACAATGTTGAAGCTAACTTACAAGTGGTTGTAGGTAATACAAAGAGTATCTCATAAGACCACGCCGCACATAAACACGGACGGGTTTTACCTTATGATAACTAAAACATTTGCTACGTAAAATCAAGGATATTATTTTTAATGATATTTCTTGAAAACTCTTTCAAATAATATATTAATCATAATCGAAATTGTTAAATTAATTAAATTCCATCGTACTAGGTTCTACAATCAAAACCGTAAAGTCATGTATTAGAGAATGGATTTCAAACAATGGCAAGGCACTACCTTCTGATAGTACATTTCTACAGGAAAGTACCGAGGCACAGCCCCGCTGCCCTCTACCAACACAAAATCAGCATACCTCTACCATAGATAGTACCAAATATCTCATCGCTCTGGTCATTCTCGACGTATCCATGGGATCCCAAAGCATACAGAACAAAACCGATATATAGAGGGTAATCTAGAAAGGTGATGATCATATCCTAATGGATGCGACGCACATAGCTCTACCGCATCTACGCTATTATTGTCATTACCGATGTGTGAGGCTTGAGATAACGTTTTACCTTTCTCATAACAAATCTCACTTTGAATGCCACATTGCCATTTCCAACGGCACACTAATTGTTTTCCACAAAAGTACAACCCTCGAGTTCATACGTCTCAGTGAAGGGTGTTAAGTATAAGAGGGGTTATCTCCTACACTACTGAATAGATTTACGTTTGTAAAAACCAATATACGTAGTCTTAGAAATGCAATGCAAACATTCGTCCATACAAGTTATCCAAGAAAACAGGACAAACTGAAGGTACCCCTACCGCATCCTGTTTGAGAATAACCTCCAGGATTCGTAGCGAGCAATCCTTGCATTGAAGATTTCAAAATCGTTGTCTTCAACATGTCTTCACTTTCGAACGCATATATTGGTTCGAAGTGGTTTTCGAATAGGAATCACCCAAATTCGATCCCGACCTCTCTGAACCAATTATCAATAGAATATATGTTAAGTATGTGGATGATTGGTGATCATCATTCAACCAATTAATATCTTTATATCCAATGAAATATCTTTAGAGATATATTTCAAACCATTTCTACTTTGTATATACAGATTTATTAAACCACTTTTTAACTTTGGAAATACCAAATCATTTCTTTTAAATTGCTTAAAAAAATTATTTCCATCTTCTATAATTTCAATCTAAATGGAGATTACTTATTTCCAAAACATATCTTTTGATGGGTTAAAAACAATGTGATTTAAGACATCGTTTACTGCATACCCAAACAAATTAGTACCAAGTAAAAAGGATTCAAAGTTTTTTAGATTAATTATGCTCAATGCTAATTTTCATATTCAACCTGTACTACTCGCCGAATAACGGCGCCATCACCTTTAAAATTCACACGGATAGTATGGGTTCCCTACTTGGAATTTAACACATAGTTTAACTAGAATGTTTTTTTTAACAACCAAAATCCTATTTTAAATCTTGTTTAACTTTTGGAAAACTCAAAATTTCCTCTCCTTTATCTTAAAAAAATGTGATCCAATTAAATCAAATTAACTATCGCCTTCGTCGGACCAGTCTGGATAGCTGGGGGAGCAGACAACTGGTTTTCCAAACTCCAACCTAGATAATACCTCTCTGTCACTCATAAGACGGTCAAGTTATTTGATCTACTCTACCTTTTAAAATACAAGAGCAATTATTTGAAAAATGTTATCCCGCCTTTTGGCAAGGCCGCGACACCAAAAAGTCGACTGGAAAACTAAAGACAGCTCATCATAAAAGATCGTTATACACTGTTTCACCATGGATATCAATGAATTTTGTCCGAGTCCGGATCAGGCTACAATTGATAAGACATGACAAGCGAAGCCTGGGGAGCCAACGTTCCAAGTTTCAAGTTAATCCGAGTTTGTATGCTCAAGATATCATCAATGCTAATAGTAGGAAATTACCCTAAGTTCGAATCGATGAAGTTCGTATCCATCACATTAGCACCACAACCATCCTGTTCGAATCCATCAGATGGCCAAACTTCGTATCCATCACCCGAAGCCACATGTTCGAATCCACCAAGTCACTGTGCTTCGAATCCATCGGCATAGAGTCTACGTTCGAATCCATCGAGAAACATTCATTCGAATCCATTTAGACGAGCCACTTCGAATCCATGATGCCACCTCACTTCGTTTCCTTCAGGTTGAAGTCCTTCGAATCCATCCTATGACTTTGCTCCGATTCCATCTTGCAAGAGTAGCTTCGAATCGATTGGGGAAGATATAGCGTGATTGATTCGAAAGAGCATACGTTCGAATCCATGTACTTCGAATCCACTACTTCAAGTCGACCAAGTCACAAGCAGCTAAGGACGTGGATTCGACCCAGTCAACTCGGCGAGAGAAGTGGATCGATTCGAGAGACGCGCGCCACGTCAACATCCTCACATACAAGCATATCGATTCGACCCTATCGAGTCGAGAGGGATCGATTCGAACGAAGCACATCAACCAGAAATGCAAACTTGAATCGATCATAACTTGAGATCTACGAGTCCAAATGCTATGAAATTTTCACAGTAGCTTAAGCACATGATGTAGAATGTCCACGCCAAATTTCAGCTCGATTGGATGATTTCTTGATCGATTCGAATCAAGGGTCGAATCGATCCCAAAGTGGGCCCGGATCTCCAGATTTCGGCCATGCGGGCCCCCTGACGTACCAGAACTGGTCTCCCCTCATTTTAGGCGAAATATCAGCCTACTACACCTATAAATAGAGCCCCTAGTCATTCAGAAAAGGGGTCGGAGAATTCTAAGTACTGAAGAGCACCCAAATTCTGCCAGATTTACTCCAGAACACCACTGCTTCCTTAGATTCAGATTGTAATCATATAATCAGTTGTACTATCTCAGAAGAAATTGTAATCATCAAGTAAACATCAATAAAATCATCAACTTCAGAGTGGACGTAGGCAAGATCGCCGAACCACTATAAATCTCGTGTTTCTGTTCATTATTTATGAATTGTGATACCCTGTTTGCTTAGATTTGAGATTTGTGTGTGAATATTGTTGATTTATATTCATATACTGGTGCTTTCACAACATTCGAGGTTTGTGACCAATTTTGGCGCAAACACTTTGGTGCTTTCACCGAGAATTGAACTCAGGAGTTCTATCATTTGAAAGTTGAATCAGAAGGCTAAGAGATTCAGATCCGAGGAATCATGACAAGACAAACAAGTAGAAGGCAGAGGCCAGAGCGAAGTCAGCACGAAGGGAGTCAAGAGGCCTCCTCAGGAGCAAACCAAGCGTCAGTCTTCATCACCAGGGATGAGATGGAGACAATGATGAAGAGACAGGAGGAAATGATCCAGA
This sequence comes from Allium fistulosum, assembly GCA_030737815.1. Classification (NCBI taxonomy): domain Eukaryota; kingdom Viridiplantae; phylum Streptophyta; class Magnoliopsida; order Asparagales; family Amaryllidaceae; genus Allium; species Allium fistulosum. The sequence continues at coordinate 539,125,222 of CM060904.1, forward strand.
ATTTGCTTCAACAGATTGGGCAACTTGGAGTGCAAAATCAAGGAACAACCAGGGTCCAGAACGAAGCAGGACCATCCCACGCAGCGTCGGAGCTGGGGGGCACACACTTAGGACATGTTGATCCGAACACGGGAAGAGAGACAAGGACATCCGAGCAACCTGACAGCAATAGAGGGATGAACGCTCAGTCAGGGGGGCAAACACCCGAAAGCTCACACGGACTCGGGGGGCAGATCGAAGGTAGTGAGCGAGGACTACAGCTTGGAGACAATGATAGATTGGCCGAGATGGTCAGGCGAGCCATGAGAGGAGGATTAGTAAACAGAGATCTTGAAGATGTGAACAAGAGTCCCTTTTCTCCTGCGATTAGGTTGGCTAGGAACCCACCAGAATTCAAACTACCAACAGTAGAAGGGTATGATGGGAGGACGGACCCTGCGGTCCATCTAACGAGGTATATAAGGCACATGGAAGTGCTGGGGGCATCACAGGAAGTCATGGCCCGGTGCTTTCCATTGTATTTGACAGACATAGCAGCTTTATGGTTCAGACGGCTAGAGAGCGGCTCCATTGGGACATGGACCGATTTAATTGAGAAATTTATGAGGCATTTCAGAGTTCATATCTCGAGACCCAAGAATGTGATGAGTTTGGCAACGCTAAAGCAGAAAGCTGGGGAGTCTTTGAGGAATTTCTTGACGCGATTCAATGCGGCAGCAGCATCGGTGTATCGGCCAGATCCATCCATGGTTATGATGGCAGCTGTGTCCGGAGTAGCGGATGGCACGGAATTCAAAAATTCATTAACTAAGGATCCGCCTATGGATCTAGGGGAATTCTATCACGAGGCAGAAAAGTTTTTGCGATTGGAAGACGCTAATGCTGAGAGAGAAGAAGGAGAGGGAATAGAAGTTTATGCACTTAAAGACAAAAAGCCTCTCGAAAATGATTCAGATAAGGATAAAGGAAAACGAAAGGCTGAGGACAATGGTGACAGGTCAAAGCGACTGCGGAGAGAGCCACGATTCACCACCTATTCAGAGCTGAATGAGAGTTTAGAGCGAATCTACCAAGATACACGAGAGCAAGTTCCCTACCGTAGGCCAATACGAAGGGATCCCACTGTTGACGAGAGGAAATCAGACAGATACTGCTTATTCCACGAACTGAATGGTCATAACACTAACGACTGTAGACATCTGAAGGATGAGGTGGAAGGGCACATCAGGAACGGTATGCTACTTCAATATGTGAGGAGGCGAGCTCCAGCGGTGGAGCCAGAGCAACCACCGTCTACATCAGCCAGGGGTGCCCCCGAGCCAGGACATCGTATGATTATCAATTAGTTGAAATAACGATGGACAAGTTGTAAACCTCTCACCAACATGGGTAAGTCGTTTAAACATGTGCGAGATCACGAACGGTCCATAGGCATGTTGTGAATGACTACTGACCCTATCGTTGTGGGAGTTTACACTTTGACATCCTTGCTTTGCTTTTGTTTCATTTTGATTTGAACATTTGAACTTGACTTTGTTTAACATTTCTGCTAAAGACTTATTTTCAATGAAAAAATGCTACTTGTGATTTCATAACGGCTAAGCCACTTACACATGTATGGGATCACGAACGGTCCCTAGGCATGCTCTGAGATGGCGATAAACCGTTGCAAGAAACAATCCGGGGATTCACCCGAACGTGAAACCTGGTATTGATGATACTAAGTCCCTCCCCGGGCACACTCAATTCGCCTCGAACGGCATCCGACCGCGAACGGTCACAATTCGATCGCGAACGATCACACTTCGCCACGAACGGCACCCGACCTCGAACGGTCACCATTAGCCTCGAACGGCACCCGACCGCGAACGGTCACACTTCATCTAGTACAACATTCGATCACGAACGATCACACTCTGCCTCGTACGGCACTCGACCACGAACGGTCATAATCCATCCTAATTCGTCTAGAACGACATCCGACTTCGAACAGTCACAATTCGTCTAAAACGACACACGACCTCGAACGGTCACCACTCGCCTCGAACGGCACCCCTCAACTCAAATGGCTTGATCACGAATGGTCGTCATTTGGGGCCATATGAAAATGGCTAGATCGCGAACGGTCGTCATTTAAGGTCATACAAAAAATACTAGATCGCGAACGGTCGCATTCCACCTCAAAATGGCTAGATCGCGAACGGTCGTCATTTAAGGTCAGATAAAACTATCAATGTCTTTGCAGGTCATCAACAGGATATGAACATCCAGCTTATGAAACTACAAAACACACCTTCCTATCGCAAGGCATGTTTTGGGGGGCAAATGTTATCCCGCCTTTTGGCAAGGCCGCGACACCAAAAAGTCGACTGGAAAACTAAAGACAGCTCATCATAAAAGATCGTTATACACTGTTTCACCATGGATATCAATGAATTTTGTCCGAGTCCGGATCAGGCTACAATTGATAAGACATGACAAGCGAAGCCTGGGGAGCCAACGTTCCAAGTTTCAAGTTAATCCGAGTTTGTATGCTCAAGATATCATCAATGCTAATAGGAGGAAATTACCCTAAGTTCGAATCGATGAAGTTCGTATCCATCACATTAGCACCACAACCATCCTGTTCGAATCCATCAGATGGCCAAACTTCGTATCCATCACCCGAAGCCACATGTTCGAATCCACCAAGTCACTGTGCTTCGAATCCATCGGCATAGAGTCTACGTTCGAATCCATCGAGAAACATTCATTCGAATCCATTTAGACGAGCCACTTCGAATCCATGATGCCACCTCACTTCGTTTCCTTCAGGTTGAAGTCCTTCGAATCCATCCTATGACTTTGCTCCGATTCCATCTTGCAAGAGTAGCTTCGAATCGATTGGGGAAGATATAGCGTGATTGATTCGAAAGAGCATACGTTCGAATCCATGTACTTCAAATCCACTACTTCAAGTCGACCAAGTCACAAGCAGCTAAGGACGTGGATTCGACCCAGTCAACTCGGCGAGAGAAGTGGATCGATTCGAGAGACGCGCGCCACGTCAACATCCTCACATACAAGCATATCGATTCGACCCTATCGAGTCGAGAGGGATCGATTCGAACGAAGCACATCAACCAGAAATGCAAACTTGAATCGATCATAACTTGAGATCTACGAGTCCAAATGCTATGAAATTTTCACAGTAGCTTAAGCACATGATGTAGAATGTCCACGCCAAATTTCAGCTCGATTGGATGATTTCTTGATCGATTCGAACCAAGGGTCGAATCGATCCCAAAGTGGGCCCGGATCTCCAGATTTCGGCCATGCGGGCCCCCTGACGTACCAGAACTGTTCTCCCCTCATTTTAGGCGAAATATCAGCCTCCTACACCTATAAATAGAGCCCCTAGTCATTCAGAAAAGGGGTCGGAGAATTCTAAGTACTGAAGAGCACCCAGATTCTACCAGATTTACTCCAGAACACCACTGCTTCCTTAGATTCAGATTGTAATCATATAATCAGTTGTACTATCTCAGAAGAAATTGTAATCATCAAGTAAACATCAATAAAATCATCAACTTCAGAGTGGACGTAGGCAAGATCGCCGAACCACTATAAATCTCGTGTTTCTGTTCATTATTTATGAATTGTGATACCCTGTTTGCTTAGATTTGAGATTTGTGTGTGAATATTGTTGATTTATATTCATATACTGGTGCTTTCACAACATTCGGGGTTTGTGACCAATTTTGGCGCAAACAAAAAACATTTCCACAAGATTTGGAAAGAAAAACTCAAGTTTAAAACATTTATTCAAAAGTTGTCAAATTCCTTGCTAAATTGTCGGTGAATAGTGATTTTCAAACTTTATAGATCAAAACACCAATTTCATAATATATATGTCCATTTTTATAACTCAAATTCCATTTAAAACATTTTAACATATTTATGGAATTTATTTCACATTTTTAAAGATTAAAAATATCCATTTTTAAAGAGTCGAAAATAATATTTTACGAACTGCCAAAACGTAATGATTTTAAAAACTTGTTTTGGACATATCTTAAACTTACTAAATGAAATCTTGATTTTTTTTTCTTTTATTTGCACGCTATAGTTATAAAGGTCTAGAAAATTCTTATTTCAATAAATTCCGACTTATATTTCATCTTGCATATTGATTTAACTTTTTATGGTGCAAAATCGCGAACCGCTGCTACGCGACGAGCTCAATTTTACTCAATTTTTAAACCATTTTTAAAGAGATTAACAATGCTATATATGTAACGACCCCAGATTTTAATTTAATTTAAATTAATAATTTATTGAATTTTTGAATTAAATTGAGTAATTAAATAAAATTTTGGATAAAAATTTGTAAATTTAATTAGAAAATTAGAGTGAGTTTCCCCGATTCAAATATGAGTGAATTTGAAAATAATAAATATATGGATATATTTGACTTGAGTTTAAATTATAAATAAATGATTGATAATAATATTAAAAATGATGGAAATTTGAAGTTAAATAATATTTATGAAAATAAAATATTTAGTATTAGAGTTTAATAATAATAAATGTTTAAGCTAGAAATAAAAGTATATGTATGATAAGTAAGAAAATTAAATGTAGATGATTAAACTAGGAATAGAAAATAAATTTGACAAATTAAAATAGATATATATAATGAGATAAATTATAAAATATAAAGTGACATATACTTAAATTCAAACAACAAGAAAACAAAACAAAGTAATCTCAATATCATGTCCAGCCGAATCAAGAAATAAGAAATAGGTAACATATTATTAAAGTGTAAACCAGTACAAATACAAACATGAAGTAAAAAAAAGCTTGTAAAGGAAGACATCAAATTATATTCATATTATACAGCCGAAGTTTGCATAGTCAAACAAACAAAGTAAATATCTTTGTACGAATGAAATATAAGCATAAACAAATCAAAGTACCATATGAAATTTAAATTATAGGAAGTTGTAGACATAAGTACATAGGCATTTAATGCCATTACCCCTAGCACAACATATAGTATCCATATCAGCCGAAGTAAGTAGGGTAAAGAACAACAAAGAAAAAAATATAACAACATATTAAAAGAAATCTAAGTACATACGAATATGAGGTTGTAAACAAAAATAGAAACATTTGTACAAACTAATATCATCTCAGCCTCCTTTGCCTGCAAAAAGAAGATATATAAATGAGGTGATTCATGTACTTACCAATATCTTCTCAGCCGAAAGGAGTTTTACAAATAAAGTTTTTATATTGTACAAGATAATAAATGCCTGTACACCATAATATCACTTCAGCCTACAAGCAAGGGAAAAAAAAATCTGGTGTTGTACAAATAAAGAAATATATCACTTGTACAAAGGAAATGATACCCTGTAACCCATTTCTATATATCAAACTATCCATCCCAGTTCGACCCTTCTCAGCTGAGAAAATGAAGCAAAGCATCCTCCATTAAAACTGAGAAAAAAAATGTGAAATAAAAAAAAACATCATCTTAAACAAAATTCAACAATACAAGGGAAGGTCTCCAGCTTACAGTTTCACAGCCTGATTCAATATAGTTCTCTGTTCTTCCTTCTGAAGCAACAAAGATCAAATGCAATGATTTAAAATCTAAATCATCTCGATCAAGCATGCAAGTTCAGGTCTGTGGTGAGGAAGCTTCATTTAAAACTTAAGTAAAACATTCGACATCATCAAGCAACCCTCTGTTCTTTCTTCTTGTCCAGGTGAGTAACACCTACTTTTAAAAATTTGAAAGTATGAATCTGTGCAGGCTATATCTGTGAATGAGTATGCTCTATATACATATATATATATGGATTCTCTGATATATTTGGAAGAGGAATATACTTGTGCAGGCTGATATTTAAATACCTCTCTGTTTTAAGTTCATGAACAAAACATCTTTGATTCAAAGATTCTTTTTCTCTCAATCTACTTATAGAGTGGACTTAGAATCAAAATGGAAATTGGTTGTTATGGTATAAACTTGAGATTAAAAAAAAACTTATATCAGTTAAAACCAAGTTTAATTTTCTCTGAAAAGCAAGATAACCCAGCTAACTTCAAAAGGAGCAAGAATTCGAACTTCGTAATTTATGAATTCAGATGTATAAATGGGATTGTTATACTTTAATATGATTTTTAAAGCTAGAATAAAATTTTTTAGTTTGGAGTTGAGACTGCAGTTCTCGTTTGAACGGAAAATGTTTTTTTTCGAATTTTCTGGTGATCTATAAACTAGGGGTGATCGGGATTTGTGCTAGAGGAGGATGGTGGCATGGAGATTGTGGGAAAAATACCTTGGTATTTTATTTATGGCTATGGCGGTCGGAATTTGGGATATTAGGGTTTTGCTGTCGTTTTAATGGCCGATGGGTTTGAGGAAATTCCGACGCGATTGAAAGTTTGTAGGGGATCGCGATGGGAGAACTCGCTTCGTGGGGACGTGGTGCTGCTCTGGAGTGATCGCGTGGGTTCCAGTCATCATGATCATCGATGACGAGAAGATTTCGTTCGTCTGCGTTTGTTCCAGTTGAAGTCGTGAGGCTCGTTTTCGATTTTGAGTTCCTGGTGTCGAATCGAACTTTGGGTTCGAGCGTAGGGGTGAAGCGCGATTGGCTGAAGGTCGCGATGGCCACTGGAGAGGCGGCGCGGTGACGTGCACGTGCACGTTGATTTTCCGGTTCACTGTAGTAGGGTTGAAGAAGAAGAAATACTCGAAGGAAATTGCGAAATACTTGGGGAAGAGGGAACGCGGGGTAACTCGAAGCTGGGTTCGAGTTGTTTCGGGTTTGTTTCGAAGTAGCTAGAGTAGCGAGTGTTAGTGGGTTTGGGTTGTTTGTTCAGCAACCAAGGGCTTTTAAAAAAATTAAAGGTAACTAATGCAAACTTATAGTAAAAGTAGATTTTAAAAGTGTAATGTTTTAAATACACATGTTGATGATAATTAAGTCATTAATAAAGGAAATGATTTGTCTTAAAGATAACTACTTTATGAAAATAATTAAGGTAAATAAATTTATGTAATCAATTTAAAGGATTAATTAATGTGATAAATCAATAAATGTGATTAATTTAAAGATAATAAATTTATGTAATTAATTGAAGGTTAATTACTTAAGGTAAGAAGTTAAGGGAAATAATTTATCTTAAAAACTTATTATAAGTTGATAATAAATGGAATAATTAAAGAGTGATTTGTTAATTGAATAAATTAATGATTAATGATTTATAAATTAACAATTTTAGTTTTCAAAGGGATTTATTAACTTGGAATTAAGGATTAATTAATAATTAGAGAGAAGTAATTAATAATTACTTAATCATTAAAGGTTAATTAATTTTAAATTTATTATTAATGGTTAATTAATAAATGATTAAGGAATAATTAATCAAAATGGTTTATAATTTATAAATAGTTAATTAACCAAAATTTGTAATTCATAAGAAATTAATCTGATTTAAATTTATCAGATATTAGTTGATTCTACTTATGGATGTTTGGATTCTATTGAATGTGAATTGTTTGATATCCCTGATATATGATGCTTTGTGATACATCCTGATTTATGGTGTGATCTGTAATTTACTTAGCTGTGATTTCTATTTCTGTGATATATTACTATGTGAATATGAAACCCTTGACCCGTAAAACGGCACTTGAATTTCGATGCGACAGGGAGTCGGATTCCAACTGATTATCCGAAACCCACATCGAATTGTAATAGTGAATCTTTGTGACTGATAAATTTATTTTATCTATGAATCTGTGAATGAAGATAAGCGTTATCGATTTTATCGCTTATCGATATATCTGTGACTGTATGATGTTGCACTATAGTGTGAAACCCCAAGACCACACTTATACACACACAAATATGGATTTCACGTGGAAATCGGTTAAGTCACAGATAATTTAAATTTGATATTTTTGAAATTGAAATTTTAATTTCAATTGATTTTGAAATTAGAAATTTGGGTTTAAAGTGAAAAACTTTTGAAATGGAATTTCAAAGATAAAAGTTATTTTGAATAACTTAAATCGAGTTTTGAAAATTTAAATAATTTGATTTAAATTTGAATTCAAGTTTGAAATTGAATCCTATAATTCGAAACTAGAGATTAAAAATATTATACAAGTTATATGTGGGTTAAACCATTTTAAAAAGTATTGATTTGAGAATTTGAATTAACCCAAGAACTTTAACTCATATGAATGAATCAGATTTTCTGAAATGAAACTGTTTGTTTTCAAAATGATGTTTTGTTTAAACCATTCGAAATGAAATTGTTTTGAAAGCTATGAGTCAAATATTTGATTTAAAGATTTAACGAGTTAAACTGAAATGGAAATCGATTTGGAAAATCTATGAATGAATCTTTGTGAAATTAAGTGAACTTTGTGAATTGAATCTTTTTGTTTAAAGAGAATAATATGGTAATTTGTTAAGCCATTTGAAAAGATAAGTTTGGGTTTAAGTTGTGACTTAATTGAAATCCCATTATCCATTTGTTTTTGAATATTGCGCTCACTATTCGGGTTAACCGGGAAAGGACCTTTGGGTCGTATAACCCATTCCGAATATGTGATACGTCGTAATGGATGGCATTTGATGACCGGTGTTGAAGACCGGATATTTTTGAAAACGAAAGGATTACCGTCGAGTTACTCTGCATCGGCTGATCCCCGATATAGAGGTTTTATCACCCTTAGTGACGGGAAGTCCGGACGTGATTGGAAATTATCCGGATTTGCAAGGACTTCGTGAGAAGTGCCTTCGGTTCTGTTCGAACCCGGAACAGACTTGTATGGTTACATGTCTGACATTACACTTTGAGATATAAAGCCGATTTCTTTCAATACATTTCTGTTGGTGGCGGAGAATTTATTCTCTTAGCTTAACACCCTTCTCTGAAACGTACGAGCTCAGAGGTTATGTAGTTGAAATTTATCAGCGATATACTCCCAATTTGGTAATGTGGCATGCTGAGTGTTGCTGTGTGATGATCAGTGTTTGATCATTTGCGATATGATCTTTTGTTTGATCTTATATCTTTGTGATCATAGGTTGATCATCCGTTGACCCAAAGCGTGGCTTTTTGAAAAAAGCATAGCTTTGTGGACGAGACTTCGTCGAACCTCACACCCCGGAATGGTCAAAACAGGAAAGTTGCAGCAAGGTTATAGGGAGTAGCGCCCCTTAGGGTATGTTCATTTCCTTCTGGATAGAAGTGGTATCATGGTATGGAGCCCAGATACTTACTTATGTGGATGTCGCAAGTATATATATATATCTTACTTTGTGATTTGTTGCTCGGGGCCCCGGTTAAAGGTTGTTACAACCGGAAGATGGCATACTCGTGTCAGTAGTTACCTATTTTTGCAGAGGTAACTCGGCCTTGTGTTGGCAGAGATCCGGTTAGGTTCTCGGGACGTCTTTCCAGAGGCGTTTCCATGTGGCAATGGGAAGTTCCTTGGCCTGACCATTTGTTGGAAATCCAAAGAAACACTACGAGACTTGTACGGTTTTAGTTGTAGAACCTGCCATTTAATATGGTAGCTATAGCGGGCATACTATAATGGTACCTATGTTGGCTAAGATTTATATTCTACTTTCGAAATATTTTCTACACTATGCACTAATAATAATAATCAAATGATTCTGCGTAGTAAGCATCTTTGACTATCATAAGAAGAAATCTCCCCCAAGTCTGCGTTTGCATTGTGTGTGTGGTGGGAGGTCTTATGGTAGTTTCATTTTCCAAAAGCATTGCGAATTTACTTTAAATTCTTTTGCTATTTGTTTTTAAAGATAAACTATTTTTGTTGCTCACACCAGTCCCACGACTGACTCGGAGTTTATTGTTCCCTTCCTAAACTCTGGGTGCCCACCATTTTCCACACGGGCACTCTAGAGTTGGGTTTCTCAGATATTCAGGTTGAGTAGATTATCTGGAGCTAGTCAGTTCTTGGACGACTGACCTTGCCTTTCGCTAGCTATGGATTGGAGCATTCTATTGGAGATATTCTATCTGTTGCTGATGTTATCTTTTCTTTCCACTGCTATTTCTTGTATCATATCTCTGATGTATATTGATATCTGTTGTATCACTCTGTTGTATCAGATATTGTATCAAAGTTGTATATCAATGTATTATTCATTTATTCCGCTGTGTTGTTATACTTAATGGTGTTATAAGCTCCGGCGACTCGGATTTGAACGGTCGAATCTACGGCATTCGAGTACGATGTAAAGTATGGATGTCGATTTTCGAACGCGAAAATCTGGGACGTTACAATATATATCATTATAATTCATAAAGGGAAGTAATTCTTTTGTGTAAATTCGACGTGTATTTTACCGTGAACCATTTCTATATCAAGCAAATATATAATCAACATTCAAAACATGATGATCCAGCATATGAAACGAGCATGGCAAAATATATCATATCATTATATAGTTTAACAAAATAAACTAGTGGATTCACTTATATGTTTTTCCGATCTAACTTTTAGTGCTACGAAATCGGCTAATAACAAAGCCTGTACATACATGCATAGTAGTAACCTATGCACACACGCCACCACATCTCCCTCCTCGCTCTACTAAATCACCAACCGACTTCACCATCGACCTTCTCATCGCCTATGCTTCAATTCTCCCACCATCCAACGAAGCTCGCCGACCTCCACGAAGGAGCGATCTGCTCCTTTCCCGTGACATCAATATGTTGCGTTCACCAATAAAGGATCGAACCTCCCAAAACTCAAACCGTCGAACCTCCTTCCTCCGACAAACCTAGATCCAACCTTCGTTTCAACCATCAATGCTTACAACTCACTAAAAATCAAACCCTAATCCCCATCAAAACTGTCGACTTCACAAATCACAGTCACACACAACGAAATGAGCATAGATTTGTAGATCTAGCCCAAACAAACCCAAAGGAACTTGCTTTATAATTTTTCGTTGAGTGAATATTTTTATTTTGGTTTCTGAATGGAGGAGCTTACTTTGTTTTGGTTTTTAAAAATGAAACTTCATTTTTCTTTTATTGTCATTATAAATGAAAGACGGAAAAAGGAAAGTAAGTGTGATGAATAAGCTAAGTATGGAACCTAGTTAATTTGCAAATTTCTGACATCTCTCTACATAGAAATTCATTTGTGTACGAACCACGAATGGCAAATCAAAAATACAATCACGCACACAAATACGATACGATCACAAAACAATAATAATTTACATTGGTTATTTTATTTTGTGAAATTTCAAAAATATCATCGTTTAACATAAAATCGTCAAACGATAATTTAAATATTTTTAAAATTAAAAGATATGGAAAATCAAATAAATTCAGTTAAAAACACTACAATAAAAATCAAGTCATTTTAATAACAATTAATTTTCTTGCTATTTATTCAAACTATTTATTATTGTAAATAAATTTAGAAGCCGTGTTCACCATTATTGTTTATTAAAATGAGTTAAATAATGCTATTAAATCCGTTTAATTAATATTTAATTCACAATTCAAATATTTAAATAATCACTATATTTGAAACAAATTATTAAGCTTTAAAAACCAATTATTTAAATATTTAAAATTAATTAAGTATTCAAAATAAAAATGATAAAATTACGAAATGTTATAATGCGGGCCCATGAGAAAATCGGCATACAACTAGGAGCCGAACAGAACATTGACAGGTGAATTCTCTGGAATCACGAACTTGCAGGAAGAAGTTCTGATGCAGCCTTCAAATATCACATTTAACTTCCTAAATTTCGAAGACGAACAAACTTTGAATTTATTATACTTCCTAATAGTTGTGTCCCACCACTTGTTATCTCCTCCGACCGTGTCCTTTCTGCATTTCGAAACCTACCTTTAATCTACAACAGCCAGATCCAAGAGGTCCAGTCACGCCTGATGTTGCCAAACTCTTTTTCATCTGTCTGGCATTGTAATCGACGCTCATGTGCGTTGTAATCGACGCTCATGTGCGTGTTGAAGGCATTGGTGATTTTGGTCACACTAATAGTTAGCCCAACTTTTTCGAGATTCAATGTTGGCAAAAAAATGTCGTTAAAGACCAACATATGTTTCCCTATCTGCCCATAATGTGGCGGGTAGAATAACCGAAAGATACATGGGTTGATATTTCAAAAAAAATAAAAAAATGATTCAAGAAAAATGCAGAAAGTGGATATTACAAAAAAGCAAATTCAAAGAAATTTGTCTCCAAAAAGTGATGTAAAATGGACAAAAAATGGTTGAATTTTTAATTTGGGGGAGAACGATTGTTTGGTAAGGAGAAAGGGAGGAGAAATATAAAATAGGACAAGTAGTGATCGTTGGGGAAAGACAATCGCATTTAACACGTCTGATGTCAACCATTTAATTCTAATTGTTAAATCAAGCAATGTAATTACGTGGATCCCATCAAGGATGCGTCCGACACGACGCCAAACCTAAACTGTCTTTTTTGGATGTGAAATCGAAAGCCGAACGCATCAAAAATGGATTCGGCGCAATTACACTATTTGACTGAACAGTTAGAATTAAACCATTAGAATTGCTAAGTTTATGACCAGTTGCAATGAAATATCTTCTAATACGGACGATTAGGAACTTTGTTTTTAAATGGCGACATGTATCACCACTAACCTAATAGATTTATTAATGAATATCAAACAGAAGTAACGAAAGGTGGTTACCGAAAGTAGGCACTGCAGGTGCACCCAAGCACTGTTTGTTCCTTCCTTTTCTTCATTAAAGGAAGCTGAGTTTATTACAATGATTCATAATCCAAATGTGTGCAGCGTTCCTCCAACCTACACTGTAGTCTATCACATCAAATTGAATCAACAAATTATAATACACAGATTAGTACAAACCAGAAGAATAAAATATAACATTAGACAATTTTGATATTACAAACGGATAAAAATAGGACAATCAATTGTCTAACCTGTACAAAAAATTGTGTACATGAAAGCAAGGAGATAACAAATGAGCAAGATTAGATATTCTTGTGTTGTCCTTTTCCTACGAACAAACCACGCCGATCCATTTCCCATGACAATCAACATACCGATCCCTCTAACTATACAACTCACATCGATCCCTATTTACTTCCATTCAAACCAACCACTTTGCAATATATCTATGTCGATCCCCTATCATCTCAAGCGTATACCGACCCCTCCACTTTCTCGTCCAATTTAACCAATGTCAATGTCGATCCATATCCCAACCAGACTAAACTCTATGGTTCTGACATTCTGCATTGTCTATCTACTAGCCCTATTCATCCTGGGCTTGACACAACTGCCCGGACATTATATTTTGGTTTGTCTCGTGACCATCCTTCTCATCAACGGTAGAATCCAGCTCATGCGACCAGTCCAATGTAGCCGAGTCATGGCACCGTGCAACACTTTCACCTCAAGGTACGTCTTGTGAGTAACATGACGTGCTTTGAATTGGAAATAATATTTGATAATTAAAATTCAAATTTAATGATTCATTAATATAATTTATTGGATAATTAAATTGTTTAAATAGTTGAATCTTGAATTTAATATGAATGAAAATGACCTCAAAAGTTGATTTAAATTTTATTTAAACAAAAATGATAATTGTTAACTTTTAAAATTGAATTTAAAATGACTAAATTGATTTTGGAAAATTACTCGTTTTAATTTACGTGTAAAAATAGTTTTTTTGGACACTGTCTCGGATTTCGACGAAACCAGTTTCATCAAATCTGTAATAGTAAATTATTATAGAATTTCAATTTTCGTAGCAATCGGACTTGTTGTTTGACCGTGCGAGTTTGAAACACGTAGAATTTATTTTCAAAATTTTAATTAAAATAATTTGATTTTGAAATGCTATCTTCTGAACATGATGGAATTGGCTCTCGAAACTAGTTCCATTGTGTTCGGAATTGGGGTATAACATATAGAACGTCAGGCGATGCGCTTCGTTTGGAGTTCAGAAAATTTATGTGTGAATTGGCTCGGAAATTTACATACAAGGACAAGTCTATTTTTACATTCACGAAGGAAAACTCTAACCCATCTTCAGGCCGCGTTCTTTAAACGATTAATGGCCGACATTCTTCGATCTTCTCTCCTCGTTCTCTCATAATCAGCTCAATGAAATAGATTGCACCAAAAGGAAAGTTGTACAGCTCGATCTCCTCTACGCATCCAACGCTTGGATCGAGGCGAAGTAACTCGAATTCGCCAGAATAGAGCCTGGAAGTCGCGCGATTTTTTTGGTTTTGGGGGCTTTGATCTCCACGCGCGAGCATGGAGAAGCACGGCAGTGGCAGAGGTGGGCGCATGATCGTCTTTTGCGTATATATATATATATATATATATATATATATATATATATAAAGCGACGAAGGAAATCACGGGCTTGGGAAAAGGATGAACAAGTGCGCATGTAGCTTTGCGTGAGAAGAAACAGTGTAAGGTTATGTTTTAATTATAATTAATCTTGTTAATTAATTTTTAATTATAATCGAATGCTTATTATCGTATAACATTTTCATCCTAGGTCTGTTTCAAACGAAACAAGTTGCATTGGATTCATATCGAAGTAGTCTACGGCATGAAGTTGGATTGAAATTTATTTGAAGCCAAAAAATTTTCAGTTTCAAATAAAGGTGAATGTTTAAAACGCTCACGAAGACTAAAATATTTTTATGTTAGTTGAATTTAAATCATGAAGTAATTTAATTTAATTGAATGTTGTTTGGTAATCAAATTGACATATGATTTGAACTGATAGAAATTCAAATTGACAGTTAAATTTGGAATTTGAATTAAACTGCTAGTTTAACTCATTATTGATAATTAGTTAACTGTCATGATTTATTGGCTGATTTGGATGTTGACTGTGATGGATGGCTATTGGTGATATTTTGGATGTTTATTTATTTTATATATATCATGTTATCACCCTGTATATTATTGACAGTATATAAAACGGTAACTTGAATTATTTCGAATAAATTAAGAAATAGGTTGAAATGATATAAATCTACAACACTCTGATTTGGATTGAAATGATATATATTCATCCCTAAAATTTATAATCGAAATAACTGGTCACTTGACCATAGAACAGAAAATTATACACGGACATTAGATTATGGGAATAAAATTGAATTGAAATATGAGAATTAGATTATTTTCGAATTCGAGTTTTGAAATATTGAATTTAAAATTTGTAAAAGAAATTGTAAAAGAATAAAATTTGAAATTTGAAGTTATGATCGATATATAATTTGAATTATGGAAATCAAGTTGTTTTACAAGATTGAATTTTAATCGAATTTCGAGATTTGTCTTAGAAAAAGGGATTTAAAGTGATATTTCAAATTTGAGCTCCAAATTGAATTATTGTAAAAGATTTGAACCTTAAATTGAATATTGAAGTTTAAATTAACTTAAGTGATTTAAATCGGTATTTTGAAATCGAATTCGAAACTGATATAAACTGAAATTGTTTAAAATAGGAGTTGAATTGAAACTTAAACCACTGAATCAAATTTGAAGTTAATATAAACGTTTCGAAATTGAAATCGAAACGGAAATTAATTCGAATTGAATCGAAATCGAAATTAATGTGAATTGAAAATTGATTTGAATTTAAGTCGAAATTGAGTCGATTTGAATTGAATTTAGATTGAAGATGATTTGAATTTAAAGATTTGGAATTGAATCGATTTGAACTATTTTAAAATAAATTATTTTAATATAGACGGTTAAAAATCTATCTTTCTAAATATTCAAATTATTTTGATTTTCCAAACTATTTTACTACATAAAGCATTTTTAATACTAAGACCATTTTATATCAAACTATTTTAACTTCTAAAACTATTCAAAAAAATTCAAACTATTTTCAAAAAAAGTTCAAGCTATGCAAGGGTGGAATGTTTATATTTAAATCATGGATTTAAATGCGAATTCGGTTAAAATAAAGTCATAACCTAAGTTGAAATTCGAAACGATTTTGGAAATGAAAATGAAATATTGGAGCAAAATGATTTCAAGTGAAATTGACATATTTTGAGCAAATAAATGATATTTTAAAGTAAATATGATATTCTGATATCAAGTATAAATCGATTTTGAAATGTGAAAGTACCAACCGGTATAATAAAATGACGTTTGATTATTAAAGAGATCGGGGCTCTTAATGGTATACTCTCTATCAATATTGGAATCACTTTGACAACTATGTACATGGAGGGGACTTTAGAATGAAGTTGTTGGATTTGGCGTACGTTTGCTGGATTTAAAAAAACAGAACAATGACGTATAGACCCCAACACTTGTGCCAATCTGAAATGACTAAAACATGACGGCTTGACAGGGCCAAGTGACCTAGCTACCCCTAACGGACATCCGTTCTTCGATTTTCTTCTTGGACTTGGTCCATACGATTACTTCTTATGTTGGTTTCGATTGGTGCACCTTGATTTGGAATAACCTCTCTTTGACTCGATATGGGATGGATGGACGTGGTGGGCGGTCGTGGCTACAATGTGTTACCACCAACTATGCGACCTGAACAAGTAGTATCCTACCTTGAACATTGTCTCACATGCTTTGTCATACTTTTATCCTTATACAAGACCACTACGAGTTTGGTTTAATATTGTCGTAACAAGGCGTATCCCCATCCCCCGACGTGCTACTGGAGCATTATATGCAAGATGTACGACAATGCTTAAAAACGCGTTAAGGAGGATTAATGTAAAGCCTAACGCTAAGAAAAATATTTACTTTACTGATTAGACAACATATACATAGCATATTGTACTATATATAAATATTTTGACGGATCCTTAAGAAATGAAAAATCTCGTATATCTCTTAAGTTATTGCACACACGTTATATAAACTGAATAGGAGATGTAAAACCCCATAAACATCTGTGACGCTATTACACTCATGTTATATGTGATATTGATTTGACTCATATAAGGATATTTTAGTCCTGATTCGATTGTTGTCTTTTCATTATGCTCGGGTCAACCCTGAGTTTTCAGCGTATTAAAGATCATTCTCTAAAGGACGAAGACGAAGATTTGGTATATTAATATTACTAGTATTTCTTCACATCATGTTGTTCTGATGCATTGTATTTTGTTTCTGTTGTATGTATAACTCTGATAGATGTTGTAAATTTTTAATGAAATGTATAGTATAAACAGCTTCGTGAACTGTTTATTTGATTATTATATCTTGTCATTCCGCTGTGAGATTCCGTAATTGTATTCTTCTTTTTTTATTTTTCTTAATTAACCTCGTTGATTATTGTATCGGATTGTTTGAGTTGGACATATGTGAATTATTGTCGATTTAAACCTTCCGAAATGTGGGTCGTCACAGTGATCTGATCGCTATGAAAATTGAAATCCTATATTAAATCACTATTACAGATCCGATGAAACCGGTTTCGTCGAAATCCGAGACGGATCCCAAAAAGACTATTTTTACACGTAAATTAAAACGGGAAAATTTTCAAAATCAAGTTAATCACTTTAACTTTAATTTTAATTTTAAAAGTTAACAATTTTCATTCTTGTTTAAATAAAATTTAAATCAACTTTTGAGATTATTTTCATTCATATTAAATTCAAGATTCAATTATTTAAATAATTTCCAATATTAAATTTAAACAATTTAATTATTCAATAAATAATATTAATAAATCATAAAATTCCAAATGAATTTTAATTATCAACAATTATTTTATATTCATCTAATTAATTTAACAATTATTTATTCAATTCCAGCTATAGATTATAAACACATTCAATATATCGAACTTCATTTCAATACTTGTTATTGCATAAATCTTCCAAATTGTTTATTTTAAAATTTATTCAAGTTCATATCAAATAATTTACATTAATAGATCATTAAATTTTTATTTCTAACCATTTTTATTCAATAATTATATTAAATTTAATAATTTAAAATAGTTGAAAATACAGATCGTTACACGTACGGTATTTAAAAGGTATACCTGTACATATTTAGTTCCCATTTCGGACTCCAAAAAACAAATTCAACCTAGTGATGTATGTATTAATTTATGCCTACCAAAAACATAATGGATTTCTATATTAAGTGAGTTGAATGGATGGTCAAATAGGACATCGTTTCTAGTTCAGATTTTATTTCCATTTTTGATTCATTAATTGCATGCATGTACCATGCATTATAGAATTAGCATATTATATCTCAGACAACACCCGCCCATGCAAATATAAACAATATAAATCATTCTACACATTATAAGTAGACTGCAAACCATGAAATAATGCAAAAAACATTCGAACGTGTATTATGAAGTTGAATCTTACCACCAAATGGTTAAATCTTGATATAATCTGATTGTAGTACTCCAATGGCAAAAGACTTGTACAGGTAGCATTCTTTGTTGCTGATACAAGAATATAAATAACATAGTTAGTACATGAGGGAAAAAAAAACTTTATACAAGTACAGTAATTATGGGAATTATGCATTGTTAGACAAGTACAATAATTATAGGAATTTAACATAGTTAGTACACAGAAAAAAAAACTTTAATACAAGTGCAGCAATTATGCACTGTTAGACAAGTTGAAATTGTACCCATGCCCATAAACAGTACAGTAAATTACTTCATTAGTTCTATAAACAGTACAGTAAATCACTTCATTAGTTCTATGCCATTGCATGGACAACAAAGGAAAAAAATTTAGTACAAATAGCAAGTGCAGAAATATACCTTTCAATGGTTCTTTTTCAAATTTACTGCTGCTTTGAGGAATCTCATACTTACATATCTAATAACAAATCAAAAATAAGAAGTACAAGGTCCTACTTAATGGAATATGAAATAAAAATAAAAAAATTATGAAACCAAAACTGGATATAAAAAAAATCTGACATAATCCAAGGTTCAAATTTTCGTTTTTAGTCCAGTTTCGGACGAATTTGGGAATTTCGGTTTTGTTTCGAAATTTTGATACTTTTTTCTATATAAATACATTAAGAATTAAAAATTACTCGATGCTAACATACATTCACACTAGATTCTTTAAATTGCATACAAGACACATATTTTAATAAAGACAAATACAACATATAACAAATTAAATGTCAAAAACAATCCCCTTGACCGATATATGAATTGTAGTCGTTTTCATCCGGTATTGAATTACAATATGATGGATAAGCATACAGCTGCATCTGAACTCAACAATGCTGTCATTATCAAATGATGAGGGTTCATTTTTGTTGCTTAAAGTTTAGGGAAAGTTTGGCTCACATCCCTAATAAGTTTCAAAATAAACAAAACATCCTTCACATACAAACTCTACATTTCCGATCCCTATTTTCAAATTTGCGCAAGCAAAAATACACAAATACCCTTTACGTTTTTTACAATTCAAACGCGTATAACTTTATGTACAAAAACCGGATCAAAAAACCGTTTTCACCAAAAAATCATAAATTTTATGATCTTTGAAATGAGATCCATTGTTGATACCAAAAATTCATATTTGTATTAAAGGTGCAATTATTTCAAATATTTGCAGATTAGTCAGCAAATTTTCAACGTTTTTTATTTTTTTGCAAATTTATAAAATTTGTAAATAATTGCAGATATTTCTGCAACTATATGGTATAGTTGCAGAAATGTCTGCAACTATTGGGTATAGTTGCAGAAATTTCTGCAACTATACGGTATAGTTGCAGAAATATCTGCAACTATTGCATATAGTTGCAGACATTTCTGCAACTATTGCAAATAGTTGCAGAAATATCTGCAACTATTGCACATAGTTGCAAACATTTCTGCAACATAGTTGCAGAAATGCAACTATTGCAAATAGTTGCAGAAATGTCTGCAACTATATGCAATAGTTGCAGATATTTCTGCAACTATACGGTATAGTTGCAGAAATATCTGCAACTATTGCATATAGTTGCAGACATTTCTGCAACTATTGCATATAGTTGCAGAAATGTCTGCAACTATTGCAAATAGTTGCAGAAATGTCTGCAACTATTGCGCATAGTTGCAGAAATATCTGCAACTATTGCACATAGTTGCAAACATTTCTGCAACTATTAAGAATATCATATTTCATAAAAAAAATTAATTCATCTTTCTCTGCAATTATTCATAATAATTGCATAGTTTTCAGCAATTATTCTCAAACAATTGCATTTATTTCTGCAAATATTCAAAATAATTGCATTCTTATCAGCAATTATTCATGTAAAATTATTTCAATCCGAAATTCATCTTTCTTAATTACATTCTTATTAGCAATTATTCATGTAAAATCATTTAATCCTAAATTTATCTTTCTCTGCAATTATTTGTAATAGTTGCATAGTTATCAGCAATTATTCTCAATAATTGCATTTATTTTTGCAAATATTCAGAATAATTGCATTCTTATCAGCAATTTTTATTGTAAAATCATTTCAATTCTAAACTCATCTGTCTCTGCAATTATTCATAATAACTGCATAGTTATCGGCAATTATTCTCAATAATTGCATTTATTTCTGCAAATATTCAAAATAATTGTAGTTTTTCATTTAAATCGAAAAATAAACCTTCGATTTTGTAGAGTCTTCAATTTAATTTCTTGATTTTCATAGTTTATAGACTCGGCTCGTTTTTTCATTTGATCAGAAGAAACTGAAGAAGAAGAACTGAAGCTCGACAGTGAAGCGTAGGGGTAATTTGGGGAAAAAATAGGCGGAAACCAAAAACAGGGACGTAGAAAGTATAATTTTTTCCACAGGGATCCGCTTTGAATTAAGTTCTGTTTTAAGGATGCGTGCCTAATATTCACTAAAGTTTAATTGGTATATGGTATATGGTTTAAAATTTGGAACATCATTTGAAACATTTGTGATTCATGTTCAACATGTCGTCTTCTTGACAACATATTGTATTGTACAAATATTAGGCCATTCCAAATTCCCTATTTTTATTTTGTTTTATACTTTTGTATAAATCATTTCAAATGTTATCTTGTTTCTTTCATAGTTCGGTATACAACTCCTTCCTCGAGCATTGAAATTGAGGGTTCACCTCTTCCCAACCAAATTGTACAAGAAACTGAACAACATTTAAATGATTTGTACAAACTTAAAAAATGAAATAAAAATAAAAAAAATTGGAAAAAACTAATATTTGTACTAACAAAACGGCATGCTATACGGCAGAAAACAATCGATCAACTTATTGACTTGATATCTTTCTCAAACAACATCTAATAACGGAGTGAATTAAAAAAGCTGAAATTCCATTCCTTAACAAAAATAATAATAATTCTCAGTCAAGATGATGATGTACATCACAAAGAATAGAAAACCAAAATAGTGAAACTAGTGGTTCATCAAATGATAACTCTTGGTAATGCTACTGATGAGAATATTGGTTTTACGACTGATGATTCCTAAAGACCAATCCAAACTTATTTTACAAGAGGGGCAGAAGATGAATATCTATGTAAGCATGACAATACATTCTTTAAATGATGTTCCAAGTTGTAATTTGTTCACAGATAGAATCATAACCAATTTTTCATCGCATTAGATAAAACTAAAAAATGTACAAGTACATTCAATTAATATTTATTCTGGAGTTTCTTATTCAAGTAATACTAGTTGCTCATGTAAGCTCTAATTCAGAATCAATTAAAAAAAATTAACTTAGCGCACAAGGTTAAAGCTAACTTACAGGATGTTGTAGCTGCTTAATTATGTATCCTACCCATTACCTACATATTCAAAAATTGCATCAAAATTCAGACGTAAACTGTTTGCCATCATGTGCAATAAAATGCTTCACCTAATCCTGCCCGGTCACCAAAGAAAAGAAAAAAATGGATTATATGCAACAAGTGGAACCTGAAATTTGATTGCAAAAGGAAAAGACATTAGCAAAGAGATTGAAGTATTGAACTACAAAACGGTACAATATAAGTTTCCAGTATATCATTGTTACTATTTACAACACAGTAATGATGAAACATTCAATTAGCTACAATGTCTACTTGTTATACTGAAATCAATTTGGTGTAGTGAAATCGCCAGGAAGATTTTATGAAGATAGAAAATGTCTTGCTATAGTTGTGAAAAGGTCCTTTATTTGGTTGCATAACATGATTTCAATGAACTTTTATATATTATGAGCAAAATATTTATTATATTTTTCAGTTGTATATAGTTTCTAAAGTTTAATATTAGGATACTTCTTAGTGGATGAAGTTAGAACATATAGGTTAATTTAATTGAAATGTACCTGGCCTGAGAAGGCTAAACAAGAAAAATGTTCATATTCATGAAGTTGCTCATAAAAATGGAAATAATGGTGTAAAAAAATTGATCAAAACAATGACAGGTATGAAACTATTGTAGATTAATGAACTTATGAGATTAAACAGTTGAAAAGAAAAGAAAGAAGAAATAGAAAAGATAGATAACCATCCAAAAAAAAATCTCTGAAGAAAGTGTTATTAAGATAAATCCAGATGTACTTATTTGACTCAGCTAGCTTTAAATTGTTGGATGGGTTGAGTCATATATAACTCCTGAATTAGAAGTATAAAGATTGAGGCGTTTTTTCATAAATTGTGTGCATTGTGATTCATTGGTCAATGAAGTCCAAACAGCAAAAATAATACCTAAAAAGGATGAAATATTTGACTATAACGATCATAAAAAATAAAGACAACAAAGAAAAAGGACAAAAAAAATAGTTCAAAAAGCAAAAGAATAGTGAGATTGATTTGGAACATGTAAAACCATCTGAAGGAATGAGAAAACCATGATGGTGTTCGTAAAAGCCTCCCTCCCTCCCTCCCTCCCTCCCTCCCTCCCTCTCTCTCTCTCTCTCGCGTCCTGTCTTTATACCTTGCAATTTAAAAATAAATCATCTTGACTGAAGCACATAAATCATAAAAAATGTTTAAATAAGAAGATAATACATACCAAGCAAGAGATTAAAATGCAGCAAGGGATCATCATCAAAATTAGCAAAAGCCCGTTGAAAAAAGGTAACCAATTATATTTACAATTCTTTGAGGAATTGGAAGTGTTGACAGACATAAAGGTTACTTCGGTAAATGTACCATAAATTTTAAATACATTTAAAAAATCACCTACTTCGATTTTTTTCGAAATAGGAAGAAAAAGGTAACCAATTATATTTACAATTCTTTGAGGAATTGGAAGTGTTGACAGACATAAAGGTTACTTCGGTAAATGTTAAGTGACACCATAAATTTTAAATACATTTAAAAAATCACCTACTTCCATTTTTTTCGAAATAGAAAGAAAAGGAACCGTTGTGTCCATTCAATCTTTATCTTAAAATTTATTTTAATTCAATTTCATATTTATTTTCCTATTTACATCTTATCATCAACTTAATTTTTCACTAATGCTTTCTAACATGACTTATTACTGTATTGACCTAGAATTTATTCATTTTCCCAAGTTTACTATGGACTGTTGTAATTTTGGGTATTTATTCTAATGTGTATTATGGACTAAATTTTTTTACACCATCACAATGAAGTTGAGGTTTCGCTTTAATTCTATCACATTATCCACAACTAACAATATAAGTATATGTTCAATATTTACAATGAGATACCACTATCTAAAAGACGTACAAAACCTTCACTTTTCATAACATCTCATTGCGCAATAGCAAGCATTAACTTATATAGGTAATAATCAATAATGTGATAGAATTCAATGGCAATATAATCGAGTTTACTACTTTCTTCCTTAATGTAACTCTAACTAAAATTGCAGCAATAAAATAAAAATAACAACACGTCAATTTTTTTTAATTTGAAGTACAACGCATCAAAATCAAATGACAAAAGAGTAACAACATACCTGAAGAGCATTAAAGAATAACTCACTAAATCATTCAAACGACAAAAATAGAAAGGTTTCAAGTACATATTAAAACATCTCTCACCCTTTTGGATTGAAAAAACTAAATTTTAAAAAATGGAGGTCCATGTCCGGGCAAGTCTTATAAAAATATGTACCCAAAAACTGGAAATTCTTTAAGACCGTATAATAAAATTGCAATAGAACAACGTTACATGTACTAGTGCAAAATAACACTTTCATATTCCTATTTGGCTTTAAAAACTCCATTATGGGGGGTAAAAACTTCATGCAATCAATTATATGGATGAAATCAAAGGAAAGTTCAAAAAACAAGGATGTGTGTGTTTTCTTTAGGAGTGGGGTGTGTGTGTGGTGGCTTGGTTCACAGAATAGCTAAGGCGGACAAAATATAACCTTCGTTGCTAATAACATCGGTACACCCATCTCACCCAATACTAACAAACACACCACCAAGAAAATAAAAACATGAAAAGGAAAACCCAATCATTTGTTGAAGGCAACCAGATACAACATTAAACCCAATGCACATCTTCGCATGAAGATTGAAACATTTAACCTCCAAATCCATAGAGAGTCCTTCCCTGCCTCTTCAAAGCGTACACAACATCCATGGCAGTAACTGTTGGAAACAATGGCTATCTTCGGCTGAGTCGTGGACAAGTCACTCTCTTGAAGACGTTTCGGTGATCTGCTCAATGGTGCAAGCAGTTCGTCTCAATCACCGCCGCCTCTAGGATAAAACAGCCTCTCGAAAGTTTTTGTGGTATCGGTTCGTTTGCACGGACGAAGCGATTCTGGTTGCACTCAAAAAACTTGTTGCTCGATTTTTTTTTTTGTAAAAAAAAATGTTGTTCTTTTTATTTTCGTCTTCGTATCAATTAAGAAGACGGAAGAGCAAAAGAGCGTTACTGAATGGGGGGATACGTGGTCTTGAAAAACGGATCTGAGAAATACCGGGTCAAAAAATAAATAAACGTATAAATAAACGTTCTTCAATACGGGTTTCTTACCGTTCCAGCCCGGTCAGAAAACGGTAAATAAATTTGTACCAAAAATATAAGTATTACACCACTACAAGCCCGAGCCCGGCCCGGCCCGGCCCGGCCCGGGTCGGGTCGAGTCGAGTCGGTCGGTCGCGCGCGCGCGCGTGTGTGGTGGTCAAGCATGGTCTCCCTCCTCACAAAAGAGCATCATTGGGTGCCCAAAGGGCCCAACTTAGCTTCAAAGAATCAAGTATAAATACTTGATTCTTTTATATAATCCCACAATGTGGGACTATTCATATTCCCATAGGAGCCATTTCATACTTAGTCAAATTTTTAAGAATTCATTCATTTTTTAAAACCATTTCCAACAATCCCCCACTTGAATTTTTAAAACTTATTTCGAGCAATTTCTGAAAACCATAAGATTGTGCATAAACAAAGGTGTCTTTCGACTTGAACCTTTGCATAGTGGATAAGATTCAGTTTTTACTAGAGTGACACGTGGTCTTGAACTCTATTCCTGACATCAGACCACACACAATCTTTCTAGAGTGCAATCAAGTAAGCCCGTGCTTTTATGGCCATGCACGTCTATCCCAGTTTAGTGAATGCTCTAGGAGTTTTGCCCAAAACTCCATAGGAAACGGCCAAATTTCCACATTCACACAGGTGAGTCTATCAAGAGTACTCCTGAAGGTAGGTACTCCACTCCAAATGGAATATAGATCTCATTAAGAGTTTCTATTAACTCAACCTCTAATCACTTCAGGAATATATGCTTCTATATATATGAAAAATAACATATTCAACTCATATCACTACACAACTTGTTCTTACCCATTGAACCTAGTTCTTGGGATCTCCAGTCAGTAGGTCGGGTTACCATTGTGCGTGACTCAACAATCTAAGGGCAATAGTCCCATTTTTCTAGAAGTTGTAAAGACTTTCTCTCTGGCCAGTCCTTTCGTCAAAGGATCTGCCAAATTCTCCTCACTGCGTATGTGATCCACTCTAACAGCTCCTGAAGAGAGTAGCTCTCTAACAGTGCTGTGCTTACGACGTATCTGTCGTCTCTTACCGTTATAATAACGGTTCTGTACTTTTGCAATAGCCGCGGTACTATCGCAATGAATCAATACAGCTGGTATCGGTTTTTCCCATAAGGGAATCTCAGCTAGCAGATTTCTTAAATACTCTGCTTCTTCACTAGCTGTAGCTAGTGCTGTCATCTCAGACTCCATAGTAGACTGAGCCAAAATAGTCTGTTTCTTGGATTTCCAAGAAACAGCTCCTCCAGCAATGCTAAATATATAGCCACTGGTTGCTTTTGAATCATCAGATAAAGTATTCCAGTCTGCGTCGGTGTAACCTTCAAGGACAGCTGGAAACTTTTCATAATGTAACCCTAGGTTCATGGTTCGTCTTAGGTATCTCATGACCCTCTCAATAGCATGCCAATGCTCTATACCAGGTCTACTAGTAAACCTGCATAATAATCCCACGACATAGGCAATGTCGGGTCTAGTACAATCAGTGGCATACCTAAGGCTGCCAATGATGCTCGCATAATCAGACTGTCTTACACCTTCACCAGTGTTCTTGAATAGCTTTACACTAGGATCATATGGTGTACATGCAGGTTTACAGTCAAAGTAATTGTATTTCTTTAAGATCTTCTCAATATAATGAGATTGATCCAAAGAAAGTCCCTTATTAGACCTGGTAATCTTAATACCAAGGATTACACTTGCTTCACCTAGATCTTTCATATCAAAATTGGCACTTAACAGAGATTTAACAGAGTTTATGGCATGCATGTTTGATCCAAAAATAAGTAGATCATCTACATACAAACATATTATAGTGCAAATGTCATTTTCAGATTTATAATAAATGCATTTGTCACTTTCATTAACTTTGAAACCATTTGAGATTATTAAGTTATCAAATTTTTCATGCCATTGTTTAGGTGCTTGTTTTAAACCATATAAAGATTTATCTAATTTGCAAACTTTATGTTCTTGACCATGAATTACAAAACCTTCCGGTTGGTCCATATAAATTTCCTCTTCTAATTCACCATTTAAAAAAGCAGTTTTAACATCCATTTGGTGTATAATTAAATTATGAATAGATGCTAATGAAATCAATACTCGAATGGATGTGATTCTAGTTACAGGTGAATAAGTATCAAAAAAGTCTACATTTTCTCTTTGCCTAAAACCTTTAGCTACCAAACGGGCTTTATATTTATCAACTGTGCCATCAGGTTTTAGTTTCTTTTTAAGTACCCATTTACAGCCTATAGACTTACAACCAGGTGGTAAATCTACTAAGTGCCAAGTCTTATTGGATTCCAAGGAATCCATCTCATCATTTATAGCCTCTTGCCAAAAATCGGCATCTAATGAAGATAAGGCTTCTTGGAGGTTTGTGGGATCCTCCTCTATAGTAAAAATGCAAAAGTCTGAGCCAAAGTCTTTATCAACTCTTGCTCTTTTACTTCTTCTAGGTTCAATTTCAGATGATTCATTAAGTTCTGTTCTAATAGGCACGGTGTTATTTGACGTGCCCCCACTATTCCTTAATTTAAAAGGAAACTTAGTTTCATAAAAATCAGCATCATTAGATTCTACTATATTATGTGTATTCAGGTTATAAAATCTATATGCTTTGCTGTTAACAGCATAGCCAATAAATACACATTCATATGCTCTACTAGCTAATTTTATTCTCTTAGGGTCAGGTATACGAACATATGCCAAACATCCCCAAGTTCTAAAGTAAGATACATTTGGTTTATAATTTCTTAAAATTTCAAAAGGTGAAATCTTACTTTTTGATTTAGGGATTCTATTCAATACATAGCATACAGTCAATAAAATATCCCCCCACCAATGTTTTGCTGCACCAGAATTTAATAAAATAGCTACAACTAATTCGGTAAAGGTCCTATTTTTTCTTTCAGCTTTACCGTTCATTTCAGGTGAATAAGGTGCAGTTCTCTCATGAATTATACCATGCAATTTATAAAAATCAAGAAAAGGACTAGACTCATATTCAGTTCCTCTATCACTACGAAGTCTCTTAATTTTCTTATTAGATTGATTCTCGAGTTCAGTTTTAAATAATTTGAACATATCAAATGCATCACTTTTATTTTTCATAAGATATACATAAGTGAAATCAGAGCCATCATCAATGAAAGTGATAAAGTAACGGTGTCCGTGTCTAGTCAAAGTGCCATCAAGCTCACATATGTCAGAATGAATTAAATCTAAAGGTTCAGAGATTCTATCAACTGATTTATGGGGTTTCTTAGTGATTTTTGCTTGACTACAGAATTCACACTTATCAAAATCAGATTGTGTCATTTTAGGAATCAAATCTAAGATGCTCATATTATGAATAATGCGTTTGTTAACATGACATAATCGAGAGTGCCAGATATTAAAATCACATAACATATAAGCAGAACTGGTTACTTTATTAGATTCAACATTCAGTTTAAACATACCCTCACAAGCATAACCCTTCCCTACAAACATCCCCTTATAAGTCAAAGTGTACAAATCAGCCCCAATAACTTGAGTAAAACCAGCCTTATTAAGGAGAAAACCAGAAACCAAATTCTTTCTCATCTCTGGAGTATGCATTACATCTTTCAAAATAACTGTCTTTCCAGAGGTAAACTTTATTTCCACATTTCCAATGCCAGCAACTGTAGTGGTGTGTGAATCTCCCAGTAGCACTTTCTGATCATCAGCAGCCGTGTATGTGCTAAACATAGCACGATCATAGCAGACATGGCGGGATGCACCAGTATCTACCCACCAACCCTCTGATCCACCAACTAGGTGAATCTCAGAAATCATAGCCGTAAGAGGCTCCTCAGTCAGGTTAGCCTGTGGTGCAGGGCCTGGTCTGTTCCTACACTTGCGTGCCATATGACCTGGTTTTCCACAGTTGTAACACAGAAACAACTGTCCAGAATCATTCTTTTGGGTCGGTTTTTGCTGTGCCTTTTGGTTCCCTTGCGGGTTCCAATTCTGTTTGTTGCGGTTGCGGTTCTGATTCTTAAAGTTTTTCGGATTCGGTTTCAGAACCGCAGGCTTGGACCTTTTAGTGTTGTTGTTTGTGACAACAAGCACTTCCTCTTTTTGGTCCTGCTTACGAGCCTCCTCCTCAATACGGAGACGAGTAATCAAGCTCTCTAAGGAAAATTCCTTAGTCTTGTGCCTAAGCACATTCTTAAAATCTTTCCAACCTGGGGGCAATTTATCAATAATAACAGCAATCTGAAACTGTTCATCCAAAGTCATACCTTCGGAGATGATCTCATGAGCAATTTTCTGTAGCTCATGAGATTGCATCTCTACTGACCTGTCATCTGTCATCTGGTATTTGAGGTAGCGGCTGACTGCATACTTCTTTGCTCCAGCCTCCTCAGTGTCATACTTCTTTTGTAGCGCTTCCCAGATCTCCTTGGCTGACTTGTCAGAGTTGTAGTAGTCGTACAGGTCATCACTGAGGCCGTTGAGTATGTAGTTTCGGCACATGTAATCTTGTTCTGTCCAGGTGTGCAACTCCTTTGATTTTTCTGTCCAGGCTCGCATCTGATCAGTGTCTGCTTCGTCTGGTCTATCGGGTAAGTGCGGTTTGTCGGTTGTTAGCACAGCCACCACTTTTCTGGTTGTTAGGAAGAACTCCATCTTCTGTCTCCAGCGTTTGAAGTGGAGGCCCTCGAATCTGAATGGGGCAGCAGAGATCATGGGGACCTGGAAGAACGAAGCGGGAGCAGTAGGATCTAGATCTGCAGCAGAAGCCATTGATGTCGGCACGTCTTCAAATTGTTTGAAACAATGGCTATCTTCGGCTGAGTCGTGGACAAGTCACTCTCTTGAAGACGTTTCGGTGATCTGCTCAATGGTGCAAGCAGTTCGTCTCAATCACCGCCGCCTCTAGGATAAAACAGCCTCTCGAAAGTTTTTGTGGTATCGGTTCGTTTGCACGGACGAAGCGATTCTGGTTGCACTCAAAAAACTTGTTGCTCGATTTTTTTTTTTTGTAAAAAAAAATGTTGTTCTTTTTATTTTCGTCTTCGTATCAATTAATAAGACGGAAGAGCAAAAGAGCGTTACTGAATGGGGGGATACGTGGTCTTGAAAAACGGATCTGAGAAATACCGGGTCAAAAAATAAATAAACGTTGCGTAACGTTCTTCAATACGGGTTTCTTACCGTTCCAGCCCGGTCAATACCGGGTCGGGTCGAGTCGAGTCGGTCGGTCGCGCGCGCGCGCGCGTGTGTGGTGGTCAAGCATGGTCTCCCTCCTCACAAAAGAGCATCATTGGGTGCCCAAAGGGCCCAACTTAGCTTCAAAGAATCAAGTATAAATACTTGATTCTTTTATATAATCCCACAATGTGGGACTATTCATATTCCCATAGGAGCCATTTCATACTTAGTCAAATTTTTAAGAATTCATTCATTTTTTAAAACCATTTCCAACCGTAACAGTCTTCCTCCTTGCGTGCTCGGTGTAAGTAACAGCATCACGAATTACGTTCTCTAGAAAGATCTTCAAAACCCCTCTGGTTTCTTCATAAATCAAACCACTGATTCTCTTGACGCCTCCTCTTCTGGCAAGGCGGCGGATGGCGGGCTTAGTGATTCCCTGGATATTATCTCGTAGAACCTTGCGATGACGCTTGGCGCCTCCCTTTCCGAGACCTTTACCGCCCTTTCCTCTTCCTGACATTTTGAACCCTACAAATTGATTTGGGGATTTGCTTGTAAATTGATAAATTTGTCCTCGACGATGGATTCTCACTAGGTTGGGTTCGGAATTTATAGGGCGATAGCAATCTGCGTGTTAAATACTAACCTAATGTAAATTGTACACCGTCAGATACTAAATTTTGGATGGTAGGATGAAATTGTTACTTTTTTGCCGCGGATTGATGAGTTTGCAAAAGATCTTCTGTGGAGAGCAAATCTCCTCTACCCAAACCCCCCGCCCCCCGTTCCCAACCAATCGGGAACGTCGATTTTCAACTATTTTGCAATTAAACTCCTAACAGCAGGAAAGAGAAAGGGAGTTTAATTGCAAAATCGTTAAAAATCGACGTTCTCGATTGGTTGGGAACAGGGGGGTTTGGTACAGGAGATTTGATCTCTCTTTTGTGTGTGTCGTGGATCGTAAAGTCGTGCTCACTTCCTCCGTTTGTTTACTTTAATATTTTTTTTAATTGGGATAACAAAATTGGCTAAATCAAATTAATGAAATAACCAAATTCAAATTTTAACAGATGGTTCTATTTCAAATTTTGTTTTCAAAGAGAACAAAATCAATTATGTGTTGACATTTTTTCTTTTTTAAGGGTAGTCGGTTATCTCCAATTGACCGGTGATCTACCTTACCGCTTTATTGATCAAATCGAACATATTAATTTATTTCGATTCACATTCTATCTAATTTTATCTAGTTTAGTTCGATTTGAAATTTACTACATTTCGTTTTTATTTGGTTTATCACAATTTTGATAGTGGATAGGACTGAATCGAGGTGTTTACTTACTCTGACAAAGTAAAATATTATAGGCAACTCTTTTAGGTTTTTATTCTAAAAACAACCCAAAGCATAGATTTATTAAGCATTCAGATTTATTGTTGATGGGAAAATTTTAAATATGCATGTTTGTGTCCAGTATAAAAAAGAGTAATGTGAAATCATAAACAAAAATTGAATATATACCCAAAAAAATTAAATTATTTTTATAATGCTATTGATCGAAATAAACATAAAGGTAAGATTTAATCGTTTTAGCAAACTCGTTTGAAAAATGCTTGTCATTAGCCTGAGAAAATTTCTGTTTATTTAGATCTTCTCGAGTAGATGTTTGCAAACCCAATTTGTGATAAATAACGAGATGTTGAATATGGGAGCGCCTAATATTTTTGTTTGGAAGCAAGAAGGGTAAATGAGGTTGTGTGTTTATTATCGTGAGCTTATGAGATGACCTTGAGGATTGAAAAATGTGTTGCTAAGGATAGAAATTAGACGAGTTGTTTGATCAATTGGGTAAGGCGAGTGCATTAAAAGAGTTAGGGGGTGCATGTTGCACTAAACAATGACACAATGCCCAGATCAATCAAAATCGAGATGAACATATCCAAACACGAAAATGAAAGTAAGAACACGCGAGATTTTAGAGTGGTTCGGCCTCAAATCAATTGCCTAAGTCCACTATTAATT
Source organism: Allium fistulosum (assembly GCA_030737815.1). Lineage (NCBI taxonomy): Eukaryota > Viridiplantae > Streptophyta > Magnoliopsida > Asparagales > Amaryllidaceae > Allium > Allium fistulosum. The sequence continues at coordinate 539,157,497 of CM060904.1, forward strand.
TTATTTCAGTGAATTGCCTAAGTGCACAAATACGATTGAATTACAAAGCTTTCAGATCTAGAAACCTATTGAAATTCGAGTTTAGCGGTGTTTTGGGCAAAAAAGAGATAGAAATTCCAAAAGTCCATTTTTCGTTGCTAAAGGATAGATATTTATAAACGAATTCGCCCATCAAAGTTGCTAGTTCATGGAAAAACAGATAAAAATCGGATCTACTCCTTTAGACATGAAGAACGAGTAAAACTCGTAACTCAAATCATGTCGATTTCGACATGATCATGTCAGTGCCGACGTGAATTTGGATCTTCTATCTTCATTTTCATTCGTATATATTCAAGTCTTATAGTTTGCAGGTTTCGTTGACAAAAGTGTTCCTCCAAATCATGTCGGTATCGATATGATTTGTTTCATGCAAACTTTTTATTTTTCTTTAAACAAGCCTTCTTCTTCTACATTACAAAGTGGATCTCATTTCAAAAGACAACTCGGTACCAACATGATTGATCATGTCGGTACCGACATGATTTAACATATGCAAATTTTTACCAAACATTTTTTTACTACTTTTCATTATTCCTAACATCTCATAAGCTTCTTGATCTATCTCCTTGTCATTTTGAAGTCCATATTTATCAAGATGTCGCTTAGTTAAAGGCCATATAACGCTTGCCCCCAAAGTGATAGGGTTAGCGGTATGCCTTAAGGGGCAATTATATAATTTTTGCATGCATCTAACTTGATAACCAATCTTGTTCGAAATAAAAGATGTTTTCTTTATAATACATACTTGATACTGAAAAAACCATATATATGGTGTTTTAATGATAACAATCAAACAACAATGCTACTAATAATCTTCATCAAGCACTTACAGACGTAACAAGCATTCAATGAAGAGACGGAATAAAAGCACATATCAAGATGATGCTTTGCTTCAGAGTAATACTATGGGGGTACATCAACTTCCACTTGAGTAAAGACGGACGAAATCAATTATGAAGGAACAAACAAAAAGATGAAGGAATCAGTCGACCGAACTAACCTCCTAGTCAATTGAACCCATTGACTAAACTCTTATTTAGTATACTGATTTTGAGTATGCTTTGTGGATTGTTTTCTACAAAGAGTTAGTCGACCGAACTCCATCTTCGGTCGATTGAACGCACAGTAAACGACTAATTCATGAAAAGGTGTTTTCTTCTCTTCATTATTGGATATGTCTTAAAGGTTGTAACCCTATCTTAGCATCCCTATAGCACCTGTAAATACCCCTAATCATTCCTAAATCCATACACAACTCTATGTTTTTAGTTCCACTCTTAAAACTCTCAAACCCAAAATTAATAGTTTGAACTTCAAAAGATTCATATGATTTAGATAATACCGACTAGTGTGCTTCATCTTCACATCCCATATTCTAGTCGATTAAACTCCTTACCCTCTATACCTATATTGGTCTGCCTTCCTTGCTTCCAAAGACTACAGTTAATTTCCAAAATCTCACAATGCAACGAAAATATATAAATAGTCAACATAAGATAATACATAGCATCATTTCCAAAATGAATATCAGAGTTATACAAATACCAACTTCAGCCAGGGACAATTATAAGGGCCTACACCCATAATGCCAATACACAATATACATACATATCGGAAATAAAATAAATATCTACCTAACATCGACGCTTCCTACTCCGTGCTCCTCCAAAATGCATCCTTAAGAACCTAGACTACTTGGCTACTCATACAAAATTAAGTACCCAAGGGTTTTAGGGAAAGAAAAGAAAACTATGGAACATACATGGGTCTGGTGTGAGTAAACTCCAAACAACTGAATTGTTATAGTTATAAAACTTCTTTAATGATAAAGGTATCTTGTAAGATCACGTTGCACATAAACGCGGATGGATTTTTACCTTGTGATAATCAAATCATTTTAATAGGAAATTCAATGATACTACAATAATATCTAAGATTTAAAGTAAATATTGAACATAGCTGGAATGCCTGCATCTCCTGTTTCAACATATTTGGGCACAACTAAGTTCGCAAGGCACCTATTGGAAATTGGGTTCCGTGCAATGACAAAACAATGAACTACCTTCCATACAATACACCTCGAGAGAACATATGCCGAGGCTGCAAAACATTTGCACCTCTAAAACCGGGACCGGACTACCCTCTACTGGATAGTAATCGAATATGTTATTCCTTGGTTGCGATCAATAACCATATCAGGCCTGAAGCATACATAATATATATAAACACCGATTTAAATTAGGCGATGACCATACCCTAATAGGAGCGACCAATATAGCTCTGCGGTACCTCCCTGTTTTAGTCATTACCAGTTGTGAGGCTCGAAACTACATTTTACCTTAGCAATCACAATTGGAATGCCAACATTGCCCTCTAGGTGATAATGCAATGCTAGTATTCGTCTATAAAAGTTGTCTAGGATATGAACAAACCGAAGGCACTATTTCTACTACGTCCTTTTGGAATCACCCTTGGGATTAATAGAAGCAGCCCTTGCACTTCAAAGATCTTCGACTTCAATTCCATCGTCTTCGTGATGTTTTCAATTCAAACACTTACATTGGTTCGAAGTGGTTTTAGATAACTTATGTTATCCGATCTCGATCTCTTCGAACCAACATTCGATAATTTTAAAAGGGTCAAGCTATCGATGGTGGGCAAATCCAATATCTGGGGTGTGTATAGATTTGCATACAAAAAATAAGGCATCCTATACTTATCTCCACTTTCTGATTTCAAACAGTAATATCCCTTGATTAACAATGAAGTCGGACAAGTTAAAAACTAACCTTGACTCGACGTACATTCTTACTTCTCGGGATAGAGACAAGTTTCCATATGTCGGAATTTGATGTTAAGTATACGATGAATTATCTTCCATATACTTGATTTATCCTAACCCATTTCTCGAAATTAATTCTCTTATATTTATCACATTTTCGACATTTCAACATCTCTATCCCTCACCCAAAAAATCAAGTCTTAGATCTCACAAATAGAGGAAAGCCTACTTATCGACTTTTAGTGCTAAATACAAGATGACTTGCTTTCAATAAAACGTATCGACGTTTTAACATAACTTATTCATATTTGTTTGGCTACTCAATGGCACTGACGAAGAAAATCCCTTGTATTTAAACCACTTCTTTTTATAAAGGAAAGATACTTTAAAATAAACTGTTCCTTGAAAATAAGGTGATTAAAAACTAAAACCTTTATTTAATTAATTAAAAATAAGTTTAAAATTTTTATTTAATAATAATTAAATCTTAATTATATCTTAACTTGATTAATAATTAAGTAACAATTAAACCTTATTTAATCAATAATTAATTTAAATAGTTATAACTTTTACTTAATTAATAATTAATTGATGATTAACCTTTTTTAATAAATAAATAATTAACCTTTACTTAATTAATTAATTATAATCATCCTTAACTTATTTAATTATAATTGCCTTACTTAATAATAATAATTAAGTACTAATTACATTTACTTAATTAAATAATTAAATAATCGTTAACCCCTTACTTAATTAATTAATTAAATAATAATTAAACCCTTATTTAATAAATTAATTAAATGATAATTTAACCTTATCGATACTTATCATATAGTTTTTAAAACTCTTTCAAAAATATCTAAGTGAAATACCGTTTTAGTTTACACAAAAATTATCATTTTGCGAACTACGTCTATAGCGAGTATCATTATGAATATCATAATCCTAAAACTTGTTTTATATATCAAATAGCCTTAAAACACTTACCTTTTATACTTCAACTTACTTTATAAACTTTGTATAAGCTTTTGGAAATAAAAGTAAAGTTTTGAAAAACTTTATAAAACTTTTCTAGAAAATAAATAAGTAAACAAGGAAAAAAAGGGATCTCAATCTCACAACAAACACAAATTCAAGTGCTAACTTTTCCTTTGGCATACCACATCCATATAGCACAACATATAGAACAAAGTAAACACATCCATTCACAAAGTAAAGATCACCACATTCAACATCACTTAACATTTCAACTGCATTTCCAAGTTCATAACAAAACATTACATATAAACACATATATGTATAAACATAATCAAACATTACTTTCCAAACCAACAACTAGCAACAAAGTTTAGCAACAATAATATAGTTTAAAACACTGTTTAAAAAGGTGAGCTTTACCCATCAAAATCACACAAAAACCAACCAAAGCTAACACAACTTTTACACTGAAACATGGACCTAGTTTTTCTTTGTAAAAACTTGACCTTTGGACCTTATGAAGTAAGATTTTGGTTCGGCCTTGGTGGAGTGGGCTCGGCCTTGCTTGGAAAAGGTGGGGTTTTGACTTTTTTTGAAAGATAAGAGGAGTAGAGAGTAAAAGGAATAGTTTAAGTGGTTTTAAAGGGATTTAAAAGGAAAAAGAATAATATTGTTTTTAACTTAGAACAATTTTGGAAGCCATTGGAATAACTTGAGAGCTTTGAAAAGAAGAAGTAAAGTTTTGAAATGAAGAATGAAATGAAAATGAGAGTTGAAAAAATATATATAATGGAATAAGAAAATTACTTTTTATCCCTTAGTCCATTTACCCTTCATAATCAAGTGCCACATCACCCTCCTACGGTGCCCCTCCCACACGCAAGCTCCACCTCCCATCCTTTATTCCATCACATAATCATTTCTTATGATATGGAGCCACCTTTTCGTTTATTTTTTATTTTTTTTAATTAAAATTAAAAAGAAAAGTCAAACTTATCCTTTTACCTTAAGTAAATTATATTAAACCTATTTGAACTCTAACCATTCATGTGTTATTATATAAGTATATGTGTATATATACTCTTGTGTACACAATGTTTTCCGATAACATTTAGACGATGAAAGGTTGGAAATCTAAAAAACGAATTTCGGTCACATTTTTGATTTTTCTTCAAACTAATTATTTTTGTAAACCAATTTTTAAAACAACTTCTCCATCACTAGTTATTCTAAAGAGGTTTATTTGAGCTTTAAAATCCATAAATTAATTATTTAAAAGTACATCAAATATTTGTATTTAAAGTAATTAATTTTTGGGTCATTACAGCACCTCCACTCAATATTGTTCGGTTTGGTTATAGGGGTCCTTGTACTAAAAAGAGATAATTTGTATATAAAAGATACACTATATCAGGAAATAACTTTTTATTACATTGGTTGTCGAAGTCTTCTTTCTATAGCTTCAGGCAGTTATTGTAAGCTTATTCCTCCGAGAAAAGTGAGGGTGCTTTGGTTAGTAGAAATCTAATGGGGAGCTTCGAGACTGGGCATAGGACGGATGTACGAGCTAATATAAAATTGATTGTGTGATATATTCTATTATTTCCATTGCATTTACATTGTTATTACTATTGGCCATCTTCGAACTTGTACATAGCGACTAACAATTGATATCAAAGTCTGAGATTCTACAGATCGTAACAACATCCTAGAAAAATGGCCAGAAAAAAGATCTAATTAGAGCTCAAAGGCAATCGAGAAAAAGAAAAATTTTAGAAGCAAGCAACAGGAAATAGAATCAAGGTACATGTGCTGCATAGCTAATCTCAAATCAAAATTAGTATGCTTAGTTTCTTTATATAGTAATCTTTTAGAAATGCATGAGAACTTATTAAAATATTTTAAAGTGTTACAAAAGGTCAATTTTATTGCTTCAGCAAAATTTATGACTGTGAACGTAAAACTTCCACTTTAAAGGAAGAAAATAATTTTACAGTAAAACAAACTGAAGTTTTTGAAAATAAATTGAAAGAACTTATTTTACAAAAAGATTTCATATTAAATGATAATGAACGTTTAAACGATAAAAATATTGATCTTTTGAAGAAAATCGAAGTTTTGCAAAATAAAATTATATTTTTGAAAAATTCCTTAAATGATTCTAATTTTGAACTTTTTGCCTCTTGAAAAAGAGAATAATGCTTTAAATGATACAAATCTAGAATTAATTAAGGAATGTGAACTTTTAAAATATAATAATATTATTTGCAAAAAGAAATTCGTGATTCTAAAGCTTTTTTGATAAAAATAAATAAGAAAACCGCAAAATTTAGTAGAGGAAAAGATGATTTATCTTCCTTAATTACGAATACCAAATCTTACAATGATAGAACTAGTCTAGGCTATAAACAAGATAAATGTAGAAATAATACTAAATATGCTTTCATGTATACTCATTTTAATACCAGTGCTAAACAATGAGATATCCTAAAAGCCCTTTATGTCATAAAGGTACTCTACCTAGAACTAGAAACCATTCTTCCAGTACAAACTCAATGACATATGTTTTTAAAAGATAGGTTCTTACTGATTTGAGTAATCGGGATAAACATTATCATTAGTAGTTATTACGACACTTGATTAATAATGAAAATTGTATTTTTAAAGGATCAAGCATATCCAACTGGATATGGATTCCTAAGTCGTAAACCCTATATTTTTAGAAAAATTAGCATCGTTTTGCTTACACTTGACATATCTATTAGATAATTATCACTTTACATTAATGTTAAATTATTTTTTATTGACTTATATATGATACTTCCTATCTCTTTTATAAAAAGGGAGAAAAAAACACACATATATAAAAAAGGCACATAGACCTGTTTCTTAAGAGAAATATTATATTTAGAGAGAGTTTTAAAATATAATATGCCTATGCTCTTATCTCCTTTTTGTTTATGACAAAGGGGGAGAAGAATATTTACATGTTTTTATATTGGCATAAACTACTTAAGTTGAGGGAAATAAACTTATTATATATAACATATATTTAGAGGAAGCTATTTTGTTATATTATAAAATTGTGTGGTTGTTATCATCAAAAGGGAGGAGAATGAAAGAACCACGTCTATGGTGTTTTGATGATAACAACCAAACAACAATGCTACTAACGATCTTCATCAAGTACATTACAGATGTAGTAAGCATTGGTTGAAAAGACAAAAATAATAAAAGCACATATCACGAGGATACTTTACTTCAGAGTAATACTATAGGAGTACATCAATTTTACCGAAATGCAAGATTCACTCAAGTAAAGACCGAAAAGATCATTTATGAAGGAGCAAACAAAAAGATGAAGAAGTCGGTCGATTGAACTAACCTCCCAATTGACTAAACTCCTATTTAGTCTACTGATTTGACTATGCTCCCTAGATTGTTTTCTATAAAAAGTTAGTCAACTGAACTCCATCTTCAATCGACTGAACGCACAACAAATTGTTAGTTCATGAAAATGTGTCTTCACATCTCTTTGCACCCATGGTTGCTTCTTTTCTTTCCTGGGTACTTATGAAAGGTTGTAACCCTATCTTAGCATCCATACAGCACTTATAAATACCTCTAATCATCCCTGAATCCGTACACAACTCTATGCTTTTAATTCCACACTTAAAACTCTCAAACCCAAACGTAATAGTCCGAACTTCAAAAGATTCATGTGATTCGGATAATATCAACTAGTATGCTTCATCTCCATATCCCATATTATAGTCGAACAAAATCCTTAGCCTCTACAGCTTCACTCAAACATTTGGTTTAGTTATAGGAATCCTTGTACTAAGAAATGACAATTTGTATATAAAAGACACATTATGTTAAGAAGTAACCATTTAATATGTTGGTTGTTGAAGTCCTGTTTATGTAGCTTCAAACAGTTGTTGTAAGCCTATTCCTCCGAGCTAAGTGAGGGTGTTTTGGTTAAGGGGATAGGGACTTGAAATAGGATAGGAGGTCTGAACCAGTATAAAATCGACTGTGTAATCTATTCTATTGTTTTTGCTGCATTTACATTGATTATTACTGTTGGCTATCTTCGATCTTATGCATAGCGACTAACAAATACATTGACTAATTAATTTAACTTAAAGTGTATTGTAACGACCCGTATTTTCACGGATCGAAACATCGTAAAATAGTTGACCTTTGGTTGCATTGCTGTTAAGTCATTTTAGATTTTGGCAGAATTTTGTTTAAGTCCTAAGTCGTAGCCAACTTATGAGTTTTGGACGAGTTAAGTGATAAGTCTGGGCGAGTTAATGACTTAAGGGGTAGGTCGGCGACGACCTAAGGAGGATAGGGGAGTGATTTAAGTCGGTTGACAGTTTGGAACAACTTAAGGATAGAGTTAGGTCATAGTGACCGACTTATAGGGGTTGGCGACTTAAGAGATTTAGACGACTTAAGGCAATAACCGACTTAAGATAGTTGGCAACTTAGGAAGTGTACGACTTAAGAAAATGGGTGGTTTAAGTTAGTAGGCGACTTAAGAGTTAGCGACTTATAGGAGTAGATGACTTATAGGATCAGCGACTTAAGAAGTTAAGTCGTAAGTCGTAGGGTTGTTAAGTCGCGCATAGTTAAGTCGCGTAGTATTAAGTCGTATGGTTTGTGATAAGTCGCGCAAGGGTATAAGTCGTAGGTCGAGTACTTTCGCGCACGCGTTATGTCGTATACCCAGTTAAGTCGAAATGGTGCTAAGTTGTTAAGTCGTCCAAGCGACTTAGGAGGGAACGCGCGTGTGTTAGGTCGTGTGTTTGCTAAGTCATAGGTCGTAACATGGTTAGGTCACTTCTGGCTTAAGTGTTAGGTCGCTGAGTCGTAGACTGGTGAGTCGCGCAATATGTTGAGTCGTAGAATGATAGACCTGTTAAGTCATGCGCGCATTAAGTCGTAGATGACTTAGGGGAGTTAAGTCGTAAGTCGTAGAGACTAGGGACTGTTGAGTCGTAGGTTGGAGAGAGGGATAAGTCGTGGACGACTTATGTAGGCAGACGACCTAATTCCGAGTTACGACTTAGGGGGATTTCGCCTATAAATAGAAGGGGGTTGGCTTCATTTTGGGATCCGGATTTCGAAGCGACGAAGTGCTGCCATTTTGAGAGCTCGACTTCTACACTTCTTCACTTCTTTTCTCTACTCTAATCTAGTGCTTCCTTTCATCCAAATCGAAGATCAAGATTGAAGATTCAAGAGCTTGGATTGAAGATCTTCATCCCTTGGAGTGAGATTTCTTCGTTTGAAGCGGATTCGTGATAGATCAAGCTTGATCCCTCGCTGCCCAGATCTGAAGCGTGTTGATTTGAGGTTGTTTAGGTGATTTGGTGAGTGGTGATTATCTCTCACACGGATCCAAAGGAGTATATCGGATTGTTGGCTCGATTTGGTGTTAAAATAATGATTTCCATACATTTTCTTCATCCTAAGTGTAGATCCATATAGATCCATTGTTCATGACGATGTTACATCCATTTTCTTACATGTTAATCTATGCAAGTTCATTTATCAAGATTATAGAGACATTGTTCATGTTTTCATGCTTGTTAGACTTTCAACTATTTAATTACGAAATTGCCATTTTTGTTATAATTGTCTACTTAGATCATATTTGAATGCTTGATTGCTTGGATTAATGTTTGATTTGGTTGATTGCTATGAATTAGATGATTGATGATTTGATTTAGATCAAGGATGATTCAAAAGCTAAGGGAAAGGCTCTTGAATGGGAAAAGCTGCTTGTGGCATTTGTAGCGGATGATGAAGCTCTTATGCATAGATTTGATGATGATGTTGAGATGAGACTTTGCGAGGATGTGATGAAGCGAAGTATGATATGAGATAGTCTTGGTCTAATCCAGACGGGATCATTCCAAGCAGGTTGAGGATAATGGATTGCTCGAGAGGCGCTTGAGCTAGTATGGAAATAGTTGTCGAGGAGGACGACTAGAAGGCTGAGATCTCATCGTTGTTGAAGGTTCTAGCATGCTCAAAGCAAGAGTACGTTGGGCAGATTCGATAGTCCCTAAAGGCTACTGATTGGGTAGTCAAGTACTCTGGGCAGATTCGATAGTCCTAGGCACGGGCTGCGACGACGTGCGGAGTACTGTCTAGAACCAGGGTTTCCATTAGCCCTTGACGGACGGTTGAAAGAATGTGCCGGTCATTCAATTAACGATGGTATCGAAGCAATGATAACAGTGATAGCCAGAGTCATGGATGTTTGGTTGCATCGTCATTCGGTCTCAAGAGCGGTATTTTCTAGGTGCTTATCTGATCTTGGTTTAGGCCTTGGGGGTTTGTACTTGGAAAACATCGCCCTTGACTCGAGTGATAATTCCTTTACTTTACATTGTATGCTCTGCTATGTTTGCTTCTTCTTAGTGTGTGTCTGGGGGCTATCACTGTAGAAAGAGGTTGGAGTGGGAGGGTTGTATTCCTTTTCCTTTTTCCTTTGTACTCTTTTGGTATGTTGTTAGTTAATTTACCGCTCACTAAGACTGTTGTCTGACTCAAGGCTTTATGTTTTAATTCTTATTGCCTTGGGCTGTTCGTCCATTTTGGGACGGGCAGACTAGGTAGCAGGTGACAGGTGCTGTTCTCTTCTCACGATGCTGATATCGAAGACGAGCTAGAGGGTTGCATATTACTTCTTACTATATGTACTGGATGTTCCGCTGTTTTGTATTCTCTGAGAGATATGTAGTGAGGCTTGTTGTATTGACTATTCAGATGTTTGTATTCAACTATTATGAAGTTTTATAAGATGAGATTCTATTCTGTGAAGCTTCACTATATATATGTTCTATTGTATTTTGTCCATGCGCTGTGAGTAATACGATAGATTCTGTTGTTCTAATTTACCTTGACAATCGTCCATGGTTGCCTGGCACACTTTACAGCGCAATATCTCTAGGTTCGGTGCAGGGGTCATGGGCAGTCGTCACATTTGGTATCAAAGCATTGGTTAATCGATTTTACCCAACGCTCGCTGACGTAACTACGTATGAGAGACGTAATTGTATTTTGATGGATGATTACTATATATAATATAGTAGCTTAGTAGAGTTTGAGTCCTTTAAGCAGTTGTTTCTCAAGATGTTCTGACCATTCCTTTTTATAGATATTGAGAATGAGTCGAAGAGGGAGACCAGCTGCTAGGGAAGGCCGTGCTACTGAGGGGGCTGCCGATTATGCAGCTATGTTCGAAGCTATGATGACTTCGATCATGAGAAGGATACCGGTTCCGGGGGCAGCAGTAGATGTTGGAATTCAAGTCCAAACTCCAAAACCAGTGGATTTTGCTAAGTTGTGCAAAGATTATACTGCTCTTGGAGGAAAGGTTTTCTTGGGAACAGAATCAACTATTAAGGTCCAGAGGTGGATAGATGCTTGTAGAAGGATCTTTGGAGATTTGGGAATTGAGGATGCGACTAAGAGGAAGTTGGCATCGAGACAGCTTCAAGGGAGAGCCTCTGATTGGTGGAACTCTATTACCATCAATACTCCGGAGGAAGAGATTACTTAGGAGCAATTCCAAGTCAGATTTGAGGCTAAGTTCATTTCTACAGCTCAGAAGTCTGTTCTGTTCAAGAAGTTTGTGGAGCTCAAGCAAGGTGGGAGACCAGTTCTTGAGTATGTTTCTGAGTTTGAGGCTTTGTCCAAGTATGCCCGGTCATATATCGAATCTGCATATCAGAAGAATGAGAAGTTTGTGACAGGCTTGGACAGTTATCTGGGGAGACAGCTGGTGGATCATTTGGATGATTCATTTGAGAAGCTTGTGGAGAAAGCTCTCAGGCATGAGAGTCTGTTTCCTAAGGAAGGATCTGTTGTTGCTGTGACCAGGGAAGAGTCTAAACCACAGCAAGGTGGAAACAAGAAGAGGAAGCAGCATCAGCAGAAGGGTAAGGATAGCCAAAAGAAGCCGAAAGGCGAGGTGACTTGCTACAATTGTCAGCAGAAGGGCCATTTCTCTAAGGATTGTAAGAATCCGAAGGCACCGATGAAGTGTCACAACTGTGACAAGCCGGGGCATTTCAGGAAGAATTGTCCGGAACCGAGGAGGGACAAGCAGATTGTGCAAGCTTATGCTTTGGGAGCTGTTCCGTCGTCTTCAAAAGCTCCTACCGCTGAAGAGAAGGGAAAGAGTGTGGTGGTTCAAGGTACTCTTTTCCTATGTGGTGTTCCAGTTAGAGTTCTGTTTGATACTGGAGCGTCGCATTCGTTTGTTTGTAGTGAACTCGTAGGCCGGTTAGGTTTGGAACCAGATATTGTTGATAGACCATTGGTTGTGACTAATCCAGTTGGGGGTTCGTCTTGTTTGTGTATGTTATGCCGTGGTCTGATTGTGTCGAGTCATGGTTGCTCTTTTGTTTGTGATTGTTTTGTTCTGAACTTTGCGGGGTTCGGAATTATTTTGGGTATGGACTGGCTTAGGAAGTATGCGGCTAAGGTTGATTGCGAAAGGTTGGAGGTGACAGTCGAGAATGTGGAGGGGCGAAAGATTGTGATACGATGTAAGCATGAAGAAGGCGTCTTCATGAGCTTCATGTATTCGTTAGTTGTTCCACGGGATGGACTGTCATTAGTGCCAATCGCGAATGGATTCGAGGATGTCTTTGACGAAGTCAAAGGGTTGCCGCCGCATAGAGAGATCGAGTTTCGTATAGATCTAGTTGAAGGAGCCAGACCTGTTGTGATGCCTCTTAGGCGGATGGCGCCTAGGGAACAGCAAGAGTTGAGGGTGCAAGTTGATGACCTTTTACAGAAAGGATTCATTCGGCGTAGTGTGTCCGAGTGGGTGCACCAGTTGTGTTTGCAACCAAGGCAGATGGGTCGTTGAGATTGTGTGTGGATTATCATGAGCTGAATAAGGTGACTAAGAAGAACAAGTATCCATTGCCGAGAATAGATGACTTGTTTGATCAGCTTCACGAAGCCAAGATGTTTTCTCAGATGGATTTGGCAACGGGATTTCACCAGTTGAGAGTGGCTAAGGATAGTGTGCCGAAGACTGCTTTTCGAACACCATCCGGTTTCTTTGAGTGGCTGGTAATGCCGTTTGGGTTGACTAACGCGCCAGCATATTTTGTGGATCTGATGAATAGAGTGTTCAGAGATCAGTTGAACAAGTTTGTACTTGTATTCGTGGATGATATTCTGATTTATTCCAGAACTGAAGAAGAGCACAAGACACACTTGCGTATTGTTTTGGAAATCTTACGGAAACATCGGCTGAAGGCTAAGTTTTCGAAGTGTCACTTCTGGAAGAGTGAAGTGAGGTTCTTAGGCCATGTTATCTCTGGTAGTGGAATAGCGGTTGATCCCGCTAAGGTGGCAGCAATCCAGGATTGGGTTAGACCTAAGAATGCATCGGATGTGAGGAGTTTTCTTGGATTAGCAGGATATTATCAACGGTTTATCAAAGACTTCTCCAAGATAGCTGCACCGTTAACAGGATTGACGAAAAAGAACCAAGTGTTCAGATGGGATGCTAAGTGTGAGCAAGCTTTTGGAATCCTGAAAGAGCGATTGACAAGTGCTCCTGTTTTGACTATTCCAAGTGGGAATGATGAGATGGTGGTTTACACCGACGCATGTGGTACTGGACTTGGAGCAGTGCTGATGCAGAGGGATAAAGTTGTTGCGTATGCTAGTCGACAACTGAAGCCACATGAAAGGAATTACCTGACTCATGATTTGGAGTTAGCGGTGATTGTTTTTGCTCTGAAGATGTGGAAACATTATCTACTGGGAGTTCGATTCGAGTTGTTTACAGATCATAAGTCGTTGAAGTATCTTTTCTCCCAAAAGGATTTGAATCTTCGGCAGCAACGTTGGCTAGAGTTTTTGGCATCATATGATTTTGGTATAGCTTATACTCCGGGAAAAGGTAACGCAGTGGCAGATGCGTTAAGTCGAAGACATGCAGGATTGGGAGCCATGTTTTCGGAATGGAAGAATCTCGAGTATTTAGCTGGATTTGACTTCAGGCCTAGATGCGAATTGGAACCTGAAATGTTGGCAAACTTATCGATAAGACCTTCTCTGGTGGAAAGGATTGGCGAGAGCCAAAAGCGAGACGATAAGCTTGTCAAGATTATCCGTGATTTGGAATCTGGGTTGGATCCAGAAAAGGATAAAAGATTCGAGGTCGATCGAGAGGGTTGGCTTCGGAAGCAAGGACGACTAGTTGTTCCCGATATAGATGAATTGAGGAGTGAAGTTCTGAAGGAAAGTCATCACTCGAAGTTGACAATTCATCCAGGTGGAAATAAGATGTATCGGGATATGAAGAGAACCTACTACTGGGAAGGTATGAAGAAGGATGTTGGAAATTTTATTTCCAAGTGCATGAACTGCCAGTTGGTAAAAGCCGAACAGAAGAAGCCAAGTGGATTGCTTCAGCCATTAGAAGTTCCTACATGGAAGTGGGAGCAGATATCGATGGATTTTATTGATGGACTACCTAGAACCAGAACGGGAAATGAAGGGATTTGGGTCATTATAGATCGTCTGACTAAGAGTGCAAGATTCATTCCTGTTCGATCGACTAGGACTGCATCAAAGTTGGCTGAGTTGTATGTTAAGTGGATAGTTCGATTCCATGGTATTCCGAAGAGTATAGTGAGCGATCGAGACCCATTGTTCACTAGTGGATTTTGGAAGAGCTTCCAGGAAGTTTTGGGAACCGAGTTGTGTTTGAGTACAGCTTATCACCCTCAAACAGATGGTCAGACTGTGAGAGTCAACCGAGTTTTGGAAGATCTCCTCAGAGCTTGTGTTTTGGATTTCGGAGGATCATGGGAAGATCACCTTCATTTGGTGGAGTTTGCATACAACAACAGTTACCAGTCAAGCATTGGTATGGCACCGTATGAGGCATTGTATGGAAGACCGTGTAACTCTCCGACATGTTGGATGGAGACAGGAGAAAAACTGATGCTTGGGCCAGAGATGATTCGACAGACTTCAGATTGCATAGAGATCATTTGGCAACGAATGAAGGCAGCCCAAGATCGTCAGAAGAGTTATGCCGATAAGCGTCGAAAGGATTTGGAATTCGACGTAGGAGATATGGTTTTCGTGAAGATTTCTCCACTGAAGAATGTTATTCGATTCGGGAAGAAAGGGAAATTGACTCCGAGATTTGTTGGACCATTTCCGATCATCGAGCGAATTGGAAAGCTCGCCTATAGATTGGAGTTACCTGAGAAGATGTCGAGTGTGCACAATGTTTTTCATGTATCATATCTATGGAAGTATGTGCACGACTCGAATACAGTGGTTTCTGCTGATAGCTGTGAAGATTTCGAAGTTGATCCAGTCGATAGAAGACCTCGTAAGCCGCTTCGTGTTGTGGAGACCGACACGAAACAGCTTAGGAGGAAGGTAGTTAAGTTGCTCAAGATACAATGGAGTGATGATGATAACGACTGTACGTGGGAGGTGGAAGAGAGGATGAAGGCAGCTCATCCTGAACTCTTCAAGGTATGGCCCTAAGGTGTCGTGTCATCTCACGATATTGTAACTTGTCCTGGTTTTAGAATTATGCATGCTAAGCTAGAATTGGATGCATGGTTTGTTGATTGCTATGGATGGTAGGCGTGCAGAATAGTATTTGATTGCTTTGCTTGTTTGGAATTTCGGGGGCGAAATTCCTAAGGGGGAGAGAATGTAACGACCCGTATTTTCACGGATCGAAACATCGTAAAATAGTTGACCTTTGGTTGCATTGCTGTTAAGTCGTTTTAGATTCTGGCAGAATTTTGTTTAAGTCCAAAGTCGTAGCCGACTTATGAGTTTTGGACGAGTTAAGTGATAAGTCTGGGCGAGTTAATGACTTAAGGGGTAGGTCGGCGACGACCTAAGGAGGATAGGGGAGTGATTTAAGTCGGTTGACAGTTTGGAACAACTTAAGGATAGAGTTAGGTCATAGTGACCGACTTATAGGGGTTGGCGACTTAAGAGATTTAGACGACTTAAGGCAATAACCGACTTAAGATAGTTGGCGACTTAGGAAGTGTACGACTTAAGAAAATGGGTGGTTTAAGTTAGTAGGCGACTTAAGAGTTAGCGACTTATAGGAGTAGACGACTTATAGGATCAGCGACTTAAGAAGTTAAGTCGTAAGTCGTAGGGTTGTTAAGTCGCGCATAGTTAAGTCGCGTAGTATTAAGTCGTATGGTTTGTGATAAGTCGTGCAAGGGTATAAGTCGTAGGTCGAGTACTTTCGCGCACGCGTTATGTCGTATACCCAGTTAAGTCGAAATGGTGCTAAGTTGTTAAGTCGTCCAGGCGACTTAGGAGGGAACGCGCGTGTGTTAGGTCGTGTGTTTGCTAAGTCATAGGTCGTAACATGGTTAGGTCACTTCTGGCTTAAGTGTTAGGTCGCTGAGTCGTAGACTGGTGAGTCGCGCAATATGTTGAGTCGTAGAATGATAGACCTGTTAAGTCGTGCGCGCATTAAGTCGTAGATGACTTAGCGGAGTTAAGTCGTAAGTCGTAGAGACTAGGGACTGTTGATTCGTAGGTTGGAGAGAGGGATAAGTCGTGGACGACTTATGTAGGCAGACGACCTAATTCCGAGTTACGACTTAGGGGGATTTCGCCTATAAATAGAAGGGGGTTGGCTTCATTTTGGGATCCGGATTTCGAAGCGACGAAGTGCTGCCATTTTGAGAGCTCGACTTCTACACTTCTTCACTTCTTTTCTATACTCTAATCTAGTGCTTCCTTTCATCCAAATCGAAGATCAAGATTGAAGATTCAAGAGCTTGGATTGAAGATCTTCATCCCTTGGAGTGAGATTTCTTCGTTTGAAGCGGATTCGTGATAGATCAAGCTTGATCCCTCGCTGCCCAGATCTGAAGCGTGTTGATTTGAGGTTGTTTAGGTGATTTGGTGAGTGGTGATTATCTCTCACACGGATCCAAAGGAGTATATCGGATTGTTGGCTCGATTTGGTGTTAAAATAATGATTTCCATACATTTTCTTCATCCTAAGTGTAGATCCATATAGATCCATTGTTCATGACGATGTTACATCCATTTTCTTACATGTTAATCTATGCAAGTTCATTCATCAAGATTATAGAGACATTGTTCATGTTTTCATGCTTGTTAGACTTTCAACTATTTAATTACGAAATTGCCATTTTTGTTATAATTGTCTACTTAGATCATATTTGAATGCTTGATTGCTTGGATTAATGTTTGATTTGGTTGATTGCTATGAATTAGATGATAGATGATTTGATTTAGATCAAGGATGATTCAAAAGCTAAGGGAAAGGCTCTTGAATGGGAAAAGCTGCTTGTGGCATTTGTAGCGGATGATGAAGCTCTTATGCATAGATTTGATGATGATGTTGAGATGAGACTTTGCGAGGATGTGATGAAGCGAAGTATGATATGAGATAGTCTTGGTCTAATCCAGACGGGATCATTCCAAGCAGGTTGAGGATAATGGATTGCTCGAGAGGCGCTTGAGCTAGTATGGAAATAGTTGTCGAGGAGGACGACTAGAAGGCTGAGATCTCATCGTTGTTGAAGGTTCTAGCATGCTCAAAGCAAGAGTACGTTGGGCAGATTCGATAGTCCCTGAAGGCTACTGATTGGGTAGTCAAG
This sequence comes from Allium fistulosum, assembly GCA_030737815.1. Taxonomy (NCBI): domain Eukaryota; kingdom Viridiplantae; phylum Streptophyta; class Magnoliopsida; order Asparagales; family Amaryllidaceae; genus Allium; species Allium fistulosum. The sequence goes on from CM060904.1 coordinate 539,174,990, forward strand.
TACTCTGGGCAGATTCGATAGTCCTAGGCACGGGCTGCGACGACGTGCGGAGTACTGTCTAGAACCAGGGTTTCCATTAGCCCTTGACGGACGGTTGAAAGAATGTGCCGGTCATTCAATTAACGATGGTATCGAAGCAATGATAACAGTGATAGCCAGAGTCATGGATGTTTGGTTGCATCGTCATTCGGTCTCAAGAGCGGTATTTTCTAGGTGCTTATCTGATCTTGGTTTAGGCCTTGGGGGTTTGTACTTGGAAAACATCGCCCTTGACTCGAGTGATAATTCCTTTACTTTACATTGTATGCTCTGCTATGTTTGCTTCTGCTTAGTGTGTGTCTAGGGGATATCACTGTAGAAAGAGGTTGGAGTGGGAGGGTTGTATTCCTATTCCTTTTTCCTTTGTACTCTTTTGGTATGTTGTTAGTTAATTTACCGCTCACTAAGACTGTTGTCTGACTCAAGGCTTTATGTTTTAATTCTTATTGCCTTGGGCTGTTCGTCCATTTTGGGACGGGCAGACTAGGTAGCAGGTGACATGTGCTGTTCTCTTCTCACGATGCTGATATCGAAGACGAGCTAAAGGGTTGCATATTACTTCTTACTATATGTACTGGATGTTCCGCTGTTTTGTATTCTCTGAGTGATATGTAGTGAGGCTTGTTGTATTGACTATTCAGATGTTTGTATTCAACTATTATGAAGTTTTATAATATGAGATTCTATTCTGTGAAGCTTCACTATATATATGTTCTATTGTATTTTGTCCATGCGCTGTGAGTAATACGATAGATTCTGTTATTCTAATTTACCTTGACAATCGTCCATGGCTGCCTGGCACACTTTACAGCGCACTATCTCTAGGTTCGGTGCAGGGGTCATGGGCGGTCGTCACATGTATTTAATAGAAAATCCATACATGGTATGTTTTGTGATAGTAATTACAAAGTGTAGTAACCGAGAGTAATTTATCACAATGAAAATAAATATACTATTTTAAATATTTTTGGTCAACATGTATCGAGACTGGATATCGATACATCCGTTGAGACTAGAGTGTGTAACGCTCTCCAAATGTTGTGCAGTGTATTACCATAGCTATTAGAGGTAATAAGGTGTTACATACTGATAGTTATTGGATAAATATGGAACTCAATTGATAGTTTTTTGTTGGTTAATATAACTAAGGTCAACAGAAAATATAGATGTGACAAGTTACACGGTTCTCTTGACTTAAGAATACCATTGATTTTCAATATGGAAGCTCCACTTTGATTATAGTTAAATCATGGCACGTCATCCATCGAATGACTATAGTTGGGTCGAGTGGAAGCATTGGAAGTAGAACACTATTTAAGAGAGGATTCATCTCCGCAATTATGTGAGGTTAGTACCACGATCAACTAAAGTCGACTCAAAGTTAAATTCTCTGACCAAAGCATTTCGGTTAATAATAATTGTTATTATTGAACCAAAGACTTTGTGTTTGGACTATAAAGTTAAATGTGGATGATATTAAAATTTTGACCATTACCAACTTCTATAAGTCCAAAATGATTTAGTTTTGATGAAGAGAATCAGTGTAAATATTAGTTACAATCAGGTAACGCTTAATAAAGTAAAATTGGATGTTTACCAAAACCGAGTAAGCGATGAATTTGGCCTAAATGCTGTGCAGTTAAAGCGCTCGGCAGACTCAATGCGGCGGAGGTGCAAAAAGTCATAGCGGGGATACGGCGAGGATATAGCGGGATATAGCAGATGACTCTAAAATAGCATATAAAACTCATACTTAATGTTTTTACAAATATATAAATGGTAATTAAGTGAAAAATTAACATTCAATTGAATTATAATTAGTATATAAATAATTTTAAATAAAAACATGTGCGAATATACTGTAAATAAACGTAAAACTGTTATATAACATAATTGAATTTAGTAGAATATTAGAGTATTTTCATTTCTGAAAATATATTAAAAAATCAATTAAATAAATTAATTTCATAATTTTTATAATGTATAAATATCATTTTTCAATTCATTTCTTTTAAAGAAGATATAGCGGAAATAGTAGAATATAGCGGAAATAACGGGATATAGCGGAAATAGCGGGGCTTAAAGCGGAAAGGCTATATTTGGGGCTATATGAAAATATCGTAGCGGCAGAAACCCGCTATGAGATATAGCAGGGTTATAGCAGGGTAATAGCGGGGCATTAACTGCACAACCTAAATGTCACACACTCGCTAAGTGATATGTGAACGTTAATATTCGAATAGTTCAATATTAACCACTGACCAAATTTACACCTAAAAAGTCGCACAACCGAACCTCGGATAATCCTGGACCACATGATTTAATTACTTGATAATTGTTATAAATTAATTAATATTTATGAAATATCAGTTATTAAATTTTATTTTGATTCGATAAATAAATATTAATAAATCTATTTAAAATAGTTGTAAATATATTGATCAATATACGATATTGATACGCGTTTAAATTGGATTTAAATGCAAAATATTTTATTCGGACTTTAAATGAGCTTGAATCCCATATAGGTGGCTAGTTGGTTCGGCTATAATGAAGCATAGAGGGCGGCCATATGATGGTTAAAGGGGTTATGGTTGAATGGATAAGAGGAAAGAAATAGTTAGAGAGAAATGTGGATCTTGATCCTAACTTCTCAAAAGCATATCTACCCACTTCATTTTCTAACTTTTTGAGCCCCCTATCCCTTTAAGATCTGGCTGAATTCTTCATCCCTCTTTGTAACGACTAGCCTTTTCGACCCTCAAAAGTTAATACTAATACATCAATGGTATTTACGTGCCGAGTATCCGAGTGCTGAAAAGACAGGTTATGGGGGTGAGAAAAAAATAAAAGACAGAACAAAATCTTACATCATGACGAGTAATATATAATATACATGTAATCTTTACAAAAGAAAACTGTAATATACATCAATCAGAGTAACTAATCTATCATCAGCCTGGACAGTTATAATAGCCCATACTCGCAAATGCTAATAAATACAAAACAAGAATTGCAGTGGAAATAAAATACATAAATAAGTCTTGGAGGCATCCAGCTTGTCTCCTAAAGCTCCGAAGCGTCCATATCTAAATCTAATAATATACTTGGGTCTGACCTGAGTATTATAGGAAAATAACATCCAGGTCAGTCTGGTAAACCAGCGTGAGAAAACTTAAATCATATGGATTTTTATATTTATAAAACCCTTAAAAAAATAAAGGTATCTCGTAAGACCACGCCGCATATAAATACGGAGGGGTTTTTACTTTATGATAACAAAACAATTTTTATTACAAAATCTTATTATGTTATAATAATGTCTAGGGTTTAAAATAAATAGCTAACGTAGCCGGAATGGTTACATTAATTACATTCAACCACATATTTAGTATACAAATAAGTCCGTTTAAAATAAATAGCTAACGTAGCCGGAATGGTTACATTAATTACATTCAACCACATATTTAGTATACAAATAAGTCCGTAAGGCACGTAATGGAAAATGGATTCCATCAAGGGACTTTGTAGTTTGTACGACAAACCCCTATCATTAATTAAAATAAATAAAATGCCTTTGCCTAATAATTTATGTAAATTGGGTCCCTGCGTATGCATTTCTCTGCATATGGTTGTTATTCTCACACTCTTAATTAAAATCCACATCCATTAATTATCAATTTTTAAAACGAAATAACTTTATCTAGAAATATCAGATTAAAAAACCATTTTCACTATTAAATCAAATTTTTTATTATCTTTCTAATGATATGCATTATGACAATATAAAAAACAAAATTTCAAAACTCATTTGTTTCAAATTCAAATTTTAGAAAATTTGCATTATAGTAATGCAGTCTTTAACTGCATTTCACGAATGCAGTCAAAAAGTGCACTTAATTGCAACTGTTTTTTACTACACTATAATACAGTTTTTAACTACATATGTGAAATCCAATTAAAAATAACTGTTATTAAGTGCAGTTTTAAACTGCATTTGTGAAATACGATTAAAAACTGCATTACTATCATGCAGTTTTTACCTGCACTTGTGAAATCAGTTAAAAAATACTGCCATTAAGTGCAGTTTTAACTGCATTTCATAAATGCAGTTAAAAACTGCATTTAATATAGCTTTTTTTAACTGCATTACTAAAATGCAGTTAAAAATTGCCGCATAAATTTATTATTTGTAAAAATTTATTTTTAGATATCAACAATGGATATCATTGGAAAGTTTATTAAATTTGTGATTTAATGGTGAAAACAATTCTTAAATCCCATTAATACACAAAAGTTATCATACTTTAAAGGTTGAAAATAAATGAGTTGAAGAATGCTAATAATTGTCGAGTGTGATGTTAAAGAGGCAGAGACCTAATTTATATAATTAATGACTAAGGGACCCACTTCACAATTCAATTATGAAATAAGGACCGAGACTAACATTCACTTCCATCAATGACAAAGTAAGGGACTACCTTCCATACAGCACACCTCTAGAGAAAATGTACCGAAGGCCACACATAGACCCTCATACCAACACAGAACCAGCCTACCCCTTCCTGGATAGTACCGAATATGATTACCACCCCGATTTCCAACTTGACAAGCCGTTTCGTGGTCCTAACATGCATAATATATTAAATACCGATCAAGATACAAGTTATGATCATACCCTAGTAATAGCAAACCACGTAGCTATGCCGCATCTCCCATGTTTTAGCCATTTTCAAGTGTGAGGTTTGAGGTTACATTTTACCTTTTAGCAAGCAAATCCCTTTTGGAATGCTAACACTGTCCTCTAGGCAACAATGCAATGCCAGCATCCATCCATACAAGTTGTTTTGGGACCGAACAAATCGAAGATACTACTTCTACTACATCATTTTTGGAATCACCCTCAAGATTAGTAGCAAGTAGTCCTTGCACTTCAAAGAACTCGATCTGCGATTTCCATCATCTTATAGAGGTCTTTCATTCGAACACTTATGCCGGTTCAAAGAGGTTTTTAAGTAACTTATATGATTCCGGTCTCTCTGAACCAACAACTGATAGTTTTAAAACTGACCAAGGTTTGATAGTCGACTATTTAACCATCAGACAAGCAAACAACCAAATCAAAGATTTAATGTCATATGGGAACCCAACATGATTAAGCATATAAGCAACCACTAAGCCTCTTAAATAATCCTTTCATTAATTAAAACCACTTTGTAAATACTTGTATTAAAATACCTTTATAAAAGATATGCGTACATTTTTACTCTTTTCAATCCTTGAAAAACCATTCATATATTTATCTCACCGGCATAAGTATCTTCACAAAATCTTAAGATAGATTTCATTTTCAAAAAACACACTTAATTGGGTTAAAAGAAATGTCATTTAAAAACATTGATAATAATAAATCCCAAACACTTTTGCTATAAGTAATGGATTGTATAGAACTTAGACCAAATATACTTGCCACCACTTTCCGTTTTCAAACTTATACTATCCCTCGATTAATAATGTAGTCGGACAAGTTAGCATACTATCATTGCCTCAACGTACATTCTTAAACTCTCATAGATAGAGACAAGTTTTGCTACCTTGGAAGTTGGTGTTAAGTATGAAAAAGGTACCTTCCATACCACCATAAATTATAAAGATCATTTATCAAAATCAAATCTTCTACATTTTTCACATTTTCGATATTTCACCTTACTCCATCCCTCATCCAGAAATGAAGCCAGGTAAGTCAGGGCACTGATTGCTCCTAGTCTTGCCTCAGTCAAACACTCTGATTCTAGATCCATAGATAGAGCATCAATCTACTCATCGGCTTTTAGTGCCAAGTATAGGACTACTTAATTTCCATAAGTAGCCGAATTATACGAAAATAATAATACTTCATATGCTTAACACCAATCTTCGATTTCAAACTTAAACTATCCTTTGGATAACAATAAAGCCATTTAAGTTGAGGTATTATTACCTCTTAGACCTTGATTCAACAACATTCTTATCTTTCAGGATAAGCAGAAGTTTCCCTACCTCGAAACTTAATGTCAAGTATAAGACTTCATAAATTTCGTATACTATTTATAATAACAAAGTATTATAAAAGAAACTTTCTTTCCACTTTTTCTGAAACCATTTACTATAACAAGAATGTTATAGTCCATGATCTCTTTTTTTTCTCAATTTTTTATTACAACAAGGATGTTGTAATCCATGCTTTCTTCTTTAAGATTCTGTGACAACCCGAGATTTTTGGGCAGTATTATTTTAGTAAATATTTAATTTAAATACAATTTATGTGACATTCCGGAAATTTAGCAATATTATTTTAACGAGTATTTAATCAGATAAAATGAATATAGACTTATTATCTCTAAAACTGATATTATATGTAATTAATGTAAATAAAATATACTTTATCAATATTTAAAACATAAGAGAGGAATGAATTATGTTTAGGATATTAAACGATAAGTAATAAATAAGTAAATAAATTTGGGTAAGTGGAATATAAAATAAAATACATCTTATCAATAAATTAACAAAAAGTGTAGATAAAATATGGTTATGAACATCTATATGTATATATTAAAACAAGAGAATTATCAAGGAACATAAGTATAAACAATTATAGGATAGAATAAGAATAGATATATATCATCATTAGTAACATGAAATAAATAAAAGTATGAAAACAGATATGAAAATTTAAAACAAGACAAGTTATGCACATATATATACTCATAAAACAAAGCAGGATGTACAAATAAAGTGATGATTGATAAGTATTAAATAAGAAGGGCTGAAGTAAAAATAGAATGGATACATGAAGTAAGAGTGAAGCAAAGCATAGTCAGATAAAAGGGAAGAAATGCTAAGTAAGAAACGAACCAAGTGTGTGTGTATATATATATATATATATATATATATATATACTCCTCAAGTTTAAAACCAGGTTGCACAAACCTGAAAAGAAAAAAAAATAAGTACAAGATGATAAATTACACAAGACAAATTCAATTAATGTAGCCACATTTTCTTCTTTTCAGCCACCATTCGAAGAAAAAAATCTCTGGCTAAATTCTTACAAAGATATTATCAGTACACAAATATCTTTTCCAGTACAATAGAGAAAAATCCTGAATTTGTGTATACTTCAACCTGCACATTCTTTTATATATCATTCCATGTTCTCCATTTCTTTCAAAATCAAATCTGAGCATCTTAAAATATAAAACATGGAGAAAAGCAAAACTTCAACCTGATCAACATCAACAACAGCTTCTATCTCATTAACCACTTACAGACTGGAGGACAAGATCAGGCTGTGATCATCTGAAAAACTATTCTTTATACAATTTCAAGTGAGTAAACTTTCCTCTAGTTTGTTTATGTTTGATTGTGTGTGGTAAATATCTGAAGCTGTGATGTGAAGTATGTTCCAAATATCCTATGCTGTTTGATAATTATATCTCCACACCTGTCCTCATTTTTCCATTCATTCATTCGAAGCTAAGCATAACAAAGAAAAACAAATACTGCCATCTCAAAACAAGATAAAAATTAAAGCTACAGCAGATCAAACTCAAAGCAGAGCTATGTTTAAAAGAAAGGTGAGTAAACAAAACTTTTATAAAGAGTTGTAAGCTTTAGTGCATGTGATAGATGGTTGTAGTAGTATGGTTTGAATAAGTGTTTGTGTGTGAATGTATGAATATACATATGATTTGTCTGTGAAATGCCTGTGTATGTATAAATATATTTATGTAACTGCTCTGTTAAAATCCAGGCTCAAATTCCTTATAAAAAATTCCTATCTTCCCAAACATTCAGACTTAGGCTATGATTTATAAAGGAAACATGATTATAACAGTGTATTATAAATTTTAAAATGGTTTTCTAGAATTTATAGTTGGTAATCATTTCTGAAAGAATGAATAACAGCGATGATCTAAAATTTAGCTAAAAATCAATCATCATAATTTAAGAATTTGATGATAGGATCTGGCTAGTATTAGAAAATGATGAATTTAGATAGCAAAATCATGATTTTTAGTGTAGTATTCATCGAGATATTTGGAGATGACCAGTTTCGACATTTTCGTCGATTTGCGTTGATCGGCGACGAGTTGAACAACGAAGTTTGGACTGGAGGCGGTCAGTGGGCTGAGGATCTCAGGAAAAATGGTCTCAGATTTTTTAGAGCATCGTGGTAGTGTGTCAACGACAAATTAGGGTTTTAGCCCTGATTTCGGTCCACGTTGATTTGGAGGTCGGTTTGTCGTCGAGGTGGTATCGGACATGATCGGACTAAGGGGGAATGAAGCGTGGGGTTTTGGCGAAGGTGTGGGCTCGATGGCGAAGCTTCTGATGACCGGAGCTAGGCGATGCGAGTGGTTTTGGTGACTGGGCTATGTTCTGGGTGGTGCTCGGTGTTGTCGAATTCGATTTGGTTGGTGATGTCGGAGTTCTGGGTACTGGTGACGATCGTGAGGGTCGACGTCGACTTATTGGAGGTAGCGACGTTGGTCGGAGGGTCGGCGATTAGTGGTGCACGTGCACGCGAGGTTACAGTGTGTCAGTTTGGTTGTGGAGTTTTGCTTTCATCGGGTTGAAGCCCGGGAAAAGGTTGGAAATGCTCGGGTACTGCTTCGTGTTGCTCGCGAGGTATTAATTATAACAGTTTATAGTTTAACAGGTTTTTGGTTTGGGAAAAATAGGAGGGGGAAAGAACTCGGGTACCTGTTCGAGTAAATCTCGAATTTCCTTGGGGAAACTTTTATTTTCTCAAAGTTTTCAAGTTTAACAAATTAAGTTCGAAACTAATTATCTTTAAACTATTTTAAATAATGATTGATTATTAAATGTTTGATAATTAAAGTCGAAAAGTATTTTAAGTTATTAAGTTAATCCTTAAGATGTTAAAAGCTTAATTTAGCAAATGATTAAGTAGTTTTAAATTAAAGGTTAGGTGTTTTAAAATTTTAATCAAACTTAAAGCATTTAAGTTAATGGGATTCCAGGGTTAATAATTGAAGATAAACTATTGGTTATTAATTTATAATTAAAGAGTAATTAATCTATGTGATAATAAAAGGTTAATTACTTAATGCAATTAAAGGAAATTAATCAAGGGGATTAATTAAGATGGATGATTAAAGAATGATTGATTAATTGGATTCTAATCAATTAATGTTAAGTGAGCAGAGTTAAGGTAATCCAAGTAATTAAAGATACCGATTAATTAAATTGGAGATTAATTAAATTAATTAAGAATTATATATAATAAATCTTGCTTATGGATGATTTAATTATATTGGATGATTTGGATTGTGAATATCTCTAATATTGAGTCATATCGTACGGTGATATGATATGATAGATTGAACAGTAATAATGTGGAGTATCAATTGATAATTAATTTTTCTGTGTGACTATGATACTTTGTTGATTTGTATCCATTTAAACTGGAATTAGAAATGATATTGAAATCGAAGAGACCGGGTCGGGTAATTGGTAAATACCCGAAACTACTTCAATTAGTAATCAAATTCCTTATAAATTTGATATGTAAAATTTAACAAGCTGGAATGGGATAAAGTAACATGGAAATTTAACCTAAGAACTAATGTGTGTGATAAATGATTGACTATTATAAAGTAAGAACTCGTAAAAGGTACGAGTTACCCTGGTATTCACACATGTTATAGCTTGGCATTCCAAATTATATGGGTTTACTCACGCTGGTTTCTAGCCTGACCCGGGTGTTACTTTGATGTAATGCTCGGGTCAGACCGAGTATTACAGATTTTCAGGTAAGGACGTTCTGAAGCTCAGGAGACGAGCTGGATGGCAGGAACGTATGGAGTGTATTCCACTGTGATATATTGAAGTTTATCTAAGACAAGTTAGTTTTATCTGTCCAGTATTTGTGCAATGTTGTAACTCTGATGTAGTAAAAAGTAAATGTACTGATATAGTATTCTTGTGTAAACTGTTATTATTTGATATTATATTTTGATCCGCTGCGAATGTGAGGTTCTGTGTTTCGTTTCCTGTTTCTTCTTCTTCTATCTCTTTCTTCTTTTCTTAACTATCTAGAATTTTCAGGTTCGAAAATTCCGAGTCGTTACATTTGGTATCAGAGCAAAGGTTAAGCGAGAACTTTGGCTCTGGTGGGTTTACTCATTAAGGATAGGGTCAATAGTAACCTAGAATGAGTTGAGTGTGTGTGTGTGTATATATATATATATATATATATATATGAGAGCGTACTTGTTATTTTCTTATATAAAGATTTTAAATGATTTTAAGTAAGGATATATTTTGATATATATATATAAAGCAATATTTCTTACTAATAAATGTTAAAGTAATCGGTTGTTAAAAATTATTGGAATTAAATAAATAGTGAGAATTAAGTGTTAATAGTAATACAACCAAATTGAAATTGAATGAAGATAAATTTGGAATGGATCCAAACTGAAATTAAAATCCTGAAATTATAGAAATATTTTCAGAAGAAAGGTAATAATAAATTGGTTTCCAGATATGATAATCTTGGTTATTATCATAAATGGTTGTTGTGTTTAATAATGAAATGTTGTTAATGAGTAAGCAAGATGAAATGTTTTAGGGAAGTAAAACATTTAGGCTAGTATGACTTATAAATTGGAACTGAAGATGATATAAATTGTGAAGTTTTAAATCTGAGCCCAGAATTTGAAGATTGTATCAAAATGATAAAGAAATAATAAATAATATTATTTGAATAAAAGGGCTTAATTCAAATAGGAGTTGTTTGAAAATTTAAAGGAATTTGTTTGAATTAAAAACCCAAGGTGGTTTAAAATTTAAGGATAACCTAGTGTGTAAAGGAGATAATATGTATATATGAGGAATATACATAATATCAAAGTTGGTTTGAAATAAACCCTAAATATGGAGTTTTAAATTTGGAATGAGATGTGATATCCAAGGTCATAAGTTTTTGAACTTATAAGATCATTAATGTGAGGTTTAAAATTTGAAGCAGGAATTCAAAATGGGTAAGGTTGGCTGGATTAAGTAAGTTGAATTTAACTTTGGGAAAGTTAAATAAGTTAACAAGCAACCTGAATTGGAAATTTCAAAATAAAATTGGGATTTAACTGAGAAGTTAAATGGTTAATTTGAATTGGGAGATTGTGTGATCTCAAGAAGGGTTTGAAATTTGATGGATGTTTTAAAATAAATTGGATGATATCATCCTATTGTTATTAATAATCTTTAGATTGTGAATTGGATTTGTTTAAATGAATGAAGAAATGGATTGTGGTGAGATATCCATTATTTAGCTAAAAGGGAAATTAAAATTTGGAATTAAGGAGATGAAACCACTTTGAATTTAAGGTTTAAATGTTTAAAAAGAATTGGAAATTTAAATTGTTAAGCACTTGTTTCAAAATTGAAATTGGGCAATAAATTGAATTTTTAAGGTAAAATTGATTTGAACTCTTATTTGAACTTTGAAATAAGTTAAGTAAAGATAACTTAAAATGGAATTTTGAGAATTGGACTCAGAATTTAACTGTTTAAAGATTTGGATTATTAATTTAAAAATAAAGATTAATTTGATTTTTGGGGTTAAATCAACTTTTGAAAATTTAACTCGAATTTATATAATTCGAGATGGTTTAAAATTGAGTTAGTTCAAACTGAATTTGATTTGAATTTGGAAAGAAGTTGAGGTTATTTCAACTTGAATTGGGGATAAATCAAGTTCAAGGGAAATTGAAGTTATTCAAATTAGAAGTGAGTCAATTTAAATGGGTGTGGAAATTTAAATTGAATTGATGGGGAATTGAACAGTTTGACTCTGGACTATTTTCAAAATAAATTGTTTTAATATAAATCTATTTTTCCAAACTATTTACTACACAACTTTTCTTTTTAAACCAAAAACTATCTTAAACTTATTTTATAATTGCTTTTGGAACTATTTAACTATTTTACAACTGTTTTATAAACTAATTACTATTTTTCTACTACTTTATAACTGATTACTGTTTTACAACTATTTTACAAACTAATAATTATTTTCCAACTATTTATCTATTTTTAAATTTTCAAGCTATTTTCTAAATATAAACTGGTCGGAGTTCAAATTGTTATTGATTAAATACCCAACTGAGATAAGAAGTGAAGTGGTAATCCAACTGGGGATTAAGGCAAATGTGAATAAGTGAATAAAATCAAAGTGAGGATGAATAGAAAGGAAATTGATTTAACCGATAATCAATGAAGATAAATACGTAGGATGTACATATATTATTCTATTCGCATAGTGGTTTGATCCAGATTCGAGCACAGAATTTCGAGATAGTATTATCGATCCGAGTTGGGATTTTTCGCTCGATTTTTGACGACGAACCTGGATATGGATTTTTGATTGGTTCTGGATATTCTCTATCGTAGTTGTGACTATGCAAGGAGAATGACGATTTCTGATCAAGAAACCAGATCTGAGTCCGCACTAGGAAGTCGGGTGGACAATACTAGTTCAGAAGTGAAATTGTGTGATTGAGTGAGCGATCAGATTGATATTGCGTACGGATGGCATGGGTACATCGTACGGATTTCAATAAAATTGATATTGAAAATTTGTGGATAAGCACTATAAATGATTTTTGAAATTGAAAGTATATTTTATGAAATATATGATGAAGTAAAGTGGGAATTGAACATTTCTATGATTAAAATTTACTTTATAAAAGCAATATGGAGAATGACTTTACAAAAGAGTAATCAAAATTTGAATATTGATTTGGGCTAAACAAAGTTATATATCTTTGTTATATATGGAAAACTCCCCTTGTTGAATCTATTGCCAGAAGAAAATGATTTGTGAAAGTATTTGAAGTATAAAAGTGAATTTATACAAGTACAAATTGATTCAAAGATTTTTCAAAACTTTTATATATATGTATTTATAAGAAGGATTTTGAGAAAATGATTTTGAGGAAAATTTTTTGGAACCTTTGGATTTTGGGAAGGCTTTTGATTTTTGGGAAAAAAAATCAATACTGGAATTTGGAAAGCCTAATTTGAGAATTATCGATTTTGAGAATCGATTTTGAGAAAAGGAGCTTTATATGTGATTCATACTTGGTGTATGATTTGGAAAATACTATATGTGTATAGTATAAAGTGTTTTGAAAGTGGCTCTGGGGAAAAAGGCGCTCCCTTGAATGAACTTCTCAGGAGTGCCACAAGGTAGTACTGCCTTGAGCCTCTAAAAGGGAGGTTCTAAAGTTGATCCTGTGAGGAGTCCGGACAAACTAGTTCCTGAGAATTATTTGGTAGCAAAAGTCGATGGCGCTGATGCCTACAGGGGCATTTGGGTAATGCTGTGACGACAGTGTGACTCGATGTCGCTGCGATCTACTATGTGGACCATAGCGAAAATCGTATGTAGGATGAGTGCCAACAGTCTACACTTGATTTTGCCGGGATGGTAGCGCAACATCGGTAGACTGCGGTCTATGGTCAAGTGGAGGAGTTTCATTCTTTTGGCAGCGAAATTCGGTGACGCTGTTGCCTACAGTTATATGGGTTTTTGCTGTGATATCAATGTATAGCCCGGGTATAACTGCGATCTGTAGCGAGTTCCATGGCGTAATCGAGGAGCGCGGAGACCTACAGTTATCTGTGGATTTTGCCGGGACGGCAACGTAACCATCGGGTTAACTGCGACCATGGATGGGGGTGATGATTTCCAGAGCATTTTTACCAAAGATATTTCCTCTATTTTCGAAACCGTTTTCTATATTTTCAATAAAATTATTTTCCAAAGTATTTTCACCGTGTGTTGGAAACGAGTTTACCAAGTACTTATAGATTTTCAGTCCTACGCCTGATCAACGTATGACTGAATCTCTATGAGAACAAGGATGGAGTTGTTGAAACATCGAGTTATAAAAAGTATTTTATAAAAACTATTTTGGAATAATATTATATAGATATTAAAAAGTGTTTTAAAAATGATCAAAGAATATTTATCTGATTTTAAGCATTTTCACAAAAAAAAATTCTGGCTTCGATCCTTTTCGAGGACGAAAAGTTTTAAGGGGGAGGAATGTGACAACCCGAGATTTTTGGGCAGTATTATTTTAGTAAATATTTAATTGAAATATAATTTATGTGACATTCTGGAAATTTAGCAATATTATTTTAACGAGTATTTAATCAGATAAAATGAATATAGACTTATTATCTCTAAAACTGATATTATATGTATTTAATGTAAATAAAATATACTTTATTAATATTTAAAACATAAGAGAGGAATGAATTACGTTTAGGATATTAAACGATAAGTAATAAATAAGTAAATAAATTTGGGTAAGTGGAATATAAAATAGAACACATCTTATCAATAAATTAACAAAAGTGTAGATAAAATATGGTTATGAACATCTATATGTATATATTAAAACAAGATAATTATCAAGGAACATAAGTATAAACAATTATTGGATAGAATAAGAATAGATATATATCATCATTAGTAACATGAAATAAATAGAAGTATGAAAACAGATTTGAAAATTTAAAACAAGACAAGTTATGCACATATATATACTCATAAAACAAAGCAGGATGTACAAACAAAGTGATGATTGATAAGTATTAAATAAGAAGGGCTGAAGTAAAAATAGAATGGATACATGAAGTAAGAGTGAAGCAAAGCATAGTCAGATAAAAGGGAAGAAATGCTATGTAAGAAGCGAACCAAGTATATATATATATACTCCTCAAGTTTAAAACCAGGTTGCACAAACCTGAAAAGAAAAAAAAATAAGTACAAGATGATAAATTACACAAGACAAATTCAATTAATGTAGCCACATTTTCTTCTTTTCAGCCAGCATTCGAATAAAAAAATCTCTGGCTAAATTCTTACAAAGATATTATCAGTACACAAATATCTTTTCCAGTACAATAGAGAAAAATCCTGAACTTGTGTATACTTCAGCCTGCACATTCTTTTATATATCATTCCATGTTCTCCATTTCTTTCAAAATCAAATCTGAGCATCTTAAAATATAAAACATGGAGAAAAGCAAAACTTCAACCTGATCAACATCAACAACAGCTTCAATCTCATTAACCACTTACAGACTGGAGGACAAGGTCAGGCTGTGATCATCTGAAAAACTATTCTTTATACAATTTCAAGTGAGTAAACTTTCCTCTAGTTTGTTTATGTTTGATTGTGTGTGGTAAATATCTGAAGCTGTGATGTGAAGTATGTTCCAAATATCCTATGCTGTCTGATAATTATATCTCCACACTTGTCCTCATTTTTCCATTCATTCATTCGAAGCCAAGCATAACAAAGAAAAACAAATACTGCCATCTCAAAACAAGATAAAAAATAAAGCTACAGCAGATCAAACTCAAAGCAGAGCTATGTTTAAAAGAAAGGTGAGTAAACAAAACTTTTATAAAGAGTTGTAAGCTTTAGTGCATGTGATAGATGGTTGTAGTAGTATGGTTTGAATAAGTGTTTGTGTGTGAATGTATGAATATACATATGATTTGTCTGTGAAATGCCTGTGTATGTATAAATATATTTATGTAACTGCTTTGTTAAAATCCATGCTCAAATTCCTTATAAAAAATTCCTATCTTCCCAAACATTCAGACTTAGGCTATGATTTATAAAGGAAACATGATTATAACAGTGTATTATAAATTTTAAAATGGTTTTCTAGAATTTATAGTTGGTAATCATTTCTGAAAGAATGAATAACAGTGATGATCTAAAATTTAGCTAAAAATCAATCATCATAATTTAAGAATTTGATGATAGGATCTGGCTAGTATTAGAAAATGATGAATTTAGATAGCAAAATCATGATTTTTAGTGTAGTATTCATCGAGATATTTGGAGATGACCAGTTTTGACATTTTTGTCGATTTGCGTTGATCGGCGACGAGTTGAACAACGAAGTTTGGACTGGAGGCGGTCAGTGGGCTGAGGATCTCAGGAAAAATGGTCTCAGATTTTTTAGAGCATCGTGGTAGTGTGTCAACGACAAATTAGGGTTTTAGCCCTGATTTCGGTCCAAGTTGATTTGGAGGTCGGTTTGTCGTCGAGGTGGTATCAGACATGATCAGACTAGGGGGGAATGAAGCGTGGGGTTTTGGCGAAGGTGTGGGCTCGATGGCGAAGCTTCTGATGACCGGAGCTAGGCGATGCGAGTGGTTTTGGTGACTAGGCTATGTTCTGGGTGGTGCTCGGTGTTGTCGAATTCGATTTGGTTGGTGATGTCGGAGTTCTGGGTACTGGTGTCGATCGTGAGGGTCGACGTCGACTTATTGGAGGTAGTGACGTTGGTCGGAGGGTCGGCGATTAGTGAGGCATGTGCACGCGAGGTTACAGTGTGTCAGTTTGGTTGTGGAGTTTTGCTTTCATTGGGTTGAAGCCCGGGAAAAGGTTGGAAATGCTCGGGTACTGCTTCGTGTTGCTCGTGAGGTATTAATTATAACAGTATATAGTTTAACAGGTTTTTGGTTTGGGAAAAATAGGAGGGGAAAGAACTCGGGTACCTGTTCGAGTAAATCTCGAATTTCCTCGGGGAAACATTTTATTTTCTCAAAGTTTTCAAGTTTAACAAATTAAGTTCGAAACTAATTATCTTTAAACTATTTTAAATAATGATTGATTATTAAATGTTTGATAATTAAAGTCGAAATGTATTTTAAGTTATCAAGTTAATCCTTAAGATGTTAAAAGCTTAATTTAGCAAATGATTAAGTAGTTTTAAATTAAAGGTTAGGTGTTTTAAAATTTTAATCAAACTTAAAGCATTTAAGTTAATGGGATTCCAGGGTTAATAATTGAAGATAAACTATTGGTTATTAATTTATAATTAAAGAGCAATTAATCTATGTGATAATAAAAGGTTAATTACTTAATGCAATTAAAGGAAATTAATCAAGGGGATTAATTAAGATGGATGATTAAAGAATGATTGATTAATTGGATTCTAATCAATTAATGTTAAGTGAGCAGAGTTAAGGTAATCCAAGTAATTAAAGATACCGATTAATTAAATTGGAGATTAATTAAATTAATTAAGAATTATATATAATAAATCTTGCTTATGGATGATTTAATGATATTGGATGATTTGGATTGTGAATATCTCTAATATTGAGTCATATCGTACGATGATATGATATGATAGATTGAACAGTAATAATGTGGAGTATTAATTGATAATTAATTTTCTGTGTGACTATGATACTTTGTGATTTGTATCCATTTAAATTGGAATTAGAAATGATATTGAAATCGAAGAGACCGGGTCGGGTAATTGGTAAATACCCGAAACCACTTCGATTAGTAATCAAATTCCTTATAAATTTGATATGTAAAATTTAACAGGCTGTAATGGGATAAAGTAACATGGAAATTTAACCTAAGAACTGATGTGTGTGATAAATGATTGACTATTATAAAGTAAGAACTCGTAAAAGGTACGAGTTACCCTGGTATTCACACATGTTATAGCTTGGCATTCCAAATTATATGGGTTTACTCGCACTGGTTTCCAGCCTGACCCAGGTGTTACTTTGATGTAATGTTCGGGTCAGACCGAGTATTATAGATTTTCAGGTAAGGACGTTCTGGAGCTCAGGAGACGAGCTGGATGGCAGGAACGTATGGAGTGTATTCCGCTGTGATATATTGAAGTTTATCTAAGACAAGTTAGTTTTATCTGTCCAGTATTTGTGCAATGTTGTAACTCTGATGTATTAAAAAGTAAATGTACTGATACAGTATTCTTGTGTAAACTGTTATTATTTGATATTATATTTTGATCCGCTGCGAATGTGAGGTTCTATGTTTCGTTTCCTGTTTCTTCTTCTTCTATCTCTTTCTTCTTTTCTTAACTATCTGGAATTTTCAGGTTCGAAAATTCCGGGTCGTTACAGATTCCATATGGATCTCATTTGAAAATCTTTGTTAAAACTAAGTTTGATTTAGAAAGTCAAAATTTCTCTTTCCATAAAAGCACCACTTGTTTTATCATATTAAATAATCCTTCAAATTACTTATATAAATTTCAAACCTATTTTAAAACACTTTTTTAACAAAGTTTAAACTTCCAACCAAATCATAACTTAAAACCATCACTTCTTAAAAAGAATTCAACTTTAGAAAGTAAAGTGATTTCCTTTATATAAACCACCTGTTTAAATATCCCAAAATAAATCTTTTAAATGTTAAATCTCTTTTAAACCTTCCACTTTTCAAAAGTACATTTTTAAAACACTTAAATTATAATTCAAACTCTTATACAAAACATCACTTGAGAATCTTTAAATAAAACCCAACTTAGAGTATGTTTGACGAAATTCTTTACGAGAGTGCATTTTGTGTTCTCCCTCTCCAGACATAGTGGAGTAGATAAGGGACAGTAGATCCTGGTTTGATTGATCAATAGTGGAATGTTTTGTCCTTTAGATCCGACCCAGTGAGTTAGATAACTATCCTTAGGTATATGACCTTAGGAATGTACTGATGTTGTGCACTTTCGATGACACTTAGAGTAGATTTAAAACTAATGGCACTTAATCATCTTACTAGTCTTATTCTCATTCCCAAACTTTTTGTCTGACCCACACCCATTTCTTTCCATTTTTCCCCACCACAGGATGACATGTTAGTAGTAATTGAACTTAGTACGAAGAAGAAAGGAGCTTAATGATGAAGTTCTAGTATTTTGTGTTTCTCTCTTACAATTACTTATTGTATTAGAATGTAAACTTATATTGTAATTTCGAAACAATGTATTTTGTAAAACAAGTGTTACTTCCAAAAATTCCTTTTGACTTAGTTGAAACTTGTTCGAGTAGAAGATAAAGAAGAACAAGAGGAAAAGACTCCAACCAAACCTTTCAAAAGAGTCGAAGGAATGCTACGGTCAAAGGCTAGAAGATTCATTGCCTTCTGAAGGGGTCGAAGGAGTCAAAAGCACCCTTCCGCCTTCAGTGACCACCTTTCGAAGTAGGTGATTCCTCATGATTGAAGACCTTTCAAATGAGTTGAAGCAACACCTTTCGAAGACAATGAAAGATAACTCTTCAAGTTCGCGCCAAACCTTTCGAAACCAAAGGTTTCACCTTCACACAAACCACTCGAAAGCATATATTGGTCTGAACAACTCTTTCGAAAGCTAAACCAAGCCTTTCAAACCGGTCGAAGCCATTATTGTCCAAGGAGGTTCCGCATCAAGTCACATGCAAGAGTTCGAAAGCAACTAACATCATCGAAACCATCAGCAACTCAACATCTTTGAAACCACAGGATAAGACCTATCGACAGAGTCGAAAGCTCTTACAAAGCAACATAGAGAAGAAAAGCGCAACTGCTCCTTTCAACAAAGGCAGAAGCATGCTAGTGTCAACATGGCAACCACCTTTTGACCAGGTCGGAAGCATTGGGGTCAAAAGGTGCTGACCCGCATCTATAAATAAGACCCAAGGGGTCTGGTTTAGTGGACCTGAATTTTAGTTATTCTAAGCTTGTATATTCTTAATCCAAAGAGCTGTAAAACCCTAAATTCTAAATTGATTTGGGGATATTGAGTAATAAAGTCTCCTTTGACCTAAGATAGGGAAGTCTTTAGTATTTCTAATTACTTTACTATTTCTCAAGCTTTTATCAGATCTAACCTTATGTTACAGGCATCGACCATATCGAAAGATCCCTTCCGACCCGATCAAAACCTGTCAATTCAAGTGACTGTGACTAAATACTTAAGGCTAACTTCTGAGCTTCTGCTTTCGACAAGGTCGAAACCTAACCTCCGTTCATTTAAACCTTAGAAACCCTAACCTAATACAAGGTGCTAAAAGATCAAGCTTTCGACAAGGTCGAAGCCCCAACTCTAGATTCCTAGTCCAAGTCTTAACACCTAATCAACTTCACTTTCGAAAGGGTCAAAACATCGGTCACAGATTCTTGGATAAGGTCTCAACTACACAACAACTAAATCCTTCAACTAGGTCAAAACCTACCAAGGCAGACCTTATCCAGGGCATCTTAACTAAATCGAAAGGGGAGCTTTTGAAGGGAAATCCACCCTATTTCAGCAAGGTCGAAAGTTCGTTAAGTGAAGGAATTAGCTGTTTCGACTGGATCGAAAGGTCGACCTGAATAAATTTTTACTATAGCAACATGTTCGAAAGGATACTAAAGTAAATACATACATTTCATTCTCCTCAACTCATCTAAAAGAAACCACAAGGAATTGATGTTGTCCTTAAATTGTACTTTGGAGTGCTGACAAGATTTCTTGTTAACATTTTGGCGCTAAAAGGAGGGCTTGAACCTCCGACTTGGTTAAATATCCAACACCACTAGTCTCTAACCTAACCTAACTCAATTCCAAGCTTATCTACTTTAGTCCAACGTTATCATGGATATAAGAATCAAAAGATCAGAGCAAGGATCTTCAGAACCGCATTGGACAGGATTCTCCCAAAGAGCCATTAAGGATTCCAACCAAAATGAGGAGCAAAGGCTAAGACTAGAAGCTCTAAGAATTATAAAAAAGAAAAAAGTGAAATCATATGATCATGAGAAATTGAGCTTGAATCCCTTTTATGTTGGCCCTACCCCTATTTTTGCCTTAGGAGGAAGGAGAAGTGGAAGTGATAATGTATTTAGTCAAATGGGAATAACTATTCAACATTATTCCAAAGGCACAATCTTTGAAAAAGAGATAATGGCTGACTACAATGCCTTTGCACACAAATGGCAATGAACTACATCAAGAACACTTCCAACCCAAGAACAACAAAGGGTGGTAAAAAGAAAAGCAATTGAAGATTGTGAAACTGCAAGGCCAAGGAACAAAAAACCAAAAAGTCATCCTCAAGAATCAAGTTTCAAGTCTAGACTTCCTAAAGAATGCAACTTAATAACATCAATAGAGAATATCTACTTGCTAATCAAGGATGAGCTAACTATTAGTCATCACAGAAAAAGAAGCCAAAACATGAAAGGAATCCGAGGGGATCCTACTATCACTATCACATGATGAATGGACATGAGACCAATCATTGCAGAGCCCTAGAGGGGGTGATTATCAATTTTTTCCATCTAGGAAAGGTCAATGAATTTGTAAAGAGAACATGAGAAAAATCAATAAAGATCTATTTTTCTAAGCAAGATCTACATGTTGGGAGTGAAATACTCCTTGAATTTGGATAATACCTAAGATGGTAGCCTACCTAAGATGGTAGAAAGCCTCTGTCCATGTCGAGATGGCCAGGGCGAAGCACCTCCTAGAGGGAGGGTGGAGTAAGCCTTTAACCGCGCCATGCTATGGCCAGGTTAAAGCACCGGAAAAGACCTTGGTCGCGGCTCTGGTCTGGTCAAAGCACCTCCTGGAGGGAGGACGAAGAAAGCCTTTATCCACGCCATACTATGGCTAGGGTAAAGCACCGAACAAGCCCCTATCCACGCCATGCAATGGCCAGGGTAGGGCACCTCCTGGAGGGAGGACGAAGTAAGCCTTTATCTGCGCCACGCTATGCCCAGATTAAAGCACCGAACAATCCCCTGTCTGCGCCATGCTATGGCCAAGGCAGGGCGCCTTCTGGAGGGAGGTCGGGTAAGTCCTTGGTTCCAGCCTCTAAGATAAGCCAACCAAGAGCACCGAACATGTAACGACCCGTATTTTACGGATCGAAAAGTTGGTCAAGAATCTGGATTTTAGCATTTTTGAGCCAACTAAGATTTTAGGCAATTTTTGGCGAAGTCCTAAGTCATTCACGACTTAGCATAAGTTGTGAGTCGTATACGACTTAGGAGGTGGGAGGGTTGACACAGGGCTTGGAGTTAGGTCGTTAGACGACTTAAGGAAGGCTAGTTGTTGGCTTTGGTTAGGTCGTAGGCGACCTAAGGGGTTAAGTCATGACCGAGTCATATGTTAGGTCACACGCATTCATAAGTCAGTGCCGAGTTAAGTGTTTGTTCGATGAGTCGTATTCCAGTAAGCTGATGAGTCGTGAACGACTGAGGAGTTAGCGGTCATAAGTCGTAGAAGCATAGATGTGATGAGTCGTATCTTCTGCCAAGTATAAGTCGTGACCGAGTTAACTAATAAGTCGTAGAATGAGTTGTCTCGTCTAACCAGCTAAGTCGTATCCCAGCAGGTTGTTAAGTCGTTAAGTCATATAGACGAAGGTGTTAAGTCGCAACCGACTTAGTGGTTGAGTCGTATACCCAAGTTAAGGTGATGAGTCGTACTCAAGTTGTCTGATGAGTCGTACTCATGTTGTCTGATAAGTCGTACCAGTTATTTGATGAGTCGTAGGTTGAGCTCTTTGTTAAGTCGTATCTTCTGATGAGTCGTAGCCTTTGTGTTGAGTCGGAAGATGCTATAAGTCGTATACGACTTAGGAGATGGCTGTTTTGTCGTGAGTCGTAGACAGATGAGGATTAAGTCGTAGGAGCGTGTGTTGACTCGTAGCTTGGTTAAGTCGTAGGGGGTTGTTGAGTCGTGGGGGCTTAAGTCGTAAGTCGGAAACGACTTAGGAGATAGACTAGTTACGACTTAAGGGCAGTTTTCAGCTATAAATAGGAGGGGTTGTTCTCACTTTTTGGGATCCGGATTTTGAAGCGACGAAGTGCTGCCATTTTGAGAGCTCGACTTCTACACTTCTTCACTTCTTTTCTCCACTCTAATCTAGTGCTTCCATCCATCCAAATCGAAGATCAAGATTGAAGATCCAAGAGCTAAAGTTGAAGATCTTCATCTTTTCAAGAGAGATTTCTTCGTTTGAAGCGGATTCGTGATAGATCAAGCTTGATCCTTTGCTGTCCAGATCTGAAGCGTGTTGATTTGGGTTTGTTTAGGTGATTTGGTGAGTGGTGATTATCTCTCACACGGATCCAAAGGAGTATATCGGATTGTTGGCTCGATTTGGTGTTAAAATAGTGATTTCCATGCATTTTCTTCATCCTAAGTGTAGATCCATATAGATCCATTGTTCATGATGATGTTACATCCATTTTATCATATGTTAACCTATGCAAGTTCATTCATCAAGTTTGTAGAGATATAATCCATGTTTTCATGCTTATTGGACTTTCAACTCTTTAATTACGAAAATGCCATTATTGTTATAATTGTCTACTTAGATCATATTTGAATGCTTGATTGTTTGGATTGATGTTTGATTTGATTGATTGTTATGAACTAGATGATTGATGATTAGATTTAGACCGAAGACGATTCAAAAGCTAAGGGAAAGGCTCTTGAATTGGGAAAGCTGCTCGTGGCATATGTAGCGGGATGATGAAGCTCTTATGCATAGATTTGATGATGTGATGATGAGATGAGGCTTTGCGAGGATGTAATGAAGCGAGGCAATCATGTGATGAAGACTTGGTCTAATCCAGACGGGATCATTCCAAGCATGTTGATAACTCGGTGATATGATTCGAGTTGAGGATAATGAATGGATATGAGAATAGTCGTCGAGGAGGATGACTAGGAGGCTTGGATAGCATCGTTGTTGAAGGTTCTAGCATGCTCTAAGCAAGAGTACGTTTGGGCAGATTCGATAGTCCCAACGGCCAACTGTTGATGGTCGAGTACTCTGGGCAGATTCGATAGTCCTAGGCACGGGCTGCGACGACGTGCGGGAGTTATGTCTAGAACCGGGGTTTCCATTAGCCCTTGACGGACGGCTGAAAGAATGTGCCGGTCACTCAATTAACGGTGATATCGAAGCAATGATAACAGTGATAGCCAGAGTCATGGATGTTTGGTTGTATCGTCATTCGGACTCAAGAGCGGTATTTTCTGGGTGCTTATCTGATTTAGGCCTTGGTACTTGGAAAACATCGCCCTTGATTCGAGTGATAGTAGCTTTACTTTAAATTGTATGCTCTGCTATGTTTGCTTCTGCTTAGTGTGTGTCTGGGGGCTATCACTGTAGAATGAGGTTGGAGTGGGAGGGTTGTATTCCTATTCCTTTTTCCTTTATGCTCTTTTGGTATGTTGTTAGTTAATTTACTGCTCACTAAGACTGTTGTCTGACTCAAGGCTTTATGTTTTAATTCTTATTGCCTTGGGCTGTTCGTCCATTTTGGGACGGGCAGACTAGGTAGCAGGTGACAGGTGCTGTTCTCTTCTCACGATGCTGATATCGAAGACGAGCCGGAGGATTGCATATTATCTTCTTATTATATGTACTGGATATTCCGCTGTTTTTTTGTATTCTCTGAAAGATATGTAGTGAGGCTAGATGTATTGACTATGTGGATGCTTGTATTCAACTATTATGGAGTTTTATATGATGTCATTTTGTTCTGTAAAGCTTCACTATACATATGTTCTATTGTATTTTGTCCATGCGCTGTGAGTAATACGATAGATTCTGTTGTTTTAAATCTTACCTTGACAATCGTCCATGGTCGCCTGGCACACTTTACAGCGCTCTATCTTTAGATTCGGTGCAGGGGTCATGGGCGGTCGTCACATTTGGTATCAGAGCATTGGTTAATCGATTTTACCCAACGCTCGCCGTCGTAACTACGTATGAGAGACGTAATTGTATTTTGATGGATGATTACTATATATAATATAGTAGCTTAGTAGAGTTTGAGTCCTTTATGCGGTTGTTTCTCTAGATGTTCTAATCATTCCTTTTTATAGATATTGAGAATGAGTCGAAGAGGGAGACCAGCTGCTAGGGAAGGCCGTGCTACTGAAGAGACTGCTGATTATGCAGCCATGTTCGAAGCTATGATGACTTCAATCATGAGGAGGATACTAGTTCCGGGAGCGGCAGTTGATGTTGGAGTTCAAGTTCAAACTCCAAAACCGGTGGATTTTGCTAAGTTGTGTAAGGACTATACTGCTCTTGGAGGGAAGGTTTTCTTAGGAACAGAATCAACTATCGAAGTCCAGAGATGGATAGATGCTTGTAGAAGGATCTTTGGTGATTTGGGAATTGATGATGCAACTAAGAGGAAGTTGGCATCGAGGCAGCTTCAGGGGAGAGCTTCTGATTGGTGGAACTCTATTACCATCACTACTCCGGAAGAAGAGATTACTTGGGAGCAATTCCAAGTTAGATTTGAAGCTAAGTTCATTTCTACAGCTCAGAAGTCTGTTCTGTTCAAGAGGTTTGTGGAGCTCAAGCAAGGTGGAAGATCAGTTCTTGAGTATGTTTCTGAGTTTGAAGCTTTGTCCAAGTATGCCCGGTCATATATTGAATCTGCTTATCAGAAGAATGAGAAGTTTGTGACCGGCTTGGATAGTTATCTTGGGAGGCAGTTGGTGGATCATTTGGACGATTCATTTGAGAAGCTTGTGGAGAAAGCTCTCAGGCATGAGAGTCTGTTTCCTAAGGATGGATCGGTTGTTGCTGTGACCAGGGAAGAGTCTAAACCCCAGCAGGGTGGAAACAAGAAGAGGAAGCAGCAGCAGCAGAAGGGTAAGGATGGTCAGAAGAAGCCGAAAGGCGAGGTGACTTGCTACAACTGTCAGCAGAAGGGCCATTTCTCGAAGGATTGTAAGAATCCTAAGGTGCCGATGAAGTGTCACAACTGTGACAAGCCAGGGCACATCAGGAAGAATTGTCCAGAACCGAGGAAGGACAAGCAGATTGTGCAAGCTTATGCTTTGGGAGCTGTTCCGTCGTCTTCAAAAGCTCATACTACTGAAGAGAAGGGAAAGAGTGTGGTTGTTCAAGGTACTCTTTTCCTATGTGGTGTTCCAGTTAGAGTTCTGTTTGATACTGGAGCGTCGCATTCATTTGTTTGTAATGAACTCGTAGGCCGGTTAGGTTTGGCACCGGATATTGTTGATAGGCCATTGGTTGTGACTAATCCAGTTGGGGGTTCGTCTTGTTTGTGTATGTTATGCCGTGGTCTAGTTGTGTCGAGTCATGGTTGCTCTTTTGTTTGTGATTGCTTTGTTCTGAACTTTGCGGGGTTCGGAATTATCTTGGGTATGGACTGGCTTAGGAAGTATGCGGCAAAGGTTGATTGCGAAAGGTTGGAAGTGACAGTCGAGAATGTGGAGGGGCGAAAGATTGTGATACGATGTAAGCATGAGGAAGGCGTCTTCATGAGCTTCATGTATTCGCTAGTTGTTCCACGGGATGGACTGTCTTTAGTGCCAATCGCAAATGGATTCGAGGATGTCTTTGACGAAGTCAAAGGGTTGCCGCCGCATAGAGAGATCGAGTTTCGTATAGATCTAGTTGAAGGAGCCAGACCTGTTGTGATGCCTCTTAGGCGGATGGCGCCTAGGGAACAGCAGGAGTTGAGGGTGCAAGTGGATGACCTTTTACAGAAAGGATTCATTCGGCGTAGTGTGTCCGAGTGGGGTGCACCAGTTGTGTTTGCAACCAAGGCAGATGGGTCGTTGAGATTGTGCGTCGATTATCGTGAGCTGAATAAGGTGACTAAGAAGAACAAGTATCCATTGCCGAGAATAGATGACTTGTTTGATCAGCTTCACGAAGCTAAGGTGTTTTCTCAGATGGATTTGGCAACGGGATTTCACCAGTTGAGAGTGGCTAAGGATAGTGTGCCGAAGACTGCTTTTAGGACACCATCTGGTTTCTTTGAGTGGCTGGTAATGCCGTTTGGATTGACTAACGCGCCAGCATATTTTGTGGATCTTATGAATAGAGTGTTCAGAGATCAGTTGAACAAGTTCGTACTTGTGTTCGTGGATGATATTCTGATTTATTCCAGAACGGAAGAAGAGCACAAGACGCACTTGCGTATTGTTTTGGAGATCTTACGGAAACATCAGCTGAAGGCTAAGTTTTCGAAGTGTCACTTCTGGAAGAGTGAAGTGAGGTTCTTAGGCCATGTGATTTCTGGAAGTGGAATAGCGGTTGATCCCGCTAAGGTGGCAGCAATCCAGGATTGGGTTAGACCTAAGAATGCATCTGATGTGAGAAGTTTTCTTGGATTAGCAGGATATTATCGACGGTTTATCAAAGACTTCTCCAAGGTAGCTGCTCCATTAACAGGATTGACGAAGAAGAACCAAGTGTTCAGTTGGGATGCTAAGTGTGAGCAAGCTTTCGGAATCCTGAAAGAGCGATTGACGAGTGCTCCTGTTTTGACTATTCCTAGTGGGAATGATGAGATGGTGGTTTACACCGACGCATGTGGTACGGGACTTGGAGCAGTGCTGATGCAGAAGGATAAAGTTGTTGCGTATGCTAGTCGACAACTGAAGCCGCATGAAAGGAATTACCCAACTCATGATTTGGAATTGGCGGCGATTGTATTTGCTCTGAAGATGTGGAGACATTATCTGTTGGGAGTTCGATTCGAGTTGTTTACGGATCACAAGTCGCTGAAGTATCTTTTCTCCCAAAAGGATTTGAATCTTCGGCAGCAACGTTGGCTAGAGTTTTTAGCATCATATGATTTTGGTATAGCTTATACTCCGGGAAAAGGTAACGCAGTGGCAGATGCGTTAAGTCGAAGACATGCAGGATTGGGAGCCATGTTTTCCGAATGGAAGAATCTCGAGTATTTAGCTGGATTTGACTTCAGGCCTAGATGCGAATTGGAACCTGAGATGTTGGCAAACTTATCAATAAGACCCACTCTTGTGGAAAGGATTGGCGAGAGCCAAAAGCGAGATGATAAGCTTGTCAAGATTATCCGTGAATTGGAATCTGGATTGGATCCAGAAAAGGATAAAGGATTCGAGGTCGATCGAGAGGGTTGGCTTCGGAAGCAAGGACGACTAGTTGTTCCCGATATAGATGAATTGAGGAGTGAAGTTCTGAAGGAAAGTCATCACTCGAAGTTGACAATTCATCCAGGTGGAAACAAGATGTATCGGGATATGAAGAGAACCTACTACTGGGAAGGTATGAAGAAGGATGTTGGAAATTTTATTTCCAAATGTATGAACTGCCAGTTAGTAAAAGCCGAACAGAAGAAGCCAAGCGGATTGCTTCAACCATTAGAAGTTCCTACATGGAAGTGGGAGCAGATATCGATGGATTTTATTGATGGACTACCTAGAACAAGGACGGGAAATGAAGGGATTTGGGTCATTGTAGATCGTTTGACTAAGAGTGCACGATTCATTCCTGTTCGATCGACTAGGACTGCATCAAAGTTGACTGAGTTGTATGTTAAGTGGATAGTTCGATTCCATGGTATTCCGAAGAGTATAGTGAGCGATCGAGATCCATTGTTCACTAGTGGATTTTGGAAGAGCTTCCAGGAAGTTTTGGGAACCGAGTTGTGTTTGAGTACAGCTTATCACCCTCAAACAGATGGCCAGACCGAGAGAGTCAACCGAGTTTTGGAAGATCTTCTCAGAGCTTGTGTTTTGGATTTCGGAGGATCATGGGAAGATCACCTTCATTTGGTGGAGTTTGCATACAACAACAGTTACCAGTCAAGTATTGGTATGGCACCGTATGAGGCATTGTATGGAAGACCGTGTAACTCTCCGACATGTTGGTTGGAAACTGGGGAAAAGTTGATGCTTGGGCCAGAGATGATTCGTCAGACTTCAGATTGTATAGAGATCATTCGGCAACGAATGAAGGCAGCCCAAGACCGTCAGAAGAGTTATGCCGATAAGCGTCGTAAGGATTTGGAATTCGACGTTGGTAATATGGTTTTTGTAAAGATTTCTCCACTGAAGAATGTTATTCGATTCGGGAAGAAAGGAAAATTGACTCCGAGATTTGTTGGACCATTCCCGATCATCGAGCGAATTGGAAAGCTCGCCTATAGATTAGAGTTACCAGAGAAGATGTCGAGTGTGCACAATGTTTTTCATGTATCATATCTACGGAAGTATGTGCACGACTCGAGTACGGTGGTTTCTGCTGATAGCTGTGAAGACTTAGAAGTTGATCCAGTTGATAGAAGACCTCGTAAGCCGCTTCGTGTTGTTGAAACCGACACGAAACAGCTTAGGAGGAAGGTAGTAAAGTTGCTCAAGGTACAATGGAGTGATGATGATGACGACTGTACGTGGGAGGAGGAAGAGAGGATGAAAGCAGCTCATCCTGAACTCTTCGAGGTATGGCCCTAAGATGTCGTCTCATCTCACGATATTGCAACTTGATCTAAGTCTTAGAATTCTGTACGCTAAGCTAGAATTGGATGCATGGTTTGCTGATTGTTATGGTTGGTAGGCGTACAGAATAGTCTTTGATTGCTTTGTTTGTTTGGAATTTCGGGGGCGAAATACCTAAGGGGGGAAGAATGTAACGACCCGTATTTTACGGATCGAAAAGTTGGTCAAGAATCTGGATTTTAGCATTTTTGAGCCAACTAAGATTTTAGGCAATTTTTGGCTAAGTCCTAAGTCGTTCACGACTTAGCATAAGTCGTGAGTCGTATACGACTTAGGAGGTGGGAGGGTTGACACAGGGCTTGGAGTTAGGTCGTTAGACGACTTAAGGAAGGCTAGTTGTTGGCTTTGGTTAGGTCGTAGGCGACCTAAGGGGTTAAGTCGTGACCGAGTCATATGTTAGGTGACACGCATTCATAAGTCGGTGCCGAGTTAAGTGTTTGTTCGATGAGTCGTATTCCAGTAAGCTGATGAGTCGTGAACGACTGAGGAGTTAGTGGTCATAAGTCGTAGAAGCATAGATGTGATGAGTCGTATCTTCTGCCAAGTATAAGTCGTGACCGAGTTAACTAATAAGTCGTAGAATGAGTTGTCTCGTCTAACCAGCTAAGTCGTATCCCAGCAGGTTGTTAAGTCGTTAAGTCATATAGACGAAGGTGTTAAGTCGCAACCGACTTAGTGGTTGAGTCGTATACCTAAGTTAAGGTGATGAGTCGTACTCAAGTTGTCTGATGAGTCGTACTCATGTTGTCTGATAAGTCGTACCAGTTATTTGATGAGTCGTAGGTTGAGCTCTTTGTTAAGTCGTATCTTCTGATGAGTCGTAGCCTTTGTGTTGAGTCGGAAGATGCTATAAGTCGTATACGACTTAGGAGATGGCTGTTTTGTCGTGAGTCGTAGACAGATGAGGATTAAGTCGTAGGAGCGTGTGTTGACTCGTAGCTTGGTTAAGTCGTAGGGGGTTGTTGAGTCGTGGGGGCTTAAGTCGTAAGTCGGAAACGACTTAGGAGATAGACTAGTTACGACTTAAGGGCAGTTTTCAGCTATAAATAGGAGGGGTTGTTCTCACTTTTTGGGATCCGGATTTTGAAGCGACGAAGTGCTACCATTTTGAGAGC
Source organism: Allium fistulosum (assembly GCA_030737815.1). NCBI lineage: Eukaryota > Viridiplantae > Streptophyta > Magnoliopsida > Asparagales > Amaryllidaceae > Allium > Allium fistulosum. Next base: position 539,205,310 of record CM060904.1, read on the forward strand.
TCGACTTCTACACTTCTTCACTTCTTTTCTCCACTCTAATCTAGTGCTTCCATCCATCCAAATCGAAGATCAAGATTGAAGATCCAAGAGCTAAAGTTGAAGATCTTCATCTTTTCAAGAGAGATTTCTTCGTTTGAAGCGGATTCGTGATAGATCAAGCTTGATCCTTTGCTGTCCAGATCTGAAGCGTGTTGATTTGGGTTTGTTTAGGTGATTTGGTGAGTGGTGATTATCTCTCACACGGATCCAAAGGAGTATATCGGATTGTTGGCTCGATTTGGTGTTAAAATAGTGATTTCCATGCATTTTCTTCATCCTAAGTGTAGATCCATATAGATCCATTGTTCATGATGATGTTACATCCATTTTATCATATGTTAACCTATGCAAGTTCATTCATCAAGTTTGTAGAGATATAATCCATGTTTTCATGCTTATTGGACTTTCAACTCTTTAATTACGAAAATGCCATTATTGTTATAATTGTCTACTTAGATCATATTTGAATGCTTGATTGTTTGGATTGATGTTTGATTTGATTGATTGTTATGAACTAGATGATTGATGATTAGATTTAGACCGAAGACGATTCAAAAGCTAAGGGAAAGGCTCTTGAATTGGGAAAGCTGCTCGTGGCATATGTAGCGGGATGATGAAGCTCTTATGCATAGATTTGATGATGTGATGATGAGATGAGGCTTTGCGAGGATGTAATGAAGCGAGGCAATCATGTGATGAAGACTTGGTCTAATCCAGACGGGATCATTCCAAGCATGTTGATAACTCGGTGATATGATTCGAGTTGAGGATAATGAATGGATATGAGAATAGTCGTCGAGGAGGATGACTAGGAGGCTTGGATAGCATCGTTGTTGAAGGTTCTAGCATGCTCTAAGCAAGAGTACGTTTGGGCAGATTCGATAGTCCCAACGGCCAACTGTTGATGGTCGAGTACTCTGGGCAGATTCGATAGTCCTAGGCACGGGCTGCGACGACGTGCGGGAGTTATGTCTAGAACCGGGGTTTCCATTAGCCCTTGACGGACGGCTGAAAGAATGTGCCGGTCACTCAATTAACGGTGATATCGAAGCAATGATAACAGTGATAGCCAGAGTCATGGATGTTTGGTTGTATCGTCATTCGGACTCAAGAGCGGTATTTTCTGGGTGCTTATCTGATTTAGGCCTTGGTACTTGGAAAACATCGCCCTTGATTCGAGTGATAGTAGCTTTACTTTAAATTGTATGCTCTGCTATGTTTGCTTCTGCTTAGTGTGTGTCTGGGGGCTATCACTGTAGAATGAGGTTGGAGTGGGAGGGTTGTATTCCTATTCCTTTTTCCTTTATGCTCTTTTGGTATGTTGTTAGTTAATTTACTGCTCACTAAGACTGTTGTCTGACTCAAGGCTTTATGTTTTAATTCTTATTGCCTTGGGCTGTTCGTCCATTTTGGGACGGGCAGACTAGGTAGCAGGTGACAGGTGCTGTTATCTTCTCACGATGCTGATATCGAAGACGAGCCGGAGGATTGCATATTATCTTCTTATTATATGTACTGGATATTCCGCTGTTTTTTGTATTCTCTGAAAGATATGTAGTGAGGCTAGATGTATTGACTATGTGGATGCTTGTATTCAACTATTATGGAGTTTTATATGATGTCATTTTGTTCTGTAAAGCTTCACTATACATATGTTCTATTGTATTTTGTCCATGCGCTGTGAGTAATACGATAGATTCTGTTGTTTTAAATCTTACCTTGACAATCGTCCATGGTCGCCTGGCACACTTTACAGCGCTCTATCTTTAGATTCGGTGCAGGGGTCATGGGCGGTCGTCACAGAACAACAATGGACTAAGATGTCCAAGCCCAAGAAGAGGCTCATTAAACAATGGACTAAGATGTCCAAGCCCAAGAAGAGGCTCATTAAACAATGGACTAAGATGTCCAAGCCCAAGAAGAGGCTTGTTAAACAATGGACTAAGATGTCCAAGTCTGAGAAGAGGCTCAACAAATAATGGACTAAGAGTCTGAACCTGAGAAGCAGAATATCTCTAATGGATTAAGATGTCCAGGCCGAATAAGTGGCACATCAGATTATGGACTAAGACGTCTAAGCTCGAGAAGCAGCCAATCAGATTACTATTGTACAAGGCCTAAAGGGTTTATGTGACGACCCGGTATTTTGGCCATATTATTTTAATAAATATTTAATCCAATTAAATAAAATGTAAACTCATCGTTTTAAAATGAATAAATCTTTTGGAAATATTTGCCATTTATTTATATAGATTTGTAATTTTGCAAGGGAATTTGATTTGTAAATTTAAATTTAATCTCCTAATAATATCTATAATCAAATTTATCTTATATAATTGAATTAAAATGCCTTATCCTATTAACATTTGGTATAAAATATATGGATGATAATGTTGAGATAACATCAAATTCTATCAATATAAAATGTGAATATAAGTAAAGTATAAAATAAAAATATGGTTATAAGTATAAATATAAATATATAACCCAAGGAAACTATGAGATAACATAAGCATAAAAATAATAAATAAGCAATTGAGTGTTTGATAGTTTAACTTTTAAAAGACATAAAAATAAGGATTTATATTAGCAATCAATAATATCTCAAATACATCTATGGTTAAGTAAATATATAAATGAGCATAAGCTCGTTCTAGAGCAATACATATATACTGTTAAGATTCAGAAAGACAAGAATGATATAAACATTTGTAGACAAGAAGGTGGCAAGCATTTAATGCAAGCACAAGGATATCAAATCTGAGCATACAATACATCCTATCAAGTATACGAAAATCAGTAAATATCAAAACAGGTCACAGAACCTCTGATCAAGGAAATGCAAATAAATAAATAAATAAATACATATAAAAGAAAAGGGGTAGCTTGCTGTGTACAACAAATCAGAATACAGTATGTATATATCTCCACGAAGTGAGTCTCAGCCTTCTTATTCCAGAAAATAGACAAAACAATGCAGCCTATCTCTTCTCGCATGTATACCTCTATTGTCTTCTTTTATTTCAGTCATTCAAATAAGATAAGAAAATGAAATATAAACTACCATTACAAAACTTAAAGGAAATACAAGGCATTCAAGAAAACAGGAAGCAACTCAACAGAGCAAGAAATGCCTTGTCTTCAAATCAGTGAGTAAACTTTTCTATAAAGCCTAAGTTGTTTTGATAACCAGTTGCATGTGATAATACTTGAAATTTTGTTGAGTAGTATGCTTTGCATGTTTGTTCAGAGATGATTTCATGTGTATATGTATGTTAATACTGCTATACATATCTGTGTACCTATATGTATGCTCTGTCCTAGTTTCAAGCTTCAAAACCTGGTCAGTTTCCAATTTCTCTCTCCCTGATTTTTCTTTAGATTTCAATGAATAAATAGATTATGCTTGTAACAACAAGATTTGGGTTTTAAAAATATTTTTAAGTAGAAAATAAAGACAATTTAACTAGGATGTAAGGATTACAGTAAAAACTAAATATATGTTTAATCCTCAATGCATATGCTAAATTTATATAGTCATGTTGTAATTATGATGTGCATAAGTGTTTAAACTGGGATAAAGTTTGAATATTTTGAAGATCTATGTGTATATATATGAATGCATGCCTGTTATTGAAAATCATATCTCTGTTTGTTTTACAGGCTAGAAAATAAGTTCAAAAATCATTTCTTAGCTTCCCAATCTTTATCTGGCTATGATATCTAAAGGGAAAATGATTGCATTTATGTAAATTTATGTTTAAAAATGGTTTCATAAATTTATATTTAGTAATAAATTCAAAATAGGAAAATACAGGAAAGGAATCAAATATAGGTAAAAATTGATTATCATAATTTCAAGTTTGGATTGTATAATGTGATTCGTCATGGCAAATGATGAATTTAGGTAAAACAATCATGATTTTTAAGTTTGTGTTCAGCGAGGAATGCCAAGATAATCGAATAATGCTTATTCATCGATTTTTGACGATCAATGGCGAATGAGATGGCGTGCTTGGGTCTGAAGGTCGAGTGAGGGATGGGGATCACAGGAAAAATGGTGATCGAATTTTCTGATCATTGGTGAGACTAGGCGTCGAAGAACTAGGGTTTTAGTGAAGTTTTGGACGATGAGGCTATCAAGACATTTGCGACGCCGATAGTTCGCCGAAGGCAATCGCTTGTGGGGGAATAGGTTCGTCGTGATGTGGGGCAGTTTCGGGTTGGTCGGCGTGTGACATGATGGTCGGAGGCGAGGGAAAATGGGAGTTTTTCGTTGATGCTGTGGTTTCAAGCTTGTTCGAATTGTTCGATTTCGTCTCACGGCGAGTTCGACAAGGCCGAGGTGTTGAGTTCATCAAGGAGATCGTAGGTGACTTGGAGATGGCTGGAGCGAGGGTCGGAGGCGATCTGGTGGCTTGTACATGTGCATGTGTGTGCCTTTGTGTCTGGGTAGTTGTTGTTTTGGGCAAGGAGAAGTGGCTCGGGTCGGTCTCGTGATATTTGTGTGAGTGGCTCGAGAAGTTGTTGGGCGTGAGTTACTCGGGAAAGGATGTTGTAGGATCGGGATTTTTGTATGTTTAAGCTATCCAGGTTTGAAGAGAGTGGAGTAAAATATGAACAGATCTTATTAAAATCAAGGAACTCAAGTTTTTCAAGGGTTTCAAAGTTTAAAGGCAAATAAAAGCAAGTTTTCTAAGTTAAATATTATATAAAGTTCCAAAACAAAGTGTTTAACAAGTTTTAAAGATAATTAATTAGTGAAATTGATTAAAAGTTAATCACTTAATGAGATTAATAAAGGTTAATTAATTTATGTTGATAATCAGAGGATAATTACTTAGTAAGTAATTAGTGAACAGTTAATGAATGTAATTTAAAGATCATCAACTAGTAATTATGAGAGGATTAATAAATGTAATTAATTTAAGATAATTAATTAGTTAATTAATTAAAAATAATCACTTATGAAATTAATTAAGTATAATTAATGAGTGTAAGTAATTAATGGATAATTACTGGATGTGATTAATTAAGTTTAATAAATGAATGTGATTATTTTAAGATTGCTTGTTAAAGGTAATTAATTAAAGAGTAACTAATTAATGAAAGTAAACAGAGGATCATTAATTAATGAATTAATGAGAATAATTAAAGAATAATGTGAATGGTTAAGAATAATTAATCTATGTGGTTAAAGGAAAATTAATCAAGGATGATTAATTAAAATAGATAAATAAGAGATGATTAATTAATTGATTTGAAATTAACTAATGTTAAAGTAAGCAGTATTAAGGTAATCCAAGTAATTAAAAGTTAGAAATTAATTTAATTAGAGATTAATTAAATTAATTAGGAATTGAATTAATCTTGTTTATGGATGATTGAATGATATTGGATGACTTGGATTGTTGATGTCTCTGATGGGCGATTGAGATATGATGGGTTGCACAGTAATATTATGGGTTATCTATCGATGATGAAATGTTGGGTGGTATGATATCCTGAATATAAATTGAATTGTTTAAACTTAACAACTTGGATTAGAGATGACATTTAGTTCGAAGAGATCGGGTTCGGGTATCAGTAATACCCAAAAACCACTTCGATTGGCAATCTAAATCCTTTATAAATTTGGTATGTGAAATCAAATAGGCTGGAATAAATAAAGTAGGTTACATGGCCAGTTAAATAGTAGCAGATTTAAATATTGTTTGGTAATAAGTGAATGACTAGAACAAGTTAAGAACTCGTAGGGAAGTACGAATTACCCGGGTTTTCTTAAATGATTTGGTTTTAGTATTACAATTTTTTATGGGTTTACTCACGCTGGTTTCCAGCCTGACCCGGGTGTTACTTTGATGTAATGCTCGGGTCAGACCGAGTATTACAGATTTTCAGGTAAGGACGTTCTGGAGCTCAGGAGACGAGCTGGATGGCAGGAACGTATGGAGTGTATCCCGCTGTGATATATTGTTGTATGTTTGGACATGTTGATTATATATGTCCAGTGATTGTGTATATGTTGTAACTCTGATGTATTAAAGTGTAATTTAACTAATATAGTTTCTTTGTATAAATGGTATTATATGATATTATATTTTGATCCGCTGCGAATGTGAGATTCTGTGACTTGTTTTCTGTTTCTTCTTCTTCTATCTTTTTCTTCTTTTTCCTAACTATCTGGAATTTTCGGGGTCGAAAATTCCGGGTCGTTACAGTTTATGCATGTCAAAGAAAACAGAACCTAAGGAGTAAAGAAGGACTCCGTCTATTAATACCTGAATCTGGGTTTCGGGACTCTCATTTTTGAATTTTATTTATTAATACCCGAATCTGGGTTTCGGGACTCTCATTTCTGAATTTCATCTATTACTACCCGAATCTGGGTTTTGGATCTTTATCAATTGCTTACGGCCCTTATTATACCCGAATCCGGGTTGCAAGACTATTACTTATTAGTGCCCTAATCTGGGCTTGAAATTTCTATTATGGATTTCTATCACAAATGCTCGAATATGGGTCAAAGAATATTCTTAAGAAGATCATTATTATAAATTTCTGTTAATATCCGAATCTGGGTTTTGGATTTCTAAGTTTCCAAGTTTCATAAATACCCGAGAATGGGTCATGAGGTTTATATTACAAATATTCAGATAATGATTTCTGGGATTTTCCATATTTAGCTCTTTAGAAAATGAATCTCTCACATTTATATCCCTGCTTTAGGGTAGGGTTTTCTATCAACGGACTTTAGACATTCCAGCATGATGGTTAAAGCTAAATTCTTAATTATTTCTCATCATGGTTAAAGAAGGGATTTAGACATTTGATATAAACTACTTTTCATGCGATTAACATAGTGATTTACATGTCAATTTCTATGCGATTAACATAGTGATTTATATGTTAATCAACACATATGGCATACACAGATTTATATGTCAATTTCGAACTAACAATTGGAAATATTGTTTGCTTCTTACTTTCTAGGGAAATCAAAAAAGCAAAGAAGAATGAAAGATTCAGTAGATACAAAAATAATAGCATGAACTATCAAACAAACACTTCAGAAATGACATTACAGAAAGGAATCACAAATCAGGTGATATTTACAAAGTTTATATATGATTTACATGATTTATTGAACTATTTATAAGTATACAAGACAAGTATATACATTCTACAAATACTTCTATCACAAATCTTGAGTAGCTTTGCTCAGATTTTCAGCAATCAAAGGATCAACTATGTGACGAATTGCGATGCAGAGGACTTCCTTGAGTTCCTTTTCTTTCTTTCTTATCCTATATGCATCGTCGATTGCATCGATGTTAGTTTTTAGAACATAGTTGAAAGCTCTATTCGCACCTCTAAGGGTTTTATTTTCTCTTTCCAATTCTGCGACGCGCTTTTGGAGGAAGTAGTTGCCGCGCTCAAGCTCTTGGATTCTGGCAGCATACTTGTTTATACGTTGTGAATATTTAATCCTTTGTTGTTCATAAAAATACTTTGCCACTTCAAACTTGACTTTCCTACACCATTCACCCACTATCCTCCCGTCTAAGCCAGGAGGACGATTAGTCATTGTGGGGAATTTTTAAGCGGCGAGGGAAGTAGACCTTGTAGGTCTAGTCATAGAAGGAGTAGCACGGGGAACTGTTAAATCGATACTCTGAATATTATCCCCCATAATATATTCCAGTGATTCGCATTGAGCTTGGCTATCCTTCAGTTTCATCTCTAAATCAATAATATGTTGAAAGAGTTCCGACATTTTCTAATCAAAATCGATTGAAGGGTTCGACTTTACTTGTCGCTTTAATGCAGAAATCATTTCATCTTTGCTTTTGATATCAGCCTCCAAACTAGCAACTTGATCCTTGAGGTTGCTAACGATAGTTTTTTGGATTAAGTATCTCTTGTGCCACCGTAAGGCTTCGGCGTTACCGTGAAAGCATGTAAGTAAAATATCATCGAGGAGTTTACTTCTTTCAAATTCTATCAATAGCTTATCTCTAAGATTAGCAAAGCGTGATGATGAATCAAGTGAGAGAGGAGCTGCTGATAATTCTAACTCCTATTTAAATAGAAAAGGAAACAAAATGGAGTCAAAATCAGAATGAAAAATCTTTTTATTATTATGATAACAGATTACAACTCAAATAACAACGAAACTAAAAGATACAGTAGACAATTGTTTTATATCTAAAGTTGGGAAACTGCATTTCTAACTTTATTTAATGAATGTGCGGAGATGGTAACTATCGAATCAAAAGGAATATTGACTCCTTCTGGAGTAATAACAGGTGGACATTTGCTATAGTCCCACTTCCCAAACGGAGTACTATCACGACTACAAATTAATTTCTATGAAATGTTCTGATTTCCTTAAGAAGCTTTTCTTTCTCATCATCAAGGAAGTCAAAGCAGAGATGAGCACTACAAAACATGCTTCGTTTAGCGATGTGTATATACAGCAGCGACCCCGAATAGAAAACATTATCTTCTTCCCCCCAAAAAATTCAGCCTCCTCCTCCACCAACGCTCCAACCACCGCCCCCCGACGCGAGCCGCCAATCTCTCCATCGCGAAAGCTACAACTCCCCAAAACTCGAAGGTATGTTATTGCTCTCCAATTTCTACTTAATCTAGGTTTAATCAAAACCCTAATTTCGAAAATTGGTTGATTATGTGATAGAAATTGATGATTATGCGATACTAGTTGTTGATAGTAGCGTATCGATTGATTTGGGGATATGTTGAGAACCCTAATTTGGCAAATCAGTTAATTATGGGTTTGTTATTGTGTATTAGTTAATGATAATATTGTATTTGTTGAGTTGGTGATATTAATTAGTGGTTTGATTATAAAAATTATGGTTTATTTATAATCCAAAAATTAGTGTATAATTACCGAGTGATATGCTAATGGATATATAAGTTTATGCGAATATTTGTTATAGTTAATTAGAACAATAGTTTGCGCAAAAATTAGTGTACAATTATTGATTAATATGCTGCTAGATAGGTACGGTTAAACATAAGTAATATTTTTTTATTTAATTAGCATATGTACATTATAAGTATTAGTTGTTAGTATAAAATAAAATTAATTTAATTTATTACAAGTGCTAACATCTAATTTTCGTTTACAAAATCGATAAAAAAAAATTAAATTGTTGACTGAATTTTAAAATACGTTTTAATTTAAATGGTTGAATGGATTATATAATTTTGAAATGAGCATAACAACAACAAATATTATACTGGAATCAATTTTTGTAAAAAATTAAGAAATGAATATAACAACAATAAATATTCTACTAAAATCGATTTTGTAAAAAATAAAGAAATTAATATAATAACATTAAATATTTTGCTAAAATCGATTCTCTAATAAAAATTAGGAAATGAATATAACAATAACTAATATTGTACTAAAATCAACTTTGTAAAAAAATTAAGAAACAAATATAACAACAAATATTATACTAAAATCGATTTTGTAAAAAAATTAAGAAATGAATATAAGAACATTAAATATGCTGCTAAAATATGTTTTTTGAAAGAAAAAAAGGAAATGAATATAACAACAACAAATATTGTACTAAAATCGATTTTGTAAAGAAATTTAGAAATGAATATAACAACAACAAATATTCTGCTAAAATCGATTTTGTAAAAAAATTAAGAAATGAATATAAGAACAAATATTCTACTAAAACCGATTTTCCAAAAAATTGAGAAATAAATATAACAAGAATAAATATTATACCCAAATCGATATTCTAAAAAAAATTGAAATGAATATAATGTTGATTTGAAAATAAGCATTAAATATTATTTCAACAAATAATTAACGCTAAAAAAATTAAAGCCTTTAGTCCCAAAAGGTTTTAATTTAGTTTAGAAAATACAACAACAAAAATATACTCCTTGGATGCAAAGTTACGCGTTAAAGAGAAGTGAAGTGAAGTGTTATCAAAATTAGACAAAAGTGTGGTGTGTGAAGCCTTTAGTCCTAAATGGCTTTACTTTATTTTAGAAAATACAACAACAATATACCATTTGAGTGCAAGTTATGCATAGAAGAGAAGTGAACTGAAGTGCTGTTGAAATTACTAACATATATTTTTAAATTAGGAACAACGTTCGATTATTTTCTCGACCGTACTTGGATGTATGAAGTCAGAACTGGTATGAAAGGTCCAGTGAAAGAACATTTCTACAATGGTATACATGAATTTATTAGATTCGCTACATCTAATAATCGAAATAATGAAGAACTTCGATGCCCTTGTAGTAAGTGCCAACATTTGAAGCATTGGAAACCATACACAGTTAAAGTACATCTGTATAAATCTGGTTTTGTGCCAAATTATTATTTGTGGGATCGTCATGGAGAACATGCCGCACCTACACCTAATTCTGTAGCATTAGAGGACGATCATAACATGACGAACCCGATAGATATATGGTGGAAGATGCAGCACGATCAATGTTTCTTACCATCCAAGTTGACAATCAAGACGTCAAAGAAGAACCGAATGTGGGAGCGATTTTTTAATGATTTACTGGATGCTGCTAAGAGGCCATTGTGGGATGGTTGTAAAAGTGGAACCGAATTATCAATAACTGCCGAATACATCACTATGAAATCAAAACTCAACTTTATAGAAGCTGGATTTACAGTAGTTGTACAAGCTGCTAAATGACATATGCCACCTAATAATCTGATGTGTGATAGTCATTATAAAGTGAAAACACTTATGTCGGCTTTCGGTCTGCCGTACCAAAAGATAGATACATGTATAAAAGGTTGTATGTTGTATTAGAAAGATGACATTAACCTTAGAAACTACAAAATATGCAATGAGGAAAGATACAAACCAAGGAAAAAGAAAGAAAAGGAAGTTCCGTACAAGAGAATGCATTATTTACCCATCACTCCTAGACTTCAAAGGTTATACGCGTCTTCAGCTATGGCATGTCATATGCGGTGGCACAGTGTGAGAACACAGGAAGAGAGAATTTTGACACATCCATCTGAAGGAGAAGCATGGAAACATTTTGATAAAACGTACCCTGTGTTTGCTGCGGAGAGTCGTAACGTGAGAATTGGTTTATGTACGGATGGATTTTCACCACTCTCTTAGTTTGGTAGTAAATATTCATCTTGGCCTATTATCGTTACTCCGTATAATTTACCTCCATGGATGTGTATAAAAACTCTATATATGTTTCTGATTGTTGTCGTCACTGGCCCTGATGATCCAACACAAGGAATCAATGTTTATTTACAACCATTGATAGAGGAGTTGAAAACAATATGGCATGAAGGAGTTGAAACATATGATATTTTGAGAAAAAAGAATTTTCGTATGTTCACTTCTTTGTTATGGATTATTAGTGATTTCCCTGCATATGGGATGCTTTTAGGTTGGATTACAGCCGGTCGCCTAGCTTGTCCTTATTGCATGGAAGAAACATGAGTATTTTCTTTACGGTATGAAAAGAAAATTTCATAGTTTGATTGTCATCGGTGATTTCACCATCCCAATCATACTTCTAGAAGAGATTAAAAAAACTTTAAGGCTAGCAGAGAAGAGAATATGCAACCACCAAAGGTTTGGTCAAGCGAAGAAATATATGAGATTGTGAAGGACTATCCGAAAATACATGAAACTGGAGTACAGACTGAAATTCCTGGTAAACCGGACATTCATATTTAGTGCAAACAAAGTATATTTTGGGAGTTACCATATTGGAAAGATCTCTTACTCCGACATAATATTGGCGTGATGCATAATGAAAAAACGTGTTTGATAACGTGTTTAATACTGTTATGAATATAAAGGGCAAAACTAAGGACGATTTGAATTCGAGACTTGATATAGCACACTTTTATAAACGTCCCAAACTTCATATGAAGCCCGATGACAATAAAAAAACCCAAAGCATGCTATGAAGTAGACAACAAGCAAGTAAAACTTGTGCTAAAGTGGGTGGAAGGACTAAGATGTCCTGATGGGATTTCTTCTAATCTCCGTAGATGTGTTGACTTTAAAAACAATAAACTTAGTGGGATGAAAAGTCATGATTGTCATATCATGATGGAATATTTATTACTAGTGGTTTTTAAAGAACTGTTGCCCGTAAAACTATGGAGTGTTATAACTGAATTAAGTATGTTTTATAAATAGCTTTGTTCGACAACGTTAAAAGTCGACCGTATACGAAAACTTGAAGTAGAAATACCTATACTGCTATGCAAACTGGAGAAAATATTTCCGCCAGGTTTCTTTAATGTAATGGAGCATTTAACTGTTCATCTTCCATCCACAGCACTTCTTCGAGGTCCTGTGCAATATGGATGGATGTATCCATTTGAGAGGTAATACTGATTATCCATAATATTTATGTTATTCTAAATTGAATTGAATTAATTTTCTAGTAGGTCTTTATTTGAGGGGTAATTTAGATTTACATAAGAAAATTTGAATTGAATTAATTTTCTAATAGGTACTTGAATCATCCGAAGAAAAAAGTTAGACAAAAAGCACGAGTTGAAGGTTTGATTTGCAAATCCTATCTTGAAGAAGAAGCTTCATTCTTTTTCTCTCATTACTTCAGTGACCATATGAATTTATCATTTGTAAGTGTTCCTCATAATGATGAAGCCATTGATGAGATTCCTCTCAAACAATGTTATCTATTTTTAGACAACATGGCAGACCTGCTGGAAATGTGTGGAAATATAGTTAGACGATAGAGATTACCATATAGCGCACACATATGTCCTTCTTAATTGTGCTGAAGTTGCACCATTTGTTTGGTAATAATAAATTCATACTTATTTCAATTATACTTACATGTTACATATAATGGAACATATTACATATATGTTCGCAGTATATACGAATCACGACATCCATATAGCGATCTCAGTAAAGACTTGAATGGTTTTCGAACTGCGTTTATGATCCAAGAAACAGTGTCGTCGGTGAAGTATTACAACATCTTGCACTCGGACCAAAAAGAAATATCAAGACTTATCCAATATTCTTCATTAATGGATTTAAATTCAACACCATAGATTATGGTGCTGACAAATTAACATATAACAATAGTGTATTTGTCAAAGGTAGTAATGATCTAGATGAGCATATAAAAGATTTTTATGGCGTCTTACCACAAATTTTTTAGCAATTGACATATTACATGCAACCCGTAGAAAAAGTTTTTTTATTCAAATGCAATTGGTTCAGCAATGTTCCTGGTTCTGGAATCAATGTGCACAAAGATTATAAGTTCATTGAAATGAAGCATACCCTCACATTATTATAAGTATGATCCTTTCGTATTAGCCAAGCTAACATTACAAGTTTATTTTGCTCTGTATCCATCCTTAAAAAGAGATAAAGCAGATTGGTCGGCTGTTTTTAAAACAAATGTAAGATTTACATTTGATGGGATTAATATTCCAGATGAAGCAATGTATCAAGCGGATCTTGAGCCAAATGATGAAATAGTAATAACTGATGATATTGATGTAGGGTTATTGAATGATGAATTGAATGAACTAATAGAAGCCTTTGAGAACACAGAAAAAAACGACATAGAGTATGAAACCGAGTCTGAATCAAAAAATGACAAAGACTGATAATTCTAAATGATGACTATGTTGCGAGCTATGCATCAGTTGTTGTACATTGTGCATTATGAGTTTCCGATGTTATATGTTAATAATGATGACTATGTTGTGAGCTATGTATTGGTTGTTGTATATTGTATACTCTGAGTTGTTGATGTTATATGTTAATAATGATGACTATGTTGTGAGCTATGTATTGTTCTATTTTTTGAATTCTATGAAATGATATATTTTATCACTATATGAAATGATTTGTTTGTAGCAGATATGCCTTTCAGGAGACATTCCAGCAGATCTCAGCCTTCTTCTTCTTCTTCTCCTGGCGAGGGTTCCGGCGGCACAACGCCAAATGTACGTCCGGTGGCAGAGGTTGTTCCTAAGAGTGCGGGGTAAGTATCAAATTTATTGCTTGTTTTAATATTTAATATTATACTAATTAAATTCCTACATTAAATTTTTTACAGGGGTTTTGAAGTTGAGCCTTCGGACTACGTCCTACAGGTATCCAGGAAGGCCTATATGAGTCGGATGTCCAGATGCTGGCCTCATTGGGATGACATCCCAAACCATGTTAAGAATGCTATATGGGCCGACTTGATGGTAATTATAAATTTATAATTCATTTGGAAAATATTATAATGTACATAATTCTAATTAATTTCAATATACAGGCCGCCGTCCGTGTCGATCCGTAGGATATGAATGTTTTTGCAAATCACTGGAACCGAAGGATGTAGAAAAATTATAGGGACATCTTCTCCAAAGCAAAGAACGCGAGAGAAAAACCGTCGTGGATGAGCGCCGATGTTTGAGCTGAATTTCTCCAGCTATGGGAAACCCCTGAAATGAAAGTAGTTACCTAATTTCATATTGTTATTATAATTTGTTTAAATTTCGTATATTAGTTGCATTAAATTAGTTAAACATGTCTTTAAATTTATAGGAACTATCAGCACGAAATCGTGCAAACAGGAATAAAAATCCTGCTTTGCACCGTGGTGGATCTAAATCCTTTCAGCAACATCGCGTAGAGTTGGTAAGTTTAGCAATTGTGTTTATAAACAGATGCAACATTATTTAATCATATTTGTAACATTGTTCATTAATCATATTTGTAACATTATTTAATCATATTTGTAACAGCGTAGGAAGTTAAATCGTGAGCCTACAATGGCAGAGGTCTTCATAGTGACGCACGCCATCGAGCAGAAAGATGAGGAAGGCAATGTTTCATATACTTGGACAGATGATAAATCTCAATCAATAATGGTAAACATGCTTAATTTTTTTACTCTAAACTTCAAAACTTCTAAATTAAATATTTATTGTGGCAAAATTTTGTTCGTGATCGCAGGAAAGATATGACACAGAGCATGCTCGAGTGGCACAATCCACTGGTCGTCGGTTGACCTTAGAGGAGTCAAACAGTATATGGGATGCTTTGATTGACCCTCCTTCGCCAAATAGGCATTATGGTTTTGGAAATTAGGAGGTAAAATCCTTGATTAACTAATATATAAGCAATATTTAATATTAAGCATAAATTATAACCCGCTATCAATAATTACAGGCGATGATGATCCAGTCGTCTTATAGGAGTTCTCAGGCTAAAGAGGAGATAGCTCAATTGAAACAACAACTAGCGGAGATCAATGATTGGAAAAAGAGTGGGGCATTGGCGTAGCTGCTACATGAGCATATTGTGGCATACTTAGCTGAGCATGGGACAATGCTGGGGGACGACGACGACGATGAGGATGATGAGTAGATATGGCTGTGTTTTTGATCGATTTTGTTCATTTTGTTTTGTACATATGTGACATGTGTTACATTTATGGATTTGATACTTGTTTGTTGGTTGGGTTGTTTGATGGATTAGTGGATGTTTTGTTTGATGTACATGAATTGGTTGGGATGTTTTGTTTGATGTACTTATTTGTAGGTATGGTTTTGTAGTTTGATGAGATATTGGTGTTGGTTGATGAAATGGTTATGTAAATATTGATATTTGCGTTATATATTTGATTATGTGTGATATGTATGAGACTATACGATTCTTGCATTGGTAGTAGTTGTGAAATTGAGTATATATGTGTTGTAAATGAGGTGGATGAAGACTTGTGCGTTTGGATGGCCTAAGGAGGAGTTTAGTGCAGGAAATTGGACCTAGATTAGCGACGGCTAGCATCGACCGTCAGGTTAGCGACGACCGTCTGGTCCCAGGTTAGCGACGACTGGTGTCAGTTTGCGGCATCCCTTCAACTTCTAGGTGTTAGGAACTAGCGATAGTGGTTTTGATGACAACAACCTTTGTAACTTATTTTATTATAACTTATATATTAACACTATTATATAGATATATATATATATATATATGAATGTTATTATGCAGGATATATATAAGGCATGTACTGATTATTGAAGACTGTACAGTATAAAGATCAAGAATGAAGAAATCAAGTTTGAAGACTCATGAGTATCAAGATTTCAAGATAAGTGTCTAGTTTATTGTTAAAACTTCATAATAGCACGAAAATCTTCATTCCAAGTTTCATTTGGGATGAAACCCATTTCTATCTTCTTAGTGGCTTACAAACCCACGACAAGTAGCTTACAAACCTATGACAAGTGGCTTACAAACCCACGAACATCCTGGTTTTGTACAAGTTCTCGAGTCCTGGTGTGATGAGATATTCTGCAGGAAGAAGCTTGCAAAACTACTTCAAAATGGTTTTTTAAAATGATTTTCAAAACTGCTTTTCAAAATGTTTTAGCCTTAAAATATTCTTTGTTTTTGTTTTAAATAAACTCTTGTTTTAAAATTCATTAGTTTTTAAAACTATCTTCTGATCTTTTATAATATATATATATATATATACTTGAGATTTAAAATCAAAATTATATATACATTCTATTTTTTTTCTAATCTTCTTTATTTTAAAAACATAGGAAAATTAGTTTATTTTACTCCAGAATCATTTCATCTTGTTTTCCGTTCAAATACCATTTTCAAAACAAAGTTTACATTATTTTTAACTTAGGGATGTCGACATCATGGGATACCCCATGTCGACATGGTGGCCGTTAAATTCAAAAAGTTTCAATTTTCAAAAGAAGTGTCTATTCGTTTAAATCTCTTCACAAATGGTTATGACCGTTACTAGTCTATAAATAGCATTCACAAATGAATTTTCTAACTAACTATTTTCTTATTTTCTTCACTCCTTCTTCTCCACAAATCCATATTCTAAAATTTTCATATTTTTAAGATCGTGCCGAAATTCTTCCGAATTCTCAAGTGAATCAAATTAGAATATCATTCTTGTTTGGTTCTCTACCCTCTCTTGAAGATCAAAGTGCTATTCAGAGTTATAGGATCAATTTGTAATCAAAAGTTTATCAAGTCTCTCTATAAGGTGTGGTTGTGCCTGGAAATCAATTGGGTAATTTTGTGGCCCGTAAATCAAGAGAGTTTGCCCCGGACTCGTGAGACAGGAGGGTACCTCAAGGCTTTTAGAAATTAAGGATTGTAATCTCGACTTTGGTATAGTAAAAATCTGTATGAGGTGTTCTGCCTTGGTACAGGGCTGGATGTAGGGTAACTCCGAACCAGTATAAAATCCGGTGTGTTCTTTCCTTTTACTGCTTTTTATTTACTTTCTGCATCTGTGTTTGATTCCGTGATTGTTCTGTGATTAAGTTCTGCATTTTTTTGTGTCATGATTTTAATTTAGTCCATATAAGTCTTAGAATCCATTAAACACTATTCACCCCCCTATAGTGTTAAATTAGCCTTAAGATCCTTAATCCGCACTCCCTTTCAATTGGTATCGGAGCATAGATTATCATAGTTTTCATAATCTGAAACTTGAAAAGTTAAAAATGGCATTTTTAGGAAATTTTGTTAATACTAGTTTAAATTTATGCTTTTCATCAAAGTATCATAGATCTGCATATAGTTTTTATGAAAAATCAAGTTATCTACCGAATTGGTTTGTTATGCAGGAACATACATGTTACATGGCTTTTGAAGAATCAACAACCAATGGACAAACTGTGCAAATTGAGAAAGATAAATGGATACTTGATAGTGGTTGTTCAAGGCATATGACTGGAAATCCCGAGATACTCAATGGCATTATATATCAAGATGGTGGATTGGTCAACTTTGGAGACAACTCAAAAGGATATGTCATTGGCATCGGCAATGTCGGTAATTCTAAAACTCCTTTTATTTTTGATATTTTGCTAGTTAGGAATTTAAAACATAATCTTCTTAGTATAAGTCAACTATGTGATAAAGGATTTAAAATTAAATTTGGAAAAGATAAGTGTCACATCGAAGTTAATAAGTCAAATATTATCTTTGAAGGAATTAAGAAGAAAAACATTTACATCCTTAGTACGAAAGTTTCAAATGATAACTTATGTCTTTTGGCTAATACAAGTGACCCTTGGATTTGGCATAAAAGATTTGATCATTTAAATTTCAAACTATTATCTAGGTTATCAAAACTTGACTTATTTAGAGGTCTTCCCAAGTAAAACTTTAAAGTGGATAGTATATGTGATGCTTGCCAATTAGGAAAACTTAAGAAACGTTCATTTAAACTAAAAGATATGATTTCTACTTCTAAACCTCTAGAATTACTTCATTTAAAAAAAGGTCCATCTCAAGTTCAATCAAGTAATCATAATAAATATGTTTTTGTAATTGTAGATGATTATTCTAGATATACTTGGACAATTTTTCTTAAACTTAAAAGTGAAGCTTTTGAATTATTCAATAATTTTGCTTAAAGAATTAAAAATCAATTTTCTTTAAAAATAAAAACTATTCGTAGTGATCACGGTGGAGAATTTGAAAATGAAAATTTTGAGAATTTCTGTAATCAAAAAGGAATTATTCATAATTTCTCTTTTCCAAGAACTCCACAACAAAACGGAGTGGTAGAACGTAAGAATAGAACGATTCAAGAGTGTGCTAGAACAATACTTTCTGATAGTAACTTACCTAAAAACATTTGGGCTGAAGCAGTCGCTACAGCTTGTTATATAATAAATAGAATTTTAATTAGACCATTAACTAATAAAACACCGTATGAATTACTTTACAATAAGAAACCCATGGTAGCTTATTTTAAAGTTTTTGGTAGTAAGTGTTTTATTCTTAATACAAAAGATAATTTAGATAAATTTGAATCTAAATCCGACAAAGATATCTTTATCGGATATTCTAATAGAAGTAAAGCATTTAGAGTTTATAATTTAAGAACTAACACTATTGAAGAAACAATGCATGTATCTTTTGATGAAAATTTTAAAGATACTATGCAAATAGAAGATGAAGAAGATTTTGTAACTTTAAATAATGAACCTAATGAAACTAATTGTGAAATCATTCAACCTAATAAAAGAATTAGACTATTAAAAGACCATCCTGTAGAAAATATACTAGGAAATATTGAATCTATAGTTAAAACAAGAAATCAACTAAATAGTATGAGTAATGTAGCTTTTATATCAACTATTGAACCTAAAAATCCAAAGGAAGCATCATCTGATGATTCATGGATTCTTGCTATGCAAAAAGAATTGAATCAGTTCACCAGAAATGATGTTTGGGAACTTGTTCCTAGACCTGAGGATAAAAGTATAATTGGAACAAAATGGGTTTATAAAAATAAAATAAATGAACTTGGTGAGGTCGTGAGAAATAAAGCTCGTTTAGTCGCGTAAGGTTATTATCAAGAAGAAGGAATTGATTATGACGAAACTTTTGCACCCGTAGCAAGACTAGAAGCTATCAGGATTCTACTTGCTTTCGCAAATTACAATAATTTCAAGTTATATCAAATGGATGTTAAAAGTGCTTTTCTAAATGGTTTTGTAAAAGAAGATGTTTATGTTGAACAACCTCCACTTTTTGAAAATAATGAATTTCCAAATCATGTATATAAACTAAAGAAAGCTTTATATGGTCTGAAACAAGCTCCTAAAGCCTAGTATGAAAGACTAAGATCTTATTTACTACAACTGGTTTTGAAATTGGTAAAATAGATACAACTCTTTTTATTAAAAGAAACAAAAATGATATTCAACTAGTACAAATATATGTAGATGATATAATATTTGGGTCAACTAATAACATAATGAATAAAGAATTTTTAGATATAATGACTAAAGAATTTGAAATGAGTCATATGGGAGAACTAAGCTTCTTCTTAGGACTACAAATCAAACAATTAGATAAAGGAATTTTCATTAGTCAAGAAAAATATTTAAAGGATTTAATTAATAAATTTGGATTGACCACTTCTAGTGGGAAACCAACTCCAATGACAACTAATGTAGCTTTAAGTAAAGAAGATAAATCAAAAGATGTTGATCAAAAATTATATAGGGGAATGAATGTTCGCTGCGTTATATAACAACAACAAGTCGTCCTGACATCATGCATAGTGTCTGTTTCTATGCAAGATACCAATCTCAACCTAAAGAAACTCACTTAAAAGCTGTTAAAAGAATTTTAAGATATGTAAAACATACTTTTGATTATGGTTTATTTTACCCTAAAAATGATGTATTTGATTTAATTTCATATTGTGATGCTGATTACGCTGGTTGTAAATCAGACCGAAAAAGTACAAGTGGAACTTGTCACTTTCTAGGACATTCTCTGGTTTCCTGGTTTAGTAAGAAGCAAAACATTGTATCCTTGTCAACAACAGAAGCAGAATATATATCTGCTGCTTTGGCTTGTTCTCAAGTTATATATATGCAACAAACTTTAAAAGATTTTGGATTAACTATAAGTAAATCACCAATTTATTGTGATAATACTAGTGCAATAAACTTATCTAAAAATCCAACTCATCATGCAAGAACAAAACATATTGATATTAGACATTATTTTCTTAGAGATAATATAAGCAAAGAAGTCATAACTCTTGAATATATTAATACTGAAAAACAAAATGCTGATATATTAACCAAACCATTAAATGAACAAAACTTTACTAAATTTAGAAGAGAATTAGGTATATGTTCATTAACTGAAATATAAATTATAAATAATACAAGTATAGTTAATAATTAATATAAATAAAAATTTCTCAAAAATTGAACTAGGTATGTCGACATGACCCATCCCCCTATGTCGACATACAGGCCGAGATTTTCAAATTTAAATTTCCCTCTAAAATTAGTTATTTGGTTATATATTTATATATTTCGACTTTTACTCCTTTTCTCTGTTCTATTCTCTGTAATAAACTTCTAAAACAGTAAATTAATGGCTTCCTCTTCTGATAATGAACCTTCTTCACCCACTTCTCCTTATTCTGGCCCTTTTCAACGTTCCACTCACGTACGAGTCATCAAATTACAAGAGAAGGTGAAAGATTTGCTTCAAATGATGATGGAAATTCAAGTGAGTCAACTGCGAATGGCTAGAGAACAAGATAGGCAAGGCAGAATTCTTAGGAATTTACAAAAATTCCTTATGGATAACCATGCCAATCCCATTGTCATTGAAGAATCATCACAAGCCATGGATTTTGAAAAAGAAGAGCCTCTAGAAGAACCACAAGAAGATCAAGAAGAAGAACATCCTTTGTCGAATCCGGATGTTCATACGGACGAAGACGATGGTGTGATTTGCGTTGAAGTGGTCCTTTTTGACGCTAATTGGAACTTGGTCGAACAACGTGGAAATTTTTGTCTCCACTATCCAAATTGTTCGGTCCATAAATCACCAATAGTTAAGGGTCCTCGTTAAGTGTTTTTCGTTTTTGTTTTTCTCCTTCTTAATTATATATTGGTTTGTTAATTTGTATATAAAGTGTTATCTTCGTCAATGTTCTTCTAAAAACAATCTTTGGCGTATAAAATCTTGAATTCCATTTAACTTAGGATGTTATATTTCACTCATACATAGTTATTATTCTTATGTCATATGTTTGTTTATCTCATTTTCTATTAAGTTCAAGGTTTATAGGTTATTGTTTTGTTGATGACAAAAGGGGAGAATTTATATAAAATAGTAGGCTTGGAGTAAGGGGGAGTTGTTAGTGTAAGGGGGAGTTATGGTATGATCGAAGTGGTAAGTATATTTTATAAGGTTGTCATCACCAAAAAGGGGGAGATTGTTAGGAACTGGAGATAGTGGTTTTGATGACAACAACCTTTGTAACTTATTTTATTATAACTTATATACTAACACTATTGTATAGATATGTATGAATGTTATTATGCAGGATACATATAAGGCATGTACTGATTATTGAAGACTGTACAGTATAAAGATCAAGAATGAATAAATCAAGTTTGAAGACTCATGAGTATCAAGATTTCAAGATAAGTGTCTAGTTTATTGTTAAAACTTCATAATAGCACGAAAATCTTCATTCCAAGTTTCATTTGGGATGAAACCCATTTCTATCTTCTTAGTGGCTTACAAACCCACGACAAGTAGCTTACAAACCTACGACAAGTGGCTTACAAACCCACGAACATCCTAGTTTTGTACAAGTTCTCGAGTCCTGGTGTGATGAGATATTCTGCAGGAAGAAGCTTGCAAAACTACTTCAAAATGGTTTTTTAAAATGATTTTCAAAACTGCTTTTCAAAATGTTTTAGCCTTAAAATATTCTTTGTTTTTGTTTTAAATAAACTCTTGTTTTAAAATTCATTAGTTTTTAAAACTATCTTCTGATCTTTTATAATATATATATATATATACTTGAGATTTAAAATCAAAATTATATATACATTCTATTTTTTTTTCTAATCTTCTTTATTTTAAAAACATAGGAAAATTAGTTTATTTTACTCCAGAATCATTTCATCTTGTTTTCCGTTCAAATACCATTTTCAAAACAAAGTTTACATTATTTTTAACTTAGGGATGTCGACATCATGGGATACCCCATGTCGACATGGTGGCCGTTAAATTCAAAAAGTTTCAATTTTCAAAAGAAGTGTCTATTCGTTTAAATCTCTTCACGAATGGTTATGACCGTTACTAGTCTATAAATAGCATTCACAAATGAATTTTCTAACTAACTATTTTCTTATTTTCTTCACTCCTTCTTCTCCACAAATCCATATTCTAAAATTTTCATATTTTTAAGATCGTGCCGAAATTCTTCCGAATTCTCAAGTGAATCAAATTAGAATCTCATTCTTGTTTGGTTCTCTACCCTCTCTTGAAGATCAAAGTGCTATTCAGAGTTATAGGATCAATTTGTAATCAAAAGTTTATCAAGTCTCTCTATAAGGTGTGGTTGTGCCTGGAAATCAATTGGGTAATTTTGTGGCCCGTAAATCAAGAGAGTTTGTCCCGGACTCGTGAGACAGGAGGGTACCTCAAGGCTTTTAGAAATTAAGGATTGTAATCTCGACTTTGGTATAGTAAAAATCTGTATGAGGTGTTCTGCCTTGGTACAGGGCTGGATGTAGGGTAACTCCGAACCAGTATAAAATCCGGTGTGTTCTTTCCTTTTACTGCTTTTTATTTACTTTCTGCATCTGTGTTTGATTCTGTGATTGTTCGGTGATTAAGTTCTGCATTTGTTTGTGTCATAATTTTAATTTAGTCCATATAAGTCTTAGAATCCATTAAACACTATTCACCCCCCCTCTAGTGTTAAATTAGCCTTAAGATCCTTAATCCGCACTCCGTTTCACTAGGATGTTGCCATGTGTCCACTTAGCCATCACTAACAGTCGCTAATATGGCGATGGAGCCGTTGCTAGAGCCGTCACTTTCTGTGTTGGTGACGGGGTAAAAAGCAACGGCTAGCGATGGCCGCCGATGCCTTTCAAACATCGCTAAATGAAGCCGATCTTATAGTGGAGGATATTCCAAGTAGAGTTTTTGTAAATCTCTAAGAAAACAATATCCTGCTAATTTTGAAGACTTCAAAATTGATGTCTTTTGAAGATAAAATCTTCTTTGTTTAACATATTGGCTTAATGGTCTCTATAAATAAGTTGATTTGATGAACAGTCACTCTGTGATAATATAATAAAACGAACCTAAGCATAAAAAACAAGACTAAAATAAATGTTTACAAAATCAATATATTATTGCATGTTTACAATTATTCAGCTGGTTCATACAAAATAGACTTAGAAAATAATTCAGAGACAAATTTGTTCTTATAATACTTAAATTTTTTAGGAGGGAGATCTTGGGGAATGGATCTGACCCGTAGTAAGTTCTAACAAGCTCCACGGTGCTGGTCAGATCCGAATTCATCCAAGTATCTCTTGTGATAACGCCAAATAGACCCCCACTAAATTCACCTAAATATGAAAAGTCAACGATTGAGTGTCTACAGTAGGCCTTATATAAGAAGTAGACTAAAATATCCCTCTCTTCAATCAACATCCAAAATAAGTTAACTCCCAATTTTCTTTTAAGAGAGCGTCATAGTGAAGGTGCGCTCTCTTTAGTAGGGGGTAGCTTTTTGATGCTTAAAAGATGCCAGCACTGATGCACTTTTATCAAGCTTATGACATTTATCGAAAAGTACATTGTGCTCCTTTATTTGCTTGTCTAACTCCCTATATAATCTGTTTATCTCTGTTTGTTTTATTTCGAGTTTGGTTTTATAAGGGAGGGCCGATTTCTTCCTTATCTAAAATGAATGATTTACACTATTAATATTTTCGAAGTAAAATGTGTTTATACAGAGAATCCCATACCTGAGATATCGAGACAGAGGTCTGAGGAATCTGCTTTTTTTCTCTTGGTTCTTCGACATTAGTAGAACCAGGATCCTTTTGAGGAGCAGAGGGGTAGCAGATTCTAGTGGGATAGCTTCGTGAGGAGATGGCCCTTTTTCAAAGGCTCTTGTATTATCATCTCTATCTTTATCAGAAGCTTCAGTGTGGCCTCCTCCATCACCACCTGAACCTTGGCCGCCATCATTGTTGCCATCATCGTCATCATTATTATCATTGTCGTCGTCGTCATTATTGTTGCCCTCTTCCTCGGCAATGTCATCCTCGTCGCCTTTATCCTCCGAGTCAAATTCAACCTCAAAAGAAGGAACGTCGAAAGAAAGAATCAATTTCTTCCTTTTCAACAGCTTCAGTTCCCTGCTTCATCTAGTTTATTTTGCCCATAACTCTATCTACGAGGCTGGAGCCTAGCGAGGAAAAACTGAGCTCAGGGCATTTACCGATATTATCTGCATAGGCAAGCATCAAAGCATCTTCAAAGGAGCTCAACATGATCTCTTCAAGGGTATTGTCGAGAAGCTAAGATGCTCGATGTTTGGGGTCCGAAATGGTATCGATAGAAAGTTTCATGGAAGCCTTCTTTCTCCTCAACTTCTCTTTCAGAGATGCATTTTCCATGGCCAGTAGGGCCTTCTCCTTATTAAGTTCTTTGACTGTTAGTTGCATTGTGAAGTTCTCATCAACAAGGAGTTGACGAGCCTTTCTTTCCTCTAAAATAGAATATTCCTCTAAATCAAGTTCTTAATCACTCCAGTTTAGAGGTTGCTTCATCTTTTTCCATAGAAAGAGAAGAAACTTGGTCCTTTAAAGCAAAAATCTCCTCCTGGAACTTGGAGGACTCAACGGAAGATTTGGATACCTACTCATGCAAAACTAGCCAACTCTTGGAAATCTGAAAGAAGAAATATAACACAAGTCAGAAATTTAAAGAAGAATGGCAATGATAAAGTCAAAGGAAAAGAAGCTTACCAAGAATTGTTGTTCTATCAAGGAACAGTAATGTCCCGCCAAGTCAGGAACAGAAGAAGGCAGCTGGATAGAGGAAAAGGTCTCAGAATTTAAGATAGACCGGGGTATCTCTTCAAAATTGATGGAAGGAGAAGAAGATGAAGGCTTCGGAGAAATGTGCTTTTGAGTGGGGGTCACCTTCAAAGCTTGTTGCATCTGTTCGAGAGCAGCTAGAGAGCTCGAGACTGTGATACATGAAAGAGGATCGACTGCGGATGGAGTCTGCTCGGATTTATCCTTAGGAGCTTCAACAGTGGGCCCTCTGGTGCTTTATCAAGAGATAACAATTCCTCCTCTTCTGAATCTGGAACGTTAACTACCTTAGTTATCTTCAAAGGTAGTTTCACTTCAATTGATTGTGCCAAGTTCCTCTTGATTGTTATTTTAGTTCTGGCAAGAGATTGAACAATGGAGGGTGCACGATAAGTAGTAGGAGGAGGAGCTGGACCACTAACAGACTTTTTAACTTGAGGAGCAACTGGAAAGAATTCAAGCAGATTAAAAATCAGCGGAATAATTTGAAAAAACAACACAGTAATTCATAACAAGTGCAGTGTTTATCACATACCAGAGTGGTCAGCACAGATGGGTGACGTGGGAGAGAAATTTGATGGGTCTACCAAAGAAAGGAAGCATTTGCTTCGGGAGGTATGTTGGACAGAAGGAGGATTGCCGAGGATCCTTTGGCCTGCCACTAGAAGAGAGTGCTTTCGTAAATTTGTTGGAGTTAATAGCATCAATCTACTCCCAATTTGGCTTGAGGCCCCAATCAGAGACTCTAATATTCTCTTGTCTTCCTCACTTAACTCTTTAACATGGGATCCTGACAAAAGCAAAGATTAGACAAGAAAAACCACTGAAATAGAAGGAAAATAATGAAAATCTGGACTTACGGAGGGTAGAGAAAGTCCCACTGATATTTTGGAAGCACTTAATGAAGAAGAACTGGTTCTCCCAGTCTCTAAACTTGTTAACCCCTTCTAATATTAGCTTTTTCTGGGGGTTTGCTCTAAATATTTGGCTGTTGAGATTGCTAAGCTTGACCAACTAGACCAAGTGGTTCAACACTTCAGCATTTAGAGAGGGGAGCTAGACTCCAATGCCATCATCTCCAAAGACAGGAGGTAGGTGTAAACGTTCGGGGACAGTTGGATGGGAGCGATCCCGAGATAAGAAAGAAACTTGGACAAGAATTCCAGGAAAGAGAGAAATCCTCCATGCCATATATGGATGGCAGTATAAGCAAAGAACTCTTCAAAAGGATTGTTGATGGTATCTGTTTCCCTAGGAGGAATGGCTTCTACACTAGTAATGTCGTAGTCACTAAAGATGGCATCTACTTCGTCTTGAGTATATATGAGTGAATGCTTGGATGTGGCTTTAGCCTTTTTTCGAGAGCTCATGGTTCTGCCAGGTGAAAACATTTCAATTAAAATTCCCATTTTATTATGAACTAAATATTTTTTCAAGACTTGGGAAAAACCTGCTATGGCAACCAAAACATAAAACCAAATATGGAACTTCAAATTCTTGGGAGAGAGTTAAAGTTTAAAATCAAAACTTAGAGCTTTCGACTGAGTCGAAAGGGAAGGATAAATTAACCTTTAACAGACACCTTTCGATAATGACAAAAGCTTACATATGAACATCCACTGAGCTTTTGACAAGGTTGAAAGGAAGGGTTGGAGTATATATCCTATCGACACCCGTCAATAATGCTGAAGGCTCAATGAAAAACCAAGTTGTTAAAAGAAAATAGTTAAAGCTAACTTAAAAACTTGAGCAAAGTATATACAACTAGTATTCCATAAACAAGATAATAAGACCCTTCGATACTTTCGGAACCTATGACTTGAGTTTTTCTAGGGGATATATGAATGTCGTTGAAACCTTATATACTCATTGAGTCGAAAGGTCCTAAGTTAAAATCATGTGAACTTAGAACGTTTCGACAGTGCTGGAGAAAGGTGATTGTAAAAAGGTTTCGACTCATTAGTTACATGAGGTTTCGATAGGGTCGAAAGGAAGTTATGGTTTCGAAAGCATACTAAAAAAGAAAGGATGTCAATCAGCACAAAGTTTTCGATTAGGTCGAAACATTTTGCTTTCGAGGGAGTTAACTACGTGCCACTTCACTATATAGCTTTTGAAAAAGTCAGTTAAATTAGCATCACAACACCATTAGACCCCATTGAAAGAGGTTAAGAAAGAAAAATTAAAGTTGCCACCTTAAACCCTTTCGAAGGGGTAGAAAAGTAAATTTATGGCGCCGGTTTAAACCGTATAATTCAAAGCTTCCGGGCGAAGAATACAGATGGTTCTTTCTTCCCTAAACCTAATTCCAAATTCAGGGATTCAAAAAAAAATAAAAAAGCTAATAAACCAACAAATCAAAACCATCAAACCAATTGATTTCAATATTAATTAACCCTCTTAAATCTCGCAGTTTATAAAACGAGAATTTAAATTCTCTTACAAATAACAATAATCATGAACACTGAATCTGGGTTCAAAACGAGAGATGAATTTCATCGATTCATGAAACTGAATCACAAAATTCACTCAAATGGATCAAAGTTTAAAACCTAAGCAATTTCCAAAAAGTTGAAACAAAATCCTAAATCTCGATTGAACACGATATAGAACAGAAATCCCAATTGTGAGATTCGAAAATAAACTAAAACTTATCATGAAATAATAAAAGAAAGAGATGAAGATTACAAGGGTAAAAATGACTTTAACTTACGAATCTGGTTTCTTCTTAGATTAAAGAAAAGGAATTTAAGAATTTTAGAACTTCTTACTTTCACTCGAGAATTTAATTTGATTACATAAAAGTGAAAGGGGAAGAGGAAGAAGATGTACTTTATAAGAAAAGTCAAAGAAGGCAATGGGCCATTGGACCAGATTTAAATAACGGCTTAGATTTACGCGGGAAGACCAAGAGGCGGGAAGTTCCTAGGTTTTGACAAAGTTTACTTAGGAAGTCAAGTGCACCCTTCGCCCCGGGGGGGGGGCAAATGTTACTACCAAAAATTTCTTTCAACTTAGTCGAAACCTATTTGAGTAGAAGATAAAGAAGAACAAGAAAAAAAGACTCCAACCAAACCTTTCGAAAGAGTCAAAGGGATGCTACCATCAAAGGCAAGAAGATTCATCGCCTTTCGAAGGGGTCAAAGGAGTCGAAAGCACCCTTCCGCCTTCAGTGACCACCTTTCGAAGTAGGTGATTCCACATGATTGAAGACCTTTCGAATGAGTTGAAGCAACACCTTTCGAAAATAATAAAGGACAACCCTTC
This sequence comes from Allium fistulosum, assembly GCA_030737815.1. Lineage (NCBI taxonomy): Eukaryota > Viridiplantae > Streptophyta > Magnoliopsida > Asparagales > Amaryllidaceae > Allium > Allium fistulosum. Next base: position 539,234,066 of record CM060904.1, read on the forward strand.
AAGTTCGCGCCAAACCTTTCGAAACCAAAGGTTTCACCTTCACTCAAACAACTCGAAAGCATATATTGGTCTGAACAACCCTTTTGAAAGCTAAACCAAGCCTTTCGAATCGGTCGAAGCCATATTGTCTAGGGAGGTTCCACATTAAGTCACATTCAAGAGTTCGGAAGCAACCAATAGCATCGAAACCATCAGCAACTCAACATCTTTGAAACCACTAGATAAAGCCTATTGACAGAGTCGAAAGCTGTTACAAAGCAACATAGAGAAGGAAAGCGCAACTGCTCCTTTCGGCAGAGGCGGAAGCATTCCAATGTCAACACGGCAGCCACCTTTCGACCAGTTCAGAAGCATTAGGGTCGAAAGGTGCTGACCCACATCTATAAATAAGACCCAAGGGGTGTGGTTTAGTGGATCCGAATTTTAGTCATTATAAGCTTGTATTTTCTTAATCCAATGAGCTGTAAAACCCTAAATTCTAAATTGATTTGGGGATATTGAGTAATACAATCTCCTTTGGCCTAAGATAGGGAAGTCTTTAGTATTTCTAATTACTTTACTATTTCTCAAGCTTTTATTAGATCTAACCTTATGTTACAAGTATCGACCGTATCGAAAGGTCCCTTTCGACCCGATCGAAACCTGTCATATTCAAGTGACTGCAACAAAATACTTAAGGCTAACTTCTGGGCTTCTGCTTTCGACAAGGTCGAAACCTAATCTCCATTCATTTAAACCTTAGAAACCCTAACCTAATACAAGGTGCCAAAAGATCAAGCTTTCGACAAGGTCGAAATGCCAATTCTAGATTCTTGGTCCAAGTCTTAACACCTAATCAACTTCAGTTTCGAAAGGGTCAAAACCTCAGTTATAGATTCTTGGATAAAGTCTCAACCACACAACAACTAAAGCCTTCGACTAGGTCGAAACCTACCAAGGCAGACCTTATCCAGGGCATCTTAACTGAATTGAAATAGGAGCTTTTGAAGGAAAATCCACACTATTTCAGCAAGGTCGAAAGGTCGTTAAGTGAAGGAATTAGCTGTTTCGATTGGATCGAAAGGTCGACCTAAATAAATTTTTACTACAGCAACCTTCTCGAAAGGATACTAAAGTAAATACATACATTTCATTCTCCTCTACTCATCTAAAAGAAACCACAAGGAATTGACTTTGTCCTTAAATTCTACTTTGGGGTGTTGACAAGATTTCTTGTTAACAGTAAGTATTTTAGAGAATATTTTTATGAAATGTCTATATTTTTGTATTTATATTTTAATTACTTTCACTGTGAGGTATGAAAGTATAGAATTTCTTAGAACTATATCTTTGTAATTATGCTCTTTAATGTTTAAAAAGTCCAACGGTTCATATTTTCTCGATATGATTCATGTCAGAAAGTGCCGGTTGTTACTGGGAAGGTAAGATGAACAAGAAAAATAAGATGACCGATGACAAGGGTGCATGTCACCATTGCCACAAGAAAAGCCACTGGAAAAGAAACTATCATGATTACTAAAAGATTGTTGCATAAAGAAAGAAGAATGGTTCTACAGCTTTGTCAGGAACATTTATGATTCAAAATTGTTTTGTAATCAATAACATGTCTTGGGTCATAGATATTGGATCTAGAATATATGCAATTCGTTATAAGGGCTTAGAAACTGGCGTCGCTTGGCAAAAGGAGCGATGAGGCTCCAAGGTGCTGATGGATCTATCGTAGATACAACGACAATAGGAGATTATCATTTATGTTTGCCTACTGGAGTAGTTTTGATATTAAATAATCATTATTTTGTAAAAGACTTTATTTGGGGGATTATTTCTGCTTCTAGATTGTTTGAGACCGGATATAAATTTAATTATGCAAATAAAGTCTACGATGGTGTTCTTGAAAATGACATTTATATGATCAATACTAATTGTGAATGTTCTGTAATTAATTCTTCTAACAAAATAAATAATTGTTATCTTTGGCATTGTAGGCTATGTCATATTAGCGAGAAAAGACCACAAAAACTGAAAACTGAAGATTTTCTCCCATTACATGATTCTGAATCATTTAACACGTGTGAGTCGCGTCTCAAAGGTAAAATGATCAAGCACCCCTTTCAGTGGCCCGTTGCCTATAATCACCTAGAATAATAGTTTTTACTTTGTTACCTTCATTTTAACAACCCCGCTTTCTACACCGTAATAATAAATAAATTTAGTTAAAATACAAATATTTGAATTCAAATTTTAATAAATATTACTTTGGATATAAACGTTTACTTAATTAAAATTTATTTAATAAAATATTTATTTGTTACAATATGTATAAGCTTTCAAAATCAACTTTCGGATCATCAATATGTAGAGTGTGACATAGGTTTTATAGCAATTTTTCTAAAGATATTGATTTAGAAATTAATTAAAAAATGCAGGTCCACTTAAGAAAACAACGTTTTTAGCATAGAAAACGATAAAATTTTATAAAAATCTTTACATAAAATTCTTTGTTTATGTTCTTAGCTTTCCGGAAAATGCAAGATCGTCAAAATCAGACAACCTGTTCAAAAGTTTTAGTCAAAACACTTAGGTTCTAAAACTCTAAAATTAATTATCCTGGCCATTTTTTTGATTTGAATTCAAATTGATTTTAACACTAATAAATTTCAAAATTTTCAAAAGTGACGATACAAAGGTTATTATATATTAAAATATCTTTCAATTGAAAAATGAATCGTCAAAATCGGACAGCTAAATCAAAAGCTATGTCCACATATATCCATTTTATTACATTTAATTAGTTTATTATGTAGCTTATAGTTACTTGAATATCACTAATTAGCAGTATTGATTAAATACTAAATAATTATAAATCAGTGTGTATTGTTTACCTGGTGTAACAAATGTGATGAATGAAGGTAACTTGCTTACTCTAACAAAATAAATTTAATTTCCTACCTTAACTTGCATACTACTACTTATGTTTGATCCTAACGCATGCACTGTAGTGTTTGAAGAGATATTATTTGCACCAGGCTTATCCCATATGTTAGTATATCTTAGTTACTGATTTTGATGACAACAACCATATAAAATATAGGTACTAATGTTTTTCCAGGTTATATAGTATATAGTTCAGAATATTATAGAGGTGTTGAATCGAAGTCTGTGCTGTATAAAAACTCAGGATAAAAATTTGAAGACTCATGAGTTCAAAAACAAAGATATGAAGAGATCAAGATTATAATTTAGTGTTTAGGGTCATTAGTATATGTTATTAAAGTCCTTGATAGCAATTTCTGATCTCTATCTCCAATTTCTAATCTTTGATATTTTGATCAAAAATAAATTATTTCAATTTTCAAAAAATTTATTTTAAATATTTTATAAAAGTTTTTGAGTTAAAAAATATTTAAATACTAGCTATGTTCAAACTATTTTACAAAGTATAGAATTTTCAAAACATTTTAAAGAAAACATTCTTCAATTTTAATTAACAATATGTCGACATACTTGCCACCAAATTGTTTTTAAATTTTTGAATGGAAGTGTTTTTTGGACCTTTCACAAATGGATACATCTGTTCATTCACTATATAAAGGGGAGTGCAAAATGAATTTTCATTAACTAATAACTTACTTTCCTCTCACTCCTTACTCTATTGAAGAATATACTCTATTCTATTCAAAATCATATAGAATCAATTCATACTTCATTGTATTGATTCACTACTACGTACTTATTGTTTTGCAAGCATATCTCTCTCATTTCAAAGATCAAAGTGCTATCAAAGAGGCTATAGGATCCATTGTATCCAAAATACAACTATTTACCTTTGGAAAAACATCAACTCTACTCTTGTTTGTGTGGATATGTTTGTAGCCCGTTCAAATCAAGTGGGTGTGCTTAGTAGCCCAATAAATCTACAGAATGATCTTATAGCCCAGTAAATTGAGAGAGTTTGCCTCGGACTCGGAATATAGGAGGATGTGTCTCGTAGCCTTAAAATCGAGATTTTATTCTAGTTTGCCTTCTACCTGGTTTAAAGTTGGCATTTGAAAAGAAACATGTATAAGCAATTGTACGGGACTGGATGTATGTAATCCAAACCAATATAAAATTCCTAGTGTCTTCTCTCTTGCTTTACTTTATAGCTTTCATATTTATCTGTGATTGCATTTGTGACTGATTGTTAATATAAATCTGTGTTGTTAATCTATGATTTGATATTAATCTTGAAAGAATTTTAAAAAGATTTACATAAATTAGAAAATACTACTCACCACCCCTCTAGTGTTAAATTAGCTTTAAGATCCATAATTCTACAACTCACACCATATGGAACATGTCGTTTTCCGCAACTCACACCATATGGAACAAGTTATTTTCTACACTATATTTGCAAAAACAACATCAACAAAGAGGAAACCAAAACTACCAAAAATTAATTCCAAACTACTAGACACATGAATCAAGTTTTTGTTCTTTTTGGATGCACAAGTACTTGCCATGTAACCTAAGATTTAGGACTAAGATTCTAGTATAAGAAATTTATGATCATGAAATGCACCAAAGCTACTCTTAGTTGACTCAACAATTTATGCAAGTTCCAACTAGTCCATAGTTTAAATGAACAAAGCTTGAAAAAGATATGAAAATGTTAAAACTCAAACCAAATCTATCATTAATAATAAAAAAATTAATTAGTAGCTTTGCAGCAAAAATGCAAGTCCTATTATTTTATTAAGAAAACACGAGTTGAGTATAGAGAAAATCAATTAGAATTGAAATAAAGTCCTTTTATTTCCTTCTTTTCTTTGTTAATGATATTTTCCTTATAGTTAGTTGTGCAATATCATTAAGCCACTTGCATCAAAGGGTATTTAGTAACACAAAATTACTTTCATTACTCTAAAATGAATAGTTTTGATTATCAAACTAGAATAGAAAATAAGTTAACCTCAAAATCATTAGATTGTTCGATCCATTAGGCAAGTGCTTAGACCCTCACTTTGTGTCAGGCTTCATGTATATTATACCAGGAACATAAAAAATGTTTTAGCAGTAATCATCCCAACAAGAAAATACAGAAGTCCAAGCGCAGTGAAACAACATTTCATTTAACTACAAATTAAATAATACATAAACATCCACATGTAATCAGGACTGATGGTGTTGAGTTTAATTAGTACAAGCTAGAAGCCTGTAACCAATAAATGAGTACATACATGGTTTAGTCTTTAACTATTTGACTTAAGAGAATAATTAGAGTGTAAATGGAACTATCATTAAGATTTTCTTTTCTATTAAGTTAATGACCACTAAACTTTAGCCTGATTACAACACTTTATGTTAGTTTCTTATATGTTACCTGATTGAACCAAGCTTTATTAATTATTCCAAATGAATTAAAAATTTCATTGTTGTTCATCAATGATTTAAACTTTGCGGTTTTTTAACATTTATTTCCAAAAACTTATTTCTCACTTCTTCTTTTTTCCATAATATTTATATTTTCCAATGTATTTATTCCTTTCAAATATGCTTCAAAGCAATTTTCTCCTCTACACATATGTGTGTGTGTATTCTATTATAAAATTTCACATTTGCTTCTTTTCCTCAATTCAAAACCATCTATTATATCTATAGATATGTCATTAGAAAATGCTTTTAAATTCAACTTTAACAAGTGTATTATTATATATATAATTCCCAAACTTAACTTATAATAAAATATACAATGTCATCGTGCCACAAGATTTTAGCGATTCGTCTTGCTAATTGGCTCCAATTTGACTATCCAGAATTTTATATCAACAATGTCTCACTATTATCTTGACTACTCACTAATCCCGTGGCTGCATACATTGTTCGAAAATATTTAAAATTTAGAAACCAATGTTTTCATTTTACTAAATTAACACATTCAAGTGTTTTGAAATTCCTATCGATACGTTAGCTACTCACATCGACCAAAATTCATAAACCTCTTAACGGACCAATCAACACAAAATATACCATCAAAATTCTTTTTAACCACTTTAGAAAATAATATTCATACTTTCTCAAAATCATTTACTTGCTTGTATGAAAATATTAAATTATGATGTCACATATATACACATCCATTTATCAACCATCTGCAATCAAAATAATTCATAATAACATATCAATTATTTACAACAGTAAGCAACCATTCAATACTTATTACATCTTATTTTATTTATAAGTATATTTTCATATTCCAAATTTAATTAGATATTTATAATTTATCCTTTTATATATAACATTACTATTATTCACTTAAACATGTTTATTATTCCCCAGCGGTTCTATTTTAGAGAAACCGTTGGCTCTTACTAATAATTGGGTTCGTCCAAACTCAAATGGGTTTATAAATTCTTTGAGTGATTACTTCTTATTCAGTTCTCACATTCTAGACTAAGCATAAAAAAACAAACATTAATACAATAATATAAAAATTCTAGACTAAGCATAAATAAAAACAAACTTTAAGACAATAGTATAAAGTTTAATCAAACAAGAAAATAATTGTCTTCAACGAAAAGCATCTTCTAGCTTCTGTTGTGCACTCTGATCACTACTGGATCCTTCCATTCAAACTTGCTTCATCACAAAATACATTTTACAGTGAGACAAGTACACAGAAGAAGGTAGAGATAAGGATAATAGATAGTACAAAAATAATAAATACGTCCCTAGATGGTTACCCCAATAATCATTATGTACTCCTATTATCTCATTTTATATATATGGTGACTACCAAGCTTTAAGCCTTGCCTCTATACCTATACTGCTAAAAAGTATTACCAAGTGATAATGTTCAGTAATATAGAGAATTAGGTTTGTTAAGAGAGACCTAATGTGAATAGTACATTGAGCTAATACTGACATGTCGTTCTTACCAAAATTTGGGGATCTGAACTGAATAATTGATGTGTACCGTCTCGACAAAAAGCAATAAACACAGAGGTTAAAATAAATCAGAATAATATACAATATCAGTTATAGAATCACAGATCATAGATGAATAATATGCATCATATATAACTATAAAAGTATGAGTGCACAAAATGATAACACTAGACCCACATATCTAATATATACAATATCACATCCAAAACCAGTACAAGGCTACTATCTAAAGTAATACACATAGCATCCCATACGAAATATATCCATAGACGCACACACACATGAGGTAAACTCAAACTGTCAAAAATAGTTTATCCGCATGCTAACACACATGTCCAAGGTCAGTGTAACAACCGGGATTTTTGTAAATTTTAATTATCGACAAATTGACGATTTAATCTAGTTGACAATTGATATTGAGTTTTAAATTGTATTTTAAATTCTTTAATAAAATTGTTAATCATTGTTTGGGGATTTTAAATCAAATTTGAAATTCTTTTTAGTTGTAAAATTCTTTAATAAATGTTTGGGTAAGTGTTGAAGGGCTTTAGCTTATAATCTCGGCCCACCTTTATTTAAAATGCTGTGATAATATCAGAGAAACCCGACCCCCTTTATTTTCTCATTCGTACTGATTTGAAATCCTAGAAAAATCGAACGAGAAAATAAAAATGGCAGCCTAGTTTCTTCGTCTTCGTCCCCAAACATCCAAATTAGGGCTTCTGTGAAATCATTCGAAGTCGCGCCTCTATCGATCAAAGTTCCTTCGAGCTTGCTCGGTGGCTTCAGACTGTTCGAATCACAGCTTCGACATTGAGCTGTTCGTTTGCCTGCATCGAGACTGTTCAAGAAGGCTCGAATTCAACTCGATATCCATGTTGAGGAGCTCGCCTCTGCGATAGTCTCGACCGATTAATAAGGTGAGTGACCTTCATATCACTCACATCTAATTCAGAGTCATTGTTTTGTTTCTTGGTTTTCATGAGTTTTGATTTCTGTTGGAAATTGTTACTTTGAATTCCCTGGCCTTCGAATTGATATCTTGAATACGGCCTGGCTTGCAATTGAGTTGGTTGGTGTTATCTGACTTTTGATTTTGACTGTGTTCGATTTTGTTGTTATGTCGATTTGAATTGTTCGAATTCTTTTGCATTGGATAATGTTTGATCTATTCGATCTTCATGATCATTACAGTATTGATTTTGGGTAGTGCGATTTTCACCATTTCTTTGGTATTGATCTGATTTGTTTTTGGCCACTTGAATTTTTTTAAACCTGTACCTTGGGCATCTCGATTCTCTGATCATTGGAGTGTAGCATTGTTTTGGTTGGCAATAATAAGCTTCGGCTTTGATTTTGTTTCGACGATTCACAGTGGCATTTGTTTGTCCATTTGTTTTCATTTTTGCCTATACTTGATGCTCTCGGTTTTGATCTGTATGGCTATCATGACTTCGTTCATTCGAAGAAATTTATTTTGTTATGATGTTGATGAGTTAGTTGATTTGGACAGATTCTTGTTGGCTTCGGCCATCACTTTAGTCTTGACACTGAATTGAGAATATGGTGTTCTGTTGCTTTATGGTTTATAATTTGTCATTTGACTTTGTTCGTTGCTGATGAATTCACTGCCTTTATTAGTCTTGTGTAATTTGACAATTGCAAACTTTTGTTGGCTTCGGCCATAACTTTAGCCTTGACACTTTGATTTTATCACTTGAGCTTCTGCCCTTGATATCATGGTGTACATGTAAGTTGCATTGTTGTTGTATATTGTAGTTCACTGATCTAGTGTGTCGTTGTACCACTATTGTCATTACCTGAACCTTGAACAGATTTATATGTGTCTGCATTAGATTTGTATTTGTTTCCTCACATCGAGACAGTTTCAGTTGCAAATGCATTTGGTTATTTCCACTTGACTTGGTTGAGCTAGTACTTGTGTCACTGTGAGATATTTAAATTCACAGTTGTTTCTTGCATTTTGATCAACCAGTATGCACTCCCACCTTGCTATGTTGTTTTGTGTGGTATCTGGTCTTCGACTTTGCATTTCCTATGTGCATTGGCTTCAGCCATTATGCACTTGATTTATTTGCATATTTGACTTTGATATACTTCGCATATGCCCCTGATACCTAAATTCTCATTCGAATTAGCTGGGTCACCCAGTTATTTGTGTACTGCATATGCGTAAATGACGTGTTATTCACGTTGTTGCCTTGAATTGTTGCCATCATGATTCACGTTCATTTCTATGTAAGTTGAAATCTCCAGTTCCCTGTAGTTGTTACTGGTGCATGTTGCAGTTTCATTTTGGTTTCTCTGTCTTTGACGTTGAGGCCATTCATACATGTTGAGTCATGTTTCTTTGAGCTTGGTTTATCTTGATTTTGGTCGAAGCTGCATATACGAGTTTTGCTTTCACTTGAGAGTGTATTGCCATGTTGCATGGGTTTTGGTTGCTGCAGTTGTGTTGAGTTGGTGACTTGACCTCTGCAGTTTTGATTGCTGTTAATAATTGGAGTTGTGGTAACTTTATATTCTGTTGTGGCGAGGCAGTGCACGCGTGCGTGTACTGCAGCCACACAGAATTGACAGATTCTAAGTGATATTTCTTTTGTTTTTGATTCATTGATTCGTTTCATATTTCGTATGGTGTATTGGCGAGGCCGTACACGTGTGCGTGTACGACAGCCAATCAATATTTTTGATGGTTTTAAGGTGACAAATTTCGATTGTTTTAAATTGATTTAGTCGGTTTGATAAACTGTTTATTTATCTCTGTTGATGATTTAAATCTGCTGATTTATTGTTTAACACTGTTAAGTGTTATATTTACTGTTATCCGATCTCTTTGTTTAAAGAGTCGGATAGACGGGAATTTTTGTGACTGTCGTCTATTTGATTATTATTGCTTCAGTGCACTAATAACTGAGTTTGAATTAGACTGACCCGTGTATTATTTTCTTTTGAATTTAATACTTGGGTCAGACCCGAGTTATTTCAGGTTGTAGATTTCCTTCTTTGAGTTGCTGTTCGGGATTTGAAGACTTTTCACATCTTCTGAAGTTGTCAGTGTCATTTTGTAGTAGTCGTGTCATTGTATAGAACGATATGTATTCATGTATATTAGTCGATAATGTACTTGTATATATAACTTCTAGAGTCGACAGTTGTAGTTGTATCATATGTATTGTGTCAACTATGTATTAACTGACATCAGTTATATATATATATGAGACTTTTGTTTTTATCTATGTTCCGCATTTTTATTATCTGTGTTATTGTTATATCTAATGTCCTAAACTATTATGAACCGTCGTAGTTCGTTTTATACTAGTATTGGGTGTGTCGATGGGAGTAAATAAATAATAGATGAAAAATAAAAAGTATATACTACTTCCATCGAGATAACCAATAGTAGTGTAAGGCCAATTATGGATGGTCGCTCCTATCCAGCCTTATTCTTCGTAATAATAGACAGTATTTCTTTTAATACTCTTTGTTATTACGAGCATAAAGGTGGGGCGTTACAGTTGGTATCAGAGCCTGGGGTTTATGGACATAATATAAAACTTAACTCAGATGGAACATATGTTACAACTATTGATCGATGTTTTGTTTGTGCTTTGAGTCAAAAATAAAGTTTTGAAATTTGGATGAAATTTTTAAATATCTTTATTTAAAAATAATAGTGAAATTGTGTTCTGATGATTTGATTGATTTGAGTACTGTTTATCAAAGTGCGCAGCAGAAATAGTGAAACTGTCTTCGCTGGGTATAGCTGATAATCTATTTGATTTAGAAATTGAAATAAATTTCATTTGTTGTTTACTTAGCTGTAATTATTTTGTTTCTTTGAGAACTTCGAATCCAAATTGAGGATTCGAAGAAATTACAGTTATGTGATTTTTGTTGAGATTTCTGCTGGCTTTCTTTCGTACTAATCATCTATTGATTAGATTTTTGCTGTTTTGAATTATCTTCATTGAAGATACATCCGAATGATTTCTTTGTTCATTTTGTAGTACGTGCAAAATTTGAATTGCACGTTGTTGCATTTATTTTACGTTGAACCGATGCTTGGTTATGAAACGTATTTTGTTGCCGTTATTTTTATAACGGGATTTTACAACAATGCTATATTTTGAAGCACGGTGTTTTGTGGCATTTTGATGAATGAGAATTCATTGATATTACATTTTGATGTAGATTGTTTTGATGTGATTTTGACGTTTTAAAACTACTGTCGCTTTGGCTTCAGTAACCGTCAAATTTTAAAAGTGGATTTTCAAGCGGTTATTCCGCAATGCTGTTTTGTGACCGTTTTTACGGTATTTTGAGAAGTACGATTTTCGTACCGAAATTGTTACTGATTTGCTGTTTTAATCACGTGATTGGAAAATTGTTTTATAAAATTTTAGCAGTTTGCATTTTCAAAAGAATGAGAAAGCGACTTAAACGATTCAGCAAAATCGAGGATTATGACCCCTTTCTTTTATTGTTTCGCTTAACTCCGGACTTGTTCAGTTGAGAATGTGAATTGTTATTTTTACAAAATAAATAAAATTGTTTTCAGAAAATTTTACAGTTTGCGATTTCAAAAGAATGAGAAAGCGATTTAAACGTTTCAGCAAAATCGAGGACTATGACCCCTTTCTTTTACTGATTCGCTTAATTCCGGACTTGTCCGTTTGAGAATGTAAAGTGTATTTTTACAAAATACACAATTTTGCACTTTCAAGGAAACGATGAAGAGATTTAAACGATTTAGCAAAAGTGCGGAGTATGGAACCACACTTTTACTATTTCGATTAATTCTGGACTCGTTAATTGAATATCTGTTGTTTTGATGATTTTGATGATTTCACACTTTCAAGGAAACGATGAAGAGAATCAAACGATTTAGTAAACCACGTGGTATGGTACATGTGCGTTTGCTATTTCGGTTAATTCCGGACTCGTTAATTGAAACATTTTGATGCTTTCGTGTGCTTTCGAGCCACTATGAGGACCTTCGGGTCATTTGTTGGGCTTTCGAGCCACTCTGATGGACCTTCGGGTCAAATACCAGTACTAGACCTTCGGGTCACTCTGCGGACCTTCGGGTCAATTTGTTGGACGCCAAAATTATGTTGAGTACTTGGTAGGCTTCGGCCATTTGTTGATGCACGTGCGGCGAATTAAAAACTCGCCATCTGATGGGATCGATCCAAGATTTTATGTTGATTTTCTAGTCTTCTTAATTGATTTCTAGATATTTGTTGTTTCTAATTATCTGCAGGTAATTAGATATCTAATGTTATGAGATTTAATTATCGTATCGGTAATTAAATATTTGTTGCTTTCTGATTATCGTTTTTGATAATCGGATATTTGTTGCTTCTAATTATCGCTTGTGACAATTAGATATTTGTTGATATGAGTTCTGATTATCGTTTTGATAATCGGATATTTGTCGAAATTTAATTATCGCTGTTAGATAATTAAATATTTGTTAATTTGAGATTTAATTATCGTTGTTAGATAATTAAACATTTGTTGATTTGAGATTTAATTATCGCTTTAGATAATTAAATATTTGTTAATTTGAGATTTAATTATCGCTTTTGATAATTAAATATGTGTTGATTTGAGGAATTTAATTATCGTTGTTAGATAATTAAACATTTGTTGATTTGAGATTTAATTATCGCTTTAGATAATTAAATATTTGTTAATTTGAGATTTAATTATCGCTTTTGATAATTAAATATTTGTTGATTTGAGGAATTTAATTATCGTCTTTGATAATTAAACATTTGTTGATTTGAGAAATTTGATTATCGTTTTTGATAATCGAATATTTGTTGAATTTGAAATTTGATTATCGTTTTTGATAATTGAATCGCTGGTTTTTATCTATTTCTGGTAATAGTTAGAGTTTGGTAATCATGGAGTTTATGGTTTCTAGTTAATTGTTGAATAACTAGATATTTGCAGTTGCGATTTGTGATTTGTGTTTCCTAATTATCCTTGTCGATAATTATATTTTGCTGTTCTCTAATTATCATATCGGTAATTAGATATTGCTATTTTGAGATTTCTGTATTTCTGAATATCTAATTGGTGATTGGATATTGCTGATGACTACATTTATTCGGTTTTGATTGTTTTCTGATTATCTATTGATAGTTAGATTTTGTTGAAAATTTGCGAATCTCTTTATTGAGATTAAAAGATTTCTTTGGTATTTGTGTTCTCGATTCTTATTTTCTAGCATAACCAGTTTATGTTAGAAAAATTATTGTTAATGACGACCTTAATTATGAAAATTGCGGGGACGCAATTTTTATAAGGAGGGGAGTCTGTAACAACCGGGATTTTTGTAAATTTTAATTATCGACAAATTGACGATTTAATCTAGTTGACAATTGATATTGAGTTTTAAATTGTATTTTAAATTCTTTAATAAAATTGTTAATCGTTGTTTGGGGATTTTAAATCAAATTTGAAATTCTTTTTAGTTGTAAAATTCTTTAATAAATGTTTGGGTAAGTGTTGTAGGGCTTTAGCTTATAATCTCGGCCCACCTTTATTTAAAATGCTGTGATAATATCAGAGAAACCCGACCCCCTTTATTTTCTCATTCGTACTGATTTGAAACCCTAGAAAAATCGAACGAGAAAATAAAAATGGCAGCCTAGTTTCTTCGTCTTCGTCCCCAAACATCCAAATTAGGGCTTCTGTGAAATCATTCGAAGTCGCGCCTCTATCGATCAAAGTTCCTTCGAGCTTGCTCGGTGGCTTCAGACTGTTTGAATCACAGCTTCGACATTGAGCTGTTCGTTCGCCTGCATCGAGACTGTTCAAGAAGGCTCGAATTCAACTCGATATCCACGTTAAGGAGCTCGCCTCTGCGATAGTCTCGACCGATTAATAAGGTGAGTGACCTTCATATCACTCACATCTAATTCAGAGTCATTGTTTTGTTTCTTGGTTTTCATGAGTTTTGATTTCTGTTGGAAATTGTTACTTTGAATTCCCTGGCCTTCGAATTGATATCTTGAATACGGCCTGGCTTGCAATTGAGTTGGTTGGTGTTATCTGACTTTTGATTTTGACTGTGTTCGATTTTGTTGTTATGTCGATTTGAATTGTTCGAATTCTTTTGCATTGGATAATGTTTGATCTATTCGATCTTCATGATCATTACAGTATTGATTTTGGGTAGTGCGATTTTCACCATTTCTTTGGTATTGATCTGATTTGTTTTTGGCCACTTGAATTTGTTTAAACCTGTACCTTGGGCATCTCGATTCTCTGATCATTGGAGTGTAGCATTGTTTTGGTTGGCAATAATAAGCTTCGGCTTTGATTTTGTTTCGACGATTCACAATGGCATTTGTTTGTCCATTTGTTTTCATTTTTGCCTATACTCGATGCTCTCGGTTTTTATCTGTATGGCTATCATGACTTCGTTCATTCGAAGAAATTTATTTTGTTATGATGTTGATGAGTTAGTTGATTTGGACAGATTCTTGTTGGCTTCGGCCATCACTTTAGTCTTGACACTGAATTGAGAATATGGTGTTCTGTTGCTTTATGGTTTATAATTTGTCATTTGACTTTGTTCGTTGCTGATGAATTCACTGCCTTTATTAGTCTTGTGTAATTTGACAATTGCAAACTTTTGTTGGCTTCGGCCGTCACTTTAGCCTTGACACTTGGATTTTATCACTTGAGCTTCTGGCCTTGATATCATGGTGTACATGTAAGTTGCATTGTTGTTGCATATTGTAGTTCACTGATCTAGTGTGTCGTTGTACCACTATTGTCATTGCTTGAACCTTGAACAGATTTATATGTGTCTGCATTAGATTTGTATTTGTTTCCTCACATCGAGACAGTTTCAGTTGCAAATGCATTTGGTTATTTCCACTTGACTTGGTTGAGCTAGTACTTGTGTCACTGTGAGATATTTAAATTCACAGTTGTTTCTTGCATTTTGATCAACCAGTATGCACTCCCACCTTGCTATGTTGTTTTGTGTGGTATCTGGTCTTCGACTTTGCATTTCCTATGTGCATTGGCTTCAGCCATTATGCACTTGATTTATTTGCATATTTGACTTTGATATACTTCGCATATGCCCCTGATACCTAAATTCTCATTCGAATTAGCTGGGTCACCCAGTTATTTGTGTACTGCATATGCGTAAATAACGTGTTATTCACGTTATTGCCTTGAATTGTTGCCATCATGATTCACGTTCATTTCTATGTAAGTTGAAATCTCCAGTTCCCTGTAGTTGTTACTGGTGCATGTTGCAGTTTCATTTTGGTTTCTCTGTCTTTGACGTTGAGGCCATTCATACATGTTGAGTCATGTTTCTTTGAGCTTGGTTTATCTTGATTTTGGTCGAAGCTGCATATACGAGTTTTGCTTTCACTTGAGAGTGTATTGCCATGTTGCATGGGTTTTGGTTGCTGCAGTTGTGTTGAGTTGGTGACTTGACCTCTGCAGTTTTGATTGCTGTTAATAATTGGAGTTGTGGTAACTTTATATTCTGTTGTGGCGAGGCAGTGCACGCGTGCGTGTACTGCAGCCACACAGAATTGACAGATTCTAAGTGATATTTCTTTTGTTTATGATTCATTGATTCGTTTCATATTTCGTATGGTGTATTGGCGAGGCCGTACACGTGTGCGTGTACGACAGCCAATCAATATTTTTGATGGTTTTAAGGTGACAAATTTCGATCGTTTTAAATTGATTTAGTCGGTTTGATAAACTGTTTATTTATCTCTGTTGATGATTTAAATCTGCTGATTTATTGTTTAACACTGTTAAGTGTTATATTTACTGTTATCCGATCTCTTTGTTTAAAGAGTCGGATAGATGGGAATTTTTGTGACTGTCGTCTATTTGATTATTATTGCTTCAGTGCACTAATAACTGAGTTTGAATTAGACTGACCCGTGTATTATTTTCTTTTGAATTTAATACTCGGGTCAGACCCGAGTTATTTCAGGTTGTAGATTTCCTTCTTTGAGTTGCTGTTCGGGATTTGAAGACTTTTCACATCTTCTGAAGTTGTCAGTGTCATTTTGTAGTAGTCGTGTCATTGTATAGAACGATATGTATTCATGTATATTAGTCGATAATGTACTTGTATATATAACTTCTAGAGTCGACAGTTGTAGTTGTATCATATGTATTGTGTCAACTATGTATTAACTGACATCAGTTATATATATATATGAGACTTTTGTTTTTATCTGTGTTCCGCATTTTTATTATCTGTGTTATTGTTATATCTAATGTCCTAAACTATTATGAACCGTCGTAGTTCGTTTTATACTAGTATTGGATGTGTCGATGGGAGTAAATAAATAATAGATGAAAAATAAAAAGTATATACTACTTCTATCGAGATAACCAATAGTAGTGTAAGGCCAATTATGGATGGTCGCTCCTATCCAGCCTTATTCTTCGTAATAATAGACAGTATTTCTTTTAATACTCTTTGTTATTACGAGCATAAAGGTGGGGCATTACAGTCAGCGAGTCCTGGTACATGTAGAATCTCGTCCTGACCCAAGTATTATGAAAATAAATTGGTCAGACTATCTCCAATTTAAAGGCTGAGAATAATATATCACAATAATATAAAGCTACACATAATTATAGAGTCATATAAGATATGCCAATCCAAAAAGGTATATCACAAAATAATCAACATTTCATAAAACACTCAAGTCTATCATAGACTATCATACGCAAATATGGTGGTTCACATATGTTCATTTCAAATCAATGGAACTAAAATAAATCCATATAAGGATATCACTATATCACAAAGGTACGGTCCCCTCTTGGACAAATCACAGAGGTACGATCCCCTCTTGGACAAATCATAGAGGTACAGTCTTCTCCTAGACAAATCATGAAAACACGATGTAGCTACTAGAAAGCTATGAATAATTGTTATCTCTTCTTAGGTAACATGAAATCCCGAACGGAGCCACTAGCCACTCTGGCCTGGCCACTAGTAAGCTACTAAATGCATAAGCACAAAATACATGATGTAGCCACTAGTAAGCTATTGAATGCATAAGAAAAAAATCACGATGTAGCCACTAGTAAGCTACTAAATGCATGTGGTGATAGCCAATCACCCACAAAAGTCTATGGAGACCATAAATTGATTTCCAGAAGAAGATAGCATCCTGAAACCATCCAGTAAGTTACCGGGATTCCGAGTGATCAACTGGATTGTCAAAATCAAACAATCATCATGATCGTCAAACATCAGGAGTTATATTTTTCTTAAGGAACTATCAGCTCATATAGCCAAACATCCCAAAATAATACAACTCTAAAGTGTTAATCATTGTCACTTTAGTAATTTTTAGAATTTCACTAAATGTCTCATACCAGCTAGTGATATTCAAGTACCTACTAAAAGTAGTAAATTCCACTCAATATACTCTATTCAATAAGTTATAAAAATAAGCAGAAGAATTGTACAAAATGTCCCATACCAATCTGTACGATTCGACCGTTTATTAAAATGTCTCATTTTATAGAAAAGCACGAAATCTCAATAAAATCCCAAATCCATAATAGATGAAATAAACGAGTTTTAAATTCATTTAATATATACAAAAATATAATTTCCCAAAATCACTTTTATAGCTTTTTATAACTAAAATCACTTCAAATTGAAATTATTACTTTCATAACAGCTTTTATAAAATAATACCATATTTTATCTTTTGCCTCTAAAATTTTTTCAAAATTATAATATATTTATAATAGTAAATTTAGAAATGCTTCATGAATAAATATTACTCGTCTTTAAAGAAATTTTGAACTAAGAAATAAGTTAAGAATATCATATAATTTAACTATATTTTATAAACAAAATACCAATAAGGATCAAAATTGGTAAAACCTTATTTTGAAAACCTTTTAAAAATTTTAAACAATGCAAACAATAAACCCATCAAAAATGCAATTTCTAGAGCCAACATTGCTCTATAAAATATCATTCCATAATATTAAATTATTTAGTGATCCGAATTGCTTTCCGACATCTCCGGTCACACAAGCAATGTATGTACTTCTATATAAGTTAATAAAATTCAATTTGCAATTGAACAGAGTTCCATTTGCAAATTGGCCTTTGTCAATCCACATAACAATCCACATGTGACCAAACAATCAATTTTCAACTCAATTATTCGATAAATAAGATAAATTATCGCATGCATCCATATTTTAACCAATTCATTCACACACAACAATTATTCATGGAAATCTATAATTAGGGAAGGATATGCAAAGCAAAATTCATATTATAGAGATAGTAATGTGAGTTGAAGTAACTCACCTTAACCCTTCGTTTGTTATTCCATTTACATCCACTTACACGAAAGCAGCTCCACGCCATAGCCGTTTGGCCGAAACTCTTCTAGAACACCATAGTCAAAACCCCATATTCTCTGGTCAACTTCAACTCCCTCACGCATCAAGTTTGCACCAGCCTACCACCATCGCCTGAATGTCAGCCATGCTTCGCCAAGCTCGACTATGCCTCCAAAAAGTTGAAGCTGCCATGCTTAGCTTCATCATCGTGATTTCTACCTCTTGCGCTGCTACTAGACCCACATTCATGCACCACAGCGCTTCCTTGATTGCGCGACCACTACAAGAAATCTGATCATTACCTACCAATATTTTACCTACCAATATATATGGGTAAGTAAAGATAACCTTTATCTACTAATATTTAGTGGTAAGATTTATTGGTAGGTAAATATTGCCAATATTATAACATTTTGGAAGGGTGATTATCTACCAATAAATATGAGTAGGTAAAAAGTGTTACCTACGCATATACTGGAGGGAAAGTTTTTTGCAATTGGCACCTATATTCCCTTCTATTATTTTAACTTTTTATTAAAAATAATGCTGAGTTGTGTGATGATGTATTAAAAAAACCCTATCCTAGCAATTTTGTTTTTGGAATGAAGATTTTGTTTGCATATCCTAGCAATGTTTCTTGTAAAATCACTTATTTATTAAGTATTAATAGTTATTTTGAAATATGAAATAATTAGCAATTAATAATTAATAAACTATGATTTAGTTTTAAATAATTAATATTCAATAATAATTTATTAACTACTTTTCATATATTGCCCTTTTTTCAAACAATTGGCTATTAAATGTAAGTGTTGCAATTTTTATAAAAAAATTCACAATTTCACACCAGTATGTCATCATCCAAAATGGCTAAAATAAACTCCCCAATTTATTAGAGAAACACAATCCATACCATCCTCTCCAGCTACAGATCTAACCATTTCTTTTAAACCAAATCTAACGGTACAAATCTCAATACGCGTATTTCCTTTTGATTGGCCACACTAGAAACCAACAGGAACCACTATCCACCTTTGAATCCCCCATATCTCTATTCTCCAAAGTACTATTCATATCCCTAATCGTCTCATCTTCCCAAACCCTAATTCCCAAATTAATCAAACAAATTTGTTAATTTCACCATGGCAGGAAGAGGCACTACAAGAAAATTTGTATTTGTACAAGAAAAATTATATCATGCTAGGTAATTTAGTCTGATGTTTCTCGATTTCAATGGATTGTAGATTGGATCTATTATTGCAGCCTTCTATTTCTATGTTCATATTTCGCAAAAAATATTCCTTGAAAATTGAAGTTTTCTCAAATTTAGGCAATTTCTTTCCAGATCTCATTACTTGGCCCCTTTCTAATTCAGATAATGTTATATAATTTACTTTTAGTACTTATTTCAAAGACAACATCTTGATTAGGTTGTAGGGTATCTAACTGTAGATGGTTGCATTATAATATGTACTTACTACTAATGAAAAAGGTTTTTTCCTCCTTTCCACCAATTTGTTAATTTCATATTTTTCAGAATTGGATTAGTGAATGAATCACATAGCAAAATTGGATTAGTGAGTGAATGAATCACACAAGTCTATAAAAAGTAAGTTCTTTATTTATGAATTTTGTTTAGTTGTATAAGCTTGAATCACGAAGTCATTATCAAGCTTGCATTTATTATTTCTCAAAATTTTGTTAGTAATTATGGTCATTTGTTACCGGATCCAATATTTTATACCCCTAATCTATTGTTATAGCTTTTCTTTACAAAGTCCTTTCTAATGTCACATTTAGGTTTAATTATCAAATTTACTAGCTCCATGCAGACTTTTAGATTATGCACATAAATGATATACTGGTATTTGTACAACTAATATATATAACTTTTATACCAATATCTTTTTTCTCCTTAAAGATATGCAATCTTAGTCTCTATATTTTCTACAATTATCTATAGTTTCAGCAGATTCAGCCCGGTGCAGTTTCAGATTCTTTTCACTTTTAAAATATGAGATTTATGAAGAAGTTTCGATGTCTATATGAGATTATTTGGAATTAGGTTATGGTTTTTGTCTCATTTTATTTCTAAATTAATAATAACTAATTATAGCAAGACATGTAGTAGATTGATTTTGAAATATTTTTATTTACTGCTAAAATTAGAAAATAGAAGCAATTTGATTTTATACATCTCTTATTTCTATAATCAAAAGTAATTGATTGTTCATTTTACTAAATTAATTATTTACAATTCACAGGCTTTTCAACTCATCTTTAACTACAAAAAGTTAATGCACAAAATTAAAGCATTAATGTTGTGATTTAGGTGAATAAGGTAACTTTAATTACAACTTAGAATTCCTTTTTCTTTGTCATGGTTTATTGATTAGATTTATCTAACGTTGTTGTATGGATATGTACATGGACGGATCTAATATATGCTTAGCTATGGCAATTTTTATATATGTATGTCTCAAATATGTATATTACCATATTTTGATTAAATGTCTATAGAATTAAGAATCGTCCAACATCGAGAGTTATGATATTTTGCTAAATAGACTCAATTTTATGTTATTTCCAAGTCTATGTTATTTTCCAAATAGGTTTGTGCTTTAAATGATATCGTTCTTCCTTAAATTTCACCAACCTATTTTTATAAGTGTTATAAATAATATATATGGTTTTTTATTCCTAGGAATGTTTGGGAATACTATATGTCTTTTTAAGTTTCGATATGTTATGCATTTCAGATCATTTTCTATGTCCATCCCATTTGACCTCTATATTATTCCCTAGTGGGACCCACATCATAGCTGATTTTTAAAATGTTTTCATTTACTACTAAAACCCCTATTGTAGATGTAAATTAAAAGATTTTCTTGCTTTTTTATAATTATCTTATTGAGTTTGTCTTACATATTATTTTTCTTGTAATTATCTCATTGATTATTCATTCTACTAAATCAATTATTTCTAATTTATAGGTTGTTTAGCTCATCTTTTGCCCAAAAAACTCCTTCCATGGAAATTAGTTTATCCAACAATAAGGCTGTAATTTGCATTAAAATGGTAAATTTAACTGCCCTTGCATTATTATTACCACTAATATTTAGTTGTGATAGTTTTTTGATCCAATTAATTTATCAATGTTGTAATATAATGGTAGATTCAACATATGCATAGCTATAATGGTTGCCATCTACGATAAATACCTATAGAAGAATATTTTTTAATTGATTGTCATACCTATAATAAATTTATAGGCATAACTTAATCGAGAAATTTATGTAATTTATTTGGTTTTCATTTATTTCCAAATATATATCAGTATCCAAATAAATAAGTATTTTAAATGAGATTTTGTTACAAAAATTTCACCAAACCTATTATTATTGATATTGTTAGGTGTTTTACATTTTCATCTTTTAGTTAACTGCTAATTGATGATTCAAAGCATTAAAATGGTATTATTTTTTTGTTTGACATACTTTTTACTGAAATATGTGATGTTGCTTCTTAACTCACTTTCATTTAGGTTAGTCTATTTCTTTTCTAGTCTAAATATCAATTTATATAAAAGTATACATATACTTATATCTACTGCTTGACAACATGCTTATATCATCTAATCGGGTATAAAATCTTTCACATGCCTTATACTTTTGCCTAAATAAGGAAACGGTAATTTTTCACTAATATACTGCATATTGCATATTGCTTCTAATTAAGTTTTTATTGATATTAAAAAACATTCAACTAATGCATGGGATCTAAATCTTAGTGGAGACTGAACTAAAGATAGAAAAATGCATAAGGAACTTTTTAAGACAAGTTTCTTGCTGTTATTTCAGGGAAATAAAAAATGAATCAAGTAAAAACAAGCTATACATTCAATTTTAAGACCTAACATTCTTATAATCGTTGTACAATTGACCACTGATCGATGTCCTTACTAGTCTTTTGAGCAGAAGACTCGTTAGAGAGAAGATAGAACCTGCAGTACAAAGTCAGGTAACATAGTGATTCAAATCATTATATTATAGACCGATATTTCATAAAACTAAAATTGATATTTACAACATATATATGTTCTTTGTAGATGAACGCAGTAGACTCCCCAGTAATCAAATTCTTAGAATATTCAATACAAAAGGCACAAAAGGCATGTCATAAAATACAATTGATTAAATTGGAACAATTAAAATATCAATGGAGAATAGTTCTTATGCATCAAAGTCAATATGCTGTTCAGTTTGCCATCAGGTATGACCTCCATTACAAAATATTTTCTCGATATGTTAAGCCTAATTATTAATTGTTGATTAACGAAGTATTCAATTTTTTTATATGATTTTGAAATCGAAGCAAGCACAAGGAGTTTACTAATGTAAACATGTTTTTCACGTGCAGTGTATCAATGGCTGGCTTATCGTGCATGCTTCATGGCCATTGTGTAGGAGAGACATCTAATTTTTTCAAGTTATTTTCTGTAAATTATATATACATGGGCATCAGTTGTTTGTGCATATATAAGTGTGAATTTTATGTAAACTACATATATATTTGATTGAATATCACAATGACTATAACTGCTTTGATATGGTTAATTGGGTTGTTTGATATATTAGTTTTGTAGATAATAATAGTGAATGTTTTTTCTACATTATTTCTAATATAGAATATTAATAAATAACTGTTATTATCTTTTACCTACACATAACCATTAAATTTGATCAAAATATGAATTGTGTAACAGACCAGTAAAATGATGCCATGTGGGCTAATAAAATAATGCCATGTGGTCCAATAATATTGTGCAACATAGACCAATCAAATAATGCCATGTAGAAAATTAGATAATTCCATGTGGACTATTCAAATGCTGCCACGTGGCCTAAGAAAAATGATGCTATATGTACTAATCAAATGATGACACATGGATAAATTGTAGTTTGACACATGAACCAACTATAAGATGTAAAGTAGCGACATTTGTGTATGCCACATGTATGCTATTGTGGCAACTATATCAGCAGCCACGTAAGATGACACATCATCAAACACATCAGTCGATGACTCATCATTTGATTCACAACTTAGTGGGATCCACAGATTCTTTTACCTACCAGTATTAATAAGTGTAGGTAAGGACTCTTTCCCCACTAACTTTTACCTACTAGCATCTACCAATTCAATATTGGTAGCTACCCACCATTAGGCTAGTTTTACCTAAACTTACAATTGGTAGGTAAAGACCCCATTTCCTTGTAGTGGACCCACCAGATCGCCATTTGGCATGATGCCTACTTGCTACCACATCAGCATTGTGGCATCGTGCCGCCTACCACTGCCAATGTAGGACCCTCTACCTGCAACATTCGTCGTCCTCTCACATTCTTCTATTTTGAAAAATAAATCATTTGGGGATTAGGGCACGGTTTGATTTTTAGAAGAGAAGATGGAATCATGAAATGACCCTCCTGTTTCCACCCTAATTTCATAAGGATTTTTTTTTTTGCTAAGAGATGATATATAGATATATCATTCATTACAAATATGTTTTCCAAGGTCATTTTCTTTTTCCAATAAACAAAATTTATCCAGGATCAAAATAACTTACCAATATAAATATATCAGTGTATATCTAATAACATACACATACATATGAAGATGTATGTGTTCTTCTTGTTTAAATTCAGAGTATATACTTTATTTTTGTACAAGAACAATTTGTTTGATTTTGATTTTTAGCAATTCAGATTGATTATTGTATCCTGATTTTTGGCCATAAAATCCACTGGAAACATGTATTTTAGTCTGTCATTATAATTAAGAAATGATCAAGTAACAATCAGTGAAAATCAAGCTTATAATATAGATGATTGTGTTAAAGTCTGGATAGTATCAAATTCAGTATAAAAGAAAGTGGATTCTAAGTGAACACAAGCAACATCTAGGCGTAATGGAAACGCGCCTAACTTATACACAAGGGGTCACGAGTTCGAGTGCTATGCTGGTCGGTTCAAACACAATTTTTGTTTTTTTTTTCTCCTGTATGGTGTGAAATCTGATACCTACCTATCCTTGTACATATATATTTAATGTTTGCCTATAACCTAACATACAAAACAATTCTTCCTACTTTACTATTTTTGAATCCCATTCCTACAACTATTCTAGGAATTATAAATATATTTTTGCTCAAATATCAACATGTACACAGATATACATGTACATGTCAATATCTCTGCTCATTTTCCAGAAAACTGGGTGAAACAATTGCTAAATGTACTAAGCTTTTGAAATGCATTTTTATTTTCAGAATACAATCTATCATGATCTACCAATACTTCATTTGTTTGAAACTGGTTAACTCATGAATCCTGTATCTGCCACACTAGTCAAAGCAATGGAGATACCTTTCATTGCATTCTGTCTGAAGCTTTTAGAAAAACATTTTACTTTTCTCAATTCAATTCAGAAATGAATTCAGACTTATTTACAAAGCATTTCAGTAAAAGAAAATAAAATCCTTTAAGTTTACTTCTTGCTAAATCCAGATTTTGTTCTAAAACTCAGTGCTCTGTTATATCTCAAGATTAGCCAATACATATATAAATTATGCAAAACAGTGGCTCACATAATTGTATATTTCTTACCAGACTTTTATAGCTGGTACTTGAGCTTATTTTTCTTGTTTATGTTTCAGACCCTACTTCAAAAACAAATCAAACCTTAACACACAACAATTTCAACAGACCAACAAATTTAATCTGACACTTTACAGAACATAGGGGCAACATGATCACTAACCATAAAGTATTCAATACATGACTGGAAATCTTAGAAACATAAAATTTTTCCTGAATACATGCAGATATAATCAATTTAAGCTCTTATTGAAACTAGCTAGCATGTTCATTCACTCCTCCATAATAGCCATTACTTCATTTTTACTTAGTGCCTGGGTTACCTGAAAGAGCATAAGTGGCTGCCTCATTTTTAAAATGAGACACCCCATATGCCATGAGCAAACAAGGGTCAGATCTATGATCTGGTATGAGTAACATCAATTCATTCATGATATTAAGCAATAGAGATTATAAGAGCACCAATTAGTTATTTAAGCAAATTCCTACAATCAATTACTTTAACATAGTATAATTAAGTAGATTCAGGTATGATATATTCATTTATCATTCTTACACTTGCATACATAATCATGCAAACATAGTTATCTATTTGCATCAATTTGCATTCACTGGATCCATCTTGGTTCCATACCATTCAACCTAAGAAATATCCATATTCCTATTTCTTCATTTACAGGTTGTAATATTCAATTTAAATCCCTGCCTCATCTGCTATTTAGGAATCACTGGGACACATTGCAATGAACTAATTCACATCATTGCACAAAGATCTCAGGGCTTAAACAAACCATGTGCCAACTTGCATACTTCAAATATGACAAGCATTCCAGCAGTCTTCTTGGCCTTCCCTTCCCTAGTTTATTTACTAGTGTATTGTCTTAAATCCTAATATCAAATATGCTAAGTGAACATGTCACTGCAAACATGGAAACATCCATAAAATTTTTCCTAGCATAATTCTCCTCAGAAATAAGCAGACAGTTATTTCCTAAATGGGGTCAATATGTCTTGATCTTAGTAAAATATAAGAACATTTTCAACTGTAAAAAGAGACATGGCATGTTATATTAATCTGCAAGCCTTTATGATTGATTCAGATTCAAGATCTGGTTCAATCATAATTTTAGCTTGTGGGTTTCTCTTTTTTTTTTGATTTGATTAAGGGCTCAGCACTTAGAAAATTTCTATTGCACCCTTAACATTTTTCTTTTCAAGCCTCAGCACTTATACCAAGTATAATGCAGCTCCAATCATTTTCACAAAGTTTCCATGCCATAGATCTATAACAGCTGAGAGTATTCTCTATATAATTTTTAAGATCCTAAACTTTAACATTTATGAGTATAAATAAAACAGTATGATACTCATCCAAAGACAAATGTCTCAACCAATCAAAGATCATCAAAATCATCCATATTAAATCATATCAGATTTTAAAATAAGACATCCAAAAAGCATTGATGAAATCATATACATCAAAACCAGAAATGCATAAATGGCAATATAAAAAGTGGCTGCCTCAACTCAGGTCTTAATGCCATGAACTCAGTGAGATTACTCACCTAAATGTTTCTTCTTATTAATCCATAAAATTCTTGTTTGAGTGTTTTCTCCTTCCTTCCAATATTTTTTTTCTTTCTTCTTTTCTTATTATTGTGCAGCCCGGGGTAAAGACAATTCTACTGTCTATTTATATACATTTTTCCTCTAGGGTTTTGTTGAAACAGAATTCCATTTCTGTCCTGGCTAGCATCATGCATTTTTCATTCATAATACCCCGGCCATATTAACCAATTTAAAGGCTGCATTTTCTTTCTTTTACTTTTCAGAAAATGGCCACTCACCTAGTCATGTTAAAAGTGTGACTATCCTATTTCATATTTTAATTATTTCTGAAAATCCCCTTTGCTATTTTTACCTATACAAGCATGTTAACTTGTATCACATTTCATGTCATTTTAATGTTATGGTTTCACTTGCTTATATATATATATACTTTTCAGTATTTAAAAAAAAATGTATATTTGTATACATATCTTATCTAGGCTTATTTTAATCCCTCTTTTAAATTCAGAAACATATGCACCTATGTGTATACAAGTTTACAAATCCTTATAACATATACATATGTATAATTTTCTTTTCTGGGTTTTAATTAAAATCTGTTTACTGGTTTAAAGTAAAACTTACTTTTCTTATTTTCTAAGATGATCCATATAATTCCAGAAATCAAATATCCATGTTGCAAAATCATGTTTGTATTGCTTTTTAATTCTTGTTTTAAATCCAAGAAATCTGGAGTTCTTCCTTGTGCCATTTCAGTGTGCACGTGCACACATATACTTGCACACTATTTATTCCAGAAATTTCACCATATTTAAATCTAAATATTTCAAAAATTAAATCATTTTACAAAAATGATTTTTCACAAAATTTTGGGGTATTACATTCACCCCTCCTTTTAGGAATTGTGTCCTCATAATTTTTCTAACATTTATAACAAGCATCATTCTCTTTTCTGAAAACTTATCAAACATATGCATAAGCAAACAAATTCAACCATATCAACCATGCATAACAAAATTTTTCAGAGAAAAAAAAAATTACCTTTTAATTTGCAAAGAGCTTAGGATAATCCATTCTAATCTTATCCTCTAACTCCCATGTGCAGTCATTAGGATCACTACTCCACTGGATCTTAACTAGTTTCAAAGTTTTGCTCCTTAATTTCTTTTCTTCCTTGGCTATAATCCCTACTGGTTCTTTTTCATAAACCAAGTCAGGGTTTATTTGAATTTTGGTAGGCTCTTCCAAAATGTCTTCTTTATCATGTACCCATCTTCTAAGTTGGGACACATGAAAAACATTATGCATTGCTTTCATTTCCTCTGGTAGTTCTAATTTGTAAGCCAATGAACCAATTCTTTCCAAAATTTTATAGGGTCCAACATACCTTGGTGTGAGCTTACCTTGCTTGCCAAATCTCATGACTTTCTTCATAGGTGAAATCTTGATGAAAACAAAGTCTCCCACTTCATATTCCACTTGCTTTCTCTTCCTATCTGCAAATTTCTTTTGCCTATCTTGAGCTGCTGCTATTCTTTTCCTTATTAACCCAATTTTCTCTGTAGTTTCTTTAACATATTCAGGTCCAAGAACAGCCCTTTCTCCAGTCTCTACCCAGCATATAGGTGATAAACATGGCTTGCCATATAAGGCTTCAAATGGTGCCATCCCTATGGTGCTTTGGTAACTGTTATTGTATGTGAATTCAGCTAGATGGAGGTGGTCTTCCCAGTTGCCTCCAAAGTCCAGTGTACATGCTCTCAACAAATCCTCTAAGACTTTGTTCACCACCTCAGTTTGACCATCTGATTGTGGATGGTAGGCAGTGCTTAAGCACAATTCACTCCCCATAGCCTCTTGAAAACTTTTCCAAAACCTTGAGGTGAAGATGGTATCCCTATCACTCACAATGGTTTTGGGTATACCATGCAACCTTACTACCTCTTTCATGAATATTTGAGCCAATTTTGGAGCATTTCTTTCTGTTTTAACTGGGATAAAATGTGCTACCTTAGTTAGCCTATCCACTATCACCCATATACTTGTGTTTCCCTTCTTAGATCTAGGCAGACCATCTATGAAATCCATAGATATATCCTCCCACTTCCACTGTGGTATGCTAAGGGGTTGCAATAGTCCTGATGGCCTTTGTGTCTCTGCCTTGACTTGTTGGCAAGTCATACATCTTGCAACATATCTGGCCACATCTGACTTCATCCCCTTCCACCAAAGATTTCTTTTCAAATTTTGATACATCTTGGTGCTACCTGGGTGTATGGAGTATTTACTCCTATGGTACTCATTTAATATTTCCTCTTTCAATTCTATATTTTCTGGAACACATATCCTATTTTTATTCCTTAAATAACCATTTTTGTCAACTTGATAATTTAGTACTTCCTCCCCTTTTGATATAAGCATTTTCTTTTCCACCATGTTTAGGTCTTGTTCCTGCATTTTCCCAATCTTAAGAAGTAAATCTGATTGCAGAGATATCATACTTAATTATCCTTTACCTTCACCTTCTTCAATGGACATCATTTGTACCCCACTGTTTTCCTCAATTTCCAAATCAGTAAGTATAGACAAATCCCTAAACTCTTCCATCATCAACATGGCTACCTTGGCATGTTGTCTACTCAAGGCATCTGCAACTTTATTTGCCTTGCTTGGTGTATACAGTATATCTAGATCATAGGCAGCTAGGAACTCTATCCATCTATGTTGCCTCATGTTCAAATCTTTTTGTGAGAATAAATATTTCAGTGCCTTATGATTAGTGTACAAAATGAATTTGGCACCTAACAAATAATGTCTCCAAAGTTTCAAAGCATACACAACTGCTGCTAATTCAAGATCATGGGTTGCATACCTGGTTTCATGTGGCTTTAATTGCCTAGATGCATAGGCTACCACCTGGTCTTGCTGCATCAACACAGCCCCTAACCCAGAGCCACTTGCATCAGTGTACACAACCAAATTTTCATTTCCTTCTGGCACTCTTAATACTGGTGCATTAATCAGAGCTTCCTTTATTTTGATAAAAGCTTGCTCACATTTTTCTGTCCATACAAAGGCTTGGTTCTTTCTAGTTAAATTGGTAAGTGGTGATGATATTTTTGAGAAATCTTTTATAAATCTCCTATAATATCCTGCCATCCCCATGAATGATCTAATCTCACTGATGGTGCTAGGCCTTTTCCATGCTTGGATTGCCACTACTTTATTAGGGTTTACTGATATTCCTTTGGCAGAGATAACATGCCCAAGGAAATGCACTTCTTCTTTCCAAAATGCACATTTTGAAAATTTTGCCTTTAAATCATTTTCCCTTAGCCTTGACAAAACTAAATGCAAATGATTTTTATGCTCTTCCACTGTCTTGGAATAAATCAAAATGTCATCAATAAAAATCAGTACAAACTTGTCTAAATAATCTCTAAATATTCTATTCATCAAATCAACAAAATATGAAGGCGCATTTGTCAAACCAAATGGCATAACCAAAAATTCATATAAGCCATATCTTGTGTTAAATGCAGTATACTTAACACTTGAGTCTTCAACCTTCATTTGATGGAATCCTGATGCTAAGTCTAATCTAGAAAATATTTTAGCTTCACTGAGTTGGTCAAAGAGATCATCTATTCTAGGCAATGGGTATTTATTCTTGATGGTTACTTTATTTAATTCCCTGTAATCTATGCACATTCTCAAGGTACCATCATGTTTTCTTACAAACACTACTGGAGAACCCCAGCAGGAATTGCTTGGCCTTATAAATCCCTTGCCTTCTAATTCTTCCAACTGATTTTTCAATTCTTTCAGTTCACTTGGCCCCATTCTATAAGGTTTCTTGATTATTGGGCTTGCTCCTGGAATGAGATTAATTTGGAACTCAACTGGTCTGTGGTGTGGAACACCCTTAACTTCCCCAAACACATCCAAGTATTCATTAACTATGGGAATTTCTTCAATGGTTAGTTCACTCAGATCTTTTTCTAAGTCAACTAAATGATACAATTTCCCTTCCTTAGCTATTTCACATAGAACTGTGATTCTCTGGCCTCTAGAATTTTGCAATGATATGGTGGATGAGTCTAAATTAATTATGGCTTTAAATTTCCTTAACCAATCTACCCCCAATATAACTCCTATATTTGGGTAATTTAAAACATATAAATTGGAAATAAATATATTTCCTCCTATGTTTAACTCCACATCCACACAATTCATGTTCAAAACACTAGAACTCCCTAGGGGACTTTGTACAAGCAATGGGGTTTCAACCAATATGCAGTTTAATTTTAACACTTTAACTAATTCATAGGAAATCAAAGAGTGTGTTGCTCCAGTATCATATACTACTGGTATGGGTATGGCACAAATGAGTAATGTACCTTCCACTTGGCCATGATTTTCAGCATCAATTTTCACTGCAGATTTGCCTTTTCCTTCCAAAGTTGCCAATTTCCCTTGCTGTTTATTCTCAGGACAGTTCCTCTTCATATGCCCCTCTTTCCCACATAGGTAGCATTTGAAGGCTCCTCCTTTTAACTCTGGGCACCTTGGTTTGATGTGTCCTTCTTTTCCACAATGATGGCAAACCAATTTCTTCTTAGTATCATTGGCTTTTGTATCTTTACTCTTCCTGTTGTCTGCCTCCTCCTTCTTTTTATCATAAGGGTGATATCTTCCCTTATCCTTCTTGTTGTTGCTCTTAAAATTCCTATATTTCTCTCTTTCTTTGTCATGTTGTTCCAGTTTCAAGGCCAGATCAATTACTTGATCAAATGTTCTATCTGCATATGGTAGCATAGCTCTGCTAAGTCCTGGGTTCAGTCCTTTTATATACCTATCATTTTTGGATGCTTCATCTGCCACTAGCATTGCTCCATAGTTGGATAGCCCCTCAAACTTTTGAGTGTATTCAGTGACATTCAAAGTTCCCTGCCTAAGTTTGATAAATTCTTCAAGCAAAATGGTCTTGGCTGATGCTGGTACAAATCTTGCCTCCAACATCTCCTTGAACTGATTCCAAGTGATTTCATTTTCATTTCTTCCAGCTATGATCACCTCCCACCAGCTTAAAGCTACCCCTTTCAGTTGTCTAGAAGCTACTTGCCTCTTCCTTTGGTCATCCAACTGCATGTCATTGAAAATCCTATCAAGTGTTCTCAACCATGCTTGAATTTCCATCACACTCTCAGTTCCTTCAAAACTCTTGCCTCCCAAATTGGAATAAGTCTTCAGTAGTTTTGAAAGCTCTTCATGTGGGTTCTCAGGCCTATGCCCAATTCCATCTCTTAAAACCCTCACAAATTCTTGCATATCAAGCATTTGAGGTGCACTGGGTCCTGCATTGTGATGAGATCCTCTTCCTACCATGGTCTGCTAACTAAATTCTGGGTAAATGGTATTAGTATATTATGAGTACTTCTATAATTTCTATTTTCTTATCTAAATTATTTCATCCAAAAACAAACAGACATAATACATTTCTATAATACTTAACAATCAATGCAACCAAGTGCTCTGATACCAACTGAAATGACCCTCCTGTTTCCACCCTAATTTCATAAGGATTTTTTTTTTGCTAAGAGATGATATATAGATATATCATTCATTACAAATATGTTTTCCAAGGTCATTTTCTTTTTCCAATAAACAAAATTTATCCAGGATCAAAATAACTTACCAATATAAATATATCAGTGTATATCTAATAACATACACATACATATGAAGATGTATGTGTTCTTCTTGTTTAAATTCAGAGTATATACTTTATTTTTGTACAAGAACAATTTGTTTGATTTTGATTTTTAGCAATTCAGATTGATTATTGTATCCTGATTTTTGGCCATAAAATCCATTGGAAACATGTATTTTAGTCTGTCATTATAATTAAGAAATGATCAAGTAACAATCAGTGAAAATCAAGCTTATAATATAGATGATTGTGTTAAAGTCTGGATAGTATCAAATTCAGTATAAAAGAAAGTGGATTCTAAGTGAACACAAGCAACATCTAGGCGTAATGGAAACGCGCCTAACTTATACACAAGGGGTCACGAGTTCGAGTGCTATGCTGGTCGGTTCAAACACAATTTTTGTTTTTTTTTTCTCCTGTATGGTGTGAAATCTGATACCTACCTATCCTTGTACATATATATTTAATGTTTGCCTATAACCTAACATACAAAACAATTCTTCCTACTTTACTATTTTTGAATCCCATTCCTACAACTATTCTAGGAATTATAAATATATTTTTGCTCAAATATCAACATGTACACAGATATACATGTACATGTCAATATCTCTGCTCATTTTCCAGAAAACTGGGTGAAACAATTGCTAAATGTACTAAGCTTTTGAAATGCATTTTTATTTTCAGAATACAATCTATCATGATCTACCAATACTTCATTTGTTTGAAACTGGTTAACTCATGAATCCTGTATCTGCCACACTAGTCAAAGCAATGGAGATACCTTTCATTGCATTCTGTCTGAAGCTTTTAGAAAAACATTTTACTTTTCTCAATTCAATTCAGAAATGAATTCAGACTTATTTACAAAGCATTTCAGTAAAAGAAAATAAAATCCTTTAAGTTTACTTCTTGCTAAATCCAGATTTTGTTCTAAAACTCAGTGCTCTGTTATATCTCAAGATTAGCCAATACATATATAAATTATGCAAAACAGTGGCTCACATAATTGTATATTTCTTACCAGACTTTTATAGCTGGTACTTGAGCTTATTTTTCTTGTTTATGTTTCAGACCCTACTTCAAAAACAAATCAAACCTTAACACACAACAATTTCAACAGACCAACAAATTTAATCTGACACTTTACAGAACATAGGGGCAACATGATCACTAACCATAAAGTATTCAATACATGACTGGAAATCTTAGAAACATAAAATTTTTCCTGAATACATGCAGATATAATCAATTTAAGCTCTTATTGAAACTAGCTAGCATGTTCATTCACTCCTCCATAATAGCCATTACTTCATTTTTACTTAGTGCCTGGGTTACCTGAAAGAGCATAAGTGGCTGCCTCATTTTTAAAATGAGACACCCCATGCCATGAGCAAACAAGGGTCAGATCTATGATCTGGTATGAGTAACATCAATTCATTCATGATATTAAGCAATAGAGATTATAAGAGCACCAATTAGTTATTTAAGCAAATTCCTACAATCAATTACTTTAACATAGTATAATTAAGTAGATTCAGGTATGATATATTCATTTATCATTCTTACACTTGCATACATAATCATGCAAACATAGTTATCTATTTGCATCAATTTGCCTTCACTGGATCCATCTTGGTTCCATACCATTCAACCTAAGAAATATCCATATTCCTATTTCTTCATTTACAGGTTGTAATATTCAATTTAAATCCCTGCCTCATCTGCTATTTAGGAATCACTGGGACACATTGCAATGAACTAATTCACATCATTGCACAAAGATCTCAGGGCTTAAACAAACCATGTGCCAACTTGCATACTTCAAATATGACAAGCATTCCAGCAGTCTTCTTGGCCTTCCCTTCCCTAGTTTATTTACTAGTGTATTGTCTTAAATCCTAATATCAAATATGCTAAGTGAACATGTCACTGCAAACATGGAAACATCCATAAAATTTTTCCTAGCATAATTCTCCTCAGAAATAAGCAGACAGTTATTTCCTAAATGGGGTCAATATGTCTTGATCTTAGTAAAATATAAGAACATTTTCAACTGTAAAAAGAGACATGGCATGTTATATTAATCTGCAAGCCTTTATGATTGATTCAGATTCAAGATCTGGTTCAATCATAATTTTAGCTTGTGGGTTTCTCTTTTTTTTTTATTTGATTAAGGGCTCAGCACTTAGAAAATTTCTATTGCACCCTTAACATTTTTCTTTTCAAGCCTCGGCACTTATACCAAGTATAATGCAGCTCCAATCATTTTCACAAAGTTTCCATGCCATAGATCTATAACAGCTGAGAGTATTCTCTATATAATTTTTAAGATCCTAAAGTTTAACATTTATGAGTATAAATAAAACAGTATGATACTCATCCAAAGACAAATGTCTCAACCAATCAAAGATCATCAAAATCATCCATATTAAATCATATCAGATTTTAAAATAAGACATCCAAAAAGCATTGATGAAATCATATACATCAAAACCAGAAATGCATAAATGGCAATATAAAAAGTGGCTGCCTCAACTCAGGTCTTAATGCCATGAACTCAGTGAGATTACTCACCTAAATGTTTCTTCTTATTAATCCAGAAAATTCTTGTTTGAGTGTTTTCTCCTTCCTTCCAATATTTTTTTTCTTTCTTCTTTTCTTATTATTGTGCAGCCCGGGGTAAAGACAATTCTACTGTCTATTTATATACATTTTTCCTCTAGGGTTTTGTTGAAACAGAATTCCATTTCTGTCCTGGCTAGCATCATGCATTTTTCATTCATAATACCCCGGCCATATTAACCAATTTAAAGGCTGCATTTTCTTTCTTTTACTTTTCAGAAAATGGCCACTCACCTAGTCATGTTAAAAGTGTGACTATCCTATTTCATATTTTAATTATTTCTGAAAATCCCCTTTGCTATTTTTACCTATACAAGCATGTTAACTTGTATCACATTTCATGTCATTTTAATGTTATGGTTTCACTTGCTTATATATATATATATACTTTTCAGTATTTAAAAAAAAATGTATATTTGTATACATATCTTATCTAGGCTTATTTTAATCCCTCTTTTAAATTCAGAAACATATGCACCTATGTGTATACAAGTTTACAAATCCTTATAACATATACATATGTATAATTTTCTTTTCTGGGTTTTAATTAAAATCTGTTTACTGGTTTAAAGTAAAACTTACTTTTCTTATTTTCTAAGATGATCCATATAATTCCAGAAATCAAATATCCATGTTGCAAAATCATGTTTGTATTGCTTTTTAATTCTTGTTTTAAATCCAAGAAATCTGGAGTTCTTCCTTGTGCCATTTCAGTGTGCACGTGCACACATATACTTGCACACTATTTATTCCAGAAATTTCACCATATTTAAATCTAAATATTTCAAAAATTAAATCATTTTACAAAAATGATTTTTCACAAAATTTTGGGGTATTACAAATCAGGAGGTACCTGATTTTGAATTGGGTAAGGAAACAAGAATGAGTTTTAAAAGGGTTGGGTATATTTTTGGGCCTTGTTTCCAACTCAATTTAGCTTTTTAATTAATTTCCCTTGCATTTAAATGTTAATCCTTGTCATTTATTTATAAATATAATTCATTCTAAGTTAAATTGATCTTCACTTCATTTTACAAATATATTTCGACAACTAGACAGTTTTTATTTAATTTAATGCTTGTTTATTTTTATTTAATTATTTATTATAATAACATGAAGTAAATTTATTTTTCAACGATTTCAACCATATAGAAATTATTTACACTATTAAAAATATTGTATATTGAACAAAACCTTTCGTTTGATTTTTAATATATTATTCAAAAAGAATTTAATAATTAATTCAACTTATTAAACATAAATATTTTATTAAATAAACTTTAACTAAGCAAACTTTATATCCAAAGTGATATTTATTAAAAGTCAAATTCAAATATTCTTATTTTAACTAAATTTATTTATTATTGCGACGTAAAAAGAAAGCTTGCTACATTCACTAATGATTTCTCGAGACTAGGATATGTGTATCTTTTGAAGAACCAATTTGGTGTCTGTGGGAAATTTGTTGAATATAAAAATGTAGTAGAAAACCAAATGGGTCGTAAGATTAAGATTCTTCGATCTTGTCGAGGGGGTGAGTACATTGGATAGGTATTCCAATAATACTTAAAAGATAATAGGACTATCCCTCAGATTACTCGACCTTATACTCTACAACACAACGGTGTGTCAGAGCGAAGGAACTGAACCCTATTAGATATGGTTCATTCTATGACGAGTAAAGCTAAGTTACCTCCGTCCTATTAGGGATATGTGTAGAAACTGCAGCGCATATGTTGAACTTGTAGCCCACTAAATATGTGCCTAAAACACCATACGAGATGTGGTATGGTAAGAAACCCTAACTCAAGTATTTAAAGGTGTAGGGTTGTCTAACATACGTTGAGAACATTAGTTCAAATAAACTAGAGGCAAGGTCGGTACTGTGAACTATATAGGATATCCTAAAAACTCAATGGGGTATACTTATTACAATACCGAGGAACAAAAGGTTATTTTTCTTGACCCGTTGTCTTTTTAGAAAAGGAATTTCTATCAGTGGAAATTAATGGCAAAGTTATAGACTTGGATGAGGTCCAAGAAGTTAACACCGAGGCCGAACCAGTGGGAGAACCAAGTTCACCCGTACATGAAAACACACAACCAATTAAAAGGCCTACTAGGGAATCTCACGTACCGAAGAGATACTATGTTTTTCTCATGGATGGCGAGAAGGAGGACCATGTCTTAAATAACGACGCTCCTCTGTCTTTTCAACAAACACTGCAGAGTAAAGACTCTGCATTATGCCTTAAAGTAATGAAATCCGAAACAGATTCCATGTATGAACATAAAGTATGGACTTTGTCAAACATATTCGTGGGGATGAAACCTATCTCCTGTAAATATATTTGTTAGAAAAACTAAATGTAGATGGGGAAGTAGAAACTTATAAGGAAAGGCTAGTTATTAAATGATTTCGTCGAATTCAAGGTGTTGATTATGACGAAACCTTTTTGCCTGTAGCTATGCTTAAGTCCCTTTAGATTATATTAGTCACTGCTACATTATATGACTATGAAATATGGCAAATGGATGTAAAGACGACATTCCTTGTAACGACTTGCCTTTTTTACCATCGAAAGTTGACACCAAATACATCCATGATATTACAATGACGAACATCTAATTGCCTGAAAGGTAGATTGTTAGGTAAAAAGAAAAAGAAAAAATAACAGAAGAAATAGAATCTCATAGTGGAATGACAAAATATAATATAACAACAAAAGTAAAGGTTGTCACTCTAAAATACATGTTATATTAGAGTTAAAACAAACCTCATCAGGTTGGACAGTTATAACTTTCTGACCTTACAATTGGTGATGGGCATATATAATAATACAGCGAAAAATAAAAATACTACGATCAGTGAACATCCAGCTATATTCCATAAGCTCCATGACACACCAACGACAACCTGGAAAAAGTACTTGGTCTGATCCGAGCATTATAATAACATAACACCCGGATTAGTCTGGAAATACCTACATGAGAAAACTCAAGTAACATGGTGAATATATAATAATTCTATGAGACCACGCCGCTAAACATGTAACATATAATAATTATGAGAAAACTCAAGTAATACGATGAACATATAATAATTCACTATGTATACACTTTGACTTTTATTCTATTTTTGTTCAATGCAACACAAGGGTCATTTATGCCATCCACCTTTCAAGCAAGAATTTAAATCCAAACAAACAACCTAATAATAATATAAACTATCATACAAGCATTCAACTATAATCTATAGCAGCATAGATATCATATAGTTTATTTAAAGGTGAGTAAGCTCACTGAAATTTCAGTTGACGCTTTCGCATTCCAGTTTGATCAATGTTCGATTTTAGCTTAAAATTACACTTGCTCCAAACTCTACCAAACTAATTTAACCACGTAGCTATCATTCCTACGAGTCCAAAGCAACTGACCTTGTCAAAATCCGACCTTGTACGAGTAAGATATCGATTTTATAAGAAATCAATATAACTAAAATAATTAATTAAATTAATTAACTAATTT
The DNA here is from genome assembly GCA_030737815.1 of Allium fistulosum. Classification (NCBI taxonomy): domain Eukaryota; kingdom Viridiplantae; phylum Streptophyta; class Magnoliopsida; order Asparagales; family Amaryllidaceae; genus Allium; species Allium fistulosum. The sequence goes on from CM060904.1 coordinate 539,272,502, forward strand.
ATATTAATTACCCTATGTTAATACTTCTTCCCCAATTAACAAATGCACAGGCCGTGCACAACCATGTACAGGTACACACCCAACACTCCAGCTTCTCTCATCAAATTTTCCTTCTTCAGTCAACGAAAAGCCGTGCCACCAACTCCATCCCACTCCTCTCCGCAAACTCTACCTCCTCGAAACAAACACACGAAGCTTGATCCCCTAAATAGCAAGGCGACCTGAAGCCCTAAGCTCACTATAGAGAACCCGTATTCCCACGCCGTACCTTACGAAACTCGGCCTCGAGCTGCTCCTCACCTTGACAAACCTGAATTTAACCTCGCCTTGGCCAATCGATGCCTACATCACCCAAAAACCTTAACCCTTGTTCACGCTGTGATGATTGATCATCACAAAACGTGATCGCACCCTCCACTATGCATATGGGATTGAAGATCTCATCAATACGAGATCAAAGAATTTTTTTTAATATTTTTTGTTGAGTAGAAAGTTTCATTTTGATTTTGGAAAGTTGATGCCATTTTTTTGAGTTTATTGGAAAAAAGAAAAGAGAAGAGAAAGAGGGAAATGGGAAAATTTGAAAAGTAAAGAGGGGAAAGAGATATGTTCAGTAACTTAATTTATAAACAAAAGTTATTTTCTTCCTTCCATCATAAGATAAATAAGATTCTCAAGTTAGACATATTTTTCAAGCAACATATCAAATCAAAATCAATTTCAAAATTTTGAATTTTTGATTTAATTTAAAAATGTTTTGGAAAGTAGGTTTCGCGATATCCTGCTACATAATATCCCATTCACTTATGAACCACGAACGACTGAAATAAAAATGCGATCGCAGATCACAATGCAACATAATTACAAATCAACAATAAAATAAACAGATTATTTAATATTGTGAAATTTCAAAGATACCGTCGTTTGCAGTAAAATACCTCAAATGATAATTTAAATACTTTACAAATTAAAAATTATGGAAAAATCCTATAAATTAAATTAAAAATACATTAATAAAAACCAAGTCGCTTTATTAATAATTAATTTTCTTGTTATTTATTCGAACTACTTATTATTGTAAATAAATTTATAAAATGTGTTTACCATTATTATTTATTGATTAAAAGAAGTTAAATAAGGCTATTAAATCTATTTATTTTGTAACAACCCTAGATTTTACATATAATTTAAAATTTGATTTTTATTTTATTTTGAAATTATTTTTAAACTTGTTTCATTTCAAACATTTCATTTTAAATATAAATGTTGATGATTATGTGAGTTATAGTTTCAAACTGACATAAATTGAATATTTTACTGAAAAGTGAAATTCTAGTCAAACTGTTCAATCTTTGACTTTTAAACTTCAAATTTAAATTATATAAAATCTTAAATTTTATCTTTTATTATGAAAATAGATGTAATAACTTGAACACTGTTTTTTGTTTCGTTGAAAACGAAGTTAAACTGCAAAAGATATGTACATTTCAATTTTGAGTATAAATTGTTTATTTTGCAATTTTGTTATTTTAAATTGTATAAATTATATTTTCTTTGTCATATTTTTATTTTAATATGTTTTAATATGTTACATTATGTATATTTTGACTTTTAAATATTTTTAAAATGATAATAGAATTTTCCAAAATTTACTGTATTTATTTACTATTTTTAAAGGCTGTTTCTATTTTTCTGCTATTTTCTTCATTTAAATTCTATTTAATTAAAAGTTATTTATTTATTTTTGTGAATTCATTTTATTTGGTGTTCTTATCTTTATTTATAAATATTTTTCAATTATATAAAAAAAATTCCAAAGTCCATTGCATTTATTTTCAAATTTTCTAGCCTAATTTACATTTTCTTTGCTATTTTCTTCATTTAATTATATATAATTAAAATTTATTTATTTATTTTCATTTTATTTCACTTTGTTTCGGTTTTTAAAAGTGTTTACTGAAATTTATTTAGTTTATTTTTTTAAAAAGAATTTGGAAATCAAAGAGACAAAAGCTTTAAAAACAATGACCTTTCATTTGCTAAACTCTTCATTTCTCTTGGCCGTTTCAAAACTTTATTGCTAGCCGTGAGTTTTATTGTTTTCACGTGAATGAAAGCTTCTCATTTCAGAAAATTTTCGACTATCATCTCTGAAAAAAGATTTTAGTAATGGCCTCTTCCATTTCTCCTTTTTTTCTTCATTTTTTTCCATTGTTTTCTATGTTTTTGCCTTGCTTCTCTCTAGTTTTTCTTGGCCTCAACCACCACCATCTCCACCAACCACCACCAGCATCTCCTCCTCATTCTCCACAGCCTTCAACCATCCCTCTCCTCTGTGACGACCCGAAATTCCGTGCTCGGAAAATCGCATCATCGAAAAGAAAGAAAGGGGTGAGAAAGTAGAAAAGATAGAGAAGAAGAAACAACCACAGAATCTCAACAGCGGAACGAATAAAATATAATATATCACATAATAGATTACATAATATCATATACATCAGAGTTACACAGATAATACAACACATACTAGACAGTTATAAACACCTGTCTAGTTAATACAACTCGATACATCTCAAAACAACACAGAAATATAACACAGCGGAAATACAGATAAACACTAACACAGCGGAACCAATATATATCTACACGCTGAAGCCTCCTGCTCCATTGCTCCTCCACAATTCGTCAAAGCTAACCTGAATCCCTTGGCTACCCGTAAAAATTTGGGTACCCGAGAGTTTATGAAAAACAGAAATAAACTTCGGTTCAGACATGGGTCTGGTATGAGTAAACGGTTAAAGTTTCTTAACTTTCAAAAAACCTTTGAAAACAAAAGGTATCACGTAAGACTTCGCACACATAAACATGGAAAAGTTTTTACCTTACGCTAACCAAAACTTTAATAGAAAATCCAGTGATATTATAATAGGTCTAGGGTTTTCAAGTAAATAAGAAATAGCTGAAATTGTTACATGATTAAATTCCAGCATACATAGGTATACAATCAAATCCGATGGCACTTATTGGATTTTGGATTCCATACAATGGCAGGGCTACTGGGGTACCGCCCGTCACAGTACGTGGCCTAGATGTCACGACCCAAAATTCTTCATTCGAAAATAGACATCAAATACTTAACTTGTATTCGACTGCCAAAATTCAAACGTCAAATTTCAGTTCGGATGGAGCTTATAACAACAATTAGATGAATATAAAACAGCGGAACAGAATCAATATCATAAATATCATCACAGATACAACATCGATATATATAATCCATACTACATCAGAGTATTTAATACAGATACTACAACTCCAAATACAACATCATGATAATACAACAGTAATCATATATCCAAAAGTCTCCAGATGAAAAAAGTGATAACAGACTCCCAAAAGCTAAACACCTGAGATCTCCAAAAAGCTCCTAAGAATATCTCCAAGATAAGAGCTCCAAAATACAGCTTAGTCCAAAATACGGAAAACCTGCTACTAGGCTGCCCGTGTGGAAATAATGGGCACCCAGAGTTTAGAAAAGAAAACAATAAACTCCGGGTCAGTCATGGGACTGGTATGAGTAAACAAAACAGTTTATCTTTTATAAACGGACAATAAAAGAATTTAAAGTAAATTCGCAATGCTTTTGGAAAATGAAACTACCATAAGACCTCCCACCACACACACAATGCAAACGCAGAATTGGAGGAGATTTCTTCTTATGATAGTCAAGGATGCTTACTACGCAAAATCAAATCCTTTTTGATATTATTGTTAGTGCATAGTGTGGAAAAACATTTCGAAAGTAGAATATTAATCTTAGCCAACATACGACCAGTATCGTATGCCTACTATAGCTACCATCTAAACAGTGGTGACCACCGTACGTAAATGGCAGGTTCTACAACTAAAACCGTACAGAGTTTCGTATTGAGAATTGGATTTCCAACAAATGGTCAGGCCAAGGAACTTCCCATTGCCACATGGAAACGCCTCTGGAAGGACGTCCCGAGAACCTAACCGGATCTCTGCCAACACAAGGCCGGGTTACCTCTGCAAAAATAGGTAACTACTGACACGAGTATGCCATCTCCCGGTTGTAACCAACCTTTTAACCGGGGCCCCGAGCAACAAATCACAAAGATAATAAATGTATATCTGCGATATCCACATAAGTAAAGTATCTGGGCTCCATACCATGATACCACTTCTATCCAGAAGGAAATGAACATACACTAAGGGGCGCTACTCCCTATAACCTTGCTGCATCTTTCTTGTTTTGACCATTCCGGGGTGTGAGGTTCGACGAAGTCTCGTCCACAAAGCTACGCTTTGTCATAAAGCCATGCTTTGGGTCAACAGATGATCAACCTATGATCACAAAGATAAATGATCAAACAAATGATCATATCACAAATGATCAAACACTGATCATCACACAGCAACACTCAGCATGTCACATTACCAAATTGGGATATATCGCTGATAAATTTCAACTACATAACCTCTGAGCTCGTACGTCTCAGAGAAGGGTGTTAAGCTAAGAGAATAAATTCTCCGCCACCAACAGAAATGTATTTGAAAGAAATCGGCTTTATATCTCAAAGTGTAATGTCGGACATGTATCCATACAAGTCTGTTCCGGGTTCGAACAGAACCGAAGGCACTTCCAAAGAAGTCCTTGCAATCCGGATAATTTTCTAATCACGTCCGGACTTCCCGTCACAAAAGAGTGATATAAATCTCTATACCGGAGCAACTCGGTGCAGAGACATTCGACAGGTTGTCCTTTCATTTTCGAAAATATCCGGTCTTCAACACCGGTCTTCAAATGCCATCCATATACGACGTATCACTATATCGGAACGGGTAACCCGAATAGTGAGCGTTAATTTCAAAAACATGTGTATATGTTATTCACAATAATTCATAGATTCGATGTGGGCTTCGGATAACAAACTGAAATCCGGTTCCCCATCGCATCGAGGTTTAAATGTCGTTTTACGGACCACAAGGTTTTCACATTAATGCAGAACAAAATCACAGACCACAATACACTATAAAACAATCACAGTAATCACAACAGAAATATCAATCTAATACAAAATATTTGATGATGGTAGATCATCGTTGATTTAAGCAATTGCGATTTAAACTGGTTAAACCACATAAATATCTTTACTAGTCATTTTTAAATTAATGTTTTAAATTTTATTTGATTTTAAATTAATAAATCTTAATTTACTCGATCTAGAGTTTTCATAATTTTTATCTTTAATTAATGGCTAAATCTTACTTGTCGAATTTCAAATCTGTTTGAATAACAATTGCTCAATTTACAAATAAATTTGAATACTTAATTGTTTATTAATCAATTAATATTTTTTTTTTTATTATTTAAATCATTCTTAAATTCTTTTCAAATTCGTCAATTTAGGTAAATTATTTACCTTAATTCTTATTTGGAAATCTGCTTTCCACTTTAAATCAGTTTACCGTTACCTTAAAAGTTTTAAAGTAAATTAAACTTTAAATTCTTATTTTAAATTTAATCATTTATTTATAAAGGGTAAATTCAATCTTTATTTTTAAAATTTTCTTAAACTAATTCCTTATTGATAAATTTTTAAAATATTTGTTAAATAATTTATCTTAACAAAATCTACACTGTTTTACTTTGTAAAAGAAAAGATTACCCTAACTATGTGATTTAAAACTTTAAATTGGGCTCAACCCTTTTTAAACACACTCGAGTGAAACAGGGTTTCACCTACCTCAGATCCACACGCGTATGTGAGTTCATCCCGAGCAAATCACGAATTCTTTTCGAGCTCGACTCGAGTTCCCTGCCGCATCTTCCCCTTCTCCCATTTTCTTTATTTCTTTTTTTTTTTTTCAAGTGAAACCTGGAAACAAAATTTCCAGGTATCCATTGACCCTCATCACCACCGTGCACGTGCACGGTGGTTCGCTGCATCTCTGGTGATCGTCTCGATCACCAGCAAGTCGAGAAATGGTCGCCCATGCCAAATCGAACATCGGTTCGATCGAAAACACTCAAAATCGAAATTTCACTGCTCAACCCAAACTGGAATAACGTTCTATCATCAGCGAATCTCCACGCATCGCCTATCCCTACCACCGGTAACCACGCCGACACGCCTACAGCTTCGCCAATCGACGACGAACCCAACCCCCCCAGTCCGATCGTTTGAATCGCAGTGTTGACGACGATATCCCTCGCGACTTCAACCTTCAAAATACCCCACAAAAACCCTACATTGACCTCGAACTCAAAATCCTTACACTCGAAAAATCTTCCAGCATTTTTCTTGGATTTGCAAAGGATTAAACTTGCTATGTGAAAATTTTCAGCATTTATAGTTCATTTGATAATCAGAATTTTAGAAAAATGAAATTTGTCTTTGCATTAAAACTGCCCTTAAACCACATTAGTAAAAATCGTCATATTACTTCTAAAAATCATAGTTTACCGTCAGGATTTATGCTATCAACTCGAATTAGCCTTTTATAATACTTGAGTTTGTCACATTCTCCCTTGATTGCCTGTAAAACAGTATTGCAGTAGTACTTTTCTTTCCAAAAATGGTTCAAACAACTTTTAAATATCTTAATCTAGGTTTAAACCTCTTGTTTGATAAAAAGTTTAAAGCTTAACAATTTTTCTGGTGGGGGAAATTTTAGTTTTGAAAGCAGAGATACACTCTGTATCCATTTTACAGAGAAGCATAGTACCTAGAACAACCAGTATATCAACACAGCATCATACTCAAACATAAAAACATATACAAATCATACTAACAGTGAATTACTTATACCATTTATCCTAAACTTTAAAATGTTGAAAATTTATGTTTACTCACCTTGAAAATATAGGAACAGAGATGCTTCTGTTTTGTTAAAGGAACAGTTTTGATCTTCTTTCTTTTTTTTTTCTTTTCCTACTTTGAATAAAATGATGTTCTTTTCTCCTTTAAATTCTTTGTTCTTTTCTCAGTTTGCTAAATTGTTTTTGAACGAAAATAAACAAGACAAAACTCATTTGTATGTAAAAAGGTGGGCAGGTTTTGAGTGAAGTACTGATATCCTTGTATTGTATAATGTTATAGGCTTGTACTTTGTAGTGATGGGTAGGCTTGAAAACATTAAATGCAAGCATGTATTCACGGCTGCATTAAATGAAAGCATGTCCTCTTGTTTCACTTTCAGCCTATGTGATGATGTTTGTTTCTTACTTTGTTGCTTTGTTTTCTATTTTGTTTTATTCTTTCTTACATAAGTGTTGCTTTGCTTTCATACTATATGTGTGCTGTTCGTTTTCCTTTGTTTACTGGCTTATAAATTCTTCTTGCAACTTGTTCTTATTATCTTACTTTGTTACTTTGTTGTTTACACATTTTCTTGAATTTATTTGATTATCTTAATAAAATAAAAGTTGTTTTACTTTTGATAATATGTGATTTTATTTCTCTTAAAATTTCATAAATTAAAAATTATTCGTTAAATTATTTAACGAATTTTCGGGATGTTACAATATCCCCTACTTAAGGAAATTTCGTCCTCGAAATTGAAAGAAAGAGAAACGTAAACGAAGAATATACGAATTCGAAATAAGGAAATGACTTACAATTTAAGTCGAGATGTCTATTCTGCAGTTGGGATATGATTTCTTCATATTATCTTCAGTCTCCCAAGTACAGTCCTTTGGATTGCCACTCCATTGAACTTTGACTAGCTTCACAATTTTGTTTCGCAATCGCTTCTCCTCACGATCAACAATTTTTATCGGTTCCCTCTGTACTGCCAAATTAGGAGTGATTTCCAGATCCTGCTGAGCAGCTTCTTTAATAATATCATCTGGGTCGTGCACATACTTCCGAAGATTAGAAATGTGAAACACATTATGCACGCCAGACAACCAGTTGGGTAGCTGGACTCGATATGCTAGAGGACCAATCCTTTCCAGAATAGGAAAAGGACCAATATACCGCGGTGCTAGCTTTCCAGTTTTCCCGAATCTTAATACACCCCTCATCGGAGATACTTTCAGAAATACAGAATCTCCAACTTGAAATTCTAAAAATCTTCTTCGGCGGTCATAATAACTCTTATGACGACTTTGAGCAGTTATTAATTTCTTTCGAATAAAATCTACCTTCTCAGTGGCTTCTTTGATCATATCCGGTCCTAAGACGAGTCTGTCACCTGATTCTATCCAGCATATAGGTGATCGACATGGACGACCATATAAAGCTTCGAAAGGAGCCATTTCTAGACTGGCCTGATAGCTGTTATTATATGAGAATTCAACCAGATGTAAATGGTCCTCCCATGAACCACCAAAATCATGAACACAAGAACGCAATAGGTCCTCTAGAATTCGATTAACCCTTTCAGTCTGTCCATCAGATTGTGGGTGATAAGCAGTACTGAAATTTAATTTCGTTCCCAAAGCATCCTGAAACGCCTCCCAGAATCTACTAGTGAAGATCGGGTCACGATCACTCACTATGCTACTGGGAATACCATGGAGGCGAACAATTTCCTTTACGTATATATCTGCCAAGCTTGCTGCAGTTCGAGTGGATTTCACTGGAATAAAGTGAGCAGTTTTGGTTAAACGGTCCACTATAACCCAAATCGCCTCATTTCCCTTCTTGGTTCGTGGCAATCCGTCGATGAAATCCATCGATACCTGATCCCACTTCCATTTCGGTACTTCCAAAGGTTGAAGTAAACCGGCCACTTTCCTTTGATCGCTTTTGATTTGCTGACAAGTAGCACAGCGACTCACATATATCGATATATCTCTCTTCATCGTCTTCCACCAGAATGTTCTTTTAATGTCTCGATACATTTTGTTGATTCCTGGATGGATACTGAATTTGGACTTGTGGCATTCGTCCAATACTTCACGCTTTAATTCTGGGATATCTGGCACACAAAGCCTGCCTTTCAGCCTTATATCCCCTTTATCATCAATTTCAAAACTGGAATCTTCACTACCTTCTATCCTTCTTCGAATTTCACGAAGAAACTTGTCTTCTGTCTGCCGTCTTGCAATTCTTTTGAGAAGAGTAGGGGTAATAACAAGATGAGCAAGAAGAGCGTGCTTTCTACTTAAAGCATCGGCAACTACATTGGCTTTTCCCGGAGTGTAAAGAATATCCAAGTCATAGGATGCCAGAAATTCCAACCAACGTTGTTGTCGCAGATTCAGATCCTTCTGGGTAAAGAGATATTTCAAAGATTTATGGTCGGTGAATAATTCGAATTTTTCACCTAAAACAAAGAGAGTTTATTAAGTATATTTATTTAGTTAATTTCGTAAATTGTTAAGAAGCTGAAAAGATTCTTACCCAGAAGATAGTGTCGCCAGATTTTTAAAGCGAAAACAATAGCCAAAAGCTCCAAATCATGTGTCGGGTAATTCTTCTCATGCGGACGTAATTGTCTACTCGCGTAGGCAACTACCTTTCCATTTTGCATTAATACTGCACCTACCCCGTCACCACACGCATCGGTATAGACAGATAAGCCTTGGTTCCCATTAATAATAACGAGAACAGGAGCAGTAGTCAATCTCTTTTTCAATTCCTGGAAAACTTCATCACATCTTGTAGTCCAATCAAATTTAGCATTCTTCATTGTCAACTTAGTCAATGGGCTAGCCAACTTAGAAAAATCTTGTACAAACTTCCTATAATATCCCGCTAAACCGAGAAAACTTCGAACTTCTCTAGGAGTAGTGGGTTGCTTCCAGTCCATAATTGCAGAAATCTTGCTTGGATCAACAGAAATCCCTTCTTCGTTAATAATATGACCGAGAAATTTGACCTCTTTGACCAAAAAGTGACACTTAGAAAATTTAGCGAATAAGACATTCGTCCTCAATATTTCCAAAACAATTCTGAGATGTTCAGAATGCTCCTCTTCAGTTTTGGAGAAAATTAAGATATCATCAATAAATACAAGGACAAATTTGTTCAACACTTCTCGAAATACTCGGGTCATTAAATCCACGAAGTACGCAGGAGCGTTGGTCAGTCCGAAAGGCATAACTAACCACTCGTAGAACATGTCTGGACCTCTAAAAGCAGTAAAATGAACACAATCCTCAGCTATTCGCAGTTGATGGAATCCCTGAGCTAGATCCATCTTAGAAAAGAATCGAGCGCCATGAAGTTGATCAAATAGATCGTCAATTCTAGGTAAAGGGAATTTGTTCTTGAGAGTTTGTTTATTGAGATCACGGTAATCTACACACAATCTCAAAGATCCGTCTGATTTAGCTACAAATACGACGGCTGAACCCCATTCGGAAACACTAGGGCGAATCAATCCTTTCTTCAGCAAATCTCGAGTTTGATCGACTAATTCAATTTTCTCCTTAGGTGCCATCCTGCGACTTGCGTGAACAACAGGACGAGCATTGGGTATTAAGTCAATTCGGAATGCTATTTCTCTGTGCGGAGGTAAGGAATTTACTTCTTCAAATACGTCGGAAAATTCCCGAACAATAGGTATAGACTGCAAAGTGGGTTCAGGATATCCCAAAGTATACATCAATCCATCTCTTCTTGGACTCGGATTCTCACAAGAGATTTCAATAAAATTTCCAAGGTTCGTTTTGACCAAAGCGGTCCGATCATTACACTCCAATATAGCTTCGTATTTCGATAACCAATTCATTCCGAGTATGATTTCAAATTCATTAAATTCGAGGATATAAAGGTTGATAGGAAATCGATAACTATCATATGAAATAGGAACTTTCTTGCAATATAAACAAAGATTTGCGGGACCTCCAACCGGATTTTTCACGCAAATAGGATCGACAGAAAATCTAGCTTTAAGTCCTAATTCTTTTACGGTTTGTTGGGAGATAAAACTATGTGAAGCTCCCGAGTCAAATAAAACTCTAACAGTTCTACCATTAATAGTAAGGTTACCTTCCAGAACGCCTTTTCCTTTATCAGCTTTCGAAGTTGAAGGATCTTTCTTTATCGCGTAAACATTTGCCACCTGTGCTTGCTTCATCATTGGACAGTTTTTGATAACATGTCCCTCTCCCTGACAGGCGTAACATTTTCTGGGCTTATATTGCTCATTCTTCACCGGTTGTTCCTTGTTAACTTGCTTCTTTGGTTTTGTGCAGCTGTTTGAATAATGGCCCTTCTCATTGCAATTGTAACAAGTTATGTTGCTAGCCGAATTTCCTTGATTGCTCTTTTTATCATTGCCTTGCTGTGGCTTCTTGCCCCCAAACTTTCTTTTCTTCCAGTTCTGATTATTTGAATTTCCTCCTTCCTTTGGAATCTCCTGCATATCCAATGTGGCATACCTGTATCCCATATCAATAAGATCCGAAAAAGATTCCTTGACGTGAGCTGTCATCCTTTCGTGATACTTCTGGTTCATTCCCCGGATAAACCTTTCGTTCTTCTTAAGAGGTGTGCTTAACAATTCTGGACCAAAACGGGATAGTTCGTTGAACTTGTTTAAGTACTCTTCAAATGTCAGGCTTCCTTGCTTTAAATCCAAAAATTCTTGATACATTCTAGAAATTCCCGCCGAAGGCATATAACGCTTTTCAAACACCTCCTTAAAACGATCCCAAGAAAACTCTTCCTCGGATTCATCAAAAATGACTGTTTCCCACCAGGCTGAAGCTTCCTCTTGTAGTTGCCAAGAAGCTATAAGTCTCTTCTGCTCGTCTTGCAGCTTAAGTCCTTTAAAAATTTTCTCACATAATCTGACCCAAGCTTGAGCCTCAATAATTGACTCCTTGCCAGTGAATGGTTTGCCACCAAGCCTTTCGAATTTCTTATTCAAATCAGCCAGATCAGGCTGCTGCTGGATATCCATTGCTGCGACTACTGCTGGAGGACCTTGGTTTTGTGCTGGGGCATTTACTTGACCCCTTGGTCTTCCTCTGCGTCCGCTCATTCTTACTTATCTGAAATTAGTAAGAAATTGATTTAGATATACGGACGAATATCTTAAGGAATATCAGCAGTAAAAGAAATAGACTAACAAATTTTTGAGTTAGTCTTGGTTATACTCATTCTAGGATATACTTCACCCTATCTCTAATGAGCCATCTAATGTGTTATACTCCGTAGCTTAAGTTCTTACTCAACCAAAAGCTCTGATACCAATTTGTCACGACCCAAAATTCTTCATTCGAAAATAGACATCAAATACTTAACTTGTATTCGACTGCCAAAATTCAAACGTCAAATTTCAGTTCGGATGGAGCTTATAACAACAATTAGATGAATATAAAACAGCGGAACAGAATCAATATCATAAATATCATCACAGATACAACATCGATATATATAATCCATACTACATCAGAGTATTTAATACAGATACTACAACTCCAAATACAACATCATGATAATACAACAGTAATCATATATCCAAAAGTCTCCAGATGAAAAAAGTGATAACAGACTCCCAAAAGCTAAACACCTGAGATCTCCAAAAAGCTCCTAAGAATATCTCCAAGATAAGAGCTCCAAAATACAGCTTAGTCCAAAATACGGAAAACCTGCTACTAGGCTGCCCGTGTGGAAATAATGGGCACCCAGAGTTTAGAAAAGAAAACAATAAACTCCGGGTCAGTCATGGGACTGGTATGAGTAAACAAAACAGTTTATCTTTTATAAACGGACAATAAAAGAATTTAAAGTAAATTCGCAATGCTTTTGGAAAATGAAACTACCATAAGACCTCCCACCACACACACAATGCAAACGCAGAATTGGAGGAGATTTCTTCTTATGATAGTCAAGGATGCTTACTACGCAAAATCAAATCCTTTTTGATATTATTGTTAGTGCATAGTGTGGAAAAACATTTCGAAAGTAGAATATTAATCTTAGCCAACATACGACCAGTATCGTATGCCTACTATAGCTACCATCTAAACAGTGGTGACCACCGTACGTAAATGGCAGGTTCTACAACTAAAACCGTACAGAGTTTCGTATTGAGAATTGGATTTCCAACAAATGGTCAGGCCAAGGAACTTCCCATTGCCACATGGAAACGCCTCTGGAAGGACGTCCCGAGAACCTAACCGGATCTCTGCCAACACAAGGCCGGGTTACCTCTGCAAAAATAGGTAACTACTGACACGAGTATGCCATCTCCCGGTTGTAACCAACCTTTTAACCGGGGCCCCGAGCAACAAATCACAAAGATAATAAATGTATATCTGCGATATCCACATAAGTAAAGTATCTGGGCTCCATACCATGATACCACTTCTATCCAGAAGGAAATGAACATACACTAAGGGGCGCTACTCCCTATAACCTTGCTGCATCTTTCCTGTTTTGACCATTCCGGGGTGTGAGGTTCGACGAAGTCTCGTCCACAAAGCTACGCTTTGTCATAAAGCCATGCTTTGGGTCAACAGATGATCAACCTATGATCACAAAGATAAATGATCAAACAAATGATCATATCACAAATGATCAAACACTGATCATCACACAGCAACACTCAGCATGTCACATTACCAAATTGGGATATATCGCTGATAAATTTCAACTACATAACCTCTGAGCTCGTACGTCTCAGAGAAGGGTGTTAAGCTAAGAGAATAAATTCTCCGCCACCAACAGAAATGTATTTGAAAGAAATCGGCTTTATATCTCAAAGTGTAATGTCGGACATGTATCCATACAAGTCTGTTCCGGGTTCGAACAGAACCGAAGGCACTTCCAAAGAAGTCCTTGCAATCCGGATAATTTTCTAATCACGTCCGGACTTCCCGTCACAAAAGAGTGATATAAATCTCTATACCGGAGCAACTCGGTGCAGAGACATTCGACAGGTTGTCCTTTCATTTTCGAAAATATCCGGTCTTCAAATGCCATCCATATACGACGTATCACTATATCGGAACGGGTAACCCGAATAGTGAGCGTTAATTTCAAAAACATGTGTATATGTTATTCACAATAATTCATAGATTCGATGTGGGCTTCGGATAACAAACTGAAATCCGGTTCCCCATCGCATCGAGGTTTAAATGTCGTTTTATGGACCACAAGGTTTTCACATTAATGCAGAACAAAATCACAGACCACAATACACTATAAAACAATCACAGTAATCACAACAGAAATATCAATCTAATACAAAATATTTGATGATGGTAGATCATCGTTGATTTAAGCAATTGCGATTTAAACTGGTTAAACCACATAAATATCTTTACTAGTCATTTTTAAATTAATGTTTTAAATTTTATTTGATTTTAAATTAATAAATCTTAATTTACTCGATCTAGAGTTTTCATAATTTTTATCTTTAATTAATGGCTAAATCTTACTTGTCGAATTTCAAATCTGTTTGAATAACAATTGCTCAATTTACAAATAAATTTGAATACTTAATTGTTTATTAATCAATTAATATTTTTTTTTTTTTATTTAAATCATTCTTAAATTCTTTTCAAATTCGTCAATTTAGGTAAATTATTTACCTTAATTCTTATTTGGAAATCTGCTTTCCACTTTAAATCAGTTTACCGTTACCTTAAAAGTTTTAAAGTAAATTAAACTTTAAATTCTTATTTTAAATTTAATCATTTATTTATAAAGGGTAAATTCAATCTTTATTTTTAAAATTTTCTTAAACTAATTCCTTATTGATAAATTTTTAAAATATTTGTTAAATAATTTATCTTAACAAAATCTACACTGTTTTACTTTGTAAAAGAAAAGATTACCCTAACTATGTGATTTAAAACTTTAAATTGGGCTCAACCCTTTTTAAACACACTCGAGTGAAACAGGGTTTCACCTACCTCAGATCCACACGCGTATGTGAGTTCATCCCGAGCAAATCACGAATTCTTTTCGAGCTCGACTCGAGTTCCCTGCCGCATCTTCCCCTTCTCCCATTTTCTTTATTTCTTTTTTTTTTTCAAGTGAAACCTGGAAACAAAATTTCCAGGTATCCATTGACCCTCATCACCACCGTGCACGTGCACGGTGGTTCGCTGCATCTCTGGTGATCGTCTCGATCACCAGCAAGTCGAGAAATGGTCGCCCATGCCAAATCGAACATCGGTTCGATCGAAAACACTCAAAATCGAAATTTCACTGCTCAACCCAAACTGGAATAACGTTCTATCATCAGCGAATCTCCACGCATCGCCTATCCCTACCACCGGTAACCACGCCGACACGCCTACAGCTTCGCCAATCGACGACGAACCCAACCCCCCCAGTCCGATCGTTTGAATCGCAGTGTTGACGACGATATCCCTCGCGACTTCAACCTTCAAAATACCCCACAAAAACCCTACATTGACCTCGAACTCAAAATCCTTACACTCGAAAAATCTTCCAGCATTTTTCTTGGATTTGCAAAGGATTAAACTTGCTATGTGAAAATTTTCAGCATTTATAGTTCATTTGATAATCAGAATTTTAGAAAAATGAAATTTGTCTTTGCATTAAAACTGCCCTTAAACCACATTAGTAAAAATCGTCATATTACTTCTAAAAATCATAGTTTACCGTCAGGATTTATGCTATCAACTCGAATTAGCCTTTTATAATACTTGAGTTTGTCACATTCTCCCTTGATTGCCTGTAAAACAGTATTGCAGTAGTACTTTTCTTTCCAAAAATGGTTCAAACAACTTTTAAATATCTTAATCTAGGTTTAAACCTCTTGTTTGATAAAAAGTTTAAAGCTTAACAATTTTTCTGGTGGGGGAAATTTTAGTTTTGAAAGCAGAGATACACTCTGTATCCATTTTACAGAGAAGCATAGTACCTAGAACAACCAGTATATCAACACAGCATCATACTCAAACATAAAAACATATACAAATCATACTAACAGTGAATTACTTATACCATTTATCCTAAACTTTAAAATGTTGAAAATTTATGTTTACTCACCTTGAAAATATAGGAACAGAGATGCTTCTGTTTTGTTAAAGGAACAGTTTTGATCTTCTTTCTTTTTTTTTTCTTTTCCTACTTTGAATAAAATGATGTTCTTTTCTCCTTTAAATTCTTTGTTCTTTTCTCAGTTTGCTAAATTGTTTTTGAACGAAAATAAACAAGACAAAACTCATTTGTATGTAAAAAGGTGGGCAGGTTTTGAGTGAAGTACTGATATCCTTGTATTGTATAATGTTATAGGCTTGTACTTTGTAGTGATGGGTAGGCTTGAAAACATTAAATGCAAGCATGTATTCACGGCTGCATTAAATGAAAGCATGTCCTCTTGTTTCACTTTCAGCCTATGTGATGATGTTTGTTTCTTACCTTGTTGCTTTGTTTTCTATTTTGTTTTATTCTTTCTTACATAAGTGTTGCTTTGCTTTCATACTATATGTGTGCTGTTCGTTTTCCTTTGTTTACTGGCTTATAAATTCTTCTTGCAACTTGTTCTTATTATCTTACTTTGTTACTTTGTTGTTTACACATTTTCTTGAATTTATTTGATTATCTTAATAAAATAAAAGTTGTTTTACTTTTGATAATATGTGATTTTATTTCTCTTAAAATTTCATAAATTAAAAATTATTCGTTAAATTATTTAACGAATTTTCGGGATGTTACACTAGATCATCGTACCGAGAACCCACCCTAAGTTCCCTGCAACACAAGGTCGGAACCATCCCTTACTGGACAGTTCCAAACGAAACAACCCCACGGTTGTTCATGACCAACCGCACACTAAGCCGAAAATAATAAGGGACATCTAGACAGGGGTATATCTCTCTCTCAAGTGGGTGCTACCCACGAAGCCTTGCTGCACCTCCCCTGTTTTAGCCATTCCCGGTTGATGAGGCTTGAGGCTACGATTACCTTTACAGAACTCATCACTTAGAATGCTCATCGTCCACCTGACGATGTTCTGAAAGCATTCAATCCATACAAGTTCGTTCCGGGTTCGAACGAAACCGAAGGCATTATCTCGTTACACTCGTATTGGAATCACCCTCAGAGTTAACGACAATAACCCTTGCATTCTGAATCACCATCTCGAATCTATAAGTACTATCTTCGTCAAACTCATTACGGAATCACCCACAGAGTTATACTGACGTATAGTTCTTATACCTCGAGTCTTCACTTCCTCCATTTGAATTTCACGACCTAACGTTATTTTGGATCGATGTGGTATTCGGGTCTCCAAACCTAGAATCCCGGTATACGGAAACCCGATCCTGGTCTCATCGAAATCCAAACCGTGTCTTTTAAGGCCAAGTTGTTTTAAAGTTAAAACAATTTAATTCAATTATCTATATACACAGAGATAGATAAAACACAATATAACAATGGATAATAACATCATCATCATAAACAGATAATCAATATTATCTACTCAACAGATAATCAATATCATCATACTTAACCAAGCATCCATAACACAATAGATATATATCTGAGATCACAATCAATCATGGAAATCAATATCATCCATCATATATAAACAAAGATTAAAAATCACCTCATTTATAATTAATTTAAAATGAATTAAATTAATTACAAATCTCTCATTAATCTAAAGTAAATTAAATTAATTACTTTATCAATATTAATCTTGCTTTCATAACCATTAATTAATTACATTTGTGTAATTATCCTTTAATTATTTTACAAATTAATTACTTTATACCAATTATAGAAAGTAACCTTTTAAATTACTAAAATTAATTCCATTTCTTCTTAATTAATTACTCTAATGAATTGCTTCATTTATTAATTATTCCCAAATAAATCCATTTTAACTTGCATCATTAATTACAATAATTAATGATCTCTAATTACATTTATTTCATTTAGTAATTTATCTCCAATTAAACAAAATGTTAATCACCTTGATTAACTCCATTCAGTAATTAACTACCCTTAATTACTTCAATTAATAATTTAATTACTCCATAATTAATTATTCTCTAATTAATCCCTTGATTAATTTATACAAAGCAATTATACTCAAATTTCTTTCATTTTTAAATCATCCAAAATTAATTACTTCCTTAAGTAATTATACTTATCACATCAACCAATGGTTATTTAAATTAATTAAACTTAATTAATTAACTTAAACAATTCATATTAAACTTAATTTATTAAAATGAGAAATTAATTTCTTAATTACTTCCCTAAGTAAATTATACTTATATAATTCACCATTTATTATCTTAAATTAATAAACCTAATAAATTATCAAATGATCATATTAATCCATTATTTTATAATACTAGTTAATAGCCTTCATTAATCATTAACACTTCTTAAATTTACTTAAAGTAATTAAATTAAGATTTATTATCTATTTACAATTACATTTCATCTTTAATAACTCATTAATAAATCCTTAATTATTTAATTAATTAAGTATTCAATATCACTTAATTAATTCTTGCTTACTTTATTAATTAATAATCATAGATTAAAATTCAACTCTTATTTAATTAATGATTCTTAATTATCCATTTATTTATCCTAAATTAATTATCTTAAACCTTAATTAACTAATTTAACTTTTAATTACTAAACTAATTAATCTCATCATTAATTAATCAAATTAGATAATTATTCATTTACTTAATAATTCCAAATCTATAAATCTTCATTTATTTAAAAGGTAAAGCATTTTCTTATTAATGATCAACTTCTCATTTACAAATGCCTTTGGAACATTTTACTTTTGACTCTACTTTTACATTTCATTTCAATTTTAGATTCAAGATAATTTACAACTTAACTTAGCTAAATTTAAAACACTTTAAATATACTTTAAACCTTATAAAGTTATAAAACATTTCATTTTTATAAAACTTATATTTATTTAAAACTATGGAGACAAAACTTAATTTGAATCCACATTTAAATTTTTGGTTTTAACTCTGTTAAAACCCTGCTTCCAAATTCAAAACTTAAAAATACTCACAGGCCTTCAAACTGGTAATAGCTAAACAAACCCGAGGCTACCTAAATTACTTCAAGAAATTTCCCTCATTGCTTCGAGAAAGCCATCAAAAACCCCGAGCTTCCCTTGCGAAAACCCACTCACACAATATATAACAGGTTATCAAACCTGTAGCTAATCAAAGCAACCCACTCCACTACCTACTTCGAGTCTCCCTGCCATCTACTCCGAGACAATTACTCACAAATTCGAGAAAGACCCCGAAGCAAAAGAAAACAGCGCTCCAAAAAAACAATGCCTTCGAATATGCACGGTGCACGTGCACCGCGCCTCGAGCCACCTCCGGCCATCGACCCACGTCGCAACCTATCACCTACCAACCCATGACCCCATCGCAACCCACCAAAATCACTGCGTCACTTCGAATCAAAATTCGAACTCCATTTCAAACCTGGAACTCGAGCTTGGCCCAAACATGGCAACGCGTCGTTCGCCAACCCCCGATCATCTGAAAGTCAACCCTTCCGGCCTCGACTTCCCCTATACGCCTTCAACCAATTCCCAAAGACTCGTCGAACTCGATCAAAAATAAGGACCACGGTGATCATTTTTATCTACCTTAGCTAAACTAGGGTTCTAAACTTCAACTAACAACCACCACTTCCCCACTGTCCTGATCCATCACCAGAAAATTTTGCCAATATCCCCGCTCGTTCTTCCACCTCCAGGAGGAACCACAACTTCCCAGTTCGACTAGATCACCATAGAAACCCAAAAACTCGATTTCCAGACATTCCCAAACAACACATTCAATATTACATTAAAAATTGTGAACTCGATCTTAAAAATCCTATCTTTCGTCTACTATTCCAGATATATATTTGTATCAACAAATTAAAATGTTTGGTTTTTAACATTTTCCAAGTTGCTCTGTATTTCTTCTTTCCAGACAATGTTTTCTAATTAAAATTCTTGCAACTTATTTTTAAAGCTTAGTAAGTTAAAACAACTAACTTGGTTTTAAATACCTAAGTCTAAAGAAGATTAGAGTTAGAAGAATCTGACGTTTGTTCTAAGTTTAATTCTCTGGACTAAAACAGAGATGATCACAGGGGTTAATCTAGATATACTCACAAGTTACAGTATCTTGAACAAAGATCAGAGAAGTTTTAAAACATCAGATATGCACACATACATAAGTTCTCAAGGCATTACACATACACATACATTTAAACAAACATAATCACAGGAATTCATAGATTACTTAAGTTTTGTTTAAAAGGTTTACTCACCTGACTATAGAACAGAGAGCTTTATTCTTTAGTTTGAAAAGAGGCAGTTTGAAACTTGCATGTGAAAACTTGCATACATTTCAGTTTTGATTCCAGAAACTTGTTGTAGTTGAGAGGCTTCCATTTTAAATTGAAACTGGAGTGCTTTTGTTTTTCTAATTTGATTTTCCAGGTTACATTTGTATTTCCTCCATTCCTTCTTTTACTTAGGTTGTATTTGTATAAACTTTTAGAAACTGGGGTTGCAAAGCTTTTGTATACGAAATATAATGAGGCAAGTTGGTAAATATACAAATTGTTTACTGTTTTGGTACACGAATAAATTCAGAGATTTTTATCTCTTTGGGGCTGAATGGAAATGTTTCATGTACTTGGTGATGTAGCATTAAATGCTTGCTCCTTATCAACTTTACACCAGCCCATTCTTTTTCCTTTTAGGTACAACTTGCATATATTTATTTATACTTGTTTGACTTAGATGCTAAGCATACATACTCTATTCTATTCGTATGCATTGAGATGTTTCTACTGCCTGTTCATGTACAATGCTAAAATGTAAAAATATTTACTTGCCTTATCTTATTGTCTTGTACTTAGGTGAATTTTCAAGCCTGCAACATATGTCTTTGCTATAGGGTATAACATATTTAACTTCAGTTTTAGTTTTAAAGTTGTTATGGTCATTGTATTATGTTAGTTTGCATATTTGTTTCTATCTCTACATAAGTGTATTTATTTCTAATTTCTAACATGAAAGTATTTACATTTTAAAAGATAAACAATCAATATATAATTACCCATTATCATTCTATTTTATAATTACTTTAAATATTTACAATGTATATTTTATTATCTATAATTGTTATATTTATTTTAGAGATTTATATATATTTAAAAACCATAACTTCTTTTCAAAATATATATAACAATTTTCATTTATAATAAAAATCTACTTATATAGACATTATATTATAAATAAAGCTCATTATTACATTAGAATAATTCATAAAAGAATTTATCACTTAATCACTTATATTTATCAAGCTATACTTTTAAAAAGAACAAAATCACTTAAACAACTTTAACTTTAATCTTGAGTATATTCTAAAGCCAAATAGTTATTTATTAAATATCGAATTTAATCAAATTTAAACAGACATTGACTATTTACAATATATACAAATATATATATAAGTAAATAGAAAACAATTTATTAGCTTTAAAAGATAATTTATCAGTTAAATATCCATTTAAAAGAAAATTATCAAGTCAATTTATATTTTATTAACAATTATATATCAAATCAATTTAATATTTAATATAGATTATTAAATTGATATTGCTCAAAATTCCGGAATGTCACATTCCTCCCCTCTTAAAAGAAGTTCGTCCCCGAAATTTAAAACAAAGGTAATTTAATAATCTCATTAAAGATTTAATTTTAAAAACACAAGCATATATTATCAATATATACTAACAACCATAGCAATCAATCATCCAATCAAACAAATCTAACTATCCAGACAAAATACTGGATAGAATTTCCTCGAGTTTCCCCGAGTATAAATACCGGGTTACTCGCTCTATAGAATCCAAACAATCAATACTACTAAGCTACACACAACTAGATCTACAAAACAAGATAGGATATCAAACTATAGACAAGTCTGACTCAACATCCAAAACTCCCTGAAATGCTGGTTCTACAACCAGAGATAACTCATACACGTACTCCCTTAGAGATACGTGAAACACAACGAATCTCAGTTATACAAACTGACAATTCACTCCTGCAGATCAAACACTTATCCAAAATCAAATCTCCGATAATTCAAATTACTTCGGACGATCCTGGGACGCCTACATCCTTACTGATCAGCTTATCCTTCGCTGATGCCCTCGAAACATCCTGAACCAAAACAATCAACAAAATGATCTTTCCAAGATCAACCAAAACTCAGAACTCCACTCTACTCCAAAATCAAAAGACAGATCTCACTGCACACATCCGGAAGAGATAAAACAGATGCTCTCCAAACTGCTTCCGCTGCATAACTCTGATCCGAGCAGATGAAAATGCTGATGACGAACACAAGCAAAGACTGAAAAAAAACACCTCCCAAAAATATGGTCCCCCTGATCCAAAAATAAAACTCGGCAGTTCCTCCAAAACCCTGAGCTGCTTCACTAAGATCTTCCTCCAAAAACCATCCTACTACTAAGCTGAACCATTGGTACCACTTCTAAAATCAAGTCGATACCATCTCAAACTCCAGATGCTAACAAAATTCTGACTTCCTGAAGTCATCCAGAAAAAATCTCTGACAAACCAAAAGAACACTCAGACTATCGCAAGTCACTTTTGCGATCAACCCAATCAAATATCCAAAGAAAAAGAAACTGTTCTCTCTTTACCAATCAGAACAGCCTACACTTAACAAGCCAATCCAACGAAGAAACGGAACCACACTGCTGCTTCTGAACTCCACTGCTAAGCTAGAAAGCTTCCTTGCCAGCATACAGGACCTTCCGAACTACACTGTTGACACCAATGCCAAGGAATTTCCAAATCCAAAGCTCCTCGAGAAACTCGAACCTCAACCAACAGAAACACCCTGCTGAACACAGCCACTACACCGAAGCAGATACACTTCTTAAAACTTGTTCCAAAGAAAACATCTTCGGAAACATCCATAGTCACCGTGTCTCATCACACAGCTACTAATCCCTGAGATATCAAGATATCATCACTAGCTTCTGTCCAACTGACAGATCCAAACTCTACTCAAAGATGGACTCCGAACCTTTACAGGTTTCCTTCAGAGATCGATGAAATCCTTACATCAACAAAGCTCACTCGAGACAGTATTAGGTTTACAGTCTCGACAAATACACTTCCAACCATTGGTAGTCGTGTTTCACACACCACTACACTATCTACCTTTATAACTTATATTGGAAAACCCGAACAAGTAATCCAACAGACAGGTAGAAATAGATAAATATATATATATATATAGATAAAAATTACAAGTACGCTCTCTCAGGATAGACACCACTCCAGAGCCTAGGTATTCACTCAACCTCGCTCTGATACCACCTGTGACGTCCTAGGCTTTTCAACCATCAGCAACGGCTCACGACCGGTAGGCTTTTCAACCATCCCAGCCCCGCTGTGGCTCACAGTGATACCTCGGGTTTGCTTTTACGGCCAGCCTCTCGACTGTAAGCACCTAGCAAACCAACCCCAAAAGGCCTTATACTACCCCCGGGGACATGTAGGGGTAAGAGTCTCCCGTTCGCCACCTAATGCAAAGCGAGAACCCCCTATCACGCTGTAATGTAGCAAACCCGATCCCGGTCTCATCGAAATCCAAACCGTGTCTTTTAAGGCCAAGTTGTTTTAAAGTTAAAACAATTTAATTCAATTATCTATATACACAGAGATAGATAAAACACAATATAACAATGGATAATAACATCATCATCATAAACAGATAATCAATATTATCTACTCAACAGATAATCAATATCATCATACTTAACCAAGCATCCATAACACAATAGATATATATCTGAGATCACAATCAATCATGGAAATCAATATCATCCATCATATATAAACAAAGATTAATAATCACCTCATTTATAATTAATTTAAAATGAATTAAATTAATTACAAATCTCTCATTAATCTAAAGTAAATTAAATTAATTACTTTATCAATATTAATCTTGCTTTCATAACCATTAATTAATTACATTTGTGTAATTATCCTTTAATTATTTTACAAATTAATTACTTTATACCAATTATAGAAAGTAACCTTTTAAATTACTAAAATTAATTCCATTTCTTCTTAATTAATTACTCTAATGAATTGCTTCATTTATTAATTATTCCCAAATAAATCCATTTTAACTTGCATCATTAATTACAATAATTAATGATCTCTAATTACATTTATTTCATTTAGTAATTTATCTCCAATTAAACAAAATGTTAATCACCTTGATTAACTCCATTCAGTAATTAACTACCCTTAATTACTTCAATTAATAATTTAATTACTCCATAATTAATTATTCTCTAATTAATCCCTTGATTAATTTATACAAAGCAATTATACTCAAATTTCTTTCATTTTTAAATCATCCAAAATTAATTACTTCCTTAAGTAATTATACTTATCACATCAACCAATGGTTATTTAAATTAATTAAACTTAATTAATTAACTTAAACAATTCATATTAAACTTAATTTATTAAAATGAGAAATTAATTTTTTAATTACTTCCCTAAGTAAATTATACTTATATAATTCACCATTTATTATCTTAAATTAATAAACTAATAAATTATCAAATGATCATATTAATCCATTATTTTATAATACTAGTTAATAGCCTTCATTAATCATTAACACTTCTTAAATTTACTTAAAGTAATTAAATTAAGATTTATTATCTATTTACAATTACATTTCATCTTTAATAACTCATTAATAAATCCTTAATTATTTAATTAATTAAGTATTCAATATCACTTAATTAATTCTTGCTTACTTTATTAATTAATAATCATAGATTAAAATTCAACTCTTATTTAATTAATGATTCTTAATTATCCATTTATTTATCCTAAATTAATTATCTTAAACCTTAATTAACTAATTTAACTTTTAATTACTAAACTAATTAATCTCATCATTAATTAATCAAATTAGATAATTATTCATTTACTTAATAATTCCAAATCTATAAATCTTCATTTATTTAAAAGGTAAAGCATTTTCTTATTAATGATCAACTTCTCATTTACAAATGCCTTTGGAACATTTTACTTTTGACTCTACTTTTACATTTCATTTCAATTTTAGATTCAAGATAATTTACAACTTAACTTAGCTAAATTTAAAACACTTTAAATATACTTTAAACCTTATAAAGTTATAAAACATTTCATTTTTATAAAACTTATATTTATTTAAAACTATGGAGACAAAACTTAATTTGAATCCACATTTAAATTTTTGGTTTTAACTCTGTTAAAACCCTGCTTCCAAATTCAAAACTTAAAAATACTCACAGGCCTTCAAACTGGTAACAGCTAAACAAACCCGAGGCTACCCAAATTACTTCAAGAAATTTCCCTCATTGCTTCGAGAAAGCCATCAAAAACCCCGAGCTTCCCTTGCGAAAACCCACTCACACAATATATAACAGGTTATCAAACCTGTAGCTAATCAAAGCAACCCACTCCACTACCTACTTCGAGTCTCCCTGCCATCTACTCCGAGACAATTACTCACAAATTCGAGAAAGACCCCGTAGCAAAAGAAAACAGCGCTCCAAAAAAACAGTGCCTTCGAATATGCACGGTGCACGTGCACCGCGCCTCCAGCCACCTCCGGCCATCGACCCACGTCGCAACCTATCACCTACCAACCCATGACCCCATCGCAACCCACCAAAATCACTGCGTCACTTCGAATCAAAATTCGAACTCCATTTCAAACCTGGAACTCGAGCTTGGCCCAAACATGGCAACGCGTCGTTCGCCAACCCCCGATCATCTGAAAGTCAACCCTTCCGGCCTCGACTTCCCCTATACGCCTTCAACCAATTCCCAAAGACTCGTCGAACTCGATCAAAAATAAGGACCACGGTGATCATTTTTATCTACCTTAGCTAAACTAGGGTTCTAAACTTCAACTAACAACCACCACTTCCCCACTGTCCTGATCCATCACCAGAAAATTTTGCCAATATCCCCGCTCGTTCTTCCACCTCCAGGAGGAACCACAACTTCCCAGTTCGACTAGATCACCATAGAAACCCAAAAACTCGATTTCCAGACATTCCCAAACAACACATTCAATATTACATTAAAAATTGTGAACTCGATCTTAAAAATCCTATCTTTCGTCTACTATTCCAGATATATATTTGTATCAACAAATTAAAATGTTTGGTTTTTAACATTTTCCAAGTTGCTCTGTATTTCTTCTTTCCAGACAATGTTTTCTAATTAAAATTCTTGCAACTTATTTTTAAAGCTTAGTAAGTTAAAACAACTAACTTGGTTTTAAATACCTAAGTCTAAAGAAGATTAGAGTTAGAAGAATCTGACGTTTGTTCTAAGTTTAATTCTCTGGACTAAAACAGAGATGATCACAGGGGTTAATCTAGACATACTCACAAGTTACAGTATCTTGAACAAAGATCAGAGAAGTTTTAAAACATCAGATATGCACACATACATAAGTTCTCAAGGCATTACACATACACATACATTTAAACAAACATAATCACAGGAATTCATAGATTACTTAAGTTTTGTTTAAAAGGTTTACTCACCTGACTATAGAACAGAGAGCTTTATTCTTTAGTTTGAAAAGAGGCAGTTTGAAACTTGCATGTGAAAACTTGCATACATTTCAGTTTTGATTCCAGAAACTTGTTGTATTTGAGAGGCTTCCATTTTAAATTGAAACTGGAGTGCTTTTGTTTTTCTAATTTGATTTTCCAAGTTACATTTGTATTTCCTCCATTCCTTCTTTTACTTAGGTTGTATTTGTATAAACTTTTAGAAACTGGGGTTGCAAAGCTTTTGTATACGAAATATAATGAGGCAAGTTGGTAAATATACAAATTGTTTACTGTTTTGGTACACGAATAAATTCAGAGATTTTTATCTCTTTGGGGCTGAAAGGAAATGTTTCATGTACTTGGTGATGTAGCATTAAATGCTTGCTCCTTATCAACTTTACACCAGCCCATTCTTTTTCCTTTTAGGTACAACTTGCATATATTTATTTATACTTGTTTGACTTAGATGCTAAGCATACATACTCTATTCTATTCGTATGCATTGAGATGTTTCTACTGCCTGTTCATGTACAATGCTAAAATGTAAAAATATTTACTTGCCTTATCTTATTGTCTTGTACTTAGGTGACTTTTCAAGCCTGCAACATATGTCTTTGCTATAGGGTATAACATATTTAACTTCAGTTTTAGTTTTAAAGTTGTTATGGTCATTGTATTATGTTAGTTTGCATATTTGTTTCTATCTCTACATAAGTGTATTTATTTCTAATTTCTAACATGAAAGTATTTACATTTTAAAAGATAAACAATCAATATATAATTACCCATTATCATTCTATTTTATAATTACTTTAAATATTTACAATGTATATTTTATTATCTATAATTGTTATATTTATTTTAGAGATTTATATATATTTAAAAACCATAACTTCTTTTCAAAATATATATAACAATTTTCATTTATAATAAAAATCTACTTATATAGACATTATATTATAAATAAAGCTCATTATTACATTAGAATAATTCATAAAAGAATTTATCACTTAATCACTTATATTTATCAAGCTATACTTTTAAAA
Source organism: Allium fistulosum (assembly GCA_030737815.1). Taxonomy (NCBI): domain Eukaryota; kingdom Viridiplantae; phylum Streptophyta; class Magnoliopsida; order Asparagales; family Amaryllidaceae; genus Allium; species Allium fistulosum. Next base: position 539,300,160 of record CM060904.1, read on the forward strand.
AGAACAAAATCACTTAAACATCTTTAACTTTAATCTTGAGTATATTCTAAAGCCAAATAGTTATTTATTAAATATCGAATTTAATCAAATTTAAACAGACATTGACTATTTACAATATATACAAATATATATATAAGTAAATAGAAAACAATTTATTAGCTTTAAAAGATAATTTATCAGTTAAATATCCATTTAAAAGAAAATTATCAAGTCAATTTATATTTTATTAACAATTATATATCAAATCAATTTAATATTTAATATAGATTATTAAATTGATATTGCTCAAAATTCCGGGATGTCACATTCCTCCCCTCTTAAAAGAATTTCGTCCCCGAAATTTAAAACAAAGGTAATTTAATAATCTCATTAAAGATTTAATTTTAAAAACACAAGCATATATTATCAATATATACTAACAACCATAGCAATCAATCATCCAATCAAACAAATCTAACTATCCAGACAAAATACTGGATAGAATTTCCTCGAGTTTCCCCGAGTATAAATACCGGGTTACTCGCTCTATAGAATCCAAACAATCAATACTACTAAGCTACACACAACTAGATCTACAAAACAAGATAGGATATCAAACTATAGACAAGTCTGACTCAACATCCAAAACTCCCTGAACTGCTGGTTCTACAACCAGAGATAACTCATACACGTACTCCCTTAGAGATACGTGAAACACAACGAATCTCAGTTATCCAAACTGACAATTCACTCCTGCAGATCAAACACTTATCCAAAATCAAATCTCCGATAATTCAAATTACTTCGGACGATCCTGGGACGCCTACATCCTTACTGATCAGCTTATCCTTCGCTGATGCCCTCGAAACATCCTGAACCAAAACAATCAACAAAATGATCTTTCCAAGATCAACCAAAACTCAGAACTCCACTCTACTCCAAAATCAAAAGACAGATCTCACTGCACACATCCGGAAGAGATAAAACAGATGCTCTCCAAACTGCTTCCGCTGCACAACTCTGATCCGAGCAGATGAAAATGCTGATGACGAACACAAGCAAAGACTGAAAAAAAACACCTCCCAAAAATATGGTCCCCTTGATCCAAAAATAAAACTCGGCAGTTCCTCCAAAACCCTGAGCTGCTTCACTAAGATCTTCCTCCAAAAACCATCCTACTACTAAGCTGAACCATTGGTACCACTTCTAAAATCAAGTCGATACCATCTCAAACTCCAGATGCTAACAAAATTCTGACTTCCTGAAGTCATCCAGAAAAAATCTCTGACAAACCAAAAGAACACTCAGACTATCGCAAGTCACTTTTGCGATCAACCCAATCAAATATCCAAAGAAAAAGAAACTGTTCTCTCTTTACCAATCAGAACAGCCTACACTTAACAAGCTAATCCAACGAAGAAACGGAACCACACTGCTGCTTCTGAACTCCACTGCTAAGCTAGAAAGCTTCCTTGTCAGCATACAGGACCTTCCGAACTACACTGTTGACACCAATGCCAAGGAATTTCCAAATCCAAAGCTCCTCGAGAAACTCGAACCTCAACCAACAGAAACACCCTGCTGAACACAGCCACTACACCGAAGCAGATACACTTCTTAAAACTTGTTCCAAAGAAAACATCTTCGGAAACATCCATAGTCACCGTGTCTCATCACACAGCTACTAATCCCTGAGATATCAAGATATCATCACTAGCTTCTGTCCAACTGACAGATCCAAACTCTACTCAAAGATGGACTCCGAACCTTTACAGGTTTCCTTCAGAGATCGATGAAATCCTTACATCAACAAAGCTCACTCGAGACAGTATTAGGTTTACAGTCTCGACAAATACACTTCCAACCATTGGTAGTCGTGTTTCACACACCACTACACTATCTACCTTTATAACTTATATTGGAAAACCCGAACAAGTAATCCAACAGACAGGTAGAAATAGATAAATATATATATATAGATAAAAATTACAAGTACGCTCTCTCAGGATAGACACCACTCCAGAGCCTAGGTATTCACTCAACCTCGCTCTGATACCACCTGTGACGTCCTAGGCTTTTCAACCATCAGCAACGGCTCATGACCGGTAGGCTTTTCAACCATCCCAGCCCCGCTGTGGCTCACAGTGATACCTCGGGTTTGCTTTTACGGCCAGCCTCTCGACTGTAAGCACCTAGCAAACCAACCCCAAAAGGCCTTATACTACCCCCGGGGACATGTAGGGGTAAGAGTCTCCCGTTCGCCACCTAACGCAAAGCGAGAACCCCCTATCACGCTGTAATGTAGCAAACCCGATCCCGGTCTCATCGAAATCCAAACCGTGTCTTTTAAGGCCAAGTTGTTTTAAAGTTAAAACAATTTAATTCAATTATCTATATACACAGAGATAGATAAAATACAATATAACAATGGATAATAACATCATCATCATAAACAGATAATCAATATTATCTACTCAACAGATAATCAATATCATCATACTTAACCAAGCATCCATAACACAATAGATATATATCTGAGATCATAATCAATCATGGAAATCAATATCATCCATCATATATAAACAAAGATTAATAATCACCTCATTTATAATTAATTTAAAATGAATTAAATTAATTACAAATCTCTCATTAATCTAAAGTAAATTAAATTAATTACTTTATCAATATTAATCTTGCTTTCATAACCATTAATTAATTACATTTGTGTAATTATCCTTTAATTATTTTACAAATTAATTACTTTATACCAATTATAGAAAGTAACCTTTTAAATTACTAAAATTAATTCCATTTCTTCTTAATTAATTACTCTAATGAATTGCTTCATTTATTAATTATTCCCAAATAAATCCATTTTAACTTGCATCATTAATTACAATAATTAATGATCTCTAATTACATTTATTTCATTTAGTAATTTATCTCCAATTAAACAAAATGTTAATCACCTTGATTAACTCCATTCAGTAATTAACTACCCTTAATTACTTCAATTAATAATTTAATTACTCCATAATTAATTATTCTCTAATTAATCCCTTGATTAATTTATACAAAGCAATTATACTCAAATTTCTTTCATTTTTAAATCATCCAAAATTAATTACTTCCTTAAGTAATTATACTTATCACATCAACCAATGGTTATTTAAATTAATTAAACTTAATTAATTAACTTAAACAATTCATATTAAACTTAATTTATTAAAATGAGAAATTAATTTCTTAATTACTTCCCTAAGTAAATTATACTTATATAATTCACCATTTATTATCTTAAATTAATAAACCTAATAAATTATCAAATGATCATATTAATCCATTATTTTATAATACTAGTTAATAGCCTTCATTAATCATTAACACTTCTTAAATTTACTTAAAGTAATTAAATTAAGATTTATTATCTATTTACAATTACATTTCATCTTTAATAACTCATTAATAAATCCTTAATTATTTAATTAATTAAGTATTCAATATCACTTAATTAATTCTTGCTTACTTTATTAATTAATAATCATAGATTAAAATTCAACTCTTATTTAATTAATGATTCTTAATTATCCATTTATTTATCCTAAATTAATTATCTTAAACCTTAATTAACTAATTTAACTTTTAATTACTAAACTAATTAATCTCATCATTAATTAATCAAATTAGATAATTATTCATTTACTTAATAATTCCAAATCTATAAATCTTCATTTATTTAAAAGGTAAAGCATTTTCTTATTAATGATCAACTTCTCATTTACAAATGCCTTTGGAACATTTTACTTTTGACTCTACTTTTACATTTCATTTCAATTTTAGATTCAAGATAATTTACAACTTAACTTAGCTAAATTTAAAACACTTTAAATATACTTTAAACCTTATAAAGTTATAAAACATTTCATTTTTATAAAACTTATATTTATTTAAAACTATGGAGACAAAACTTAATTTGAATCCACATTTAAATTTTTGGTTTTAACTTTGTTAAAACCCTGCTTCCAAATTCAAAACTTAAAAATACTCACAGGCCTTCAAACTGGTAACAGCTAAACAAACCCGAGGCTACCCAAATTACTTCAAGAAATTTCCCTCATTGCTTCGAGAAAGCCATCAAAAACCCCGAGCTTCCCTTGCGAAAACCCACTCACACAATATATAACAGGTTATCAAACCTGTAGCTAATCAAAGCAACCCACTCCACTACCTACTTCGAGTCTCCCTGCCATCTACTCCGAGACAATTACTCACAAATTCGAGAAATACCCCGAAGCAAAAGAAAACAGCGCTCCAAAAAAACAGTGCCTTCGAATATGCACGGTGCACGTGCACCGCGCCTCCAGCCACCTCCGGCCATCGACCCACGTCGCAACCTATCACCTACCAACCCATGACCCCATCGCAACCCACCAAAATCACTGCGTCACTTCGAATCAAAATTCGAACTCCATTTCAAACCTGGAACTCGAGCTTGGCCCAAACATGGCAACGCGTCGTTCGCCAACCCCCGATCATCTGAAAGTCAACCCTTCCGGCCTCGACTTCCCCTATACGCCTTCAACCAATTCCCAAAGACTCGTCGAACTCGATCAAAAATAAGGACCACGGTGATCATTTTTATCTACCTTAGCTAAACTAGGGTTCTAAACTTCAACTAACAACCACCACTTCCCCACTGTCCTGATCCATCACCAGAAAATTTTGCCAATATCCCCGCTCGTTCTTCCACCTCCAGGAGGAACCACAACTTCCCAGTTCGACTAGATCACCATAGAAACCCAAAAACTCGATTTCCAGACATTCCCAAACAACACATTCAATATTACATTAAAAATTGTGAACTCGATCTTAAAAATCCTATCTTTCGTCTACTATTCCAGATATATATTTGTATCAACAAATTAAAATGTTTGGTTTTTAACATTTTCCAAGTTGCTCTGTATTTCTTCTTTCCAGACAATGTTTTCTAATTAAAATTCTTGCAACTTATTTTTAAAGCTTAGTAAGTTAAAACAACTAACTTGGTTTTAAATACCTAAGTCTAAAGAAGATTAGAGTTAGAAGAATCTGACGTTTGTTCTAAGTTTAATTCTCTGGACTAAAACAGAGATGATCACAGGGGTTAATCTAGACATACTCACAAGTTACAGTATCTTGAACAAAGATCAGAGAAGTTTTAAAACATCAGATATGCACACATACATAAGTTCTCAAGGCATTACACATACACATACATTTAAACAAACATAATCACAGGAATTCATAGATTACTTAAGTTTTGTTTAAAAGGTTTACTCACCTGACTATAGAACAGAGAGCTTTATTCTTTAGTTTGAAAAGAGGCAGTTTGAAACTTGCATGTGAAAACTTGCATACATTTCAGTTTTGATTCCAGAAACTTGTTGTAGTTGAGAGGCTTCCATTTTAAATTGAAACTGGAGTGCTTTTGTTTTTCTAATTTGATTTTCCAGGTTACATTTGTATTTCCTCCATTCCTTCTTTTACTTAGGTTGTATTTGTATAAACTTTTAGAAACTGGGGTTGCAAAGCTTTTGTATACGAAATATAATGAGGCAAGTTGGTAAATATACAAATTGTTTACTGTTTTGGTACACGAATAAATTCAGAGATTTTTATCTCTTTGGGGCTGAAAGGAAATGTTTCATGTACTTGGTGATGTAGCATTAAATGCTTGCTCCTTATCAACTTTACACCAGCCCATTCTTTTTCCTTTTAGGTACAACTTGCATATATTTATTTATACTTGTTTGACTTAGATGCTAAGCATACATACTCTATTCTATTCGTATGCATTGAGATGTTTCTACTGCCTGTTCATGTACAATGCTAAAATGTAAAAATATTTACTTGCCTTATCTTATTGTCTTGTACTTAGGTGAATTTTCAAGCCTGCAACATATGTCTTTGCTATAGGGTATAACATATTTAACTTAAGTTTTAGTTTTAAAGTTGTTATGGTCATTGTATTATGTTAGTTTGCATATTTGTTTCTATCTCTACATAAGTGTATTTATTTCTAATTTCTAACATGAAAGTATTTACATTTTAAAAGATAAACAATCAATATATAATTACCCATTATCATTCTATTTTATAATTACTTTAAATATTTACAATGTATATTTTATTATCTATAATTGTTATATTTATTTTAGAGATTTATATATATTTAAAACAGGAAATTATTGTCAAGGACAAAAATTTTCAACGTTTTTGCCTCAAGGACAGACCTTCAATATTTTATCCCGAAGGACAACTTTCTTTAGGTATCAGTTTTTAGTCATTGATAGTATCAGTTTGTAGTTATCGGTAGCAGTTTTTAGGTATCAGTTTTTAGCTTGGTAGCAGTTTTGTTGTCCTTATGAATAATTTTGGAAAATATTTGTCCTTATGAATAATTTTTAGAAGAATGTTTGTCCTTATGGTAAAAATATTGAGGTTGTGTCCTTGAGGCAAAAAATATACAAATTTTTGTCCTTTAAATTAATTCCCCCTATTTAAAAACCATAACTTCTTTTCAAAATATATATAACAATTTTCATTTATAATAAAAATCTACTTATATAGACATTATATTATAAATAAAGCTCATTATTACATTAGAATAATTCATAAAAGAATTTATCACTTAATCACTTATATTTATCAAGCTATACTTTTAAAAAGAACAAAATCATTTAAACAACTTTAACTTTAATCTTGAGTATATTCTAAAGCCAAATAGTTATTTATTAAATATTGAATTTAATCAAATTTAAACAGACATTGACTATTTACAATATATACAAATATATATATAAGTAAATAGAAAACAATTTATTAGCTTTAAAAGATAATTTATCAGTTAAATATCCATTTAAAAGAAAATTATCAAGTCAATTTATATTTTATTAACAATTATATATCAAATCAATTTAATATTTAATATAGATTATTAAATTGATATTGCTCAAAATTCCGGGATGTCACATCCTCTGTCCATAACAGGCCATGACCATCCCATGGAGAAAACACCACAAAAACATCTCAAAAACCTTGCAAACTATGCATAGCCGACCTAAACTTCACCACCACCTTCATATCTTGCCTTGGCCACCTCCCCTTGCTCCACCACCATCATGACCTGACCCCTAACCATCAGCCTCCCCTCTGACCTGACCATGGCTGAACCTTAGATGCACCAAATCCTTACATCTCTTGACCAAAACCTTCCATTCCTTGACCCAAACTCTTCCACTTGCTTGCCTTCATCTTCCACTTGTTTTGCCTTGCCATCTTCCTCTATGGCCAAGCTTAACATACATGTAAACCATCATAGCCGAACACATGAACCCCTAGGCCAAGCATTCGAATGGTAAATACAAGGTCTTATTCCTTATTGCTTTGTATTTCAATTTGTTCAACGTTGTTTTATGTTAAATATATTCATGTGCTATATTGTTTTGTCTTGTTTGGGTATTGTTTACAAGATCATATCTGGGCTCTCTCCTCTCACTTGAATCAAAGTCGTGTTGTATCATGCTTGTCGTGCTTTCTGGAATCTATTCTGTGTGTTTTGATCGCTAACTCCAGCACAAAAAGGTGAGTAATTCTCACCAGACGATGTGTACTTATATAACTAGTAAACTGACACCATTTGAATCTGTAAATTTTTAACATCCTGTTATAACTGTTACATTATGATCATATAATGTTTACCCCTGTTTATACATATGTTATATCATCTATTACTGTTATATGATGTTATTCTGTTCATTTTATCAGTTTATCACACTGCAAGTTCCCTGTAGATTAGGTTCACTATGGGTTGAAATGATACATATCCGAATGGACTTTAGAATAGGGAAAAATCGTTATGGGCTGAAATGATAGGCCTGAACGGTTTTTATTTATTTTATTTAACTTGGGATTGCGGGTTTGAAATGATAGAACCCGGATTTTTCTTTTTAAACTGCGGATTGAAATGATACATATCCGTATCACTTGACCTAGGTTAGAAAACCATATACAGGCTTGTGGTTATTTTATAAAGTGTTTTGGATATTTTAAGTATTTTAAAAATATAAATTTATGAAATTTGATTTAAATAGATTTTGAAATGTTTTAAAATAAAGAAATTATGATTTTTTTCTATGAGTTAAAAATGTAATTAATGAATGGTTATATTGGATTATTGAAATATAACTTAAGTTTGGAATTTAGTATTTTGGTTAAAAATGATATTTAAGTTATATAAATAAAAAAATTGAAATTTAATTATATTTGGAAAATGGTAAATATGATAATTTGATTTAAATTTTAATTTAAGTGATTTATTAAAGTATTATTGATTTTTATATGAATTTAAGTGGTTAAATAAATGAACGCTTAAATTGTAATTTTAAAATATAACTTAACCGGGAAATGTAAATTTGGTTTTAATTAAAGGTTTAAATTAATTAAATAAAATTGGAAACTTAGTTAAATTTGTGAAATGGTAATTTAAATTTGAAGTGTTAAGTTTATTTGTGGAAAGTGAAGAAAAGGAAATTATACACTTGAACTGATAAGTGGAATTATTGAAATTTGGATTTATTTATAAGAAATTGGTTTAATAAAAATCAAAATGTTTAATGATATGTTAATGAACATTTTTAATGTTAAAATATGATTTTTAAAATGTTTAAAGAGTTTAAAATGAAGTTATTTAATTGCTGGAAATACACTAAAAAGCTGGAAATCACTTTTAATAGCATTCAAAAATGCTATGGTTCAGAATTACACTAAAATTAAAATAAAGGGCTACTACAGCATTTCTGAAATGCTGCAGTTGCTGTAATTGAACTAATAGGCAAAAACTTAACTCAGGTCTATTATAGCATTCTCTGGAAATGCTGTAGCAGTCTGCAGTCTTTGTTAAAATCAAATAAAACCTTATTTTGAAATCTGAGCTACCGCATCATTTCTGGACATGCTGTCTTTGCTGTTTAAACTAATTTTTCAACTAGAAATGAGATATAACAGCAGTTTTTAAGTGCTGTCTTTGCTGAATTAAAATGTTTCAAATATAACTTATAACAGCTTTTTCTAAATGCTGTGAAAGGCTGAAATTTTAATAATTAGGGGATTTGACTTAGCAAATGAACTCAAAATGTTTTGAAACTTTGAAAATTGAATACTTGACTTGAAAGTATAATAATTACACTTTTTAATAGTTTAAATGAATTATTTTGATTGAAATATAGATTATTTAAAAAGTGACTTGAAATGATAATAAATGAATGATATCTTTGAATTTTAAAAAAAGGTATTTAAAGCTGAATACTTGGATTTGAACTCAAATGATGATTTGAAATGAAGTTTTGAAATGATATGATATTTTAAATATATTGAAATGGTTTGGAATTGATTTAATCTTTATTTTGATAAAGATTTGGATTTGAAATGATATTCTATTTTGAAGTATAAACTATTTTTAAATTATAACCACGGGTTATAATAACGATTGGTTGTTAAAGAGACCGGGATCGGATATGGACATACTCTCTGTCGATACCGAAAACCACTTTGACAACTGTGTACGTGGTGGAGTTTCCAGAATGAAGTAGGATGGTGACGACGATCCTAAGGTATATACGTGGACCCAACTCCCGTGAGTTGGCATAAGGTGGCTAAAACAGGAGCGATCTCGGACCAGTGAGGTAGCACCTCTTATCGGACACACTTCTTCGATACCATTCTATTACTTGTGATTGATTTGGTGCGCACCCTTGATTTGGGAGTGTTGTTCGAGGTGGAGCGGTAGTGGCTGCTATGCGTTTCCATCAGTCCGTGTGCGTAATTGGTATATCTACCCTGGCATTGCCTTGTGTGCCGTGTCACCTACCATATCGAGCTTTACTACGAGTTTCTATTTGTGTTGTACCTATGGAGTATCTTCTCGTAGCCTCTCGGGGTATGCAGGTACTGTGTAGACTATTGGCATATTACGTGTTAAGGTGGAAAATGTAAAGCCTTAACGCTATTTAAAAGTATGTTTATTTTATGATTAGACATTATTATAATAGCGGATATTACTACATAGTAGATAGTTTAACAGATCCTTAAAGAATGGGCGATCCCAAGCATTCTTTAAGTTACTTGTACCTTTATTACAGTTCACTTGAGTTGGTTTACATTATATAAGTATATATTGTCCTGACTCGAGTGTTTGTGTTTTGCTTTACGCTCGGGTCAGCCTGAGTTATTCACAGATTTGGATTTCTGCTCTCTTGGAGATTTGAATCGCTGGAGATTATCTGCTTGTCTTGTCCTATCTATTTCAGTTCTGTTGTTCTGTTCAGCTTGTACTTGGTTATCATATTGAGACTTCTGTTGTATTTTATTTCTTCTGTTGTATCTTATTTAACTCTGATATATTTACATAGTAGCTTCATGAACTACTATTTCTTTTACTTCCGCTGCATTATTTTACTCTGTGTCTGTGATCTGTGATTATATTTATTTACTGTAAATTCTGAGATTTGCCAAATTTTTATTTACAACGCGGTATTTTGAGCAATTCAATTCCGGCATGAGTGCCTACCTATACACTTATAATGGATGCGAATGGTTGAAAATATCGGGTCGTTACAGTTGGTATCAGAGCTTTGGCTTTGAGGCAAAACTCAGCATATGGAGTAGATTTATTTACAGAATCACTTTCGTTCGAGTTTGAATCTTTTCCTCTCGATTCGAATTTCTTTTGAATTTTTGGAACGTTCCCTGCGGTTCCAAAATTCATTCTTGTCCCTCACTATTCATCTTCTTTTGATTCTAGAGTATCCCATAACTCCGCTTCAAATGAGCTTTATAGTGAATTGGCGGTCTTGCCAATATTCTAATGACTTGTAAAAAGGGGAAAACTCCTTTTCAAATCAGCATTGATTCACCAGAGATTTATATCTATCCTTTGTTTAGATGCTAATATCTTTTGTTATTCCAAACTCTATCTCTTGAGATCGGATGTAGATTTACCCCAGAAAAAATACACATTTGATCTTATTCATTAAGTCACGGTTGACCCGGTTAAGGTTGCCCGCGATTTATCTAAGCTTATCCATATTCATATTTTGTTAATTAATCATCTTGTTTTTATTTCCAAAATATCTCCAAACATCTTGAATTGTACTTGTAAATCTATGTTTTGTTTTATATATTGCGTTGTTTGAGTTGTTGATGTTGATTTGGGCTTCCGATCGATTCGTCTGATCAACGCTATCGATAGGATTTCTAAAACACTTTGACAGAACAAACTGACACAATATTATTTTAAATTTTGGTTAATGAAATAAATTTTGATATAAGTAAATTTATGGAACTTAATAAATTGATTTAAATTGATTATTTGAAATGATAATACTTGATTTATCATTCTATAAATGAATTTATAAATAGTTGTTTATAAATTTGATTTGGGAACTGAAATGAATTTAAATCAAGAATTTGAGAATTTAATTTCCGATGGTTTCAAATCTTGTGTTTAAAGTTTTAAAAGGATATATTATTTAAAGTATTTGTGAATAGAAATTTGTTTCCAAAGAATTTTAAAGTTTAAAAATCAGTGCTCTTCTCTTTGTCGCTGGAAAATAATTTCGGTGATGACTGCAGCATCATCGACGTTCATTTTCGAGTTTCGAAGTGAAGAAACCATTCTGTAGTTTTGCTACAGCTTTGTTTTGGGAAATTTTATTGATTTGAATTTCTAGAATATGATTTGATTTATAAAATATATAGATATATGATTTAAATTTGATTTGACAAATTATGTATATACATTTATTTATCTCTAAATGGTTTGAGAGGAATCAGAAATTTTATTCTTAAATTCTATCTTAAATAATAACTTCAAGTATAAAAAGAAAATCAAAATTTTGAATAGATGGTTCAAACTTGAGATAATTGAATTGGAAAGTTTTATTTATACAATACAATTGCATTCAAATATAACTTACCTTAAATTTTAGAAGTTAACAATGTAATTGGATAATATACAATATAAAAAAAATTTATAAATAAAATTTGAGTGGTTATAATAAATATTATACACTTAAATTTTGGTTATAAAAAGATTAACAGAGGTAAATAGACTAAAAGGTTAATTGAATAATTTACAAAACAAATGATGTTAAGGGAATTAGGAATAAATTAAAACAGTTATAATAAGTGTAAGTATATATAACATAGGTGATAAAATATTGAGAGGAATAAATTTAATTTTAATTAGGAATAAAGAAGAATTAAATTTATTGAATGTTATACACTTAATTTTAATCAAATCCATGATTTTTGAAATTGTTAGTTTAAGAAAATTTGATGATAAGATAATGAAATTAGAGATAGTAAGATTTATTTAACTTGTGTAAAATTAATTATCAATTCAAGCTGAAACCATGGAAATTTCAAACCTATTATCTTATTTTGTTTTTCAAACTTATTATCTTATTTTGTTTTTCAACCTATCTTTTAGTTGTTCTTATTTTTTCTTATCTTGAAACAGACTGGTATAGGCATCTATTTATAATCTTTCTGTTTAGAAATCTTTCTATAATCTTTGATAATCTTTAATACTCATTTTGAATCTGAGCACTGCTTGCCATCCACAGACCGTCGGTCAAGCGGAAAGGGTGAATCAGATTCTAGAAGATCTTTTCGTGCTTGTATTCTTGATTTTGGAGAATCTTGGAAAGATCACCAACACCTTGTTAAACTTACCTATAACGATAGTTATCAGGTATAATTTCAATCTCCTAGTCATCTTGTCTTAATCCTATTTCACTCTATCTTTTCCTGTGTTTTCCCGTACCTTATTCCTTTTCGAGGACGAAAAGTTTTGAGTGGGGGAGAGTGTAACAACCCTAGATTTTACATATAATTTAAAATTTGATTTTTATTTTATTTTGAAATTATTTTTAAACTTGTTTCATTTCAAACATTTCATTTTAAATATAAATGTTGATGATTAGGTGAGTTATAGTTTCAAACTGACATAAATTGAATATTTTACTGAAAAGTGAAATTCTGGTCAAACTGTTCAATCTTTGACTTTTAAACTTCAAATTTAAATTATATAAAATCTTAAATTTTATCTTTTATTATGAAAATAGATGTAATAACTTAAACACTGTTTTTTGTTTCGTTGAAAACGGAGTTAAACTGCAAAAGATATGTACATTTCAATTTTGTAAATTGTTTATTTTGCAATTTTGTTATTTTAAATTGTATAAATTATATTTTCTTTGTCATATTTTTATTTTAATATGTTTTAATATGTTACATTATGTATATTTTGACTTTTAAATATTTTTAAAATGATAATAGAATTTTTCCAAAATTTATTGTATTTATTTCCTATTTTTAAAGGCTGTTTCTATTTTTCTGCTATTTTCTTCATTTAAATTCTATTTAATTAAAAGTTATTTATTTATTTTTGTGAATTCATTTTATTTGGTGTTCTTATCTTTGTTTATAAATATTTTTCAATTATATAAAAAAATTTCCAAAGTCCATTGCATTTATTTTCAAATTTTCTAGCCTAGTTTACATTTTCTTTGTTATTTTCTTCATTTAATTATATATAATTAAAATTTATTTATTTATTTTCATTTTATTTCACTTTGTTTCGGTTTTTAAAAGTGTTTACTGAAATTTATTTAGTTTATTTTTTTAAAAAGAATTTGGAAATCAAAGGGACAAAAGCTTTAAAAACAATGACCTTTCATTTGCTAAACTCTTCATTTCTCTTGGCCGTTTCAAAACTTTATTGCTAGCCATGAGTTTTATTGTTTTCATGTGAATGAAAGCTTCTCATTTCAGAAAATTTTCGACTATCATCTCTGAAAAAAGATTTTAGTAATGGCCTCTTCCATTTCTCCTTTTTTTCTTCATTTTTTTCCATTGTTTTCTATGTTTTTGCCTTGCTTCTCTCTAGTTTTTCTTGGACACAACCACCACCATCTCCATCAACCACCACCATCATCTCCTCCTCATTCTCCACAGCCTTCAACCATCCCTCTCCTCTGTCCATAACAGGCCATGACCATCCCATGGAGAAAACACCACAAAAACATCTCAAAAACCTTGCAAACTATGCATAGCCGACCTAAACTTCACCACCACCTTCATATCTTGCCTTGGCCACCTCCCCTTGCTCCACCACCATCATGACCTGACCCCTAACCATCAGCCTCCCCTCTGACCTGACCATGGCTGAACCTTAGATGCACCAAATCCTTACATCTCTTGACTAAAACCTTCCATTCCTTGACCCAAACCCTTCCACTTGCTTGCCTTCATCTTCCACTTGTTTTGCCTTGCCATCTTCCTCTATGGCCAAGCTTAACATACATGTAAACCATCATAGCCGAGCACATGAACTCCTAGGCCAAGCATTCGAATGGTAAAGACAAGGTCTTGTTCCTTGTTGCTTTGTATTTCAATTTGTTCAACGTTGTTTTATGTTAAATATATTCATGTACTATATTGTTTTGTCTTGTTTAGGTATTGTTTACAAGATCATATCTGGGCTCTCTCCTCTCACTTGAATCAAAGTCGTGTTGTATCATGCTTGTCGTGCTTTCTGGAATCTATTCTGTGTGTTTTGATCGCTAACTCCAGCACAAAAAGGTGAGTAATTCTCACCAGACGATGTGTACTTATATAACTAGTAAACTGACACCATTTGAATCTGTAAAATTTTAACATCCTGTTATAACTGTTACATTATGATCATATAATGTTTACCCCTGTTTATACATATGTTATATCATCTATTACTGTTATATGATGTTATTCTGTTCATTTTATCAGTTTATCACACTGCAAGTTCCCTGTAGATTAGGTTCACTATGGGTTGAAATGATACATACCCGAACGGACTTTAGAATAGGGAAAAATCGTTATGGGCTGAAATGATAGGCCTGAACGGTTTTTATTTATTTTATTTAACTTGGGATTGCGGGTTTGAAATGATAGAACCTGGATTTTTTTTAAACTGCGGATTGAAATGATACATATCCGTATCACTTGACCTAGGTTAGAAAACCATATACAGGCCCGTGGTTATTTTATAAAAAGAAATTATTGTGAAGGACAAAAATTTTCAGCATTTTAGCTTCAAGGACAGACCTTCAGTATTTTAGCCTGAAGAACAACTTTCTTTAGGTATCAGTTTTTAGTTATTGATAGCATTTTTTAGGTATCAGTTTGTAGTTATCGGTAGCAGTTTTTAGGTATCAGTTTTTAGTTTGGTAGCAGTTTTGGAAGAATGTTTGTCCTTATGAATAATTTTGGAAGAATGTTTGTCCTTTTGAATAATTTTTAGGAGAATGTTTGTCCTTGTAGTTAAAATATTGAGGTCGTGTCCTTGAGGCTAAAAATATACGAATTTTTGTCCTTTAAATTAATTCCCCCTATTTTATAAAGTGTTTTGGATATTTTAAGTATTTTAAAAATATAAATTTATGAAATTTGATTTAAATAGATTTTGAAATGTTTTAAAATAAAGAAATTATGATTTTTTTTCTATGAGTTAAAAATGTAATTAATGAATGGTTATATTGGATTATTGAAATATAACTTAAGTTTGGAATTTAGTATTTTGGTTAAAAATGATATTTAAGTTATATAAATAAAAAAATTGAAATTTAATTATATTTGGAAAATGGTAAATATGATAATTTGATTTAAATTTTAATTTAAGTGATTTATTAAAGTATTATTGATTTTTATATGAATTTAAGTGGTTAAATAAATGAACGCTTAAATTGTAATTTTAAAATATAACTTAACCGGGAAATGTAAATTTGGTTTTAATTAAAGGTTTAAATTAATTAAATAAAATTGAAAACTTAGTTAAATTTGTGAAATGGTAATTTAAATTTGAAGTGTTAAGTTTATTTGTGGAAAGTGAAGAAAAGGAAATTATACACTTGAACTAATAAGTGGAATTATTGAAATTTGGATTTATTTATAAGAAATTGGTTTAATAAAAATCAAAATGTTTAATGATATGTTAATGAACATTTTTAATGTTAAAATATGATTTTTAAAATGTTTAAAGAGTTTAAAATGAAGTTATTTAATTGCTGGAAATACACTAAAAAGCTGGAAATCACTTTTAATAGCATTCAGAAATGCTATGGTTCAGAATTACACTAAAAATTGAAATAAAGGGCTACTATAGCATTTCTGAAACACTGTAGTTGCTGTAATTGAACTAATAGGCAAAAACTTAACTCAGGTCTATTATAGCATTCTCTGGAAATCCTGTAGCAGTCTGCAGTCTTTGTTAAAATCAAATAAAACCTTGTTTTGAAATCTGAGCTACCGCAGCATTTCTGGAAATGCTGTATTTGCTGTTTAAACTAATTTTTCAACTAGAAATGAGATATAACAGCAGTTTTTAAGTGCTGTCTTTGCTGAATTAAAATGTTTCAAATATAACTTATAACAGCTTTTTCTAAATGCTGTGAAAGGCTGAAATTTTAATAATTAGGGGTTTTGACTTTGCAAATGAACTCAAAATGTTTTAAAACTTTGAAAATTGAATACTTGACTTGAAAGTATAATAGTTACACTTTTTAATAGTTTAAATGAATTATTTTGATTGAAATATAAACTATTTAAAAGGTGACTTGAAATGATAATAAATGAATGATATCTTTGAATTTAAAAAAAAGGTATTTAAAGTTGAATACTTGGATTTGAACTCAAATGATGATTTGAAATGAAGTTTTGAAATGATATGATATTTTAAATATATTGAAATGGTTTGGAATTGATTTAATCTTTATTTTGATAAAGATTTGGATTTGAAATGATATTCTATTTTGAAGTATAAACTATTTTTAAATTATAACCACGGGTTATAATAACGATTGGTTGTTAAAGAGACCGGGATCGGATATGGATATACTCTCTGTCGATACCGAAAACCACTTTGACAACTGTGTACGCGGTGGAGTTTCCAGAATGAAGTAGGATGGTGACGACGATCCTATGGTATATACGTGGACCCAACTCCCGTGAGTTGGCATAAGGTGGCTAAAACAGAAGCGATCTCGGACCAGTGAGGTAACACCTCTTATCGGACACACTTCTTCGATACCATTCTATTACTTGTGATTGATTTGGTGCGCACCCTTGATTTGGGAGTGTTGTTCGAGGTGGAGCGGTAGTGGCTGCTATGCGTTTCCATCAGTCCGTGTGTGTAATCGGTATATCTACCCTGGCATTGCCTTGTGTGCCGTGTCACCTACCATATCGAGCTTTACTACGAGTTTCTATTTGTGTCGTACCTATGGAGTATCTTCTCGTAGCCTCTCGGGGTATGCAGGTACTGTGTAGACTATTGGCATATTACGTGTTAAGGTGGAAAATGTAAAGCCTTAACGCTATTTAAAAGTATGTTTATTTTATGATTAGACATTATTATAATAGCGGATATTACTACATAGTAGATAGTTTAACAGATCCTTAAAGAATGGGCGATCCCAAGCATTCTTTAAGTTACCTGTACCTTTATTACAGTTCACTTGAGTTGGTTTACATTATATAAGTATATATTGTCCTGACTCGAGTGTTTTGTGTTTTGCTTTACGCTCGGGTCAGCCTGAGTTATTCTCAGATTTGGATTTCCGCTCTCTTGGAGATTTGAATCGCTGGAGATTATCTGCTTGTCTTGTCCTATCTATTTCAGTTCTGTTGTTCTGTTCAGCTTGTACTTGGTTATCATATTGAGACTTCTGTTGTATTTTATTTCTTCTGTTGTATCTTATTTAACTCTGATATATTTACATAGTAGCTTCATGAACTACTATTTCTTTTACTTCCGCTGCATTATTTTACTCTGTGTCTGTGATCTGTGATTATATTTATTTACTGTACATTCTGAGATTTGCCAAATTTTTATTTACAACGCGGTATTTTGAGCAATTCAATTCCGGCATGAGTGTCTACCTATACACTTATAATGGATGCGAATGGTTGAAAATATCGGGTCGTTACATATTTAATATTTAATTCACAATTCAAATATTTAAATAATCACTATATTTGAATTCAAGTTATTAAACTTTTAAAACCCAATTATTTAAATATTTAAAAGTAATTAAATATTCACAATTTAAATGATAAAATTTTGAGATGTTACATTCCTAAATGTTGTTTTAGAAGAAACTGTCTTATGTCGCAACCCGAGGGTTTTGTTGTCAGCGGGAGCGAGGATAAGGCTTGCAAGTTGTCAAAGTCCATTTATGGACTTAAATAAGCTTCAAGAAGTTAGAATAAGTGTTTTGATAAGGTAATCAAGCAGTTTGGTTTCATCAGAACAAATAGGAAGCATGCATATACTGGGCATAAATATCTATAGAGATAGATCAAAGAGGTTGTGGAGATTGTCCCAATCCATGTATATAGATACCATATTGAAAAGGTTCAGTATAGAGAATTCTAAACATGAAAACGTTCCAATGCAATCTGGAATCGTCTTTTCTAAAAAGGACGCACCCCATGCCAATAAGGAGAAAAAGCATATCAAGAGGATCCCCTATACTATGTACTAGACTGGATGTGACATATGCATTAGGATTCGTAAGCCAATACTGGTCTAATCTTAGAAAAAAATATTAGACAACCATAAAATGTATACTGAAGTACTTAATGTTAGTTTGCGAAAGATAGATCTTAAGGCTAATTTAACACTAGAGGGGGTGAATAGTGTTTACTGATTTTTTTGAATCTTTTTAAGGTTATAATTAGACCCTTTATGATTATAATTAAACAATGCAGAATAAAAAATCACAGATGCAAACACAAACAAATATAAATGTAGTAAAAGCAAATGGTAAAGAGTTGGAGAGATCACACCAGGAATTTCTATACTAGTTCAGAGTTACCCTACATCCAGTCCCGTACAATTTCTTGTACAGATTTCTTTTCAAATATCAAAGTCAATATAATCTCGATTTTAAGGCTATGAGACACACCCTCCAGATTTTCCGAGCTCTATTTACACTCACTGGATTCGGACGGGAGACCAACACACCCATTTGGATTCAAACGGGACACCAAGCACACCCACTTGGATTTCAGGGACACCAAGCACACCTAAAAGTATAAGAATATAATTTGATTGAACTTACAAACTTAGTTTCTTGATCTTGAGTACAAACGATCCTATAACCTCATGAATAGCACTTTGATCTTGTTTTGAGTGATAAAGTTGAGAGAGATCAGAGAGTAATTGATAGAGAATCAAATCAACAGAGTTTTAATTTGATTCTGAGTAAATTTGAGAATGTTTTGAGTAGATCTTTTAGAAATTAAGAGAGTAAAAGAGGAGAGAATATATGAGAAAGTAGTTAAAAAATTTCATTGGAAAATCCTTCTATCTATAGAGAAACAATGATCATGTCCATTCATGAAGAAATATGATTAAAAGACACTTCCATTCAAATTTGAATTTTGAAAAATTCGGCCTATATGTCGACATACATTATAGGGATATGTCGACATACCCTCTGTATTTTTGAAAAACACTTTATAATTATTATTTTTAAAAATATAAAGCGTTGTAAAATATTTTGAAACTTTGTACTATCATCTAATCATAGTTTATACATATTTTAATCATATCAAAACTTAAGATAACTTTATAAAATTATTTTGAAATACTTTTAAATATACAAAGGATTTAAATATGAATCTCCTTTTCGAAAATAATATATATATATATATATAAAGTATAAGTGAATATATATTTAAAATCAAAGTTATATAATAAATGTTATTATATGCTTATAAAGATTTAGAAAGCATAAAACTAGAACTATAATAATGTATAATAGATTTAAAAGTCTATTTAAAATGTAAAATACTTAAAAACTTAATTGCTCAAGATATAATTATCTTGTAAATAAAATCAAAAGTTAGAAATAATCTGAAGGCCATTTTGAAAGATCATTTTGAAAATAGGGATTCTTTTAAAATCGTTTTTTGAAATTCAGAATAAAAACTATTTAAATTCAGAAAGTAAAGTTTAAAACCTTTGAAAAATGAAGAGAGATTGAAGAAGTGCGATCAGGGTTTTAACAGTAATATATGACTCTATAGCTTATCTGGATATCTTGAATATTCCATACTCATGAGTCTTCAATCTCTAACTCTTGAATCTCTATATCAGCATCTTGAATCTAATCTTGATATTGTAGAGTCTTCTTAATCAATACCGGTTTAACATCCTACATTATGTACTATATATAAATTTGATAAAAAACATTAGCATCTATCTTTTATATAATGTTATATGATTGTTGTAATCAAAACCAATACCCAAGATACTAACAATCTCCCCCATTTTGATGATGGAAACCATGTTCATAAAATATGATATAACTCGCCCTAAGTTATGAAACTCCCCCTTAATCTATGCATGTATATTTTATATATTTTGCCCCTTTGTCATAAAAAACAACCAAAACTCCCCTTAACTAAGATGCTATATGATATAAAATGAATAATAATGATATATGTAAATAAGAAGTGATAACATAAATTTTATAATCATACCAATCCATTGCATACATATTATTTATCTAAATCATTCCAATCAATCAAACAAATCAATCCAATCTAGTAAGTTTATACACACCAATCCATAGTGTAATATATTAATATACAAATATTTTAAATCCTATATATATTAAGACTAACCAATAGACTTCCCTAGGAACTTCTACCCAACCATCAGAATGGAAAATTGGATCCGCTTTGATGGCATTCCAATCTTCATCATCTTTGTTGATGACACTATAAGAATTGTTGTTTGGTTCATCTTTGATAAGAGAATAAATCATCCACCGAATGGCGTTAAAATGCTTTTCTTGTTCTTTTATCATCTGCATTTGACACAATTCTAAGTGTTTTTGATTTCTGAGGATAAAAATAAGGATATTCTTGAACGATTGTAGATTTTGTTCAAGTTTTTCACACAATTTCTAGTGTGGAGAAGCCATTATTGAAGAGATAAGTTTATAAATGAAAAGGGAGAAGAAAGATAATAGAAAATGATGTTTTTTTGGAGTGAATATGTTTATATAGAGGTAAGAATTCATTTGAAACGAATAGGTGTTTGGTAGTTATTTTATTTTTTATTTTTTTTGAAATCTAGGCGTTATATGTCAACATACAATTATACATATGTTGATACATGCATCATAATTTTCAAAAGCCATCTTATTTTGCTATACTATTGTATTTGGTATATACTATTGCGTTTGTGTGACTCTCCAGAGACTAATAACAATGTATAACAGTGAGGAATAAGGTTTCATTGATAATAAGGAAGATTACATGGAATCCAAAAATAAACATAAATGATACATAGATTAAAACTAAGATAATTAAAACTAAAATCTTGAAAATCAAAAGAAAATACAACTAGAAAGAAGTAGATGAAGATGAAGCTTTTCCACTAATCTTTCGAATGATCTTTCCAAAGTACTTGTCTACTTTGGCGAAAGGAGAAGTCAACTTCTTAGAAAATGATCTTTTAAACTTCTTTTGGTTATCTTCTCTTGATTTTTTATAAGATGTTTGTTGGATGGATGAGATGGAATTTTGATACTTTCCAAAGAAGTATCTTCTTCCTCTTCTTGTTATTCCTCCTCCTCCACTTCCATTTCTTCTCCTTCCTCTTCCTCCCCTTCTCTTATTTCAAGCTCCTCTTCCCAAGCCAATCTTTGTTCCTTTTCCACAAGTGTTTCATAAGGCTCGAATATGGGTGAAATTTGCATGAGAGAGATGTTGGCCTTATCGAAAAGTTTTCGAGGAATGATTTCCTCTCCTTTTAGATCAACACCAAAATATGTGAATACTTTAGTAAGATACACACCATGAAACAGTGTGTTCTCATGCCTAGAGAGATTCGTACAAAAGTGTTCATCCAAAATAACTTGTGACCAATTTATGTCGTAGTGACCATAAATGGTAAAAAGAGCTTTGAATACTTTATGAGTCGGGTTATTATAATTTCCGAACCTTGGAGTTATACTTTATTGCAAAAGAAGACTTAAAATTCTTGCTTTAGGACACAAATTTTTTTTTGAACTCAAATCACCATCACTTTAAAAAATATCATGAAAAACTTCACGATTTTGAACATCAATTTTAAAATTTGAAAGGTCCATTCCACTAGGTTTGCATTCAAGAATGTTACCTAAAATTTCACAGTTTAAAACTATTTGAGTGCCTTTTACACTACTCTAAACTTCTCCTTCATTTCCATCATAAAAGTTTCGTTTCAAATTCGCATAAAATATTTTTACTAAATTTGGATAACATATGAAATTATTTTGGGAAGCGTCTATTAAACTAAGAATTCCATTTTGCAAACAAAGATTATAAAGATCATAAGTAGTAAAATCATCAAAAATAGCGAATCTTTCGGAAGAGACTTTTCCAAAAGACATATACTCCATATAGGCTTGTATGGTTTCTGTAACACCACTAATTTTTAATAACATTATTCAGGAGATTTAATTAGATAAATTAAATAGAATAATGTAAATATTAGAGTGATAAGGGGAATGAGATTTGAAAATAAATTAGAGGCCGAGCTTAATGATATAAATGGGCTTATAAAGGGTTTTAATTGTTAATTAACAAGGAAACAATTAACGTAAAGGCTTATTAGGAAACTGCCACGCCATTACCTTATATTCTCATTTCATTCCCATACACGTTCATTTTATAAAATACAAACAAACATAAATCAAAAGAGGAGTCG
The DNA here is from genome assembly GCA_030737815.1 of Allium fistulosum. Taxonomy (NCBI): domain Eukaryota; kingdom Viridiplantae; phylum Streptophyta; class Magnoliopsida; order Asparagales; family Amaryllidaceae; genus Allium; species Allium fistulosum. The sequence goes on from CM060904.1 coordinate 539,322,985, forward strand.
ACCATTACTTAGGAGAAAAGAAGATAAAATCAATCTAAAGCTAAGGAACTAAAGCAAGGAAGTTTAATCTCAATCAAATCTCAAAGTCCATATCCGAATAGAGGTAAATAATAATCTAAACCATCTCTATTTTGTTTTATGATCATTTGATTTTCGGGTTTAAGATTAAATCCATTATAATGATGATTTTGATAATGATATGCTTGGATTTTATAACATGTTCGATTTAAACGAGAGTGTTTGAGTATAGTTTTATACGGTTTTAAGGGTAAAAATGATTATAATGAATTTCGAATGCCACGAGGAAATTATATGTTAGGTAAAAATTAGTTTGGAGATGGGGTTTAATTTTTATAATTTTCCAAGCTATGGAAAATTTATTATAAATTTTCAAAGGAAAATATGTATAATTAGGTTTAGAAATTTATTTCGATTATTTTATGAAGAATTTGGATCTGAAATTTTTATATGTTAGTTAACATATTGAAAGCAAATTTCTGTAATTTCTAGGAATTTTTCCTAAGTAACATACTATGGAAATAAAACTATTTTAGATGAAGGACTTAATTGTTTTATTGGTTTGCTTAATGGAAGGGCTTATTTGTTAAATTAACTCTTATTTAGATCTGAAATTATGCGATAATTATTTTTGTAAAGAATTTGAAAAGTTATGGCAACCAGTCAAATGTTTACAAATAGGCAGGTTAGTTATAAAGTATTCACTTTAAATGGCATTAAATCAGACTTTATTCAGAAAATATGTTCCGGCTCTTTTAGAAGCCACCTTTCGACCCCACACTTCCATCTCCAACCAAGTTGAAACCTACCAGGTCGAAAACAACTAAGCCGAAACCAAAACACAAGGTATCACAATGTTGATACGTAGTGGTTTGGAGAAGGGCAGAAGGCATGGTGTGGAAACATAGCTTTCGATGGGATCGAAACCTTTGTTTTATTTTCTAAAGAAATGCGCTTGCCTGTTTTTACTAAATGCTTTCGAAGGAGTCAAAACAGATGCATTCGAAAGGATCTTTTTAAATTGCTTTAGAAAGTGGTTGCCGCCTCTTGTTTAAATTGTAGCTTCCGAATAAGTTACTTAGTTTTAAAATCAATGCTTTCGAAAAGGGTAGTTTTGACCAAGTTGAAACCCTTCTGTCGTCCCTATGCCTTTCAAATGGATTGAAGCCATCAACCAATTCGAAAGGTAGCTTTTGTTTTAAACCTATACTAAGCCACTTCCTAAAGCTTTCGAAAGGATTCATGGGTTTCGAAGGCAATGCCTTCGAAAGGGGTTTCGAAGCCATCCTTCAAATGTTTTACTTCAATGTTTTGAGCTTTCGAAAGAATGGTGCTGAAACCATCTGTTTTTCCCCCAAACTATTTTTAATGGTTCCGAAAGGGGTAGTTTCGCTTGTATTTACCGAGACCCAATAAGATATGTTTTAAATTAAACATAATTGTTTCGAAAGGGGTACTTTCAAATGGTTTAGATGATATGCTTCTATAATTGAATGGTATTACTTTAATACATTCGAAAGGTTTCGAAAGAAAGTTTTTAAAGTGTTTCGAAAGGCAGGTGCCTAGTGTTTTGAAAAGAAGATTTGAATGCTTTCGAAAGGAAGTTTTCAAATGTTTCGAAAGTAAAGATTAAAGGTTTCGAAAGCCTTAGTTTTCAAAACAAAGAACCCAATCTCAATTTTTAAAGGTAAAACCTATGACATTATAAAAGAGCTTTTAAATGATTTTAAATTGGAGTTTTTGAAGAAGATTTCTTTGATAAAATAACAGGTTAAAAGGATTAACCATGTTTTATATGAAAATGATTTCAAGGATATTAAACCACAGATGTTGGTGATTATTATGTTAACATGTTTGCTTCTTTTAATTTACATGTTCACTTTAGTATGGACCCATAATTATAATTTGGGGAAAAGGGGCAAAATAACCAGCTAGGTTGACCCAGTAGTGAATATAAATTGAGTTAACTTCTGAATGAGTAGAATTGCATCCAGGTGGTCAAAAAGACCTAAATATAGGATGCCCAAACACTGATTAAAGAAGTTGTCAAATAGACAGGTTTATAGTAAACCCATGAAAACTATGTATAGGAAAAGTTATTGGTAGGGGCCAATAAGTTTGTAGTGAACCCATGAAAACTATATCCGGATTAAGTTAGTGATAGATGTCAATAGGTTCTCGGTCAACCCATGAAAACTAGGATAAGAGGGAAGTTATTGGAGATACCAATATGTTCAGGGAGAACCCATGAAACAATGAAGTTATTGGCAAGGGCCAATAGATTCCTAGTGATCCCATGAAAACTATGAAACCAGACATGGAGTTCATAAGCTTTAAACAGGTTACTAGTCAGCCCATGCAAATTAATAGGTTAATAGTGATCGTAGAAACTATAAATGACACAGATAGTCAAAAATGAATGGGGATGGGTAATCCAGAATTGATTTACTTGTTTGCATATCATCATAATATTTTGAACTGCTATGTTTTAGCCATTGTGGATGCAGGAGCACAGTATACGGTTTTATAAAGTTTTGAATAAGATACTAGTGAGGGGAAAACCCATTCCACTAAGTAGCATGGTCTCACTAGATATCTAAATGGTTTGAGATGGTAGATTATTATTCATACTAGGCTTTATGTCTAACTCGAAGTTTATGTTTTCCCCTTAAACTCTCGGGTGCTCAATTGATTTTGAGTAGTTTGAGAGTTGAGGTTTTCAGGTTACCTCTTTAGACGAATAAGTTTCCGGAGATGTGCATGAGGTATATAGCTATTTAGAATTCTTTTCTATTTTGATTCTGTTGTGTTGTTGTTGTAATGGAAAAGTTGTTTAATTGCCTATATATACTCCGATCATCCAAGGAGGCATCTTCATATGTTGCTCTTGGCGTATGTTGTAATAATTATATTTTCTATGAACGTGGTTAACGATTGTGGGATTATGTAATGAATTTGAAATGCTTTGAAATGGAATGAGAAAGTTGTTTGTTGATTTTAAATTTTTTCCATATCCATGTGTTTCTATTGTATCAATGTGTCTAACATTACCGTATTTGGTCGCCGAGGATTAATAACTATGGATGACTGCGACATCCGTAGCCGTTAGTTTTGGGCCCCCAAGTGGGGGATGTCACAGTTTCTTTCATGAAAAAGGAAGCCTTTTGTTTTCTTAGAAAGCCTCATGGTTGCTAGAGTGTTGCTTAAGGAAGCCATTTAAGAATAGTTTGAAGAGATAAGAGAGTTAGTGAATTTTTGAATTTTGAAAATGAGAATTAAATGAATGGATGGAGATAGTATAATTAAATAGAAAAGTGGACAAGTTCTCTGGTCAAGAGACACCTTTTTAGGACACCGGGGTTCGTGAAAAGGTGGAGGGAACTTCAAATTTTGAATCTGAAATGAAAATTCAAATTCTGAATTCAAGTGCATATGTCGACATATGCATAGTGGGTATGTTGACATACATCACGTGAATTTGAAAAAAGAGGAATTGAACAAATTATTCTTGTTTTCTTGTATATAATTATCCTATAATTATTAATAATATATATAATTAGTAAATAATTTATTTATTTATAAATATATTATATATATATTTAATTAAATAAATGTTATAAAATATTTAATATATATACATAAACTATATTCATCCAATATTATTATTTTATTAATCTATAAGTTATTCATAACAATCAAAAGCACTCAAACACTTACAAAAATTTCAAAATTTCAATTTTAAATGCGTATCTATTTTTGTTCCATTTCCCTGGATTTTTTTGAATTGATTATTGCTATAAAGTACATATTAACATTGTCTGTATCTAGTTCATTATCACTGGAGAATAGTGTCTGAATCGTCCAATGTGGCAGTATAGGCCCTTCTCTGTTTTTTGGATGAATCGGTATTTGGTGAGTTTTTCGGTTTCTCTGAATGTGGACATTCTCTCTGCATATGGCCAGTTCATTGCAGTTAAAGCATTTAACGATATTTCTGCTTCCACTTCCACTTCCTAGATTTTTGTTGCCATTTCTCCTGATATTATTCATCTTTCTGTATTTTAGAAATTTTCTAAAATTACTTGTCATGAAGGCAATTTCCTTATCATTATCGCTGTCAGTTACCAGATCATCTGTTGTGCATTGAAAGCGATGGATTTATTTTCTATTGCCTTCCTTTCTCTCCTTCCCTGCATTTGTGCTTCAAATGACATTAAATTTTCAATTAACTCTTCAATTTTAATATCATAGCCTCTTCAATTGCAAGAGTCTTTTGGTCCCATTCAAGAGTAAGTGAATCGAGGATTTTTCTAACTTGATCCTCTTCAGAAAAACTTTTACCCAATGCAATTAGTAAATGAACTATATCTTGAAATCCACTATACATATCAGAAATGGGTTGATTTGAACTCATTTTAAATAATTGGAACCGATTGGTTAACATAGAAATTTTGGTCTGTTTGACTTTACCAGTGCCCTCATGTATAACTTGTAGTGTACTTTATATTTCAAATGCAGACTTATAGATATATACTCTATCAAATTCATTTATATCCAATAAAAAATATATTCATGGCTTTAGAATTACTTTGTGCAACTACCTTTTGGTCAACAGTCCATTGTGAAAAGTCAGTCTAGGGCTGAGTGCACTCATTTTGTGTGATATTCCAAATATCTAAACCAATTGACTATAAGTATATTTTTCTTTTACATGACCAATACGTGTAATTACTGCCATTAAAAAGTGAGGATCTAGCGGTAGAATGTCCTTCAACAAAGGAGTTACTAACAGGTGAATTAACAATGCTACTAATAGTATAACGAGTAGTGTTGTTAGCCTTTTAAACTTTTTAAATTCAAAACTATTAATACTTTGAAAACTACTACTCTGATACCAAATCTTAGTTTGCGAATGTTTGTACCAAAATTGAGCACAACATTCTTCGGATGCAATTGAAGAGATTAGAATGAAGAAAGTAAATGGAAAAAAGAGGCTAATCTAACAATCACACCAATCAAATCAAGTAGAAATAGAAAGAGACAAGAATTTATAGTGGTTCGGTGTTGTAGCCTATATCCACTTTGAATAGTTTGCTATTTATTGATGATTGACAACTGATTACAACAGTACAAATCACTAACACTTAGGTTACAATATAGTTGCAATATAGTAACGGCCTAGCAGTACAAAAAGGTCCTTTTTCTATAGGCATGGGGGTGCTATTTATAGGTGTAGGTCTGAAATATCTGCCCCTAAATTCAGAATACCTCTTCTCACTCGTGGGTGGGCCCACCAAATCGATCTGGGGTCATTTGGGATCGATCCTGATCGATTCCCATCATCTTCATATCGATCAATTTTAGCTCCATTTGGGTTGCGATCGATTAGGGAGGCTCTCGAGGTGGTAAGCAAGCTTTTGTGAAAATTTGGAGGCATTTGGACTTGTAGATTTTGAGTTATGATCGATCCAAGATTGATTTTGTAGGTAGGCTGATGGTTGCGTATCGATCGCTTTGTATCGATCGACCATCATATCGATGCTCTTCCATACCGATCAGTTGTGCATCGATGACGTGGAGCGAGAGTTCAGGGGAGATCCACATATCACGCTTGCAGACCTCTTCCCGTGGTTGACTATGCCTTCTTCGTATCGGTCCTGTGTATTGCTCTTCATATCAATATCCTTGCCTTCGTATCGTTGCTCAGCTATAGGTTTCGTATCGATGCTTGGTGATAGGCTTCGTATATATGCTTGGTTGATCGATACGAAATAGGTAGCTATTGATGGTTGATGTATACGAAGGGGATGGATGTGGAGTTGATGGATACAAAGTTGGATGGATACGAAGAGGGATGGACTTTGATGGATACGAACTGACATCTTCTTCATGGATTTCGATCGATCCATAACTTGTGCATACGAACTCCTATTGACCCAAAATTTGGAATATTGGCTTTCATAGGTTTGTTTGTCGTACCATGTAAACTGTAGCTCGATCCAAACTCGGACCAAATTTGCTGGTATCCATAATGGACATGTGTATAACCGATCTTCGGGATGTATTGTCTTTGGTTTCTATTCAAGTCCTTGGTGTTACGGCCTTGCCAAAAGGCGGGATAACATTTGCCCTCCAAAGTACGTCCCGTGTAAACATGATGTGCTTTAAAAAGCAACAATCTTTATTTTGAAAAAGTTATGTCCGGTTCGTTGAATAGCTGTTGTCTTTTCGTCAAGAGATGCAACCTTTGATCAATTTCTAGTAATATAAATGTTGAATTGTTGATTGCCATTGATCATGCATTATTTCGTTGTAACTGAAGGTTGAGTGCTAGTGATTTGTTGTTCGTTGTTCTGGTTGTCACCAGGTAAGCATTCAATTCCTGTTAATTTTGAAAATCAAATGTTAGTTCGCCATACATGCACGTATTTTAACCTGACTCCTGTTCACGTTGCACGTTCATGGGTCGTTGTCAAGTTCTTTTGTTCTTGTTTGGATCGAGTTCCATATCGATCCTCTCCTGGATCGATGTGAAATTCGAGTTGTAACAACGATCGATGGTTGTTTTAATCCACTCCTTCGTATCGATCCTCTCCTGGATCGATCTGAGATGTCTGGATGTGGATTTCGTATCGATGGCTATCAATACAAAATAGATCAAGTATGGCGTTCTGCATATCAATCGATATAACATGTGGGTTCTTGAATTGATGGATATGAAAATTGAGTGTCATATCGATGGAGTGGAGTGGTCCAAATATGATCTTGCTGTGACTTTCATATCGATGGGATTCGTATCGATGGATACGAAATAGATGACTGGTCACTGGTGGATACGAAAAGCCAATGGGTATGAACCAATTGGAGTGCCTTGTGTTGATGGATACGAAACCGTGTCTTTGTATCGATGGAAGTGATCATTCCAGGTATGTTTGTTCAGCTTCTTTCGTATCGATATACTTTGACCGCTTCTATCGGTTTTTGCTACTGGGATACGAAATGCCTTCTGCTTTGGTTACGAAGGCATATAACTACCTTTTGTACTTAGACAAATTTTCTCACTTGCTTTTGCTTTCACATTTGCTTTGTATTGATTGAATAGAGAAAAAAGTTGTAAAGTCTTCATCTCCAACCAATTAACCCGTTAATCCTGTGATCCAATTCCTTTAAACTTAGGTAATCAACCGAGTGAATCTATAACAGATTGACAAGACTCGAGGCTCGATGCCATTTCATCCAAGGCCATGGCCAATTCTGGCGTCGTCAATGCTAGAATTTGGTCAGTGTGAGGTCTGAGGACCATTTTAATGGCATTTTGGAAGTTTGGGGAAGAAGAGGAGAGCAGTCGATCGAAACAAGGAAGTTATTGGCTTCGTATCGCTTGCTTCAATCTCGCATTGATACGAAATGATGGGAGCCGCCTCGTGTCGATAGGGAAATGTGGGAGTTCGTATTGGTCTGGAGCGATTGATACGAAGCCATGGCTGTGTGATCGATATGAAGTCGTGACCTGTGGATCGATACGAAAAGCACAGATGCCTGGAACGATCGATACGAAGTTGAGGCTTTGGGTCGATATGAAACCTAACTTCCATGATCGATATGAAACCGGGTTTTTGTGGAACGATCCAAGTTGAACTTTAATGGATACAAATTAGTGGCCTTTCACATACTCGAACACTTGACTTCAACGAGCTTCATCCTTACATAACTGGACTTGACCATTAAACTGCATATTTGACTAACCTTTGAAGCTCGTCGACGGAACTATAATTTGACAAACCTAACGAACTCTAACATGGATCATTCTTCGAAGTCAGGATGGCACGGTTGGGACGGTTAGTGATGACAGTCACTCCAGTTGAATCTCGAAGGCTTGTCATTTTACCATCTCTTGAACTTGTAGAAATTTAAAGTATTATGTAGCACTGTACTACACAACACGATCATTCACTTCACACCGAGGGGAACACGGGTTTATTGCCATCTACTGATGATTTTTCCCGAGTTCAATAGCTATGGATCCCGAAAGCTTTGGGCTGCAGGAAATTCAAAGTTCCTCACTTCCTGAAATCAAAGTGCCAGATATCGCGGCAGATGTAGTTAGTCCCACCCCAGATGAACTATCGGGTGCAGTTTTAGTTCTAAACCCAGAGGATTCAGTTCGTTCTAAAATCTCTGAAGATAGGTTAGGCAGGATCTTCCTTAAGCATGGATTATCTGTAGAAGATTTTTTATTACCGAGGCTAGAAGACAGTGCCCACAATCCCCTAGAAGGGTATACTGCTTGCAATAGGTTTATGTGTGTTGCCGGAACATTGCCCCGGTTCAACCAATTTATTAGGGATGTGATGTTCTTTTTGAATATTACTCTTTGTCAACTACATCCGAACGAATATGCTCTTCTCAATAGCTTGTATATTATCTTCATGGAGCATCTTCTCCGACCCCAACCATTGAGTAAATCAGATATCTATTTAACTTTAAGAGTCACGGGGATAATCCTTCATTCACCTTCTTAGAAGGCGTCCACCAGGATTTTTGAAGTGGTGGTTGGTTCGACGTAAGTGCTCCAACTCCTTTGTCGATTAACTGGATTATACAAGTTGATGCTGAATCTAATACTTTCCAACGGACCGAAGGAGAGCAATTCAAGGAGATAGTGAGAACTCTTCAACCGGTGCCTACTGAACTTAGAGAGATTGATGAAGTCCTTAGCGATGATAATTTGATTGCCGTGGAGCTCATAGAGAGGCCAAAGGATTGGACTAATAGAAGTTCCCAAAGTGGCTCCGGTAAGGCAGGGAGGAATAAGAGCTCCTGGAGTTGTGATCACTGAACAGGGCGATGACGAGAGTATGCCGTCTAAAGATGAGCCCGCAGTTGCGCATTCACAGAGTCTCCAATTATCAGAAAGAAGAAAAGGCAAGACACTTGCCCACAAATCCAAGAGGCGTAAGACCATCGTAGTATCTCTGCCCGCTGCAGCTGCTATAAGTTTGGATACTTCCTTTCCGCAAATAGAAAGTTCTTTGAGAGGATTATCTGATGTCTCTATTCCAGATGACATTGCTTCGTTCCAAGATCTTGGATTAGAGGGACTCCATTCCCCGCAGCGAACTGGTGCTGGCTTAACTTCTTTAGACATAAGGGAGCCGACTCCTATGAGCAAGGCTACCAAAATCGGTCGGTTGGGGGGTTTGCACATGCATACACACACCTTACGGCATCACACAACTTCTAATCACATGCTCTCTAACCTTTGGAGATGACTAATTCTGCTTTTCCTTTCATTTTACAGATACAATGGTGAAACAGGGGTCTATGCTTAGAAACCTTCGTTCTTCACGCCGTTCTTCCAGCTCTTACTCTGAATCTCATAGGCGTGAAGGCGAAAGAGACTACGATCGCGGCCACTGCTCCAGCCAAGAGCGTGAGCATTATGAAAGGGAGAAGAAAGGTCATATTAGAGTAGGCGTTGCTCTTGATCACGATCTCCACCATCTAAAGGATCCTCAAAACCATCCGGCTTTGGCAGGCAATCTTCTGAAACTACATGCCAAGTAGTGCCACCTCAAGCTTCTAAATCCGGCGATCAATGCCGTAGAGTTAAAATGAAAGCTCCCATCGTCATAGAGCAAACCGCTGTCAAGCCCATATGGGAGGGAGCTATCTAAATTGCTAAGTTAAAGAAAGACTTTCTGACTATCTACTTCGATGGCTTTCACTTCCCTCCGAACTTGAAAAGAATTCCCAATGATGTAGAAAAACTGGTTTAGGACTACGTGCATGATGTTTACAGCCAGTATCGAGAATGGGTCAAAACTGCAGAAAAAGCTTCGGCGGTAGCTTTCAAGCGGGCTAAAATAATTGAGAAAATGAAGGCTGACCTTGCTCAAAAAGACAGAATAATAGAGGTTCTTAGCAATGAAGCGGAATCTTCAAGGAAATCGGAGATGGAGGCCGATAAGAGAGCCGAAGAGGCAAAATAGTCCATGAAAAAAATGCGATGGACTCATATGGACTTGGTTGAGGAGATGGGCCATCAGAATACCCTTGTCATGGAGGAGAGATATGCTGCAGTGAAAGAGCTCAACGAGCTGAAGGCAAAACTTGCCGAGGCCATTAAGGAAAAGGATGAGGCCAACAAATCTGCCCAGGAGGCATGTGAACAGGCGGTGGTACTCAAGGATGAAAGGGATACAATGAACTTAAAGGCTCAGGAAGTAGAGGCCAGAATTGAGAATGAAATTAAAGCGCCGGAGGCTAGGATGGAGAACGAATATGAAGATCTCTTGGTTACATACAATTCCAACATCTTAAGGAGTCGCAATTCAAACTGGCTCGGCGAAGACTATCCCTTCCAACTGTACAAGGCCTGGAGCCGCTTGGTGGAGGACGAGAAGGTTATCCGAAATACCACAACTGTTGATAAGTTCGAACTGGAAGCTCAAATACTTATCGAAGATGAATCGAAAGTCCTCCATGAAACAATCATCGCACTTGAAAACGCAAAGTTGGTTGCCAAATATCCAGATGCGGGGGAAGGATCTAGAGTTGAGCATCATGAAGTAGGTTTCAAGGCGCTCCTAGTCTCTCAATCTGAGCCCACCTCTTCTATTGATCCTCCAACTATACCGGGATATGACCCTGATAAGCAGCACCTATCTCCGATACATGAACACGGCCCTGAAGGCACATCCGCCGAGCACATGAGTCAACCCGAGGAAGGTATTCTGAAAACTTCTCCCATTTATCCAAATGCAGGAGCACTGTTAGAAGATGTCACTAATATTTTCTCCTATCTTTATTCAGCTCTAGATTCTGCATCAGTCGATCCTCCTACAACCCAAGAAATGCATCATGAGCAGGAGGCTATAATGACGGAGGCCACAGCTAGAACGGTCGCTACATCGGCTGGGGAGTTGCATGAAAGCAGTTGCATGCTCGATGAACAAATGCTGGAAGCACTCCTCATTCATCAAAACGATCCGAACATTGAAATGCCTTTCGTCATAGATGAAGACGTGATCAGTACGGGCTCCTCGGGCCCCACTAGTAGCATTCTGATGAGTGTTTGCACGGACCGGGCTGAGCAAATAATGGAAGAGATCAAAACCGAGATGGAGCAAGCCGAGCAGGCTTGTAGGGTTAGTGGAGGCATGGCAGGTCCTGGTCCGGTCCCCATGCTTATCATTTCTCCGGGTGGCACTATCATCGATACCGGCGCTCCCACTTCTTCTAACATGGAGAGTGCCCACATTCCTCCAGTTCCTCATACGGGGGATATTCTAGTCCCCATGAGTTCCAAGGAGGAAACTGCTTCAGTTCCCCCGGCCGAAGACAAACCGACTAAAGCAGGCCGGGGAGGTAAAGACTCGAAGAGAGGACGGGGTGGCAGTACAAGCGGGTCTATGCCAAAAAAGAGCAAGAAGGATAAAAAATCAAAGGCGTAGACTTGCACTTTTGCTTTTTCTTTTTGTAGATAGTTGGAATAGGATTCTCGTTTGCTTTTTGTAGGCCATGTATAGATGCAGGTTCGGCCCCTGCTTATAGGAATTCTTCGAACAGATTTTTGTACTTATCATTTTCAAAGAATAGTGGAAATAAAACTTCATTTTGTTTTTTCCAGCATAACTCTGTGTTCATTTGTTTAAGTATTTCAGCACTCGCGTTTCCATTCGATGTACTTGTGAGGCTTTAGTTTTTGAATCGAACTTGAGTCCGGTCGTTAAGTCCCGAAGTCATGGCTTTGGGTCATAACCAAACCTCGAGTCGAGTCCCAACATTGCGTTGTTTCGTCCAGCGGCTGGTACTTAATTGAGTTATGGCCCCAGTCTCAGGGTAAATTGAAGTAGTCAGTCAGCAGTCGTTTTTCGCCTTTGCTAGCTTTAATTTAACTAAGTCGGAACAAAGCTAAAGTGAAATGAGTTTGAGTGATCGGATCACACCCGTTCATCGGCTAGTACTTGCATCCGCACTCCGGGGATCGAACTTGCATGTTGGCGGTCAGTCACGCATGCTTGTCGCGTAGAATCATATCCGCGCTTCGGGGATATAGGCTAATTTATGGGCGGTCAGTCACACCCGTTTGACCTTCAAAATTATGTCCACAATCCGAGGACATGAGTTATTTTATGGGTAGTCAGTCACACCCATTTTAATACTTGGAATCATGTCCGCACTACAGGGACATAAGTTAATTTTCGGGTAGTCAGTCATACCCATCTAGCATTTATACTCCGATCCACGCTCTTCGGGCTAGAGGTAGTTAATGGGTGGTCGGTCACACCCATCTAACGTCTAGGATTATGTCCGCACTCTGGGGACATAATTCGTTTTACGGGTGGTCGGTCGCACCCGTTTGGCCTTTTTACTCCAATCTGCGCTCTCGGGACCAGGGTTAGTTGATGGGTGGTCAATCACACCCATTTGGCATTTATACTCTAGTTGGCACTCCGGGAATCCGAAGTTGGTTGATGGGTAATCAGTCACACCTGTTTGGTGTTTATATTCCAGTCCGTGCTCTTGGGACCAGAGTTAGTTGGTAGGTGGTCAATCACACCCATTTGTGTTTGTACTCCAGTTCGCACTCCGGGAATCTGGAGTTGGTCGACAGATGGTCAATCACATCTATTTAGGTATTAGGATCTCATTCGCACTCTGGGAACAAGGAGTTGATCAAGGTTGTGAACGGTTGGATCACATCCACCTTGATTTGGCAAGCGAAGTCGTGGATGGACGGATCTATCCTCTTCGAGTTTGGATTTAAAGTTTGTGCTCCATCTCGCACTCCGGGAGCTGTAGTTCATTAAAGGATTATTGCGTTTAAATCCCTCTTTTCTTTAGAGTAGTTTGCCCCTAAGTTTGGGGTTTCACTTAGCGAGTGACCGATCGAATCACGATCACTCCCTATTTGAATGAGCCCCATCGTGGGGTGGGACTTAGCTCTTCGTACATCGTGACGATCGCACAATGCATTTCAAGAATCGCCACTCTGGCTTGATGAATCTGCATTTTATTGCTGAAATAAGAAAGTATGGCAAAGTCAATTGCCTTATTACAAGTTAAAATTCAAAAAATGCATAAACAAATTTCAAAGGAAAAGCAGATTAAATGAATAAAAGTTAGTTATGTATAATAGCGATGAAGAGTCTCACTGTTCCATGCCCTTGGTAAAGTGAGACCATCAACGGTTGATAGTTTAAATGTGCCATCTCAAAGTCTCGTTAAATGACATATGGTACTTCCCATGTCGGTTTCATGTGTGAAGGGACCAAATAAATTCTCTTAAGTATGAGAACGCCAACTTCGAAGGTTCTGGGGCGTACTTTAGCGTTGTATAATCGGGCGACTCGACTACGGTGCGCGGCTGCCCTCGAATTAGCCTCTTCACGCTTCTCATCCAGTAAATCCAGTGATTTTGCAAGTAGGATAGCATTCGTCTTTCGATCGTAATAGGTCACACGGTGAGAAGGTACTTTTAGTTCAACATGAATAACGGCTTCGGAGCCATAGGAAAGTGCAAACGGAGTATGGCCGGTCACGGACTTGTGGGTAGTTCGATATGCCCATAGGGCCATGGGAAGTTCATCGACCCACTTGTCCCCGCCCTTCTCCGGTCGTTTCTTCAAAATGGACTTGATAACTTTGTTGATAGCTTCGACTTGTCCATTTGCTTGAGGTGAACTACTGCTGAGAACTTCTTCTAGATGAGGTAGCATTGACAGAAATCTTTAAACTCGACACTATCGAATTAGGTCCCATTATCAGTTGCAATGGTGTGTAGGAGGCCAAAGCGACATAAGATGTTGCGCACATCAAAGTTGTTTACTTTCTTTGTCGTGATAGTAGCAAGGGGCTCAGCTTCCGCCTACTTAGTAAAGTAGTCAACTGCAATGATGGCGTATTTCGCACCACCTTTGGCTAAAGGTAGAGATCCTATTATATCGATGCCTCATGTGGCGAACGGCCATGGACTGACCATCTAAGTAATTTTGGAAGGTGGGTCTCTTGGAATCCTGACATGCTTTTGACACCTATCACACTTCTTAACATAATATAATGCATCTCGGTTCACTGTCGGCCAGCAATATCCATATATGAGTATCTTTTTGGCAAGGGCTTGCCCCTTAGTGTGGTCGCCACACAGTTCTTCATGCACATCATGTAACACTCATTTGATCTTGTCGTGGGCGATACATCGAAGTAAAGGAACATAATATCCCCTCATATACAGGACCCCATTCTAGATAATAAACCGCGAAGCTTTCTAGAGAACTTGTTTTTCTCACTTCTACGCTCGGGTAAAGCTCCGTGCTTAAGATAGTTTCTGAATGGAGTCATCCATGACTCCTTCTCGGGCATTGCCTCGTGCACCTAGTCTGTCTCCATTTGGTCAAGAGCAGTAAGTGTCTCAACGGGGACGAGTTCCATTTGTTGTGCTTCACCAGTGCTGGCCATTTTTGCTAAAGAATCGGCTTTCTGATTTTGCTCTCGGAGTATGCAATGGATAGCATAGTAGTCGAACTAATTCAACACTTCTTGAACCCAAGCAAGGTAAGTGGCCAATCTCCGTTCCCTGGCTTGATATTCTCCTCGAACCTGACATATGACCAATTACGAATCACAATAAATCTCTATAGCAATTCCTTAGCAAGTCTTAGTCCAGCAAGCAAAGCTTCATACGCGGCTTCATTGTTAGTTGCGGGGAAGTCAAACTTTAAAGCATAGCATATGGATTGACCTTTCGGGGTTTCGAGTACCACTCTAGTGCTTGAGAAGCGGTCGTTTGATGCATCGTCAGTGCATAGCTCCATGTATGCTTAGGAGATTCACAGGTTTCGGGCAAGTCCTCCGGTATGATGAATTTAGCTATGAAGTCCACCAGAACTTGTCCTTGAATGGCTGCCTCGGTGTATAAGCAATATCAAATTGACTCAACTCGATGTTCCATTTAAGTAACCTACCAGACGTCTCAGGTCGTGTTAGGATCTGTCGTAACGGCTGGTCAGTATAAACAGTGATCGGGTGAGCCTGAAAATATGGATGGAGTTTCCTCGAGGCTATGACGAGACAATAAGCTAGCTTTTCCACCTTCTGGTAGTTTCTCTCTGTCCCCGTTAGCCTTTTGCTAATATATAGACTGGTCGTTAGATCTGATCCTCTTCTCGAATTAACACAGCACTGATTGTGTTTGCTAAAACCGCCAAATAGATGTATAATCTCTCGTGATCGACCGGTTTCGACAAAATAGGTGGTGTCGCCAAATGTTGAACTAATGCTTGGAATGCACCTTCACACTCCTCTGTCCACTCGAATTCCGTTTTCCTTTTCTTATCAAATCGAAAAAGGAATGCACTTGTCTGTGGATCTGGAAATAAATCTGCTTAAGGCTGCCACCTTCCCGTTGAGGCTTTGCACTTGCTTTATGGTTTTGGGAGTTTCGAGATTTCGAATCACCCAGATTTTTTAGGATTTGCTTCATTTCCTCTGGCGTTGATGATGAATCCAAGGAATTTTTCTGATGCTACCCCAAAATGATACTTCAACGGATTGAGCTTCATTCTGTACCATCGGAGTATGTTAAACATTATTTCCAAATCATTGATGTGGTTGATAGATATTCGCGACTTCATGAGCATATTTTCCACGTACACCTTCATGGTCTTTCCGATCTGGTTAGCGAACATTCGATTCACAAGCCTTTGATAAGTTGCTCCAACGTTTTTAAGTCCAAATGGCATCACCTTGTAGTAATAAAGTCCCAAATCAGTGATAAAGCTAGTATGTTCCTGGTCAGGTAGATGCATCGGTATTTGATTGTAGCTGGAATACGCATCCATAAAAGATAAGAGTTCGTGTCCGGCTGTTGAATCCACCAGTTGATCAATTCTGGGAAGAGGGAAACTGTCTTTAGGGCAGGCATTTTCAAATCTGAGTAGTCCACACATGTTCGCCATTTCTCGTTTGACTTTTTGACAAGCACTGGATTAGATACCCACTCCGGGTATAAAGCATCACGAATAAACCCATTCGACTTGAGTTTATTTATTTCTTCCTTAAGGGCGGCATGAAAATGTGTACGTGCTAATGTAGTACACACGGATCGTGTAATATGATGTATAACACACAAATATATGACTAATCACAGATAATAGAAAATTCAGTAAAAATAGAAAAATTACACCAGAGATTTTTATACTGGTTCGGAGCACCGTCCTACGTCCAGTCCCAGACTTCTATCTGGATTTTCACTACCAACTACCTCGCTTCACCCGGAGGAACAGGTTTACAACACCCGAGCAGACGAACGGGATTTCACGCCTCTAATACACTGAGGACTTCAACACTTGCCTCTTACAACACTGAGGACTTCAACAAAGATGAATATAATTGTTTGTTGACGGTATGTGTTCTTGCTAACACAATTTTGTCACTTGTAGTACAAACTTCCTATAATCTTATCCTCAAATAGAATATTTGTATATATGAAGATTTGGAAGTGGATACCATATTGAATCAAAAGAATGTTAAATAAATTCTAGGATTCAAAACGATATATGATAGAATATGAGCAATTCGAGCGCTTGAGAGTTCAAAACAGAGATCAATAGAATAGAGATTAGAATAATAGAATTGGTCTGTTTGGAATAATGATTTCATGATGTTTATATAAGAAATAAACAGTTGTAACCCTTTGTGAAAAGGTACAAACAAAGTTCATGGTCATTGGTGAAGAGAAAGAGAAGCAACCGTTGAAGAAAAGGAAGTGTCTATACGAAAGGTTGCTTTCTGTTTGAAAACGGTCAACAGGTCAAAATGGACCAGTAGACAGGAATTTGAATATACATACGTTATGTACACTTGTGCACGTTATCTGTGCATTCTAGGCAGAAACGGTAGATCGCCTGGTTTTAACCGGTCGACCGGTTTAGCTCAGATTGCACAGTTAATGTGCACTCACACATATATATCTATATATTCAAAGATTGAAGGTATGAGATTATTTGAGGATAGATTTTAACATAAATAACACTACTAACATACCAAATAATCAACCTCTAATGTATGGAGCTCTTTGTGTCTCTTTAAAACAATGAATAACTTCTTTTTGTCGATCACGGCTTATCCCTTTGTCAGAAATCAAAACTCTATAAAAATCTTGACTCAACATTCTCCCCCTTTTTGATTGATGACAACATAGTTATGAATCTTCCCCTGTATATGATCTCCCCTTGAGATTGTGCCTGTAAATCTATATTTTCCTGCATATATACTGTTAGCACAATTTTTCTCCCCCTTTGTCATCGACGAAAAGGAGTTGTTAAATAGAGGATGTAAATGATATAAGCCAGAGTATAAGCAACATAAAACTACTACCATAGATCAAGAGTTAAGATTCACTACAATATGATAATATTTGACAATAAGCTCTTGTCTCCAGTCATGTGCTTCGAGCAACCACTGTCCAATATCCACTTTCCTCTTTTCTTAAGTGGGACCTACAAAAATTAAGTCCATGGTACCCACTTTTTATGGGGTCCTAACAGTTAGGTATTAGGAGTCCAAACCCATACGGGTCCGGTATCCCCTTTATATATATAATTAGTATTAAGATGCACAGTATTCATGAAATTCTGAATATATTTGTTCCTAATCAAATTGTTATTTGTTTTAGGAACCCATATTTTGATAGTCTTGACATTTTTCTTCTGAAATTTCACAACTGGTTTTGGTCTGGAATATAATAAACTAAGATTTTTCTTAGCTTCAGTCTTTTGTACTTTCTTTTTCCTTTCATTACCAAGATGTTTCTTGGTTTCTTGTTTCTTATATCCCAAACCTTGTTTATTTGAAACAGATTGTGAACTTTCAATGATTTTTGTCAAATTTTCTCGACCTTTGTTAAAGTTAGAAACATTTTGAGTAATGTCATCTAACTTAGTTTGTAAACTAGCCTTTTCTAGGTCCAGAATTTTGACTTTTGCCTTAAGCTCATGATTTTCAGTAGTGAGAGCATCATTTTTCTCTTTTTGAGTTTCAATTTCTTGACTCAAAAGAGATAATTGAGAGTCAACATTAGATGATGATTCTTGAAGTTTTTCAAGTTCTTCTTTTAATATTTTCTTCTCGTCTTTTAACATATCTCGTTCAAATTCTGCTCTACTCAAATCTGCTTTGGCTTCTTTTAACTGTCGTTTTATGTCTTTAAATTTGACTATCAATTCAGCATTAATATCAAGTACTTCATCAAATGTAGGAATTTGTACCTCATCTTTTGTTGCCATGAAACAGACATTTGCTTGTTCATCTTTCGTATCACTATCACTTTCTGATGAGTCTGTATCATCCCATGTTACCGAGAATGCTCGTTTCTTTGATTTGTCCTTCTTGTATTTTAATTTATCATTTTCTGACTTCTTCTTTTGCTCCGGACAATCCTTGTGCATTTGCCCCTTTTTGTGACAGTTGAAGCATTCTATAGCGGATGATGTTGGTTTATTTGATCCAGATTTCTTTCTGTTATAACGACTGGCTTTTCGCTGTTTTAGGAATTTTTTGAAACCTTTTTCAATGAATGCCAGATCTTCATCTTCAGACTCTGATTCATTTTCGTCTTTTTCAGCATGGAATGCCACGTTTTTCTTTTCTTCTTTTTGTTCCTTTCTAGTCTACAAGTTAGCTTCATAGGACATTAGATTTCCTATCAATTCATCTGGCTTCATGACGGAAAGGTCATTAGCTTCTTCAATTGCTAATACTTTTCCTTCCCATTCACTAGTCAGAGAATGTAGGACTGTTGAAACAACATCAAAATTAGAATACTTTTGTCCTAAGCCAATAAGTGCATGGTGGATAGTTTGAAACCGTGAATACATATCATTGATTGTCTCATTCGGTTTCATTTTGAAATTTTGAAACTGACTTTTCAGCATGGCTATTTTGGCTTGTTTTACCTTGTTAGTACCTTCATGAGTGGTTTTCATCGTTTGCCAAATTTGATATGCAGTAGTGCAGATACTAACACGGTTATATTCATTTTGGTCTAATGCACAAAACAACATATTTATTGCTTTTTCATTTACGGCTGCTGCCGTTTTCTCAGCCGCTGTCCATTCTGAATAATCAGTTGTTGGATTCACTATTTCTTTTTGAGTAGCATTCCAGGCATCATAACTATTTGATTGCATAAAGAATGACATACGTGTTGCCCAATAGCTATAGTTAAGACCATTGAAAAATGGAGGTCTTTGTGTCGATTAACCTTCCATGTAAGTGGTGTTTTGAGTGCTAGTACTTGCGTTATTATCCATATTACAAGAATATATCAAATAACTGTGTTATGGTTATATGATGACCGTGCTCTGATACCAAATGAAAATGTGTACGTGCTAATGTAGTACACACGGATCGTGTAATATGATGTATAACACACAAATATATGACTAATCACAGATAATAGAAAATTCAGTAAAAATAGAAAAATCACACCAGAGATTTTTATACTGGTTCGGAGCACCGTCCTACGTCCAGTCCCAGACTTCTATCTGGATTTTCACTACCAACTACCTCGCTTCACCCGGAGGAACAGGTTTACAACACCCGAGCAGACGAATGGGATTTCACGCCTCTAATACACTGAGGACTTCAACACTTGCCTCTTACAACACCGAGGACTTCAACAAAGATGAATATAATTGTTTGTTGACGGTATGTGTTCTTGCTAACACAATTTTGTCACTTGTAGTACAGACTTCCTATAATCTTATCCTCAAATAGAATATTTGTATATATGAAGATTTGGAAGTGGATATCGTATTGAATCAAAAGAATGTTAAATAAATTCTAGGATTCAAAACGATATATGATAGAATATGAGCAATTCGAGCGCTTGAGAGTTCAAGACAGAGATCAATAGAATAGAGATTAGAATAATAGAATTGGTCTGTTTGGAATAATGATTTCATGATGTTTATATAAGAAATAAACAGTTGTAACCCTTTGTGAAAAGGTACAAACAAAGGTCATGATCATTGGTGAAGAGAAAGAGAAGCAACCGTTGAAGAAAAGGAAGTGTCTATACGAAAGGTTGCTTTTTGTTTGAAAACGGTCGACAGGTCAAAATGGACCAGTAGACAGGAATTTGAATATATATACGTTATGTACACTTGTGCACGTTATATGTGCATTCTGGGCAGAAACGGTCGATCGCCTGGTTTTAACCGGTCGACCGGTTTAGCTCAGATTGCACAGTTAATGTGCACTCACACATATATATCTATATATTCAAAGATTGAAGGTATGAGATTATTTGAGGATAGATTTTAACATAAATAACACTACTAACATACCAAATAATCAACCTCTAATGTATGGAGCTCTTTGTGTCTCTTTAAAACAATGAATAACTTCTTTTTGTCGATCACGGCTTATCCCTTTGTCAGAAATCAAAACTCTATAAAAATCTTGACTCAACACGGCAGATCTCTCTAGATCCACACCACGCCTTTTTTTGTTTGACCGGGATGTGCTGCGGGTCAATATTTAATGCATGGCTCACGATGTCCGGC
This sequence comes from Allium fistulosum, assembly GCA_030737815.1. Classification (NCBI taxonomy): domain Eukaryota; kingdom Viridiplantae; phylum Streptophyta; class Magnoliopsida; order Asparagales; family Amaryllidaceae; genus Allium; species Allium fistulosum. Next base: position 539,343,576 of record CM060904.1, read on the forward strand.
GAGATCCCATACATGTCTGAATGAGTCCAGGCAAATACATCAAGGTTCGCCCAGAGAAAATCAACCAATTCCTGTCTCATCTGGTGGCTAAGTTGAGATCCAACCTTTACCATTTTGGAATCGTCGTCGTCGTAGATCGGAACATCGATCGTCAACTCCACCGGGGAAGCATGGTTATCTTTGACTTCCTCCTCATCATTATTATCTCTGGGATCAAGGTACTTAAGGAACTAGTTGTGGTGCCTGAGCCTAGGTTTAGGCGTTAGCTGTCAATTTTCTGAAAAACAGACGCAGAGAGATTCATCTACGCCCTTCCCTTTATCCTTCCACTGTGCATCTCGCAGTTCCACAACATAAAAGACGCGTCTGGCCGCCTGATCACATGTACTACTCTAACCCCATTATCAGTAGGGAACTTTAGAGTTAAACACCACGGGGCAATCCCTGTCCTGAATTCTGCGAAGGCCGGTCGGCCCAAGAAAGCATTGTAGGGGGAATGCATGTCTAACACCACAAACTGCAACATCCAGACTCCCCGGCGATCTCCAATACCCAATTCAACGGGTAACTCTACCATGCCAGTTGGTATGGTTGCACTTCCATTACAACCATGTATGCGTGACTGACACGGTTTTAGATCTTACACCACCATTCTCATTTGGTCATAAGTGCGCTTGAAAAGTATATTGACAGAACTTCCTTTGTCGACTAAGATCCTTATCATCCAAGCATGACCTATCTAAGCTGAAATAACCAACGGATCAATAGTGGGGGCCTCGACTCTGTCATCATCTCGGTTCCTTAAAACGATGTCGTTTGTCATTGTCCTATGTTGTTTCGCCGGGGCCCCATCATCGACATTACTACGGGATCAAAGTCCACATGCCTAATCAAACTGGCATATGACTCCATTTTCTTCCAGCTCCAATCAACCGGATGGGGACCACCACTCACAGTGTTTATTACCAACCTCCCGCCAGTACGTGCGGGTTCTTCGGGCCTAGCTTAGCCTTGTCCTTGATTCGGATTAGATGGGCCCGCACCTCCATCTTGCGGAGCCCAAACAAACTGCTCTAACCTCCATCTTGCGGGCCTAGCTTAGCCTTGTCCTTGATTCAGATTTCTAACGAAATATTAAAATTCAAAATTATCTTTCGAAAATAATTTTTTATTAATTTCCTTACGGAAAATTAATTTTAATATGTACGTAAACCTAAAATAAAAAAACAATTTTGTCATGAGCATTATCAAATGTGTATACATTTATTTTTATATTTTTTTATGTATTTCATTTATGTATTAATATATATATTATTAAATTATTTAAAAGATATATATATATTATATACGTTTATTTTAAAAAAAAATTCTTCAGATTTTACGACAAAACATATAAATAAATTTTTGGTATAACTTTAAATGATTTTAAATATACATATACATAATATTATATATATATATATATATTATAAATTCCATATATATATATAATTAAAAATAAAATATATATTGTAATATTTTATATATATAAATTAAAGCGTACAAGGATACATTTGTATGATATATTTGTATGCTAATGGGGTTAACATGTCCGTTGCAGTGTAAATCCCAACACTTATATACCGGCATGTCAAACCTTGCACGGATTGTTATGTCACACATACACACACATATATATGTATATATGATATACATTTATATAATATAATATTAATTACATAATATAAGACTATATTGTAATTTTAAATGAAATAATGTTTTTATTTAAAAAGAAATTTAGAAATGTTCTGAATAGAACAGACTTCAAAAGCCCAATGAAGATCTAAAATGGTAAAAAAGTTAAAATTCACCAATTACTTCCACTACGAACTGGCCCATATCTAACACTGCAGTCACTAGGGGGATGGAGTTGTAATTCTATATTCGGGAACTGTCCCCGAAGTTACGTTTAAGTCGGGACCATTAAACCTACAAAGGAATTTAAGTCTCTTTTGCTTTAGAACTATAACTTTCAGGTGTTGTTTAGATAGTTTTGAGAACTCTTGAAAAAACTCATCCCAATATTGTATTGCAAATTTAAGTTTATCAATCTGGCTCAAAACACAGTTCATTAACTTAAAGGCCTTAGTCCTAAGAGACTTAGTCGTCTTAGTGCATGATCCATTGTGAGAATCTTTGATGTCTTCAAGACAACTAGTTAAACTAGCATTTCAGAGCCTACTTGTATGAAGGCGACTCTTAAGTAAACTTATAATTATCAACAATTGACAGTTCTTGGTTTTACTACGACTCCATGAAACTTTTCTATGACATATAGGTGTTGAAATTGAGTTCTTTGGCTTAATCTAAACAAAATAATAATAAGTATTTCAATAGCAGAATAAATTACGAGTAAAAGAAAAACTTTCAACCAATCGCAAACATAGTAAAGTCAACAAGCAAATTGTTAAGTTATATACAACTAAAAATAATATTACTACATATTCTATATTTTCAATATTAACTATGGGAGATTCGTTTTCTACCTTGGGGTTTACAAAAGTAATAGGGGAAGAGCCTTCGGCCTTTGTAGCTTCTTCAGATTATTGGTTGAAGTGTAACTCAACCATAAACACTTTTCTTTAAGAAAACCGAAGTTAGTGGCTAGCCTTTGTCTTGGCTTTCGATGCAAGCCTTATAAAAAACTTCAAAGGCCTTCACAATGGCCTCATCTTTAGCTTGTTCTGGGCTTCGACTTCATTTTTCTCTAACCAACTCGTCTCCCTATGCTTTGAAGTCTTCTCCGAGCTTGACCAACTCATCTTCTCGTGGTTTGAAATCTACTTTAAGCTTGGCCATCTCAGTATTTGTAGCCTCCAGGCAAGTTTCAAGATCGGCCTCCCTAGGCCTTGATGCCCGCATTTCCTTATCAAAATCAACTTTAGCTTCCTTAGCCTTCCTCTCTAGGGCTTGATGTTGCTGATGGATGTTGGCAAGACCCTCTTTAGTCACCTAGGCCTTTTTAATGGTCTCTTGAAAACAATCATACGGGTGGTTAAGAACCGATAATTCAACTATAGTCTGAATACATATATAAACATACAATCATATGTTGAATTAAGAATACATGTATTAAGCAAGTAAAAATCAAAAAATTACGTACTTTGATGCTTTCCTAAAAGCCATATTATAGAAACTTCTCAAAGTCGTAAGGAGAAGAAGGTATCTCAACCTCAACTTCATTGATAATAAAGGAATGCCAAACTCAAAATCCTATCTAGCTACGTTAAGGGCTCAACGCCTTTTTATTGAGAGTGGGGGAGAGTCTAAAAAAGGATGGACATGACCTTCCAGTTGAGAAGAGATGTTAACGGGAAATTTAGAATGTGTGCATTTAAAAGCAGGCTTTTTCTGCATTTTGGTTAGATCCAGAAACCCTTCGAGCAGAAGAGGTCATTTTTGTCTTGAAGTTTTCGTGGTGTCGGGTTTATCTCCACCAATAAAAAAAGGGAGCCAATTGAATTCATTACTTTAGGGTTCATATCTACAATTAAACAAACAACTCAAACGTTATTACATTAAAGTAAAGTATGAAAATAAATAAATTATTTCTAAAACAAAAAAAATCATAGAGCTAAAGGATTAAGTCTAAGGTATACTCTCGATGTTAGTGGGTGAAGAAAACCTAGGAGTATAAGGGTTATTCAAAATTTCCCCTTACTTCTTGGAGCTCGACCTTTTGGTCGTTACTCAAGGAGTAAGTCGAGGGGCTCCTAATTGTGCATACTCCCCTAAAAATAGCATTTAGGGACATGTAACTGCATTACTTTAAGTGCTCGATAATCAAAACCCAGTGCCTCTCAAGTTGGGAAAAGGGTAAAGCTAGAACTTTATCAGATCGAGCCTTGAATTTTTTTGATGGTGTCGTTTCTCAAATTTATCTAAAAGGAAAGAAGTTATATAATTAGAACTAATAATTTTAATCACTAGGATAAAAATATTTAGAGTTAAAATGAGACCCACTAGCTTTTGGAAATGAAGTAATGATCCTGGGGTCAGTAGCTCTGATGAAAACCCACTTTTGACAATTATTTTACTAGTGGGTCTCCTTGAGTGGTTGCTTCTTTATGACATGAAGATAGTAAGTCGAAACCGTAGAATCTGACTTCAACTCTTAAAGGTAAAATAGATTATGAATCTCATCTCTATAATATTCTTCATAACCCCTTAAAAGGCACATGATTTTCAAGGCCAAGATGGTGTTATACTAAACCATAGGGAGTTGGAATGGATTGAGATTGTAAAACTTAAGCAAGTCAATGGACAAATGGGTAATGGAGAGATATGCCATTTGCTATATATTCTACATCCCATGGGAAGCACCCATCCAGAGGGGCATCCCAAATATCATCAAGTCTTGTATGATGGCCTCGACCCCTACAATTCTAAAATCAGATAAAATCCTATCAAGAACTACTTATTTGTTCGAGGGACAGGTTATTTCGTTCTAGGAGGACCAAAGGTATCGGCGATTTAGTTCGAAATAAACTATATAAATCAAATACCAACATAATACTAAATAATCACTAATCAAATAAGCCTAATTATTAACCCAAACTACAAACAAAACACCCAAATTGAAGTGGGGCAAAGTTCGTATCAATGACTCAAACTGAAATTCAATTTCTAAAATTAACCATCTCTAACAAAGGTTTGGAAATCCCAAAAATACAATCATGGATTAAACCTAAATATACATAAATTTAAAAGTTCAGTGAAGTTAATTACAAATAACTAATTCCAAATCAATTAGATAAATTGATCATTGATCAACAATAATCCAACAAAGATAGTGAATCGTAAAAGTTAAACGCTTTGTACTACTCAGCAAGACTAGGGTTCTATAAATACAACAATACTACAAAAATACCTTAAATATTATGACAAATAATAGCCTCACAATCTAATAAAAGCATCATTAAAGTATTGCGATCATACCACAAGAATTAAAAGTCTGAGCTTGCTTGAAGTGTTAATGACGATGGCAAATAGTTTTTAGGAAAAGTAAACGAGAAAAGAAGAAAAAGGTCCTTTATATGGTGCTATTTAACAAATAAAATAATAATTAGGAAAATCTTAGCCATCATATCCCATGGCCATTGTTAAATAATATTACTTTTCTTCAAAAGCTGCCGCATCAAAAGCCGAAGTGTTCTTTCTCAAAGAAAGAGAAACCGCTTTTCAAAAAAACCAAAGAAGTCACTTCACTCTTGAATAGTAAATTTTAGGTAAAATATCTGAAATCAGTACTTCTAGATATGTGAAAACCTACTTCGCCTTCGGCACTTAATATACTCCAATTTCGACGCTATCATACATCGCCATCGACACTTAACATATTTTCTCCTTTGATGCTTAATATACATAGCCTTCAACATTCACCATACTTAGCCTCCGGCATACAAATCTATTTGGCCTTCGACATATAATCAACTTAGCCTTCGACGTATAATCTACTTAGTCATTAGCATATAATCAACCTAGCCCTTAACATTCGATCTACATAAGCCTATGGAATATGATCCATTTAGCCTTCATCATACGACCTAAGTAAGCCTTCGGCATATAATCTACTTAGGCTTCAACATTCTTCCACATAAGCTTACTACGTATAATCCATTTAGCCTTCGACATTTATCTTAGTTTCTCCTTCGACGTTCGAATCCTCACTATACAATGATGCTAGACTTTCAAACCATCATTGTAAGTTAGATTTTCAATTCCATATTAGACGATGAGGTTAAATTTTAGATTGCATCAAACATCGATTAAAGTATTTAAGTACAATATGTTGGAACTGGGCCAATCCATTTTTTCATTATTAGATTTTTAATGAGCCGATGTAGTCTAAATTCATTTAGAATTATTCTAAATTTATTTTAAATAAAATCGATATTTTATTTAACTTAATAAATAAAATATTAATTTATATAGTTTGTATTATATATATATATATATATATCTATGCATACATACGCATATGTTTTCACATGCACTTGCAATAAGATTATGTGTACATGGTTTGACACGCACGTGTATATGTGTTGGGATTTGCACCGCAACAGACATGTTAGCCCCTCGTGTATACAAATGTATTATCTAATGTGTGTGTGTATGTGCATCAAATTATTATGTAAATAAAATTATGTAATTATATATACATGAACTTTGAAATAGTAATTCTAGTGTATATATATATGTATGTATGTATGTATGTATATGTATATATATGTATGTATGTATGTATATATGTATATCTAAATGTGTGTGTGCATAGTTAAATGTATATCTAAATGTGTGTGTGTGCATAGTTAATTTCATATATATATATATATATATATATATATATATATTATAATATGCAAACCGAACATAATTTTTTGTAATTAAGTTATATATACCATATAGATAAACATATATAATTAGTTGTAATTATATATATATATATATGTGTGAATATAAATAATAATAATAATAAAATATATTTTTTCATATATTTGTTGCAAAGCTCACGGCCTACGTTTTTTGACTTTTTGAATTTTTATGTATTTAATTATTAAAAAAATTATTAGTTATAAAACCATGTAGAAAATTAATAATAAAATAAATAAAAATTTATTTTCGAAAAAAAAATGAACTAAAATATATTGTATAAAATTTTATACAAAAATTTATTATTTATAAATATATATATATATAGTTTATTTGCATAATCAATTTCAAACTAGATAATTACATGTACATACATATATATTTAATATATATATTAAAAAAATAACCTTTTTATTACCAAAAGCCTATTTAGTATAAATATATTTTTAAAGATTTAAAACATTCACTATATTATGTTAAATGTTTTTAAAATTAGATTTAGTAATTAAATTTTGTTTAATATTATTTTTAATTTCAATTTTTTTATGCCGAGAGCATAATGCAAGCGAACGTATATAAATTTATTTAATATATATGCACTTATATACGCAACCATCAGTATATGACAATCCATCGATATACTGATTCATTATAATTCTAACTAATTAACATATAGAATAATTATCATATAAACATTAGTATATAATAGGTGAGCGGCAAAGTACCGTTCGCCAAAGCTTAGAATTCGCATGTTGAAACGAAGAAATAGACTCCTTGAATCTAATTCCAGTTCCGAAGTTGCTAGCTCTCGAATTGCCTTTACCACCGACAATTGTATTTGATTTAATTTGTATTTAAATGCTCAAAAATTTGAGGAGATGAAGCGGTGAATTCATCTAGAAAATGGAAGGGATGAAGGCTCAAAAATCAATTCTAAAGTGATGGTTAAGATGCTTATATAAAGGGGAGAGACCAGAGAGCAAAAGCAAGATCAAGATCCTTGTTTATCTCTTACCCATTCTCTTCTTTTAAACATTCAAACTCCTCCACTTAAGCCACCAAATGGTCGACCTCACCATGCTCCTATCATGGCCGAAATTAGCAAGCCCTGTATAGGCCTCAAATTCACCTCAAGCCCGAACAACATTTATTACATTTAAATCCAATTTAAACACGTATCAATATCGTATAGAGATTAGTGTTTATAAAACTATTATATGCACACTATTTAACATTATTCAATACACATCAAATAAAATTTTATAATTAATATTTCATAAATATTAATTAATTTAATTAATTTATAACAATTATAATTTAATTAAATTGGGTGGTTACGGAGTATTCAACGCTTCGATTGTGTGACTCTTAGGTGTAAATTCGATCAGCGATTAATATTGAACAATTCAAATGTTAATGCCCATACTTCACTTAGCAGGTGGAGTGATGTTATGGCCAAATTTATCACTTGCTCGATTTCAATAAAATCGAATTTTACTTTATTAAGCTTTACCTAGTAGCGATAATTATTCACACCAATTCTCTTCGTCAAAACTATATCACATTGGACTTATGGATATCATTTTGGCTTATGGAATTTGGTAATGGTCGAAATTCCAACATCGTCCATATTGAACTTTATAATCCAAACACAAAGTCCTTGGTAGTTGGTTCAATAATAAAAAATATTATTAAGACCAGCACCACTATCTCGGTGGTTAGGCGCTTTGACTTTGGTGCGAGCGGATGCAGGTTCGAAATTTGCGTACCGTGATTCGAACATATATAGACATGTAGTATGTTGCAATATTTAAGACTTGTAATACTAATATGTATACCCAATTTCAAAAATAATAATATTAACCAAACTACTATGGCTAGAGATTTTGACTTGGAGTTGATTTAAGTTGACCATGGTACTAATCTCATATAACTAAGGAGGCGAATCCTCTCTTGAATAGTGTTTCACTTCCAGTACTTCCATCGAATCAATTATACTCGTCTGATGGATGATGTACCATAATATAACTATAATCAAAGCAGAGCTTCCTATTGAAGATCAACAATATTCTCAAGTCAAGAAAACTATGTAAATTAGTTACATCGATATTTATGTTTGACCCCGGTTATATTAACCAACAAAAAACTATCGAGTGAGTCATTCCATAGTTATCAAATAACTATTAGCTAGTAACCCTTTGGTGCCTCCAGGAATCATGAGTAATACACTGTCCAACATTTTCTATTGGATATTTAAAATGATGTGTTTATTATATATTGTGATACGATAGTAATGATTACAACTATTTGAAATTACTATCAAAAACACACCATTTATGGTTTTTCTGTTAGATATATGTTGATTAAAAATTTAATTATTTATATCAAGTATATAATAGAAAGAAAGCACCTTTTATTACGAATGAAAATTGATTACATAGTTAACAATTTACAATCAATTACAGAATTACTCATAGGGCAAACCGCTAACTCTATTAATCTCCCACTTGCACTTAGGGCGAATAATGGTTCTCGATCCCATCCCTTCATTCAGCTTCTTAAGAGATGATCGAGCTAGACCCTTAGTGAATAGAATCTACTGTGTTGTTCTTAGTATCAACTCTTTGTATCATAACCTATTTCTTCTTAACGAATTCTCTGATGAAACGGAACTTGTGAAGAATATGTCGTGACTTCTTCTGTGCTCTGGGCTCTTTCATGATTTGTATCGCTGCAGTGTTGTTATAGACCAATACCATTGGATTCCCGGTATCGAGAATCACTCCAAGCTCACTTAAAAACTTGTGCATTAGACTGCCTCTTTAGCTGCTTCATTGAGGGCGATGTATTCGGTCTTCATCATTGAATCAACTACAGTTTCTTGCTCGGAACTTTCCAGCCCACGACCCTATGTTTGAATGTAAAAACATAATCGGACATTGATTTACTATCATCAATGTCACATTGAAAGCTAGAGTCGGTATACCCCTTTATAACGAGGTCTATATTCCCGTATATGAGGAATAAGTCCCGAGAATTTCATAAATACTTTAATGTACATTTTACAGCCGTCCAATGCTTTTCTTCAGGATTAGATTAGTATTAGCTTATGCATCCTAATGCGTATGCCACTTCCTGTCTAGTACATAACATAGTGTACATTATGGATCCTATGGCTGAAGCTATGGAATCCTCTTCATATGCTCTTTGTCCTCATCTTTACGAGGAGTTTCCTTTTTATAAAGAACGATTTCGGATTGCGTTGGAACATTTCCACATTTGGAATTCTCCATACTGAACCATTTTTGATATGGTCTCTATGTACAGGGATTGGGACATTCCCAATAGCCTTTTAGATCTATCTCTATGGATCTTTTAACATAGTATATATGCTACTTCTCTCAAATCCTTCATGGAGAAGTTCCTAGAAAGCGAAGTGTTCACTGATTCCAATAACGAAGTTTCATTACCAATCAACAGAAGATCGTCGACATATAACACTAAGAATACGATAACGTTGCCATGTTCCTTTCTGTATATGCACGCTTCCTCCGTGTTTCGATAAAACCAAACTGTTTGATTACCTTATCAGAACACTTGTTCTAACTCCTTGAAGCTTGTTTAAGTCCATAAATGAACTTTAACAACTTGCAAGCATTTCCCCCACTCCCATTGACCACAAAACCCTTGGGCTATAACATATAGACTGTTTCTTCTAAATCATCATTTAGAAATGCCATCTTTACATACATTTGCCATATTTCATAGTCAAAGAATGCAACAATGGCCAATATAATCCGAATGGACTTAAGCATGGCTATGGAAGAAAAGGTCCAGTCATAATTAACACCTTGAATTTGATGAAATCCTTTCGCACCTAACCTTACCTTATAAGTCTCTACTTTCCCATCTGCATTTAGCTTTTTCTTAAAAATTCATTTGCAGCTAATGATTTTATCCCTTCGAGTACGTCAGACGAAATCCATACTTTGTTTTCGTACATGGAATCCATCTCGGATTTCATCGCTTCAAGCCAAAGTGCGGAATCTTTACTCTGCAGTGCTTGTTGGAAAGGCAATGGAGTGTCATCATCTAAGACATGGTCCTCCTTGCCATCAATGAAAAAACCATAATATCTCTTTAGTACGTGAGATTTACTACTAGATCTTCTAATAGGTTTCATGTTTTCTTATACAGGTGAAATCAGTTCCCATTGGTTCGGCCTTAATGCAACTTCTTGGATCTCATCCAAGTATACAACCACATTGTTAATTTCCTTTACGAAAAAGACACCGTGCCGAGAAACAATAACCTTTTATTCCTCAATATTGTAGAATACATATCCCATTGAGCTTTTGGAATATCCTATAAATTTACACAGCATCGATCTTACCTTTAGTTTATTCGAACAAACGTTCTTAACGTAGGCCGGACAACCCCACACCTTCAAATACTTGAGTTGCGGTTTCTTACCACACCGCATATATGGTGTTTTAGGCAAAAATTTAGCAGGCAACAAGTTCAACATATGCGTTGCGGTTTCCAACGCATATCCCCAATAGGACAGAGGTAACTCAGCCTTACTTATCATGGAACAAACCATATCTAATAGGGTTCGGTTCCTTTGCTCTGACACACCATTGTGTTGCAGAGTATAGGGTAGAGTAATCTGAAAGATAGTCACATTATCTTTTAAGTACTATTGGAGTCCCTATCCAATGTACTCACCTACTCGATCACATCGAATAATTTTAATCTTTCGGCTTGTATGATTTTCAACTACATTCTTGTACTCGAGAAATTTCTCATAGACATCAGATTTGTTCTTCATAAGATACATATGTCCTAGTCTCAAGAAATCACCAAAGAATGTAACAAAGTAAGAACTATTATCCCTGGTGATTACAGGCATCGGGTCACATACATCACTATGTAATAACCATAAGAGTTCATCAACTCTTTCATTGCTCCTACTGGAGGGGTGCTTAGTCATTTTACCTTTGAGAAACGAACCACATGTTTCAAATAATTCAAAATTAAGCGACGAGAAAAAACCTTTAATTTTTAGTTTGTGTAGTCGTTTCTCACTAATACGGCCTAACCTATAATGCCAAAGATAATTATCATTTATATTTTTAGAAGGATTACTCATAGAACAAGCATAATTTGTATTTATCACATAAATGCCATTTCCTAGAACACCATTACAGACTTTATTTCCATCCAAACTAGTGTTCTTAACATTATTTGCACAACGAAGTACATATCTAGTCTAAAACAATCTTGAAACTAACACAACTCCACAAAATAAGTCTTTTACAAAATAGCAATTATTTAATATCAATACAACACTGCTAGGAAAATATAAATTATAATCTCCTACCGCCGTTGCATCTATGATAGAGCCATTAGCAACTTGGAGCCTCACTCTCCTTTTCTACACGGTGCCAGTTCCTAAGCCCATGTAAAGAATTACATATATGAGTTCCAACTGTAACGCCCCACCTCTATGCTCACAATAACAAAGAGTATTAAAAGAAATACTGTACGTTATTGCGAAGAATAAGGCTGGATAGGAGCGGCCATCCGTAGTTGGCCTTACACTAGTATTGGTTACTTCGATAGGAGTGGTATATATTTTTCATTTTTCCTCTCTTATTTATTTACTCCTATCGACATACCCAATTCCAGTATAAAACGAACTACGATGGTTCATAATAGTTTAGGACAATATATATAATAATAACACAGATAATATAAATGCGGAACACAGATAAAAGAAAAAGTCTCATATATATAATAACTGATGTCAGTTACAATACATTTGACACAATACATATGATACAACTACAACTGTCGACTCTGGAAGTTATATAAACAAGTACATTATCGACTAATATACATGAATACATATCAACCTAAATCAGTATACTGACTACTACAAAAAGACGAAGACCACTTCAAGAGATATGAAAAGTCTTCATAGCTCAAATAGCAACCCAAAGCAAGATATCTACAACCTAAAATAACTCGGGTCTGACCCGAGTATTACATTCAAAAGAAGATAATACACGGGTCAGTCTAATTCAAACTCAATTATTAATGCACGGAAGCAATAATAATAAATAACATATTAGACGACTGTCAAGATAAACCTCGTCTATCCGATCCTTTAATAAAGAAATCGGATAACGGTAAATATAACACTTAACAGTGTTAAACAACAAATCAGCAGATTCAAATCATTAACAAAGATAAATGAAAAGATCATCATTGAAGACAATTTAGAAAACATCAGAATTGCCTAAACGGCAATTAACAACAAAATCTAATTATTAACAAATAATTAGAACCTCATAATCTAATTATCAAAGAGATAATTAGACAACAACAAAAGAATCAAATCAAAACAAATCAAATTACAATTTCAAAACATATTGAATTGAATAAATGAAACAGTTCAAACAATTAAAATATCAATTAAAATGTTAATTCTAATTTGGCTGCAGTACACGCACGCGTGCACTGCCTCGCCAGTACAGTGATGAAATACACAAAAGCCAAATGAAGGTTCACAAACGAGCGCAAGGTCAAACCCAAGAAAAATCAGGTTCAACTCACATGCAATTCAAATAAAATCCTAATGCTAGCACAAGTCAAACCCGAGCGTTTAAGCTGGATTCAACTCAATGTACAAATCAATGTACAAGTACAATAGTCTCAAGTAAACATATATGATCCAGACTGGCTACACAATATCCAAGTGCAGACCCAGTTATGACAGAAGATCGAAACTGCAGTGGTCAAGTCATGGACTCAACACAACGGCAAAGCAACTCAACTCAAATGACCAAGTGCACAAGGCAGTGGTACAACTAAATGAAGACAGCAGAATATGATCAATCAAACTTCTAGAAACAAAAGGCAACTAAACTCAAATGCAAAGCACAAAGGCTCGCATGAAGGTTACACTGCAACAGGTCAGGGAAGTGCAGCAGTGTTAACATCACTGTGAACAGGTAGTGGTACAAACCACAAAAGTAGAGGGAAGGTGAGAGCACCAAAGATATGGCACTACAGCACACAACAAATGAATACAATTGACCTAATGCAAATGAATACAATGCATCAATGCAATGTATCAGACTCGAGCTCAAACAGAGGAAACTGGCATCAACTTCATCAATGAATCAGAGGATCCAAACCAACCACAAAGTCAATAATGAATCAGAAATTACTAACCAAAGGCTAACAGTTCGATCACTGCTACCATATACAGGAATGCAAGCAGTACCCCATAGGTGCAATCAGCTACACGAGTGCACAAGGGCAAGCGATAACAACAGATCAGTGAAAAGCAAAGGATCAAGTGAACAACATATGGGTACATATGATGCTACAGCCTCAAGTACATAAAATAGAGGTGATCCTTGAAATCAGGTTTAATATAGAGCTAACATGACTCAAATAAACAAAGCACCAAACTCACAAATGGCTGAGTCAAAAATGTCAAGTTCGAATGCAGATACTCAACAATGTACAAAGTGTCAACTGGCAACAACTATGAACCAGCAGTATGAAAAAGACTCAACTTAAGTCAGTGCACAACCAATCAAAGTAATGTACACATGACTGCAACAGATAATAGAAAATGCTACATGAAGTCAAGAGGCAAAAGTGAAGACTACATGAAGCACACGTGCCCAGACTTAAGGACACTACAATATGAACTCATGATAATGGAAAGCATGAGTGATACAACAGTTCAGTGAACTGCAAGTATCGACCAGATATCAAATGACATGAACATGGTGTACATGTGAAACAGTGAAACAACAATGGACTAACTGCAGCAGTTCGAACCAAGACAGTGCCATGGCCGAATCAAGAGCAAAGCACATGTCAACAGAGAAGCATTATCATCAAAATGATGCAACAGTCAAGCAAAATGACTCAACACAAGTGAATACAACTCACAAGCTACAGAATCACTAACCACACATAAAACCAGGCTAGTGGAAGGAGTATTCAAACGAAATCTAGACAGTACAGAGTATAAAACTCTACATGTCCATCTATCAAGTTCAAGAATAAAGTATGAAGGCAACGCATGTGTCAACCAGTCAAGGGGAGCACTAGTGAACCAGGGTCAATATTAAATACAAGTATAGACATTCATAACTGTACCAAATGAAACAGTAGCAGCATCAGCAAGTGGCACAACAAGTTCAAAAAAAAATAGAGAAGATTTCAAAGCATGTCATTGTTATAACAAAATAAGGCAGCAGTTTTAAATAGACATGTCAAAGTCTCGAAATCACTTCAATTGAACGAAGTCACAAAAATGACAGAGTATCAAAACAGTGGTAACAAGTTCGAACGAAGCACGAGATCAAGCAACAACAAATGTACCGGTTAATGAAGTTCCAATCAAGGCCGAGGTCATAAGAAAATTCACGAAATCATAATACCAGAAATCAAAATCGTGATAGCCAAAGAAATCAACATCGGAAAAATCATTTCGAAACCGTGATGACTAATGAACTAGCAGTAAGGACAGTGAATGCAACTCAATATCCCTTAAACACTGAAACAAAATTCACGTTAAAGCCGACATTAAACAAGACAGTGCCAAAGTCGAACCCAAAAAACGAACAGTGGTTATCCACGAAAACGAACATCTCAAAATCAATGTCAAAACGAAATCAAACTATCGAGGCATAATACTCAAGTCGTATTAGATGTGAGTGAATATAAGTCACTCACCTTAGTTTCCCTTAGCATGAATTAGAGGATCGAACAACTCCGAGTTGAAGCTGTGGCGTCACTAAGTCGGTCGAAGCCAAGCACGAAACCCCCTTCGACGAATTGAAGCAGCCGAACGCACTCAAGTGGATGAACGATCAAGGAAGCTCCACGCGAATACTCACTGATTCGATCGAATTAAAAATGGCACTTCGAACAAGCCCTAAATCTCGGATCGGAGAGAACGAAGATGAAGCCGCCATGTTTATTTTCGTTCGTTCTCTTTTTTGTTTAGGGTTTGAAATGAAGAATGAAAGAAAGGGGATCGGTTTGCCTCTGATATTATCTCGGCACCAACAAATATGGGCCACGATTCAAAATGTAAAGCCCACTCAACATTTAACAATTTTTACTAAAGAATTTTACTTGATTAAAAATTCCAAACAGCAATTAACCATCAATTTAATCGTTAAATGACGATTATAAATTGAAGCTAAATCCCGGGTTGTTACACGTTGCATCTATGATAGAGCCATTAGCAACTTGGAGCCTCGCTCTCTTTTTTCTACACGGTGCCAGTTCCTAAGCCCATGTAACGAATTACATATATGAGTTCCAGATCCAATATCAAAAACCCAAGACATTTTATTAACTGCAAAACAATCTCGAATCATAAATGTACGTGATGGAGTTGCAAAACCATTTTTCTTTCTTTCTTTAATAGTCTTTAGGTACCAAGGATGGTTCCTTTTCTAGTGGCCTTTCTTATGGCAATGGTGACATTCATCCTTGTCATCAGTCTTTTGACTTTTCTTATTCTTTTTACATTCATTCTTTCACTTCTTCAAACTCATCAAAGATGATGCCCCACCCTTAACAACAAGCATGACCCCTTAATCCTTTGATTGTGACTCGTCCAACCTCAACATATTGAGGAGCTCCACGAGATTCACATTCAGTTGGTTCATATTATAATTTAGTATGAATGACTCATACCAAGGGTAAGTGAACCATGAACCAGGTCTACCTATAGCTCATTGCTTATCGTCACGTCTAATTGGGAACTCCTATCAATATATCCCTTCATCATTAGGACATAATCGTCCATCTTTTGTCCCTTTTGCATATTGGTGTCGAACAATTTCTTAGTAATCTAATACCTCGCGGAACGTGATTGCTTACCAAAATGTTCGTTGTTTTTGTAATACGTCATGGGTTTGATATTAAGAAGGCTAACATGTAATCAAAAGAGGATAGCACAAAACGGATCCAAATCAAATTAATGTTATGAATGTACATTTTAATGAAGATGTGATAAAAAGGGATTTAGTTCAGGTTAAATACATAAACTTAGATTCAGATGTGATATGGAAAAGATCTAAATCATATGAATAAGATAAATATAAGAATAAATAAAAATAGAATTTTACCTTAAGATGTTGCCAAAGGAACGCATCTTGAATAATAATACCTCCTCAGATCTTCAAGGTTCACGTTCAATCCTTGCAAGAGATGGATGAACCACATATGTTCCATTATTTTGATGTTTGAATTTGATTTGGAGTTGATGAAACTTTGGAATTTTGTTTTTGTTTTCAGCCATGGAAGGTTAAGAAGAGAGAAGAGAAAAGTGAATGAAGAAATAATAAATTGTTTGTAAGGAAATGAACTAGTAAATTTTTTCAATTGAAAGAATGAAACAGTTCTCATTCTTTAAATAAAACTTCCCTAAGTAATTCCCTTGATTATTTCTCCCTCTCCACTCCTCTCTCTTCGCATGGTATGGTTGAAATTACATACCATTAAACTACACAAAATTTTTGTAAACCACTTCATATAATAATCTTTTATTTAAACCCATTTAAAATTACATCGGTGTCGTATATCGATGCACGTAAATATAAATTTTATAAATGCATTCAAATAATTACAAACAACTCCCAAACATCAAGTAAATTAAATAATAATTAATATTTCTTAAATATTAATTTATAACATTTTATAAATTAATTAAATCGTGTGGTTTTTCAGAGAATTCATTAATATCATTGTGCAACTCAGAGGTGTAGATTTAGTCAGCAATTAATATCAAAAAATTCGAATATTAACGTCCATACGTCACCTTAGCTAGTGGTGTGACATTTTGGCCGAATTTATCGCTTACACACCTTTTCAATAAAATCCAATTATACTATTATAAGCGGTACCTGGTAGTAAAAATTATTTACACCTATTCTTTTCATCAAAACTATACCACATTATGACTTATGGAATTTGGTTTTGGTCAAAATCCAACATCGTTCACATTCAACTTTGTAATTCCAAACACCAAGTTCTTGGTTCAATACTAACAATTATTATTAACCTTACTGCTTTGGCCAGAGATTTGATTTTTAGTTGACTACAGTTGATTGTGATACTAACCCCGTATAACTGAGGAGATGAATTCTCTATTAAATAGTGTTTCACTTCCAACACTTCAACTTAGACCTAACTATAGTCGTTCGATGGATGCCATGCCATGATTTAACTATAATCAAATTGGAAATTCCATAGTATTCTCAAGTCGAGGGAATTTTGTAACATCGTCACTTCGAGATTGTCTATTTGACCTTAGTTATATTAACCATTAGAGAACTCTAGATTGAGTCATTCCATAGTTATTCAATAACTATCAGTACGCAACCCCTTTTTTCCCCCAGCAGCTATTAGAAATACACTCCCCAACATTTAGAGAAAGTTACGTACTCTAGTATCAACAGATGAATCGATATCCTTTCTCGAAACATATTGACTAGGAATATTTAAAACAATATGTTATTTTCATTATGATAAAATTCTCGCGATTACAACACTTTGTAATTATTATCACATAACATATCATTTAAGAATTTTCAATCTATATACTATAAATTAATTACTTAACTATTATATTACAATATAACAAGTATACGATAGAAAGAAAAACACTTTCTATTTTGAACAAGATTGATCACAGAGTTAGATATATGTAACAAATTTCATAATTGCCTTTAGGGTATACCCATAACTCAATCTATTTTCCACTTGCACTTGGGCGAATTATGGAATCTCTACACCAACCCTTTGACCAGTTTGATGAGAAGCGATCGAGTTAGACCCTTCGTGAATGGATCTGCTATATTGTTTTGATTATCTACCATGTCAATCAACTCTCTCTGATGCTGATAAACCACCTTTGTGATGTGGAACTAGTCGGGGTATGTTTCTCAACTTCTAGTAAGCCCTTATCATTGCGTTGTTATCATATAACAATAATGTAGTACTCTTAATACTTGGAATCACCTCTAGCTCAGATATAAATTTATGCATTTATATTTGTACTACGCTTTTATCATGGTGCTATTCATGGCGATGCACTTAGCCATTCCAATGAATCAGCCACAATGCTCGTTTGGAACATTTACAACTTAAAGCTTCTTAAATAAGATTTGAACTTGAATTTAATATTGATATTTATACTCAATAGCACTTATGAAGTTCGACTCCGAACACTCCTTGTTGTTTCTGTAAACAATTCTCTAGTACTTTGTAAATAGTTGAGAATACTCTAAACTACCATTTAATTACCATGATTTGGATCTGATATTTGATTCATGAATCAAATACATAAGCAAGATACAATGTTGTAGACAATACAACATGTATGATAATTCCTATTGTCAACACATAAGGAATTCATCTTACATGTTCCATTATAAACATTTCAATATGGTGTCTTTGCATATTGTTTGGGATATTCCTAACATCCTTTATACTTATTATAGAAGATATAATTTACAAATCCAATATCGAGTATTAAACAACCAGATTATTATTGATTTTAACATAAGTACATCGTTAATAATCAGCAATATGTTATTTACCTATAATTTTAGAAATATCTATGTACCCTTTGATGTTCTTCCTTATGGACACATGCTTCCTCCACATTTTGAATGAAAAACAAACTATTCGATATTTCTATCAAAACACTATTCAATTTTGACGCTTGTAGAATGATACTTTCGTATCATTTCTTGGATCATGTCCAAAAAACCCATTAATTCGATTTCGCTCCCATTGACTTTAGATACTTTGGTTATTATGTACAAACAGTCTATTTTAAATCATTATTTAGAATTTTCCATTTCAACACATACGTACCAAAACACAAAGTCATACCAAGTGACAATTTTATGAGTAAAATCGGAATCATCTTGAGCACATCGAGTGATGAATCTGTTACGTTGATTTCAACAATTGAAAACTATGATTTTATTCTTATCGATATTGCTCACTATATCCCAACTTCATTAGTCTTTCTCTTGAAGACACATTTGCGACCGATGAATCATATTCCTTTCGGTATATTATCAAATCACATTTTGGTAACGTACCTAGAACTTTTTTCAGATTTGTGCATCATACCATATGGTAGGTCAATACTTTTAACGGTTTAATTGACTGTTGAGGATTATTTATTCTCGACATTGGAAAGAAATTTGTAGTTTCTCTTCAATGTGCAAGAATATTTATCAGACATTCTAATGTGTAGTGTTCATTAACCTTTGGTTAATTTCATTTCATTCCTCGTAATCACTTTTATCCTTGGACTGTATCCAAATTCATTTTACTGCCAATAATTTCAAAAAGAAATTCCTTCATTATAAGGTTGGTATTTCTTGATACAACAGTTTTTTCTCGGTGCAACGGAATAGGTATTAATAAACATTTTATGAGTTGCCTTATATTAAACTGATTTGATTTTAGTTTACAAAATTATTTTCAAAATATAAATTGGTTATCCAACGAAAATCATTCCTAAACTCCTTTTGGGGTGACTCATATAACATCCTATACGTACAATTATTATGTGTAGTTTTTTGACTTGCACAGCCTGCCAACTCCTTAGTCTAGGATATGTTGAGGTTTCTTATAAACCCTTATCTTATATGATTTTGTAAACTGTTCTTTAGATGAAATTAATTTTAACCATGTTTACTACTCTTAAGCACATGACCTTATAGAAAGAAGTTGACTTAACTTCACTCACCATTACCCGTACATTATCCAACAAAGTTTGAATTCCTTATCGGTACATCATTATATATCATAGGGAAGAGTGACTTTTGAGATTGAATCATTATTCAATTTTAGGTACGTTCAAAACTCTTTCCAAATATACTCACATATACTACCAAATTGAATCATTTTATTTTCTATCGCACATTATTTTATTTACTTCTATTTTATATTTTGTGAACTCATCATTAACATATCACATGTATATCATCTACACATGTTCATGTTTGTGATAATTCATCGGTGAATACAACAAAGTACTTGGAACCATTTTGGAACTTTATATTGCATACATCTATATGTATCAGTCCGTGGACTGCATCAATTCTTATAATGTTCCTATTGAGTGGTTATTTGCCCTTAATTGTTTGAGATATAATTCACTAGGACCATATGATATGTAATCATATAATCATATATCATTTCTCAAAACTATAGCTAAGTCCATATTTCCAAAATAATTGTAAATAGATTTAGATACTTCTGTATTTTCTAATGCATTACAAATACCACTATTGTAGTTTTATTTTATAGCAAATATTCATAATACTCATATTGAAACAAAACTATGTCTATTTTTCAATCAGTAATTAAAAATGTTATTATTTCATAAATAATGTTTGGTACGATTTACGAAAACAAATTTTGTAACTTGATGCAACCAATAAATGTTATATGGCATCCTCACACTATTTCTACTATTACTATAATAGTGTATGAAATACAGAGGACCATTCAACAACTTAATATATGAAATTTATTTCTTTGAGTTCAAGATATATTTGATTTGAAAATTCATGAAATAAATTACATAGAAAATAATTTTCTATATAAAAATACATTTTGGAAAAGGAATCAGATTTCTCATTCCAATGTTAAGTATCAATTATTATTTTACAATTCTCGTTTCGATGTTTCTTTATGAAGCAGAAGTGACCATTCACTTTCTTCATCCCAATTGTACCTTAAGTTAAATCTACCCTCATACATTCATTTTCCATTCTAAATGGTTGAACCATTCAAAAGGAAACCCTTACTCCAATATCATAACGAACCTTTTACAAAAGCGCATTTGATCAGCCCTAACATTTAAGAATATCAAATATTATAAATTGATCAAAGTGACATTTCAGTGACCAGATTCTTATACCTATCTTATAGCTTTGGGTCTAGTGTTACATTTAACATAACAAGATCATTATTGTAACTAATCATATTGAATATATGATCTCACATTACGGTTTGCTTGCTTAAATCGAATGAATCAATTTCATTGGCATTCCATACATTATGAATTCGACTGTCCACCATATAACATTTATATATGATCGTGCGTGGATCGAATATCCATATTCAAGTATTGCACTTAGAGTTCGAAACTCATAAAGGACACAGTCTCAGGCAAATAAACATGAAATAACTAATTACAAATATGTTTAGTAATTATAAAGTTAGATGCTTGCATGGGTATCAAAATAATAACATGCAAAAATATTTATTAGTAAGTATATTTTGTATTTCTTTTGTCAATCTTTAATTCGGTTCATTTGTATATCTTAATTGATATACATTTTATCGATTATATTAATTGCAAAAATTTATCAATGTAGATTATTATACCTTTATATAGCAAATGTTCTTATAATATTTGTTACACTATAATTTCTACAAAGTACAAATCGCTAATATTTGAAAGGAAATCTCCTTGGCTTGTAATTTCGAGATCTATCTTTTGGTTTCTAACGAGAGCATGCAATCCGTGGGTATGAATCAAAATGTCAACCAAGGCCGAAATCATTATTCATCTGAGATGAGAAGCCAGACCGAGAGCATTAGTTGTCGAAGCCCCAAAGCAATTCAACAAATAATAGCGATTAACGGCTTAGATAGCCCAGGTCGAAACCAACGGTCAAGAAGAACAAAAGATATCCAAAAGCTATATATAAAAGCGTTACATCAACAATTTGCATCAAGTTACACTCCACTAGATGATGACAAGCATTCAAATCAAAACCGCTCATGGCAAGCCAGATCATCAATCCAAAGAGAAGGCATTCAACCAATGGCATCACGACTTATTGCCTATAAATAAATGGCAATCCCAGGGCACAAGGGATCATGGAGCATAACAAAAATGGACATAAAATCATAATTGTACTTTCCTATATTATAACTCCATCCAAAAACTCATTAATGGCGGGAACGTCTAGATTCAATGTAATAAGCCTCTCGGCTATATAAGAGTGACTAAATAAGGAAAGGACAGTGGACGTAGGAACTTTCGGCCTGAACCACTATTAAAGTCTCATTGTTATTTACTTTCTGCATCTTACCCTTTTGGAATTTACTACTGTTACCTTATGGTTTAACACTTCACCTTCCAAGCTTAACTAAACTACATCTCGATAGCCACCTCATCAAACTCAATACTCCCATTTAACTTCTGGAGCTTTACCTTCGGTCTTCGGAGTGTTGGTGCTAACGAAATCCTACACCAACATCGGACTCGATACTCCCATTTAACTTTCGGAGCTTTACCTTCGGTCTTCGGGGTGCTGGTGCTGGAGAAATCCTACACCAATATTTTTGGCGCTAGAAGGAGGGTCTGAATCTCCGTCATTTGTTCCCTCTCGGAAAGACTAGCGATATCATCCTTCTGGCCATAACCAACCTAGAAAATGAGAAACAGACCTCAGAGTTACCCCTCAATATCCGCATTCAGCTCATTGAAGAAGACAACAATGAAAGATTAGTCACCCTTATTTTAGAAAAAGAGAATGGACGAGAATATGACCCCGTTTATGAACTTCAAGCTCTCTAGATTAGGCAACTGTTAGAGTATCTCCTGGAATCCCTCTAAGAATCTACTCAACTCAGAGGGACGGTTAAGGCTATAGCAACCAAAATCAAGGATTTGAGTATCGTGATAATGGCAAATAAATGTTCATCCCTCCCAATTAAAAGAGCCTTTCCAGTTGTCCAAGCCCTTCTACCTCGAAAGAAAATCAAACGAGACCAAGTCCTTACTCCTCTTAATCAAAGCTTGTCTCGAATCTTTATGGAAACTCATGGAGAGCATTAATACCCAAAATATCCCCCATCCACTCAAGAGAACCCGAAAGGAAAGGATTATTATGTTTATCATCAAATGAATAGGCATGAAACGAATGGGTGTCGGAGACTTTCCCAAGTTATAGAGAAGTCCATACAAAAAGGGATACTGACAAAGTTTATTAAATGATTAATTTAATATCTTATTTTTATAAATATCTAACTTTACTTCTATGTTTCAGGAGATATTCGTATAATTAAAGCCTGTTCGGCGAATCATATCTACATGCATCTTTCAAGAACATGGTTTACTGTATTAAAGGAAGTCTCTTGGCTCACTAGAATGCTTCTTTCAAGGTTAGCTCTTTCCTTTTTGGGTAAGTATAATCCAGTCCCGGTACTCATAACATTGTACTTAGTATATCTTCCATCTTAGTTACAAAACGTTGTGTCTGCATTAAAAGTCCTAAGGTCGAAACTCTCTTATTGATCTTATGAGATCAATAAAGAGTTTCATTTTCCTTAAAAATATTAGTTCTCTTAACAATTCTCTTTCTCAAACTTAAAGGAAACATGTTTCCTACCAAACAATAGAATCTACCAATTATTCGATTTCAAAATTCATTTGCAAATCCAAGAGCGTTCTTTTCAAAGAATTTATATTTTTCTTTATCAAGTTGCAACTAGCATTAAGTATGAGCGCTAACTTATAATAATTTTAGATGGCCAAGACTGGCCAAAAGTAGCTTTAGATGGTCGATGCCAGCTAAAAGTGGTTATAGATGGCCGACACCAGCCAATAGTGGTTATAGATAGCCGACACTAGCCACAAGCGGTTATAGATTGGTGCCCAATGATAAAATTGGTAGACCTCACCATAAGAGCACCCCATAGTGATGTAAATAAAGTGTAAGGCTAATATCACCTGGGTTTAAAATGACGTTGAAAAGTAGAATGCATGCTGATAGTGAGTCATGACCAGTGAAATCATGCACTAGGTAGATCCCCAGTTAGATTAGAATGTTGGGTAGATTCCCAATTAGATAAGGTGTTGGGTAGATTCCCAATGATAGTAACCATGGTCAAAAGGAACCATGCATTAGGTAGATTCCCAATTAGATTAGATGTTGGGTATATTTCCAACGATAGTGAGTCATGGTCAAAAGGAACCATGTATTGGGTAGATTCACAATTAGATTAGATGTTGGGTAGATTCCCGATAATAGTGAGCCATGGTCAAGTAGTACCATGCATTGGGAAGATTCCCGATTAAGGTAGAATGTTGGGTAAATTCCCAACTAAATTAGAGTGTCAGGTAGATTCCCACTAGATTAGAAGTTGGGTAGATTCCCAACTAGAGTATAAGGTTGGGTAGATTCCCAACTAGATTAGAAGTTGGCAAGATTTACAACTAGTTTAGATTATTGGGTAGATTCCCAATTAAGAAGAATAATGAGTAGATTCCCAATAATACCGAAACCTAAGGAGGAAAGCTCCTAAGCTAGAATGATCATTGGTAAGAATCCTAATCAAGGCTGAAAGAATGGCATCAAGGTCAATGAATAAGGATACCAAAGATATCGATATGAAAAGGTATCTAGGGACAAAAACACCCCGAGATAGAATTAAAAGAACAAGCAAAATGATTTAAGTTTAAAGAACTAAGTTAATTGAAAAGACAAAAGGAGGCATCGGTGCAATAGACAGATTATCCAAGTGATTATTAGTACATGTGGAATGCAATATACAAGAAATAAAGAGGAAGGGGCGATATCTTATAAGCCTTCATACATGTTTTTGACCTTAGTTTCAGCCTCCTTAATAGCCTTCTCTAGGCAAGATTTAAAATGCTCTTCCATCTTGTCGTATGTCTTAGATATCCATTCCTTCTTGAACTTCTTGAATGAGATTCTTCGACCATCCCTAGTGCTAACAAGAATGTCTGATGTATTAAGAACTGGGGCAGAGGGAGAACTCCTCTCGAGTTGAGAATGAGACCTGGAAGGGACAATAGTGGTTCTATAAGAAGAAGAAAGCCCCATACCAGCACGACCTCTACCATTTCCTCGAGTTGGAGGAGCCACAACCGTAACCTCGTTATTTCGCTTACTTTCAGTTTCGAGTTCTTGTAACTTAATTGCCGAAAGTTCTCGGTGAGCTTCGTCCAATTTTTGTTGGAGGATAGATATGTTCTCCCATAAACTAGAGATGGCAGATTCCGAAGCTGGACCAGTAACTGGCATTGCCTCCAAAATAGCAAACATCTTTCTGGATAACCCTTCGAGAGTTCACTTTAAGGATTCATTGTCCTTTAAGACAATGTGAATATTGGTACCGAGATCAGGGTTGCACTTCATTAGTTTAGCTATTTTATCGTCGAGACTCCATTGCAAGGAGGCGCAGTCTCTCTCTTGTCCTAAGCAGTTGGGACATGACTGCCCCAAAAAGAAATTTGAATTAAAACCAAAAAAAGTAGACCATCATAAAGGTGATTCTATTTCATTAGTATAAATAAAAAAAAGGAGAGAGGTAATACAAAATTTATGATCCCCTAAGATGAGCAAATTTCTCCTTAGTAGCCAAAATAATCCTAAGGCCTCTACTCCTAGTATCAGCAACAGACCCCAAGGGTCTAGCCATGTTGGAGAGAGAAATGTCCTTCCCTAAACCACTCTTTGGTATAGAAAGTTCCAAAGGAGAAGAATCTACTAGGGATAGATTGAGATCAGCTTTCGAAACATATTGGGGAACGTATTCCGAAATGTGTTCACTTTTGGGATTCTTCCTTTCAGCAATAGCTAAAGGAGACGGAGTTACACTTCGGTAACCAGGTAGAACCTCCAGAGTTATAGTTAGGCTTAGATCATAGAATCTCCTTAGGAAAGATAACCTTTTATTCTTCAACCGAGGATCTCTCGGATGTAGTTTGGAAAGTCGGGAAAACTCTTGAAAGACCTTGTCTCGGTTATCTAAAGCAAGCTTTAATTTACCCATAAGATCCAAGACTGATTAGTTAATCTAGTACCTCTAAGCCTAAGGAATTTAATTGATTTGGCACAAGTTCAATCGTGTGTTTCATGTACCTTTTTGACCTTACGTTCCTTAATCTACTAGATGTTAGTTGGGATTTAAGGGTACCTATGGTTGCTAACAACTTTGAGTTTATGGTTTGACTCCTCTTCCATAATACTTCATAATAAGAGGTAAAATTGAACATTCTCTATTTAAACATAGTTAAGGAAAAAGAATTTCAAAATAGACACAATGGAGATAGTAAGGAAGGAATTCAAAAAAACCCGTATGAAAATACCATCGAGGTCCACAACCATCATAAACAACGATAAAAGGAAATTATATCAGAATTATTACAGACCAGAGTTCAAACATCATGAGTAGGAGATTCTTGGAGTTCAGAACTATGACTTACTTCTCCACCTTTGTCACCTTTCTCTACCGGGACTGATTGTTCAACACTCGCTGAGGCCCGAGCTCTTTCATACTTCGAGGAGAAACTATCCTTGATCCTTTCACCATTAGAGTTGAAGCCCAAGGAAATGGTCATGCCTCTATCCCAGTTGTATTCATAAGCACTATAGAGAATCTTGAAGGCTTCAACGACAACCACCTTCTCGGCCTCCTCCTTAGTAATCTGACCCAAGTTCTCTTGCTTAACCTTTGCAAACTCATCCTTGGCAGTCTTATGCTTGGCCTCCGGATCTCTCAAGGCCTTCTCCAAATCAGCCACCTTCCTATCAAAAGACCTCAGGTCCCAAAGGCTTTTCTCCCTTTCATTCTGGGCTGCCTTCTTAAACTCAGCGAATTCTTTCCTCAAAGCTTTGGTCTTCTCTACTTCTCCCACCAAATTTTCAAACCCCTGGTGCAAAACCAAGATGTCAGCCAAGACATGAAGGAAAGAAATTATTATGGAAACTAAGGGAATAAATACTTTATCAGTAAGTAGAAAAACACTACCCTGAGTTGGTCTTCCATCCCTAAACTCATCATCCTCTTAAAGCTGCCCATATCATCCACTATCTACAGTCAGGAGCTTCCTACTACCTTAGAAAGATGGGCATTAATAGAAGAATAGGTACTTTAACCACCTGATCCACTTGGTCCTTTAAGGAAGCTAGAATAAGAGTGTCTGGGGTAGGCACATCTTTAGAAGAAGGAACGTTCTTTTTATTCTTCTTAGTCAAGGATGGATCTTTTAGAGCTAGTTTTGGTCAGTTAGAAGCAGAAGCAAAGGATGGCTTGTTTAAGAGCAACTCTCCTATCGCAAGCATATCGTCAGAAGCCACTACAACATAAAAGAGAAGACATGTTAGTCAAGTAAATTTCTATTTTGTTAAAAATAAAGTCCTAAAATACATGCTATTAGGTATTTAAAACTAAGATATACCCTTGAGAGTAGCATCTTCTCTTTTGGCTTCAACAATTTTTGGGTTAGAGCCAGTGGGTTCATCAGATTGACTTAGGTTGACCACGTCCGAAGGCATAGTTTCAATTAAAGGGGGAACATAACCAAGAAATTTGGCCAAAGGCGATAGTAGCCCACAAGCCTTAAGATTAGCCTCGGTAAGGACTACATGTCTGAGCCTCTCCGTCTCCAGTATTTTCATCACCGTCCGGTACATGGAGTCGAAGAAATCCTTGAAGGTTGGAGCCTTATCCCTTCCAAGCTTAGCTAAAGAGATCAAAAGGAAAAGGATATTAAAGAAAGATGTGGCCAAAATTAAAGAACCTTTTAAAACAAAAACAAGTTCGAAATGCTTACAGGTCTCCAGAAGATCAGCGACAATTCGGGGGTCCACTGCCTTTACGAAAACCCAATGTGTAGGCGTAACCTTGCTGAGCAGTTTAATTAGGGGCATCTTCCTCCAAAAATGAAGAAAATATAAAGGAATCGATGTATTACCAACTGACCTATGCAGATTATATAAGTAATGGATCTCGAAAGAAGTCATATTTTGATACTCTTTCTTCTGGTAAAAGATCGCTAGAGCAAACATAGTGCTATATGAGACCACCCCATGCTGAATTGATTTAAGGCCGTAGAATTCCAGAATATCAACGAATAGGGGGGTAAGGGGAAGCAATATCCTGTTTGCCAAGTGTTCCAGCGTCCAAGTAAAAAATCCTTTAGGAGGTTCGCTCCAGTCATCTTCATGACTAGGAGCCTTAACCTCAACCCCCTCAATCCTATAATTACTAATCCAATTCTCTAGCTCCCCATGGTCAATTATAAGTTTATCCATGGCAAAGTCTAAGAAGGGCCAATGTTAAACTAGTTACTCAATAAAAATCCCAAAACTCCTACCAAAAAGATTTAAATGTTATGGTCCAAAAGGAAATTAGGCCTAAAACTAGATTCTATGGCCCAACTCAAAGTTCTAACATCTTTCAAAGAATTGCCTTATCAATAAGGCGATCATCACCCTAAGTAGGTAAAGGATCGATTTGAGCACAAAACCTTAGTTTAGAAGATAACAAGTATCATGGATTAACTAATCGAACAATACCCTAAAATCAAGGTCAATCATTGGTATTATGATAATCAAAATTGAATTTTTAAAAGAAGAATAATGCCGGTAAAATACTAAAAGCAGTAAAAGGAAGCTAATAAGGTTATAGGAAAGATTTGGAACTTACTATTTTAATCAAAATTTTGCAGTAATCCGTGAAGGTTTCCTAATTCTAATGGCGATTGCAACTGTTGCTAATATTTTGAGTAAGAAGAAAAAGGATGAAAGATGAGGTTTATTTAAACCTTAGAACCAACGGTGGAGATTATCTAGTCATCAAAATCCTAATCGTGGATGAAATGTGGTGGCGTCCGAATATGAATCATCCTAGAGTAGAGAAAAGGAATGCACTTTTCATAGAGCCTAATGAAATGGAGACAGTTGGCAGAAGCATTTAATGCAAAATCAGGACCGATCATTTCAAGATCACAATCGTGGCTTTCCTTTAGATCTCACAACTCAAGTATTTCCTAGACCTTACGGTCTCGAGTTAGATTTTTCCTTTCGGCACCGTAGCAATTTTGCTTACCACTTAGTCTAGATGGCTTCAAGTATCAAGCATTATTTTCAAAAAAAATTGACCTTATGGTCTCAAATTAGATTTTGCCTTTCAGCACCGTAATGATTTCGCTTATCGCTCAGCCTAGATAGCTTCAAGTATCAAGCATGACTTTCAAAAAAAATTCAGACCTCGCAATCTCAAGTAATATTTTACCTCTCAGCACCGAAACAGTTTCTCTTGCCAATTAGTCAAGATGACTTTAAGTGTCAAGCATGATTTCCAAAAAGATTTGACCTTACGGTCCCAAGTTATATTTTGCCCCTCGGCACCTAAATAGTTTCACTTCGTTCAGATGACTTCAAGCAAAAAGAACGATTTTCCAAAGTTTTGACCTTACGGTACCGATTTAGATTTCGCCTTTCGGCATCTAAGCAATTTCACTTATCATCTAACTTAGATAGCTTCAAGTGGTAAATATGATTTTAAAGTTTTGACCCACATGGTCCAAATTAAAATTGCATCGCTTTAGCTTTCAAAACCCCCTCAATAAAGTTAGGTCCTTATTAGTGGCATAAATTTTGAGCAATGCTCTCGTAAGCTCAAAATCAACTTCGTGATGAGAATGGAATAAACAAGCCAAGTATTGAACTTGATACGACAACATTCTTTCCAAAGTCTACCACATATTAATCATATGAGATGGACTTTGGGGGGCATGTGTTACACTATAATTTCTATAAAGTACAAATCACTAATATTCGAAAGGAAATCTCCATGGCTTGCAATTTCGGGATCTATCTTTCGGTTTCTAACGAGAGCATGCAATCCAAGAGCATGAACCAAAATGTCAACCAAGGCTTAAATCATTATTCAGTGACAAGAAGCTTGACCAAGAGCATAAATTATTGAAGCCCTAAAGCAATTCAACAAATAACAGCGATCGATGGCTTAGATAGCCCAAGCCGTGACCAACGGCCAAAAAGAATGAAAGATATCCAAAAGCTATATATAAAAGCATCACATCAGTAATCTGTGTCAAATTACTCCACCAGACGATGACAAGCATTCAAATCAAAACCGCTCACGGAAAGCCAGATTATCAATCTAAAGAGAAGGCGTTTAACCAATGGCATCATGGCTTATTGGCTATAAGTTGGCGGCAATCCCAAGGCACAAGGGATCTTGGGGCATAACAAAAATGTATATAAAATCATAAGTGTACTTTCCCATATTAGAACTCCATCCTAAAACTCATTAATGGCAGAAATGTCTAGATTCAACGTAATAGGCCTCTAAGCCATATAAGAGTGACTAAATAAGGAAAGGACAGTGGACATAGGGACTTTTGGCCCGAACCAGTATAAAAGTCTCAGTGTTATTTACTTTCTATATCTTACCCTTTTGGAATTCGCTATTATTACCTTACGGTTTAACACTTCACCTTCCAAGCTTAAGTTAACTACATCTCGATAGTCACCTCATTGGACTTAACACTCCCATTTAACTTTCGGAGCTTTACCTTCGATCTTCAAGGTGTTGGTGCTGATGATATCCTGCACCTACATCGGACTTAATACTCCCATTTAACTTTCGGAGCTTTACCTTCGGTCTTCGGGCTGTTGGTGCTAACAAAATCTTGCACCAATAATATTAGAAAGGTTGAACGTTAACATTTTATTTTTATAATAAGGCTCCAACTAGATTTTTATGTTTATCAAAACCTTAAGAAAAATATATAAATCATTTGATTTCTCTACTGGGTGTCAGAACTCGCTTGCCTTGCGATTCTTACCTTGAGGAATATCAACAAATTATAGGCCCATAAGCGATGGATAACACTTTATCGGTTGTATCAAATATAACTCCTAACCCATGGTCTTTGTCCTAATCACATCTCGACCTTAAGGAATATCAAAAATCAAAAAAGATTATTCACTCATACACACTATTTCGCTACGGCTTAAGTATAATACACATACCTTGAGGAATATAAACAAATGTGTGCATGTATCTTAACTCTCTAGTTAATACACTACTAGTGTTATACATAACATCTCTAAGCTTGAGGAATATCAACAACTAGAGAGTATGTAAACTATCTGTTAATATATAAATGGTGGAGGGTAACTTTATATTAAAGATTCATAATTTTTAATATATTATATTGAGTGATATTGACTTATGAAATAATGTATTTCTTATGAATACCCTCATGATTCAAGTGTTGGACACATCAGAAATCACAATATATGTAATATACATATGTATTCATTCCTTTAGTCTATTTTAGGTTTCTTACTATTCCACTTTTTTTTATACATTCATATTATGTAAGTTTAATTATTATATAACTTTTATAATTTAATTAACTTATATAGTAGTCATATGTACATTACATTAATTAAATCCTATTTAACTAATTTAATTAACTAACTTATAATTAATTTTATGTTATTGAATTAAACATTTTAATTGAATATATATACCACAATATTCATGGTTATACACATATATCTATATATATATATATATATGTATTATTATTTGTTAATTAACTTATTTAATTAGACAATTTAATTAAATATAAATTTCAAAAATTTCTTATGTACATACATATAAACTTACATCATCTTAAACAATTCAAGATGATGTAATATATATATATATAGTGTACATGTATATATTTTAATTAATTAACCATTTGATTAATTTATTTAATTTATTAAACTTATTAATAATTTTAGAATTTTTGAAATATGTTTATTATATTTTCAAAGCACTTTCGAAGAACTATATTATAACATTTATGATGTACATTGCTTTCAAAGCCAATTTTGAAAATCATATTATAACATTTATAATGTAATTATTATTTTAAATTCCACTTTAAATTTGAAAACTTATTTTATTTCAAAAAAAATTGAAATCGCATTACAACATTTATAATGTATTTCTTATTTTTAATTTAACTTTTAAATTTAAAATTTCATTTTTAATGTTTAATATAATTTTGAAAATTAGCCTATGTCCTAATTCAAATTGGGCCTTTTCTATTAGGAGCAACCATTGGGCTCACTTTGCTTTTCAGGCCAGGCCAGTAGTCAAGGAAGGAAAGGTACTTGATTACCGAAACCCAAACTTAGACACTACCTTTCTAGACATCCTACTAAATTGGTTAGCCCTAACATGACTAATTTAGACCGCATAGACTATTTGGCTCTGATACCATTGTTGGTCCGACCCAAAACCCTTTGGGGTGACCCAACTAGGTACCACACAAGTAAGCTTTACATGTAGCCTTTCAACTAGCACAACTATCACAGAACATATAGGGGTAAGAGGCAATGCTTCGTCATATATCACAATAACAAAATCCCCTATCATGCAAGTTGTAGGAATCGAACCTGGGACATCCAACATATAGGTGAACGCCTCAACCAACCTTACTTCGATACCATTATTGGAACTAGGCCAACCGGAAGTAGGATAATTGGGTAAATCTAAAAAAAAATCTTTTTGGATCGTTATTGGGCCTATGTAGTCTAAATTCATTTAGAACTTTTCTAGATTTTCTTTTAAATAAAATCTTCATTTTATTACAATTGTTTAAAATAAGTTTAATTTAATTTTAAACTATTTGTATTATAATGAACGTATCAAATACATTAATTTATGTGAAGTGTAAGTGCAGTATATATAAGTAGTACATATATGTGTAAAAATATGTAAAAGTTTAGAGAAAGAAACCATTCGTTTCATTCTCTTAACACAAATAATTAATTAAGGAAAGATAGGGCTATAATTATAGAGAGAGACCTTTCATTTCTCTCTCTCTCTCTATAATTAATTGACATGTTAAATGACATTTACTACTGAATTTATACGTCTTTGTTATCCAAGTTTTTGACTAATAATATATATGTGTGTATATATATATATGTATATATATATATATGTATATGTATATATATATCACTACTAGAAATACTGTATATAGCCACGACAGTGTTCCAACGGCCGCCAATGGGGGTTTCCAACAGCTACCAACGGCTCGTTATTTTTTTAACAAGCCATTGGTAACCGTTGAAAAATTGCCGTTTGCGGCCGTTGGCAGCCGTTGGAAATAATCGTGTAAACCTGCAGCTTGCCGAGAACAGATTTCATTCTCCTTCATTCACCAAAAAACACCAAAACCTCCACCCACTTCCTCCACTCCTCCTCTTTTCTTGCTCCCATCCGCCCCACGCAACCGGCAGCCACTCCAACGCCATCAATCAACACCAGCGGCCTCTCTCCATCCAATTCCACTCCAAAATCAGGTTTTGCCTAAAACCCTAAATTTTAAAATTTTGCTAATTTTATGTTTAATTGTTTGTTATAGTTGTATCTAATGGCCTATTGATTGTTTATTATACCAAACTAAGTGCTAATTACAATTATTACCATCCAAATGTCCAAATTGTTTGTGTATATATATTATGCACATATATACATATGTTGATAATTTAGTGTAAATGCGCATTTGAGTTAGCGTTAGATTAGTTAGGATTGCTTTAAATTATTCTGTGTATGTTTTGTAAAATATTAGACAAACATGAATTAGTCGAATATTTTACGAACATGAATTATATCTTTTAGTAATATGATCTCTTAGTGAAATTTTGGCCTATATGATTGCTTTAAATTATACCTTTTAAATTATTAGACAAACAAAATTTAAATCTCTTAGTGAATTTTTGGCCCCGTTTGACAAGTGTTGTATATGATCGTTGTATGAATATTCGTTTTTATTGCAAAACGGATATTCATATTCATCTGATACAATATTTGTTGGATTTGTCCCTGTATTAGACAAGTTACAAACACTATAAAGTAATTACGTTTCGTAAATCATATCGTTATAAACGGTTCACAAAATTTCAACGGCATTTCCTTTTTGTTCCTTGTGTACATGCATTGTGTACGATACAAGGAACACGGGGAAAGTGCTGCCGAAATTTTGGGAAATCGTTTATAATGATATGATTTAAGAAATGTAATTACTACTGTGTTTGTAATGGAAAGTAGGATAACCGACCATCACAAAAGGTACAAAAATGTAAACAAAATAGCAAGAAATATAACTTTGTATATAAACGAAAATGGATTATAAAAAACAGTAAAATCTAAAATGTGTTTATCAAATTTGATTAATAGTTTTTTTACTATTGATCATAGGTTTTACAGTAGGAAAAATGGTCAATTATTTTATTGATCGGAGCTGGATGTATCAAAGAAGAGAAATTGGAGGCTCAATAAGTACACATTTTCTTAACGGGGTAAATGTGTTTGTCGAATTAGCTTTAAGTAATATTGGAAACGACGTAGAAATTCGTTGTCCATGTAGTAGGTGAAAATTGTTGAAGCATTTAGTACCGAATATGGTTAGGATTCATTTGCGCCAATATGGTTTCGTAACCAATTATTTGGTGTGGGATCGTCATGGAGAAATTATAACACGTAACGAAGAACAGTCAATAGAGGTCATTAGTGATGAAGTTAGTACGACGAATCTCATAGAACATATGGTTGAAGATGCAGCATGATCAATGTTCCCTACTGTTGAAATTAATAACGACGATGTTAACGTCGAAGAGGAACCAAATGTTGGAGCGAAAAAAATATATGATTTATTGGATGCTGCAAAGAAACCTCTTTGGAATGGATGTACTAGCGACACTCAATTATCGGCAACTGTAGAGTACATTGCGATGAAATCAAAGTACAAGTTCACAGAAGCCGGATTTACGGCTGTAGTACAAGCTGCTAAACTGTAGAGTACATTGCGATGAAATCAAAGTACAACTTCACAGAAGCCGGATCTTTCGGTTTTCCGTATCAAAAAATTGATACATGTCTAAATGGTTGCATGTTGTTTTGGAGAGATGATGTCAGTCTTCGGAATTGTAAAATATGTAATCAAGAAAGATACAAGCCAAGGAAAAAAAAGGGAAAAGAAGTTCCATACAAGCGTATGCATTATTTACCTATCACTCCTAGACTTCAAAGGTTATATGCATCATCTGTAACAGCGCATCATATGAGATGGCACAGTGTGAGAACACCTGAAGAAGGTACGTTAACACACCCATCTAACGGAGAAGCATGGAAGTATTTTGATAAGAAATATCCCGATTTCGCAGCGGAGAGCCGTAACGTTAGACTAGGTTTGTATACTGATGGATTTTCACCGTTTTCTCAGTTTGGTTCTAAATATTCATCTTGGCCTATAATAATCACACCTTACAATCTACCCCCGTGGATGTGTATGAAAACTCCATATATGTTTCTCACAATTGTCGTCCCTAGCCCTGATGATCCGACACAGGGTATCGATGTTTACTTACAACCGTTAATCGAAGAGTTGAAAACATTGTGGTATGAAGGAGTTGAAACATACGACGTATCAAAAAAGAAAAAATTTCGAATGTTCGCTTCTCTGTTATGGACTATTAGCGATTTTCCTGCATATGCAATGCTTTCGGGTTGGAGTACGGCCGGTCGTTTTGCTTGTCCTTACTGTATGGAAGAAACACGAGCATTTTCTTTACGGCATGGGAAGAAAATTTCATGGTTTGATTGTCATCGATGTTTTCTCCATATTAATCATACTTTTAGAAGAGACAAAAAATCTTCATAGCTAATAGACATGAGACTTTACAACCACCAACGATTTGGTCAAGTGAAGATATATATGAACTTGTAAAAGATAATCCAAAGATATATGAAACTGGGCAGCAAACTGAAATCCAAGGTAAATCGACGTTTCATAATTGGTGCAAACAGAGTATATTCTGGGAGTTGCCTTATTGGAAAAATCTCTTAATCCGTCATAACATTGACGTGATGCATAACGAGAAAAACGTATTCGATAATGTGTTTAATACACTTTTGAATGTTAAGGGAAAGACTAAGGACGATCTGAAATCAAGACGTGATATAGAAGAAATATGTAATCGTCCTGAGCTTCATATGAAGCCAAATGACACTAAAAAACCCAAAGCATGTTATGAATTAGATAACAACCAAGTTAAAGTACTGTTAAAATGGGTGGAAGGATTATGATTTCCTGATGGAATTTCATCTAATCTTCGTAGATGTGTCGACTATAAGAACGGAAGACTGAGTGGGATGAAAAGCCATGATTGTCATGTAATGATGCAAAATTTGTTACCCGTCGCTTTCAAAGATTGTTGCCCATAAAAGTTTGGAAGGTTATAACAGAACTTAGTTTATTTTATAAGGAGCTTTGTTCAACTACATTAAAAGTTGACCGTCTTCGTAAACTTGAGGTAGAAATCCCTATACTGCTCTGCAAACTGGAGAAAATATTTCCTTCAGGTTTGTTCAATGTAATGGAGCATTTACCTGTTCATCTTTCATTTGAAGCACATCTTCGAGGTCCTGTGCAATATGGATGGATGTATCCATTCGAGAGGTATGTTGTTAATACTAAGTATGTAATTTAACTATATAATTAAAAATCAATATTGATATGAAATATTTTTTATTAGGTACTTAAATCATTTAAAGAAAAAAGTGAGACAAAAAGCTCGAGTTGAAGGTTCGATTTGCAAATCATATATCGAAGAAGAAGAATCGTTCTTTTTCTCTCATTATTTCAATGATCATGTGAATTTATCATTTCAAAGTGTTGCGCGTAATGATGAGGCCGTCGAACAAGATTTTTCTTCTAAAGCAATGTTATCTATTTTTAAACAACATGGTCGACATGCTGGAAAATGTGTAGAAGTATGGTTAGATGATAGAGATTACCATGTAGCACACACGTATATTCTTCTTAATTGTCCAGAAGTTGCACCATTTATTAGGTAATTATCAGATTACAAGTTTTGATAAATTTAATTTAATATTGCATGTGTAAATTAATAATAAAGCAATATATTGTTTTTGTTTGCAGTGTTTATGAATCACAAAATCCAAACGGCGATTTAAGAAAAAAATTTGCGACTTGGTTTTCGAACTACGTTTGTGATCCTACAAATAATGTGGTCGATGAAGGATTAAAACATTTGGCGTTGGGACCGAAAAGGAAAGTTAAAACGTATCCAATATTTTTCGTTAATGGATATAAATTCAACACCAAAGAATACGGTGTTAAAAAATTAACAAACAATACCGGTGTATTTGTTAAAGGCAGTGATGATCCTAATAAATATACATGATTTTTATGGCGCGTTAACCCAGATTTTGCAATTGACATATTTTATAAGACCCGCAGAGGAAGTTTTTCTGTTTAGATGCAACTGGTTCAGCAATGTTCCAGGTTCTAGTATTAACGTGCATCTAAATTATAATCTTATAGAAATAAAACATACCTTCCGTTATCAGCAGTACGATCCGTTTGTACTAGCCAAACAAGCCCTACAAGTTTATTACGCCCCTTATCCGTCTCTAAAAAGAGATAAAGCGGATTGGTCTGCAGTTTTTAAAACCAAGGCAAGATTTACATTCAATGGAAAAAATATTCCAGAAGAACAAGCCTATCAAGTAGATATCGAAGAAAATGTTGAAATCACAATTACAGATGATCAAACTGATTTTGGACAATTAAATGATGAGACAAATGTATTAATCGAAGCATTTGAGAGTGTAGAGAAAAACGATATAGAACACGAGATCGAGTCTGAATCAGAAAACGACGAGGACTGAGTAATATCCGGTAATTTTTACAATTATATATTCACGCACACGCATCACATATATATCATCATCATCATTACATGCACCACATATCATCATCATTTTATCTATGTCTATAATTAAAAATGAAACTTTCAACAGGTATTATGTCAGGCTCCAGACATCGTAGCTCTTCTCGCTCGGCCGGCGAGAGTAGTGGTGAGCCTCCGGCTCGACCACTTGTATATTTGCAGCCGAAGGCTGATGGAGCGTAAGTATCAAAATTAAAATGATAACAATATAAATTTGTTCATACATATATATACTTGTCTAAAGCTTTGTTTTATTTAACACAGGGGATTTGATTTGGAGCCCTCAGGAGTAATGCTTGGCATTTCCAAGCAATCATATATGAGCAGGATGACAGATTGCTGGCCGAAGTGGAGTAAGATCCCTGACCATGTCAGGGAGGCCATCTGGCAGGATTTTCTGGTGAGTTTATACCACTTTACTATATGAATAAGTATAAATGAACAATTAGTAATGTTTTCTCTTTGTACAGGGGCAAGTGGACTTGGCAGAGGCCGATGTCGCCATGGTTCAGCGCCACTGGAATTCAAAGGTCGCCAAAAATTACAGGGAGGTAATGTCAGCTCTTAAAAAATCGAGGAAGAAACCGAACTGGATGGGCGCTTCCGTATGGGATTCTTGGATGAGTTGGTGGGAGACCGACGAGTTCAAGGTAAATCTACCAAATATATAGTTAATTATTTCGCAATTAGTATAAATATAATATTCAATTTAAATTGCAGATGGAGTCGGAGAGGAACTCTGCCAATAGAAGTAGAAATCCTGTAATGCATCGTGGCCGATCCAAGTCTTTTCAGCATCACCGTGAGGACTTGGTAAATTTATCTAAACCGTTATTACATTTTGTATATTAATTAGTTCGGTAATTAGCTATGAAAAATTAAAATATATAAATTATTTATTGCAGGAAAGATCGGTTGGACGTCGCGTGTCTATGATGGAGGTATTTTACCCGCACCCACGCATCAAGACAAGCAGACAATGCTGGCAATATTACATATCAGTGGGATGGTGATGATAAGGCGACGACTGCATATGTATGCATATTTTAAAACTTATTTTATTAATATCGATATGTTTAAATCCTATTCTACATATCAGTTGAATTTTTATCGTCTAAATCCATATTTGAAAATAGCGTTCCGAGGAAAGTCTCGGAATTCGACGAAACCAGTTCCATTAGATCCGTAATATTTTATTATTACCGGATTTCAATTTTTGTAATGTTTGGAGTGATCGTTTGGCCATACGATAAGCAAACGCGTTGAAATTAAATCGAAAATTTAATATTATAACTGGTCCAAAAAGCTATCTTCTCCATACGATTGAATTAGGACTCAAAACCTTTTCCATTGCGTTCGTAATAGGGGTATGACCTTATAAACGCCCAGTGGCACGCCTCGATAGGAGTTCGAAATTTTGAGTGGTGATATCGAGACGATTTAAATTTAAATTTAAATATAATGTATATTAACCAGTCAAATTTCTGCCACGTCAAATTTTCCTATAGCAGAGATTCCCTGCCCTCAGCCTATTTTCTTTCATTTCGAATTACTGTACACACCCTCTCCTTCACGCAACCTTTCACTCAAGTTCGGAAATCACGTCTTTATTTCATTTCAAATAAAGATTCAGAGAAAGTAAAAATAATGGCCGAGTAA
This sequence comes from Allium fistulosum, assembly GCA_030737815.1. Taxonomy (NCBI): domain Eukaryota; kingdom Viridiplantae; phylum Streptophyta; class Magnoliopsida; order Asparagales; family Amaryllidaceae; genus Allium; species Allium fistulosum. The sequence continues at coordinate 539,383,346 of CM060904.1, forward strand.
AATCAAAACCTCTCTTTCGTTCGTTCCAAAAAAATTCAAATCATGGCCGCTCTTCCCTCTTTCATTTTCGAAATCAAATCAGAGAAAGGAGGGCATCGCGATGAGCTTCGCAAGTGGGAGCAGGCATTCAAGCATCTTAGTTCACTCGAACGGCGTCGCGACATATTTTTCCACCGCTAGTTCGAGCTCGAGACGTGGAAGTGGAGGCGCTTGATGTCGTGGCAGAGGCGGTGGTTCGTGGTCGCGAGAAGGGATTCGATTCGTGGAGATAGCGACGTCGAGGTCAGTGTTGTGGGTCGCGGTGTGATGGTGTGCTCGTGAATGGGGCTGGCAGGGTGATTGAGACGTAGCGTGCTCGATTTGGAAGCGGTGATACTCGCGAGTTCGATCTGAGGCTCGTATTGAAGCAGCAAGGTATACGTTTCGATTTAATTTAATAACACTTATCTCTGAATATATTACAGAAGAAAAAGGAAAGGAAAATATATTTAACTTAATGTCGATTTTAACAGTAAGGTATACATATATATTACCAAATTATTTCCAAATTTAAATCTAGTTTAACACATATGTTTATACAGGAAAAAAAACAGTAATAATATATACATTTTGAATCTACTGTTAAAAGAAAAAGAAGAAAATATATGTCTTAAGGTGATTTATTTGTTTACTTAACTTATTAGTTACTAAAAGATTTTTAAAAAAAAGGGAAATTTGTTTAAAATTTAATCATTTGTTTAAATTAAATCATCTGTTAACAGTAAATCTATTAAATGGTAGTTAATTGTTCGACCAATTCAAATATTAATTAAATCATCAAATGTTTATACAAGGTCAAAAGATCATGAAAAAACAAACTGGAATGGAAATGGATTGCAAAATAAAAAGCAAAGGTGAGATCTTCTCACTCAAATGAAAGTTTAATTTTCAGTTATTGATTGCTGTTTGGATGTGATATTAGATATAGTAGGATATCTATACATATATATATATATATATTGGAGTTGTTGATTTCCCGCATTATATAGCGGATGAGACCCTATGCGCCGCATAATAGCGGATGATATTTTATAAAACCCATATACCGCGATATTCCACCTCGAAGTGGAATGGGTATTTAATTGTTGTGCTAACGTCTTTGGATGTAGGGAAACAGGTTGGAGGGATCCAACAGGATTCCTCAAAACATTTGAATTGGTTTCATATGTTGTGTGTTGATTATTTATAATCTCTGTGTTATTATCTTTGTGATTGAAATTGTTGAAGGCTATAATTTAGCCGAATATATTTTTGGTATCGTAGGATACCAGAAATAGATAAAATTGGATTTTCAAAATTCAAGTTAGAAGATTTATAGTAAAAATTTATTTTTGAGAATTGGATAAATTTAAAAGAAGTTTAAAAAAGATAAAGTTTTATTTTTGAATTATATTGAATAAAATTCCAAATATGGGAAAAAGGCTTAATAAGTGGATTTCGAGTAATATTGTTTATAAGTTAAAGAATTTATTTAAAATTTGGATTTTTAAATAGATTAGAAGAGATAAAAGAATTTGTTTTCTTTAAAAGGAATTTATTTTAAAAAGGGAAATAAATCTGGAAATCAATTTGAAAGTTGATTTTGAGTTGAAAGTGAATATTTGAGAAATCGATTTGGAAAATCGTATAAAAAGTGAATATTTGGAAATGTAAATTCAAAATGGAATTTATAAAGGAAAGGGAAATTTGTTTTAAAAATAAACACTGATTTATTTTTTTAAAGTGTGGAAATAAATTTACAGATTTGGGATGTAAATTTGAAATAAATCGATAAGGATTTATTTAATTGGTTTAAATGGACCATTTTTAAATGGAAGTGTATTTTCCTTGAAAAGCCGAGTATATTTCCAAAGTAATTTTAAATTATAAATGAAAATTTTCTGAAATTGGATTTTAAGGAATATTTTGGAGATAAAGTATTTGAACTCGGCAGATTTCCAGTGGAAATCAATAACTATTTGGAAATATATTCCGCGTAAGGAAATTGATTTAAAATTTATTTTCAAAAGTTTGAAAGGTGAAAAGTGATTTGAAATTGGTTTCAAATGGTTGAAGTGTTGAAAACTATATCTTGAGAATATAATTTTGAAAATAAATAATTTGGGAAATTATTTGAAATCTGGTGATGTTGTGAATATCGATTGATAGTTAAATAACCGACAATCAATATTGACCTTTAAATGGGTATTTGTTGTGATTTGCTTGAAATTTGAATGCAACACTTATTTTTTTTTAAATAAGCGCTCATTATTCGGTTTAGCCGGGAGAGGACTTTGTGTCATATAACCCATCCCGAATAATGATACGACGTTATGGATCGCAATTGAAGACCGGTGTTGAAGACCGGGTGTTAGCGAGAACGATGGGATAACCTATCGATTGTCTCTGCACTGAGTTGCTCCACTATAGAGATCTCCATATGTGATGGGGAGTGCGATCGGGATTGTGAATACCTAGATTGCAAGGGCTTCTTTGGAAGTGCCTTCGGTTCTGTTCGAACCCGGAACATACTTGTATGGTTGTATGTTTGACATTACACTTTGAGATATAAAGTTGATTTCTTTCAAATATATTTCTGTTTGGTGGTGGAGATTTATTCTCTTAGCTTAACACCGTTCTCTGAGACGTACAAGCTCAGGTTATGTAGTTGAAGGTTATCAGTGATATACTCCCAATTTGATAGTGTGGCATGCTAAGTGTTGTTGTGTGTTGCTGATCATTTGTTGATCATTTGTGATCAAAGTATGGCTTTCATGTAAAGCGCAGCTTTGTGGACGAGACTGCATCAGGACCTCACACCCCGGAAATGGTCGAAACAGGAAAGATGCGGCAAGGTTATGAGGGTCGCTCCCTTTAGGGTATGTCATTTCCTTTTGGAAAAAGGTGATATTATGGTATGGAGCCCAGATATTTACCTGTGTGGTTGCTCCAATCTCATTTACTGTGTGATTGTTGTTGTGTGATCGAGGGCCCTCGGATAAAGGTCCCAAAGGACCGGGGGGTGGCATACTCGAGTAGTAGTTACCTAGTTACAGAGGTAACCCGGCCTTGTGTTGGCAGAGATCCGGGTAGGTTCTCGGGACATCCCTCCAGAGGCGTACCCATGTGGCAGTAGGAAGTTCCTTAGCCTGACCATTTGTTGGAAATCCAATTCTCAATACGAACCCTGTACGGTTTTAGTTGTAGAACCTGCCATTTACTTATGGTGGTCACCGCTGTTTAGTTATTTCCGGTTAGTTATTTTTGTATATTGATTATTATTTCTGGTTAGTTATTTTTGTACAATCTCTGATATGATGATAACAACACACACACATACAAATAGTTTTTAGAAAACATGATTCTATAAATATAAAATATCTTTTTATAGACATAAAAAGTATTTTCAAAAAATTCCTCAAGTTCAGAATCACTAAAATAAAGAGGAGGAACAAATCAGTACAAGTTTAGACATCTGAACTTTTATCTAGCCATCTGTCATCAATGACAGACGTCTGATAATTTAATACAGACATCTGTCATAAACGACAGACGACTAAATTAAAATAACAGACGTCTAAACCCTCAGTATAAAGTACTTCTATTTCTATATGAAATAGATGTCTGTCAATTTAATAACAGACGTCTGTCATCATAAACAGACGTCTGAATTAAATGGCAGACGTCTGAAATGACTGTTTTTTTGTTTCCTCTATTTTTTGTATTTTTAACCTTAGTCAGACATCTGTCACTTTTCTCTCAGACATCTGAACTTGACAAACTGAAGCATCTCTTCATGAAAATTCAAATTTTGAAGAGTTGTCTTCTTCACCAACAGTTGCACTTCTTCAAATGGTTGCAACTATTGAATTAAAACTATTCAATACTATAAATAGAGATGAAAATTCACTATTTTATTAACCAATTCTATCTATTCTGATCTTATATTGTTATAATATCAAGTGATTTTCAACTCTCTACTTCCTATCTTTGCACATTCAAATCATCATATCAAGAAGATTATAGGAAGGGTGTACTACATTGACTATATTCGTGTTATTCAAAGAACACACAAGTCAAGAAACATTTTACCAAATTGTATTTGAAGTCCTATTCGGTTGCTTAGGCGGAAAAGTCCTGTTCGGTTGCTCAGGCGGTGTAATACCTGTTCCTCCGGGTTAAGTGAGGGTTATTCGAGAAATTCCAGAAGGAGTCTGGGACTGGACGTAGAACGGGAAGTTTGAACCAGTATAAAAATCCCTGGTGTTATTTTTATTACTGCTATTTACTATTATTTATAATTCCGCACTTGCTAGACTAGTCTTACTATATATTATCGATCCATATACACTTTCATTTGGTATCAGAGCCTGGTATTCTATCGATCGTTACAACATCATAGAATAATGGCCAGAAAAAGATCCAGTCGAAATACAGCAAGCAAAAAGCCTGAAACTATCAGAGCAACGACCAATGAGGACTGTAAAAAGGTACATTCTGATTTACAAATTTCAGTAAGTGGTAATAATGGATTAATTAGTTTATGCGATAAAATCTCAAAGCACAATTTTCTTATTTTAGAAAAGATGAAATCAATCAAACTTGAAATTGAAAAATGAGAAATTAGATTTAAAAAATCAACATGGTGTTTTGAAAAATAATTTTGAGGCTCTTAAAGATTTTCTAGATGAACAAAATACCATATTTGAAAAAGAAAAAGAAATTTTTTCAGAAATTACGGATTTGAAAAGACAAAATGATTTATTGCAATCATCTTTAGATAATTCAGAATCTCAAATTTTTCTTCTCGAAAATGAGAACTGTACGTTAAAAAAGGAGAATTCTGAATTAAACAAGCAAATTGATATTTTGAAAAACAGTGATATTTCTTTTGAAAATAATAATTGTGACTTTAAAGCTAAATTTGATAAACTTAACACTGAAGTCACAAAATTTAATAAAGGTCAAAACGATTTAAACATGATTTTATCCAGTTCTAGATCTTTACATGATAAAAGTGGTTTAAGATATAATAAAACTGATCGTAGAAATAGCACTAGATATGCTTTCATGTATAGTAAAAATGTTAGTGCTAGTACTAAATTTCGAGTAAAGTCTAAATCCAATTTTTATAGAAATTCGAATACTGCTATGACCAATAATGTTTATAATTTCCCTAGAAGTACAAAATCATTGACCAGAAATATGAATAAAAATTATCTAAATATTTGGGTTCCTATTAATTGGAAAAATAGAGAAAAATACATTGATGATTATTTTGATATGGTAGTTAATAATGAAAATTATATTTATAAAGGATCAACCACACCCAAATGGGTATGGTTTTCTAAGACCTAACACCCCGGACCCTAACATAATAAGTGGGTATCGAAAATGATTATTATTTTTTGCAGGTACTCGGAGAAACAAAAGGAAAAGGATAGATTTTGGAATTTTAAAGAATGTTCCATACGTTTAATAGAATTACGTGTTTACAATGAAATATGGACTTGAGCAAATATGGTAAAATCTATTTTATTTTTCCTTCATAATTAATAATGAGTTTATCTCGTTATTTATAAGATATTTTATATAATTTATTATATTACCTCATTCTTTTTTATAATGACATAGGGGGAGAAATTCATATACATATTGAATCATAAAACATAACTTAAAAAAGTTGAAATACAAAAAATCAGCCTAACAAACGTCTGATAGTTTTTAACAGACGTCTGTATACCTATTTTTGTTTGAGCCATCTGAACATTTTGTCACAGACGTCTGTCTTCAAATATAGACGTCTGCAATAAAAAAATTAGACGTCTGAATTTAGTTCAAAATGTTTTTTACTCTCTGTTTCAGTTTTAGACCTCTGAGCCGTCTGAACAAAACTTTTCAAACGTCTGTCATCATACTTAGCCGTCTGTTATAATTTTTTAGACGTCTAACTCTCTTAATTTTTTCAATTTTTTTTATTTTCTACAGAACATCAGACGTATGTTATGTGACTTAAGTAATTTATTCTTATGTTCTGTATCTTTTTATAAATATGTATTTCTGTCCTATATCACTGTTTCTCTTTGTTTAGTATATTAAGATGTGGAACATGTTCAAACATATGTTCAAATCTTTTTGTATACTCCAAATATTCTGACTCTTCCACAACAAAATTTTATCATTGGTATGTTCTGAACAAAGTTCATATTGTTATTCAACAATGTGTTTTATCATCACATTTCTAACAAAACCCCTTACAAATTCCTTTTTGTTAATGACAAAGGGGGAGAAATATTAATCATTCTGCTATATAATATGGTCATGTTGACAGGGGGAGCAAAAGGTATGGTTTATACTAACCGTTGAATTATATAGTTGTCATCATCAAAAAGGGGGAGAATGTTGGAACCTGCCTTCTTCGATTTTAATGTGACAACTATATATTTCAAACTATATACTATGATGTCAAATATTCTTGCAGGAATCTACAAAGAGAAGCTATTATCATATCGTCAACAAACTAAGCTCAAGCTCTCTAGTATACTGATTATTATTTCCGGTTAGATATTTTTGTACAATCTCTGATATGATGATAACACACACACACAAATAGTTTTTGGAAAACATGTTCTACAAACATAAAATATCTTTTTATAGACATAAAAGTATTTTCAAAAATTTCTCAAGTTCAGAATCACTAAAATAAAGAAGAGGAACAAATCAGTACAAATTCAGACATCTGAACTTTTATTTAGCCATCTGTCATCAATGACAGACGTCTGAGAATTTAATACAGACATCTGTCATCAACGACAGACGTCTAAATTAAATAAACAAACGTCTGAAATGACTGTTTTTTTGTTTCCTCTATTTTTTGTATTTTTAACCTTAGTCAGACATCTGTCACTTTTCTCTCAGACATCTGAACTTGACGAACTGAAGCATCTCTTCATGAAAATTCAAATTTTGAAGAGTTGTCTTCTTCACCAACAGTTGCACTTCTTCAAATGGTTGCAACTATTGAATTAAAACTATTCAATACTATAAATAGAGATGAAAATTCACTATTTTATGAACCAATTCTTTCTATCTATTCTGATCTTATATTGTTATAATATCAAGTGATTTTCAACTCTCTACTTCCTATCTTTGCACATTCAAATCATCATATCAAGAAGATTATAGGAAGGGTGTACTACATTGACTATATTCGTGTTATTCAAAGAACACACAAGTCAAGAAACATTTTACCAAATTGTATTTGAAGTCCTATTCGGTTGCTTAGGCGGAAAAGTCCTGTTCGGTTGCTCAGGCGGTGTAATACCTGTTCCTCCGGGTTAAGAGAGGGTTATTCGAGAAATTCCAGAAGGAGTCTGGGACTGGACGTAGAATGGGAAGTTCGAACCAGTATAAAAATCCCTGGTGTCATTTTTATTACCGTTATTTACTATTATTTATAATTCCGCACTTGCTAGACTAGTCTTACTATATATTATCGATCCATAAGCGATCTATTGTCTATGCCCCTTATATTACTCGAATACTAACTGACTAATCTATTCAAAGTCCGGCAATTGAGTTTGAAAAGATTAAGGTATCCAATATTCGCTTTTTTAGTTTGATGGGATTACCTGAATCTCCTCCGTCGTTTCCAACATATCCTGATTATAAAGCGGAACAAATAGCTTTACAAAAAGAAAAAGGAAAAACAAAGGTAGGAAGTTCCGGACACGATGGAGATGAAGGAGATACTGAAAAAGAAGGGGATGATAGAGATGAAGGGGAAGATGAAGGGGAAGACGAAGAAGGAGAAGACGAAGCTATTGAGCAAACTTTTATCCAAAGTTCAATCCCGGAAAATTACGACATTGAACTAATTTCTGGAACTTCACGCACATATACAAAAAATGAAAAGCTTAAATCTGACATCACCATCTCTAAAAATCAAAAGAAAATCTCTCAACAAATTGCACAAGGCTTTTCTTCCATCAATTCTAGATTTGATCATTTGGATGCCAAAGTCGAAGAGAATGCACGAGAATTGAAAAATGTCAAGACAATTCTTCGTCAATTATGGAAACATTCTCATGGATCTCCTCCTCCTTCTTCTCCAACTTGGGGAGAATGGTGAAAGAAGATGATTTCTTTTGGTTTGTCTTTTGGTCCAAAAACTTAAGTTTCATAAAATTCTGTATCTTTTTGTGGTGTTTAAAACTTATATGTTGTTATTTGTATAATATTTCCATGTCTCTCTGAAACATTTGGTTCATTGTGTTTTGGTGGGGGAGAAATAATAACATTTCTGCTATATAAATTGGTCATATTGACAGGGGGAGCAAAAGGTATGGTTATACTAACCGTTGAATTATATAGTTGTCATCATTAAAAAGGGGGAGACTGTTGGAACCTGTCTTCTCTGATTTTTAATGCGACAACTATATATCTCAACCTATATACTATAATGTCAAATATTCTTGCAGGAATCTACAAGAGAAGCTATTATCATATCATCAACAAAGATCAAGTTCTAAAATTTTATTATTTCTAAGTTAAATATTCTTGTACAATCTCTGATATGATGATAAAACACACACACACAAATATACTTTTGAAAATCATGTTTTAAAATAATAAATATCTTTAAAGATATAAAAAGGTATTTTCAAAATTATATAATATCTCAAGTTCAAAAGTGCTAAAACAAAGGAAGGAACAAAACAGTACATGTTTAGACGTCTGTATCTTAATTCAGACGTCTGACATCAATGTCAGACGTCTAAAGATAAAATAACAGACGTCTGAATCCTCAGTATAAAGTGCTTCTATTTCCATATGAAATAGACGTCTGTAAATTAAATAACAGACGTCTGAATTAAATGGCAGACGTCTAAAATGACTAGTTTTTTGTTTCTTCTATTTTTTGAATTTTAAACTTTATTCAGACATCCGTCACTTTTCTCTCAGACATCTGAACTTGACGAACTAAAGCATCTCTTCATGAAATATCAAATTCTGAAGAGTTGTCTTCTTCACCAAGAGTTGCACTTCTTCTAATAGTTGCAACTATTAGATTAAAACTATTCAATACTATAAATAGAGATGAAAATCCACTATTTCAAATACCAATTCTTTCTATCTATTCTGATCTTATATTGTTATAATATCAAGTGATTTTCAACTCTCTACTTCCTATCTTTGCACATTCAAATCATCATATCAAGAAGATTATAGGAAGGGTGTACTACATTGACTATATTCGTGTTATTTAAAGAACACACAAGTCAAGAAACATTTTACCAAATTGTATTTGAAGTCCTATTCGGTTGCTTAGGCGGAAAAGTCCTGTTCGGTTGCTCAGGCGGTGTAATACCTGTTCCTCCGGGTTAAGTGAGGGTTATTCGAGAAATTCCAGAAGGAGTCTAGGACTGGACGTAGAACGGGAAGTTCGAACCATAATAAAAATCCCTGGTATCATTTTTATTACTGCTATTTACTATTATTTATAATTCCGCACTTGCTAGACTAGTCTTACTATATATTATCGATCCATATACACTTTCATTTGGTATCAGAGCCTGGTATTCTATCGATCGTCACAACATCATAGAATAATGGCCAGAAAAAGATCCAGTCGAAATACAGCAAGCAAAAAGCCTGAAACTATCAGAGCAACGACCAATGAGGACTGTAAAAAGGTACATTCTGATTTACAAATTTCAGTAAGTGGTAATAATGGATTAATTAGTTTATGCGATAAAATCTCAAAGCACAATTTTCTTATTTTAGAAAAGATGAAATCAATCAAACTTGAAAATGAGAAATTGAAAAATGAGAAATTAGATTTAGAGAATCAACATGGTGTTTTGAAAAATAATTTTGAGGCTCTTAAAGATTTTCTAGATGAACAAAATACCATATTTGAAAAAGAAAAAGAAATTTTTTCAAAAGAAATTACGGATTTGAAAAGACAAAATGATTTATTGCAATCATCTTTAGATAATTCAGAATCTCGAATTTTTCTTCTTGAAAATGAGAACTGTACGTTAAAAAAGGAGAATTCTGAATTAAACAAGCAAATTGATATTTTGAAAAACAGTGATATTTCTTTTGAAAATAATAATTGTGACTTTAAAGCTAAATTTGATAAACTTAACACTGAAGTCACAAAATTTAATAAAGGTCAAAACGATTTAAACATGATTTTATCCAGTTCTAGATCTTTACATGATAAAAGTGGTTTAGGATATAATAAAACTGATCGTAGAAATAGCACTAGATATGCTTTCATGTATAGTAAAAATGTTAGTGCTACTACTAAATTTCGAGTAAAGTCTAAATCCAATTTTTATAGAAATTCGAATACTGCTATGACCAATAATGTTTATAATTTCCCTAGAAGTACAAAATCATTGACCAGAAATATGAATAAAAATTATCTAAGTATTTGGGTTCCTATTAATTGGAAAAATAGAGAAAAATACATTGATGATTATTTTGATATGGTAGTTAATAATGAAAATTATATTTATAAAGGATCAACCACACCCAAATGGGTATGATTTTCTAAGACCTAACCCCCCGGACCCTAACATAATAAGTGGGTACCGAAAATGATTATTATTTTTTGCAGGTACTCGGAGAAACAAAAGGAAAAGAATAGATTTTGGAATTTTAAAGAATGTTCAATACGTTTAATAGAATTACGTGCTTACAATGAAATATGGACTTCAGCAAATATGGTAAAATCTATTTTATTTTTCCTTCATAATTAATAATGAGTTTATCTCGTTATTTATAAGATATTTTATATAATTTATTATATTACCTCATTATTTTTGATAATGACAAAGGGGGAGAAATTCATATACATATTGAATCATAAAACATAACTTAAAAAGGTTGAAATACAAAAAATTAGCCTAACAAACGTTTGATAGTTTTTAACAGACGTCTGTATACCTATATTTTGTTTGAGCCGTCTGAACATTTTGTCACAGACGTCTGTCTTCAAATATAGACGTCTGCAACAAAATGTTTAGACGTCTGAATTTAGTCCAAAATGTTTTTTACTCTCTGTTTCAATTTTAGACCTCTGAGCCGTCTGAATAAATCTTTTAGACTTCTGTCATCATACTTAGTCGTCTAATATAATTTTTAGACGTCTAAATCTATTAATTTTTTCTATCTTTTTTATTTTCTACAGAACATCAGACATCTGTTATGTGACTTGTTCTATAGGTAATTTATTCTTATGTTCAGTATCTTTTTATAAATATGTATTTCTGTCTTATATCACTGTTTCTCTTTGTTTAGTATATTAAGATGTGGAACCTGTTCAAACATATGTTCAAATCTGTTTTTATACTCCAAATATTCTGACTCTTCCACAACAAAATTTTATCATTGGTATGTTCTGAACAAAGTTCATATTGCTATTCAACAATGTGTTTTATCATCACATTTCTAACAAAACCCCTTACAAATTCCTTTTTGTTAATGACAAAGGGGGAGAAATAATAATCATTCTGCTATATAATATGGTCATGTTGACAGGGGGAGCAAAAGGTATGGTTTATACTAACCGTTGAATTATATAGTTGTCATCATCAAAAAGGGAGAGAATGTTGGAACCTTCCTTCTTCGATTTTAATGTGACAACTATATATTTCAAACTATATACTATGATAACAAATATTCTTACAGGAATCTACAAAGAAAAGCTATTATCATATCGTCAACAAACAAAGCTCAAAGCTCTCAAGTATATTGATTATTATTTCCGGTTAGTTATTTTTGTACAATCTCTGATATGATGATAACAACACACACACATACAAATAGTTTTTAGAAAACATGATTCTATAAATATAAAATATCTTTTTACAGACATAAAAAGTATTTTCAAAAAATTCCTCAAGTTCAGAATCACTAAAATAAAGAGGAGGAACAAATCAGTACAAGTTTAGACATCTGAATTTTTATCTAGCCATCTGTCATCAATGACAGACATCTGATAATTTAATACAGACATCTGTCATAAATGACAGACGTCTAAACCCTCAGTATAAAGTACTTCTATTTCTATATGAAATAAACGTCTGTCAATTTAATAACAGACGCCTGTCATCATAAACAGACGTCTGAATTAAATGACAGACGTCTGAAATGACTATTTTTTTGTTTCCTCTATTTTATGTATTTTTAGCCTTAGTCAGACATCTGTCACTTTTCTCTCAGACATCTGAACTTGACGAACTGAAGCATCTCTTCATGTAAATTCAAATTTTGAAGAGTTGCCTTCTTCACCAACAGTTGCACTTCTTCAAATGGTTGCAACTATTGAATTAAACTATTCAATACTATAAATAGAGATAAAAATTCACTATTTTATTAACCAATTCTTTCTATCTATTCCGATCTTATATTGTTATAATATCAAGTGATTTTCAACTCTCTACTTCCTATCTTTGCACATTCAAATCATCATATCAAGAAGATTATAGGAAGGGTGTACTACATTGACTATATTCGTGTTATTCAAAGAACACACAAGTCAAGAAACATTTTACCAAATTGTATTTGAAGTCCTATTCGGTTGCTTAGGCGGAAAAGTCCTGTTCGGTTGCTCAGGCGGTGTAATACATGTTCCTCCGGGTTAAGTGAGGGTTATTCGAGAAATTCCAGAAGGAGTCTGGGACTGGACGTAGAACGGGAAGTTCGAACCAGTATAAAAATCCCTGGTGTCATTTTTATTACTGCTATTTACTATTATTTATAATTCTGCACTTGCTAGACTAGTCTTACTATATATTATCGATCCATATACACTTTCATTACTTAAACTCTATGTCTGCTTATTGTTACCTAAATTACATTTGTAATCATTTTCAAAATTGAATATATTTGTTTATCCTTTTATCTCCTATTTTCATAGAAGAAACTAGACTACATAAGAGTATCTGCATACACAAAAGTACATACACGGAATTACATACCTTTCATTTTGTTTCCCTAATGACTTTTGTAATCGGCTAAGCTATGGTGGTACCAATGGCATCTTCCATGCATGTCAACTTCGATGTAGGTCTCCATAGCATTGCATTTGGAACTCTCACAATTTCAACTCAAACATTTATAGCATCACATCCCAATGGACGACAATGGACCATCGATATTGGATCAGTTGAAGCAATAGTTCTTTCAGCCACTACTTCGTCCGTTCCACCCACATCAATCAACTTGAATTTATTTTATGTTACCAACTTTGTAATCGACTGGCAAAAAAAGAGATTATTATGCAGAATATATACATACACATAAATACTAAATATGTATACAATATTTATATTTTTCGTTCAGCCTAAAATAATGCAATGCATTAAAATTTTATTTTTTTCGACGCATTATTAAATAATGCAATTGCCCTCGATCGCAGATACATTAGATATCTAAAAAAGTGGGTCCATTATACATCAATGCATATGGTAAGAAATTAAACCTCATCTTGTTTTAAGAAATTACGTGCTAAAGTACTACAATAAGCATGCATCATTACCTTCTGTTTTTCTATATGATTTTGTATCGAAATCACAACATGATTTACACCCATTTGCTACTCTAGGTATTTCATTCATTCATTTATAAAACAAACCTACAAAAAAAGTAACAACATCGTCACACAAGAACCACAATTATATAAATGAGAAAAAGAAGAACTGGTCAGCATTCCTTCATTCATCATGTGTCGCTGACCAAGACCATTCAACTTATTTTCTAAATTCAAGCTTCAATCCAACTTAAATCTCACATGGTCTCTTTTATAAATTGGCAGTTGCTTTTCCGTACTCTCCATACAACAACTCAACCAAACATCTCTAATCCCAATTATAACTACCATGCAATAAACTCTTCTAAATTATTCAATTTCAAACAAAAGAAACAAAAAAGTAAAAAAGAAAAACATGGAGATGGAGAGGACGACAATGGTGCAAAAACTGATTCATGAGAAAAAACTTCATAATACAAACTGCAAAATATTTACTTACTGATTGTTGTTGTTTCTTCAAGATTATGTGTGTGCTTCTAGGAGAAGTCGCACCATTTCTATTTCCATTTTCTTTATCAACTTCAACATTTGATTTTGGCTATGCTAATTCCCTACCAACTGCATCTCTAATGCACGACATATCAGTTGTGGGTTTCCATAAGTGAGCATCTCCGTTTTTTACACTGTCCACCCAAATCACAATGCCATACTGACCCAGCGGAATACCATTAACAATATATATGTTCTGGAACACCGGTGTAGATTCTTCCTTCAAAAACTACTCCCTCACTCTCATTCCAACCATAAATCTTGCATTTGTGGTCTTGGGTGCAACAGTTGCTCTAAATAGGAGAAGTGTATATCAAGGGTTTAGTAATTAAGTGAAAATATTGTGCAAGACATATTGCGAAATTAAATTTGTGGAAAACCTACGAGATTATTGTGAATTGTAAAATTTACCGTACTAACTTCATTCAAGTGTCCTCGCAGTGCCATTTTAATGCAATTAGATGGCCATACTATTACCTTATTCTCAGCATCTGCTAATGGTAACATATCAGGTGTAAGCCTCCACAAATAAGCATCTGGTTTAGCCATGCAATTTATAACAATGCTATTAGCATTTGGTCTAATAAGAATGCCATTGATAACCTCATTTAGGTCAATGGACAACACTCTCCCTTCGACAACTACTTCAGAAGTTCCATCCTAATTCAACAGCAAACGTACGTTGTCATTGCTCTATAATTATTGAACTAAAAAGTATATTAATTACTGGATCAAAAACTAAAATCCAAATGTTGTTTCTTCAGTAATATAATTATTTTACCAAATAAGGTATGCTCCCTTCTTTCAAACTTTCTTTACCCTATGCCAAAGCACTAATGTTAGGATATTTTAATCTTAGGAGCACTTAAGTGGATATGCACAATTAAATCACAAATAGCTATTAATTATATTGGTAGTTAGTTTACTAATTGTTTCACTAACATTTTATATCTTGACCTTACCAATCTCCCGGACCTAAGGCATGCTAGCTACAAATTATGATTTACTAGTTCAAGATCAATGGATAATGATGGCTGCATTTAATTTCCAACCTAAACATACATTGTTTGTATTCTTAAAGAACCAGCATGAATAACCAGCTGAATTGTGGACTAGTATAGATGTTCCAACATTAACCATTACAATAATTTATACCAGCTAAATCAAGTATTGTGCTTGACATTTTTACTCTGCTGAAAGTGAATCTTGATTCAATGCATTAATTAAAATATGGTAGGAGGAAGTAAAATTTTAGGGAGTGATTAATGTATGAGACGAGTAACGATGAGAAGATTTGATTATATAATCTTGTTTAGTAGTGATAAAAAACACACCCAACTCAAAATTTAGTGGCAACAGCAATCAAGAAACTTTGATGGACTCCCCCAATATTCTCGTGCATCTCATATAGATCATGGATCTTCGTCTTATATAATACAATTTTGTTCTCGCTCTGCTTGTGTTACTTATTGGTTGATAAATTATAATATAATTACATCAATCAAATTTTGAATGAGATAACTCTTTTCTTTTATGATGTGAATAAACTTCATCTCTGCTCATCTGTCTTATTGGCAACTAGTTTACTAATAGTTGAACATATTTTAACTGTTCTTAAATTTGTAAGAAACTGAAATATCCCTTATTTTATATTTTTCATATTTAAATTACATTTAAAAGTTTACCTTCTTGCCCATCAGTTTCTGTACCATACTCTTCAATTCTGCTATTTGCTATTGACACCGAGATACTTGTTTATCTCTGGACTGAGACAAAGTTTGCTTGGTTAAGATGCAACCCCTTCCTAGTGCCCTTAACCATCTTGGTTTATCTTGTCCTAATAAATGTACAAGAGCATCTCCTTTGACATTCTATGACGAGCTCTATTGTGATAGGCTATCAAATTTTTTAATTTCCACCTACATAAATAAATACATACAAATAATGTACGATGATAAAATTATCATAATTTCAGACAATCTTTAATATACCAATAAAATAATAAATTCTACAATAGTATTTGCAACATCCATAGTCAATGGTTAACCATTTTTTTAACGTGAGATTTAATCAAACATCAACTCTAGTTATGGACGTTGGATCTGGACTTTGGTTTTTCTAAATTTAGAATAACATCAAATAAATAAACTGACAGGTATTAAACACTATTAAAAATGCTATGGCTAATTAACTAACCATGTCCTCAGTCAAGCTAGCCATTCCCCTACAACTAGATGTGTATGGAAGTTGTTTTTCCTAAAGGGCCAAATATTTCTCACTTCGTTTCTGAAAATATTGGAAGGTTTTAGGATTTAGTAACCGGAAGTATAAAAAGATGATGTACTCAAAAAAGTGAATTTAAATGGTGTACTCAAATAAGTGAATGCAATATACATAACATTTACTCATGACAAATTTATAAATAACATGATGAATTTTATGAACATTGATTTTATTGTAATTATAAAAAATAAGTACATAACAGTTTCTTTCAAATGTAAATGCAATGTCAGAATTGAAAATAATATATACAAGAAAGAATGCAATTCTGAAACTATGATGATCATTTGGATACGTATATCAGCCAATAATTATAGTGATAATTAGACATTTCATATTCTAGAATCATTTATGATGTTATATATACCTTTTGGTCTACAATGTCATATTAGCTCAGCCTTAAGAGCTTTGTTTTTCATAATTAGATTTTATTAAAACTATCACAGACTACAAGTTTTAACTAGATCCATAAAATAACCATAAATTTCACATCAGGGACATGACTGAAATAAATTATAACATAACAAATATCGTTTTTGTAAAAATATCTTAATCTTACCTTAAACTCCGGACTTGTTTTCGCCTTCACAAACTTTCTCCATTCCTTCGTGCTTTTGATGTTGGTAGGTTTAAGTTTAAGTCTTTCCTTTTCATTCTTTGCTTTATTTAATTTTGAACCAATTTGCTTCTTAAGGATCTCCAAATTGTTCCCATTTGTTGAAATACGGCTTTTCTTTGCCAATCCTCTTCCAATCTAAATCTAATCTACAACAACACAAGAAAACATGTATTATGACAATGAACTAGATTTCTCAACATAACTTGATGTATTATGACAAACAACTAGTTGGTTCAAGAATTAAATGAAAATTTTCATATTTTATATAATTTACTTAGTTATTCTTTTATTAGTCCAAATAACTTTGAGAACATGACATCAGATAATGAAGATGAAGCTTTCAGATCAAATATATTATGGAGCGATCAGGAAATTATTAAAGTAAACTGATATAACCAGACAAAGTTAAAACTATATATCGAGCATCATAACTAGTTTATCAAGCAAAGGTCAATGGAGAAAACTACACTTTGGTTATTTTTAGTACTAAAGTATGGTTCTTGCAGCTTACATTGTTCATCTCTATGTTTTAAAATGTAACTAATTTAGCATAGCTTGCACAACGGTTCCAGCTTTTTATTCTTTGGTTGTTTGTAGTTCTATCTAAAGTAGCAGTACTTAGAACCTGTGCTAGTTTATGATATCAAGCCTGATTTGGTTTTATTCATTATTATAATACATGTTTTAAGTAACTTGAGCATAACATAGAAACATGAATATGGTCCCTTGTTCTCAGCCTAACATGAATACAATAAAAATTTAACTAAATGGTATACATTCAATATAACTTGATGTATTAATTTCTCAGCGTGTGTGTGTGTTTACTATAATTTTATAAGCATCTAATTCGATTTTTTGTTTCATATTGATCATTACCATATCGCATTCTCAAACTATATGACTTTGTACTAGCATCAATATAAGTAAATGCATACATAAATAAATTGACCATATATCCAATATAGCTGAGTGTAATTAACTTATCACTTAGAAGCCTCCAATTATCGAGTGTGTATGGAACGTGCTCCCGTACAAGCGGCCTAAGAAAAGAAGATAAATATACCGACCCTGGCCCTATTGGTATGGCTACATCGTTGAACTCAAATTCAGTTCTATTTTGATTGTTTAATGTGAGTCCTTTTGCTTTCGTTGGACCTCTACCGCCTCTTTTTCGAGACATACTTGCAGTTTCAGCTTCACTTGCTCTCCCAATTTCCATCTCAGCATCATTATTTAGGTTAGACGGGATTTCATTTTCTAAGCGAAGTCTCTTTTCTCCTGACAAAGCCCTTTCTTCACAATCCATTTGCTCTGTATCATGTAGTGCTTGTTCTTCGCCTTCATTGCAAGCACCGGCTGGCTTCTTAGCATTGACTGCTTGTTCTTGCCCTTCGTTGCAAACACCCGTTGGTATATTATATTTGCTATTTGAATTATACTTCCGCTTTGAATTATACTTTCAGGATTCTTCTTCAGTCTTTTCTTTGGTTGCGAGTACGTACAGAGCTTAGAAACATCTCTTTCCTGCAAATGAAACAAAATACGGTATTGTTTAGATTTATGGTAACAAAGAAAATAGAGGATAAAACTGTACACCATTAGTGAGTAAAAGTTGAATCCAGTGCAATAGGAAATAACAAGCAATCCCTAAAACTGTGGACCAATCAAAAGTAAAGTACAATAAAAAAAATAGGCTTCAGCTGTCGTAAAAGGCAATATTTTTCTAACCCAAGGCCTACTTCAAGCAACCCGAGGCATGTGTTGTGTGCAAAAATAATGGAAATAAACAAAGAATAATGGAAACATTCTTGTAACGATATTATCTATTATTTGAATGCTTAGACCAAATTGAAAGAAGAGAACTTGATAAGATCAAAGCTCGTTTGTAAATAAAATTACAAGCTTACACTTCTTTGCACGTATTGCAATATGGGAAGACAATAACAATAAGGATGATGCGATCGTGGTACCTTGAATGCTACTAGTTTAAAAGATATTTTAATTTTTGAATTCAAATTTATCTTTTCGCTAGCTGCATAAGATATAGATGGATAATCAGGTTATGGTTTGAAAAGAATAGATGAGTATGCATACTGAAAACAAAATTCTATCTGGTTTAATATTTAGTTAAATTCATTATTTATTTTAAAGCTACAAGAGCTCATGATATTTTATGTGGTTCATACTTTAAATTAAGGCTAGAAGTATAGGTAACATGTGTTTGTCTTTTATCTTGATGACGTGAGCTCTAAGTAGTTGTCTTGATATTAATCGTGCATCCTATGAATACCAAGTTAATATCGATTGATTTATGAATAACATCGGTAGTATAAATAAGTTACAAATGCATTTTTTTTTCTTTTTTTACAAATGCTTTAACCTATGTAAAGACATTATAATTAGACTTATATATAAAACTATTATCTTCTATAAATAATGAATCTATTACCAAGTGATAAACAATATTTATTGTTTCTATCTTATCAACATCAAATCCTTCATTATGTTTAATTCTCGGATTAAGCATTGAAACTTTTGATTTTAACATTTAAAGAAATAGTTGAAGAAAATTTTATGTTTATTAACATTTTTCGTTTGGTTAATTGTTTTCAACTGTTTTCTTTTGCTTTTAAGAAGCATTGTAATTATTTAGTTTGCTCAGGTCACTTGTGCAAGGAAAGATTAACAAAGATATGGATGGAAACTATATAACAATTGATGTATACTGTGATGGCTAGATAAATAATTTCTGTTGATTGCAAATTCAAATCATAATGGTACAAACAAGCAAAGAAGAACCAAAACATTGGATAAATAGGTTGTTTCACAATTTTCTTATGAAAGGTGACTTTAGTGAACCAAAACTAATAGTCGACAACTTGCCTTCATATTACAATGCTATTGAAAAATTAATAACCATGTTGAAGTAGAACATATAATCTACTCAAGTATGCCTTCGCAATCCTTCCTAACATAGCTAACATTTTCATAATCTATTTCGGTTATTTCGCAATCTTCCATGACTTGGACATCTTCCTCTCGCGATCATTTGTCTCTAAATCATCAAAACTTCTCTATAGTGCTTTCATTACAATATACCAATTAGAAAAATCATTTTCTTTTGAATAAAATACTTGTCTTGCTTGAGATGAAAGTATGTATGGATCTCTTAAAAATGATGCTTGATGTAAATTAACAAGAGTGAACCTATCATCATCAATTTTTACTCCATTTCCTTTATACGCCCAACAACACTTAAAAACAGGAATATAAAACAAATGATAATCTAATAAAATTATATCTGTCAATATTCCATAATAAGTGACCACATCAACCATTTGGGACATAACTTTTGCAATTGCTCTACACATAGTGGTCGCATCAAAAGTCATCCCATTATTCTGAGTTTCTCTCTCGGCATCTTTTATATGAAAACATTGCCCATTGATGATATATCCTTTGTAAGACAAGGCATCATTCTTCGGACCAAAAGCAATCCATCTTAACTTATCATTATGATCCTGGGAGTTAATAGGTATATACACTAAATTCCATTTAGCATGGATATTTTTGAGTAATATTATTAGTCAAATGAGAATATATTTAAAATCTAACTAACCTTCCTTTTAATCCAATCAGCAAAAAAATTTATATGTGTTTCCCAAAGTACGGTCGCATTTTTTCTTATGCACTGGTCTGAATTTCCTAATTCCTACTAATGCAAACTAGTATAGAACAAGTGATTATAAGTTATTGTAACGTCTCGAATTTTTCGCGCTCGAAAATTGACATCCATACTTTACATCATACTCAAATGCCATAGATTCGACCGTTCAAATCCGAGTCGTCGGAGCTTATAACACAATTAAGTAAACAACACAGCGGAAGAAAAAGAATAATACATTGATATACAACACTGATACAATATCTGATACAATAGAGTGATACAATGAATATCAATATACATCAGAGGTATGATACAAGAAATAGCAGCGGAAAGAAAATAAATAACACCAGCAGCGGATAATCTCCATCTCCAAAGCACCAATCCAGAAATAGCTCGAACTCCCAATAACGAGACACAAAGATAAGCAAGTGCAGTCCATATCCAAAGACTGAACTAGCTCCAGATAATCTACTAATTCTGACTATCTGAAAAACCCAACTTTAGACTGCCCGTGTAGAAAATTTTGAGCATCCAAAGTTTAGGAAAGAAACAATAAACTCTGGATCAGTGATGGGACTGGTGTGAGCAACAAAAACAGTTTATCTTTAAAAACAATTAGCAAAAGAATTTTAAAGTCAATTCGCAATGCTTTTGGAAAATGAAACTACCATAAGGCCTCCCACCACACACACAATGCAAACGCAGAATTGGAGGAGATTTCTCCTTATGATAGTCAAAGATGCTTACTACGCAAAACAAATCATTTTTTTATATTATTATTAGTGCATAGTGTCGAAAATATTTCGAAAGTAAAATATTAATCTTAGCCAACATAGGCATTTTGCATTTATGCCTACTATAGCTACCATGTTCAATAGTAGGTTACCACCACATTCCATGGCAGGTAATACAACTAAAACCGTACAGGGCTCGTATTGTTTGATTGGATTTCCAACAAATGGTCAGGCTAAGGAACTTCCTATGCCACGAAGGAACGCCTCTGGCTGGACGCTCCGAGAGACAACCTGCTCTCTGCCAAACAAGGCCGGCTACCCCCCTTCCCGGGGAATATACAAAACCTCATATATGCCACCCCCGGTCCTTTGGGACCTTTAAACGAGGCGCCTCTAAACCAACAACCACACAGAAATAAATATAGTGTGTCCACATGAGTAAGTATCTGGGCTCCATACCATGATACTACCCTTTTCCAGAAGGAATGGTCATACCCTAGGGAAGCTACCCCTGAAACCTTGCCGCATCTTTCCTGTTTCGACCATTTCCGGGTTGTGAGGTCTGACGAAGTCTCATCCACAAAGCTACGCTTTTTCACAAAGCCACGCTTTGATCACAAATGATCAATAAATGATCATCACACAGCAACACTCAGCATGCCACATTACCAAATTTGGGAGTATATCGCTGATAACCTTCAACTACATAACCTCTGAGCTCGTACGTCTCAGAGAAGGGTGCTAAGCTAAGAGAATAAATTCTCCGCCACCAAACAGAAATGTATTTGAAAGAAATCAGCTTTATATCTCAAAGTGTAATGTCAGACATGTAACCATA
Organism: Allium fistulosum; assembly: GCA_030737815.1. Taxonomy (NCBI): domain Eukaryota; kingdom Viridiplantae; phylum Streptophyta; class Magnoliopsida; order Asparagales; family Amaryllidaceae; genus Allium; species Allium fistulosum. The sequence goes on from CM060904.1 coordinate 539,405,597, forward strand.
CAAGTCTGTTCCGGGTTCGAACAAAACCGAAGGCACTTCCGAAGAAGCCCTTGCAAATCCGGATAATTTTCTAATCACGTCCGGACTTCCCATCACAAAAAGAGTGATATAAATCTCTATACCGGAGCAACTCGGTGCAGAGAAATTCAACAGGTTGTGCTTTCATTTTCGAAAATATCCGGTCTTCACCACCGGTCTTCAATACGATCCATATCGTCGTATCACTAATTCGGAATGGGTTATATGACTCAAAGGTCTTTTCTCGGCTAACCCGAATAGTGAGCACAATATTTAAAAACATATGGATATTGGGATTTCAATTAAGTCATAACTTATTACTCAAAACCTTTCATTCGAATGGTTAAAACAAATTACCATTTCCAATCTTTAAACAAAAAGATTCATTTCAAAAACCTTCAATGGTTTAAACAATTTCCACACTTTTAATCTTTAAAAAAAAGATTCATTCACAGATTTTCCAAATTAATTTCCATTTAAATTGGATTAACTCATTAAATCTTTAAAACAAAGATTTAACTTATAGCTTACAAAACAATTACATTTCAAATGGTTTAAATAAATCACCATTTTAAATCTGTTAAAAATAAACAGATTCAATTCATAGCTTTTAAAAAGAATTCATTCATAACTTGGAAAACCATTTTTCAATTCAAAACTTGAAATTCCTTTAACTTAAATTGGAATTTCATTTCTTATATGAAAGCTTTTATTCTTTTAAAACAAACAGTTTTCATTTTGGAAATCTGATTCATTTATACGAGTTAATGTTCTTGGGTTAAATTCAAATTCTCAAAATCATACTTTTAAAATGTTTTATACAAAACACATTTTTTTAACATTTTTAACCATAATTTCTAATCATGGAATTCAATTCCAAATTTGAATTCAAATTTAAATTAAATTATTTAAATTTCAAAACTTAATCAAGTTATTCAAAATAAATTTTATCTTAAAAACTCCTTTTCAAAAGCTTTATCATTTAACCCAAATCTATTTCCAAAATCAATTGAAAATAAAATTTCAATTTCAAAAATATTAATTTCTAAATCATCTGTGACTTAACCGATTTCCACGTGAAATCCATATTTGTGTGTGTAAAGGTGTGGTCCATGGGTTTAACACAATTGTGCAACATCATTCAATCATCACATATTAAAACACAGAAATATAGTTGATAAGCGATATAAACTATAACGCTTATCGTACAGATCACAGATATATATATCACAAGATAATATACAAATGTAAATAAATGAATACATTATACACAGCACAATCACACAGAACAAAATATCATAGATCAGATAGGACAATCAATTCAAGGCATCTCGTACAATGCAATCATTCACGAGTAAGGTCAAGCATTTAATAATCATTTATAAGCAGAATTAATTAATTGTTTAATCCTAATTAATTCAATTTATTTCCAAGTAAAATAATTACTTAAGAATTAATTATCAAATTCCGATTAATCACAAATCATTTGATATTAATTAATGAAATTAATTAATTGATTCTTAATTATCCATCTTAATTAATTACCCTTAATTAATTATTCTTTAATTAATCACATAATTAAATTAACCTTAAGTTAATTTCATAATTAACTAACTCTTAATTTCATTAAGTAATTATAATTTCATCATAGATTTATTCACCTTTAATCATTAATTAACTCACCTTTAATTTATTAAATAAACTTTTAATTAATCATATTAATTTATTCAATCACATAAATTAAATCTTTAATTAATTAATCCTTTTAATTACTTAAATTAAGTAATTATTCTTTTTTTTCATTTTCATTTAGTGATTAATTAATTCACAATTTAACCTTAAATTAATCACAATAATTAATCATTCTTTAATTTATCAAAACCTTAATTAATTTTAAAGATAAACCCTTTTATCTTAATTAACTACTTAATTACAACATTACATCTTACTTTAATGAACCTTTAAAATAAATTTATTTATTATCCCATAAATTAACTAAAGACTTTTAAGTAAATTAACAATTAAACATTTGCTCTTTCCTAATCGATTAATTAATTATATCATTAAAATAACTTAAGTTAAAACAATTTTACAACTCCCATTTATTCAAACACTTAAATAGGCATCAATTATTTACAAAAAAAATTATTTAATAAAAAAATTCAAACTGGATTTATTTAGATATTTAAAACTTGATTTATTTTAAAATTTAAAACTGTTTTATATCAATTCTTCCCAGACACGAGACAAATCTCGTTCTACCCGAGCTTGACCCCGAGTAAAACCACGTTCCCACCTGCTTCGAGAAAAACTCTCGTTTCCACGTGCTTGACTCTGAGTTCCTATCTTCTTTCCCAAAGTATACATACGAACCAATATACAGTGATATCTCGTGCACGTGCACAACTGGAATCGTCACCTCCGGCTGAACTGCTGGTCGCCAACACGTCCACGATGATGCTCTCGAATCTCTCGAACACTCAAAAGCTCGAACAAATCATGATTTCGAAATCTCGTCCCCAAACCCAAAACTGGAACGAACAGAGCCCTCAAACAAACGCCTTGTCCCTCCTCCTCCGATCGTCAGAGGCCACGAAATTTGGTCCACGGCTTCGTCGACATGTGACGCTTCTAATGGCGCCGGTGACGTGAAGTCCGGTCGCCTATCGACGGCGTAACTCCGACGTTTTTACCTCGAACGAAAATGGGTTCTTAAACCCTAGTTTAATCTCGTATTCAAAATTTATGCAATGGAAAAATAATTCGACAATTTTCTCGTAATCCTAGATGCTCAAACTTGCTTCAAACCAAATATTATCATTTAAGATCTGTTCGATTGTCCCGACTTGATCAAAATGCAAATTCCGTTCAACCATGAACTGCACTCATACTACTTAACTAGAAATCTTCATTTTTGTTTTAAAAATCATGATTTGTAGTAAGAATTTAAGCTATTAACTTGAATTAGCTTTTTACAACACTTGAGTTCATCACATTCTTTCTTGATTGCGTGTAGATAAAGATGACAGTGGTATATTTCTTCAATCATGTTGAAACAGGTTTAAAAGCCTTGATTACATATTTAACTTCTTGTTTGATTTAAGACTTTAATACTTCTCAATGTTTTGATGCAAATAGATTTAAGTTTGAGTCAATAATCAACCCTGTCATCAATGAGCAGAGAAAATAATATACAGAATAACCTGTATATTCAGAAGGCTATTCAAATACAAAAACATATACAATACTATACACTCAATATATTGTCTTTACTGTTAACTTAAAATTTTAAAGTTGATGTTTTACTCACATTAGTCTGAGAAGAAGAACAGAGCAGAGTTTTGAAATGTTAAACCAGGCTTGACTTTTTTACTACCTGAATCTCCTCTTTTGATCTCTGACTTGAATTGGTTCAAGTTTTTTTAAGTTGATGTTTTCTGTTTGAGTTTTAGATGGTGTCTACCTTAGATTTTTCTCAGCTTCAAAGAACGAAACTGAATTGAGGAAGTTGATATATAGGGGAGAAGTTTACAGTATGTTATATTATTTATTAAAATAGGCATGGCTGCTAAGGAATGGAAGCATTAAATGCTAAGTGCTTTGTTCCCATGCTTGTCTTTTTTTATGTTTGGAGGCTGTTCACTTCTTTTGCTTGCTGATGATAATCTTTAGCATGCTTTCATTAATTACCTATACCATGTATACTTTCTTCCCATACTTAAATATATTTACTCTTTACTTTACTAACTCTATAGGCTGCATATTGTACTTACCGAACACAATTGCCAACGAGATGATATTGTGGTATGTTAGCATTTATTATACTTGATATATTTGTTTCTTTTGTCTTGTTTGCTTTTCCAGGTTGATGCATTTTATCATCTTCTTGTTTTATGCTTTGTTTAATTATTTTGTTTACTTACATATGCTATATATTGTTATGTTTTCAAGTGTACATACTTAAACATATATTTTGTTTCATTTGTTTACTTGTTTGAATTTCTTTTTCTTTTGTTTGTTTTTAACTTGTCTTCATAATTAAATGTGTATTTTCTTTTTGTCTTTACAATATTACTTTATGGTGATATAAATCAATTTTCTATTTCTAACTTATATTTTGTTATTAGTTTTACTTTACACAATTCATCTTACCTTCATTTGTTTATGCTTGAATATACATTTGCTTTGATTATTTTGTTTGTTAATATTTGTTCTATGATGTTAAGGTTTATTTACTTACTTTATTTTTTATATAAAACTATATATATATTCATTTCAAAAATCATTTATTTAAGATTTTATTTCAAATCCAATATATACATATATATTCACATATATACAAATTTTCAAATCCATATGACTTTATATATTTTCTATTTGAATCGGGGAAACTCGCTTCCATTTATAATTAATTTTACAATTTTTATTCAAAAATTCATTTAATCATCAATTTAAATTAAATTAAAATCTAGGGTCGTTACAAACTTCCCTCCTTAAAAGAATTTCGTCCTCGAAATTTACAGGCACGAAAAATAACACAGATAGATCAAAGATAGAGAAATATCTTTCCAGATCAAACTGTATATCCATTTTGTATTTGGCTCATCAAAACAGAATATCAACAATTTAAAATTTTCAACTAATTCTAAATTTCCAACTTATTTAGAATATCCTATTTCAAATTTCCAATTCCAAATTCATTAAAGTTTAAAAACGAAAAGCCGATAAGAAAACGATAAGGAAACTAAGTAAGGATTTTCTACAACGATTCGTAGAGCCATCATCACACCGAAACTTCTTCTTGTAGCAGGTACGAAGAAATGAAAAGAATTTGGAAACGAATCAAAAGAGATTGATAAAAAGGTTGTTTCCACTGTCGCAGGGTATTGACCATTTATAGACGTATTCCCTTGTCCCCTATCTCGTCCTCTTCTTACACTCATACTCACTATCAGTAGATAGCAAGAGAATTTACTGAGACATTCAGGTAGATATCTTAGGGATACACTCATTCTAGGGATACTTCACCCTATCTCTAATGAGCTACTTAATGTGTTATACTCCTGATCTAAAGTTCAACCTTAGCTCTGATACCAAATGTAACGTCTCGAATTTTTCGCGCTCGAAAATCGACATCCATACTTTACATCGTACTCGAATGCCATAGATTCGACCGTTCAAATCCGAGTCGCCGGAGCTTATAACACAATTAAGTAAATAACACAGCGGAAGAAAAAGAATAATACATTGATATACAACACTGATACAATATCCGATACAACAGAGTGATACAATGAATATCAATATACATCAGAGGTATGATACAAGAAATAGCAGCGGAAAGAAAATAAATAACACCAGCAGCGGATAATCTCCATCTCCAAAGCACCAATCCAGAAATAGCTCGAACTCCCAATAACGAGGCACAAAGATAAGCAAGTGTAGTCCATATCCAAAGACTGAACTAGCTCCAGAAAATCTACTAATTCTGACTATTTGAAAAACCCAACTCTAGACTGCCCGTTTAGAAAATTTTGAGCACCCAGAGTTTAGGAAAGAAACAATAAACTCCGGATCAGTCATGGGACTGGTGTGAGCAACAAAAACAGTTTATCTATTAAAAACAATTAGTAAAAGAATTTTAAAGTCAATTCGCAATGCTTTTGGAAAATGAAACTACCATAAGGCCTCCCGCCACACACACAATGCAAACACAGAATTGGAGGAGATTTCTCCTTATGATAGTCAAAGATGCTTACTACGCAAAACAAATCATTTTTTTATATTATTATTAGTGCATAGTGTCGAAAATATTTCGAAAGTAAAATATTAATCTTAGCCAGCATAGGCATTTCGCATTTATGCCTACTATAGCTACCATGTTCAATAGTAGGTTACCACCACATTCCATGGCAGGTAATACAACTAAAACCGTACAGGGCTCGTATTGTTTGATTGGATTTCCAACAAATGGTCAGGCTAAGGAACTTCCTATGCCACGAAGGAATGCCTCTGGCTGGACGCTCCAAGAGACAACCTGCTCTCTGCCAAACAACGCCGGCCACCCCCCTTCCCAGGGAATATACAAAACCTCAGATATGCCACCCCCGGTCCTTTGGGACCTTTAAACGAGGCGCCTCTAAACCAACAACCACACAGAAATAAATATAGTGTGTCCACATGAGTAAATATTTGGGCTCCATACCATGATACTACCTTTTTCCAGAAGGAATGGTCATACCCTAGGGAAGCTACCCCTGAAACCTTGCCGCATCTTTCCTGTTTCGACCATTTCCGGGTTGTGAGGTCTGACGAAGTCTCGTCCACAAAGCTACGCTTTTTCACAAAGCCATGCTTTGATCACAAATGATCAATAAATGATCATCACACAGCAACACTCAGCATGCCACATTACCAAATTTGGGAGTATATCGCTGATAACCTTCAACTACATAACCTCTGAGCTCGTACGTCTCAGAGAAGGGTGCTAAGCTAAGAGAATAAATTCTCCGCCACCAAACAGAAATGTATTTGAAAGAAATCAGCTTTATATCTCAAAGTGTAATGTCAAACATGTAACCATACAAGTCTGTTCCGAGTTCGAACAGAACCGAAGGCACTTCCGAAGAAGCCCTTGCAAATCCGGATAATTTTCTAATCACGTCCGGACTTCCCATCACAAAAGGAGTGATATAAATCTCTATACCGGAGCAACTCGGTGCAGAGACATTTGACAGGTTGTCCTTTCATTTTCGAAAATATCCGGTCTTCACCACCGGTCTTCAATACGATCCTTATCGTCGTATCAAATTCGGAATGGGTTATATGACTCAAAGGTCTTTTCCCGGCTAACCCGAATAGTGAGCACAATATTTAAAAACATATGGATATTGGGATTTCAATTAAGTCGCAACTTATTACCCAAAACCTTTCATTCGAATGGTTAAAACAAATTACCATTTCCAATCTTTAAACAAAAAGATTCATTTCAAAAACCTTCAATGGTTTAAACAATTTCCACACTTTTAATCTTTAAAAAAAAGATTCATTCACAGATTTTCCAAATTAATTTCCATTTAAATTGGATTAACTCATTAAATCTTTAAAACAAAGATTTAACTTATAGCTTTCAAAACAATTCCATTTCAAATGGTTTAAATAAATCACCATTTTAAATCTATTAAAAATAAACAGATTCAATTCATAGCTTTCAAAAAGAATTCATTCATAACTTGGAAAACCATTTTTCAATTCAAAACTTGAAATTCCTTTAACTTAAATTGGAATTTCATTTCTTATATGAAAGCTTTTATTCTTTTAAAACAAACAGTTTTCATTTTGGAAATCTGATTCATTTACACGAGTTAAGGTTCTTGGGTTAAATTCAAATTCTCAAAATCATACTTTTAAAATGGTTTATACAAAACACATTTTTTTAACATTTTTAACCATAATTTCTAATCATGGAATTCAATTCCAAATTTGAATTCAAATTTAAATTAAATTATTTAAATTTCAAAACTTAATCAAGTTATTCAAAATAAATTTTATCTTAAAAACTCCTTTGCAAAAGCTTTATCATTTAACCCAAATCTATTTCCAAAATCAATTGAAAATAAAATTTCAATTTCAAAAATATTAATTTCTAAATCATCTGTGACTTAACCGATTTCCACGTGAAATCCATATTTGTGTGTGTAAAGGTGTGGTCCAGGGGTTTAACACAATAGTGCAACATCATTCAATCATCACAGATTAAAACACAGAAATATAGTTGATAAGCGATATAAACTATAACGCTTATCGTACAGATCACAAATATATATATCACAAGATAATATACGAATGTAAATAAATGAATACATTATACACAGCACAATCACACAGAACAAAATATCATAGATCAGATAGGACAATCAATTCAAGGCATCTCGTACAATGCAATCATTCACGAGTAAGGTCAAGCATTTAATAATCATTTATAAGCAGAATTAATTAATTGTTTAATCCTAATTAATTCAATTTATTTCCAAGTAAAATAATTACTTATGAATTAATTATCAAATTCCGATTAATCACAAATCATTTGATATTAATTAATGAAATTAATTAATTGACTCTTAATTATCCATCTTAATTAATTACCCTTAATTAATTATTCTTTAATTAATCACATAATTAAATTAACCTTAAGTTAATTGCATAATTAACTAACTCTTAATTTCATTAAGTAATTATAATTTCATCATAGATTTATTCACCTTTAATCATTAATTAACTCATCTTTAATTTATTAAATAAACTTTTAATTAATCATATTAATTTATTCAATCACATAAATTAAATCTTTAATTAATTAATCCTTTTAATTACTTCCATTAAGTAATTATTCTTTTTTTTCATTTTCATTTAGTGATTAATTAATTCACAATTTAACCTTAAATTAATCACAATAATTAATCATTCTTTAATTTATCAAAACCTTAATTAATTTTAAAGATAAACCCTTTTATCTTAATTAACTACTTAATTACAACATTACATCTTACTTTAATGAACCTTTAAATAAATTTATTTATTATCCCATAAATTAACTAAAGACTTTTAAGTAAATTAACAATTAAACATTTGCTCTTTCCTAATCGATTAATTAATTATATCATTAAAATAACTTAAGTTAAAACAATTTTACAACTCCCATTTATTCAAACACTTAAATAGGCATCAATTATTTACAAAAAAATTATTTAATAAAACAATTCAAACTGGATTTATTTAGATATTTAAAACTTGATTTATTTTAAAATTTAAAACTGTTTTATATCAATTCTTCCCAGACCCGAGACAAATCTCGTTCTACCCGAGCTTGACCCCGAGTAAAACCACATTCCCACCTGCTTCGAGAAAAACTCTCGTTTCCACGTGCTTGACTCCGAGTTCCTATCTTCTTTCCCAAAGTATACATACGAACCAATATACAATGATATCTCGTGCACGTGCACAACTGGAATCGTCACCTCCGGCTGAACTGCTAGTCGCCAACACGTCCACGATGATGCTCTCGAATCTCTCGAACACTCAAAAGCTCGAACAAATCATGATTTCGAAATCTCGTCCCCAAACCCAAAACTGGAACGAACAGAGCCCTCAAACAAACGCCTTGTCCCTCCTCCTCCGATCGTCAGAGGCCACGAAATTTGGTCCACGGCTTCGTCGACATGTGACGCTTCTAATGGCGCCGGTGACGTGAAGTCCGGTCGCCTATCGACGGCGTAACTCCGACGTTTTTACCTCGAACGAAAATGGGTTCTTAAACCCTAGTTTAATCTCGTATTCAAAATTTATGCAATGGAAAAATAATTCGACAATTTTCTCGTAATCCTAGATGCTCAAACTTGCTTCAAACCAAATATTATCATTTAAGATCTGTTCGATCGTCCCGACTTGATCAAAATGCAAATTCCGTTCAACCATGAACTGCACTCATACTACTTAACTAGAAATCTTCATTTTTGTTTTAAAAATCATGATTTGTAGTAAGAATTTAAGCTATTAACTTGAATTAGCTTTTTACAACACTTGAGTTCATCACATTCTTTCTTGATTGCGTGTAGATAAAGATGACAGTGGTATATTTCTTCAATCATGTTGAAACAGGTTTAAAAGCCTTGATTACATATTTAACTTCTTGTTTGATTTAAGACTTTAATACTTCTCAATGTTTTGATGCAAATAGATTTAAGTTTGAGTCAATAATCAACCCTGTCATCAATGAGCAGAGAAAACAATATACATACCTGTATATTCAGAAGGCTATTCAAATACAAAAACATATACAATACTATACACTCAATATATTGTCTTTACTGTTAACTTAAAATTTTAAAGTTGATGTTTTACTCACATTAGTCTGAGAAGAAGAACAGAGCAGAGTTTTGAAACGTTAAACCAGGCTTGACTTTTTTACTAGCTGAAGCTCCTCTTTTGATCTCTGACTTGAATTGGTTCAAGTTGTTTTAAGTTGATGTTTTCTGTTTGAGTTTTAGATGGTGTCTACCTTAGATTTTTCTCAGCTTCAAAGAACGAAACTGAATTGAGGAAGTTGATATATAGGGGAGAAGTTTACAGTATGTTATATTATTTATTAAAATAGGCATGGCTGCTAAAGAATGGAAGCATTAAATGCTAAGTGCTTTGTTCCCATGCTTCTTATTTTTTTATGTTTGGAGGCTGTTCACTTCTTTTGCTTGCTGATGATAATCTTTAGCATGCTTTCATTAATTACATGTATCATGTATACTTTCTTCCCATACTTAAATATATTTACTCTTTACTTTACTAACTCTATAGGTTGCATATTGTACTTACCGAACACAATTGCCAGCGAGATGATATTGTGGTATGTTAGCATTTATTATACTTGATATATTTGTTTCTTTTGTCTTGTTTTCTTTTCCAGGTTGATGCATTTTATCATCTTCTTGTTTTATGCTTTGTTTAATTATTTTGTTTACTTACATATGCTATATATTGTTATGTTTTCAAGTGTACATACTTAAACATATATTTTGTTTCATTTGTTTACTTGTTTGAATTTCTTTTTCTTTTGTTTGTTTTTAACTTGTCTTCATAATTGAATGTGTATTTTCTTTTTGTCTTTACAATATTACTTTATGGTGATATAAATCAATTTTCTATTTCTAACTTATATTTTGTTATTAGTTTTACTTTACACAATTCATCTTACCTTCATTTGTTTGTGCTTGAATATACATTTGCTTTGATTATTTTGTTTGTTAATATTTGTTCTATGATGTTAAGGTTTATTAACTTACTTTATTTTTTTTATAAAACTATATATATATTCGTTTCAAAATCATTTATTTAAGATTTTATTTCAAATCCAATATATACATAAATATTCACATATATATACAAATTTTCAAATCCATATGACTTTATATATTTTCTATTTGAATCGGGGAAACTCGCTTCCATTTATAATTAATTTTACAATTTTTATTCAAAAATTCATTTAATCATCAATTTAAATTAAATTAAAATCTAGGGTCGTTACAGTTATATTTATCATTACGAACACATCAAAATTATTAAAACAATGTAACATAAACTTACTTTATTACAGCCATATTCATTAACGCGGCTAAATAATTACTTTCTTTCTTATCAACTGACAATATAACTGTCCTTGACATTGAAATCAGACGTCCCTCGAGTATTACACTTCTTTCATAATCTTCATTTTGAGCTTCTTTCTCCTCTATATGCCCTGATTTTTTCAAAAACTCGTTGAAAAACCTTATGGATTCTTTTGCAAGATAGGATTCTGCAATACATCCCTCTGGTCGTGCATAGTTTCTTACATAATCTTTAAGTGTCTTCATATATCTTTCGAATGGGTACATCCAACGAAAATGAATTGGTCCACACATTAGTGCGTATTTTCGAGATATCAGATGGTGGAAATTTTTTCGAGCTTGCATAAAACTTTAATAATTTCAACATTGATTTGTTCCAACTTCTCTCTATTAAGAACACGTTGACATAATTTGTTAAAAAAAGAACATAAGCGAATTATTGCTTTTGTTGCCTTCTTTGTTATTAATCCTCTCCATGCTACTAGCAATAAGTGTTGCATCAATACATGGTAATCATGTGACTTTAATCCACTATTTTGCTATCCTGAAACGAAATTCGATTCTTCAAATTTGAACGATAGCCATTTGGTCCTTTGAAATCGTATAATCTTTTACAAAATATTTTTCTCTTGGAATTTAACAATGTATATGGAGCTGATGGAAGATATGTTTTATTCCTACGAGGTTGTGCATGAATCTCATGTCGAATTCCCCAATCCTCTAAATCCTTTCTACAGTTGGTTGCATCTTTTGATTTATTACCATGCAACATTGTGCCCAATAGGCTTTCACCAATGTTTTTCTCCACATGCATTACATATAAATTTGACGTAATGGAAGTTCCTGCGAAAACCGAAACTATAGCATTACTATATTTTTCTTCTGTTAAAATAATGAAAAGTAAATAAATTAATCATCAACCTCCCAATATGGCAAATCAAGGAAAATAGTTCTTTTTATCCATCTTGATAGCTCCATTTTTGTAGGATTGTTAGACTTATCGTGTTCATTTACCGTATCTTGAGCACACTTCCTCTTCTTACTTTTCTTTTCCAAAATCATTCAGAAAATCCTTCAATAATGCATAAATGTTTCTCCCGGTTAGAATTCTAGTAGCACTACCTTTCTTATAACAACCCGAAATTTCAGTCATTTGAATTTGAAATATTTAATTGATTTTAAATATTGAAAAATAATTTTATATGTTAGATAACTTAAATTTCAAATATGGCGATTTATTTGATAATTAAATTATTGAATTTAATATTTAAAATGGCTTAAATAATTAAATTCTGAATTTAATGTGAATAGAAATGATTTTGAAAGTTAATTTAAATTCTATGTAAATAAGAATAAAGAGAGTAAACTTGTAATTTAGATTTAAAAGTAATTAATATGGTTTTTACAATAATTCGTTTTAATTAACGTGTAAAAATAGCCTTCCGGGGCATTGTCTCGGATTTGACGAAACCGGTTTCATTGGATCCATAATAGTGAGTTATCATACGCCGACGATTATTGTGGCGATTGGATGTGTCGTGTGGTCGTACGAATTTAAAACACTTAGAAATTAATTTCAGGAATTTATATAATATAATTGGGTTTAAAAAGCTAACTTCTGCATATGATCGAATTAGGCCTCTAGACTAGTTCCTTTGTGCTCAAAATAGGGGTATTACATATAAAACGCCGGACGGCACACCTCGTTTGGAGTTCGAGATTTTCAGACATTTAAAGCAAGATATTTTCTAATGAAAATAATATATATATATATATATATCCTATTTTATAACCATAACTTCAGCCCATACCCATGTTTTCACCATAATCTCCCCACGTCTACACTGTTCAAACCATACTTCCCCTGTCTATAAATCTCACGTTTGAACTAGAAAATGAGTTCGATCATTTTCATATCAAAACCCACTCGATCCAATGTCCTACACCACTTTGGACCAATACGTACCCTTTCAGGCCTCGACCCCAAAAATTAAGTCGTAGCGAACGTCGAGATGGGTGAAGTGGATGGTGGAGATCGGCTATATTGGTCGGAGGTGGCCGTAGTTCGTGGATGATCGGAAAATGAAGGGAGGACCTTGGCAAGCCGCCACAGGCGGACTTGGAGGCTGAGGTTGGTGGCGATGGTTAGGTCTCAACGAAGTGGTGCTCCGGTGGGGATGCGGTGATAGATGGTCAATGACGGTGGTCGTAATATGGGAATGAACGGTGTGACATTTTGGAGGTTTTCAGGCGATTGGCAGTGCTATGGGGGGTCAGACCACCGGCGATGGGTGGAGGGGGGTTTAGGCGTTCGATTAGTGGGTTGCGGTGGTGCTTGACGATGCGTGGAAGCGGCGACGAAGAAATGAAGTTCGGCCAAGGTCTCATGTTCGAACGAGAGAGGGAAGGATTAGGATTCAAATAATAAGGATAATTAGTTAAGTATATTGTAATTAATTATATTATAATTTAAAATCGACTAATTAAAAATTGTATAAATCTCTCATATGAGGTCCAATCAAGGCGTAGATTTTTACATTACACTTGTGATGACGTAGGGTTCAAAATGAAACTGGTTTGGACAAATTTGGAGACAGCTAAAATTTGGGCTAAAATCGGACGTCGTTCGATTTTAGTTCCAAACCGGAATGCCTCGGCGGCAACAGAAAATTTAGCTAAGTTAAACTCACCTTTTTGGTTAACTAGTAATATTATATAATTGAGAGATAATTGTTGATTGGATGGTTGGTTGATTTATGATTTTATTAGTTGGTTTGGATTTACTCCCGCCTCTGGAGCAGATGACCCTTTATATATACCTGCCTAATAGCGGATGACCCATATTATATAATTACATATAAGTTGTAATGCAGGGGAACAGGTTGGAGGGAGGATCCCTCACCACTGTTGATTTTATTTACATATATATGTGTTGATATATATAAGTTGTGATGCAAGGGAACATGTTGGAGGGATCCAGCGGGATTCCTCGCCATTGTTGAATTGTTTCAATAATATTCCTATTATATGAATCATTGAATATCAAACTTGATTGTTTGACACTATCGGTTATGACATTGTTGTATGTTAAAAGTTTAAACCCTATAGTGATAGAAAATCAATATCGATATTGGTTAAGTGTTTGATAGCTACTGGCCTTAAATTAGTATTTTAAGAATACTGCCGTTTGAGTTGGAATTAGTTTTTGAGACAGGAAATGATTTTAAAATCTGAATTTGGGTTCTGGGAATATTTTGTTTAAAGGATTCAACTTGTAATTTACTCCAACCTTATTATCTGTCCTTTTTTAAGTCATTAGAAATGTTTTTAAAAGTTATTTATTTATATTTAATATCGACTTAAAAGCTATTTATTTATATTTAATTTTGTTTTAAAAGTTATTTATCACTACTAAATATCTTGAAAGGTTAATTATTTTTAATAATTAATATGGTTTGAAAATTAATAATAATGATTTATTAATACTATTTTGGGGATTTATTATTATTATAATAATGTTGAAAATTAATTATTAGAATTTTATTAATAATGTTTTGAAATTATAAATTATTAGTTTAAGATGTTTTGAAGTTAATAATTATTATTTATTTATAATGTTTAATGTTAATAATTATTACTGTATAATTGAGTTTTGAAGTAAATAATTTTATTTAATTATATGTGTTTTTCGAGAATTATAAGTGGAATTTATAAACGGATCTAATTAATTTAATGAGAGGGATTTTTTATAAAATGGTTTAGAAATTTATAAAGGAATTTTATAAATGGGTTTATAGATTATAAAAAGAGTTTTAGAAATAGTTGCATTGATTTATAAGGGTTTATAAAAACTTGAGAAATAATTTAAAAAGAGTTTATAAATGTTTTGGGATTTATAAAAGAGATTATAAATGATTTTCAGAGAATTATAAAGGAATTCATAAATGGTTCCAGAATTGTGTGAAAAGGGAATCTTCCTCCGTTTTGTGAATATACCTATAGCGTCAAGATAAATATATGGATATTTTTTCAAGTGTGGAAAATATAGGAATTTGTGAATATATCTTTGCAAAAGTATATTGATACAAGTATTTACAAGACGAATTTAATAAATGAAAGGATTAGTCAAGGAGGCTAGTAGTCGTTTATGCGCTTAACCAATGTTGGTTTTTCCTTTGGAAATAAATCCCTGATTTGAATGTTTGTTATTTGATAGTTAAATAACTGACTATCATATTTTGACCCAAAATGTAACTTTGGAAATATCTAGGAGAAATACGTGAGTTATATGACACGGTCATCTCCGATGATGCTATATTATGCGTATAAATCTCGTTTCGTTCCCTAGGCAAATGATAAGAAAATCCGTCCACTAATGGTTAGGAGGTGATCTCCGCTCTTATCTTTGACTATTTATTTGCTAAGGAACCAGGTTTGAGTTTACCAGGAATTGTCGAAAGTTGTTTTGAAGAGACCAAAATCAGATATGTTATCCGAAAATCACTTCGATCTAACTTAAGTGTTTCGAAGTGAAGACATCTTGAAGATGATGGAATTGAAGATGGAGCTCTCAAGCGTTTTGCTCAATCCCAGAACGAACTTGTATGGATGAATGCCGGCATTGCATTGTTGCCTATAGGGCAATGTTAGCATTCCAAGTGGGAAGTGCTATATAAAAGGTAAAACGTAGCCTCAAACCTCATCAACCGGGAATGACTAAAATATGCGAGATGCATCGGGGCTAAGTGGGTCACTCCTAAGTAGGGTATGATCATCCCTATCTTGAGTCGATATTATTTCTCATTTGTATGCTTCGGTGCCCATTAACGAAGGGTGATCGTATTCGATACTACTAGTCAAGTGGTAGGCCCATTCAGTGTTGGTAGGGGATCCTGGAGAGGTCCTCGATGTTATTTTATCTAGAGATGCACCGTGGCGGGCGGTACCCCAGTAGCTCAGTCATTGTATGGAATCCATTCCCTAATAAGCACCGTATGGACTTAGTTGTGCCCAACTATGCTAAACATGAGATGCAAGCATTTCAGCAATTTTCATATTTTACGTTGACCCTTATACATTATTATAATATCAGTGGATTTTCTATATAAAATGTTTTGGTTGTAAGGTAAAAACTCATCCGTGTTTATGTATGGCGTGGTCTTATGAGATACTTTTGATTTGCAAAGGATTTTTATAACTTTAAACTCCAGTTGGGTGTGTTTTCTCACGCTGGTTTTCCAAACTGACTCGGATGTTATTTTATTATAATGCTCGGGTTAGACCGAGCATATACAGATTTAGTTTGGATGGTTGAAGCTTTAGGAGACGAGCTTGAGGTCCAAAGACCTATTCACGCATATGGTTACTTTTCCGCTGCATTCAATTGTTGTATTTATCAGAAAATGTTAGGACAGGTTATTATAACTGTCCGGGCTGAAATAGGTGGTATACTCTGATTGATGTCTATGTGTATATATATATAATACACACACACACACACATATATATATATATATATATAAGTTTGCTTTTGTGTAAATAGTTGCTATATATTATAGATTATTCATTCCGCTGTGAGATTCTGTGTTGTTTAATTTTTTCTTCTTTCTTCTTCCTTCCTTTTTTCCTAACTATCCGCTTTTTCGTTCAATTTGAGTGGATCATGTGTGGTTGACTGTCCGCTTAAACTGTACGGAAAAATGGGTTGTTTCATTTCTCTATGGTATTATCAAACAATGCTTTTTTGTTTTCTCCATGAATCTGAAATAGGTCGAAATCTTCTATGATCCATGCAGACGTTCTTTCGACTATGATTCAACCAACGGCACCAAATATACATCAATATCATTCTCAGGTTGCTTTGGGCGTGGAATAAGTAAAGTTAATATAATATTTTCCTTCTTCATACACAACATAGGCAAGAGATTGTACGTCACAAGCATTACCGGTCAATAATTATATTGTGAAAAGTGGTTAGTAGGTCAAATAAGATTGTGTGATTTGACAGCAGTTGTTGAAGGGTCAATTATTCAGGGAGTTAGAGCATCTCCAACGGATTAATGGTGTAATATTCAGGCCTTGAATATTAAAAGGTTGGGTCAACAACAGGGCGCTGATTTAATCGGCACCCTGTTCATTTAATCAGCGCCCAGACACTTTGAATTTATTTTCCACTGGCTGATAAAGATAACGATATTTTATTAAGCTAAGCTTGATAATGACAAAATACACAATCCATCACTCTCATTCTCCACTGGCTGATAATGATATTTTATCAAGCTAAGTTTGATTGCAGTTGTTTCCAATTTTCTAATAAAAATAAATTCAAAGTATGTCTAGGCTGTGATTTAATCAACGTTCAGAGCTAGACGCTGATTAAATCAACGTTCAGAGCTAGACGCTGATTAAATCAACGTCCAGAGTTAGACGCTGATTAAATCAACGTCCATCCGTGATCATTCAAAATCCTGAATTGATCACTGAATATTCACCTTAGTATTACGCCTTATTCGAACCGTTGGAGTGAGATAACTTTCATATTTTGAATATTAACCCTGAATGTTGAACTGTTGGAGATAATCTTATGCAAAAGAATTTCAAAAGGGTTTTTGTATAGGGACTCCAAAAACTAATAAGGAGGGCCAAAATAGTTCGACAAAAGGAGGGCCAAAATAGTTCGACAAACACCCATCAACCCTTTTTTTTACACTAGTTTGATGTGGGACGGTCGAAAAACATGCACTGTTTCGGCACCGAAAACCCTCATATCTGTTTTTGAGTCCCTTTAACAACACCCTTTTAAAATACCTGTTAAACATCACTGGAATCAGCTGGAACAAGTACAGCATGCTCCTTTCTAACTGAAAATGTGAAATTCATTAACCAGGATTTATTTATCTCAGTTTAGAGCGGGCAAATATTCTTCTATTCTTTTCTAGCTTCATTTTCTCTAACTTATTCAATTATTCTCTTTCTTATCAGCATGAAGAAAGTGTAAAACCCCTAAACTTGGATTATAGGATTACAGTAACAAATTTGTGTATACATTGCTAAATTCATAATTATGTTACCTACCTTTAGAACGATATTTATATCAACAGATGCCGGTAAACGATCATATCTATGCAAAGTTCCCTTGATTATTCGACGAATCAACAAAAGAAAAGTAATTCTGGTTAACAGCAAAAGAAGAAAAAAAAAAGAATGAATTAGAAGAAGAATTCAGGCAGTTTAACCTAATTAATGGACACAAACATACAAGGGTATGACTTCAACCTCAAAAAAGATATGAAGCTATCGCAAGGCAGTACAAAATCACAGTTCCAAAAATTCAGACAAAGAAGTTCGTATTAGTAAAACAAAGAGGCTTGGATAGAAATAGAAACTGAAAACTGATAATGAATCATCCAAAACCCTAGAGCTCAAGATCTGAATTTGAAATTTATCATTAAATGCTCATGTTATCTACTAAGGGTGATGGCAATGGTGAATAGGCAAGAAGTCAGTGAGGAGAATGCTGGCCATGGTGGTTCTCAGGTGGGCGAAACCAAGCCATATATTTCCTCATGTTTTGAAATTAAGGATCAAATTTGTAGCGTGTTAAAGGCGATGCCAAAAGGGCAAAAACTATTTTTTTTTTGTTCAGAAATATTAAGAAACTTATGAAATGCTTTCAGTTTATCAACTGGAAACGTTGAGTTTATACCTATATTGATAAATGTCAATGATGTGACACTATTCAACCGCAATATATTGAGTTGTTACTTTGCTCCTTTTAAGTATACATGCGTTCTCCCTTAATCAGCACTCGCTAAAATTGCAAATGAATAAAATGGGATAACAGAAATAGTTAAACAATTACATGTAAATTATAAGCCATCAAACACCAAAGTTGAATCAAATGAGGAAAATTTTGCAAAATCACTTAAGCTAAAAAAAACAGATATCACTAAATTATTTAGGAAAAAAACATCAAAAGGTTCAAACACCAAACAGACCAAACAAGTAATATACTGATTTGGTTATACAAAATCCATTAAAGGAACACCATGCAATCAAGCATCAAAATGAAATCAGAAGACAGAACAAGACTAAAACAAAGAAACATAACATGGCTGAAATGGAACAAAACGTAAGCTTTATTACTAATAACTTCACTACATCATCCATCTCACCCAATACTGACAAACAGACCGCCAAGAAAGTAAAAACAAGAAAAAAGATGGAAAAACAAAGACTAACAATTTTCCAACAGCAACCCAATGCATGCCCTTACATAAGAATCGAAACTTTTAACCTCCGAATCCATAAAGAGTCCTTCCCTGCCTCTTCAAAGCGTACACAACATCCATGGCAGTAACCGTCTTCCTCCTTGCGTGCTCGGTGTAAGTAACAGCGTCACGAATCACGTTCTCTAGGAATATTTTCAAAACACCTCTGGTTTCTTCATAGATCAAACCACTGATTCTCTTGACGCCTCCTCTTCTGGCGAGGCGGCGGATGGCGGGCTTGGTGATTCCTTGGATATTGTCGCGGAGAACCTTGCGATGACGCTTGGCGCCTCCCTTTCCGAGACCTTTGCCGCCTTTTCCTCTTCCTGACATTTTGAACCCTAGAAATTGATTTGGGAATTTAGTTGTGAAGTGATTATACTATGCTTGGACGATGGATTGCTTTTAGGATGGGTTGGGATTTATAAGGCGATAGCAATCCGTGTGACAAGTGCTAGCCTAATGTACGCCGTCAGATACTAAATTTTGGATGGTAGGATGAAATTGTTGCTTTTTAGCCGCGGATTGAGGACTCCAATTTTTTGTGTGCCGTGGATAGTAAAGCTGTGCTTTCTACGTCCATTTGTTTGAGGGTGTTAACGCAGAACGCGCTAAATTGTTTTACTTATAAATTGTGAATGTTTAAATCGGTCAAAAAAATGATTTTTTATTTTCAAATGATATTCAGATTTGTGTATTTTTTTAAAAAATGGTGCTTTATATACAACAAATCACTGTGACAACATATCACATGCAATAAACATTTGAATCACGCTACGCAAATTTTGAACTTGTAACTTCTCGCACCAAAATCAAATCGCTTAACCACTGGAACAATGGTGTTTGTCAATATTTGTGTATTTGTAAACGAAGTTTAATTTTATATCAAATTTTTAGAAGCGTTTTGAATTTGTAAAGCGTGTTTAGTAGTTAGATCCTATTTTTAGGGGCATTTGAATTTGTAAAAGATGTTTAATATTAGATCCTGTTTTTAAGTGGTTAAGATTAGATAATATATAGAAGGGCGTTTTTGGTAGTTAACGTTGATACCAAAAAAGTGTGACACCAAACCTATTACAACTACTATTAAAGATTTTTATTATTTTTTTCATCGATTTCGGTTTAAATTGGATTAATCATATAACCAAATTCAAATTTTAACTGTTCTATTTCAAAACATTATTTCGGATTTTGTTGGAAAAGAAAACAAACTCGATTGTTGCACGTTGACAATTTTTTCCTTTTAGCGTTAGCCAGTTGGTTATTTTCAATCTAGAGATCAAATTTGACATTTTATTGATCAAATCGAACCTTTTACTTTATTTAGGTTTTCATTATGTGTAAAATTTATCTACTTTGGTTTGATTTGAAACTTAGTACACTTTATTTTTATCTCACCAATATTATAAGTAACCCCTTTGAGTTTTTATTATCAAAACAACCAAATGCATAGCTGTATTAAGCATACAGATTAGATGTTGACGGGAAAATTTTAATATGCTTGATTGTGTCTAGAACATAAAAAGTAATGTGGATTTGTAAATAAAAAACTAATAATATTATAGCCAACAAAATTATATTATTCTTATAATGTTATTAATTAAAAGAAACGGAAAGAAAACGTTTTATAATTTTGACAAACTTGTTTGAAAAATGCATGTCGTGAACTTGAGAAAAACTCTATTTGTTTAGATCTTCTTGAGTAGATGTTTACAAATCCAATCAGCGATAAGATATTGATAACTTGAATGCAAGATCGGGGAGCCTAATGTTTTTGTTTGGAAGCAAGAAGGGTCAATGAGGTTGTGTATTTATTACTGTAAGCTCGTTGCTATAAATCTAAGATTTTCTGATGCTTTTTTTCAATATACGACCGTGCGCAATGTATTTTTTCATGGGTGCTGATGGAACTTTTTGACTCCCTCATATCCCAAAACGAAGTCCTTTAACATCTATTTATAATTAATCTTACAAATTTTTATTCAAAAATTCATTTAATTATCAATTTAAATTAAATTAAAATTTAGGGTCGTTACAAACTTCCCCTCTTAAAAGAATTTCATCCTCGAAATTCGCAGGCATGAAAACAACACAGAGATAGACAGATTCGATCTCCTATAATTCCTCAAACTTAAGATATGAATTCCAAACTCAAGTCGTAATATCTTATAATACATACCAATTTGTCCCTCTTCGGACTTTGGTATTCACAAGAAATTACAATAGAATTTCAAATTTTGGTTTCAAACGATATCGTTTTATTGATTTAATTCAATTTTATCCTCATATTCTATTAATCAATTTACCTCAAATTAAAATTTCCAATTTATTAAAGTTTAAATGGAAAAGCTGATAAGAAACCGATGAAGATAAGAAGTAAGAATTTTCTACAACGATTCGTAAAACCATCATCACACCGAAACTTCTTCTTGTAGCTGGTACGAAGAAATCAAAAGAATTTTGGAAACGAATCAAAGGAGATTGATAAGAAAGTTGTTTCCACTGTTGCAGGGTATTGACCATTTATAGTCGTATTCCCTTGTCCCCTATCTCATCCTCTTCTTGCACTCATACTCACTATCAGTGGATAGTAAGAGAATTTACTGAGACGTTTAAACGGATATCTTAGGGATATACTCATTCTAGGGATACTTCACCCTATCTCTAACGATCTACTCAATGTGTTATACTCTTGAGCTAAAGTTCAACCTTAGCTCTGATACCAAATGTAACGAAGCGAATTTTGCCCACTCGAAAATCGACATCCATACTTTACATCGTACTCAAATGCCGCAGATCCGACCGTTCAAATCCGAGTCGCCGGAGCTTATAACACAATTAAGTAAATAACACAGCGGAAGAAATGAATAATACATTGATATACAATATTTGATACAATATCTGATACAACAGAGTGATACAATGAATATCAATATACATCAGAGATATGATACAAGAAATAGCAGCGGAAAAGAAAACGATAACATCAGCAGCGGATAATCTCCATCTTCAAAGCACCAATCCAGAAATAGCTCGAACTCCCAATAACGAGGCACAAAGATAAGCAAGTGTAATCCATATCCAAAGACTGAACTAGCTCCAGATAATCTACTGAACCTGATTTATGAAAAACCCAACTCTAGACTGCCCGTGTAGAAAAATTTTGAGCATCCAGAGTTTAGGAAAGAAACAATAAACTCCGGATCAGTCATGGGACTGGTGTGAGCAACAAAAACGGTTTATCTTTAAAAACGAACAACAAAAGAATTTAAAGTCAATTCGCAGTGCTTTTGGAAAATGAAACTACCATAAGACCTCCCACCACACACATAATGCAAACGCATACTTGGAGGAGATTTCTTCTTATGTTAGTCAAAGATGCTTACTACGCAAAATCAAATCAAATCGTTTTTGATATTATTATTAGTGCATAGTGGAAAACATTTCGAAAGTAGAATATAAATCTTAGCCAGCATAGGTACCATTATATTATGCCTGCTATAGCTGCCTCTTGAGGAGACAGGTTATACAATTGAAATTGTAAAGGGCTCGTATTGTTTCTTTGGATTTCCAACAAATGGTCAATCCAAGTAACTTCCCATTGCCACATGGAAACGCCTCTGGAAGGACGTCCTGAGAACCTAACCGGATCTCTGCCAACACAAGGCCGGGTTACCCCTAACTGGGTAACTACTGACACGAGTATGTAATCTCTCGGTTGTAACCAACCTTTAACCGGGGCCCCAACAACAAATCACAAAATAAGATATATATATATATATATATATATATATATATATATTTGCGACATCCACATAAGTTAAGTATCTGGGCTCCATACCATGATACCACTTCTATCCAGAAGGAAATGTACATACCCTAAGGGGCGCTACCCCCAATAACCTTGCCGCATCTTTCCTGTTTTGACCATTCCGGGGTGTGAGGTTCGACGAAGTTTCGTCCACAAAGCTACGCTTTGGCACAAAGCCATGCTTTGGGTCAACAGATGATCAAAGTAATGATCACAAAGATAAATGATCAAACAAATGATCATATCACAAATGATCAAACAATGATCATCATACAGCAACACTCAGCATGTCACATTACCAAATTGGGAATACATCGTTGATAAATTTCAACTACATAACCTCTGAGCTCGTACGTCTCAGAGAAGGGTGTTAAGCTAAGAGAATAAATTCTCCGCCACCAAACAGATATGTATTTGAAAGAAATCAGCTTTATATCTCAAAGTGTAATGTCAGACATGTAACCATACAAGTCTGTTCTGGGTTCGAACAGAACCGAAGGCACTTCTTACGAAGCCCTTGCAATCCGGGTATCCACAATCCCGATTGGACTTCCCATCACTTAGGAAATCTCTATACCGGCGCGACTCGGTGCAGAGACAATCGACGAGTTATCCTTTCGTTCTCGTGAATATCCGGTGTTCACCACCGGTCTTCAAATTCTATCCATATACGACGTATCACTTATTCGGAATGGGTTATGTGACACAAAGGTCTTTTCCCGGCTAACCCGAATAGTGAGCGTAATACTTTAAAAATATATGGATATTGGGATTTCAATTAAGTCATAATTTATTACCCAAACTTCCCTTTTCAAATGGTTTAACAAATTACCATTTTCAAATCTTTTAAACAAAAAGATTTATTTTTCACAAAGTTCACCCAGTTTCACAAAAATTCATTCACAGATTTCAAAACAATTTCTGTTTCAATTGGATTAACTCGTTAAATCTTTAAAACAAAGATTTAACTTATAGCTTTCAAAACAATTTCATTTCGAATGGTTTAAACAAATCATCATTTTGAATCTATTAAAAATAAACAGATTCAATTTATAGCTTTCAAAAAGAATTCATTCATAACTTGGAAAAAAAACATTTTTCAATTCAATCATGAAATTCCTTTAATTAAACTGGAATTTCATTTCTTATCTGAAAGCTTTTATCATTTGAAAACAACCAGTTTCATTTCAGAAAATCTGATTCATTCATACGAGTTGAAATCCTTGGGTTAAATTCAAATTCCCAAAATTTTACTTTTAAAATGGTTTAAATTCATATAACTTGTACAGCATCTTAAATCCCTAGTTTCGAATCATAGAATTCAATTTCAAACTTGAATTCAAATCAAATTATTTAAATTTCAAAACTTAATCAAGTTATTCGAAAATAAGTTTTATCTTTGAAATTCCATTTCAAAAGCTTTTCACTTTAAACCCAAATTTCCAATTTCAAAATCAATTGAAATTTAAAATTTCAATTTCAAAAACATTAAATTAAATTATCTGTGACTTAACCGATTTCCACGTGAAATCCATATTGGTGTGTGTAAAGGTGTAGTCCAGGGGTTTTACACAGTAGTGCAACATCATACAATCATCACAGATCAAAATACAGAAATATAGTTGATAAGCGGTATTAACTATCACGCTTATCGTTCATTCACAAATCACAGATATATACCACAGATAAGTAAATTACAGATCACAACATAAATCAGGATGTATCACAAAGCATCATATATCAGGGATATCAAACAATCAAATCATCCAATAGAATCCAAATATTCATAAGTAGGGTCAGTTTAATTGTCTGATTGATTCAAATCAGATTAATTTCTTATGAATTATTAATCCTGGATAATCAACATCGATAAATTTCAAATTATTTTGATTAATTACTCTTTCATCATTTATTAATTATCCATTTAAAATAAATCAATTAACCTTTAATTATAATTCATCAACCTTTAAATTATTAAAGAATTAACCTTTTATTATTTAATTCACCATTTAATTAATTATCTTTAATTAATAATTTAACCCTTAATTTATTAATTACCATTTACTTAATAAAATTCCAATAAGTGATCATCCCTAACCACTCACATTAATTAATTAATCTTTGATTAATTATCTTCAAATTAATTGCTTTAATTAATTAACCTTTTAATAAATCTTTAATCAATCATTAATTAAGTAATTATTCTTTAAGTAATTATCCTTAACCATTCACAGTAATTAACCGTTAATTAATCTTTAATTATAGATTAATTATCTCTTAATTATTAATTAATCAATCATTATTATTAGTTAATTAGATTAGTGTTAACAAAACTTCCTTTAAATACAAAACATAATCAAGTAGTAGTTTTAAAACTAATTTCAATTTAAATTTAAAAAAATTTGCTTTTATAAAGACTTTTTAAAAACCTGGTCAGACTTTACTTCGGGTCAAACCCGAAGATTTGCTCGAGTCTTCCCCGAGATTACCCTGCTACTCTTCTATTTCCAGATAACATAGTTAAAATTTAAAGTTTTAAAACGGAAGCTTATCACCTGCAAATCACTTGAGTACAAACCCGAGTTAAACACTCAAAAATCATGAGACCTCCTTCGAGTCTAATTTCTTCTTCCCAAAACTGGAACGACCAGAAAATGAAACGTGCACATGCACGTTGCCGTTAATCGCCTCCAGGCAACACCACATCGTCGAGCAAGTCGACGATGCTTCACGCATCAATTCCCAATCGCCAAAATTCAATCATCCTCTCGAAATCAAATTCAAGCTCAACGTTGAAGCCTGGAAACTTCATCACCGTAATCATCAAAACCTGGCAACAGCTCGCCTCCGCATCCTCGTCCACCAGAAAATTCGAAACTCCGGCCAACTACTTGTCGTCATCCCCTTTACCATCTCCCAAAGGCCCATCACACTCGATCGACTAACGGCGAAGAACGAATCAACTTGCACACTCGAACAAAACTAGGTTTTCCAGTTTCAAAAGCTCGCCGCCGCCACCACGACTAACTACACCCCATCACCCTATTTTTCCCTGAACCGTTGTTTGTCCTTCCATCACCAGACGAAGTCCCAACAACATCAAGTCCGTGCCTCACAAGAAATCACTAAAAGAATGAAATTCGAACAACCCTAAACTACTCCTCAATCCTAAGCCTAAAAATTGTGATTCAAGTTTTAAAAATCATATTTGAGTAAAAGAATTCAGTTTGTATACCTGAAATCGAAAATTAAAAAGTTTGAATTTTAACTAAGTTAAGGTTTTGCTCAGTTTTCTTGAGTTTCCGAGGTGTTTACAAGTTGTTTAAACTAAAATAAAATTTTATAGTTTAATTCATGAACAAACAAACAACTTTTGTTTTAATCACAAATCCAAACAGTGAGTAAATAGGTGGAAATGATTTTTCGAACTAAGAACAGGCAGGAATGAATCACAACAGTAAGCAAAGCATGCATTCATCCATTCATGCATAGACACAGAGAATTAAATTAAATACATCTACACAATATCATTTTATTTCCAGAAATCCTTATGCGATCAGATGTCGAAATGCTTAAGTTTAAAAGAGAAAGTTACTCACTTTGAAAAATGGCAGAGAAGAACAGAGCAGAGTTTCTTTTATGTTGAAACACTGGAAGTTGTCTGGATGTTGAACTTTGATTTGTTTTTTTGACTATGCTTCGTTTTGTTTATTTACTTACTTATATATATGTTTGTTTAACTTTAAATATCATTTGCTGTCTTGTTTTCAAAAGCTTATGCATTTTTTCCTTGTTTGTTTTATTTTATATTTAGAACTTTGCTTTGTCATTTCTTTTGTTCAACTTGACTATGTTTGCTTAGTCTTCATATATATATATATATTTATTGTTTTTATTAAGTACAATTTTGTTTGTGTTTTATTTTTCTTTGTATATTTTTGTTCATACTCTATCTTTAACAAAGCTTACTTTGTATTATTATAAATGAAGTTCTATTGTTAATATGTTGCCATAATTTTTCCAATGTATTCGCTTTCTATTTTATAAAACTATAAAATTTATCTTAGTTCGGGGAACTCGCGTCTATTTATAATTAATCTTATAAATTTTTATTCAAAAATTCATTTAATTATCAATTTAAATTAAATTAAAATCTAGGGTCGTTACACAATTCTTATCGTGTACTATTAAAATCTTGAACTCTTGATAACTTGATTTCTTGATACTCATGAGTCTTCAATCTTGATATCTTTGATCTTTAAATTCATCAATCTTGTACCTATAAACTGTACATTCTTCATTCTTGGTACCTGCATGTTTATATCATGCATATACATATACATACATACATACATATATATATATATCTAAACTGTAATGTTAGTATTTATATTTTATAACAAGTCCTAAGGTTGTTGTCATCAAAACCATCCTTCTCAAGGACTAACAGTTGGAAGGTCTGGGTTGGAAGGTTTACTGCCGTAATAGACTGAAACATGCTAAAAGTATGATTTCTTGGTTTTTAACTTAAAAAGGATAACTTTTCAATTAACCTGTATTTGTTTGTCAAATTCTCATTGGTTAACAATTACTTTTCAGAAATGTGCTGCCACTATTTTTAAAATTAAACAATCATTTTATTTTACAAAATGCCCATTCTCCTTAATTAAATATATAAAACATTTAAGTCTCATACCTTAAATAATTTTATATATTCATCAAAACACTTAGGAAAAATCTGGAAAAATCCCAGAAAATCTATTTTAATATGTTGCCTAACATATAAAATTCAACCCAAATAATTATCAATTTAGCCAAAAATAATTTATAACTCAATAAACAAATTCCTTCACTAGAGGCCCAAAACTAAGTGCTACATATGCTACAGTCATCTATAGTATTAGCTTCCGGCAACTAAATACGACTATGTTAATGGTATCAATAACATCAGAAGCACTTGAATATGAAACAAAACACAAATTTAAAAAAAAGACCACACTTACTTCATTATATTTCAAAATCAAATGTTTCACATTCACAACGCATAATCCCCAAATCGTTCCCAAGCACAGATCAATTATAATTATTACAAATTACGCCAAGAGCGGTATATGAAGATACCCCCTTGGTTGATCAGAGTCATACAGTCATAATAGACCTAATACAAACAACACAACGGAAAATCCATCAAAACATAACAAGAACTGCAAATCCAAAGTAGTTATCCGTTGCCTTCTGCATGCCTGTGGTAGCTTATTCGTCAACATTCTAAAACCTAAAAAATAACCTTAACCCCTTAGCCTACTCAAATCAATTTTGAGCACCCAAGAGTTTAAGGGAAAAACATAAACTTCAAGTCAGACATAAAGCCTGGTGTGAATAATATTATACATCCCAGAATAATTATGTTAAGTGAGACCAGGCCGCTTAGCGGAATGGGTTTCCCCTCACTAACATCCTTTTAAAACATGTCTTCGCAAAACCTTTCATAAAACCATATATTGTGCTCCTGCATCCATAATGGTTAAATACTGTAATGCAATCATTATGTAAACATACATAAATATCAGGTAATAATGGACTATCTGTTCAAACACACAAGTTTTGTTTGGATAACTTTTAACCTTTGGCTGACTCGGGCCTACCAGAAAATATAATCAAAATTAACCTAACACTTGTTAGATACTCTTCTTCTGGATTATCTATCCTAAACTATCTATTAAACATTTCCCATCTGGACGGTCTGTCCTTAACTATCTGTTAAATACTTCACTTCTGGACGGTCTGTTCCTAACTTAATCATCTCCCAGGTCTTCCCGATCCTAATGGTTTTTCGTGCTCACCAATAACCTATCTGTATACAAACATATATTTCTTTCGGTGTGTAATCATAATTTTAATCTACTTGTGACAAAGCCTTACACACTGTAATTTTGGACAACAATTAGCTGAGGCTATTAGCTAATGTATAGGGCGCGACGCCATACTAGTCCCATTTGGTTTTCTAATATCTGAGTGATTTTCACTTAAGTATCCCCTCCCATAATTTTCCATGAAAACATTTTCAAAATGATTTAAAACCTTTAAATCAAACTTAAACAAGGAAAAGTATATAATCATTATACTTTATTCAAAATCATATCACCATGTCATATATATATTCTTTGCTCAAATTTTTGTTGATGAAAACATTTAACCACTTGAAAGAACCTCTTTCTAAACTTTTGAAATCATCTCTTTCAAAATCAAACATTAAAACTTTCGAAACTATTCTCCAAACCTTTCGAAACCATTGAAAAACAAACCCTTCGAAAGCTATAAAACTTTTGACATCCTTCTTTAAAATTACTTTAAAACATTGCCTTAGAAAAGCCTTTGGAAAACCTTCCATTTAAAACTTTCGAAATCATTGGATTCAAACCTTTCGAAATCGTTCAGTAAATAAATCTTTCGAAACCATTCAATATAAACCTTTCGAATCCATTCAATATAAACCTTTCGAAACCATTCAATATAAACCTTTCGAAACCATTCACTTAAACCATTTGAAGTCATTTAACTAAAACCTTTCGAAATCATTCACTTAAACAAACCATTTGAAATCATTTTGGGTTCATGTAAGGACCAGGGATTTTCGACCCTCAAAAATCGACACTAATACGTTCACTGTATAGAGTGTCGAACAATCGAGTGCCGAAAATACCAAATTGTTAAGGTTTAAGAAGAAAGAGATAGAAGAAGAAAAAGAAATAACAACAACACAGAATCTCACAAACGCAGCGGAACAAAATATAATATACAATAACAGGTTTTTATACAAAAGAAAACTTTAACTGTTAATATACATACAAATTATCAGAGTACAACCATCAACATAGAAATCTGAACAGTTATAATAACTTGTCCTTAAAAGTGCTGAGTACACAGCCTACAATACACAGCGGAATATAATCAAGTATGTGTAATACATCTCTGCCATCCAACTCGTCTCCAGGACTCTAAAGCATCCTAACCCGAATCTGTAATACTCGGTCTGGCCAGAGCATTACAATAAAGTAACACCCGAGTTAGGTTGGAAACCAGCGTGAGTAAACACACTTAATTTGAAATACTTAAGTTATCCAAATCCTTCGAAACAAGCGAATCTCGTAAGACCACGACACACATAAATACGGCGGGTTTTTCCCTTACGATAACCAAAACACTTTTATAGAAATTCATCGATATTATAATAGTGTCTAAGTACAATACTTATTTAAAATAGTCGAATTTGTTAAATTAATTAAATTCCAGCATATTAGACTCTAAAATTAAAACCGTAAAGGTTCGTAGTGGTTATTTAATCGAAATTGGTTTTTGGATATTGCAAATATCTGATTCCGGTCTCATCGAATCCAACGATAAATTTATAAAAAGAACCAAGTCGTTTAAATAAAATTTCACAATCAGGGAATCAACATTCACAAATGGGAATTCATTCCATATGTTTACTTTATCATAACCGGCCCATCGACATTAATTCGCTTGTAATCATTTCATTTTTCTGAAATTGAAATAATAGTCAGTTCGAGTCGATTTTAATTTCAATAAAACGCGTCAACGTTTTATTCTATCTATTTTAACTTATTTGGCTACTTAATGGAACGGACAATAATAATTGGAAACAATATCTAAAGGAAATAAAAGTCAACACATATAACTTCAATCAATGATTAATAGTCAATATTAAATTCATTTGTAATTCAAAACCGAACTGTTTTCAATAATTGAGTCAAGTTATATTTTTAAATTCAGATTATTTGTTAATCAAAGAAATTATAAAATAATCTATAAACAGTTCATTTAATAATTAATTGAATTATTAATTATGTAATTAATCAAATTTGAATTTACCCATTCGTTTACTTCAAATATTTAAATTTTCATCATAGAAACTACGACAACAATGGTTCAGATGAAAATACTCGTCGACGTGAACTCGACACAAAACTTTCTCAACGATTGGGTTTTAAAATAGAGGAGAATTTGAGTATTAAATTTTATAGATTATTAAATTAAATAATTAAATTCAATTTTACTTTTATAATCAAACACCCAGCCCAAACGAATTCCTACCCAACCCGTGTTAACCAAAACCAAACGTTTCCTTCCTTCTCTTGTTTCTTTATTTTGAAACAAATCAGAACAAGGTTAAAATTTTAGAGGTTATTAACTAAAATAATTTGAATTTTACCTAAGAACAACCATGCCTAAATAATAAACTGGCCCACCTAAATAACTAGGCCCAAACAATTTCTATTTCTTTTTTTTAAACATCCAGGCCCAAAACTACGGCCCAAAAAAAAACAACACAAGGCCGAAAACCTCCCTATTCCTCTTCTTCCCAGATTTCCTTCCTCCTGTTCCTTCATTCGCATATCCTCCTGTACACGAAGGCGTGTACGTGCACACAAACGCTAGCCACCCAAACCCATCGCCGACCATCCTCGCGAGTCGCACTCGACCGCCTCACCAAGTTCCACCACCTAAAACGCCGCCCAAAACACACGTTCGAAATTTCGAACATCGCACCCAAACCTGGAACGATAGCCGCCCACTCCAACGCCTCGCCACAATACCACACACCACCATCGACCGCCTGATTTCACCCTAAGCCTCGCCGCTCCCTCCTCTTCCAATTCCCTCATGTGCGCACAACCATCTCTGTCCCTCGTCGCCACCTTTTCCTCAAACCCGCAACCCAAAACCCTACAACATCTTCCCTTCAACGCCACACACTGCTAGAAAATGCCGTTGCATTTTTCCAAGCTTCACCATCATCCAAGCCACCCCCACAACCAACGACAAGCCATACCACCACCTCGGTCACCGGAAATCGAAAAAAAACAATTTTCGATCATCTTCCTTTATCTCACTAAATACACCACTAAAAATCCCCAATTCACTTTCAAAAATCTAGTTTTTCAAAGACACACACGTTCAAGTAATCTAAAGATTAAATATTGATATTCGAATTTTTCTCATTTCTAAGTAGATTACTGTAAATTGAGCTTTTCTCCTTCAATACTTCATGATATATAACGAACGAATTTTTGAATAATCTACACTTGAAAACAATCAATTTTCCTTTTGGAATCATTATCTAAAACCAACTAGATTGGGAGCTACTGATTTTTTTGAAATTGGAAGATCTCTTTTTCTTCTTCTTCAAAGAACAGAGATGTTTTATAGGTTACTGTGAGTTTACAGGTGTACAACATGATTAACACTCATATATACAGCATATAAACTTGTTAACACATGAATGCCTGGCAAAACAAAGAGTTCATTCAAAATTTACAAGAATACATATGCATACAAAAGTTATAGTAAGTAAAAGGCGTTGTTTTTTACTCACATGATTTTGAAAATGAGACACTGCTTCTTTGTTTTGATTTACTTCCAGAGCTTGAGTGCTTAGTTCCTTTAGGTTTTGAAATGGCAGATTCTTCTTATGTTTTAATGGCAGCACTCTTCTTTTATTTTTTATTTTTTATTTTATGTATGAACAAGGTAAAAAGACACGGCTACATATAAATAGAGAAATAAAGAAGCAGTTCTTCCATATACAGGCTTCCACACTTCACTTGTTTTATTTTTATTTTCTTTTTGGTTTGATTTTGCTGATTTGAATTCATGTGGATTGATTTGATATTTTGTAAGTTGATTTGATTTATTATGGTGATTTGATTTCACGTGTGGCTTGACTTGAAGTTTATCATCATGATGCTTCTTGTATAATATATACATACATATATATAGATATATTATAATTACATACATATCCTCACCATATATACATTTACTTATATATATATATATTTCATCAAAAGTTAGGAGTTTATCATCATGAAGCTTTTACATGTATATATCTATATATAATTTCATATACACTATTTTTACCATAAATACATTTATATATATATACAAATATATATAGATATGCATACATATACAATGTACATATTTATTTTATCATATTTGCATATATACATATTTTCATATACATTACTTCATATGGACATATATACATATATATATATACATATACTTACATATATATTTTTAAACATCATAAAGCTTATATATTATATATACACATATATGGATATTATATCTTAAATTTTAATGGTGGAGTTTATATACATATATCTATAAAATCTATCATATCCAGAAATTTATATTTTAAAATTAAATATTGTTTTAATCAATTTATAGATTCAGATATTTTCAATATTAGAGAAGTTGTTTATTCGACTTCTAAAAATTTATATTTCAATAATCAAAATTAGTTAATCATTTTTTTCTTATATCGAATTTTGTTATTCAAAATTTTATCTAAGTTTATAACCAATAAATTACATTAATAAATCATTAAATTTCGCTTCTAACCATTTTAATTCAAAAATTATATTAAATTTAATAATTAAAATAGTTAAAATTATGGGTCGTTACAATCTCCCCCACTCAAAACTTTTCATCCTCGAAAAGGAACGAAGTAAGAAATCTAGCATACGATATATTTTACTCAAAATAATCAACTTATAAAACATAAGAATCATCAATACAACTATGTGCAACTTATAAATGTAATAATAGGGATGATGGCAAACTACATGCAACCAAACAACATAGCAATCCTAAGCAATCAACAATCATAGCTAGCACCATAGCATACAATCATTTTATTAGAACCCGTATGATATATATATACCATTCGTACGTATAACAATTTCGATCTCTTATTTGAATACGCAACTTTATTTTCCGAACTAGTATTGGTAACCCGACTACTCTAGTGCGGACTTTAATCCGACTTTTTGATTAGAAACTTCCATCCTCCTTGCATAGTAATAAACTATGATAGAGAACTTCATATTCGTATCAAAAATCCGTATCAGTGTTCGTCGTCGAGAATCGAGCGAACAATCCTAAATCGGGCAGGTATGAATTACCTTAAAATCGTGTATTAAAATCTGAATTAAAACTATAAATGCAATTAGAATGGTCTATATACAACTTACATATTTATTCCATTGGTTTCTTAATTACACCAATAGATAATTCGAGTGGTTTTTATATCCAAATTTTAAATGCTTGAAAATTTTTCTTTGTTGAAAATTCTTTTATAATTAAATATTTTTATATCGAAAATACTTTTGATAACTCGATGTTTCCACAAGTTTATCCTCGTTCTTACGGAATCTAGTAATACGTTGATCAGGCGCAAGACTAGAAATCTCTAAGTACTTAGTAAACCAGTTTCAAATCCCAGTGAAAATACTTGAAAAACTTTTAAAAACAGATATGGAAAGTACAATCCAATCACCGAAATCAAATGAACGGGATCGTCATGGAACGCAATCCCTAAGGTCACTCTCTCGCTAAGTTGAGAGGACAGAGCGACGCGGCCCCAGGTGACTTTAGGCAGCCACCGCCCCACGTCTTACGCCATGACATCCAAAACAACCATAGATCGCAGATACACAACGGTTTCGCTTGGATCCCCTAGGTAACATCTGTACCCGTGAGTAATCACTGCTCTATGAATTACGCTATGCCAAACACTCGCATGGATCGTAGTCTACTTAATAGTAACACTGGTGGTTACGTCGCTATCACCCATAGACTCAAGGCAGTCATCTGCCCCTCGAATTACGCCATGTGGACCGCAGATACACAATGGTTTCGCCTGGTTCCTCCAGGAAACATCCGTACCTCAGGACAATCGCTCTACCCAGGCGGATTACGCCGAAAACGACCATAGATCGCAGTTACATAATGGTTTCGCCTGGTTTCCCCAGGAAACATCCGTAACCGTAAGCCTTCACAGCCCTGCGAATTTCGCTATGCAGCCGCGTCATAAGACCATAGGTTATGCTATGGAATTCGAAGGAACTCATGAGTTTGTGTCAGGGTGACCTAAAAAAATCAATAGAATCAATAGAACTTGTCCACAATGTGGCCACAAAGCGGATAATCAAGCAGAAGGTACTTCCCATATCTTCAATTTCAAAATGTATATCATACTATACATAGTACCTTTTCAAATCATCAATTTCGAATATATCATTCTTATATAATTCCATTATATATAAGACCATCGATTTTTAAAATGAGTACCTTTCAAATCAATAGTTTTCGAATTAACTTCATAATTATACAATTCATTTTATATAAGTTCGAAAACTTCCAAATCAATATTTTTATATAGCCAAAGGTTCTCGAAATCAATCACTTTCAAATATCGGTTCAGCTTCAAATTCATATATGATTTCAACAATCATTTTTCAAATTGAATAATATTCAATATTCATATATTTTAAAATTCCAATCATCGGTTTTTTCAAAATTTACTTCAGTTTCATATTTGCATAAAGTCATATCTGTATAAAATCAACTTTCTTTCTAAATCACTTTGTAAGTAACTAAGTTTTAGAACAACAATTTCTTTTCAAAATCAAATATTTTACAAAATCCTTTATACATAACTGACCTTATAATTTTTTTTTTATTATAAATTATTATTTTATTTTTTTCATAAACATTTCTCAAATAAATTCATTATAAAACTTTTTAAAACTAGATTTCATGTTTGTACATAATTAAAATTTTCCTTCAAAATCATTTTGCAAATAAACAAGGGTTCATAAATCAAAATTACTTTTAAAATAAATTCGTAAAATAAATAAGTTTTTTTCTCTCTTCATTATTTAGGAGTATTTCTTAAAACAAAATTTCATTTAAAACATTCCAAAATAAATTCCATACTTAAATAATACAAAATAGGCTTATACAATTTACTTATCAAAATATTTAGCTTTTTAAAACTTGTTCAACTTCCATTAGTTTTTATTTTAAAATTTTCAAAACTAACTTTATATACTTTCCAAAATTCTTAGCTTTGAAAATTGATTCTCAATTTGGAAGTGTTCAACTATTCAGAATAGTCGGAAAAAAATCAAATTCCAATTCAAAATTGGAATCAGCAATCAATCATCTCAACAAGATGCACAATCAATCAATCCCAATGCATAGGGTATAAGCGTTCATAATATCATTCAATCCGAAACTTGAGAATTGATCATTGGGTTCATTTAAAAAAGATATATACGTATATCTTTCGAATATCAAATCATACTTCAGGGATTTGAATCAAATCAATTTCATTAAACAATCGAGTAGCAAAGCTACTAAAGTTTTATTTTCTTTGAAATCATTTTGAAAACTGTTTTGAAGACATTTCTTATTCAAAAAATAATTTCAAATTATACTATTATATTTTTAGAATCTTAAACAAATTTCAAAAACTCCCAGAATCCAACTCTAAAATTTCCAGTTTGAATAACTTTTTGTTTATTTATTAACCATGTCTAGATAAACCATATTTCATATATCACTTTCAAATGGTATCCATTACTCTTTAAAATGATACATGGGGAAATTCAAATATGTACTCACTTCAAAATCCATGTTAAACATGCAGTTGCCAATTGATTAAATATTTTTCAAAACCTAAAATTTTCCAACCATAGTCAAATGCTCAAATCAACAGTCAATAGTCGATGCTCATAAATTGGCCGAGCATGACTTATCAATCAATGAGCGATAATTTGTACATCCATATTAATCAAACAATCAATCAATAAGAGGTAACATCCAATTCAGCATCAACAACCACGAATGATTTTATCGGTTTATAGGGTTCATTCTTTTATATCCTATATAAAACCCAAGTTAAAATCATTTCATTTTTTAATATCAAAATATTTTTATACCACTGACAAATACGCTCTCTCTTATAGGTATATACACTCTGACTGATTCTAGGGTACTACTGACCCTATCTCTAATGAGTAATCCCCACCAAAGCCAAGGTTCTCGCTTAACCTTCAGCTCTGATACCACATGTAACGACCATGGATTTTCGACACTCAAAAATCGACACTAATACGTTCATTGTATAGAGTGTCGAACAATCGAGTGCCGGAAATACCAGATTGTTAAGGTTTAAGAAGAAAGAGATATAAGAAGAAATAGAAATAACAACAACATAGAATCTCACAAACGCAGCGGAACTAAATATAATATACAACAACAAGTTTTTATACAAAGAAAACTGTAACTGTTAATATACATACAAATTATCAGAGTACAACCATCAACATAGAAATCTAGACAGTTATAATAACTTGTCCTCAAAAGTGCTGAATACATAGCCTACAATACACAGCTGAATATAATCAAGTACGTATAATACGTCTCTACCATCCAGCTCGTCTCCTGGACTCCAAAGCATCCTAACCTGAATATGAAATACTCGGTCTGACCCGAGCATTACAATAAAGTAACACCCGAGTCATGCTGGAAACCAGCGTGAGTAAACACGCTTAATTTGAAATACTTAAGTTATCAAAATCCTTCGAAACAAGGGAATCTCGTAAGACCGCGGCACACATAAATACGGTGGGTTTTTCCCTTACGATAACCAAAACACTTTCATAGAAATCCATCGATATTATAATAGTGTCTAAGTACAATACTTATTTAAAATAGTTGAATTTGTTAAATTAATTAAATTCCAGCATATTAGACTCTAAAATTAAAACCGTAAAGGTTCATAGTGGTTATTTGATCAAAAGTGCAGATATTGCAAATATCCAATTCCGGTCTCATCGAATCCAACGATAAATTTATAAAAAGAACTAAGTCGTTTAAATAACAATTTCACAATCAGGGAGTCAACATTCACATATAGGAATTCATACCATATGTTTACTTTATCATGACCGGCCCATCGACATTAATTCACTTGTAATCATTTTATTTTTCTAAAATTGAAATAATGGTCAGTTCGAGTCGATTTTAATTTCAA
The DNA here is from genome assembly GCA_030737815.1 of Allium fistulosum. NCBI lineage: Eukaryota > Viridiplantae > Streptophyta > Magnoliopsida > Asparagales > Amaryllidaceae > Allium > Allium fistulosum. The sequence continues at coordinate 539,443,769 of CM060904.1, forward strand.
TAAAACGCATCAACGTTTTATTCTATCTATTTTAACTTATTTGGCTACTTAATGGCACAGACAATAATAATTGGAAACAATATCCAAAGGAAATAAATGTCAACACATATAACTTCAATCAATGATTAATAGTCAATATTAATTTCATTTATAATTCAAAACCGAACTGTTTTCAACAATTGAGTCAAGTTATATTTTTAAATTTAGATTATTTGTTAATAAAAGAAATTATAAAATAATCTATAAACAGTTCATTTAATAATTGACTGAATTATTAAATCTGTAATTGATCCAATTATAATTTACCCATTCGTTTACTTCAAATATTTAAATTTTCATCGTAGAAACTACGACGACAATGGTTCAGATGAAAATACTTGTCGATGTGAACTCGACACAAAACTTGCTCAACGATTGGGTTTTAAAATGAAGGAGTAATTGAGTATTAAATTTTATAGATTATTAAATTAAATAATTAAATTCAATTTTACTTTTATAATCAAACACCCAGCCCAAATGAATTCCTACCCATCCCGTGTTAACCAAAACCAAACGTTTCCTTCCTTCTCTTGTTTCTTTATTTTGAAACAAATCAAAACAAGGTTAAAATTTTAGAGGTTATTAACTAAAATAATTTGAATTTCCCCTAAGAACAACCCAGCCTAAATAATAAACTGGCCCACCTAAATAACTAGGCCCAAACAATTTCTATTTCTTTTTTTTAAACACCCAGGCCCAAAACTACGGCCCAAAAAAAAACAACACAATGCCGAAAACCTCCCTATTCCTCTTCTTCCCAGATTTCCTTCCTCCTCCTTCATTCGCATATCCTCCTGTACACGAAGGCGAGTACGTGCACACAACCGCTAGCCACTCAAACCCATCGCCGGCCATCCTCGCGAGTCGCACTCGACCACCTCACCAAGTTCCACCACCTAAAACGCCACCCAAAACACACGTTCGAAATTTCGAACTTCACACCCAAACCTGGAACGATAGCCGCCCGCTCCAACGCATCACCACAACACCACACACCAATTCATTATGTACCAAGTAGCTTGATACCATATGCATTGGTTTGACCTTTTCGAAAGCTTTGAACCTATCGACCTTGTCGGAAGGTCTGGGTCGGAAGGTTTACTGCCGTAATAGGCTGAAACATGCTAAAAGTACGATTTCTTGGTTTTTAACTTAAAAAGGATAACTTTTCAACTAACCTTACTTTGTTTGTCAAATTCTCATCGGTTAACAATTACTTTTCAAAAATGTGCTGCCGCTATTTTTAAAATTAAATAATCATTTTATTTTACAAAATGCCCCTTCTCCTTAATTAAATATATAAAACATTTAAGTCTCATACCTTAAATAATTTTATATATTCATCAAAACACTTAGGAAAATTCCCAGAAAATCTATTTTAATATGTTGCCTAATATATAAATTTTCAACCCCAAATAATTATTAATTTAGCCGAAAATAATTTATAACCCAATAAACAAATTCCTTCACTAGAAAATTAATATAAAATCCATATTAATTCTGAAAATTATGAAAATCGAAATCCATCTCTAAAATATCATTTCTGACCTATATTTAAATTTTCAGGGCATTTGGAATTCATTAAATAGGGTTTTCATGTCAAACATATCATAAAACTAACATGAACATATATAATCCAACATTATATATATATATATATATATATATATAATCTTAATCACCGAAACATGACATATACTTTCAAAATCATTTCGGGTCTAACCTTAAAACCAAAAACTAAAAGAAATTAGGATGTAGTAATTATTCACCTTAGTTTTGAGATTATAGATATGAGATTTGATGTTGATTTAGTTGATTATTTCCCTTCCCTTGAATCCTAGCTTTAATCTTCTTCTTAAGAATGATAATGGTAGCCAGCCTTAGTATTTTTAGTTTGAGTAAAATGAAATGAACGTGAGCATTCTATCTCCTAAGGGTTTAGGGTATAAGCTCCACCTATTTCCCATATTGCCCTTCTCATATCCTAACACATTAGCTTAGGTTATTTCATTTTAGTTTGCATATTAATATGGCATGGCTACCCTTAGCTAATCAATTATCAACTTATCAATCTCCACATTATTTGTTTAATTTACCCAATTAGTTATTCTAAATAATGTTATAAAAAAATGCGGTGTTACAGACTCTCCACCTGAAAGGATTTCATCCTCGAAATTACGATAAGGTACACAACAAAGCAATCGAAGGTAAAACATACCATCAAACAAATCAGGGTAAGAGTCTCTAATCCTGCTCTCCGTCTCCCAAGTACGGTCTCTAGCATCATCACTCCACTGAACCTTTACTAACTTGACTGTCTTGTTCCTCAACTTCTTCTCATCTCTAGCCACAATCTGAATCGGCTTTCTAACTATAGTCAAATTCGGTTCTACTACTAAATCTTCTAACACTGTAGGTGCTATGGTAGTCTCCGAGTCTCTAACACATTTCCTAAGATGAGAAACGTGGAAAACATCACGGACTCTAGCCAAACTACTCAGTAACTCAAGCGAGTTTCCCGATCCTCTCAACAATGCGAAAAGGTCCAACGAATCTAGGTGCTAACTTTCCAGACTTTCCAAATCTAATTACACCCTTCATCGGTGAAACCTTAAGAACACATAGTCTCCAACAGAGAATTCCAGGTCTTTCCTTTTTCTATCAGCATAACTTTTCTACCTAGATTGAGCTTCCTTCATCCTAACCCGGACCAACTCAATCTTCTCCGCGGCTTCCTTCACCAAATCTGGACCAAGAACTAATATATCCCTGGTCTCTAACCAATACATGAGAGATTTGCATGGTCTTCCATACAAAACTTCAAATGGTGCCATCCCAATACTAGTCTCATAACTATTGTTATACGAGAACTCGATTAGATGAAGATGGTCCTCCCATGATCCCCCAAAATCCAGTACACAAGCTCTAAACAAATCCTCCAAGACTTTGTTAACTCTTTCCGTTTGCCCATCCGTCTATGGATGGTAAGCGGTACTCATGTTGAGCTTGGTTCCTAATGCTTCCTGTAGACTTTTCCAGAACCCGCTAAACAAAGAATCTCTATCACTGACAATACTACTAGGAATTCCATGCAGTCTAACTACATTCTTCATAAATAACTTCGCTAAAATAGATGTCGTCCTAGTTGACTTTACCAGAATGAAATGGGAATACTTAGTCAATCTATCTACTATGACCCATATGCTTTCATTTCCTCTACTAGACATTGACAACCATCAATAAAATCCATAGAGATGAAATCCCATTTCCACAACGGAACTTCTAACAGTTGAAGTAATCCATTAGGCTTCTGGTGTTTAGCCTTTGCATGTTGGCAATTCAAGCACCGCTTAACACATACACCAATGTCCCATTTCATACCTTCCCAGAAGAAACTTCTCTTCATATCCTGATACATCTTCGTTCCTCCTAGATGGATAGTGAACTTCGAACGATGGCACTCATCCAAAACTTCCTTCCTCATGTCTCCTACATTCGGAACACACAACCTTCCTTTCTTCCTCAACTACCCATTCTGGTCAAGACTGAAATCCTTTAAGTCATCTCTCTCCGTTCCTTCCCTCAACCTTCTAATCCGTTCAACCAAAACCGGATCCTCCTCCTGCTTAGAAGCTATCTTCTCAATCATTACCGGTCGGACTTCTAAACAAGACAACGCAGCACTTCCAGCACTTGAACCTACCTCGGATCTAAACTGCATACTATAAGCTGATAATGCTTCCAAATCTTTCCACTCGGTAATCATAGCTGTAACATCCCGCCTTTTTGTACGTTTTAAGCAAACACACATGCCGACTCAAACCATACAGAAGGGCGGATTGTTATCGGGGAGAATAAGAAAAAACCTAGAAAGAAAAAAACAAAATAGAATCTCGCAACGGAATGACAAAATATAATAATCAAATAACAGTTCATGAAGCTGTATACAAAACATTTGATTATACTTATACAATACAAAATTAGAGTTACACATATCATAAATAAATAAATAATGCAGCGGAACGGTATGAATGCAGTGGAATAAATATAGTAAATAATAGTAGTACAAATCTTCGTTTTCGTCCTCCAGAAATAAGGTCTTCAAATCCTGAAATGCTCAGGCTGACCCGAGCGAATTGAAAAGACAAAACACTCGAGTCAGAACTAAAAGATCTTATGTGAGTTAAATCAATGGAAAATAAATATGAGTGGAACGGCGTCGGAGATGTTTACGGGGTTTGACATCTCCTATCCAGTGTCTAACGTGAGTGCAGTAACTTAAGAGATGTTCGAGATTCACATCTCCTAAGGATCCGTTAAACTATCTACTATGTAGTACAATACGCTATTATAATATGTCTACAGTATGATAAACTATTAAAATAGCGTTAAGGCGTTACATTTTCTCCCTTAACACATTTTATAATGTCAATAGTCTATATAGTACCGTAACTCCCCGTAAACTGGGGCCGCAAGAGGATACCCCATAGGTACGACATAAAACAAACTCGTAGAAGGCGCGCTAGGGTAGGTGACACGACCCAACTAGGCGATGCCAGGGTAGATATACCAATTACACTTCCAGACTGGTGGTAACGCATATTAGCTACTACCGCCCACCTCGGAACACACTCCCAAATCAAAAATCGAGGGAGGCCACCAAATCAATCGCAAAGTCAGAATATAGTATCGAAGGAATATGCCCGATCGGAGGAATGACCTCACTTAGCCCGTCAATTTCTCCAATTTTAGCCACCTTAAGCTAACTCATGGGAGTCAGGTCCACGTATATACCTCATATAGGATCGTCGCCAACCATCCTACTTCATTTTGGAATCTCCACCACGTACACAGTTGTCAAAGTGGTTTTCGGTATTGGCAGAGAGTATGACAATATCTGATCCCGGTCTCTTTAACAACCAATCGCTTATTACACACCGGATGGTTCTTTTACATTTCCAAAATCATTTCATAATTGATATCAAAATATCATATTCAATTCAAATCATATCACTTTCGAAATCATTACTTACTTTCGAAATTATATCACATTGAAATCATAGTTCGAAATTATATTTCCTTTCAAAAGTCGTATTTCCAAAATAGGTTAAACTCTCATTTCAAAATATCATATTAAACCAAATATGCTATTTAGATCCCAACTTAGGTTATAATGTCGCTTAACCACATTCATTTTAAAAATCGAGAATTTGAATATAAACCCATCCATTTTACTTAGTTTGTAATTTAGAAGAAAATAGTTTTAAATAGTTATAAATAGTTAATATAGATTTAAAATAGATTAAATAGCTTTAAAATAGATAAATTAGATTTAAAATAAGTTAAAACAGATTAATTAGTTTAAATAAATTAAATGGTTTAAAATAGGTTAAAATGATTTAATATAATTAATACAGGTTAAATTAGTTTAATACTTTGAAAATCATAATAATTAGAAATTTTGAAATAATAATATATTTTTAAAACAGTTTATATTAAAACATGAATTTGGGATTAATATCAAATTAAACTATTCATTTCATTTCAACGCATTTAGACCATTTTCAATTTCCAAGTCAATAAACCAAATTCCAAACCTTTCAATTTAACATTTAAATAAACCATTGAATTTCATATCGTTTCAATCCATGTTCAAATATCAATTCGGATTACTCCAATTTCAAAATATTTCAAAGTTATTTTCAAAAACTTCAAAAACTTAATTTCGATAGAATTTTGTTTATACTTAAAAGTTTAACTTTAAACTTCCAATTTAATTTCTCAAAGCAATTCCTTTTTAAACCATTTCACATTTCATCATAAACTTGATTTTCCAATAATACTTCAATTTACATAAATCAAATTTTATTTCAAAATATCATTTAATTAAATTCGAAAATTAAGGATTTTAAAATCATTTAATTTAACCAATCCGGAGTCCGTATATAATTCTCTACCCTAGGGTCAAGTGATACAGATATTTATCATTTCAATCCGCAATTTAAAATTTTTACGGTTATATATCATTTCAAACCGCAATCCCGAATTTAATAACAAAGTCCATAAAATCGCTCGAGTCTATCATTTCAACACATAACGATTTTTCCCTAATCTATAGATCGTTCGGGTATGTATGATTTCAACCCATAGTGAACTTGCAGTTTATAACGATATAAAATAAACATCCATTCATCCAATACAACAATCAACATCCATTACAAACATCATCCAAATCAATCAATAAATATCAATATAGAACTGATAATCAATAACATGTATTTAATTAGCAATTTATATTCAATAATAAATTAAACAACAATTTAATTCAAATAAATTCAAATTAACTGAGATGATGATTTAAAATATACCAAACAGTCATAAATAAATTTCTAATCACATTAAAAATTAATTTAACTAACATAAGAAATTTTAGAAGTTGTGAGTAGGTTAAAACACTCACCTTTGAATTTAAATCGAATTTAAATCCAAATTAGGGTCCAAATTCAAACGATCTCATAATTCGTCCAAACCAGCGTCAAAATGTCCGGAATTTCAATACGACCTCAGCGGAAGAAACCGCGCATGAATCCGAGCTCGTATGAAAAAGTTATACTTATTAGAAGTTATACGATTTTAAATTCACAAAAATAATAAAACAAACAAACAAAGAAAAAAAAAACCACGTCAGCTTCTCCATCTTCACGCGCAACTCTACATGTTCGAAACCCTCCATTGCTCAGCCGCCACGCCAGCTGATCGCACGCGTTGCGCCGGAGGCCGCCAACGCCGCCGCCTAGGATTCGCCTCCCCTTGCCGACCACCACGAGCAACCAAATCACAGCCGCCTCCCTTTTAATCGAACCCTATTTTGAATTATTGATGAAGATCCGACCATCGAATCGCTGTTAAACTTGCATGGATGCACTACCCTCGGTCCCCTCTACAAAACGGTACCCTCAATTTGACGATCCGACAAAGTTGATCGCGACTCGATGAATGGCCGTGATTAGTTCTTCAATTTCTGGGCAAACAGTGATTCAAATTGAAAAACAAATTACAGATCTGAGATGCGCTCGTCGAGAGCTTCAAATCGATATATAATTCGATATAGTTTGAGGAGTTTTAATTTTTGGATTTGGTTTTTGATTTGCAATTGAATTGGGAATTTGTCTGTCTGCCACTGAGAAGGAGAAGTGGACAAATGAATTTGTATGTACAGACAAATGAGAATAAGGAGGAGCTAGGGTTTATAACAGGTTATTTATATGTAGGGCTGAAAATCAAAGAATGGATCAAATTTGATTTGGGTTTGAACGATAAACGACCTGAAAAGCCCGTTCGGTCTCCGAAACGAAAATGGGTCATCCCATATATCAAAATAGATGTTTTCAAAAAATTTAAATTCAATGGAACAAGTTTTAAGTCCAAATTCCATCGTATGAAGAAGTTATGTTAAAATCAGCTTTTTTTCAAATTGATTTCTAGGCGTTTCGAGTCCGTATGATTGAACGACAAGTCCGATCGCTACGAAACTTGAAATCCTACAATAATTCACCGTTACGGATCCGATGAAACTAGTTTCGTCGAAATCCGAGTCAGTGACCAAAATGGCTATTTTCACATTAATTAAATAAATAAATATTAAATTAATTAATCACCTTTTTATTCAATACTTATTAACTAGCAGATTTTTATCATTTTTTATTTCTTAAACATTTAAAATAATCCAAAACAAGTTTACACATCAATTCAGTATTTAAAGTTTTACTAATTACAGTGTTCAATTTCAATTGTAATTAAATCCGATTTTATTATAATTTAATTTCAATAAATTGTTTTAATTTGATTCCAACCTTTATATTCAACCAATTATAATTCGATAACATAGTTAACATTTGTTTTACATTTCGTTACATTAATATACTCCAATTTCCATCTTTTATTTGTATTAAATACTATATTTCAATTATATTGGATTTTGTCAATTTTACCCATAAATTATAAATCAAAATCCCAATTAATTATTTTATCTTGGTTTCATTCTTTTTATTACATCAATTATTACCCTATGAATAAAATTTACATTTCTTTTCATTTTGTTACATTCACGAATTTCAGTTATTGTCTTAATCTCATTAATGTAACATAAAATTTCATTTAATTTTAATTGATTTCCCATTTTAATTTAATAGACTAAATAAACAGGTAACACATAATAATTGTTACCCTTTAACTTTTAATCACACTTGTAAGGGTTTATTATTTACAATCAACTATTATAATTACTTACATAATATTGATTTTATTCAATTACCATTATTATACTATTTCATAAATTAATTCCATATTTACATTTGTTTTCATATATTCAATTTATAACCAAGTATAACCTTTACATTATTTCAATTAATTGAACTTCCAAAAACGTTATCAATTTCTTAATTTAACCTTATTCCACTTCATTTTGTTTATTAATTTCCATTAATAAATCACCAATTTCTATTTCTCCCAATATTAAATAACAAAATTTATTAAATCAACAAATTTTTATTATCGAAAATTTATGGGTCGTTATAATAGCCAATACTGCATTTTGATGTTTCTGACTAAGTGCATCCGCCACCTTGTTTCCTTTTTCGGGTGTGTACTCAATTCCAAAATCATAAGCATTAATAAACTCCAACCATCTCCGCTGTCTCATGTTCAGCTCCTTCTGAGAGAACTAGTACTTCAACGACTTATGATCAGTGTAAAGCTCAAATCGCTCTCCCAAAAGATAATGCCTCCACACCTTCAAAGCAAATATAACGGCAGCTAACTCCAAGTCATGCGTTGGATACCTAACTTCATGTGGCTTGAGCTGTCTAGAAGCATAAGCAATCACTTTACCTCTTTGCATCAACACAGATCCCAATTCAGTTCCACACGCATCAATATAAACAACCAAATCTTGATTCCCCTCCGGAACCACTAACACCGGTGCATGGGTCAATAAGTGTTTCAACCTCCGGAATGCTTCCTCACACTTATCAGTCCATACGAACTTCACATCTTTTCGCGTAAGCTTAGTCATCAGTGCAGCTATCCACGAAAAATCCTTTATAAACCTTTGGTAATATCCAGCCAATCCAAGAAAGCTCTTAATCTCGGTCATTGTCTCGGGTCTCTTCCAATTATTCACCGCCTCAATCTTAGTCGAATCTACAGAAAACCCTTTCTATGAGATGGCATGACCAAGGAACTTCACTTCCTTCTTCCAAAAATGACTCTTCGAAAACTTAGCCTTCAACTGATGCTCCCTTAATGTTTCGAGCACAATTCTAAGATGAACTTCATGCTCCTTCTAATTTTTAGAGTATATCAAAATGTCATCTATGAAGACCAACACAAATCTATCCAAGTGCTCTCGGAAAATTCTATTCATCAAATCCACAAAGAATGTCGGCGCATTAGTTAATCTGAATGGCATAACTAACCATTCGTACGATCCATACCTTGTCCTAAACGTCGACAAAGGAATACTATCCTCCACCACTCTAAGCTGATGAAATCCCGTCGCCAAATCCAGCTGAGAGAATACCTTGGCTCCACTTAACTGATCGAACAAATCGTCAATTCTCGGCAATGGATACTTGTTCTTTATCGTCTTCTCATTCAACTTACGATAATCGATACATAGCCTCAACGACCCGTCCGGCTTCTTAGCAAATACAGTGGCAGCCCCTCATCGTGAACTGCTTGGTCGGATAAAACTCTTGCCTTCCAAATCCACCAACTGCACCTTCAACTCTCTTATCTCAGTGGGTGTTATCCTGCTCGGCAGCCTTCCCTTGAATCCTAGCTTTAATCTTCTTCTTGAGAATGATAATGATGGTCGTCCTTAGTATTTTAGTTTGAGTAAAATGAAATAAACGTGAGCATTCCATCTCCTAAGGGTTTAGGGTATAAGCTCCACCTATTTTCGATATTTCCCTTCTCATGTCCTAACACATTAGCTTAGATTATTTCATTTTAGTTTGCACATTAACATGGCACGGCTACCCTTAGCTAATCAGTTATCAACTTATTAATCTCCATATTATTTATTTAATTTACCTAATTAATTATTCTAAATAATGTTATAAAAATATGAGGTGTTACATGGTTGAACAAAAATAATGAATGGCTCCTCGTCCTTATAATTCCTTTGGTATATTCATATAATAATTTTGTAGCTAGATGGTTATGTTAACATGGCAGTTTATTACATAATAAGGCACTGTGATCACATTAAGATATGCTTTATATAATAAGGTATAGTGGTCAGGACTTCAAATGTGTATGCTAAAATCATCAATGTTTCTAGACTTGATTGATCTAAAGTAAATGTTTAATGGTTAATGTGCTTGATGCAACATTAAAAGAAGGGTTGAAAAATGTAACCTTTTCACTTATATACTTTACCTCTCATATTATAATTTTATTCATACATGACGATTGTCTTCATGGCGATCTCTGTGTTTCAAACTGTGGTCACATGGTTTCATGAGCATTCCAACTATAATTTATTCTTTCATCCCCTTGTAGCATACAGTAACAGTTTTACAACAACACTTTAGCAGAGATTCCTTTAATTTATTTTTCAACCATACCTTTGCTTGATAAACTTGTTATTGTTAATATCATGTTTTCTAGTGTTAATATCGTTTTTTCATGTATTGTTGCAGATTAGATTTAAATTGGAAGAGGATTAGCAAAGAAAAGACGTATTTCAACAAATGGCAGCAATTTGGAGATCCTCAAATAGCAAATTGGTTCGAAAATCAAATAAAGTGGAGAATGAAGAGGAAAGACTTAAATTGAAACCTATCAACATCAAAAGCATAAACGAATGGAGAAAGTTTGTGAAGGTGAAAATAAGTCGGATTTTAAGGTAACATTAAGAATTTTTTTTATTCATATGTTGAATGTAAAGCAACATATAACATGTTGATATTAAGCAATATAATAATACATATTTAAGAAATTGAACCACCGATTGCCTGTGTACTATTATTTGTTGTATAGGTTGTATGTAACAATCAAATCAACTTAAGCAAGCTACTTACTAGTGGTCACTGGCCATTGGATTTTAGAGCCAACTATTTTGCCTTGTTTGGCCAAATTATAAGCGTGTTGGAATTTGATTCTACAATCATGATCCATAATTTCAAAATTTTAATCAATTTGATAGGAAATATAACGAGCTGTGCACATTAGGGTTGCTTAAATTCAAAGTACCCACATTTACTCAAGTTTAAGAATATTTGCAATATTCATAATACTTCTAACACCTTCAATATTTTTAGAAACGAAGTGAGAAATATTCAGCCCTTAGGGATAAACAACATCCAGACACATCTGGTCATAGGGGAATGGCTAGATTGATCGAGGACATGGTTAGTTAATTAAGTATAGCATTATTTGATAGTATTTAATACCTATCAATTTATTTATTTAATGTTATTTTAAATTTAGAAAAAAGAAAGTCCAAATCCATCGTCCGTAACTAGAGCTAATGTTTGGATTAAATCTCACGTTAAAAAATGGTGATCCAGTGACCGTGGAAGCTGCAAATACTGTTGTAAGAATTTTTTATTTTGTCGGTATACAAAAAATTTTCTGAAACTACAATATCGTACATTATCTATATGTATTTATTTATATAGGAGGAGATTAGAAAATTTGGTAGCCTATCACAGTCCATCTCATCGTAGAATGTAAACGGAGATGCTCTTGCATATGTATTAGGACAAAATAAATGAGGACAGTTAAGGGCACTGGGAAGGGGTTGCACCTTAACCAAGCTAGCTGTGGCCCAGTCCAGAGATAAATAAGTATCTCGGTGTGAACAACAAATAGCAGAATTGAAGAGTATGGTACAAATGCTGGTGGACCAGAAGGTAAACTTTTAAAAGTAATTTATATCTGTAAAATATAAAATAAGGGATATTTCAGTGTCTTACAAATTCAAGATGTAGTGCTTTCTTTCTGTTTGTAGTGCTTAATTTTGCAGTATAAAGATGTGAAGTGCACTACTAATATGTATTGACTCTTTCAATTTACTTGGGTCATGTTTAGATAATATATTTTGAAAACTCTATGACTATGATTTGATAAAGATTATGGTTTTATTTGGTTTGTGGATTTAGTTTGAGTGTAATACATGTACAATTGTGTACATAGACTCACAATTACTGATTGTTTTTCTATTTGTGATTTAGTTGTGATTGTGTACAGAGACTCACGTGTACAGGTCCAATACAAATGTGAGCTATTTGTGATTTAATTATGCATATCCACTTCAGTGCTCCCAAGGTTAAAGTATCCTAATATTAGTGCTTTGCTACAGGGCAAAGAAAGTTTGAAAGAAGGGAGCACACCTGAACTGGTAAAAATAATAATTATATTACTCAAGAAATAACATTTGGATTTAGTTTGTAAAAACTATATAATTTTTGGGTGAATGATTGTAGAGCAATGACGACATATGTCCGGTATTCAACTGGGATGGAACCTCTGAAGTTGTTGCCGATAGGAGAGTGTTGTCCAAGGACCAAAATGAGGTTTTCAATGGCATTCGTATTGGACCTAACGCTGTGAGCGTACTATAGATTTTGTCGAAAAACTAGATACTTATTTATGGAGGAATACACCTGATATGATAGTATTAGCAAACGCTGAGAAAAAAGGTGGTAGCATGGCCATCTACTTGCATTAAGATGGCGCTGCGATGACACTTGAATGAAGTCAGTACGATAAATTTTACAATTCACTATAATTTTGTAGGTCTTCCATAAATTTAATTTAAAAATATGTCATGTACAATATTTTCACTTAATCACTAAACTCTTGATTTACACTTTTCCTTTTTAGAGTAACAACAACGCCCAAGATGACAAATTCAAGATTTATGGTTGGAATAAGGGTGAGGGGGTAGTTGCCGAAGGAAGAATCCATGCCAGAGATCTAGAACATATTGTTAACGGTATTCCGTTTAGTCCGTCTGCTGTTGTGATTTGGGTGAAGAATGTAATAAATGGAGATGCTTACTTGTGGCGACCCACATTTGATATATCATGCATTAGAGATGCAGTTGGTAGGAAAGTAGCATGGCCAAAATCAAAATTTGAAGTTGATAAAGAAAATCTAAATGGGAATGTAAATTGTGTGACTTCTCCCCTGAGATCCACGCCCATAATCTTGAAGAAACCACGAGAATATGTAAGTAAATATTCTGTAGTTTATACTATGAATTTATTTCCCACGAATCAGTTTTTACACCATTGTCTTCTTCTCCATCTCCATGTTTTACTTTTTTGTTTATTTTGTTTGAAATTGAATTTGAACTTGAATAATTTTGGAGAGTTTATTGCACTGTAGTTATAGTTAGGACTAGAGATGTTTGGTTGAGTTGTTTGTATGGAGAGTAGAGAGAAGCAACTGCCAATTTATATAAGAGACCATGTTCAGTTTTAAGTTGGATTAAATTATTATTAGGATATTTGTGTAATTGATCAATCTTAACATATGATGTTAATATTTTACTTTAACTAATGATATCTGAGCTATTTGATACAGAATTTGAAGGTTATGCTTAAATTGAGCTCAATTTAAACTGCATTGTATACTTTTTTATTTTGAAATGACAACAATTTCAAAATATAATGATTCAGATGTCAGGATGAATCTATGCTATGATAATTTACCAAAATTTAGAAACAATGTCCAACTATTACTGTCTTAACAAGCATTGATAATTTGGATCACAGTATGTGATATCAATTAGCTTACAATTTCAACGATGCTCATAATTCAGTTCAGAATTTTCAAATATGCATTGACTCATGATGGTGCAATAATACATTCAAGCAGTTAAATCAAAAGGACCATAATAAAATGTGTCTCTCACTCTCTCTCTCTGAGTATAAATTGACATCCAATTTTCACACTTTTTCAGTTTTTTAGGGTTTATTTATTTTGTGAGTCAAATCAAATTATTGTATGAAAGTTCCTTGTTGGATCATTTTTTGGGAAATGTGTGCTACATCACATGAAGTGCATATACATTATTTTGTTTGATTTCATGTTTATGTATAGGTTTTTACTTCTAATTTCTATGTTAACTTTATTCTGGATGATGGTTTATTTATTTTGTTTATTCCTTGTTTTTATTTTGGTTTCATTTAATGCATCGGTTTTCTTATTAATTCGGCTCCAGTTCCACTCTTCATGCAATTTTATAGCTTTGTCTGTTCAAGATATAATGCTAAAATTTATAGTTTTTGATGATATTCAATATCATTTATGATTCCACTCTCATTCCTAATCTTTTTGTGAAGTGGCAACATGACTTAAAGTATAAGTGGTTCCTATTTATTGTTGTTTTCAAACTTAAGTATACATGATGAATGATGGAATGCAGACGAGTTCTTTTTTTATCATTTATGATGAATATAATTGTGGTTCTTGTGTGTCGATGTATTTATGTGTATGTATATAAATATCGCATATATATTCAGTATTTATGTGTATGTATATATCTGCATAATAATCTTTTTTTCCAGCCGATTGCAAAGTTGGCAAAATATGTTAAATGCAAGTTGATTGATGTGGGTGAAACGAACGAAGTAGTGGCTGAAGGAACTACCGCTTCAACTGATTTAATAATTATGGTCCATTGTCATCCATTATTACGTGATGCTGTAAAAGTTTGGGTTGAAATTGTGAGAATTCCAAATGCAGAGCTATAGAGACCAACATCAGAGTTGACGTGCATTGAAGATGCCTTTGGCGTTCCCATAGCTTGGCCGATTGCAAAAGTCATTAGGGAAACAAAATGAAAGGTATGCAATTCTATATGTAATTGAAATATTTTGGTCCCTGTCAGTTTATATGTCATATTATTGCTTTTAAATAATTGCCTTTAAATATTCTTAAATAGCCAGTTGCAAAATTTCATCCTTGTCTGTTTAGATGGTCTGTTGCCTTGAAAATTTTCGTACATATAGTACAAGCATCGCGTTTTAAAACAAAATTTAGAATGATGGGCAAATGAGAAAATTGATCGTTTTTCGTGTGCTGTACGATATTTTTGTTTTGTTGAAAACCCAAAATTTAAAATGCCTTTGACTCTGCTCATGGAAAATACATTAATCGTTCATAACAACAACCACCTTTACCTATAACCTTTGGGTACGCATATCATATACATGCTATGTTTTCAGTACCTTATTCATTATTTTCTTTATTGATATTGCTAGGTTTATAGTACACAATGAACGCTAGCATTTCTTCCATTTTGCAAGTGCATTGAACCCGTGATTGGACACGTATGATTTCCTTTTATTTGGCATAAACTAACTACAGACAGCTGAATGCTTGTTTATTTTTCCACACGAAATTTTGATATGCATCGTACACATTTTCAGTTCTGTATCTTCGGTTAACAGAAAACGACAAGCATATGAACAACGCAAAGATGATATTTGATACCACCGGTCAACAGTTTAAGCTTGACCTTAAAATATCAGAGAATGTTTGCAGATAAAGGGTTGCATTGACAGTTGAATAATAGGTGTGGAGAGTACTCAATGTCCATGTTTCATAACTGGCAATTCAGATTATTAATGTTTGACCAGCCACCTGTTCTTTCTTTGTTGTATTGACGTGTATATTATGTGGAGTCGTTATGGAAACTATTATATGTCTGGCATGCCCTTCATATTATCTTATCACTGAACGCATGCCATTTCTATTTGACCTGTTATATTTTGGATGTGTTATGCTGATAATGACTTGCTGCTGATATTTTGGATGAAGTTGCAGATATAGCTTCAGGTACTGTTGCTGATAGATTCTCCATTATCACATGTGCAATATCACATTACACATTTTCAATATCACATTTGGATAAAGTCTCGGTATTGATTATAACTTGAGTCTCATTGTTGATTATTATTTGTCTACGGGTAGATCAATATTACCGAAGAAATGAGCAGCAGCAGCACTACTTGTTTATGGTACTTGTTAGGTAGTTCGGTTGTTTATTGTACTTGCTTAGTTCAGTTGTTTACGGTACTTTAGCTACATCACTATTATGACATACTGTTTATGGTAGTTCGGTTGTGTAAACTTCTCTATGTACGGTTAACTTCTTGTCTTGAGACTACTGTTCGGTTATAAATTAGTTGTGTTTATGTTAGTGCATTTGCTTATGTATTTTATGGTTCTTTCACTGTTTTTATGTTTGAATGTGTATGTGTTTATGTATTTTTTGGTTGTTGAACGTGTTTACCCTTAAATGTGTATGCATTTATGTATTTTGTGGTTGTTGAATGTGTTTATGCTTAAATGTGTGTGTTTATGTATTACGTTATAATATAAGCTATGAACAAATTGAATTGGAGGGTTTATAAGGTAGCAGAGGCGGATGATTTTTAGCGGCGCTCAGAAAAGCTATATAACTATCATGTGGTAAAAACTAAAAGATATGGGGCGAAAAAAAATTGTGCAAAAAATATATATAGTGCCGAAGAAACATCCAAAACATATATGCCAACGTTTAATAAACGTGAGTGTAGGGTTTGGCTATAAGTTGCACCCTCCATTATAACGTTTAGAAAACGTTACCAAAATATTTTATAATAGAACTGTGCCTTTTGGTGGCGTTTAGCAACGCTACAACAAAGATTGTTACTAGCGTTTCAAAAACGTTGCAATAAAAGTATTTATAGTGGTGTTGAAATAAATGCAACTAAAAATCTTATCGCGGTGTTCAATAAAACACTACCGTAAGTTTTGGTTTGTGCGCCACCAAAATAAAATTTCTTGTAGTAAGCGACCTTTTTGCTTCTAACTTTCACAACATTGGTTCACAATTTCTATAACTCTCCAAACCAATTATTTATTATCCCATACACTGAAATATACGTAGAGAACAACAAAAACAAGTTATCCAAAGTTAAATTCATAAATATTTCATTTACACAAGTTAAAATTAAGGGATATCGAAGTGCACTTATAACGGTTATCCTCGCTTGACACTTTCAAACATACTTCAATTCAACCCACAAGGCAACTAAGCATGTAAACACAAAGTCTAGGCCATGCCACATGTTATAGAAGGTAGTAAGAGTGATGTTATACAATATAAAGTTGCTATTTGCATTCAAAGCAAGAGGAGTCCAAAGTTTGTAATTTTAATGAGTTAATGTCGCTTTAGCTTTATATTCGCATGCACATATATACATATAAGAAGTGAGATGTAAAAGGTTTGAATAACTTCCAAATGAAAAAATCATTTTTCTTTCATATTAATGTTCTCCTAAAAAACAAGTGCATGTAAAAAGTTTGAACAAATTCTGACGAGTAAAAAAGCTGTTTATCAATAAAACGATTTTCGGTCACATTATCGGTATTTTTTCAAAGTAACTATTTTTATAAACATTTTCCCAAAACAAGTTCACCATCATTACTTATGATTTAAAATAGAGTTAACAAGGTTATTAAATTAATTTAATCATATTTAATCTAAGATTCAAATATATAAATAATTCAGGTATTTAAATACGAAGTGTCCGAAATTCTAAATCATTACATTCTCCCTCATTTAGAATATTTTGCCCTCTAAATTCCAACACAAGCAATAAAAGGAGACAATAACGGAGTAATACTTAATAGTATTCAAGAATACTAGGGAACAAAGCCACGGTTTGCCTAAGTTCAAAAAACCTCTTATCCTACAAGGACGATAAACAATATATTAAGCGTACTTTATGCTCAACAACCTCAGTTGTTACTTAGTCGACGATTCATGATACCTTATAACAAATAGAAGAGTCATTACCTATACTCCTCATAAGCAAACAAAACATAGTATGCATATACTAAAGCCCATATGGTGTACATGGATCATCCATATGCAATACCTGATCTGATCACTTTCTCGATCACATAAATTTCACTTCCAAACTAGTATAGATCACATGACCTCTCTAGTGCGAACTCTGATCAAGTTACTTGATTAGAAACTTCCGTTTTCCTTACATAGCCATATACTATGAAAAAAATACTTGAGATCATATCAAGAATCCGTATCAAGTGTTCAACGTCAAGAATCGTGTGAAAAGTCCTTGTTCTGACCGGTGTAAATTACCTCAAATGAGATTAGGCTGTTATAACTGTCTAGGCTGATGATAGATTAGTTTACTCTGATTGTTGTATGTATATAAAAGTTTTCTTTCCGATGAAGATCTTTTGAGATATTATATGTTATTGTTCCGTATGTGAGATTCTGATGTTGTGTTCTTCTTTCTTATTCTGTTTCTTTTTTCCCTAACGTTCTATCTTTCTGGCACTTAGGTGCTTGGCACGTAAATACCGTGGATGTATTAGTGTCGACATTCAGGAGTCGAAAAGGTTGTTCGTTACATTTGGTATCAAAGCTGAAGGTTAAGCGAGAACCTTGGCTTTGGTTGGGTATAACTCGTTAAGAGATAGGGTAATGGAATTCATTACTATGAGTTGAGTATATTATATATCTAAGAGTGCATATTTGTTATTGTTATAAAAATGTTTTGTATTATGTTAATTGATTTGCTAAGTGGTTTAAGGATTCTGGCAAATACGTGTTGCCGACGTGAGTGAAAGAGATCTCTAAACAGTTGAATAGGACAAATCGACACAATATTGTTTTTGAAATAGGTAAATGAAATAATTTTACTTAGGATTATATTTTATATATGAAAGAATATTTTCAAAAGTTGATATAGTTATTTATGATGCATTTGTTTGTTAAGAAATGATAATATTTGATTATTATCATTTAATTTTGATTATTT
Source organism: Allium fistulosum (assembly GCA_030737815.1). Classification (NCBI taxonomy): domain Eukaryota; kingdom Viridiplantae; phylum Streptophyta; class Magnoliopsida; order Asparagales; family Amaryllidaceae; genus Allium; species Allium fistulosum. The sequence goes on from CM060904.1 coordinate 539,462,668, forward strand.
GTGTTCAACCAGTTATGAGCAATTTTGCCTTTTCACTGCATTGGTTGGGTAGACAGTAATTGTGGGGACATTGAAACAAACACTTTGTGAATTAAGTTTCACAATTTGACTATAGGGCGTTTGGTGATAATGTTGAGTTAAAATAAAATTTTAAAAAAAGTTGTTTATTATAGTCTTTGAGAAAGATAAGATATTTTAAAAATAAATATTTGTGAAATGATTTTATATAAGAAAGTGGATATATATAAGTATGGTTTATAATATATGGTTATAAATTTAAACCGATAATTTGAGAACTTAAATACTGGTGTTTTGGAAAATATTTTTTTTGAAGGTTGTGAAGAGAAAATAATACCAGTATTATTTGGAAGTATTTATGTATATAAATGTTTTCAAAAGGATTTTAAAGGAAATAGAAAGTATTGAACTCACTTCTATCGCTGGAAAATACTGCTGATGATGACTGTGGCATCATCGGTGTTTGTTTTCAAGTTTCGAAATGGGGGATGCTACCATAGTAGTTTTTCTTCGTAATTATTTTGGAATTTTTTTTTGATTTAAACACCGAAAGTATGATTTGATATACAAAAGTTATAAGTATATATTATTTCAAAATGATTGAAATGAAACCCGGTGTATAGTTCTTAAGTTTTCAGTTAAGTTATATTATGGATGCATGTATCCTATTCATTATGATAGTTTGGTTGTGCATCTTGTTTGATCCATTGATTAGTAGTTTCCAATTAGTAGAATAAAACAGAATTTTCGATGATTTTAGACAGTTAGAAACTTCTGAATTGATATAAGAAGTTAAAGCTAGGTGTTTTTGGGAAATATAAAAGGTTGAGTTGTATATAACTCTTAAATTGAAAGATAGTAAAATTTAAATAAGTTTTAAATTATTGAAAATCTTTGTTAAGTAGAACAATCGATGTTATTGTGCCAGCTAATACATGTATTTACCTTAGTTTTTTAAGAAAAGTAGACTCTAGTCTTGAGTTTGGATACCAGAGTCCAACTCTTCCTAGTTACTTTCTTAGCCCGACGGATAAAGAGGTTGTGGCTTTCGAAATGATTATAATATATGGCTATGTACCCTTAGGATGTAGTGGAGTGATACAAAATATGAAATTAGGTCTTGAAAAGTTTTTGAAATGAAGTTTTGGCTTTTGAAATGATTATAATATTGAGTAATGTTCTATATGGAAAATGAATGTGAATTTAAAATAAAACGTAAATTAGTGTAGTTAAGAAACCAATTGAATGGAGTACGTAAGTTGTACGTAGATCATTTTATTCGCATGACAATTTTTGATCTAGGATCGAGTACATGGATTTCGAGATGATTTACACCGGTCCAAGTTAGGGGTTTTCACTCAGTTCTTGACTACAAACACTTGATATGGATTCTGGATTTGATCCTAAAGTTTTCTATCATAATATATGGCTATGTAAGGAAAATGGAGGTTTCTAGTCGAGGAAACTGATTTGAGTCCGCATTGAGATGTCAAGTGAGATATACTAGTTTAGAAATGAAGTTAATGTGATCGCTCTAGTGATCATATTTGATATTGCGTACGGATGATATATGTATATCATATGGACTTTAATATATTTGTATACTATGTGTGTTGGCTTGTGGAGAGTTTAGGTGATAACTCTTTGAATTGTTCTAAGGTAGCATGAGTGATCGACTGAATAATACCTGAGACTGTTGAGCGTAAGGTAACGCTTGGTGGATTGTTTGTCATCTTTGTACGATCAATAGGTTCCTGAACCTGGGCAAACCATGATCTTTGGTTGCTAGTGATTGGAGTACGTGTAGTATTATTATGTGATTGTTGTGGTTGCTAATGATTGCAATACCATTGGGTATTAATGTGTGATTGTTGCTTTTGTTACTTGCATCGGTATTTCAAGGGTGAAATATTCTAAGGGGGAGAATGTAATGATCCAGAATTTTGAACGCTTAATAATTAAATATCAAAATTATTTAAATATTTAAATCTTGGATTTAATTTAATAAACTTGATTTAATAAGCCTATTTAACTCCTTTTAAATAATGATGATGGCAAACTTTAATTAAAGTGATTAAACTTATTTTAATAACGATTCTTTTTAATAAATATGTGAAATTATCATCCCAGTGCACTGTTTTGGATTTTGACGAAACTAGTGTCATCGAGAAGGGAACATTGAGTTGTTGTGCATAGATGAATTTCATGAAGGTCGGACGTGTTGTATGATCGTACGAGTTCGAAACGCATAATGATTAAAATGAGAAATTAAATAATATAATTTTATTACATAAACACCACCCTATCTCTTTCTTTCTCACTCTTCTCGCTTTTCCCCTCATTTTCTTTTTATTATTTGCGTGTAACGAAATAAAGTGAGCCTCCACCTTCCCTTGATTTTTCCCGGAGCTAGAGGCCACGAAAATTAACGATTTTCGATCTGTTGGCTTCGTGAGAGTGAGATCTCCTAATCTATTATGTTGTTTGGTGTGCGACATGACTTACGGTTGGTCGATTTGTACTAGCCGAAGCAAGGGTTTACAACTGCTAGTCGATGGAGGAGGTTTTAGGCAAGGACGATGGCGGTGTTGGACTTCTTGAGTGAAGGCGAGCTTGGGGTAGTCAATTGAGGTGGTGCGGCTGTTTGGAGAGGGTCGCGAAAATTGCTTGTCATATATAGGAGTGTTAGGTCAGGTTTCGATCTAGGGTGTCGAGCATCACTTGGTTGGGTGGGATGTAAAGCACTTGCGGTGAGAAGTTTGTCGATGGTGGTATTGCTTGGATTTGTGGAGTATCGCAAGAGGAAAGAGGAAAGAGAGGATCAGCCGAGTTGGGTGTTTGTGGGCAGGTGATACACTGTGCGTACGAGGTCCAATTGAGACGTCGTCTTCCTCATTGCACTCGTAGCGAGATCCTCTACATCTTGAATTGGTTTGGGCTTGGACAAATTTACTAACCATTTGATTTGTATATTGTTGTGATATAATGTTTGTTATGCAAAAAATAAATTCAAAATAGATAACGATGTAAGTTATTATTTTTGGACCTTGTTTTGCTTTGGAAAGCAAGTGACAGCAGTGTTTGTAGTATCATCATTTTTAACTCTCTAAAACATGTATTGTAGCTAGACTTGTTTACATGCTTGATATTGTTTTTTGATAGAAGTTGGATATTGTTTGTGAATGGTTGAAGCAAAATTGCCGTTAAAATGTACTTTGAAAATCCCTTGTATTTAAGACTTGTTAAATTGGTTAAATGTGATTATGATATAGGAATATATATAGGGTTTTCTATACAAATGTTTTTAGTGTGTTTGACTAAAGAAATTGATTTGGAAAGTTATTGAAATTATGAAACAAAGTGGTGTTGAAAATCTTGGTTTTTAGTAAAGTAAAAAAGAGCCGTTACTTTAGACATTTTTCCCAAATCTTTTTAGAAGGATTCTGTGAAAAGTTATTAAAAATTAAATAAGAAGTTTAAAGTTCACATATATTTTATAATTATTTCTGAATGTCAAAGGAAAGGGTTCTAAATTATAAAATATGCTTTTATGGTTTTTAAATAGGTATAAATTAAAGTATTTTGAAGCATTATTTTAAACCATATTTTAAATTTAAGTATGTATGGTTTTAAAAAAGTTAGTAATTATTTTATTTAAGGATTTGGAGCTTATGTAATATGAATTACATTTTAAAGAGGGTTTTAGTAAATACATTAGTGGGAAAAAGTAAATTAAACCTTTTGTAAAGTAATAAATGAAAATTGGAATTTTAACACCTTTTGTTAAAATAAGTGGTTTTGTGAAGTTACGCGAAAGTACATTAATTTGTTAAATTAATATAGAGATAAGTAATTATGATTGGGATTGTAATCGTGACTTTAATGAGGAATACTTTAAAGTAATAATTAGAGAAATGGTTTTTGGTTTGTGGTGGCATTATTTGAGTAACAATTGTCTTAAACCAATATAAAAGTAATTTTATCTTTAAAGAGAATTTTAAAAACAATGATTAAGTGAAGTGTTTTGGGTTTGTAGTAAGCAGTGTTTTAGTAACATTTGTTTTTGAACCCTTGAATTATGATTTAAAGTGCAAAAATATAATTAAATGATTTTGGAAAGTACTTAGATCTTTAATAATGCAATTTTCAAGATAATAACATGTCTGAAAACTTTGGAAAAAGATAGAAAATTATAGGTTTTAAAGTATAAAAGAGAGAAAGGTTTATAGTAACAATGTTAAGTGACATTTGTTTTTAAACTCTTTGACTAGTTTAAAGTAAGTAAAACTTGTTATTGATTTGTGAATGTAATTATACCATTGAAATAAAAAGTGGAGTTTTTAATTAATGAAAGAAGTTTTATTAGAAAAAAATGACTTTTACTAATAAAAGAGGTTTAAGTAATAAAGAATTAATTAAATAAAAAAGGAATTAGATGTCGTTTATATGACTTGATCCCGCTTGTGTATGTAGATCATGCTTTGGGTGTTACTTGCTTATGGGAAGTATACAAAACTTAGATTCCCTTGTGTGATCATTCTCGTTTTTGTTGAAATTAACCAAAAATCTGGAAATATCTAGAAGAAATAAAAGAATTATATACAATAGTTATCTTCGGTGATGCTACATATAAACTCATTGTGTTCTTCTAGGACAAATGATAAGGAAATCCGTCTGCTTAAACAGTTAAGAGATGGTCTCTACTCTTATGTATTGTCTATTTATTTCCAAAAGAACCGGAGTTGAGTTTACTGAAAATCCGTCGATTGATTTTGGAGTGCCACGTAAGCGGAGGAGTGTACTTATATGAGATGACTTGAAACCGTACCACTTCAAAATAATATACGTGTTTTATTCTTTGGGAGAGGTTTGTGATTGGTTCGAGATGTCGGAATCTATGTGGAGATTCGAAATCTATTTGAGATGCTCGAACACATATAGTTGTTCAAGATCTATTCAGGATATAGGAATCCATATGCGGTTTCGAGATCTGTTCGAGTTAAGGGCATTGTCTCAAGATCTATTCGAGCGGTGACTCATGTGCTGGAATGTCGGATGTAGCCTCACCAGCGGAGATGACTAAAACCAGAGATATGATGCATAGTTAAGGAGTTTTGCTAACCGGATGCCAAACATAATCAGATAAATATGGAAACCAATCTATAACCGAGATATATTGTTCAACCGCGCAAACCACCAAATGCAAAAGCTAACCAGATGCTAAATCTAATCCGGCTATGGATGCAAAAGCTAATTGAATGCCAAGCCTAGTTTGGTATGTATAGATGCAAAAGCTAACCGAATGCCAAACCTAATCAGGTACATATGGAAACCAATCTATAACCGAGATATACTGTTTAACCAAGCGAACCACTAAATGCGAAAGCTAATCAGACGCCAAACCTTATCAGGTACATATGGATGCAAAAGCTAACCCCATGTCAAACCTAACAAGTACGTATAGATGCAAAAGCTAACCAGATGCTAAACCTAATCGGGTACATATAGAAACCAATATATAACCAAGATATATTGTTTAACCGAGCAAACCACCAAATGCAAAAGCTAATCGGATGCCAAACCTAATATGGTATGTATGGATGCAAAAGCCAACTAAATGCCAAACCAAATCGGGACGTATCAATACAAAAGATAATTTGATGCCAAACTTACTCGGGTACATATGGAAACCAATATATAACTGAAATATATTGTTTAACCGAGAAAACCACCAAATGCAAAAGCTAACCGGATGCCAAATATAATCGGGTACATATGGATGTAAAAGCTAACCACATGCCAAACCTAATTGGGTAAATATGAAAACCAAGCTATAACTAAGATATATTGTTTAACCGAGCAAACCACTAAATGCAAGATCTACCCAGATGCCAAACCTAATCAGGTACGTATGGATGCAAAGCTAACCGAACGCCAAACCCAATAGGATATATATATATGAAAAAACTAACCAGATGTAAAACCTAATTGTTACATGTGGAAACCAATCTATAGATATTATTTAACCAACCAAACGACCAAATGCAAAAGCTGACCGGATGTCAAACCTAATTGGGTGCGTATGGATGCAAAAGCTATCCGAATACCAAACCTAATCGGGTATGTATAGATGCAAAAGCTAACCGGATTCCAAACGTAATCGGATACATATGGTAACCAATCTATAACCGAGATACATTGTTTAACCGATCTATAACCGAGATACATTATTTAATCGGGTACATATGGAAACGTAATCTATTCGATGGGACTAAGCTGACAAGAGACCAATAACTATGCATAAGTTCATAAACCTAATTGTTTATCATCTTCTGAAAAAATGATACTAATAGTATCCAGAAACCGATACCATATTTTGTTATACCTGAAATCGATATTAATAGACTGCAAAAACTGATACCACATTTTGTTATACTTGAAACTAATAATAATATGATGCAAAAATCAATACCATACTTTGTAATACCTTAGCATGCAAAAACTGATTCCACATTTTGTTACACATGAAACTAATACTAATTGTATGCAAAAACTGATACTAAAGAACTAATATTAAATAAACTAAGCAACATCAGCACATAATAACTCACCGCTTGCCAGATACACTATAAAATTATATTACAAAATGGACAAATAATACTACCATAAACTTATAACTGACTTAATAAAGAGAAAATCAACATACAAATATTGAAAGTAATGATTCAAAATAACCTACAAACAAATATTAAAACCGATACTGGTTATACTACTAAACTGATACTGAAACTACAAATGATATTACATACCTAAGTTCAATTATAAAGAGCAAATCAATTTCAAATTAAAAATATGCAAAAACAAATATACCTTTATAACCAGATTTAATTACAAAAAATTGCCAAAAAAGTCATGCAACAAAGTATAAATCTCAACAAATTCATAACATAAAAAACAAATCATATCTTCTTAGTAGCTTAACAATTATGCTTATTGTGACCAATTTGCTTGCACATACCGCATCTATTTTACTTATTTTGAAAATATGCAAGTCCTCCTTTGCGTTTAATAGAAGGCCTACTAGCACCACGTTTCTCCTTAGGTGGCTTAATAACATCTTCAATGCTAGAAACAACAATAGGATTATCAAAACTCGGAAAAGGATTTATAACATTAGCATAAGAAGAACAACAAGCATCAACAATGAAATAATACTCAACAAAATCATAAACAGACAATTTTGATTTGCTCATGCACTTAATAGTACGCGCACAAGGAAATCCTTTACTTTCCGTTGTTGCAACAACAAATCCATTAACTTAATAGTAATAGGTAAGGGTTGTTAATTCAAAATCCAACTATTAAAACTTTCAGCAACTTTTGAACTATATTTATTTGTATGTCTGTCAACCCACACACAACAGTAGGCAAGGCTTGTTCATTTAACTATGCCTGTCAACCTACACACAACAATACAATTCATTAAATATCCTTGTAGGTTCATTATACGTTTATTTATAAGTTTGTGCCTATATATTTATTTATATGTGCATATATATGTATATTGTCATGCATGTGTGATTTTTGAAATATTGTGTTCTTTTCCCTAAGGTTTTAAAGATATACTCTTTAAAATTTTAAAATGTTGGTTAAATAACCGTTAAAAAATTTGTTAATTTTTTTGTTTCATAAATTAGTGCTTCATGATCAATTTTTATGACCAGTTTCCAACTTTCCATTACCTGTATTCCGTTAGTATAATTTAAGCTGATTGTATTATCTTCTCTGTCATGGTAGGAAGGTGGTAGGGTTCCACTGTCAACCGTATCAGTTGTGTCTAGCTTCAGGCATAAGCCAAAAGAAGACAATATGGTAGTTTCATGTTTGTTATCCATCCTAAATCAGTTTGATTTTACATGCCTACGTACGGTACGTAAAAAAAATCAATTATTCATTGATTTAAATCCTTTAGTCGATGTAATGCAAATTATTTCATGCTCAGTTAGCATTATGTACATATAGTTTACATACATTTATTTCCTCTGTTGGATCTAGTTTGACGGTTAGCTTAAATGTTCCAATATTTGTGCATGTAAGCTAAGATAGTTTGGTAATGTGCCGTGGTATAACTTGTATCAACTACTAATTTTTTAAACCATAATTCATGTATTTGTTATGGACTTGCACACAAGAGAGTAAAATTTCAAGAATTGTAGTGTTTTGTGGGTTGGCAAACATATCTGGACAATTTATTATTTGTGTATATATCAGTGACAAGTAAGTTTGTTTGACTATGTGTGTTTGTATGTATAGATACATGCAGACACATATAGGAATATGTATCTACACACCTATGTATATTATATTATATATGTCCATTTTCGTGTATGTGTGATTTTTTAAATATTGTGTACTTTTCTGTAAGTTACTAATGATATACACTCTATTAACCCGCCTTTGAGTCAAAACAGATTTCAACTGGACTTAGAAGATTGAGAAAAGAATGAAATGATCCATGAACTTGAAAGTACACTTAGAAGAGGTAGAGTAACAACTTAGAGAAATTTCAACTGAATTGAAGCTAAGTATATAGCTCGGTACTAAGGTCCTCATTCCAATTTCTAAACTCCATACATCTCCTATACCACTCCGACTACTCGTGACCAAGTAGGTTTTCTGATTTGGATGAGCAGTTACATGGATCGACGAGAAGAAAGAAAAGAACACAACTATCGGAAAGATCACTAGAATCAACCCAAAGTCAATGGAAATGAGGCATAAATGTACTTATGTATGAAGGAGTCTTAAGTAAAGAACGCACATAACTTTGAGTCAAACAACAGTTCAACGTGAATGATTCATCTATCAAAATAATAAAATATAAACTCACCAAGTATGTGTAATATGTATGATTATCAAACTCATACCTGGCCCTGTAAGGGAATTCATGAGACACGCATACAGCAGTGTGCTAAGTTATGTGCTAAGATATTATACAGTTTATACATAGGCATTTTATTGTGAACATACTATTGTCTCATATGTTTTTTTTACCATATTATATTATAGTTTGTTTACGTGCTACATGGTATACGATAGGGTAGGTGATTCCAATTAATTTTAAAACAAACCTTCTAGCGCAAGATGATGATCATGTTACAGGCACATGACATGGAGGGGCATTTCATTTGGGTAACAGGATCAAGTGTGGGTTCTTATAATTAATGCATTCATGCATGCATATACATGCATAAGGAGAGTATATATTATTTTGGATAGATGAATCATCCATCCTAAATTGTTGCCAACCCCAAAGTTACTTGTGTGTCACTTTCTTATTTTTCTAATCACGCTGAAAAAGGATATACAAAATGTAATGGCTACTATACGACCGGCTGTCCACAACTATTTTCAATGGTGTTGCAAAGAATCTATCTTTTTCCTCTAAGTGTAAGGGCTACTATGGAATGAAATGAACAAGCTGGATTACAATACCTTACCATGTTTCATGCTCAACTAAACCATCATCTTTGGTCTGGAAATTATGGAACGATTGCCTGTGATAACATAAATGATGTAAATAGCAATTATAGCATTTCATGCGAAAGAAGTAAATGCACAATTATACTGAATCAAAGCAAAAAAAAAAAGTGTTATAACATGTGATGTGAAGTTGACTCTTACCCAAAATATGGTTAAATCTTGATATAATTTGACATCAATGCTTCAATGGCACAAGACTTGTACTGGCTCATTCTTTGCTACTGATACAAGAATAAATAACATGTTTACTGCATTGTAGAAAAGAAGCTTGGATATTGTCTACTCTAATATCAAACCAAGTGAAGGAAAAATAGTTCAACATGTAAGCAATTTTGTAAGAAAAAGACAAAGTGGTTTTGACAGCAGGTGAAAAACAAAAGATGTATTTTGGTATAGTTTTAAGTTTATCTATTATTTAGGCATCAGTAGTGCTAGTTTTACTTGTGGGTTCATGGCTACCTTAGTGGCTTGAGTTTGGAAGCAGTTTGGTATTTCTTTTCTTACTTAAAGCTTATTGAATGTAATCGAGTTAATAAGTCAAATACAATGTAGTTCCTTTATGCTTATTGTTGAATCTCTCGTACCGTCCTTTTTATACCAAATTGTAATATATTTTATATAAGAGGAACTACAATTTTATTATAAAATTTGATTACAAATTTTTGCTTGATTGCTTCTTCTAACTTCATTGCAAAGTTTTTCTTCTGCTTTTTTCTTCTATTTTTTTCTTATTCTTTCCGTATACTTCTTTCAATAGATTCCATAAATCTTGTGTGGCACTTTTTCCAAAAATCAAGGTAGTTAAGGCGCAAAAAGACACCAAACTTGCACCTTGGCTTTTTCGCACATTGAGCCTTTTCATACAACTGTGTATTTTTCTATTCTAAAAAAATGCACTATATATTATCATTAGAATTTAGAAATGATAATTTTACTGTTAAAATGTTTATAACCAACTATTTTACAAATAAGAAAGCGCTATGTACGAAGTCATAACTGATAAACAGTATAAAATTCAAATCTACAACACCGAAAACATATAAAGTACACCAAAAAACTATAAACCATACAAACGTTCAAGTTCACCAGAAGGTGCTTTCAGGTGCCTAGGAGCTTTAACGCCTCAGTAAAAAGCGCACTTTTTCAACACCTTGAGTATATCACACATTAGATTCCATAAAAGCGCAAACCCTACGTTCGTGCCTTAGGCACTCGCTTTATAACACTACTAAAGATATGGTTTGACACTACGTTATCAATGTCATCATTCATTGCAACAAGATCACAACAATTATTTCATTGTAATTTCGCACATGTTTTTATTTTCATTTGTAACATATAATCCAGATCATTAGATCATCATAGTCGTTTTCGAAGATCAACTCCTCTCTTTTATTATTCCATTCTTCACAATTTTCTTCCGTAAGAACAAACGACGAACGAAATAAAAATCATATGATTTCGACCTCGCTTTGATACCAATATTAACAAGCTTGCAAGAAAAGGACCAAGTGATTTTGATAACAAGTGAAAAAAATATGAGAGATTTGGATTTCATATGAGAAGACTAGAATTCTATTACAACTCTTAATTACAAACTTTTACTTTCAATTTTTGCTTGAATGCTTCTTACCTCATTACAAAATCACTCATTGAACTCTCTTTACCAATATTAATATTGCTCAAAATAATTTCTGTTACCCAAAATAATTAACTTGGCCCAAAATCAAGTTTATTTACAAGACAACGCCTGTATTCCTACCGTTCACAACAAAGTTGAATAATATATTTCACTAGTAAACTGAAGCTAAGTAAAAGATGAATTATAATGATTTTTTAGAAGAAAAAATTGGCAATCTGAAAAATATAATCTAATTAATATACCTTCCAATGCTTCTTGCAGAACTATATACATGCAATTTGCAAATATAATGCTTATTCAGGGATTTGCACACTTCCAAATCTGATGGTAAACTAAATAAAAAGACAACAAATAAGAAAAGGAAGGAAGAAAGAAGGGGGGCAAACTTTAACTTTGATTTCAACAACAAAGAATTGGTTATTTGGATCTGAAAACACATCAGTGAAAACGTGGGTTTGCCAGATTTGTAGTTAAGAGCATATATCAACAGCAAAAGTATGAAGTGCATAGGCCTACATAATGGAATATGAAATGAATATAAAATTTCACGAAAACAAAAGTAGAGAAAAGAAAATATATTAATGACATTTTTACCCTTATTGTAATTAGACGGAAATGCATATGAATGTTCGTTTTCTTTTATTTTTCATCTTTTTCTTCCACTGTAAACAATTATCTTCCACTGTCAACAATTCTTTTTTTTTCGCTTTCACGTGTCGATCTTCTATGGAAACTGTTAGGGAATTGGATTAACTTAGTTAGGGAGCAACGTGGATTATAGTATACAAAGTTAGGCGGCAACATGGTCTTCACACAAACAACGTCCAGCCCTAACTTGGTTTGCTTGATAACAACGCTTTCTTTTTTTAATCAGCGGCCGCATTTGCAAATTTTGGATTTCACTTTTTTTTGACATGGATTAATTGAAGCGAGCAAGCCAAGATGAATTAATTTAACAAATGATAGCAAAATTAAATAGTAATTACCGTGACACTGGTTGGATCTATGCTCGCCCTCTATTGAAGCTTGGTTTTTTTTGCTGAAGTGAAGAGAAGAGAAAGAGAAAGAAAATGTCAGCGACAGAAAAAACGAAGGGTAGTTTTGGTAGATAAAGGGTAAGAACGGTAAAAAGTGGAGTGTGACTTTTTATTTTGAAATGGGTGGGTGGGAAAGACAAAAAATGGGGGGAGAATAGAATTGGCCTTTAATGTAATTACCTTGATTTTCATTTCCGCTTACAAATAAATGGCTCTGAATTATTGATACGTTAAGTGTCGAAGAACATATATAAGTATAAAGTCCACAAAATTTTGCGATTTTATTTCATCAAGAAACTGGTTGGGCAGAATTTGGGTAATCAATTTAATACTGTAAAGGAAGGCATTAGGTTAAGGATAACTTACAGTTAGTTGTAGGCATGTATCCTACCCATGATCTTCATCACCATGAAATTCATCAAACACAGACATAGATTGTTTACCATTAGTATGCAATGTAATGCATCGCGTAATCTTTGCCCAATCTCCAAAGAAACGAAAAGAAAAATCAAGGTATGCTGGATCATATGCAACAAGCGGAATCTGAAACTCGAAAAGGAAAAAGAAAAGAAAATTAGCAAACAGATTGAACAACTAGATGATACCACGTAAGTTTCCAATATTACCATTGTTACTATTTAGTATTGTAACAATTCAATTGGCCACTAGATTGAACTACTAGATGGAACATTCAATTGGCCATATCTTAAGCGACAATTTATACATTAAATACCACAGCGGTTTTGATCATGAACTCATTCATCAACAAATAAAGATCTTAGAGCTATTAAACTAAACCATTACTTTGGATCACCAAATCATTTGTTTTAGAAGTTTAACTTGATTTATGGATGAATCCCTACCATGGAATCAATAAAGACTAGACACTCTCTTCTTTGTTATTTGGGCATTACAAGTAACATAGAAGTAAATAAACCAGGAAACCAATAACCTGTGCAGTGGACATTCTAAATGATTATTATACAATGTGTAATCATTGACAGATTAATGGATGATATGTAGAGTTCACAAGATATCCAGTTGCGAGAGAGTGCTTTGCAGCTTATTCGGCGACTTCATTTGATTAAAGATTAGTATGGTTCCTGTGTTTCAAGTGCTAACAAAATAGATTACAGCATAGCTTGAGAGAAATCAAAGAGGTACTAATGAAATAAAATGTTAATTCGGTCCAGAAAAAATAGTTTCATTACAAGTTTATTAGAATGTTATTCTAGTATAATGTTATTTTTTCTATAAAGAAGGACAAAAAATGTTTATATTGTGTAAAGTGGTTAGTAGATCAAATAAGATTGTGTGATTGCCAGCAGTTATAGAAGGGTTAATTATTCAGGGAGTTATACATAGAATTTCAAAATACCTGACAAACATCACTGGAATCAGCTGGAATAAGTACAGCATGCTCCTTTCTAACTGAAAATGTAAAATTCATTAACCAGGATCATTGATCCCAGTTCAGATCGAGCAAAAATTCTTCTATTCTTTTCCAGCTCCATTTTCTTTAAATTATTCAGCTATTCACTTTCTTATCAGCATGAGAAAGTGTAAAGCCCCTAAACTTGGATTATAGGATTACAATAACAAATTTGTGTGTACATTGCTAAATTCATAATTATGCTCCTACCTACCTTTAGTTGCACAACATGTTTTCCTTCCTAATCCGCGTTCTTGCAAGAATATTTATATCAAGAAATGCCAGTAAACAACGATATCTATGCAAAGTTCTCTTGGTTATTCAACAAATCAACAAAAGAAAGGGAAGAATTTGGTTCAGGATGAGTTAGCCAATGCCGGGCACAAACATGCAAGTGTATGACTTCAATTTCAAAAAAAAAATGAAGCTATCACATGGCAGTAGGAAATCACAGTACCAAAAATTCAGACAAAGAAGGTAGCATTAGTAAGGCTGCGTTTTTTTATTTAACAAGAAGGTTAACAAGAAGGTCTGAACCCAAGTTCTGATTTATAATGTTTTTTTTTCTTTTCTAAAAATGCTGAACATAAACAAACAAGTGATTAACTGTTCTAAATCAAAACATTATTTCAGATTTTGTTGGAAAATAAAAGAAAACTAATTGTTGCACGTTGACAATTTTTTCCTTCTAGTGTTAGTCGGTTATTTTCGATCTAGAGGTCAAATTTGATATTTTATTGATTAAATCAAACCTTTTACTTTATTTAGATTTTCATTATGTGTAAAATCTATCTGTTTTGGTTTGATTTGAAACTTAGTGCACCTTATTTTTATCTCACCATGACAGGATAAAATATTATAAGTAACTCCTTTGAGTTTTTATTTTCAAAACAACCAAATGCATAGCTGTATTAAGCATACAGGTTGGATGTTGATGGGAAAAATTTAAATATGCTTGATTGTTTTTAAAACATAAAAAATGATGTAGATTTGTAAATAAAAAACCAATGTTATTATAGCCAACAAAATTATATTATTTTTACAATGTTATTAATTAAAAGAGATAAAAAGAATACATTTTATAATTTTGGCAAACTTGTTTGGATTGTCATGAACTTGAGAAAAACTCTATTTATTTAGATCTTCTTGAATAGATGTTCACAAATCCAATCAGTGATAAGATATTGGTAACTTGAATGCATGATCGGGGAGCCTAATGTTTTCATTTGGAAGCAAGAAGGTAAATGAGGTTGTGTATTTATTATTGCAAATGGAAATAATGCTTGTACTTTTACATTCTTATACTCTTTTAGCTGATGTGAGCTATGAGCAAAAATGTATCAAAATATATCATCGATTAATTGTTTCTTTACCACTCTTTTGTAAATATTTGTCTCTTATGCTTTCAAGTTACTATTTTGTAAACCAGCTTTCAAATTATTATTATTTTTAAAAAACCAATAATCTCATATTTATCTTTTTTAAGTTTGCATTGCTTATTTTAATAGGGTTAATTACTCGAGTATAATAGTTATATTTTATTTCCAATTTAATGATTTTTTTCTCCATTTGTTTCGGCATTCAAGAAAGAAAACATGAACCTCAAAGAATAGAGGTGAAAATAATCAAAAAAAGAAGTATAAAAGAATTATTGGTTTGCACATGCAATGAGTATAAAATGTAATTCTTTTGTACTTCTTTTGATTCTTTTCATGTTTATTCCTTAAGGGTCATGTTTCATTTGTAGGATGCTGGAACGAATTAAGAAAAAAATCATTAAAATAAACATAAAATATAAAGATTTTGCTCGAGTAATTATCCGTGTTAGAATAAAAGCAGTGCAAATTTAAAAAAGATATATATAAAATTACTGGTTTCCAAAAGGTAAAAATAGTAATTTGAAAGCTGGTTTTCAAAAGAGTAACTTAAAAGCATAAAGACAAAATTCTACAAAATAGTTGTAAAGAAACAATTAATTACTGATATATTTTGGTACATTTTTTTCTCACAGCTCACATTAGCTATTGGTTAAAAGAGCATAAACATGTATTATTTCCATTTCCAATAGTATAAAATAAAGTTAAACAAAAAAATGGAATGATAAAATTACGAATGTTTTCAAGTTATTGGTTCTATACATGTGTATGACTCCTACCTAAAAAAAGGTATGAAGCTATTACATGGCACTACGAAATCATTTTTTTCCGAAAATTCAAACAAAGTGTTGAGATGTTTTGCACTGTGTACGGATAATTTGTTGAGGTGTCTCGCATTATGTATGCGTAATGGACGCACATTAAAAAAAAATCTCACATCATCAAAAATACTGAAGGTGAAGTAATATAAATGAGTTTGGTCTCATGTAACAGAAGGAGATTCCTTTCGTTAAAAGATGTTAACCAAACTATACATTGTTCCATAAAAGGATGTGCAGACAGATTAAGAAACTTCAACACAAGGTAGTATTAGTAAAATAAAGAGGCTTGAATAGAAATCGAAATTAAAAACTGAAAATTAATCATCCAAAACCCTAGAGCTCAAGATCTGAATTTGAATTTTAGCATTAAAATGCTCATGTTATCTACTGATGGTGATGACAATGGTGAACAGACAAGAAATAAAGGAGGAGAATACTGGGCCAAGGTGGTTCTAAGATAAGCAAAAACAAGCCATAGATATAGCATGCCATTAGAAGAGTAAAACTAAGCATTGGTACTGATTACAGACTGTTCACATATGTTTCCACAGATTTTGAAACTTAGTACCAAATTTGCAACGCGATACAGACAACGCCAAAAGGGCAAAAGCTACTTATTGTTCAGAAATATTATAAGAAACTTATGAAATGCTTTTATGGATTATCAATTGTAAACGTTGAGTTTATACCTAAACCATTTAGGCTTGTCAATGATGTAATTTTATTCAACAGCAATACATTGGCTTGTTACATTGCCACTTTTTAATGGAAATCACTGGACTATTTGGCCAAAAACCATCAAAAAGTTCCAATATGTGTCATAATATATCTTATCTTCGATTGAACAAACCAAACCAGTAATATACTAATTTGGTGATACATAATCCATAAAAGGAACATCATGTAATTCAATATCAAAATGAAATCAGAAGACAGAACGAAACTAAGGTAAAGAAACATAACATGGCTGAAGTGGAACAAAATGTAAGCTTCATTGCTAATATCACCTCTACATCCATCCCACCCAATACTAACAAACACACCACCAAGAAAATAAAAACATGAATAAAAGATTAAAAAACAAAAACTAACAATTTTCTAACAGTATCCCGATGCATACCCTTACAAAGGAATGGAAACTTTTAACCTCCGAATCCATAAAGAGTCCTTCCCTGCCTCTTCAAAGCGTACACAACATCCATGGCAGTAACAGTCTTCCTCCTTGCGTGCTCGGTGTAAGTAACAGCATCACGAATCACGTTCTCTAGAAAGATCTTCAAAACCCCTCTGGTTTCTTCATAAATCAAACCACTGATTCTCTTGACGCCTCCTCTTCTGGCGAGGCGGCGGATGGCGGGCTTGGTGATTCCTTGGATATTGTCGCGGAGAACCTTGCGATGACGCTTGGCGCCTCCCTTTCCGAGACCTTTACCGCCTTTTCCTCTTCCTGACATTTTGAACCCTAGAAACTGATTTGGGAATTTACTTGTAAAGCGATTATACTATGCTTGGAGGATGGATTCTTTCTAGGATGGGTTGGGGTTTATAAGGCGATAGCAATCCGTGTGACAAGTACTAACCTAATGTACGCCGTCAGATACTAAATTTTGGATGGTAGGATGAAATTGTTGCTTTTTGCCACGGATTGAGGACTAAATTTTTTGTGTGCCGTGGATAGTAAATTTTTCCCTTTTAGCGTTAATCGGTCGGTTATTTTCAATCTAGAGATCAAATTTGATATTTTATTGATAAAAAATCGAACCTTTTACCTTATTTAGGTTTTCATTCTGTAAAATCAATCTGTTTTGGTTTGATTTGAAACTTAGTGCACTTTATTTTCAAAACAACCAAATGCGTAGCTATATTAAGCATATAGATTGGATGTTGATGGGAAAATTTTAAATATGCTTAACTATGTCTAAAACATGAAAAGTAATGTGGATTTGTAAATAGAAAACCAATATTATTATAGGCAACAAAACTATATTATTCTTGTAATGTTATTAATTAAAAAAAATAAAAAGAAAACATTTCATTATTTCCGCAAACTTGTTTGAAAAATGCTTGTCATGAACTTTAGAAAAACTCTATTTATTTAGATCTTCTTGAGTAGATGTTTACAAATCCAATCGGTGATAAAATATTGATAACTTGAATGTAAGATCGGGGAGCCTAATGTTTTTGTTTGGCAGTAAGAAGGGTCAATGAGGTTGTGTATTTATTACTTTAAGCTCACTACTACAAATCTGCGATTTTCTGATGCTTTTTTCAATATAAGACCGTGCACAATGTATTTTTTTCATGGGTGTTGATGGAACTTTTTGACTCCCTCTTATCCCAAAATGAAGTCCTTTAACATTGCTCATTATTTTTAGTTTGATAATTTGTGCTTAGACGATTGACGCTCTATGTTGGGTTGGAAATTGTAAAGCGATATCAATCCGTGTGATAAGTACAGACTTAACATGCGCGTTGGATAATAAGACCTGGCCAGTTCCATGGAAAGTTTTTCTCTCTCGTGGAATGATGACTTTGCATGGAAGGTGCCTTTTTGGACCTCCATGCTTAGGGAATCACAACACATGGAGAGGAGGAGATATTTTGTCCATTCATAGAAGAATCAATAGACAATTCATTAACAAGAAGTGCTTTGACAATTTCGCTCACTTCTCCGTCCACTTTGCTAATTATTCCATAAGCGACCACACCTCGGTTATCTTTAATTTTGCCCTCAAATAGACGGTCCATCATGAAACACCCCTTCATATACAATAATGATTGGCATTTCAACCCAGAATATCATTAGTTTGTTAATAGAGTATGGGATAACTCATGTATAGGTAACCCTCGTTTTCACAACTTCTTTCAAAGTTAATGAAAACAAAGGAAAATCATTGAACATGGGACAAAGATATCGATTCCAAGCAAAACACTACATAGTCGTTAAGAAAGGAACTTGACGTGGCTTATTCAGATTTGATCGATCACCCAAATAAGGCCCAAGTGGTGGATTTATACAGAAGCAAAGCGGATCAACTCTTAGAGATTTTACACAAACAAGCGACGGGAAACTTGCAGCGGTCAAAAATCAAGTGGCTAAAAAAATAAGATAAAGCAACGCACTTTTGTCATGCTAAATTCGCTAACTCTAGAACCAATCCAGCAAACAAATTGACGTTGGACGCTCAGGGGGATTGGATCGACGCCAACGAAACTTAAACATGGAAGCGATACAGTACTTTACAAATTTATTTAATACCCCATTTATACAAATAATTTCTCACACATTGTATGTAAACAAATTCTTTCAGATAACGCTAACATTAGATAAGTCTTTTGAACTAAATGAAGTTAATAAGGCAATGTTCGAATATATGACAATAGCTCTCCAGGCCTAGATGGATTCAATTAGAAAAAATTCAAACTCCATCGAGATTTCATTAAGAATTATGTTTTTGAAGCAACAGTGGGTATTCAAAGGTCAGGTAAAATCATTAAAGAAATCAATCACACTTTTATCTATTTAATTCCTAAAATTGTAGACCCACGGACCCTTTCAGACTATAGACCAATTTCTTTATGTAATGCGATCTATAAAAAAATTGGCAAATTTTCCATGCAATAGAATGAAGCCTTACATAAATAATTTAATATAAATCAATCAAAGTGCCTTCATTCCAAGCAGGCTCGTCACAGAAAATTACTTGCATAGAAATGGTGAGAGGGTTCAATAGAAAGAAATCGAATAACTTATGCATGATGGTGGATTTACACAAAGCATATGATAAAATTAGTAAGGAATTCATATACCATATGCTGCTTTGTATGGGCTTTTTAAAAAAATCGCACATATGATATATGAATGTATATCTGCTACCATCTTTTTAGTTCTATTGAATGGCAGCCCCATGGGTTACTTCAATAATAACATGGGTATAAGGCAAGGAAATCCTTTATCTCCATTTCTATTTACTATTGTGATGGAATAATTAACTATCCTAATGGACATGGAATTTTATAAAGGCAGTATTACCTCAATTCTCTCTACTGAACCAACTCCCACTCATCTACTATATGTGGATGACATTTTAGTGTTCTCGAAAGCTAGCACTAAAAATGCTAAGAGCATTGCCAAAGTTATTCACATCATCAATGTAACGATTTGCCTTTTCAACCCTTGAATATCGACACTGATACATCCACAGTATTCACATATTGAGCATCCAAGTGCCCGAAAGACGAATTATTTGGGTAAAAGAAAAGGAAAAAGGAAAAAGAACAAGAAAGAAGGAACACAGTATCAAAATCCCTTAGTCGAACGATAACATATAATATCAAAAGACAGTACAAATTGTCACTAAAAGATACATAGCATTTCAGAGTTACAATTCTAAAGTTTATCAATTATTTCGGATAGTTACAACAACCTGTCCTCGAAAATGCTGATATATACAATATAGTAATGCAACGGAAATAGAAATACTATGGTAGGTGAAACGTCCAGCTCGTCTCCTCGAGCTTTAATGAACATCAACTATAACATGCCTTTCTCAGACTACTCGAAAGAGTACACGAGGAATTTAAGAAAAACAAAAACTACATGTCATACATAAGTATGGTATAAGAAACTCAAGAAATATGTGACCGACATATAACAGTAGTTTTGAGTCCGCATGGAATGCCGTAACGGTTACCCCTTAAAAGAACCACTCATCTAATAAGTACGTGTTTTGGTATAATAGATAATGTCCAATGTTAATGAATAAATTTATCAACACCCAAAAGCATGTAAAAATTGGTTAATAAAAGGTTAGCCTCTTCGAAGCTAGCTAAGGTTGTTCTTTTCGAGGTTAATCAAAGCCATATGTTGATGCATGCATTGTTCCAAATAAGTAATCATTCTTTGTGTTGAAGACTCACTTCGAAGGTAATGAATAGTATGAATTAATATGATATAGACAAGGTATCACCCAAGTCAATATGTTCGAAGAGTCTTAGGTTAAAATGTTCGCCGACGTCTAAGTCTTAGTTCAAGTTCAATTAAGTATGCAAATTTCGAGTTCGAATATGTCAATAGACTATGCAATTGTTTGATTTCCAATTCCTTATATGTACAACGTTCAAGTATTATAATTGACTAATCTGCAATTTAATTTATGGTTTACAAAGCTTAAGAAGGGAAGAAACGAGGAGAGAAAATTCGGTTCCACAAAACAGCACCCCCTATGGTCGTATTTATAGAGGTGGAGTAGTAGGGTCTTCGACATGGGTGGAGCCTCGGCGATGGAGACGAGGTCTTTGTTGATTTTAATATTACTAAGTGTTAGGACTTCGCCTAGATTCTTTTTGAGATATGAGACACGGTGGAGAATTTGAAAATAATTTTTTTGAGAATTTCTGTAATAAAAAAGGAATTACTCATAATTTCTCTTTTTCAAGAACTCCACAACAAAACGGAGTGGTAGAACGGAAGAATAGAATGATTCAAGAGTGTGCTAGAACAATGCTTTCTGATAGTAACTTACCTAAAAACTTTTGGGCTGAAGTAGTCGCTACAGCTTGTTATATATTAAATAGGATTTTAATTAGACCATTAACTAATAAAATACCATATGAATTACTTTACAATAAGAAACCCATAGTAGCTTATTTTAAAGTTTTTGGTAGTAAGTGTTTTATTCTTAATACAAAAGATAATTTAG
Organism: Allium fistulosum; assembly: GCA_030737815.1. Lineage (NCBI taxonomy): Eukaryota > Viridiplantae > Streptophyta > Magnoliopsida > Asparagales > Amaryllidaceae > Allium > Allium fistulosum. Next base: position 539,484,239 of record CM060904.1, read on the forward strand.
ATAAATTTGAACCTAAATCCAACAAAGGTATCTTTATCGGATATTCTAATAGAAGTAAAGCATTTAGAGTTTATAATTTAAGAACTAACACTATTGAAGAAACAGTGCATGTATCTTTTGATGAAAATTTTAAAGATACCGTGCAAACAGAAGATGAAGAAGATTTTGTAACTTTAAATAATGAACCCAATGAAACTAATTGTGAAATCATTCAACCTAATAAAAGAATTAGACTATTAAAAGATCATCCTGTAAAAATATACTAGGAAATATTGAATCTATAGTTAAAACAAGAAATCAACTAAATAGTATGAGTAATGTAGCTTTTATATCAACTATTGAACCTAAAAATCCAAAGGAAGCATCATCTGATGATTCATGGATTCTTGCTATGCAAGAAGAATTGAATCAGTTCACTAGAAATGATGTTTGGGAACTTGTTCCTAGACCGGAGGATAAAAGTATAATTGGAACAAAATGGGTTTATAAAAATAAAATGAATGAACTTGGTGAGGTCGTGAGAAATAAAGCTCGTTTAGTCGCGCAAGGTTATTGTCAAGAAGAAGGAATTGATTATGACAAAACCTTTGCACCCGTAGCAAGACTAGAAGCTATCGGGATTCTACTTGCTTTCGCAAATTACAATAATTTCAAGTTATATCAAATGGATGTTAAAATTGCTTTTCTAAATGGTTTTGTAAAAGAAGATGTTTATGTTGAACAACCTCCATTTTTTGAAAATAATGAATTTCCAAATCATGTATATAAACTAAAGAAAGCTTTATATGGTCTGAAACAAGCTCCTAGAGCCTGGTATGAAAGACTAAGATCTTATTTACTACAATCTGGTTTTGAAATTGGTAAAATAGATACAGCTCTTTTTATTAAAAGAAACAAAAATGATATTCAATTAGTACAAATATATGTAGATGATATAATATTTGGGTCAACTAATAACATGATGAATAAAGAAATTTCAGATATAATGACTAAAGAATTTGAAATGAGTCATATGGGAGAACTAGGCTTCTTCTTAGGACTTCAAATCAAACAATTAGATAAAGGAATTTTCATTGGTCAAGAAAAATATGCTAATGATTTAATTAATAAATTTGGATTGACCACTTCTAGTGGGAAACCAACTCCAATGACAACTAATGCAGCTTCAAGTAAAGAAGATAAATCAAAAGATGTTGATCAAAAATTATATAGGGGAATGATTGGTTTGCTGCTTTATATAACAGCAAGTCGTCCTGACATCATGCATAGTGTCTGTCTCTGTGCAAGATACCAATCTCACCCTAAAGAAACTCACTTAAAAGCTGTTAAAAGAATTTTAAGATATGTAAAACATACTTTAGATTATGGTTTATTTTACCCTAAAAATGATATATTTGATTTAATTTCATATTGTGATGCTGATTACGCTGGTTGTAAATCAGACCGAAAAAGTACAAGTGGAACTTGTCACTTTCTAGGACATTCTCTGGTTTCCTGGTTTAGTAAGAAGCAAAACACTGTATCCTTGTCAACAACTGAAGCAGAATATATATCTGCTGCTTTGGCTTGTTCTCAAGTTATATATATGCAACAAACTTTAAAAGAATTTGGATTAACTATAACTAAATCACCAATTTATTATGATAATACTAGTGCAATAAACTTATCTAAAAATCTAACTCATCATGCTAGAACAAAACATATTGATATTAGACATCATTTTCTTAGAGATAATATAAGTAAAGAAGTCATAACTCTTGAATATATTAATACTGAAAAACAAATTGCTGATATATTAACCAAACTATTAAATGAACAAAACTTTACTAAATTTAGAAGAGAATTAGGTATATGTTCATTAATTGAAATATAAATTATAAATAAAACAAGTATAGTTAATAATTAATATAAATAAAATTTCTTTATAAAATCTTAATTATAAATAAATTATAAAGTGTTATCATAATTAATGTTCTTCTAAAAACAATCTTTGGTGTATAAAATCTTGAATTCCATTTAACTTAGGATGCTATATTTCACTCATACATAGTTATCATTCTTATATCATATGTTTGTTTATCTCATTTTCTATTAAGTTCAAGGTTTATAGGTTATTTTTTTGTTGATGACAAAGGGGGAGAAGTTATATAAAATAGCAGGCTTGGAGTAAGGGGGAGTTGTTGGTGTAAGGGGGAGTTATGGTATGATCGAAGTGGTAAATATATTTTATAAGGTTGTCATCGTCAAAAGGAGGGAGATTGTTAGGAACTGGAGATGGTGGTTTTGATGACAACAACCTATGTAACTTATTTTATTATAACTTGTATACTAACACTATTGTCTAGATATATATGAATGTTATTATGCATGATATATATAAGGCATGTACTGATTATTGAAGACTGTACAGTATAAAGATCAAGGATGAAGAATTCAAGTTTGAAGACTCATGAGTATCAAGATCAAGATTTCAAGATATGTGTCTAGTTTATTGTTAAAACTTCATAATAGCACGGAAATCTTCATTCCATATTTCATTTGGGATGGAACCCATTTCTACTTTCTTAGTGGCTTACAAACCCACGACAAGTAGCTTACAAACCTACGACAAGTGGCTTACAAACCCACGAACCAACTGGTTTTGTACTAGTTCTTGAGTCTTGATGTGATGAGATATTCTATAGGAAGAAGCTTGCAAAACTACTTCAAAATGGTTTTTCAAAATGATTTTCAAAACTGCTTTTCAAAACGTTTTAACCTTAAAAATTATTTTTTCAAATGATTTTCAAAAAGATGTTTTAGCCTTAAAATATTCTTTTATAATATATATATATATACATACTTGAGATTTAAAATCAAATTTATATATACATTCTAAAAATATATATGTCTACTTTTCTTTATTTTAAAACATAGGAAAATTAGTTTATTTTATTCCAGAATCATTTCATCTTGTTTTCCTTTCAATGCCTTTTTCAAAATAAATTTTACATTATTTTTAACTAGGGTATGTCGACATCATGGGATACCCCATGTCGACATGGTGGTCGTTAAATTCAAAAGTTTCAATTTTCAAAGGAAGTGTCTATTCGTTTAAATCTCTTCACGAATTGTTATGATCGTTACTGGTCTATAAATAGCCTTCGCAAACAAATTTTTTAACTAACTATTTTCATATTTTCTTCACTCCTTCTTCTCCACAAATCTATATTCTAAAATTTTCATAATTTTAAGATCGTGCCGAAATTCTGCCGAATTCTCAAGTGAATCAAATTAGAATCTCATTCTTATTTGGTTCTCTATCCTCTCTCGAAGATCAAAGTGCTATTCAGAGTTATAGGATCAATTTGTATCAAAAGTTTATCGAGTCTCTCTATAAGGTGTGGTTGTGCCTGGAAATCAATTGGGTAATCTTGTGGCCCGTAAATCAAGGGAGTTTGCCCCGGACTCGTGAGACAGGAGGGTACCTCAAGGCCTTTAGAAACTGAGGATTGTAATCTCGACTTTGGTATAATAAAAATCTATATGAGGTGTTCTGCCTTGGTACATGACTAGATGTAGGGTAACTCCGAACCAGTATAAAATCCGGTGTGTTCTTTCCTTTTACTGCTTTTAATTTACTTTCTGCATCTGTGTTTGATTCTGTGATTGTTCTGTGATTAAGTTCTGCATTTGTTTGTGTCATAATTTCAATTTAGTCCATATAAGTCTTAAAATTCATTAAACACTATTCACCCCCCTCTAGTGTTAAATTAGCCTTAAGATCCTTAATCCACACTCCCTTTCATCGTATATCTCTAGATAAATATACCATAAGGCAAACACAACTAGTCCACGCCCGAACAAGCGAACTGGAATCACGTGGAACCAAGTATCATCAACTCTTGCGCGCAACATATCGAAAACATACTCTAGATTTGGAGTAGATATACCCCGTTAGGGGTTAGCTAAATCCTGGGTTGCGCATCCTACACTACCTTTAGCCATTTCCAATGTCGAGGTCACGTTTGACATCTCTCACACGAATCTTCATTATTCGAATAGAACACAAATCCCCAAATGAATTCTAGCACCTAAAACAGATCACGAATTCCTCCATGGATTTGATCATCTCAAATAGATATCAAATCTCCATATAGATTTCCGCATAAGTCCTTCGATGAATGCTAACGGTGACCTCTCCTTGATATAACCTTTTGCTTAAATAGCGACCTTCTTCTTGATATAACCTTTTGCAACTTTGTTTCACAAGTTAATGAATGATTTAAACTTCCATATTTTTACATTAATAAGTAAACTTATAGTACTTATCAAAAATGCAAAGAATTCCCTAGGATGTCTCTCAAAGTTGACTTTGAAAATCGCCGAACACAAGACATTTTCAAAGTGCATCCATAGCCACTACAAGAAAAACCATTTACAGTTGCAAAAATTTGTGGTGTTTTTGTTTAAATGCAACCGATAATATTTTCACTAATAACATAAACGCGACCAAAAACATTTCACGTTCCCGCCTTTCCTAAAAAAATTCCACGTAAGCTAAATAAATGTGACCTATCTAAATCCATTCGTATACTTAGAAAAATTTATTACCCTCTTTCACTTTCAACTTTTCGCTTTCTACTGAAGAAAAATTTCCCCTTTTTAATCGTGCTCAAATTTCATCGCATTGAAAATAAATTTCTCCTTTTCATCATCGACTCCGTCGTTGTACTCCACTTAACATCATCGCGACAGCCAGTAAGAGTTTCTCCTCGCGATATAGGTATATTTAGGTATGAATTTTTTAAATCAATTTTGTGATTCAATTTGGATTTTATATTAATTTGAATGCATCGTATTTTCGAATTTCTGTCTAACTTGAATAGTTGATTTAACCTTAATTTGAGTGGTTGATTTTATTCTGTATTTTATTTTAATAAGCGCGATTAGTTTGAACTGTTTAGCGATTTATTTGAACTGTTTTTGTTTATATTGTAAGACGTTCAAGGACTAAGTAGTGAAGAACTGTTTCATGGGGGTATACTAAGAACTGGAAGTTTTAGACTGAAAATTAGGCGTTAATATCTTACAATGATCTCTGCCCTATTTATATAAAGGGGAAGTTGGTAAATGCTTCGTAATCTAAGATATAACGATGATATATGCTTTGATTTTCTTTGAGTATATGAATGTTCTGTTAGGATATTATTGTATTTGGGTTTCTATTCAAATACTGATTCACTGTCTATTCAAAATGCTCATATTTACGCTGCATGAATTTTGTTTTGGTTTTAGCTATGTGAATGAATGCATATTTTGTTGAGTTTTTGTTGCTTTGAAATGATCAAATTCTAGCCATATGGTTTTTATGTAATACAATTTTATTCGTTTTTACATCTTTTTGGTAAACCTGCTCTTAAGTTTATGTAAACAAGGTCAGTTTGGCACGTAAAATAACAATTAGATAGTCTAGATTACATAAGGATTTATAACGGTGGGGATTCCTCAAGTTATTGATATTTGTTACTTGGTATATGGTTTCCATATCAAAACCATATATTACATAGTACATGTCGATAAGTTAATACTGTTGAATATCATAAGCATGTGTTTAAAATCTAAAATAGCATGTACAGGTAATGGATATTTTTGCTAGTAGACTGTAAACATTTGAAAATATTCGTTAGCAGTTTGTACATGTAAAGAACATATCGAAGCACTAAGAGTTCCACCAGTTGCAATTAAGTCATCAACAAATAAAGCTTGTTCGCCAGGTTGGAATGCACAAGTGTACATTTCAAGGCAGTCTATTCCATACTCAAGGACATATTCTTCCAAAATTACTTCACCTAATCAAATAGATAGTATTTTTAAGATTCTTGGTTAGTATAGAAGAGAAATTGGTGTTTGTTTTATATCATGTTTGCATTGTCATGGTGAAGTCAATTTTTAGAAAGTTACCATACATGTTTATTATTTGTTTGCATTATTTAGGTTATTGGTGAGCATCCTCAAATAACTTTTTACTGTTTTTATAACAATGTCAGCAAATAGAACAAATATTTTTAGGTTATTCGGTTGCATGCTAATGAAATTACTAAGTTAAATCATGATGATATTTCGGAATTCTGCTTGAAAAATCATATACCAGGCAATTTTCTTGACTTCCTCAACGGTAAAAATTTCGCACCGAATGCTAGTGCAATGGGAGGACCAAAAATGAAACCCCTAGCCTCAACCCCTATTAAAATATTACAAATTAATAAGCAACAAATAAGTAAAATAACTAGATTTAAATAGTTATTATGTAATGTTATAATCTTTCGATATGTAGTTTTATGATAATATGCAATTTTTTAATCTTTCGATTAGTGTTATAATATGCAGTTTTTTTAATCTTGTGATAATTTGCTTAACATGATATTTAAACAATGAATTAACAGCATCATATTTTCATTTTTTGTATGCCCGACAATACTACGATTGTTTGAACTGTATGTTATACAAGCCTAGAAATTATGTTGTGTTTTAAATATTTTTGATGTTTAGTATAGACTTAGAAACCTGCATATTTAGGTTCTGGAAGTAGTTTAAGGTTATGTGATTTGTTGCAGTTGCATATTCAGTTGCAGCCAAAGATATTTTTGATGTTTAGTATAGCTTGTTGTAGCTGCATATTCGGTTGCAGCTAGTTCTATTTGTTGTAACTTCAATGCAATATGACATATTACATACCTAGATGTAACAAGTTAACATATTACATACCTGGATGCAATATTACATGCTTAAGTGCAATAACTTCAATGTGTAGTTATTTTTTTGACTACAACAGATAATCAATTTCCAAGTCAAAGTTTGGAAATTTATTTGCCTTCATATGTCGATGATGGAAAAAGATTTGGTTTTTTTAAAACAAATGATAATACAATGCTTAACTTAATATGTATTTTGATGATTTAAAACATGTAATCTAATATTAAAACTCAATCTTTTTTATGTTTTTAACTTTTTTCATAGAGCTAGTATAGAGTACCGACAAGGAGCAATGAATTTCGTGCATGCTGCAAAGATGAATGTAAGAAGTGTAGAAAAAAATTTGTCCCTGCAAAGATTGTTGAAATCTTAGTCGTCATGATGACCACATCATCATTGAACATTTAATTATAAAAGGAACATATCCCAGATACATGGGTAGTTTATGGTTTAACCACGATGAAGATATATATATATATAGAGAAGAAAACAAATGTGTTTGACATATTGATTTATGCAAGATGATTCATTATGAAGATGAAGATTCTTTGAATCATGAATTTTTTGATGACGATAAAGATAATGTTGATTCTCAGAGAAAAGATGATGAGTTACTCAAGAACTTGGAAGATGCAGAAACTCCATTGTATCCTGGTTGCACAGACCACACAAAATTATCTACCATCACCGTCTTGTATAATCTTAAATGTGAGACTGACTTGTTTGATAGTGGGTTTGATAAGCTTTTAACTGTGCAGCATTTATTTTTGCCGAAGGATAACATGTTTCCAAAAACCTTATATGAAGTAAAGAAATTTCTTAAAGCATTCGACATGGGTTTTGAAAGGATACATGCTTGTGAGAATGACTGTTGCCCTTTTATAAAAGAATACAAAGGTTTAGATACTTGTCCAAAATGTGGTTCTTCGAGATGGAAGAAAAATCAAGATACTAAAGAGGTTATGCAAGGTATTCCAGCTAAAGCGTTGAGATACTTTCCAATAATTTCGAGATATAGAAGAATGTATAGATCTCAAAAGATTGTAGAAGATTTAAGATGGCATTTGCAACGACGGAAAAATGTGTCATCCCATGGATTCTATGACATGGAAAATGGTGGATGAAAAGTATAAATCTTTTTCATCTGATCCGCACAATCTTAGGCTTGGTCTTGCTATAGATGGATTCAATCCATTTTCCATGTTGAGTTCAAAATATAGTTGCTAGCCGGTAATGCTTGTGACGTATAATCTCTTGCCTATGTTGTGCTTATTCCAGGCCCAAAGCAACCCGGGAAAGATATTGATGTATATTTGGCGCCTTTGGTGGAAGGCTTGCATCATTTGTGATGCAATGTAGTTGATGCTTATGATGCATTTAATAAAAGTTTGTTTAAACCGAATGCAATTTTGCTATGGACGATTAATGATTTTTCGGCTTTTGAAATCTTGTTGGATGTCATGTGAAGGGGGGATAAGCTTGCCCATTATGTGGTGTCAATACCCATTCTCGTTGGTTGAATCGTAGTCGAAAGAACATTTACATGGGTCATAGAAGATATCTACCTACTTTGGATTCACAGAGGAAACAAAAGGCATTGTTTGATAACACCATAGAGAAAGGAAGTGCTCCTAAAATTCTATCTGGGAGAAACATTTATGCATTGTTGAAGGATTATCCAAATGATTTTAGAAAAGAAAAGGAAAAGAAAAGTAAGAAGAGGAAGTGTGCTTATGATACAGAAGATGAAGATGATAATATTAATGATTCTACAAAATGGAGCTATCAAGGTGAAAAAAAGTTTGATTTTCCTTGATTTGCCATATTTGGAAGTTAGCGGTTAATTTATTTACTTTTCATTCTTTTGACAAAAGAAAAACCCAATAATGCATTATGATTTTGGTTTTTGTAGGAACTTCCATTACGTCACAATTAGATATGATGCATGTGGAGAAAAACATTAGTGAAAGTCTATTGGGCACGATGTTGCATGGTAATAAATCAAAAGATGGAACCAACTGCAGAAAGGATTTATAGGATTGGGAATTCGACATGAGCTTCATGCACAACCTCATGGGCTAGCCAGTCTACTTGGTTGGTTTAATATGCCTCTGGCATCAGATTGTCCCATGAAACTTGCATGCATGCTCAAATATCTCCTTTTCCGTTGGTTACTATGTGACGACACGGTATTTTAGCAGTATTATTTTAATAAATATTTAATCCAATTAAATAAAATGTAAACTGATCATTTTGAAATGAATAAATCTGGTAGAGATAATTTATATAGATTTGTATTTTTAAAAGAAAATTTGATTTGTAAATTTCAATTAAATCTCTTAATAATATTTATAATAAAATTTATCTTATATAATTTAATTAAAATACTTTGTTTTATTAACATGTGATAAATTAATATATAGATGTGGACGATAATGTTTAAATTAAAATCTAACTCTATCAACATAAGAATAAGTCAAATATATGAATATAACTTAATTTTTGACAGCTAAAATACAAATAGATATAAATATAAATATAAGTAAGTAAACCATATTAAATATAATTTAAATATCGATAGTTAGAAAAAAAAAGGGAACAAGGATTAAATAATTTTGGTAAACATACAACATGGATTTAAAATTGGTAAGAACAGAGTATCAAAAACACAAGTGTATATACAACATGACTTTAACATTTGTAAACAAAGCATAAGTTAAAACAAGAAAATAAGACCTGACAAACACTTGTATATGGAGCACAAGCTAAAGTATAAGATGGAACAAGACCAAAGAAAAGTAAAACCTGAGACAAATATGTACATGAGTTCAAGCTAGATAATAACAAAACATAATATCTTCATTTGCAAGCTAAGTTTTACCTGCAAAATGTACATTTTCGTACAAAATATTTATGTACAGCTAAACATAATTATAGTGTAAACGAATTAAGAAACAAAGCAATTAATGCTTTCATCTCAGCACCACAAATATATGTTCAGCCGAAATTTGTAATGTCATTTCAAAATCATAGTAAGTAAACATAAAGATATTGTCTAATCAATACAAGTTGAAGCTTGTACCAGAAGACATTACTGTATTTTTTTCAAACTGGAAGAATCAAACGGCAGTTCATAGACAAGCAATCTTCAGGTTTCAGGAAGAAAACTCCCTCTGTTCTTTTAACAAGGTGAGTAAACTACTAATTTAAACTTTAGACTAATCTATAACTTGAGGTTGTGATTAATATTTGAAGTGAATTGGTGGAAAATGTTTGCGTGGATGTAAATATGTTTGCATATACATATAAATCTGCAGATACTTGGGTATGCATGACTGTATATATGTATGATTAGGCTCTGTTGTTAATCACAGGTTCAATCAAATCAAAATATAATTCATATCTCTTTGTCTAAACAATTTTTGGCTAGGATTCCTAAAGGAATTATGTTTGAGGTATCTAAATCTTATTTTTAAAAATAAATATAAGTGAAATTAGCTAATGTGTAACTGAGAAATTAGAAATTTACAGTATATATACATATAGTCAGGAAAATCGATGAATTTAAATTTATATTTTGAATATATAACTGGATTCGAACTTGAAAATCATGGATTTTGATAATAGTTTTAAGATTTTTAAGATTGGGAACGATGAGGAATTGCGAGTTGATCAAAATCTGCTTTTTCATCGATTCTCGACTATCGGCGCAATGGTGTTCGTCGTGCTTGAGGCTGAAGGTTGCTCAGGGGTCGATGATTATAGGAAAAATGATGAAGGAATTTATCATTTGTCGTGGAGGGGGTACGATGTTGATTTAGGGTTTTATACCCAGTTTTTCTCGAGGTGGTTCTTGGGGTGATTTCGTCGTCGAGGCTGAATCGAAGACAATCGGACCAGGAGGATTAGAAGTGTAGACGAGTGACGCAGCTCTGATTGTGATGGCGTGATCTCAAATGGTTATGATCGTCGGCGTAAGGAGTTTTGGTCGATCGGGTTTTGGGTTCCAAGATCATCGTGAAGCTCGATTTTGATTTCCGTCGATGTTGACTGTGCTGGGTCATGGAGATGGTCGTGTTGGACAACGACAACTTGCCGGTGATCTCAGCGACATCCAGTAGTGACCGGAGTAGTCGTGTATGTGCACGCGTGCACAAGAATTTTTCTGGGTTGATGTGGGTTGGGGAAGACGATGTTTCACCGGAATTGGACTCGTAACATTTGGGGTTTGCCTCGAAGTGATGAGGTCGCGTGTGCATCATAGTTTTTGCTCGGAAATTTAAGTGAGTTGCTCGAGTGGAATCAGGGTGAACCAGAAGCTATAGTTAACAGTTTTAAATTAAAAGTAAAGCAAGTTTAAATAAAAAAATAAATCAAGTTTAAGTCTACTTCTTTATAATAAATGTTTATATTCATATTTGTTATAAGGAGGAATATGATTTGATTAACCTAAATTGGTGAGTTGTTTGAACTTAATGTAGAAATGGAATTAATGGTTAATTTAGAAGGATAAAAATGGAAAAATTTATATATAAGTATTTATAAGATAAATGGTTCATCTTAAAGGATAATTAAGGCTTTGATGTTTTAGATGAATCAAGTAATAAGGAAGGTTAAGAGTAATTAGTCAGTTTCATTTATTAATAATTAAGGATCAATAAATTAATTTATTAAGGATAAGTTGATTGGTAATTAGAATCTGGTGAATTAATCAATGTAAGTGGTTAAAGAATAATTAATTTGAATAAATAATTAAGGATTCATTACTAATGTAATTAATGTTGAATGGGTAAAGGTTGATTAATTTATATGATTAATTAAGGGTTATTACTTAATAAAATGAAAGGATAATTAATCCAGGGTGATTAATTAAGATGGATAACTGAGAAATGATTTATTTAGTGATTTGAAATTAATTAATGGAAATCTAAGTGATTGAAATTAGTAATTTAATTAGAATTAATTAATTAAGTTGGAAGGGTTCAACTTTACGTATGATGATTGAATGATGTTAAATGCCTTGAATTGGTTGATATCTCCGATATGAATTGATTTGTGATATAATATGTTTGGTTTAAACTGTGATAATGTGGTTATCTATCGGTGATGAATTACTAGGTAAAAGTTGGCATCCTATGTTTAAATTTTAATTGTATTCACTTGAATAACTTGGGTTAAGGTGTCATTGGATTCGAAGAGACCGAGGTCGGGTATTAGTAATACCCGAAACCACGTCGATTTGGAATTCAGAAATTTCTTTATAAATTTAATATGTGAAACTAATAGGCTGGATAGAATAAAATGGACCTTGAAACTAAGCAAGAATGCTTAGCATTTGATTTGTGAAAATAAATGTTGAGTATATCAAGTAAGGAACCCGTAGTGAAGTTTAAGTTACCAGGGTTTTCCTTTATAGTTTGACCTTAGAATTTCAAATTTTATGGGTTTACTCACGCTGGTTTCCAGCCTGACCCGGGTGTTACTTTGTTGTAATGCTCGGGTCAGACCGAGTATTACAGATTTTCAAGTAAGGACGTTCTGGAGCTCAGGAGACGAGCTGGATGGCAGGATCGTATGGAGTGTATTCCGCTGTGATATATTATAGTTTGTCTGGGACGTGTTGATTGTATCTGTCTAGTGTTGTGTATATGTTGTAACTCTGATGTATTTAGGTGTAATTTGACAAGTACAGATTTCATTTGTATAACTGTTATTATTTGATATTATATTTTGATCCGCTGCGAATGTGAGATTCTGTGTTTTATTTTCTGTTTCTTTCTTCTATCTCTTTCTTCTTTATTAACTATCTGGAATTTTCGGGATCGAAAATTCCGGGTCATTACAGTTGGTATCAGAGCCAGGTTAAGCGAGAACCTTGGCTCTGGTGGGGTTTACTCATTAAGTAGGGTCGATGGTACCCTAGAATGAGTTGAGTGTTTTTATATATATATATATATATGAGAGCGTACTTGTTATTTTCATATATAAAGATTTTAAATGATTTTATGTAAGAATATATTTTGATATATTTAAAGCAATATTTCTTACTAATAAATGTTAAAGTTATTGGTTGTTAAAAGTTATTGGAATTAAATAAAATGATGGGAATTAAGTGGTAATAGTAATACAACCAAATTGAAATTGAATGAAGATAAATTTGAAATGGATCCAAACTGAAATTTAAATCCTAAATTTGTAGAAATGTTTTCAGAACAAAGATAATAATAAATTGGTTTCCAGATATGACAATCTTGGTTATTATCATAAATGGTTGTTGTGTTTAATAATAAGATGTGTATTAACGAGTGAGCAAAATAAATGTGTTAAGGATATAAACTTAGATGAGTATAACTTGTAAATTAGAACGGATTTAAATTGTGAAGTTTAAACCTAAGTTTAGAAACATTTGAATTGTTTCAAAGTGTTTAAAGAAAAGAATAAATAATATTATTCAGAATATATTTGAATGTGATCTTATTTTAAAATAAGAGGTTGTTTGAAAACTTAAAAATAGATCTGTCTTAAGTTAAAACCAAAGGTGGTTTAAATTTTAAAGTATAGCCTAGTGGGCTAAGAAATAAATATGTATATATGGATACAAAAATGGATTGAAATAAACTCTAAATGTTGAGTTTTAAATTTGGAATGTAATGTGAAAACCCAAGGTGATAAGTTTTTGAACTTATAAGATTATTAATGTGAAGTTTAAAATTTGAAGAGGGAATTCAAATTTGAGTAAGTTTAATGAGATTAAATTGAATTTAACTTAAAGGAAGTTAATAAGTTGGAATAAACAACCTGAATTGGAAATTTCAAGATGAAATTGAGATTTAACTTAGGAAGTTAAATGGGTTGATTTGGTAGGGAACTAAATGTGATCTCAGATAGGTTTGAGATCTGGAATAGGTAGTGGATGATGAATGTTTTAAATAAATTGGATGATAGATTGAGGTAATATCTATTCCAATATTGGAATTAAATGGAATTAAACTTTAATTCGAAATTACTTAAGTAATTTTGATTTTAAAGATTAAAAAAAATTAAACTTGAGAAAATGAGATCACTTTGAACATTAAGATTTGAATGTTTAAAATGAACATGTAAACTGAAATGGTTAAGGATTGTTTCCAAGATTGAATTTGGGTAATAAATTGAATTTCAAAGATTAAGTTGTTTAAAAAGGGGTTTGAATTATTATTTGAACCTAGGAATAAGTTTATGTAGAAGTAAAGGTAAATTAAAATGGAATTTTGAAATTTGAACTCAGAATAAAATGGGTAGGCTGCTAAATTAAAAGTAAAGGTAAATTTGATTTATGGGATTAAATCAACATTTGAAATAATAACTTGAATTTGTATAATTCAAGATGGTTTAAAGTGAAATGAAATTGGAAGTTAATTGGAAATTGGCAATTGGTTGGAAATGGAGATTGGGAAGTTGTACAGTTTGACTCTGGACTATTTTCAAAATAAATTGTTTTAATATAAATCTATTTTTCCAAACTATATACCATACAACTTTTCTTTTTAAAACCTAAAACTATCTCAAGCTTGTTTTACAATTACTTTTGGAACTATTTAACAATTTTACAACTGATTTATAAACTGATTACTGTTTTTTTTCAACTGTTTTATAAATAATTAATATTTTTCAACTATCTTACAACTACTTAACTATTTTACATCTATTGTACAAATTAATAATTATTTTTCAACTACTTATTCATTTTAAAATTTTCCAAGCTATTTTCAAAATTTAAATTGGACGGAGTTCAAACTGTTATTGATTAAATACCCAACTGAGATAAGAATTGAAGTGATAATCCAAATGGGGATTAAGGTAAATGTGGATAAGTGAATAAAATCAAAGTGAGGGTGAATAGAAAGGAAATTGATTTAACTAATAATTAATGAAGATAAATACGTAGGATGTACATATATTATTCTATTCGCATAGTGATTTGATCCAGATTCGAGCACAGAATTTTGAGATAATATTGTCGATCCGAGTTGGGATTTTTCTCTCGATTTTCGACGGCGAACCTGGATATGGATTTTTGATTGGTTCTGGATATTCTCTATCATAGTTGTGACTATGCAAGGAGAATAACGGTTTCTGATCAAGAAACCAGATCCGAGTCCGCACTAGGAAGTCGGGTGGACGATACTAGTTCGGAAGTGAAATTGTGTGATCGAGTGAGCGATCAGATTGATATTGCGTACGAATGATATGTGGACATCGTACGGGTTTGAATAAAATTGACATTGAAATTTGTGGATAAGAACTGTAAATGATTTCTGAAATTGAAAGTATATTTTGTGAAATATATGATGAAGTAAAGTGGGAATTGAATATTTCTATGATTAAATTTTACTTTATGGAAGGAAGTAATGTGGTTAATAACTTTATAAAAGAGTAAATCAAATTTGAATATATGATTTGGAATAAACAAAGTTATATATCTTTGTTATATAAGATAAAACTTTCCTTGTTGAATCTAGCCAGAACAAAAAGGGTTTTTTGAAAGTTTTTGAAGTATACAAAAGGAACTTATATAAGTTTAAAGTGATTTAAAGATTTCCGAGAAAATTATATATGTGTATATATAAAAAGGATTTGTGAAAATGATTTTGAGGAAAAGTTTTGGAATCTTTGAATTTTGGAAAGGCTTTTGATTTTTGGGTAAAATCAATATTGGAATTTGGAAAAGCCTACTTTGAGAATTATCGATTTTGAGAATCGATTTTGTGTAAAGGCACTTATATGTGATTCATACTCGGTGTATGATTTGGAAAATACTATATGTGTATAGTATAAAGTGTTTTTGAGATTGGCTCTGGGGAAAAAGGCGCTCCCTTGAATGAACTTCTCAGGAGTGCCACAGGGTGGTACTGCCTTGAGCCTCTATGGGGGAGGTTCTAAAGTTGATCCTGTGAGGAGTCCGAACAAAACTAGTTCCTGAGGATTATTTGTAGCGAAAGTCGAGGGGCTGGTGTCCACAGGGGCATTTGGGTTATGCTGTGACGACAGTGTAACTCGATGTCACTGCGATCTACTGCAGACCATAGCGAAAGTCGTGTGTGCCGCTGAGAGCCAACAGTCTACGTTTGATTTTATATCGGTAGACTGCGACACTATGGTAACATAGCGAAAGTCGTGTGTGCCGCTGAGAGCCAACAGTCTATGTTTGATTTTACATCGGTAGACTGCGACCTATGTGGGAGTGGAGAAGTTTCATTTTGACAGCGAAAATCAGAGGCCGCTGAGAGCCTGCAGTTACATGGACTTTTGTTGTGACGACAACGTAACCCTGAATGTAACTGCGATCTGTTGTGGGTTCTATGGTGTAATCAGTTACATGGACTTTTGCTGCGACGGCAACGTAACCCAGGATGTAACTGTGACCATGGATGGGGGTGATGATTTCCAGAGCATTCTCACCAAAGATATTTCCTCTATTTTTGAAACTATTTCTATATTTTCAATAGAATTATTTTTCAAAATATTTTCACAGGATGTTGGAAACGGGTCTGCCAAGCACTTATAGATTTTCAGTCGTACGCCTGATCAACGTATGACCGAATTTCTGCGAGGACAAAGATGGACTTGTCAAAACATCGAGTTATAAAAGTATTTTTATAAAACTATTTCAGTAATATTATATAGATTTTTAAAGTAGTTTAAAAATGATCAAAGGAAATTTATTTGATTTTAAACATTTAAATAAATCTGACTTCGTTCCTTTTCGAGGACGAAAAGATACAAAGGAGGGAGGAATGTGACGACCCGGTATTTTAGCAGTATTATTTTAATAAATATTTAATCCAATTAAATAAAATGTAAACTGATCATTTTGAAATGAATAAATCTACTAGAGATAATTTATATAGATTTGTATTTTTAAAAGAAAATTTGATTTGTAAATTTCAATTAAATCTCTTAATAATATTTATAATAAAATTTATCTTATATAATTTAATTAAAATACTTTGTTTTATTAACATGTGATAAATTAATATATAGATGTGGACGATAATGTTTAAATTAAAATCTAACTCTATCAACATAAGAATAGGTCAAATATATGAATATAACTTAATTTTTGACAGCTAAAATACAAATAGATATAAATATAAATATAAGTAAGTAAACCATATTAAATATAATTTAAATATCGATAGTTAGAAAAAAAAGGGAACAAGGATTAAATAATTTTGGTAAACATACAACATGGATTTAAAATTGGTAAGAACAGAGTATCAAAAACACAAGTGTATATACAACATGACTTTAACATTTGTAAACAAAGCATAAGTTAAAACAAGAAAATAAGACCTGGCAAACACTTGTATATGGAGCACAAGCTAAAGTATAAGATGGAACAAGACCAAAGAAAAGTAAAACCTGAGACAAATATGTACATGAGTTCAAGCTAGATAATAACAAAACATAATATCTTCATTTGCAAGCTAAGTTTTACCTGCAAAATGTACATTTTCGTACAAAATATTTATGTACAGCTAAACATAATTATAGTGTAAATGAATTAAGAAACAAAGCAATTAATGCTTTCATCTCAGCACCACAAATATATGTTCAGCCGAAATTTGTAATGTCATTTCAAAATCATAGTAAGTAAACATAAAGATATTGTCTGATCAATACAAGTTGAAGCTTGTACCAGAAGACATTACTGTATTTTTTTTCAAACTGGAAGAATCAAACGACAGTTCATAGACAAGCAATCTTCAGGTTTCAGGAAGAAAACTCCCTCTGTTCTTTTAACAAGGTGAGTAAACTACTAATTTAAACTTTAGACTAATCAATAACTTGAGGTTGTGATTAATATTTGAAGTGAATTGGTGGAAAATGTTTGCGTGGATGTAAATATGTTTGCATATACATATAAATCTGCAGATACTTGGGTATGCATGCCTGTATATATGTATGATTAGGCTCTGTTGTTAATCACAGGTTCAATCAAATCAAAATATAATTCATATCTCTTCGTTTAAACAATTTTTGGCTAGGATTCCTAAAGGAATTATGTTTGAGGTATCTAAATCTTATTTTTAAAAATAAATATAAGTGAAATTAGCTAATGTGTAACTGAGAAATTAGAAATTTACAGTATATATACATATAGTCAGGAAAATCGATGAATTTAAATTTATATTTTGAATATATAACTGGATTCGAACTTGAAAATCATGGATTTTGATAATAGTTTTAAGATTTTTAAGATTGGGAACGATGAGGAATGGCTACGGGAACGATGTGAAACTAATAGGCTGGATAGAATAAAATGGACCTTGAAACTAAGCAAGAATGCTTAGCATTTTATTTGTGAAAATAAATGTTGAGTATATCAAGTAAGGAACCCGTAGTGAAGTTTAAGTTACTAGGGTTTTCCTTTATAGTTTGACCTTAGAATTTCAAATTTTATGGGTTTACTCACGCTGGTTTCCAGCCTGACCCGAGTGTTACTTTGTTGTAATGCTCGGGTCAAACCGAGTATTACAGATTTTCAAGTAAGGACGTTCTGGAGCTCAGGAGACGAGCTGTATGGCAGGATCGTATGGAGTGTATTCCGCTGTGATATATTATAGTTTGTCTGGGACGTGTTGATTGTATCTGTCCAGTGTTGTGTATATGTTGTAACTCTGATGTATTTAAGTGTAATTTGACAAGTACAGATTTCATTTGTATAACTGTTATTATTTGATATTATATTTTGATCCGCTGCGAATGTGAGATTCTGTGTTTTATTTTCTATTTCTTTCTTCTATCTCTTTCTTCTTTATTAACTATCTGGAATTTTCGGGATCGAAAATTCCGGGTCGTTACATACTAAATCCTTGATGGTGTACTAAAATTGCACATTCACTTTAGGCCAATGTAGATCCACATAATTTTTGCCCCTACCATTATAGCTTTGTTTGGAGATGGTAGCTAATGAGATAATTATTTTATTCAACTTGTTTTTGTTATTGCTATACAGAATACATTTGAAGCAACACATTTATTTTAAAATGTTTGGGCATATTAAGTAGGATATCATGTAGCCATTTTCTCCATGTGTATGAATTCAAACACTTGTTTTTGTTTGATTTCTATGATTCTATATGTATTGGTTATGGAATTGGTATATGGAGTCATAACTTCATCACAATTTAGTGGAAAATAAAAGTGCCTAATTTGCTAGAGAGTTTGACATGCTTATGGTCTTCAAATGTTGAGTAACAATTAAAACCTATCCGGACTTTCTTTGGTTGACTGTTAAGTGCTGGGTTTTAATATATGAAACAATTCTAAAATTTGTGACTTCTGCAGCAACAGTTCATGGAATCAATTAATCTTTAGAGACCATATGTGAATCAATTGATCTTTAGAGAGCTATAAGGAAATGAATGCTCTAGATAAAAATGAATGTACTCTATTTTAAAGAGGAATTTGTAAGCAGCTGTTTTGAATTATCCCATCATTGACGTACTTTCTCATATTTAACCAATCGTTGATTTTGTGAGTTTCATGACAATGTTTTGGCACCTGAAAAATGTTCATTATATATAAGTGATATAACTAATGTAAAAGATGTTAGCTCTTATTTTACAAGCACATGGATATTATGCTCATTGTCAAATTTTTTATATATGAATTAATTTTAAGGTGCCTTCTGATTCACTGAGCCAATTTATGTTTTATCCTCTATTTCCTTTGTTATCATAAATCTTAACAATACCGTATTTTGTTTCATTTGCAGAAAAAAGATGTTTCCAAGATTTGTACGTACTCGCAACCAGAAAGGACCGAAGAGGAATCCCAGAAGTACAATTCAAAGTGGAAGTATAATTCAAATGGCAAACGTAAAAAGCTGGCCAGTGTTTGCAATGAAGGGTAAGAACAAGCAGTCAATGCTAAGAAGCCAACAGGTGCTTGGAGTGAAGGCCAAGAACGAGTAGTTACTGCTAAAAAGCGAGCCAATGCTTGCAATGAAGACGAAGAACAAGCACTGCATGATATCCTTTCTGACCCAAACGATGAAAGGGCTTTGTCAGGTGAAGAAGAACTCCACTCAGAAAATGAAACTCCTTCTGACCCAACTGATGATGTTGATACGGAAATTGGGAGAGTAAGTGAAGCTGAAACTATAAGTACGTCTCGGAAAAGAGGCAGTAGAAGTCCAAGAAAAGCAAAAAACTCCTGTTAAACAATCACGATCCAATTGAAGTTGAGTTCAATGATGTAAGCGTACCAATAGGGTCAGGGTCGGTATATTTATCCTATTTTCTTGGACCGCTTGTGCGGGAGAAGGTTCTATACACACTTGATGACTGGATGAATCTAAGTGATAACTTAAAAGTTGTTTTGTGGCGATCGATTCAGGTATGGACAAGCAAATAATTACACTCATTAGGATAACTTTTGAAATAACAACATTTTTTCTTTTTAAGAGTAGAAAAGAACAGTTTATTACTTCTATTTTTGTATACCATTTTATTGGTATCTTTGTTGTTTGAATCCATTTTTTGCTGAACACAGTTATAATTCTTGAATTTAGTAAGATAAAATTTATGCAGAAATATGGTTTTCTATTTTTTAGTTATGCTTATTTTACCTTTTGTTTCCTAAGTATAAGTGCAGATGTTGTGTCTCATATATTCAAAATCTTGTAACTCATAGATTTTTCATAATTTTCTCACATATTTTTGTGGTTAAACAGTGTGATGGTTGAACAAAAATAATGAATGGCTCCTCGTCCTTATAATTCCTTTGGTATATTCCTATAATAATTTTGCTGCTAGATGTTTATGTTAACATGGCAGTTTATTACATAATAAGGCACAGTGATCACATTAAGATATGCTTCATATAATAAGGTACAATGACCAGGACTTCAAACATGTATGCTAAAGTCACCAATGTTTCTAGACTTGATTGATCTAAAGTAAATGTTTGATGGTAAATGTGGCTGATGCAACATTGAAAGAGGGGTTGAAAGAGTGTGTCTTTTTCACTTATATACTTTACCTCTCATGTTATAATTTTATTCATACATGACGATTGTCTTCATGGCGATCTCTGTGTTTCAAATTGTGGTCACATGGTTTCATGAGCATTCCAACTATAATTTATTCTTTCATCCCACTGTAGTATATAGTAACAGTTTTACAACAACATAAAGCTTTAGCAGAGATTCCTTCAAATTATTTTTCAACCATAGTACCATACCTATGCTTGATAAGCTTGTTATTATTAATATCATGTTTTCCAGTGTTAATATCATGTTTTCATGTATTGTTGCAGATTAGATTTAAATAGGAAGAGGATTGGCAAAGAAAAGCCGTATTTCAACAAATGGGAGCAATTTGGAGATCCTCAAAAAGCAAATTGGTTTGAAAATTAAATAAAGCGGAGAATGAAAAGGAAAGACTTAAATTGAAACCTACCAATATCAAAAGCATAAACGAATGGAGAAAGTTTGTGAAGGTGAAAACAAGTCATGAGTTAAAGGTAACATTAAGAAATTTTTTTGTTCATATGTTGAATGTAAAACAACATATAATATGTTGATATCAAGCAAAATAATAATACATATTCAAAAATTGAACCACCAATTGCTTTTGTACTATTCTTTATTGTATAACTTATATGTAACAATCAAATTAACTTAAGCAAGCTAGCTTACTAGTGGTCATTGGCCATTGGATTTTAGAGCCAACTGTTTTGACTTGTTTGACCAACTTGTAAGCCTGTCGGAATTTGATTCTACAATCATGATCCATAATTTTAAAATTTTAATCATTTTGACAGGAAAAATATGATGAGGTATGCACATTAAGATTGTTTAAATTTAAAGTATCCACATTTACTCTAGTTTAAGAATATTTATGGTATTTATAATTACTTCTAACCCCTTTCAATATTTTCAGAAACGAAGTGAGAAGTATTCGGCCCTTAGGGATAAACAACATCCACACACATCTGGTCATAGGGGAATGGCTAAATTGACCGAGGACATGGTTAGTTAATTAAGTATAGCATTATTTAATAGTATTTAATACCTGTCAGTTTATTTATTTAATGTTATTCTAAATTTAGAAAAAAGAAAGTCCAGATCCATCGTCCGTACTAGAGCTGATGTTTGGATTAAATCTCACGTTAAAAAAAATGGTGAACCAGTGACTATGGAAGCTGCAAATACTATTGTAAGAATTTTTATTTTATCCGTATATAGAAAATTGTCCGAAACTACGATATCGTACATTATCTATATGTACTTATTTATGTAGGAGGATATTAGAAAATTTAGTAGCCTATCATAGTCCAGCTCGTCGCAGAATGTCAACGGAGACGCTCTTGCACATGTATTGGGACAAGATAAACCAGGACGGTTAAGGGCATTAAGAAGGGGTTGCACCTTAACCAAGCTAGTTGTGGCCTAGTCCAGATAAAAATAAGTATCTCAGTGTCAATAGCAAATAGCAGAATTGAAGAGTATGGTACAAATGCTGGTGGACCAGAAGGTAAACTTTTAAAAGTAATTTATATCTGTAAAATATAAAATAAGGGATATTTCAGTGTCATACAAATTTAGGATGCAGTGCTTTCTTTTCGTTTGTACTGCTTAATTTTGCAGTACAAAGATGTGAAGTGCACTACTAATACGTATAATTGTCTCTTTCAATTTACTTGGGTCATGTTTAGATAATACATTTTGAAAACTCTATAACTATGATCTGAGAAAGATTATGGTTTTATTTGGCTTGTGGATGCAGTTTGAGTGTAATACATATACAATGGTGTACATAGACTCATAGTTACTGCTTGTTTTCTATCTGTGATTTAATTGTGATTGTATACAGAGACTCATATGTATAGGTCTAATACAAATGTGAGCTATTTGTGATTTAATTGTGCACATCCACTTCAGTGCTCCTAAGATTAAAGTATCCTAATATCAGTGCTTTACTGTAGGGCAAAAAAAGTTCGAAAGAAGGGAGCACACCTGAATTGGTAAAAATAATAATTATATTACTCAAGAAATAACATTTGGATTTTAGTTTTTAATAATTATATAATTTTTGGTTGAATAATTGTAGAGCAATGATGACGTATGTCCGGTGTTGAATTGGGATGGAACCTTTGAAGTTGTTGCCAATGAGAGAGTGTTATCCAAGGACCCAAATGAGGTTGTCAATGGAATTCGTTTTGGACCGAATGTTGTAAGTGTTAATATAGATTTTAAACCAGATACTTATTTATGTAGGCCTACATCTGATATGACAGTATTGGCAAACGCTGAGAAAAAGGTAGTAGCATGGCCATCTACTTGCATTAAGATGGCGCTGCGAGGACACTTGAATGAAGTCAGCTCGGTAAATTTTAAAATTCACAATAATTTTATAGGTCTTCCACAAATTTAATTTAGAAATATGTCATGTATAATATTTTCACTTAATCACTAAACTCTTGATTCACACTTATCCTTTTTAGAGTAACAACGGTGCCCAAGTCGACAAATGTAAGATTTATGGTTGGAATGAGGGTGAGGGGGTAGTTGCCGAAGGAAGAATTTACGCCAGAGATCCAGAACATATTGTTAGTGGTATTCTGTTTGGTCTGTTTGCTGTTGTGATTTGGGTGGACAATGTAAGAAATGGAGATGCTTACTTGTGGCGACCCACATTTGATATGTCGTGCATTAGAGATGCAGTTGGTAGGAAAGTAGCATGGCCAAAATCAAAAGTTGAAGTTGATAAAGAAAATCTAAATGGGAATGTAAATTGTGTGACTTCTCCCTTGAGATCCACAACCATAATCTTGAAGAAACCACGAGAATATGTAAGTAAATATTCTGGAGTTTATATTATGATGTTTTTTCCCATAAATCAGTTTTTCAACTATTGTCTTCTTCTCCATCTCCATGTTTTAATTTTTACTTTTTTGTTTCTTCTGTTTGAAATTGAATTTGAACTTGAATAATTTAGGAGAGTTTATTGCATTGTAGTTATAGTTAGGACTAGAGATGTTTGGTTGAGTTGTTTGTATAGAGAGTAGGGAGAAGCGACTGCCAATTTATAAAAGAGACCATGTTTAGTTTAAAGTTGGATTAAATTATTATTAGGATATTTATGTAATTGATCAATCTTAACATATGATGTTAACATTTTACTTTAACTAATGATATTTGAGCTATCTGATACAGAATTTGAAATTATGCTTAAATTGAGCTATGGAGGTCGACATTGGAGTTGACGTGCATGGAAGATGCCTTTGGCGTTCCCATAGCTTGGACGATTGCAAAAGTCACTAGGGAAACAAAATGAAAGGTATGCAGTTCTGTATGTAATTGAAATATTTTGGTCCCTGTCAGTTTATATGTCATAATATTGCTTTAATATAATTGTCTTTGAATATTTTAAAATGGTCAGTTGCAAAAATTTTGTCCCTGTCAGTTTAGATGGTCCATTGCCTTGAAAATTTTCATATGTCCATGATGTCTTCCATTATGTGTGGCTGTCAATTCCCAAAGTAATGGCACATTTGTTTCAATTTGAGTTTTGTTTTACTGCTTTCAAGATATATTACAAGCACCGCGGTTTAAAACAAAATTTAAAATGATGGGCAAATGAGAAAATTGATCGTTTTCCATGTGCTGTACGATATTTTTGTTTTGTTGAAAACCCAAAATTTAAAATCCCTTTGATTCTGCTCATGGAAAATACATTAATAGTCCATAACGGCAACCTCCTCTGCCTATAATCATTGGGTACGCATACCATATACCCGCTATGTTTTTAGTACCTTATTCATTATTTCCTCTGTCGATATTGCTAGGATTCTAGTACGCAATGAACGCCGGCCTTTCTTCCATTTTGCAAGTGCATTGAACCCATGATTGAACACGTATGATTTGCCTTTTGTTTTGCATAAACTAACCATAGACAGCTGAATGCTTGTTTATTTTTCCGCACCAAATTTTGATATGTATTGTCACGTACCGAAATTTTCGACTTTCGAAAATTCGACATCGATACTCACTTTATCGACTGCCGAGCAATCGAGTGCCGGAAACTCCAATAGTGAGGGTTTTAAGAACAAGAAAAGGGAGAAGAAGAAGAAGATAGAAGAAAGAAGAGAAGAACAACAACAGAACAACATCAGAATAGAAAACAATATCAGAATCTTACACATCCCAGCGGAACAATATATAATAGATAATCACTAGTCTTTTAAAACAAAGAACTATATCAGTTTATACATACATCAATCAGAGTCAATATACAACAATGGACAGTTATATAAACTTGTCCTCATACAGAATACACAGCGGAATAAATAATATCAGATACAAATACTACGTCTCGTCATCCATCTTGCTTCCAAAGCTCCATAATATCCAGAATATCCTGATAACATAACTCTAGACTGCCCGTGTGGAAATTGGTGGGCACCCAGAGTTTAGAAGGGAAACAATAAACTCCGAGTCAGTCATGGTGACTGGTGTGAGATCGTAAAACAGTTATTTTTCACAAAGAAAATAAAACAAATTCGCAATGCTTTTGGAAAATGAAACTACCATAAGACCTCCCACCACACACACAATGCAAACGCAGAATTGGAGGAGATTTCTTCTAATGATAGTCAAAGATGCTTACTACGCAAAATCAAATCTTTTTTTGATATTATTATTAGTGCATAGTGTAGAAAACTTTTCGAAAGTATAATATAAATCTTAGCCAGCATAGGCATTCCGCACTTATGCCTACTATAGCTACTATGTTCAATAGCAGGTTACCGCCACATTCCATAGCAGGTAATACAACTAAAACCGTACACGTCACGTATTGTTTCTTTGGATTTCCAACAAATGGTCAGGCTAAGGAACTTCCTATGCCACGATGGGTACGTCCCTGGAATAGACGACCCGAGAAATAACCTAACATTACGGTTAGATCTCTGCCAACACAAGGCCGGGTTACCTCTGCAAAAGTAGGTAACTACTGACACGCGTATGCCATCCCCCGATCGTAACCGATCTTCCCGAGGATCCCCGATTTCCAACAACTACATAATAATAATAATGCAGTAACCACATAGGTTAAGTATCTGGGCTCCATACCATGATACCACCTCTATCCAGAAGGAATGACATACACTAAGAGGCGCTACTCCCTAGAACCTTGCTGCATCCTTCCTGTTTTGACCATTTCCGGGGTGTGAGGCTCGACGAAGTCTCATCCACAAAGCTACGCTTTCTGCAAAGCCATGCTTCGGGTCAAACAAATGATCAACCTATGATCACAAAGATATAAGATCAAACTAATGATCATATCGCAAATGATCAAACACTGATCATTTCACAGCAACACTCAGTATGCCACGTTACCAAATTGGAATATATCGCTGATAAATTTCAACTACATAACCTCTGAGCTCGTACGTCTCAGAGAAGGGTGTTAAGCTAAGAGAATAAATTCTCCGCCACCAACAGAAATGTATTTGAAAGAAATCAGCTTTATATCTCAAATTGTAACGTCAGACACACAATCCATACAAGTCTGTTCCGGGATCGAACAGAACCGAAGGCACTTCTCACGAAGCCCTTGCACATCCGGATAATTTTCTAATCACGTCCGGACTTCCCGTCACTAAGGGTGATAAAACCTCTAAACCGGAGATCAGCCGATGTAGAGTAACTCGACGGTAATCCTTCCGTTTTCAAAAATATTCGGTCTTCAACACCGGTCTTCAAATGCGATTCATAACGACGTATCACATATTCGGAATGGGTTATACGACCCCATGGTCCTTTCTCGGCTAACCCGAATAGTGAGCGCTTATTCAAAATAAGTGTGGCATTCAAATTCATCCAATTCACAACAAATACCATTCAAGGTAATTATTGATAGTCGGTTATTTAACTATCAATAAAGATGCGCAACATCATCAGATTCCAAATAATTTTCCAAATTATTTCATCTTCAAAAATATCCTTACTAGATATAAAATTTCCACACTTCAAAAATAAATCAACATTTATTTTTCTAAACAGTTTCCATTTCTTTTATAAATTCCATAATGAATTTATATTTCAAATATCTACTGATATACGATTTTCAATTGATTTCAATATTCACTTTCAATTTATCTTTACAAAGATAAATTCTAAAACGTTTCATTTCATTTTGGAAAACATTTCCATACTTATTTTATAATAAGTAATTCACAAATCTATTTATTTTCAACATTTGAAAATATTCGATATAATTAAATCAAATTAAGTATATATTCATTCTTTAAGGAAAACATTCTTTTAACACCTTTATTTGAGTCAAAACGAATGTTACGTAAAACATCGTTACGACGACTCAAAATCACTAGTATAGGGATTCGAAAATTAAGATAGATATTTAAATCCCAATACTAGATAAAAACATTTCCTTTCGGAAATCATTTACTATAACAACAGTGTTATAGTCCACCATTTCCTTATTCCTCGAAAACGTCTATTTCAACAATGAATGTTGAAATCTATGGTTTTGATATTCAATATATTTGAAAACATCTTTAAAACAATTAACTTCATTTCAAATATCACTTTCCCAAAACAATATCCATTTTATTCAATAATATATTCACTGTCCAAAATCGTGAATATAATTCACTTAACCCAATTTCAATCATTTCTACACATTTTATTTCAATAAAAATTCGCTATCCAAAAACGCGAATATATCTTCTTTAACAACCTTCTATATTTAATTTATCAAATCTAATTGATTTCGAATTTAGAAAACAACGTTTATAAATTCTATTTCTATTTTCTAACAACTTCAATTTATAAATCTTCTTTATTTACCAATTCAATTCACAATTCAATTTTTTATACCACAATCCATATTATAAGTTAAATACTTATAATTTCATTTATTCTACAAAATCATTTTCCATTTATAAGTTCACAATTTATAAATCTCATTCACTTATAAATTCTTTAAAAATTCATTTTAACACTTATAAAAACTCGTTTTATAATCCCAATCTTTTAAAGTTATAAATATCAATTTTTTACATCTTTTACATACATTGTTTTTTAAATAATTCAAAAATTCCAATTAAAACCATTTTATAAATTACTTAACTCTTTATTTCAAAAGAAGTTACTTTTTTGGTTAAAATTCACAAAATCTTAACTTTTATAACTTTAAAGTTTTAACGTTTACTTATTTAAAATAAATCAATTCAACAATTTAAATAAAACGTATATTTTCAAATAATCACTTTAAAAATTCTCTTTTAAAATCAACATCGTTATTTTTAGATTTCAAAAATGAATCTGATGATGCAACGCACCAATTCGTCAATCACAACAACAAACATCATATATCAATATGATAACAGAATATACATCAATATCTGTAAATAAATAAATACCGGTGAGGAATCCAGTTGGATCCCTCCAACCTGTTTCCCTGCATCCAAAGACGTTAGCACAATACCAATTCCACTTCGAGGTGGAATATCGCGGTATATGGGTTTTATAAAAATTATCCGCTTACTAACGGCGCAATAGGGTCTCATCCGCTATACGAGGCGGGAAATCAATCAATCCAATATATACATATGCCAATATGTATATATTGCTATATATATAGATATATCCTACTATATCTAATATCACATCCAAATAGCAATCATATCAGTCAAATCAATAACTGTCAAACAAAAATTTATTCGAGTGAGAAAAATCTCACCTTAGCATTAAATTTTGCAATCCATCCAATCCTTCTTTTGTTTTCTCGATTTTAACCTTGTATATAAATAATTTATACAATTCATCAATATTTTGAATTAATCGATCAATTTATTACCATTTATAAATTTAATTTAACTAACAATTATTTTAACTGATAATTAAATTTCAAATCAAATTTCCATGTATTTCTTTTAACAACTTTCCTATATATATATATTTTTTTTAAATTTACTATGTATGCTTGTCTTTACTTTGTTGTTTAAATTTTCTTTCCGCAGTTAACTAATTTAACATTTATTTTAAAATAAAATTTAAGTTTAAAATTTATACCTTACTACGATACGAGGCTCGAGACCATCGAACCTCACTGCCTCCATCATCGAACTGAAGCCGATCTCGAGCTAGTCCCCTTCTCGACCTTGCCTTGCCGAAGATGCCAGAACCCATCGCGACATTTACGAATTCGAGGCCCACCTTCCCTCGACACGACCATCACACTCGCGACCTCCAACCCGCCATCGCCATCGCCATTTGCCACTCGACGTTGCCGCCCACGCGCTCCCCAGCTCGACTGACATCACGCCGCTCCTCCTTACGCGAGCGCGCCAGTTGCCCTTGCACCTGAAATCGATGCGAACCCACATTAAATGCAGAACCCTAGCTTTAAGCACAACCATCCCAAGTCGCGTCTATCTTCGTTCGAACGCCAAGGTTTGAATTGAAATCGATTTTGGGTTTTAACATGAAAACACTTTGCTAGTTTCGAATCTGAGAGTGGATTAAAGGGAAATAAAAACGCGATTGATTTTCTTTTCTTCTCTCTGGGTTTGGCTTCGGCCATTGTTTATTTTTTTGAACGAGATCCCATTTTTTTCCTTTCCCTTCGAACGAGGCTTTGGTTTAAAATAAAGAGGGAGGAGAGGACGTGAACATTTTAAAATCGAAAGAGCATGCTAGCACGATTTTTTTTCTTTTTCCCCGTGATCTTAGGCGTGAGATAAGGAAGAGTGTCGTGCCTTCCTTCTGATGTCGGCAACAATTTAAATATTAAAATTTAAATTGAATTTGAATTTATTTTCAACGTGTTTATGTGTCGTACGTTCACATATCAACTCCGATAAATACGAAATTTGAAACCTTACAAAAATATCACATTACAGATCCGATGAAACTGGTTTCGTCGAATTCCAAGACTGCGCCTCAGACGGCTATTTTTAAATTCAATTTAAACGATTAAATTTCAAAACTGAACGAAACACGTTGAAATTAGTTTCTGAAGCTTCTGTTATCTTCAGTATCATCAATACGAATTTTAAAAGCTTTTGAAATATTTTTCTTCAGCTTAAGATTGAAGATTCAAATTTTTATTCAGCATTCAATAGATTAAATTTTATAATTTAATCGTCAAATTCAAAATTGTATTGGGGATTCAAATTAAATCATCGTTCAAATATTTAAAATTAATTAAATATTTTCAATTTAATTTGTTCAAAATTCTGGGTCGTTACATGTATCGTACACATTTTCAGTTCTGTATCTTCGATTAACAGAAAACGACAAGCATGTGAACAATGCAAAGATGATATTTGATACCACTGGTCAACAGTTTAAGCTTTACCTTAAAAATATCAGAGAATGTTTGCAGATAAAGGGTTGTATTGACAATTGAATAATGGTGTGGAGAGTACTCAATGTCCATGTTTCATAACTAGCAATTTAGATTATTAATGTTTGACCAACCACTTGTTCTTTCTTTGTTGTATTGATGTGTATATTATGTGGGGTCGTTATGGAAACTATTATATGTCTGTCATGCCCTTCATATTATCTTATCACTTAACGTATGCCATTTCTATTGTACCTATTATATTTTGGATGTGTTATGCAGATAATGACTTGCTGCTGATATTTTGGATGAAGCTGCAGGTATAGCTTCAGGTACTATTGCTGATAGGTCTTCCATTATCATGTGTGCAATATCACATTACACATTTGCAATATCACATTTGGATAAAGTCTCGGTATTGATTATAACTTGAGTCTTATTGTTGATTATTATTTGTCTACAGGTAGATCAGCATTTCCGAAGAAATGAGCAGCAACAACACTACTTGTTTATGGTACTTGTTAGGTAGTTCGGTTGTTTATCGTACTTTCTTAGTTCAGCAGTTTACGGTACTTTAGCTGCAGCACTATTATGACATACTGTTTATGGTAGTTCGGTTGTGTAAACTTCTCTATGCACGGTTAACTTCTTGTCTTGAAACTACCATTCGGTTATAAATTAGTTGTGTTTATGTTAGTGCAGTTGTTTATGTATTTTGTGGTTCTTTGACCGTTTTTATGTTTGAATGTGTATATGTTTATGTATTTTGTGGTTGTTGAATGTGTTTATGCTTAAATGTGTATATGTTTATGTATTTTGTGGTTGTTGCTTAAATAAGTGTGTTTATGTATTACGTTATAATATAAGTTATGAACAAATTGAATTGGAGGGTGAATAAGGTAGCAGAGGCGGAAGATTTTTAGCAGCGTTTAGAAAAGCTATAGAATAATCATGTGGTAAAAACTAAAAGATTTGGTGGCGGAAAAAAATGGTACAAAAAAAATATAGTGCCGATGAAACGTCCAAAACATATACGATACCGTTTAATAAATGCGGTTGTAGGGTTTGGCTATAAGCTGCACCCTCTATTATAGCATTTAGAAAACGTTACCAAAATATTTTATAACAGAACTGTGCCTTTTGGTGGTGATTTAGCAACACTACAACAAAGATTGTTACCAGCGTTTCAAAAACGCTGCAATAAACATATTTATAGTGGCATTGAAATAAATGCGACAAAAAATCATGGATTTTTAGTTGCTGGTTTTTATATCGCGGCGTTCATTAAAACGCTACCGTAAGTTTTGGTAGCGTTTTTTGTGCGCTGCCAAAAATAAAATTTCTTAGTGAGCGACATTTTTGCTTCTAATTTTCACAACTTCGGTTCACAATTTCTGTAACTCTCCAAACCAATTCTTTACTATCCCAAACACTGAAATATATGCAGAGAATAACCAAAACAAGTTATCCTAAGTTAAATTCATAAATCTTTCATTTACACAAGTTAAAATTAAGGGACATCGAAGTGCACTTATAACGATTATTCTCGCTTTAAACACTTTCAAACATACTTCAATTCAACCCATAAGGCAACTAAATATGTAAACACAAAGTCTAGGCCATGCCACATGTTATAGAAGGTGGTAGGATTGATATTATACAATATAAAGTTGTTATTTGTATTCAAAATCAAGAGGAGTCCTAAGTTTGTAACTTTAATGAGTTAATGTCGTTTTAACTTTATATTCGCATGCACATATATACATACACAATATATACATACAAGATAGTGAGATGTAAAAGGTTTGAACAACTTTCAAATGGCAAATCATTTTTCTTTCATATTAATTTTCTTCTAAACAAACAAGTGTATGCAAAAAAGTTTGAACAAATTCCGACGAGTAAAAAAGCCGTTTATCGATAAAACGAATTTCAGTCACATTATTGATATTTCTTCAAAGTAACTATTTTGTTAAACATTTTTCCAAAATAAGTTCACCATCATTACTTATGATTTAAAACAGGGTTAACAAGGTTATTAAATCAATTTAATAATATTTAATCTAAGATTCAAATATATAAATGATTTAGGTATTTAAATATGAAGTGTCCGAATTTTCAGATCATTACATTCTCCCACATTTAGAATATTTCGCCCTCTAAATTTCAATGTAAGCAATAAAAGGAGACAATAACACAGTAATACTTAATAGTATTCAAAATTACTAGCGAACAAAGCCACGGCTTGCCTAAGTTCAAAATTCCACTTATCCTACAAGGACGATAAACAATATATTAAGCATACCTTACGCTCAACAGCCTCAGTTGTTACTTAATCGACGATTCATGCTACCTTATAACAAATCGAAGAGTCGTTACCTATACTCCTCATAAGCCAAAAATACGTAGTATTCATATACTAAAGCCTATATGATGTACATGGATCATTTGTACGCAATATCTGATCTGATCACTTTCTCGATCACATAAATTTTACTTCCAAACTAGCATAGATCACTTGACCTCTCTAATGCGAATTCTGATCAAGTTCCTTGATTAGAAACTTCTATTTTAAGTACATAGCCATATACTACGACAAAAATACTTGAGATCATATCAAGAATCCGTACCAAATGTTCATCGTCAAGAGTCGTGTGAAAAATCTTTGTTCTGACCGGTGTAAATCACCTTAAATGAGATCAGGCTGTTATAACTGCCTAGGTTGAAGATAGTTTAGTTTACTCTGATTGTTGTATGTATAAAAGTTTTCTTTCCGGTGAAGATCTCTTGAGATATTATATGTTATTGTTTCATATGCGAGATTCTGATATTGTGTTCTTCTTTCTTATTCTATTTCTTTTTTCCCTAATGTTCTATCTTTCTGGGACTTGGGTGCTTGGCACGTAAATATTGTGGATGTATTAGTGTCGACATTTGGGAGTCGAAAAGGCCGTTTGTTACATTCGGTATCAAAGCTGAAGGTTAAGCGAGAATCTTGACTTTGGTAGGGTATAACTCGTTAAGAGATAGGATAATGGAATGCCTTACTATGAGTTGAGTATATTATATATATAAGAGTGCATATTTTTTATTGTTATAAAAATGTTTTGTATTATGTTAATTGATCTACTAAGTGGTTTATGGATTCTGGCAAATACATGTTGTTGACGTTATTAATGGAGATCTCTAAACACTTGAATAGGACAAATCGACGCTATATTGTTTTTGAAATAGGTAAATGAAATAATTTTACCTAGGATTATATTTTATGTATAAAAGAATAATTTTCAAAAGTGGATATAGTTATTTATGATGCATGTGTTTATTAAGAAATGATAATATTCGATTATTATCATTTATTTTTTATTATTTGTGCTCAACTAGTTTATGAGCAGTTTTACCTTTTCACTGCATGGGTTGGGTAGATAGTAATTGTGGGGACATTGAAACGAATACCTTGTGAATTAAGTTTCACAATTTGACTATAGGGCGTTTGGTGATAATGTTGGGTTAAAATAAAATTTTAATAAAAGTTGTTTATTATAGTCTTTGAGAAAGATAAGATATTTTAAAAATAAGTATTTATGAAATGATTTTATATAAGAAAGTGAATTTATATAAGTATCATTTATAAAATATGGTTATAAATAAAAAGGATTTAAACTGGGAATTTTCGAACTTAAATCCTGGTGTTTTGGAAAATACCTTTTTTGAAGGTTGTGAAGAGAAAATAATACTAGTATTATTTGGAAGTATTTATGTATATAAATGTTTTTAGAAGG
The DNA here is from genome assembly GCA_030737815.1 of Allium fistulosum. Lineage (NCBI taxonomy): Eukaryota > Viridiplantae > Streptophyta > Magnoliopsida > Asparagales > Amaryllidaceae > Allium > Allium fistulosum. Next base: position 539,518,125 of record CM060904.1, read on the forward strand.
ATTTTAAAGGAAATAGAAAGTACTAAACTTACTTCTGTCGCTGGAAAATAATGCTGATGATGACTGCGGCATCATCGGTGTTTGTTTTCAAGTTCCGAAGTGGGGGATGCTACCATAGTAGTTTTGCTTCGTAATTGTTTTGGTAATTTTTTTTGATTTAAACACCGAAAGTATGATTTGATATACAAAAGTTATAAGTATATATTATTTCAAAATGATTGAAATGAAACCCAGTGTTAAGTTCTTAAGTTTTCAGTTAAGTTATATTATGGATGCATGTATCCTATGTATTATGATAGTTTGGTTGTGCATGTTGTTTGATATATTGATTAGTAGTTTGCCATTATTAGAATAAAATGGAATTTTCGACGATTTTGGACAGTTAGAAACTTCTAAATTGATATAAGAAGTTAAAGCTAAGTGTTTTTGGGAAATATAAAAAGTTGAGTTTTATATAACTCTTAAATTGAAAGATAGTAAAATTTAAATAAGTTTTGAATTATCGAACATCTTTGTTAAGTAGAACAATCGATGTTATTGTGCCAGCTAATACATGTATTTACCTTAGGGTTGTTTAAGAAAAGTAGACTTTGGTCTTGAGTTCGGATACCAGAGTCCAACTCTTCCTAGCTACTTGCTTAGCCCGACGGGTAAGGAGGTCAAGAAGGTTGACTCAGTGATAAGATCCATAATAAGATTGTTTTGTATATACCCTTAGGATGTAGTGGAGTGATGTATAATATGAACTTAGGTCTTGAAAAGTTTTTGAAATGAAGTTGTGGCTTTTGAAATGATTATAATATTGAGTAATGTTCTATATGGAAAATGAATGTGAATTTAAAATAAAACGTAAATTGGTGTAGTTAAGAAACCTATTGAATAGAGTACGTAAGTTGTACGCAGATCATTTTATTCATATGGCAGTTTTTGATCTAGGATTTGGGTACATGGATTTCGAGATGATTTACACTGGTCCAAGTTAGGATCTTTCACTCGATTCTTGACTGCAAACACTTGATATGGATTCTGGATTTGATCCTAAAGTTTTCTATCATAATATATGGCTATTTAAGAAAAACAGAGGTTTCTAGTTGAGGAAACTGATCAGAGTCCGCATTGAGAGGTCAAGTGAGATATACTAGTTTGGAAATGAAGTTAATGTGATCGAGCTAGTGATCAGATTTGATATTGCGTATGGATGATATATGTATATCGTACGGACTTTAATATATTTGTATACTATGTGTGTTGGCTTGTGAAGAGTTTAGGGGATAACTCTTTGAATTGTTCTAAGGTAGCATGTGTGATCGACTGAGTAATACCTGAGATTGTTAAGCGTAAGGTAATGCTTGGTGGATTGTTTGTCATCTTTGTGCGATCAGAAGATTCCTGAACCTGGGCAAACCATGAGCTTTAGTTGCTAGTGATTGCAATACATGTAGTATTATTATGTGATTGTTGTGGTTGCTAGTGATTGCAATACCGTTGGGTATTGATGTGTGATTGTTGCTTTTGTTACTTGTATCGGTATTTAAAGGATGAAATATTCTAAGGGGGGAGAATGTAACGATCCGGAATTTTGAATGCTTTATATTAAAATATCAAAATTGTTTAAATATTTAAATCTTGGATTTAATTTAATAAACTTGATTTAATAAGCCTATTTAACTCCTTTTAAATAATAATCATGATGGTAAACTTTTAACTTATAATTAAAGTGATTAAACTTGTTTTAATAATGATTCTTTTTAATAAATGTCTGAAATTATCATCCCAGGGCACTGTCTTGGATTTTTACAAAACTAGTTTCGTCGAGACGAAAACATTGAGTTGTTGTGCATAGATGAATTTCATGACGGTCGGACGTGCTGTGTGATCGTACGAGTTCGAAACGCACAATGACTAAAATGAGAAATTAAATGATAATATAATTTTATTACATAAACACCTCCCCTCTCTCTTTCTTTCTCACTCTTCTCGCTTTTCCTTTTATTATTTTCCTGTAACGAAATAAAGTGAGCCGCCACCTTCCTTTGATTTTTCCCGGAGCTAGAGGCCACGAAAATTGACGATTTTCGATCTGTTGGTTTTGTGAGAGTGAGATCTCCTAATCTATATGTGTTGTTTGGTGTGCAGCATGACTAAGGGTCGGTCGATTTGTACTAGCCGAAGCAAGGGTTTACAACTGCCAGTCGATGGAGGAGGTTTTAGGCAAGGACGATGGTGGCATTGGACTTCTTGAGTAAAGGCGAGCTTGGGTTAGTCGATTGAGGTGGTGCGGCTGCTTGGAGTGGGTCGCGACAATTGCTTGTCACATATAGGAGTGTTAGGTCGGGTTTCGATCTAGGGTGTCGAGCATCACTTGGTTGGGTAGGATGTAAAGCACTTGCGGTGAGAAGTTTGTCAGTGGTGGTGTTGCGTGGTTTCATGGAGCATCGAAAGAGGAAAGAGGAGAGAGAGGATCATCCGAGTTGGGTGTTTTTGTGCAGATGATACACTGTGCACGTTAGTTTGAAATTTGGAAAGAAAGAGAAGGTAATTAAGAAAGTAATTAGTGATTAGTTAATAAATTAATTTTGTTAATTAATCCCAATCTTATAAAATAGACTGCTTTTGCATACGAGGTCCAATTGAGATGCCATCTTCCCCGTTGCACTCGTAGCGAGATCCTTTACATCTTGAACTGGTTTAGGCTTGGGCGAATTTATAACCAGTTGATTTGTATATTGTTGTGATATATTGTTTGTTATGCAAAATATAAATTCAAAATAGTTAACGATGTAAGTTATTATTTTTGGACCTCTCCTTACTTTGGAATGCAAGTGACAGCAGTATTTGTAGTATAATCCTTTTTAACTCTCTAAAACATGTATCATAGCCCAGACTTGTTTACATGCTTGATATTGTTGTTTGATAGAAGCTCAACATTGTTTGTGAATGGTTGAAGCGAAATTGCCGCTAAAACGTACTTTGAAAATCTCTTGTATTTAACACTTGTTAAATTGGTTAAATGTGGTTATACTGTAGGAATATACATATATAGGGTTTTTCTGTATACACGTTTTCAGTAGATTTGGAAAGTTATTTAAATCGTGAAACAAAGTGGTGTTGAAAATATTGGTTTTTAGGAAAGTAAAAAGAGCCTTTACTTTAGACATTTTTCCCAAATCTTTTTTAAAGGAGTTTGTGAAAATTATTAAAGTATTTAAATAAGAAGTTTAAATTTTAAATATATTTTATAATTATTTTTGAATTTCAAAGGAAAGGGTTCTAAATTATAAAACATGCTTTTATGGTTTTTAAATAGGTATACATTAAAGTATTTTGAAGCAATATTTTAAACCATTTTTTAAAGTACATTTAAGTACGTATAGGTTTTAAAAAATTAGTAATTATTTTATTTAAGAATTTGGAGCTTATGTAATATGAATATCATTTTAAAGAGGGTCTTAGTAAATACATAAGTAGGAAAAAGTAAATTAAGCCTATTGTAAAGTAACAAATATAAATTGGAATTTTAACACCTTTTGTTGAAATAAGTGGTTTTGTGAAGTTACGCGAAGTACATTAATTTGTTAAATTAATGTAGAGATAAGTAATTATACCAGGGATTGTAATCGCGACTTAATGAGGAATACTTTAAAGTAATAATAAGAGAAACGGCTTTGGGTTTGTGCTGACATTATTTGAGTAACAATTGTCTTAGACTAGTATAAATATAATTTAATCTTTAAAGAGAATTTTAAAAACAATGATTAAGTGAAGTGTTTTGGGTTTGTAGTAAACGGTGTTTTAGTAACACTTGTTTTTAAACCCTTGAATTATATTTTAAAGTGGAAAAGTATAATTAAATGATTTTGAAAAATACTTAGATTTTTAATAATTCAATTTTAAAGATAATAACAAGTATGAAATCTTTGGAAAAAGATAGAAAATTATAAGTTTTAAAGTACAAAAGAGAGAAGGGGTTTATAGTAACAATGTTGAGTGACATTTATTTTTAACCACTTTGACCGGTTTAAAGTAAGTAAAACTTATCATTGATTTGTGAATATAATTATACCATTGAGATAAGTATATGAATACTTTTGAGAGTATTGAAATGTGTAGAAATGAAAAGTGGAGTTTTAATTAATGAAAGAAGCATTATTAGATAAAAGGACTTTTACTAGTAAAAAGGTTTTAATTAATAAAGAATTAATTAAATAAAAAAGGAATTAGATGTCGTTTATATGATGGGATTAGATGTCGCTTATATGACTTAATCGTGCTTGTATGTGTCGATCATGCTTTGGGTGTTACTTGCTTATGGGAAGTATATAGAACTTAGTTTCCTTTGGTGATCATTCTCATTTTTGTTGAAATTGACCAAAACTCTAGAAATATCTAGAAGAACTTATATACTACAGTTATCTTCGATGATGCTACATATAAACTCATTTTGTTCTTCTAGGACAAATGATAAGGAAATCCATCCGCTTAAACATTTAGGAGGTGATCTCCGCTCTTATGTATTGTTTATTTATTTCCAAAAGAACTAGAGTTGAGTTTACTGGAAATCCATCGATTGGTTTTGGAGTGCCATTTAAGCAGGGGAGTGTACTTATATGAGATGACTTGAAACCGTAACCACTCCAAAATAATATACATGTTCTATTCTTTGGAAGGGTTCGTGATTGGTTCAAGATGCTGGAATCTATGTGGAGATTCGAGATTTTTTTGAGATGCTCGAACACATATAGATGTTCGTGATCTATTCAGGATATAGGAATCCATGTGTGGTTCCGAGATCTGTTCGAGTTGGGGGCGTTGTGTCGAGATCTGTTCGAGCGGTGATTCGTGTGCTGGAATGTCAGATGTAGCCTCACCAGCGGAGATGACTAAAACCAGAGGTATGATGCATAGCTAAGGAGTTTTGCCAACCCATTAGGATGCAGTCAACTCTGCCCTAGAGTTACCTATAGTTATGCTTGCATGAGTGATGCACTCTGCCTTGGTGGCCAGCTATGTATTTGCTATGGTACATCAGCTAAGGATGTACGATGCTTCGAGAGCATTTCTCTGATCCTTATTCAGGAGGACCATTCACGAAGTACCGAGGGAACCTCTGTAGAATCCTACACAGTTAGCGAACGCACCATAGCGGTTTTGATTGTATATCTATTATTGCTGTGGTGTACACTCGCATGCATCACGGCTACTTGATTATTTATATTACACACCTTAGACATTATTATAATAGCACTGAATTTTCTAATAGAAATGGTTTGGTTATCATAAGGTATAAACCCACCCATGTTTATTTGCGGCACGGTCTTGCGAAATACCTTTATTTTTAAAGGGTTTTATTAAATATAAAAATCCATATGATTTGAATTTCTCACGCTGGTTTACCAGATTGATCTGGGTGTTATTTCTTATAATGCTCGGGTCAGCCCCGAGTATATTTTCAGATTTAGTTGTACGCTTTGGAGCTTCTGGAGATGAGCTGGATGCCTCCAAGGCCTATTCACGTATTTATTTTCTGTCGCATTTCTTATATTGCATCTATCGTCATTTATGAGGACATACTGTTATAACTGTCCAGGGCAATGATAGGTTAGTTTACTCTGATTAATGTATGCATAAAAATGTTTTCTTTTTGGTAAAGATCTTTTGAGATGATATATGTTATATTTCCGCATGTGAGATTCTGATATTGTGTTCTTCTTTTCTTTTTCTTTTTTTACCCCGATGTTCTATCTTTCCGACACTTAGGTGCTTGACACATGAATACCGTGGATGTATTAGTGTCGACATTCAGGAGTCGAAAAGGTCGTTCGTTACAGATGTGTTGTTTAACCGAGCAAACCACCAAATGCAAAGGCTAACTAGATGCCAAACCTAATCGGGTACGTATGGATGCAAAAGCTAATCGAATACCAGACCTAATCGGGTACATATAGATGCAAAAGCTAACCGGATGCCAAAGCTAATCAGATACATATGGAAACCAATATATAACCGAGATATATTGTCTAACCGAGCAAACCACCGAATGCAAAGCTAACCAAATTCCAAACCTAATTGGGTACTTATGAATGCAAAAGCTAACAAAATGCCAAACCTAATCGGGTATTCATAGGTGTAAAAGCTAACCAGATGCCAAACATAATCGGATAAATATGGAAACTAATCTATAACCGAGAAATATTTTTTAACCGAGCAAACCACCAAATGAAAATTTAACCGGATGCTAAACCTAATCCGGGTACGTATGGATGCAAAAGCTAGTTGAATGCCAAGCCTAATTTGGTATGTATTGATGCAAAAGCTAACCGAATGCCAAACCTAATTAGGTACATATGGAAACCAATCTATAACTGAGATATATTGTTTAACCGAGCAAACCACTAAATGTAAAAGCTAATAGGATGCCAAACCTTATCAGGTACACATGGATGCAAAAGCTAACCGCATGTAAAACCTAACGGGCACATATAGATGCAAAAGCTAACCAGATGCCAAACCTAATCAGATACATATGGAAACCAATCTATAACCAAGATATATTGTTTAACCAAGCAAACCACCAAATGCAAAAACTAATCGGATGCCAAACCTAATATGGTACGTATGGATGCAAAAGTCAAAAAAATGCCAAACCAAATCGAGGACGTATCGATACAAAAGATAATCAGATGCCAAACCTAATCGAGTACATATGGAAACCAATCTATAACCGAAATATATTGTTTAACCGAGAAAACCACCAAATGCAAAAGCTAACCGGATGCGAAATCTAATCGGGTACTTATGGATGCAAAAGCTAACTGAATGCCAAACATAATCAGATTGTATCAATGCGAAAGCAAACCGGATGCCAAACCTAATTGGGTACATATGGAAACCAATCTATAACCGAGATATATTGTTTAACCGAGCAAACCACTAAATGCAAAAGCTAACCGGATGCCAAACCTAATCGGGTATGTATGGATGCAAAAGCTAACCGAATATCAAACCTAATAGGATATATATAGATACAAAAGCTAACCGGATGTCAAACCTAGTTGGTTACATGTGGAAACCAATCTATAATCGATATATATTGTTTAACCGAGCTAACCACCAAATGCAAAAGCTAACCGAATGCCAAACCTAATTGGGTACGTATGGATGAAAAAGCTATCTGAATACCAAACCTAATCGGGGATTAAAAGATGCAAAAGCTAACCGGATTCCAAGCCAAATTGGGTACATATGGAAACCAATCTATAACCAAGATACATTGTTTAGCCGAGCAAACCACCAAATGCAAAAGCTAACTGGATGTCAAACCTAATCAGGTATGTATGGATACAAAAGCTAACCGGATGCCAAACCTAATTGGGTACCTATGGAAACCAATCTATAACCGAGATATATTGTTTAACCGAGCAAATCACCAAATGCTAAAGCTAACCGGATGACAAACCTAATTGGGTACCTATGGATTCAAAAGCTAACCGGATGTCAAACCTATCGGGTACGTATTGATGAAAAAGCTAACCGTATGCCAAACCTAATCGGTTATGTATTGATGCAAAATTAACCAGATACCACTAATCGAGTACGTATTGATGCAAAAGCTAACCGGATGACAAACCTAAATTGGATACGTATTGATGCAAAAGCTAATCGATGCCAAACCTAATCGGGTATATATGGAAATCAATCTATAACTGAGATATATTGTTTAACCGAGAAAACCACCGAACGCAAAAGCTAACCGAATGCCAAAACTGACGTATGGATGCAAAAGCTAACCGGATGCTGAACCTAATCGATTGCGTATTAATGCAAAAGCTAACCAGATACCAAACCTAATCAGGTACATATAGAAACCAATCTATAACCGAGATATATTGTTTAACCGAGCAAACCACGGAATGCAAAAGCTAATCGGATGCCAAACCTAATCGGGTACGTATGGATGCAAAAGCTAGTCGGATGACATACCTAGTCGGATACGTGTTGATGCAAAAGTAGCCGGATACCATATTTTCTTAAACCTAAAAATAATATTAATAGTAAGCAAAAACTAAAACAACGTTTTGTTATACTTGAAAATGATACTAATAGTGTTCAGAAACCGATACCATATTTTGTTATACCTGAAAATGATACTAATAGTATCCAGAAACCGATACTATATTTTGTTATACCTGAAATCGATACTAATAGAATGCAAAACATGATACCACATTTTGTTATACTTGAAACTGATAATAATAGAATGCAAAAATCAATACCATACTTTGTAATACCTGAAACTGATGCTAACAACATGCAAAAACTGATTCCACATTTGTTACACATGAAACTGATACTAATTGTATGAAAAATTGAACTAAAGAACTAATATTAAATAAACTAAGCAACATGACCACATAATAACTCACTGCTTGCCAGATACACTATAAAATTGTATTATAAAATGGAGAAATAATACTACCAAAAACTAATATCTGACTTAATAAAGAGAAAATCAACATATAAATATTGAAAATAATGATTCAAAATAACCTACAAACAAATAAATATTAAAACTGATGCTGGTTATACTACTAAACTGATATTGAAACTGAAACTACAAATGATATTACATACCTAAGTTCAATTACAAAGGGCAAATCAATGTCAAATTAAAGATATGCGAAAACAAATATACCTTTATAACCAGGTTTAATTACAAAAGATTTCCAAAAAAGTCATGCAACAAAGTATAAATCTCAACAAATTTGTAATAACATGAAAAACAAATCATATCTTCTCAGTAGCTTAACAATTACGCTTATTGTGACCGAATTGCTTGCACATACCGCATCTATTTTACTTATTTTGAAAATATGCAAGTCCTCCTTTGCGTTTAATAGAAGGTTTACTAGCATCACGTTTCTCCTTAGGTGGCTTAATAACATCTTCAATACTAGAATCAACAATAGGATTATCAAAACTAGGAAAAGGATCTATAACATTAGCATAAGAAGAATGATAACAATCAACGATGAAATAATACTCAACAAAATCATAAACAGACAATTTTGACTTGCTCATGCACTTAATAGTATGCACACAAGGAAATCCTTTAACTTTCCATCGATTGCAACTACAAATCCATTCTTTAAGATCAATACGATGAGAGTTTGGCGATTTCACTTCAAAAACAAACTTCGAATACTTGAATACATCCCATCCAAATCCTTCTTCAATCAATTCACCTAAACGAAACTCAATAGAAGGACAAAGAGTAGTATTCCACAAACGACACTCTTCTCTCCTTCTAGCCGTATGTTCCATAACTTTAACACGAATTCCATCTAAACATGATGTAATATGCAAGGCTTGTTCATTCAAAATCCAAATATTAAAACTTCCAGCAACGTTTGAACTATATTTATTTATATGTCTGTCAACCCTCACACAACAATAGGCAAGGCTTGTTCATTTAACTATGTCTGTCAACCCACACACAACAATACAATTCATTAAATCTCCTTGTTGGTTCATTGTATAAATATATCTATGCCTATATGTTTATTTATATGTGCATATATATGTATATTGTCATGTATGTGTGATTTTTGAAATACCATACTAACGATATACTGTTTAAACTTTTAAAATGTTGGTTAAATAACGGTTAAAAATTTTGTTAATTTTTTGTTTCATAAATTAGTGCTTCATGATCAATTTTTATTACCAGTTTCCAACTTTCCATTATCTGTATTCCGTTAGTATAATTTAAGCTGATTGTATTATCTTCTCTGTCATGGTAGGAAGGTGGTAGGGTTCCACTGTCAACCGTATCAGTTGTGCATAGCTTTAGGCATAAGCCAGAAGAGGAGAATATGGTAGTTTTATGTTTGTTATCCATCCTAAATCAGTTTGATTTTACATGCCTATTTGGTTATCCTATTTTCATAACGACGTACTGTATGTAAAAAAAATCAATTATTCGTTGATTTAAATCCTTTAGTCTATGTAATGCAAATTATTTCATGCTTAGTTAGCATAATGTACAAATAGTTTACATACATTTATTTCCTTCGTTGGATCTATTTTGACAGTTAGCTTAAATGTTCCAATATTTGTGCATGTAAGCTAGGGTAGTTTGGTAATGTGATGTGGTATAATTTGTATCAACTACTAATTTTTTAAACCATAATTCATGTATTAGTTATGTACTTGCACACAAGTGAGTAAAATTTCATGAATTGTAGTGTTGTGTTGGTTGGCAGACATATCTGGACAATTTATTATTTGTGTATATATCAGTGACAAGTAAGTTTGCTTGACTATGTGTGTTTGTACGTATAGAGACATATAGACATACATAGGAATATGTATCTACACACCAGTGTATATATTTTTATATCCGTACATTTTCGTGTATGTGTGATTTTTTAAATATTGTGTACTTTTATGTAAGTTACTAATGGTATATACGTTCTATTAACCTACCTTTGAGCCAAAACAGATTTCAACTGGACTTAGAAGATTAAAAAAAGAACGAAATGGTTCATGAACTTGAAAGTACACTTAGAAGAGGTAGAGAAACAACTTAGAGAAATTTCAACTAAATTGGATCCAAGTATATAGTTCAGTACTGAGCTTCTCATTCCAGTTTCTAAACTCCATACATCTCTTATACCACTCCGACTACTCATGATCAAGTGGGTTTTTTCTGATTTGGATGAGCAATTACATGGATTGACGAGAAGAAAGTGAAGAACACAACTATCAGAAAGATCACTAGAATCAACCCAAAGTCGATAGAAAAGAGGTTGAAACACATCAGATAGAAGATAGAAGAGCAAATCAGGTAAAATAATTGAACTTGCACCAAAATCCATTGGTCGATACCGAGCTAACTTAGATTGGTACCGAGCTATGACCTTGAGTCGTAGGACTCCGGTTTCTCTAGTACATCATAGGGCTATCTCCTGGACCTCAGTGCAAGTGAGCTTCTGACCCATTACCTTTGTTTCCCTATAAATACAAGTATAGCTGCAACCAAAACAGGATCTGATCTCTCTGCCATTGGAGACTTCTTCTTCTTCTTCTTCTTCACTCCTATCCTCTATCTCTCAAACCCTCCAAAAACATCATTATAAATATGAAATCTGCTAGATTGTGGTCATATATGAGATAATCACTACAAGAAAAACCATTTATAGTTGCAAAAATCGGTGGCGTTTTATTGTAAATGCAACAAAAAATAGATTACCAAATAATATAAACGTGGCAAAAAATAATTCACGTTTCCCGCTTCTAAAAAAAAGAGTCCGCGCGAACTAAATAAACGTAACCTATCATTTTACTCTCGTACTTAACAAAATTCTCGTCCCTAATTTGCTTTCTTCTTCAAAAAATTTTTTTCCCCTTTTAATCGTGTTAAATTTTCATCGCACTCAAGTATCATCGTCAACTCCGTCGTTTCCCCCTTACTCAACATCGAGTCGCGGCAGCCAGAAGATCTAGGTATATTTAGGTATGAATCTTTTAAATCGATTAGGTATATTTAGGTATGAATCTTTTAAATCGACTTTGTGATTCTATTTGGATTTTATATGAATTTGAATGCATCTTATTTTCGTATTTTTTCCTAAACTATTGCTGAAATGGTTGATTTAAAGGTGGAAACGATCACTCTATATCATTTGTAGCTTGGAATCCATGGAAATAAAGAGCTCTGTACTCTGATTAATTGAATCGTTGCTAGAGGCAAAGTATCATGATATCAATAAATCACTTATTAATAATTCTGCCAAATAAGGAAATCTTAATTCCAGTTTTCATAGTTTTTGTTAGGATTATATTTTTTGTGAACTGCTATCTTTGTTCGACTGATTTTATATGGTGCATTGATATGTTTGGTATTTGTTTTCTTAAAAGAAATGGGTATATTAGATCATGCATTTTAATGTTGGTCTTTGTTTGTCAACTGATTCAATGGCTGGTGTTGTAATATTAATTTGAGTTTTCGCATTTCTTATTAAGATCTCTTTCTATAGTTACAAAACAATTGGACCAAGCATTCGGGACTCTCAATTGTTGTGGGTTCCTAATCCTACTCTCTCTCAGGCCTAAGAATCTTACTGTGGTGTAACCATGGACAAGGAATAGGGATATTTTCTCTCAAAAAATCCTTTTTAAAGGTCCATTTAAGATGAACTGTTTAATACAATAAAAATATATCATAAATGAGTATGTGATTATTATGACTTATTAACTTCTAACTATTATTTCATATTATAATAAATTATTGGTGAACATACATTTCTAAATAAGTATAATTGTTGAATTTTGATTAAATTAGTTGTGTGGATGTGAGGTAGTGAAGAGGAGGCGGTGAAGTTGACTGTTGGTTTGGTAAGAGGAAACTGTTGGTTTGTACATTCTAAGGCTTTGAATTTATATGCAGTAATTCTATAATTTGCTAGACTTAGGCTTTGAATTCATACATGGATTAATTATAAATACATGTAAATCTGAGGTTAAATGCAAAATATAAGTGTAAAATTTATATTTTTGGAAAAGTATTCTTTGCCTTTGTCTACTAAACCACCATGGTTATATGCAGTAGTGCTACAAGTATTTGTACTTCAACGTCTAGTTATTTTTTTGATTACAACAGATAACCAATTTATACGTCAAAGATTGGAAACTTATTTGCCTTCAAATGTCGATAATGGAAAAAGGCTGGGTTTTTTTAAATAGGTGATAAAACCATGATTAACTTAATATGTATTTTGAGAATTAGAACATATAATCTAATACTAAAGCTCACTTTTTTTTTACCTTTTTCATAGAACTAGCATAGAATACCGACAAGGAGCAATGAATTTCATGCATGCTGCAAAGAGGAATGTAAGAAGTGTAGAAAAATTTTTATGCCCTTGCAAGGATTGTCGGAATCTTAGTCGTCATGATGACCAAATCATCGTTGAACATTTAATTATAAAAGGAATGGATCCTAAATACATTGACGGTGTATGGTTTAACCATGGTGAAGAGATAAATGTAGAGAATAAAACAAATACGTTTGACGTATATGAACTATTCAAGATGATTCACTATGAAGATGAAGATTTTTTGAATCAAGATTTTTTTGATGATGATAAAGACGATGTTGATTCTCGAAGAAAAGAGGATGAGTTAGTCAAGAACTTGGAAGATGCAGAAACTCCATTATATCCTGGTTGCACAGATCACACAAAATTATCTGCCATCACCGTCTTGTATAATCTTAAATGCGAGACTGGCTTGTCCGATAGTGGTTTTGATAAGCTTTTAGCTGTGCAACATCTATTTCTGCCGAAGGATAACTTGCTTCCCAAAACCTTATATGAAGTCAAGAAATTTCTTAAAGCATTCGACATGGGTTTTGAAAAGATACATGCTTGTGAGAATGATTGTTGCCTTTTTAGAAAAGAATACAAAAATTTAGAAAGTTGTCCAAAATGTGGTTCCTCGAGATGGAAGAAAAATCAAGACACTGAAGAGGTTATACAAGGTGTTCCAGTTAAAGTATTGAGATATTTCCCAATCATTCCGAGGTTTAGACGAATGTATAGATCTCAAAAGATGGCTGAAGTATTAATATGGCATTTTAATAATAAAAGTAACGATGGAAAAATGCGTCATCCCGTGGATTCTATGACATGGAAAATGGTGGATGAAAAGTATAAATCTTTTTCATCTGATCCACGCAATCTTAGGCTTGGTCTTGCTACAGATGGATTCAATCCATTTTCCATGTTGAGTTCGAAGTATAGTTGCTGACCGGTAATGCTTGTGACATACAATCTCTCGCCTATGTTGTGTATGAAGAAAGAAAATATTATGTTAACTTTACTTATTCCAGGCCCGAAGCAACCCGGGAATGATATTGATGTATATTTGGCGCCTTTGGTGGAAGACTTGCATCACTTGTGGTCTAATGGAGTTACTGCTTATGATGCATTTAGTAAAACTTTATTTAAACTGAATGTAATTTTGTTATGGACGATTAATGATTTTCCGACTTATGGAAATCTTGCTGGATGTCATGTGAAAGGGCAAAAAGCTTGCCCATTATGTGGTGTCAATACCCATTCTCGTTGGTTGAAACATAGTCGAAAGTTCGCCTACATGGGTCATAGAAGATTTCTACCTCCTTCAGATTCACGGAGGAAATAAAAGGCATTGTTTGATAATACCATAGAGACAGATGGTGCTCCTAGAATGCTTTCTGGGAGAAACATCTATGCATTATTGAAGGATTATCCAAATGATTTTGGAAAAGGAATAGAGGATAAAAGTAAGAAGAGAAAGCATGTCTATGATAAAGAAGATGAATATGATGATACTAACAGTTCTACAGAAGTAGAGCTATCAAGGTGGAAAAAACGATCAATTTTCTTTGATTTGCCTTATTGGGAGGTTAGTGGTTAATTTATTTATTTTTCATTGTTTTAATACAAGAAAAACCCAATAATGCATTATTGTTTTGGTTTTCATAGGAACTTCCATTACGTCACAATTTAGATGTGATGCATGTGGAGAAGAACATTGGTGAAAGCCTATTGGGCACAATGTTGCATGGAAATAAATCCAAAGATGGAACCAACTGTAGAAAGGATTTAGAGGATTGGGGAATTCGAAGTGAGCTTCATACACAACCTCGTGGGAATAAAACATATCTTCCACCGGCTCCATATATGTTGTCAAAATCCGAGAGAAAAATATTTTGCAAAAGACTGTATGATTTCAAAGGACTGGATGGCTACTGTTCAAATTTAAAAAATCGGATTTCGTTGTCGGATTGCAAAATTAGTGGATTGAAGTCACATGATTACCATGTATTAATGCAACATTTATTGCCAGTAGCATCGAGAGGGTTCATGGCAAAGAAGGCAAGAAAAGCGATAATTCGCTTATGTTCTTTTTTCAACAAATTATGTCAACGTGTTCTTGATAGAGAGAAGGTAGAACAAATTAATGTTGAAATTATTGACGTTTTATGTGAGCTTGAAATTTTTTTCCACCATCTTTCTTTGATATAATGATACATTTATCCATTCATCTTAGAAAAGAAGCACAAATGTGTGGACCTATTCATTTTCGATGGATGTACCCATTCGAAAGATATATGAAGACACTCAAAGATTATGTCAGAAACTATGCACGACCAGAGGGATGTATTGCAGAATCGTATCTTGCAACAGAATGCATGTTGTTTTTCAATGAATTTTTGAAGAAATCAGGACAAATAGAGGAGAAAGGAGCTCGAAATGAAGATTATGAAAGTAGTAGAATATTAGAGGAAGTCCAATTTCAGTATCGAAGACAATTAAATTGCCAGTTAATGAGAAAGAAAGTTCTCATTTAGCTGTGTTAATGAATATGGCCGTGGTGGAACCGTTTATAGAATAAGTTTATGTTATATTGTTTTAAATATTTTGATGTGTTCGCAATGATATATATAACTTATAATCAATTGTTCAATACTAGTTTGCATTTGGAGGAATTAGAAAATTCAGACCAACGCATGACAAAAAATGCGACCTTACTTTGGGAAACACATACAAAAAGTTTTGTCGATTGGATTAAAAGGAAGGTTAGTTAGATTTTAAATATATTCTCATTCAACTATCAATATTACTATATAAATTTACATGCTAAATGAAATTTGTTGTAGATACCTATTACCTCCAAGGATCATAATGACATGTTAAAATGGATTGCTTATGGTCCGAAGGATGATGCCATGTCTTTCAAAGGATATATCATCAACGAGCAACGTTTTCATGTAAAAGATTTAGGGAGAGAAACTCAGAATTGTGGGGTGACTTTTGATGCAACTACTATGTGTAGAGCAAGTGCTAAAGATATGTCCCAAGTGGTTGATGTGGTCACTTATTATGGAATATTGACAGATATAATTTTATTAGATTATCATTTGTTTTATATTCCAGTTTTCAAGTGTCATTGGACGTATAAAGGAAATGGAGTAAAAGTTGATGATGATGGGTTCACTCTTGTTAATTTACATCAAGCATCATTTTCATGAGACCCATACATACTTGCATCTCAAGCAAAACAAGTATTTTATTCAAGAGAGAACGATGTTTCTAATTGGTACGTTGTAATGAAAGCACCATCAAGAAGTTTTAATGATATAGAGGAGCACGATTGCATCGAGGAAGATATTCAAGTGGTGGAAGATGAAATAACTGAAGCGGATGATGAAGATGTTTGCTATGTTAGAGAGGATTGCGAGGGCTTAATTGAGTAGATTATATGTTCTACTTGAGCATAGTTGTTCATTTGCTTTAGTGATGGTTGAACTTATATATTAAATCCGGGCTATTTGGAAATTTCATTGAACTTGTATTGATTTTCTTTAGTGATTGTTGTTCATTTGCTGCACTAATGCTTTGTTTTTTTTAATGTTGCGAATGGCTGTTAGTTTGCACCATTTAATTTTCTAATCCATTGCAAATGCATGTACCATTCAATTTTTGTTCTTTGTGTTTTGATCTTTGTATACTTCCATAGACAAAGCATTATATGTTCTTATCAATTCTGTTTGCATATATTGCTTGATAATGAGTAGTGTTCTTATCAATTCTGTTTGCATTACATGTACATTTTCTCATAAAATTACAAATCTGTTCATCATCTCAAGGCTTTTAGGCCTGCTTGTTTGGTTTGCAAACTGCGACATCTCTTTTCAGCTACATGTTGATGATATTTAAGTGTTGTTTGTTAATATTTATCGCTGCTTATTGTTTACATGTGCTTATTGGTTTATACTGTGTTTTCTGTCACTTGCAGAAAAATATGTCTACAACATCTGTACGTACCCGCTTGCAGAGAAAGGCTGATGAACAAACAGTCAAAGCTAAGAACAAACAGTCAAAGCGAAAACGTAAAGTTCCAGCTAGTATAAATGAAATAGAAGAACAACCAGACAATGCTAAGAAGCAAGCCACTGTTCACAATGAAGAAGACGAACAACCACTAGATGATATCCCCTCTGACCCAAATGAAGGACTCCGCTCAGAAAATGAAACCCGTCCTGAACAAACTGCTGATGCCGAGCTGGAATTGGGAAACAAAGTGAAGCTGAAATCGGAAGTACATCTCGGAAAAGAGGCAGTAGAGGTCCAGCAAAAGCAAAAAGACTCCCATCATGCAGTCAGGATCGAATTGAAGTTGATTTCAATGATCTAGGTATACTAGTAGGGCAAGGGTCGGTATATTTATCCTCTTTTCTTGGACCGCTTGTGTGGGAGCAGGTTCCATACACCATTGATGATTGGAGGAATATTAGTGATGACTTAAAAGAAGTTTTGTGGCAGTCGGTTCTGGTATGAAGCAGGCATCTATTATTTAACATTCTGACTCTAATATGTTTTGAAAGTGACTTCTAATAATGCATGGTCTTGCCAATTATAAATTGAAATTGCCATCTAATAACTTCTGGATAAATTGAAAAATAGTTCTTGCCAATTATAAATTGAAATTGCCCTCTAATAACTTCAGAAAACCTTTCAGATTTAATTAAATCTTTCATATTTAAATTAAATAAATTTTACTAATATCATGTTTTGATGTATTGTTGCAGATTAGATTTAAATTGGAAGAGGAATGGCAAAGAAAAGCTATATTTCAACAAATGGGAGTACTTTGGAGATCGTCAAAAAGCAAATTGGTTCGAAATTTGCAAAAAGCGGAGAACGATGAGGAAAGACTTAAACTGAAACCTACGAACATAAAAAGCATAACCGATTGGAGGAAGTTTGTGAAGGCGAAAACAAGTTCGGAGTTTAAGGTAAATCATTCCTACTGAACTCGTCTGGCATGTTTCTGCAAATCCATCTACATAGTTAGCAACCGATAAATTTCTTTAGAAGTGAAGTCCAAGTGTTGGTGGATGCTGAGGGTTCCTGTTTAGGTATTAGCTGCAGGAACCTATGACAGTACAAAATACAAATGCATTATGACAAGCACAGGAACATTTTAAATGAAGTAAAAAAACACTTTGCAAGTTAGTTCAATCTATAAATATTATTAGTAGATATGGAATGCTGTATATGTCACTGAGTTATCCAGCATTAATAATACCAAATAAGTATATGACCATGATGAATTGATTTTCAAATAAATTGCAATCCTCACCATACATATTTACCCTGCATTATAAATATTAGATAGTTTTTCTTTTTATGATTTTGGTTGTTAAATTCTAGCATCTTTCAATATTTTCAGCAAAAAAGTGAGAAATATTCAGCCCTTAGGTACACACAACTTCCGCATACAACCGGTCGTAGGGGAATGGCTAGAAAGACCGAAGACATGGTAAGTTAATTAACTATAGCATTATTTAACATTATTTTATACCTGTCAGTTTATTAATTTAATGTTATTCTATTTTTAGAAAAAAGAAAGTGCAGATCCATCGTCCATAAGTAGAGCTGATGTGTGGATTAGATCTCACATTAAAAAAAATGGTGAACCAGTGAACATGGAAGCTGCGAATACTATTGTAAAATTGTTTTTAATTTTATTGGTATATTTTTTTTGAAACTATGATATTTTTACCATTGTACATTATCTATGTGTATTTATTTATATAGGAGGAGATCAAAAAATATGGTAGCCTATCCCAATCTGGCTCGACACAGAATGATATTGGAAAAGATGCTCTTGTACATGTACTGGGACAAGATAAACCGGGACGGTTAAGGGCATTGGGTAGGGGTTGCACTTTAACCAAGCTAGCTTTGGCCCAGTCCAAAGATAAACAAGTGTCTCGGTGTCGAGAGGAAATAGCAGAATTGAAGGGAATGATACAGACTCTGATGGACCAGAAGGTAAATTTTTGGAAATTAATTTATATTCGTAAAATATTAATTTATATTCGTGCTTCGCTGCAGGGTAAAGAAAGTTCGAGAAGGTACTCACCTGATTCACCTGATTTGGTAAAAATAATATTTATATTACTCAATAAATGAAATTTATATTTTAATTTTTTAATCCAGTAATTGATTTAATTTTCGGTTGATTAATTGTAGAGCGACGACGAAGTATGTTTGCTGTTGAATTGGGATGGAACCTCTGGAGTTGTTGCCCATGGGAGGCTGTTGTCCATGGACCCAGATGACGTTGTCAATGGCATTCGTCTTGGACCAAATGCTGGGAGCGTTGTTATAGATTCAGTGGATAAAGCAGATACTTATTTATGGAGGCCTACACCTGAAATGGCAGTCTTAGCAGACGCTAAGAATAAGGTAGTTGCTTGGCCATCAGTTTGCATCAAGGTCCCGCTGCGAACACGGTTGAACTGTAGTGCAGCCAGTACGGTAATTTTTTTCACGTTAAGTATATTAGTGTAATATGCTGTGAGCTTATTGATGTCTAAAATGCAGCGAGCACACCCCCCATCTGAATAAAAATTTAACACATATTCGTTGTTTTTGTATAGAATACTAAAGTCTTGAATTTCACTTCTCATTTTTAGAGTACCAGCATCATCATAGACACTTGCAAGATTTACGGTTGGACTGAGGGTGAAGGTGTAGTTGCCGAAGGAAGAATCCATGCCACTGATCCAAAATATACCGTTAATGGTATTCCACTCGGTCCGTCTGCTATTGTGATTTGGGTGGACAAAGTAGTAAATAAAGATGCTTATTTGTGGCGACCCACATCTGATATGTCGTGCATTGGAGATGCAGTTGGTAGGAAAGTAGCATGGTCAAGGTCAAAAGTAGAAGCTGATCAAGAAAAACTAGATGAGAGTCGTGATGATACTGAAAATGTTGTGAATTCTCCCATGAAATCCGCACATATGATCATGAATAAATCGCAAAATGTAAGTATTAATTTTCAAATTTGAAGAAGTTAACTGTGTATGAAAGTTTATTTAATGTGCATGTATACATTGTGCATAATAATCTCTTTTCTTTCAGCCGATTGCAACCATGCAAAAGGATGCCAAATGCCAGTTGATCGATTTGGGTGGAGCAGACGTAGTGGCTGAAGGAAGTATTGCATCAACTGATCCGATAACGATGGTCCATTGTCGTCCATTGGGACGTAATGCTGTAAAAGTTTGGATTGAACTGGTGATAGTTCCAAATGCAGAGATATGGAGACCAACATCGGGTCTGACGTGCATGGATGATTGTTTTGGCGTTCCCATAGCTTGGCCAATGGAAAAAATCATTATTAAGTCAAAATGAAAGGTATATAATTTTTTTTATATATACATTAGGAATGCTAGCAGCTAAAGTGCAGATAGATTTTTGGTAAAATGATAAAAGTACATAAGTAGGGGTGTTATATTCGAATTGTGATTGAATGATTGTGATTGGTGGTTCAGGTTCAGGGGAGGGAAAATAATTGATGGTGAGGAGTTATGTATGGATTGTGGTGGAATGTTAGTTGAATTGATGGTGAGGAGTTATGTATGAATTGATGGTGAGCAGTACAGTGATAGTGTAGGAAGAAGTGGCAAGGTAGTTGAGTGTTGTGGCAGTGTAGAGAAGTGGTCGATTGTCGTCCATATGTTTTGTTTTAGTACATTGCTTATTTAAGCAGTTTTAAGTTCAGCTTTTGTTTTCTCACTCTTTTGTTCTGTTCTTTGTTGACAGGTAGTTCAGGTTTTGAAGACATCAGCAATGACAGGTAGTTCAGGTTTTTATGGTGGTTCAGGTTTTGCTCGGTACTTTGGTTATTTCAGACGTTTATTTCAGATGTATATGTACGGTTATGACACTTATGGTAGTTTGGTTATAACACTTATGGTAGTTTGGTTGTGTATGTGTACGAGTAGCTTTTTGTCGACACCTATGTATGTGGATGTATGAATGTCTATGTATCTTGTGGATCTTCAATGTGTATACGTATTTTGTAGTTGTTTAATATATTGTGTTCAAAAGTGTATGTGCTTGCGTATTCTGTTATTATATAATTGGATGCTAGATCAGGGGTAAATCTGGAGTAGCAGGTGGAGGGAAACAAACGCTACTGGATATTATTTATTTTGGTAGCGTTAAAATGTCGCTACAAAAGAGTGATTAAAAATTCAAGTACACTTATGCTGGCGTTTATTAAGCGCTACAAAAAATGTATATAACGCCATGAAAAGGTAACGTGGAGGAGAAAACCCTTTCGGTGGCGTTAAACAGGCGCTACAAAAAATTTAGATAACGCCATAAAAAAGTATCATGGAGGAGAAAACCTTTTCGGTGGCGGTAAATAGGCGCTACAAAAAAGGAATTCTATGGCGTTATAAAAACGCTATCAAAAAAACAAATTTGGTGGCGTTTAAAAAAGTGCAACTAATACTCGAGGATTTTTAGTGGCATGTTTTCTCGTAACGATTATCGGAACGCCACTAAAAATACGTAGTGGCGGTTTTTGGGCGCTACAAAAAATCAGTTTTTTTGTAGTGAATTAGTTATAATCCAGTGAAAGAACAACTAATAAAAAAAATTGAAGTGGACGTAGGCCGAAGATTACGCCGAACCACTATAAAAATTCTTGTGTCTCCCTTAACTTTCCGACCTTTTCTGTTTTTTTCTTAACTTTTAATAGAACTGGTGCTTTCATCTGATTTCTAGGCGTTGATCCATTTTCCGAGTTAACATTTTGGTGCTTTCACTGAGAAGGAAGTTAGATTTCACAACCTAAAGCTTGGATTTGAAATTTGAAGAATATGAAGAGACCTAACACTAGATCTATTGTTGGAGCAAGCCAACCAGAGCATAGAGGCAGCCAAGAGGTGTCCTCAAATTCTCATCAATCCATCTATGTGGCCAGAGAAGATATGGAGAAAATGATGAAGGAGATGCATGATGGATTAATGACTCGACAATTGGAAATGCTTGAAGGATTTTTCAAAGGGTGGGACACAAGGAATAGCTAAGACTGCTGGAATTCAGAACCAAGGACAAGGAGCTAATACAGGAACATCTGGAGTTGGAGCGAAGCAAACTGGAACAATGCCCCTCCACAAGAAGAACAACTCGGTACCGACCCAAATCAACTTAGTACTGAGAGAACGA
The DNA here is from genome assembly GCA_030737815.1 of Allium fistulosum. NCBI lineage: Eukaryota > Viridiplantae > Streptophyta > Magnoliopsida > Asparagales > Amaryllidaceae > Allium > Allium fistulosum. Next base: position 539,540,210 of record CM060904.1, read on the forward strand.
TACTCGGGGGCAATGTTAGTGTGAAAGTTTGGATGCTGTGAATGGATAATATGGGAGCTAAAAACGCGAATCAGAATGTGAATGAGCAATGACTGGAAGAATATGTGCTAGCACCTTCCCATAGGAACATAGGGCAGAATGAAGCCAGAGGACCAGATCAGAGTGCTAATGTGCAGCCAGAGGTGTCCATACCAGAATATGTGCCAGAATTCTCTTACAGGAGAAGGGGGCAGAATATCGCTTTTGGCCGAAGACCTTTATTGAACGGCGAAAACCGAATTGCTAAATTGTTAAGGAGAATAGTTAGAGGTGGACCCTCAAATCAGAGTTTGAAGGATGTGAACAAGAATCCATTCACTCATAACATCTGGAATGTAAGGAATCCTCTCGATTTCATGCTTCCGACGTTGAAAATGCACGACGGAAAGTCAGATCCAACAGTTCATTTGATGAGATACATTCGACATATGGAGGTGTTGGGTGCTTCGGAGGATGTAATGGGGCGGTGCTTCCCATTATACTCAACGGACTTGGTGGCGATGTGGTTCAGGTAGCTAGAAAATGAGTCCATAAGCACTTGCATTAATTTGGTGAATAGATTCTTAAGACAGTTCAGAGTTCATGTCTCGCGATCGAATAATGTGATGACGCTATCAAGCGTGAAACAAAGGATGAAGAGACCTTGAGAAGCTATTTGACAAGATTCAATGCGCCAGCTGCAGTGCTCGATAAACCAGATCCATCTATAATCCTAATGGCGACAGTATCTGGAGTTGCAAGCAAATCCGACTTCAAAGTTTCACTGGAAAGAGGTTCACAGATGGATCTTGCAGAATTCTATCATGAAGCTGCGAGATATTTGCATCAGGAAGATGCTAAAGACGAGAATGTTGTGGATGACAGACTACTGTTCGGAGCAGGAAACAGAAAGGACAAAGGAAAGAGAAGAGTTGGTGATGACTTTGGAGAACTGAATTAGTAGAGGAGGGATCCGGAGTTCTCTTCTTACACTGAGTTAACAGAGACCACCTATAGGATCTATTTGGACACTAGGGAGTAGATCCCCTAATGGAAGCCAGCAAGGAGAGAGCCCACTGATCGGGATAAAAGATCTGGAAAGTTTTGCATCTTCCATGAGCTGGATGGACATGAAACGAATGAGTGTCAACACCTTCGTGATCTAATAGAAGAACTAGTTTGGAGCAACCAACTATAGTAGTATGTGAGAAACCGAACAACAATGGTGCAGCCGGTGCAACCACCATCTGTAGCGAATGCATCAAGGAACAACTAGGGATCTGGTCTGAGACTCAAAATCCCGTGATTGGGATGGTCGAGAGTCGAGTTCGACTCCCTCGCTTTGCTTTTCCTTGCTTTAAATAATTAGGATAATAATAACCTCATACTACTTACACGTGTACGAGGCCTAAATTATTTCCCAGGCACACTCCGAGTCGAATGTCTTGGATGGATAATTAGGATTTCTACTTGTTTTGATTTAATTTGAATATTTGACCTTTGAAAAATCCATATTGAATGTGATGACTGATATTGATCGCTTTAAGTCCCATCCAGAGAGACGGGACTGGAGTGCAAAGTGCAAGTCCCATCGTCGAAAAGCGAGCAGATGGACTTGTACGATATTGTTCGCTTTAAGTCTAGTTCATAGAGACGACACTAGAGTGTAGGATGCATGCTCTCTTGCTAAAGAGCAAGTGGATGAGCATGTACGAAAAGTATGTCCCCTCATCGAAGAGTGAGCGGATGAGCTTGCTTGATCGTTGGGTCCCCTCGTCGGAGAGCGAGCGGATTTGGCTTAGCAAGGATCCGAAGAGATCAACCTTAGATCGGGCGATAAATGATCCAGAGAAATCAAACCCTAGATTGGCGACAAACGATCCGGAGAGATCAAAACCTAGATTGGGCAACAAACGATCAGGAGAGATCAAACCCTAGATCGGAAGATGAACGGTCCGGCAAGACCAAGCCCCGGAATGAATGCAGACTTGATAAAAGGATTTGAATGCCTTCCAATCGAAGAAAGGAAGATAAGCCCTGGATGAACACATGATGGCTTGGATGTGTGGAATGATACTTTCGGATAATTCACCAAGATTGAGATCAATGAATAGCCAGAGAGCTCAACTATCAAAGACTGATTGGTAGAACTTGTTTTTGAGCAAAGCACACCTTACACTCGAAAGGCGTACTTTGGGGGCAAGTGTTAACCCGCTTTTGAGCCAAAGCAGATTTCAACTGGACTTAGAAGATTGAAACAAGAACAAAATGATTCATGGACTTGGAAGTATACTTAGAAGAGCCAGAGAAACTACTTGGTGAAATTTCAACTGAACTGGAGCTAAGTATATAGTTTGGTACCGAACTATATAGGTCTGTACCGACCTATCATTTCCCCCCCACTACAACAGAACAAGGCTTTCGTAGCCTTCAGAAAACACTATTACAACCTACCATAGCGTTTCAGAGAATGCCATGGAACGACAAGCTATGGTAGGCTGCTAGCATTACATAGCAGGGAGGAAAACGCTATAATAAACAATAGTGTTTATAAATGATCATAACGTTCGTAGCCTACCATAGAGTTTATGTTCTATTATTAAACCAAAACGCTATAGGAAATATTATCTTGCAGTTGATTTCTATAGCGTTTTCTGGGCATATTTTATAGCGTTTCAGCATACCATGTTATAGCGTTAAGATGATTTTTCAATAGCGTTTCTTATCATACTTGTATAACGTTGATGATTTTCTATTATAGCGTTGTTGATGCATAAATCTTACATCACATACACAGTTTTGATAGTGCTTTGTTAATCAATAGCATTTATCTAACGCTATTCCATGTAATATTAATTTATAGCACTTATCTATTTCAGTTTCATATATTTATTATATTATATATTATATATATACAGATATATATATATATACATATACATATACATATACATACATATATACATATACATATATATATATAGTTGCACAACAACTTTGAACTATACATTACATATTACGATCATTGAACAATGAAACCAAATCAACTAATTACACTTAGTTGGAGAGCCCACCGTGAGACTCGAGAACAATGAAACAGCGGTGTAGAGAGTGCACAACCATTAAAATTAAGGCTAAAGCACAATCAATAAAAGCATTCATTTCTTATAGTAACAACCCAGTCTAGGTCATAATAAACAGTTTGCCTCCAACATTACATAATAAAAACATTATCTAACATAATGTACCGATACAAGTATGAAGAAAACATAAGCATATTACTTAGCTCAGGCATCCATCTTTCCCATCATTTTTGCAAGCACAGGAGCTACCTTAGGATTTGCTTGATGTTTCGCCAAACTTACAGGATTACTCATACCTGTGCAAATTCAATGAACATATGAGACAGGAAGTTAAAAGGAGCATATCCTGATTTGCAGATAGTCTGCACAGAAAATATAAGACGGATAGTCTGCATAAAAAATATGATGCCAAACCCAAATGCTCAAAAGAGAATGCAAAAGGATCTGGTTCAAGCAACCGAGAGGTTAAAGTCCTTTGTTGAAACCATTAGTAAACCCTATCAAGATGCAGCTTAGAACCAGATTGACAGATTGTTCAAAATGCAGGATAAGTTGGAGAATGTTGAATAGAAACTTCAAATTTTGAAAATTGAAATTCAAAATCTCCACACTCCATAAAATCTCTTCATGTCATTCCCATGTGGGAAGTTGCGATTTATTTAAACCGTGCTTGCGATTTATTTAAAGTGTGCTTGTATTATCTTTATGTATAGAATTTATTTATGTTCACCAATGAGTTTTTCAGTCTTTTTCTTCTACCTTTTATGATATAAATCACTATTTTACATTTGCTGGTGACTTTTGTGATGAAGATAAATTTGGAAATGCAGGATTTGTAGAAAACAGTGCTTGATGACATCAAGTCCAGATCGTTGTTAGCATGAGCAGGAGGCAAAAAAACATTGAATCATATCTAATTACGTACTTACTAGTTTCATGATTGTGCAAACTTGACATAACCGAACTCATAAAATGTTCATATACACATTTAAATTGTTTTATTCATATATATGTCAAATTAAATATATAAATAAAATAAACTAATTGATAGATTTAATAAATTCAATCAATTAATCAAATATGAAATATGAGGGTTGAATGAAACAAGGCTCTATTTAACTTTTTGAAATTTTCCATCGATCTTGCAGGTTGTCTCAGTTCATGGGTTTGGTGGGCAACACCTACCTTGAATCTGGGCCAGTTTGATGACAGGCCGAGCTAATGATCTTCACAAACCCTGCTATTGCTGCCTAACAGCAGCAAAGTGCTGCTGACTATAGCAGCAACACCTGCTGCTGACTACGCAGGGCCAGGCCAATGGCCTGGCCACTTTTCTAGCTACTTGGCTGGACCAGAGTTCGGCTAGGGGATGGTGAGGTGTGACCCTTTTGGCAGCTCTAATGAATTGCAAGGTGATTGCATCATGGCACATCTTCTCTCGGATTTTTTTCGAGAACTTGACTTTTTACTAAAACCAATGCTTTAAGTGGGACTAAAAGAAAATGGTTTTGTACGAGGAAAATGAGTATTACTATATATTTAAATTAGATAAATATCAGACAACATAATTATTAGGTATTCAAGTAACCATTTCGCAAATGAATGCGTACAATATAACTTAACTCAGATATTAATACACTTAATTATTTATTCAAGAAACAATTTGATAATTCAATGGGGATATAAAGTAGTAAATGAGATTGTTATCATTATGATAAGGTTTTTGTTGCAAAGCCTCTGCTTTTTGTAAGGAACATGTCCTATTGAAGAATCTGATGATGTTTAGCATATTTTGAAATAGGTAATTAGTTATATTTAAGGTTTCACAAAATTATTAAGTTTTCTTGACTAGATAATTAAGTATATAAGTATTCAAATTGAGTTACACTAGATTTAAAATCAATAAATGGGCTTGTTATCATCAATCATAAGGTGTTTGATGCGAAGCCTCTGCATTTTCATCAAAACTTGTTCAATTAATGGTTGAATGAATTTTCTTATATTCTTAGTACAATATTATCTAGTTTGAGTCTAAAGTACTACTTATTTTATTTACTTGGACAAAACTATCATTTTTAATCCTATTGAAAATTTTCGAGCTTTATGAAAGGGTTCAAGTTTTTGAAAGACTGAGAGAACATGCCATGTATTATCAAAATTTTCATATGGTTATTAAGTTGTTTTTTAAGTAACTGCGTATAAATATTTGAATATGGTTTTTGAAAGACTGAAAGAACATCGATTCAACATGCGTACTTTGTAAATAGGAAATTGAAAATAGAAATCATCTATTCTTTTAATGCACTTATTAGTGTGTGTATATAACATGTTGTTTATAACTCATTAATAGAAAACAATGATGATTAAATTTAAATAAACTGTAGATATGTTCAGATTATGACCAGATGAAGCCGTATATATATTTAATGAAACCACAACTTTGTAGACATAAAATCACAAGTGTTATAAACTTTTGTTATTTGCAGGATGTATTAGGATTACTGAGGTCTATGTACGCCCTAATATCTATGGAGGAAGATGCATCATTTCTCCGATATGAATACTTATCCCTTGATATATAATTCTTAGGCGATAAGGAAGAAGTTGTGAAGCTATGTAGTGAAGTACAAAATATTTTATACTTAGCGAAGTACAAAATGATAATGAATCAGTCCAATAAATTATTTTATACTCGGTGAGGTATAATTTTTTTTCTAAATTTTCCATATTCATAGTATTTTAATCAGCGCGTATCCATTCAGAGATCGTAGTTGTTTGACCACACTCAATTAAGAATTTAACTTCGGTATCATAGTTGTTTGACCACGCTAAATTAAGAATTTAACTTTGGTAAGAACCAAAATATGCATATCAAACGAAAAACATAAAATGACTTTTATGCATGATGTATTATTCATATATTTACCTAGCACGCAGTTGTGAAGCTTTCTTTTCTTTTAATCAATTAACAAACTTTAACAAAGGTTACCTATATAAATGAAAGCGGTAAAATGTCAAGAATTAAATCATACAATCAAATATGAATACATTTTAAAATTTTGTATATATAAAAGAAATAATTTATACTTACTAGAACTTGATTCTATCACAACTTTTGAGGCTGGCCATGCCACTGTAGAGCCTACAACATCTTGAATGCAGACAAGATCAAAAGTTGGTCTCCATAGAACTGCATCGGGAACTGTAGCATTCACTACCCAAACTTTAATGGCGTTTCTTCCAAGTTGAACAAAATGGACCATTTCATTTGGATCGGTTGAAGCCACAACCCCTTCGGAAACTATTGTTCCTGTTCCACCAACATCAATCAACTTACATTTGCTTTTGGGGGCTGGCTGGCCTTCCACTCTATCAAACAAGAAAAGAAAAGTGATGGTTTTAATATATTTTTTAATTAATAAATTTGATAACAAGTTGCTGCAATTATGTTTAAACATATTTCCATATGAGATATTACGTTGTCATGACTAGGAACAAATGACGGTGCTTTAGCTTTCTCGACAACTACTTTTGATTTTGACCGAGCAACTTTATTACCAACGACGTCTCCAACATATATCATATTATTTATTGGTCTCCATAAAAAGGCCTCGGGGTTGTTTGGATTATCAATAGAAACTAACATAGCCGATGGTCCAATAGGAACGCAATTCACAAGCTGGTTTGGATCGCTAGAGTACAAGCGTCCTTCACCAACTACTTCTTCACCTCCAATCCAATCATATTGCTTGCATGAAGGCTCTGTGCTGCTAGTTTTACTCTATTAAAAAAGAATATGTATTTATGAAATTAGTAATTGTATTTTAAAATAGAAAATATAAATAAGGTGATATTTAATTTACCGTGTTGTCGATTTGATCTAGCTTATGCATAATAACTTTATCGGTAGGCCAGGCTACTAACATACCGGCAGCCTCTCCAATATGTATCGTATAAACACGGCTCTCCATAAAAAAGCATCCAATTTACTTGGAAACTCAATCAAAACTACCTTTGCATTTGGTCCTAGAGGATTCTATGTACAAGCTCATTTGGATCACTTGACATGACCCTTCCTTTAGCAACTATTTCATCAGTTCCACTCCAATCTAATAAATCACATTTATCAGATGTATTTCCATAATTGCTCTGCAATTACTTAGAAGCGTCTTAAGTTAATTACTATATTAAAATTAATTTTTAGATAATATCACAATGATAATATATTTGATGTTTAATAGCAAAGTATCATATGCACACATATGTAAACATGAAATTATGCATATGCTAATATTTGATGTTTACTCGAGACATTGATTCTTCTCACCGACATGCATTAACCTAAAAAATCTAGTGTGTGGGCTATGGATTAAAAAACCATATGAAAAAAAAAATCAAACAATATCTCTAATATTACCACACAAGTAGAATAACAAGTAAAGATAGATATGTTATATACCAGATTTTTCTTTAACATGCGGACCTCCTCTTTTAATTGTGAAATTCTATTATCTTTAGCTGGTAAGAGCAAGAACTTGGTATAGTTTGCACCTCTTCCCATTGCTCGTAGTCGTCCAGGTCTATCCTATCCCAACACTTGGGAGAGAGCATCTTCTCTCAAAGAACCACTGGTTGAGCTTGAATCACTTTCAATTTTTTTAACCTTTTTCTACAAAAGTTAACGTTATTCACATATAAGTAATAAATAGAATGCCAATAAATGATAGAAAGATGATATTGTACAATTTTTATCAATATTGCGGTGTCTTACAATAGTCAACATTTGTATTAACTGCTTCGCCATTCTTTCGAGTGCGGGATTTAATCCAAATTTGAGTTCTAGAAATGGGGATGTGACCACCACTCTCCTTTTTCTATATTAATAATGATAGATAAAGTGAATATGGTTGTATTAAATACATAATCATAATATGTTACAAAAATTAAACTAATTGTTCTTTCTCACCATGTCTTCCACTAATCGAGCCATTCCTTTGTGACTTACTGTATGTGACACTTGAAAACTTCTAATAGCTTTGAATTGATCACTTTGTGCCTAAGATGAAAAGATATAATACACTGATTAATTATAATTATTACATAATACAGTTGAATTTAGTATTTATTTATCTTAAACTTTGAGTCTGTTTTCTTTTTTATAAAATCCCTCCAATCCTTCATATTTTCGACATTGCCAGGTTTGAGCTTAATCCTTTCCTCTATGTTCTTCGCTTCTAGTATTTGCCTAACAAACCTGCTTTTTGAAGCCCTCCATATGCATCCCATTTGCTGAAAAATAGGTGCTTTCTGCCACTCCTCATCCAGTTTAAATCTAGCCTACAAAATGCAAAACAGATAAAATAAATAAAAATAAATTATAAACTATTCGAAAAATGTTTACTAGTAGCACTGATGTATATGTACGTCCTTAAAAACATAACAACTGCTAACGTATATGTACTAGTAGCTCTGAAAGTCCTACTAGCTCATGGCCTATTTGTGAGACAAACGTTCAAAGGAGTCATGTCCTATCAGTGCCCGGTAAAGCTTAATTTCTTCCTCTTATCTTTGACAAGAATAACCACTTTGATACCGAGAAAGCTAATGTATAGTCTTTGTATTTCTGGCTTTGCACTAAGTTGGAACTAATTTCAGTCATAACCTTGCTAGTTTATTAAACTGTTATTACTCATATAGAGATGCTTCTTTGCAATACATCAATGGTTTAGACAAATAAGTAGAAAATTAAAATTTTGTAGAATAAATGAAGCTTTTTTGCATCATCAAATTTCTTCATGAATTTAGTAACAACATCAATATTTAAATGAGATTTACTCCCTATTTCAAATGACAATCTTTAGAATTAATCACAAAATTTTCACTGCAATCATAGTTAGGAAAATGCCATCGCAAACATTAATAATGGTAATTGTCACTATTCATAAAAAAAATGCAAAGTGCATACATAGGCACTTTTCCAAAATGTATTCGAACCATAATATGAAAATAAGAAATTGATAAATTTAAAAAAATTAATTTGAACTTTTACTCTAAACAGTTTGTATTAAAAATATACGAAACTGACAAATGTTATAAAAGTGTAAACATTATTCACATTTCAAAATTACATATAAATTATGAATTAAAAGAGCAAATTTTATGCAATTTACCAAACTAATTTTAAAATGTAAATTTTTAATGGTTTGCAAAATGTTGTAATGTAATAAATAACGAAGATTGAATACTCTATATACAAAAATATAGATCCATATATGTAGTAGTAAAAACATGTAATAAAATCTTATTTTGGAGAAGTAGATGTATTTCGCAGTTTTCAAAAGTGCATATAAGCTATAAAATAAAAATGCAGATTGTATAGTTCTAAAATTAACTCAAATTTTTAATTTCAAACAAAATGCAACAGAGAAATACAAGATAAACACATATTTCAGATTTTAAATAATGCCGATATCTGGAGGTTTTTAAAAGTATAAATAACAATTATGTATTGATGAAGACTATCTGCATAAATTTCAAATGTAAATGAAATTGCAGACCATATATCACTAAAAATATATCTATGTTTTTAGCACTTCTAATGTACAAAATATACTTTAAGAAAGTATACAAATTTTTATACTTTCCTATGGTTTAAATGGGTGATGGTTTCACAATATTAAAGGAAATAAATGTGATGACAATCTCATTTACACTAGAGCGAAAGCAAGGACATCTGGTACTATATGATATTTTTGTCCCTGACTTATTGTTAACCAACATCAATAATAGGCATCCAATACTTTTATCTTGTATTTAAGCCTACATATGAAGGATATGTATACGTCCTATAGCAAATAAATAAGTATTTACATTTTGATAATGGATGCAAACACATGCATTGCACAAGCGGATTGGTAATAATGAAATTATAGGAAATTAAAGTATAAATAAAATAGTTTTGCGGAGTTCAAACCAAAAGATATTAAGTGTATCGAACTCATGTGACCCATGGTAACCAACTACAACACAACCTTGTTTGATTGCTTGATCTTTTTTTACTATTCTACTTCAAAGCAAAAATGAAACACCAATCAGTAAATTACGTTTGTTATTAATCAATAACCAACCCCATGTGATAATAGAAAAAAACAAACATCGCCATGCCATGTTGAATCTACAACATCAGAAGTCTATGTGCCTCAATAATTATAAGTAAAGCAATTGTGTATGCTTAAGTGTTCTTTTGTAGTCAAATGAAATTAGTTTCCAACTGATGACCGATGGGTACAATTAGTTTCCAACTAGCTACAATTAACTAAGTTTATATATCCAATTTGCATTAACTCAAATATGTTAAATTTGTATTAGGACTCCCGACCAAAAATAAATTCTCTAACAGAAAGTTAAACTCAGCTATTTTAATTTACATGAAATTAACTTTGGATTGCCTAGAAAAAGGAATTCATTATTTTAGCAAAAAGATGTGACTAGGTGCGATGCATGTTTTAAATAATAAATGAAATTAACTTTGAATGAACAACCAATAACTGCAAAAAGAAATAGTAAATGTCTAACGTATAGTGATACTTGAATGGAACTCCACAACACATGTTTTAAATCTTCGCCGATATTCTGCCAATAATCAATCGTGAATGGAATATGCTCCTGTACGAGCGGTCCTAAGTAAGAACGTAGTTTTATAGAACCTTCTCCTATTGGTACAACATTCTCATTAAATTCAATGGTAATCTGAGACACACGATCCGAAGGAAGTCTTTTCATTCTAGTTTGACCTCTTGCTTTTTTCTTTTGAATCAGAATTTCATCTATGTGTTGAATATCAGTCTCATTTTCCATCGCATAATTTCTAATTTCAAATTCATTGTTTTCAATATTTTCTTCACCTTGCATCATATTGTCTCTACATGCTTCAATTCCTTGCTCATTGGTTTCTAAATTTGCTTCATGTTGCTCACTGGTTTCTAAATTTGGTTCAAGTTGCTTATTTGATTCAATATTTGCTTCAAGTTGTTCATGTGGTTCCTCGGCTTGTTTTTGTTTGCGAGTAAGCTTCCTCTTCTTAGCCATATCCTGTAGTTAGTAAAAGATATCAGCAATAAATCTGACTTATTATGTTAACTTCATGATTCAAGGTAGCAAGAGCCTACAAAAGCCTTTGTTGCAAGACTTTCATCTAATAAAAAGAAAATGTTCCTGTTCAGTCATCATTTTGTAAATCATTTTGAAAAGAAAATATAGAGCGACATGAAATTAGTTTATGTAGAGTATGAAACTACATAGCTACTGTAAATACAATTCTTTGATTCTTCTACTTTCAACATATAAATAGGTGATCACTTGAAACCGCAAAGTGGTTTGATTCTTCTACTTTCAATTCAATTCTACCATTAATCCAAACATGTCAAACTAGGTGTTCTTGTGTTTACTTTCATTTATTTCTTAGGTAGTTTATCTGTCTCTAATTCATGAGTGGTTGTCATTAATATTTTTATATTCCAAATAGACAATTTCAAATGATAATTTTAACCATCTATCATTCTTGGTAAGCCACAAAAAACTCTGCCAATTAACACATAATTGTCAATTCGTATTCGATAACCGTCAATCTTCACAAAATGTTCATTCAGGAAAATGTATGTCAACTAAAATAAAGGGTCACGCAGCAAATACATACCCTGTAAATGATAATACCATCTACAATAACATCACAAATATACTATTTGTTTTATTTCTCTTATCATGTGCTATTTGTTTATTTGCAGCAATATATGTTTAACTATATGAGTCAATCCCAAAAATGTAGTTAATTATCGATATTCCTATCTGATAACAGCTGTAGAAAACTCAAGATTGGTATCATTATGAGCCTTGAGCATGAAAAACAACATTTCATCATTATAACTTATGTAAACATCAGAGACTTTCTTAACAAAGATCATACTAACTGTTAGTTATTGATGCAAGCATGAATAAGTAACAATAAATGAACATTTTATTTGATTCACTTAAATCAATACAAACCAAAAATGCAATTTCTTTTCGAGCAAAAACTACCCATTTTTATCCTGAAAATCAAACAAATTTAACAAGAACCAGCTGTGTTAAATGGTTATATGAAGTCAGGAGCACCAACAGTAAAATATTCCGGGAGCAGAATTCACTAAGCTCTATAGTGCTTCAAATTTTCTTAATAATTTTCAAATGCATCTACAATGGTCACAAAGCATTTATTGTGTTTATCGTATCACCAATTTCGTATGTGGACCGCATATGCAAAATATCTACAATAGTAGGACATAAACTCGACCTATTTCTTTGATGTTACACTGAAGAAAACTCCTTATTAATTTGCCAGCTTTATTGCTAACACATAACACCTATAATCAACACTTCACCTTAACAAATAGCAGGTGCAGAAGTGTTGATGTAAGGAATCATTGCAAGGCATCAAAAATACAAAATGAAACAAACATGTTCATGTAGATTGTGTAGCATGTTGAGATTGTACTTCAAAACCTTATGAACTAAGAGAAATGACAGCAAAAAGGTCTTGACAACAAAAAATTATACTTTTAATGTGATCAACAATGTGCAGTTACTTAAAACATGAATTTCAGATATTTTAGAAGCATTACATAGCTGTCATACTAAGTACCTCTCTTCTAGGCATCATATGTGTTTTTAAATAACTGATTAATGACTATTTTCTTTTTATCAAACAAGTGTTAGAACTCAACAAGGTGTAGCTGCATTTATGGTGAAATACATAAAGACAATTAGATCTTGTGATAATGATACTAAAAGCAAACAGATATACCAATTGTAACCCCAAAAAATCTCAAATAAAGCAACAAAGTTCTATTTTTTGGTATTGAAACTCTAACCACCATCCAACTTGCAAATAAGTGCAAGTGCTTGTTGATGCAACAAAACACTACCTTTTCATTTGCTTACTCAAAATTCAAGTTAATTATATAGAGTACAGAATCAGGTTCACAGAAACACAAACACCCACACCAGCCTATAGCCATTAAATTGGTATTGGTAAAAAAATATATAACTAAATGATAAATATTTATCTTTAACTGTGAAGATATCTCTTATGAAGTTTTTTAAAAAAATTCTACAAAGCATGTAGTTGACTGCATATCTTATACAACCATATTAACCTGATCTTATAGTAGGTGCAGAAGTGATGTTAGGTGGGCTTGCAAATATTAGTCAAAAGATCATGGTCAATAATTAATTAGATCAAAGATTTAAAAACATATATGTTTTTAGTTTCAACAAAAAATGCAAATACTTGTGCTTTTTCCAAAATATATGTTTTAGTGAAAAGGTTAAACAAGATCCAAGATTACTTGATGCACCAGGTAACTTATGTTTGTAATTTAGATTGGCCAATAATTATTATTTTTGTTCAAGTTTTTGACGATTTTAGAAAACTTGATTGCAATAAAGTTTCATAAATAATTTTCTAGCGTATTCATTTCAACAAATGCATATTGATTTGAAGATAGATTTTTGATAGTAATAGATCTTAACAAAAAGCTTACAAAAGATAAAACCGATGACAATATATATTTTAACAGTAACAAATCTCAAAACTAATCAAGTATGCCTTCACAATCTTCTCTAACAAAAGAAACATCCTCAACATAATCAACAACATCCATATTGATTTCTTGGCAATCTTCCTCAACATGGCTTACTTCCTCAAAGGAGTCGTGGATCTCTAGATCGTCAAAAACTCTCAAAGGTGCTTTCATTACCACATACCAATTAGAAGAATCATTCTCTCTTGAATAAAAATTTTGTGTTGCTTGAGATGCAAGTATATATGGATCTTTTAAAATGAAGCTTGACTTTGATGTTAATTGACAAGCGTAAATCCATCCTCAATCTTCACACCATTTCTTATATTTGCCCAATGACACTTAAAGATCGGAACATAAAAAATGTTATAGTCCAACAAAATTATATCGGTAAGTATCCCATAATAAGTGACAACATCAACCACTTGAGAAACATCTTTTGCGCTTGCTCTACACATGGTTGTTACATCATAAGTCACTACACTATTTTGGGTTTCTCTCCTAACATCTTTTGTGTGAAAACGTTGTCCATTAATGATGTATCCTGTGTAGGACAAAGCATCGTTCTTCGGACCATAAGCAATCCATTTTAACACGTCGTTGTGATCTTTGGAGCTAATAGATACCTTTAAAAAATAATTTCATTTAATTAAAAGATTCGCGATACAGTTTTAAATTAATTAGTAACATTTAAGAATTCAATGGACCTTTTTTTTAATCCAATTGGAGAACGTAGCTATATGATTTTTCCAAAGTAACGTTGCATTTCTTTCCATGCCCTCTCTTAATTTTGTAACTCCTCCAAATGCAAACTAGCGTATACCAAGAGATGTTATGTTATATTTAAAATTACAAACAATCAAACAATACATGCTGATTGTCTTACATGCTGATATTGGACGTCCTTCAAGTATTACATTACTTTGGTAATCTTCATTTCTAACTTCTTTCTCCTGTGATTTTGTTAAAAATTCACCAAAGAATCTCATGCATTCTTCTGCAAGATAAGATTCTACAATACACCCCTCAGGACGAGCATGATTTCTTACGTAATCCTTTAGTGTCTTCATGTACCTTTCAAAGGAGTACATCCAACGAAAATGGACTGGCCCACACAATCGTGCTTCTCTTGCAAGATGAATTGTCAAGTGTATCATTATATCAAAAAAAAGAAGGTGGAAAGTATTTTTCAAGCTCGCACAAAGTTACAATAATCTCGTCGTCAAGTTGATGTAGTTTCTCTCTATCGATAATACGCTGACATAATTTATTAAAGGATGAACATAAACGAGTTATTGTTTTCCTTGGCTTCTTTGGAAACAATCCTCTTATTAAAATGGGTAATAATTGTTGCATTAAAACATGATAATCATGGGACTTCAAACCACTAATTTTGCAGTCCTCCAATGATACACAACCTTTAAAATTTGAACAATAACCATCAGGTCCTCTAAAATCATACAACCTTTTGCAATTTTTTTTCTCCTTTTGATAATGTATATGGAGATGGTGGAAGATATGTCTTGTTCCCACGAGGTTGTGTATGAAGACCATGTCGAATTCCCCAATCCTCTAAATCCTTTCTAGAGTTAACTCCATCTTTTGATTTCTTGTCATGCAACATTGTGGCCAGTAGACTTTCACCAACATTTTTCTCGACATGCATTACATCTACATTATGACGTAATGGAAGTTCCTATAAAAATCAGCAATGGAACATTTTAGTTGTATAATTCCATAATGTTAGTCTAATAGAATAAAATAGAACATATGCACTAACCTCCCAATATGGAAATTGAAAAAAGATGGACTTTTTTTCCACCCTAGTAACTCCGTTCTCACATGATCTTTGTCCTCATCATCTTCGTTTTTCTTGCTATGTTCGATTCTTCTTTTACTCCTTATTTTATTTTGCTCATTCATTTTTTTACCTTTTCTGTTATTCTTTTTTTGGTTCTTCTTCACATTTCCAAAATTATTCGGAAAATCTTTTAAAATTATAGAAAATTTTCTCCTAGTTAGAATCCTAGGTCTACACCCCTCCTCCACGGTGTTATCAAACAAGGCCATCTATTCTCTTAAAAGGTTTGAAGGAGATAGAAATCTTTTATGGCCCATATAGATGGTCTTTCTACCGTGATTTAGCCATCGATGATGAGTGTTGACACCGCATAATGGACAAGCCTTTTTACCTTTTACATGGCATCCAGCAAGATTACCATATTCCAGAAAGTCATTTATTAAAGATTGATTGACTATATGCATCGTAAACCTCCACTTCGGTATTCCATAAATGATATAAATCTTCTACTAATGGTGCTAAATATACATCAATGTCATTTCCTGGTTGCTTCGGACCAGGAATCAACAATATTAACATAATATTATCTTTCTTCATGCACAACATAGGCGAAAGATTATATGTCACGAGCATTATAGGCCAACAACTATATTTGGAACTTAACATGGAAAACGAATTGAAACCATCAGTTGCAAGGCCAAGCCTAAGATTGCGTGGATCTGCTGAAAATGGTTTCCATTTCTCATCCACTACATTCCATGTTATAGAATCTACTCGATGTTGCATTTTTCCATCGGTGCTTTTGTTATTGAAATGCCACCGTAAATCTTCCGCTATCCTTTTGGATCTAAACATTCTTCTAAACCTCGGAATTATTGGAAAATAACGTAGCACTTTAACTGGAATGCCACGCATAATCTTCTTTTTCCGTTGATTTACCTTCCACCTCAAAAATCCACATTTTGGACAATTATTCAAATCTTTATATTCATTCCTAAAAAGACAACAATCGTTCTCACATGCATGAATCTTCTCGAAACCCATGTCAAATATTTTAAGGAATTTCTTTAATTCATATAATGACTTGGGAAGTACGTTATTTTTTGGCAACAACAATTGTTGCACATTTAGAAGCTTATCAAAACCATCATCGGACAATCCAGTCTCACATTTAAGATTATACAAGGCAAAGATAGCAGATATCTTTGTTTGATCCTTGCAACCAGGATACAATGAGGTCTCTGCATCTTCCAAATTTTTGTGTAATTCATCCTCTCGTCTTTGTGCAACATCTTCAAATTTATCATCATCAAGGAAAGTATGATTAATAAAAACTTCATCTTCATGGATAATGGCTTTAAGCAAATCATATGCATCATCCGACTTTGTATTTTTGCTTTTATTTACTCGCTCGCCGTGATTGTACCACTCACTGTCCATACTTAGGATGCATTCCTCTTATAATCAAATGCTCGACAATAACTTCTCCACGAAGATGGGTAAGATTTCTACAATCTAAACAAGGGAATAATTTTTTTTCCACATTTTGCAGCTTCAGCTTTGCATCGTTTACAAAATTCCAAGCTGCTTGCTCGTACTCTTTAGTAGTTCTAAGTTAAAAAAAACCTTAGATATTAGAATATGTTTTAAATTCAATATTATAATTAAGTGCCATATAATTACCCGTTTAGACGTACCTAGTCTTTATCCATCATTTCTTGTCTTTTCAAATGGAAAAAAGTATCAGATTTATGAACAGTAAACACTCTTGACACTGATTCTAAATCAAATTTGATGAAAGCAAGTCACCAACTAAAATATAATATATACTAAAATAGGATATATATTTTGATAAGATAAAAGATCACACTTAATCATTAATTCAAAATCAAATGACGTATTGAGCTGCAAAATTTACAAAAAGAATACAGCTAAAACTAGTTCAGCAACAAGTAAATATAAAATAAAACTAAGCAAACATCATGAGTAAATAGAAAACTCATACCCTGTTATTCAAAAATACTAAATATAAAACAAAACTGTGCAATTTAAAACAACAACCTGAAAGAAATACAAGTAGACTAAATATTTAATTTCAGTCCCTCGAAACACACTTGTTCCCATTACTCTAACACTTAATAACCCTCAATTTTTTCTATTAATCTTCTACAACTATTGTTATCCAATAGATAAATAGTTGACTTATAATATTAATCATTATGTTAACTTGCTTTTAAAACTCAATGCAAAGAAACAAACAATTATCTTACTTGAACAGATTGACCTGTTTTAAAAAAAATAACCCAACCGTCAGTAGAGTCTGAACAATAATTTATTGCTACTAAAGAACAACCTCTAAATAGGCCGAGTGCAACATTAAAAAATAAAGAAGCCGACTACTAAGTTCGTGGGATGCATGAACAAGAATGAATCGAAGAGTAACTAAACTATTACAAGTTAGGAGACTTATTCAAAGAAAATTGAAAGCAAACAAACTGATCCTACACTTAAGCAACGAATAGAACATGTCTCAACAATCCCTCCCTTAAAATAAATACAGTTTCAGCAATTAGTTTAACACATGCATCTCACAAACACCAAGCTTCTCTCGAAGACACCAAAATGCATCCAAATTTAACGACATAGTCAACACATCTGCAATTTGATCATTTGTGCTGCAAAACTCCATCTTAATACTACCTTCTTAATAAGATCTATTAAATGAAGAATAATGGTTATGGATGGCTGTTAAAGTTATATTCATTGTAATATAATCCATGTAATCAAGTTATAGATGGCTATTCATGTTAATCGTACAATTAACCATGAGCAAATTTGATTGTATCATACATCAGCATTTGACAATATGTGGTTGAAATGTGTGGCAAAAATGAGACCCTTGTTCAATATATATATTCAACAAAAATTGTTACATTTTTATTTCTTGATGTCAATTCATTTCCACAGAAATGATACCAAATTTTCTAAATGTTTAAATTTGAAAACTACTGTAACTAACAATTATGATTTCCAATAGTTGTTCTATATTAAAATATCTTGCAATAAAAAAATGAATCATCACAATCAGACGTCTAAATCAAAATTTACATCCATATTTGTTAAGCCCTTCAAAGTGAGTTATTATGATCGAATTTTTTAAGTATTTACTATATGGATTGATTCATACATGAACTACCAGTAAATAGCTCCATGTATTTATATTCCAAATATGTCTAGTGACATGTCCAGTTTGCATTCACCATTTATCAAATAAATAGCAGTATGATTTGAACTATCGTGTTTAGTATACAAATACATATTATGAATTACTGCTATTCGTTATTCACCTTGAGGCTAATTTTTTAATTACAGTTTGATCTAAAAATTAGTAGGATGGCATATAAGGGAGAACGCGAATACACACACACAATAAGTCACAAATACAACCTACTAAATCACTGTGTTCTCATCTAATGTCATTGTTATATACCATTCTAAGTTTTCGAATTTGCTACGTGAGAATGAGAGGATGTGTTGATATAACTACCAAATAAACATTAAGATCACTTCCATCTCTTAATAACTAAAATTATATACATACCTAGTCAATTTTTTTGAAATGGTACTGAATCTGATAATGTCAACTTATATTCTTGCATATCAAATGTCAGTTTACATCCACCAATCAAATACGACTATGTGACATCGAAATGATAGGGAAACCGAGTTGGAAACATTTATTAAATTTTTGTTATTCGACATTGCTGGTGTTTGTCTAATATCAACACCAGAATAACCTAAAAATTAAGGAATGAAATAGCTGAAAATGAAAAAGTAACTCTAATTTATGAAACCATGCAATGTAGAAATTCTAACATTCGTAAATGTCCCGATGAAGGATAAGCCAACAAACAAGATTTTTAGTTCCTGGAGCAAAGCTAAACAGTCTTTTCTTCCAATTATTTTTCTAGATATTTTTGCGATAAGTGTAAGTGATGACATTTATGCAATGCAAGCTTTTAGGAATCATTTAGCATGGGTAAAGGTGTAATTATTGGGGCAATTTATTTGGTTATATACTGTATTTGACCACTCTCATGCCAAACTATACTACTGGCTTATAGGCACCACAAACTTTTTTGATCCACTTCGTTTATTTGTACTTGGAAAATGCTTGGTTCTTACATATTCAAAATTCTTAGCGGCTAGAGATCGTATATGTTGGAGTTTGGTTTCAATTTCATTCTTCCATTTCTTTTTACTACTTTTCTTTCATAAGAAAATTATTGGTGATGAATTAGGATATCAAAAAAAAATTCGTTTTTCCATTTCGTGCTAATTAACTCAGCTTTACCGTCCAAATTTGTTGGTTCTGCTTTCCTAATTGGACAAACCAAACCCAAAAAGAAGATTATTACAAATTTTTTGTGTAGTGACATCTATACTTAAAATAAATAAATAAATAAATAAATCTCGAATCCAACATATTTCCGACTTCTAGAAGGACATCTCTAATTTAGTTCATATGATTGGACTAGACTTAAATTTTGTTGGCTATTCAGAAGATAAAACTTCTTGTTGGTATGACCCATGGTCATCATCTGCATTGGAGAAGGAACATCCGATCTGTTCCTGTTGGTATTTCATATGTTTCAACGTTGGACGTTTAAGTAAATGTAACAAACCTTAAGAAAATTTCAAATAGAATTTTACAGTTACTTAAGAATTGTTAGATAGCTCAATTAGGCAATTCCAAGTGCTTGTAACAAAAATTGAACATATATATAATCGTGGACGATATTTTGGAATGGATGTAGAACAAAATAAAAAAATATCGATTTAAATCAATGTATGACTTTCTGAATTTGTTTGTAATCAAATTAAAATATTAAATCTATTTGGAAGACTCACGCACTCTCTAAACTCAGAATACTTGTCTGGATTGTGATACATGGTAAACTAAATAGGATGAAAAATGCTAAACTCAAAATATTCAAACAAGAACAACATCAGTTTGTGTTACTTCTGTAAATTATTCACTGAAAGCACTGAAAGAACAATTTCCGATTGTGATGATTCATTTCCAAAGCAAGTTCAAAACTGCAAACAAACAAGCCATTGGAATTATGTAGTAAGGTATCCTACAAACTGCTAAATCATCAAGCAAGCACGGAAAATGACTAAGTCCTAGGAACCACTAGTATTGCTCACTGACATAACCAATACAAGTTATAGATCAAGCAATCAAATTCAAAAACAAGTACAACAACCAAAGGTGTACTAAATCACTTATGTTTAAGTGTTCCATCATACACTGTCAAATGCTGGATTTTTAAACATAATTAAATCAGACACATGTACCAATTCAATAAATCAGACACAAACAAAATGATTCGAAATGCACAGAATAATTCGTTTGGGATTCTGGAAATGCAAACAATAAATCAGACACAAACAAAATGATTCGAAATGCACAGAATAATTCAATAAATCAGACGCAAACAAAATGATTCGAAATGTACCGAAGTTCGTTTGGGATTTCTGGAGACTTGTTCACATAGCTATCGGTTCGTTTCTGATTTCTAGAATCTCTGTTTACTTCTGGATATTACTGGATCGCACAGAATAATTCGATCGACATCCTAATCCACCCCTTCAATTGGTATGATGAGAATTTGCTGGATTTCTGTTTGCTTCTCGATCGCACATATTTTTGGAATCGATCGGTTGGAATTTCTGTTTGCTTCTGGATCAAAAGTGAAAGGAATTATTTGCTGGAGATGATAAAAGTAACGGCGATTAATTCTTTTTGGAGATGATAAAGTAACAGAAGTATTTGTTGTAGCCTATGAGGAAAGGAAGTGAAAGTAGGATTCCCACACAATTTTGGTTTCCCGCCTGCAAATATATAAATAGCGTTGTACGTACAAATAGCGTTCACTAGATTTACAAATAGCGTACCAGAACCTAGTTTACATAGCGTACGAAAGGTGGTATGCAGAAACGCTATAGATTGATGCTATCAAAAGTCCTTTTTGTTGTAGTGCTCATTGCACTTCCTAAACTCCATACATCTCCTATCCACTTTGATTATTTGTGATCAAGTGGTTTTCCCATGATTCGAATGAGCAATTCCATGGATTGACGAGAAGAAAGCAAATAATGCTACTATCGGAAAGATTTCTAGAATCAACCCAAAATCGATAAAAAAAGTGCTTGAAACACATTGGATAGAAGATAGAAGAGCAAAGCAAGAAAAATAATTAAACTTGCACCAAAATCTATATGTCGGTACCGAGCTAACTTGGATCGGTACCGAGCTATGATCTTGAGTCATAGGACTCTGTTTCTCTAGCACAACAACGAGCTATCTCCTGGATCTCAGTGCAAGCGGGCTTCTGACTCGTTATCTCCGTTTTCCTATAAGTACAAGCCTAGCTGCAACCAAAACGGGATCTGATCTCTCTTCCATTAGAGACTTCTTCTTTTTCACTCCTATTCTCTACCTCTCAAACTCTCCTGAAACATCATTTTAAATATGAGATCCACTAGATTGTGGTCAGATATGAGATAATTAGTTGCAATCTAGAGAGATAACAACTAATAAAAAAGATTGAAGTGGACATAGGCCAGAGATTACGCCGAATCACTATAAAAATTCTTGTGTCTCCTTTTATTTTCCAACTTTTCTGCCTTTTCCTTTACTTTTAATAGAACTGGTGCTTTCATCTAATTTTTGTGTGTTGATCCATTTGCTGGGTTAGCACGTTCAAAATTGTATGAAGTTGTAAATAAAGTTAGGATAGTGCATGCTTTTGCATGGTGGTTTAAATTTTTTGAAAATTTAAAGTTTATTTGGCGTGTCAACAATTTTTTTTGAAATATATCTCATATTTATGAATGAATTTTTTTTCTGGCAGACCCTTTGTTTTTCTCTGTTGTTTCTAGTCATAGATTAACACTTTCATACCTACCACATTCAAATTATGAAATTATAATGTAAGCTGTTGTTGCATGCTTGTCTGGTCTTTTGTATTTCTGAATTTACTAAACCATGTCCGTGTAACCAAATTATATTCTTTGAATGTGTGTTGGCAGTGGCGGAGCCAGATTTTGACTTTAGGTAGAGCCAAAAATTGGAAGAAAAAACAAAATTCCAATACTTACAAAGTCAAAAATTATCTTTTTTCCATATCAGCTGCCAACAAATAATTCAGGGACATTTTACAACAATGCTAGAAAAGTAAAAGCATTAACAAATTGATCTGATGGGCTAATTGGGCTGAACATTGAATTGACATAGGGCAAAACATTGGTTTGAAGTAGGGCAAAAGCTTAAATCTTTACCTTTGCTAATTAAATTTAGAAAATTCAAGTAAGGCGTCGGCCTTATGTCAACTACACATAGCTACGCCACTGTGTGTTAGATTATGGGCACAAAATATTCACTTTGAATTAAGTTTGTAAAATGATGATTGTAATTGATTGTGTTATTGACTGTCTTAAGGCACAGAGGTTGCACTGGTTTCGGTGTTAGCTGTATTCACTACAAGAACGGTACCTGACAGCGACGGCTTTTAGCCGTCGTCGGCCGTCGCTAGCCGACGCTAATAGTCGTCGCTATTTACCTCGTCGCCCAATAGTATCGCGACGGCTCCGTCACCTAAATAGCGACGGCTCGCGACTGCAAATGTGTCACGTGAAAATTTTCCAACGTCTAATTGGCGTCACTAGCCGTCGCTAAGCGACACAAATCTTTTGCACTTTGGCCGTCGCTAATCTGAAATAAAATGGACGTCACTAGCCATCGCTAGCCGTCGCTATACTGGGCATAATTCTGTGCACTTGCACAGCCCATATACACTTCAAACAATAACCATCAAATACCATCATCACAGCCACTATACACTATATTCATCAACTATAACCATCATATATCCATCATATAACATCACCATACATTCAAACAATATAAAATCTAACAAAACCAAACAAAATCATATACAATCCCAACAACAATGCATATCATGTCAACCAATACAAGTCATCAAAATATGTACATAGTTTCCCAACCGAAATGTGTACGTAGTTTTCCAACCACAACTACAAACCGTTAATGTAATGACCCTGGATTTTATATATATTTAAATTTATAATTAATTGGATTTTTGAATAAAACTGTGAAATAAATTGATTAAGTAATTCGAGTTTCCCCGAATCCCAATTATATTTGAACGATCATTTGAATTTAAATATTGTATACGTTGAATTTGAGTTTCAAGTAAATAGTTTAAAAATAATTATAAAATATAGAATGTCATTTATATTACAAGATAAAATGAAAATAAAATAATTAAAACAACATTTTAGTAAGCAAGGCAAATTAGTTATGTAGACTAGAAATAAAATATAAATTCAATACAAAGTAACAAAACAGATAATAATACATTCAATTATATTACAAAGCAATGTGACTAAAACAAAGAAAAGAAGACAACATTACATACATTTAAGTATAAACCAAAGTTTATAAGAACATATATATACAAAACAAAGGTATACAAGTGTGAAACCAAAACTGTACACACATAACTAAAACAACTTTTATAATATGTTATAAAACAAAAGAAGAAATGTAATCTTGTATTGTACAAAAGGAATTATAATATACAACAAGTACTCAAGCATTAGCCACCAAAATCACCTCAGCCGAAATAACAAAATAATCAAAAACCCTACCTTTACAAACTTGTACAGCTGAAGTATGGGAAGAATATGTAGGGTACAATGCAATTAATGCAAGTATGTTGTAATTCACATCAGTAAGCAAAAGAAGGGGAAAGTCTCAGCTTAAACAAATAAACCTATCACCTGTAAACTCCACATTCTATATATCAGGCTTCATCATTTTTATTTCGTCCATTTAAAATCTGAAGTAATATCATTTCAACTTAGACAACTCAAACAGAAAGAAGAAGAAAAAAAAAAGCTTTAGCTTGTATTTTTCAAAGACTTGTTCAATATAGTTCTCTGTTCTTCCTTCTGAAGCAACAAAGATCAAATGCAATAATTTAAAAATCTAAACCATCTCAAACAACAAGCCTGTCACCAGACTTCATCTTCAAATTGCAACCTGAAAATCAAGTTTGAGTTATCATCATCACGTTCCAGTTAAACAATCAAGTTCAAAGCTATTCAGTTTTAAAAGAAATCATGTTCTTCTCTGCCATTTTTCAAGGTGAGCAAATTCATCTTTAATCCATTATATGTTGTGATGAATGCCTGAATCGAATTGCTTCTCTAAGATTTGACATTCTGGTTTGTATGCGTATATGTGTTTGCTGTATATATATATACATAGAAAGTTTGAGTATGCCTGTGTATATAAAGGGAAACGAAATCGGCCTCTGTTTTAATAACAGGTTGATAAAAAAATTAAGAAGAAAATCATATCTCAAATTTTAAAATGAATTAAGTACTGATCTCAAAATGAAACTTTGTTATGACAGAGTTATACCAAGTTTTAAAATGAATTCAAGCAAAACAAATTGATGTTTCTTCTGGAAAGTGAAATTACAGGCTAAAATTCAAGAATATAAAAAAAATTCAAATATCATGATCCCTGATTTCAGGTTTATAAATTGAAATGTTTTTGGAATTTATGATTTTTAAAGGCAAAATCATAATTTTTAACGAAGTATTCTCTGAGAAAATTAAGAATGAATGGAATCACGTTTTCGACGAAGTTCTGGTGATCGGTAAATTTTCTGGTGTCGGGATTGCTTCCAGAGAGGCTTGGATAGATGTCGAACTTGAGAAAAATGCGAGATATTTTTTTTATTCACTATAGATGAAGATGGGAATCGATTTAGGGTTTAAAATCTCGGTTTCGTCACCATTGTTGTTAGGTTCGTCGTGACATCTAGGGGGCATCGGACTGGACGAGGGTGAGTGGAAGAGGGGCAGTAGTCGTCGGCGAAGCTTGGGTCTGGGTGTCAGAATTTATAGTGATGGGTAGGGGCGTCGCGAGGCGAATGTGGTGATCGACTTTGTTCCTGGTTTTGTTCCGGGAGGAGGTCGATGGGTTCGTTCGAGATTTAAGGGGAAGCTAGTGTTTCTGGGTGGTCGTTGGGTTCGAGTGATTCATCGTTGATGGGTTGATGGCTAGAAAGATGATCGGTGGCGACCGAGATGGTGTGCACGGTGCACAGATATCGCTGGTGTCAGAATTTATAGTGATGGAGTTTCCCTCGGGTTGGTCTCGGGGATGTTCTCGCGTGGACTCGAAGTAGCGATGCAGGAGGGGTAACTCGAGATTGGCTCGAGTAGATTGAAGGTGAGGCTCGAGTAGATGCTTTGTTACATATTCCAGAACCTGTTCAATCTTCTGAAGCTTAACTTTAAATTATAACAAAGTTAAACTAAGTTAAATTAGAAGTTAAGTATAAATTCAAGTTTAAATTAAATAGATGTTAAAAGTAATTTATTGCAAATCGAATGTTTAAATTTGATTTTGATAAAATTCTTTTAATTAAAAGTTAAATTTTGAATGGAAAGTTAAATGATTGTTTTAAACTTGAAATTGCAAGTTAAAAATGTAATGTGATTTAAAAGCTTAAAAATTTAAGTAATTGAATTCAAAGGTTTTTATTTTAAGGTTTATAAATTGATATTTAAATCGGTTAATATAAAAATATATGTTCATTTTTGAATCTCAAATTCAAAATGGAATTTAAATTCAATTTTAAAAAGGGGTAATGTTCAAATTACACTCAAATTGATTTATGAAATCATTAATAAAGAAATTATTATCTTAGAAATAATTAGGGTAATAAAATGATTTAATAAATAGAATAACTTAAGAATGATTTATTAAACAATAATTAATTAAAGGTTAATTAAATAAAAAGTCAATTAATTAAGTGATTAAAAGATAATTAATTAATTAGGGATAATTAATTAAGATGAATAATTACAAGATAATTACTTAATGATTTAAGGATAATTAACCAAAGGATAAATGTATTAATTAAGGGTTAATTATGTGATTGACTTAAGAATGATTTATTTATGGTAATTAATTAAGGATAATTAATTAAATGGTAAATTAATTAATGTGATTAATTTAAAGGTTAATGAATTATAATTAAAGGTTAATTAATTTATTATTAACGGTTAATTAATAAATGATTAAAGAATAATTAATCAAAATGATCTGTAATTTATTAATTTACCAGGATTTGTATTTTTCGAAGTAATTAAAACTGATTTGGATTACTCAAACAATTAACTGATCTTACTCATAGATGTTTGATATTTTGTCACATGCTATGTGATGGATTGATATATTAGTTATGTGATGCGATGCTATGTTATGTTTTGTGCTAAGCTGTTATATCTATGATGAATATACTGTTATATGAATATGAAATCCCTTGACCCATAGAATGACATTTGAATTTCGATGCGACAGGGAGTCGGATTCCAGTTGGTTATCCGAAACCCACATCGAATTGTAATAATGAATCTTTGTGACCGATAAATTTATTTTATCTATGAATTTGTGAATGAAGATAAGCTTTATCGATTATACCGCTTATCGATATATCTGTGATGATTGATGTTGCACTATTTTGTGTGTGAAAACCCCTGGACCACACTTTTACACACACAAATATGGGTTTCACGTGGAAATCGGTTAAGTCACAGATAATTTAAATTTGATGTTTTTGAAATTGAAATTTTAATTTCAATTGATTTTGAAATTGGAAATTTGGGTTTAAAGTGGAAAGCTTTTGAAATGGAATTCAAAGATAAAAGTTATTTTGAAAAACTTAATCGAGTTTTGAAAATTTAAATAATTTGATTTAAATTTGAATTCAAGTTTGAAATTGAATCCTATGATTTGAAATTACGGTTAAAGATGATATAAAGGTGTTTGTATGAATTTAAACCATTTTAAAGGTATTGTTTGAGAATTTGGACTTAACCCAAGAACTTTAACTCATATAAATGAATCAGATTTTCCGAAACGAAAACTGTTTGTTTTCAAATGATAAAAGCTTTTGTATATATAAGAAATGAAATTCCAATTTAAAGAAATTTCAAGTATGAATTGAAAGATGGTTTTCCAAGTTATAAATGAATTCTTTTTGAAAACTATGAATTAAATCTGTTTATTTTTAACAGATTTAAATTGATGTTTTGTTTAACCCATTCGAAATGAAATTGTTTTGAAAGCTATGAGTTAAATCTTTGATTTAACGAATTAATCAAATTGAAAGGGAAATTGATTTGGAAAATCTGTGAATGAATCTTTGTGAAATTAAGTGAACTTTGTGAATTGAATCTTTTTGTTTAAAAAGATTAAAATGGTAATTTGATAAACCATTTGTAAAGAAAGTTTGGGTTTAAGTTGTGACTTAATTGAAATCCCAATATCCGTATGTTTTTAAATATTTCGCTCACTATTCGGGTTAGCCGGGAAAGGACCTTTGGGTCGTATAACCCATTCCGAATAGTGATACGTCGTATATGGATAGCATTTGAAGATCGGTGTTGAAGACCGGATATTTTCGAAAATGAAAGGACAACCTGTCGAATGTCTCTGCACTGGGTAGCTCCCGGTATAAAGATTTATATCACTCTTTTTGTGACAGGAAGTCCGGACGTGATTGGAAATTATCCGGATTTGCAAGGGCTTCGTGAGAAGTGCCTTCGGTTCTGTTCGAACCCGGAACAGACTTATATGGATACATGTCTGACATTACACTTTGAGATATAAAGCCGATTTCTTTCAAATACATTTCTGTTTGGTGGCGGAGAATTTATTCTCTTAGCTTAACACCCTTCTCTGAGACGTACGAGCTCAGAGGTTATGTAGTTGAAGTTATCAGCGATATATCCCAATTTGGTAATGTGGCATGCTGAGTGCTGCTGTGTGATGATCAGTGTTTGATCATTTGTGATATGATCATTTGTTTGATCATTTATCTTTGTGATCATAGGTTGATCATTTGTTGACCCAAAGCGTGGCTTTTTGGAAAAGCGTAGCTTTGTGGACGAGACTTCGTCGAGCCTCACAACCCGGTAATGGTCGAAACAGGAATTGTGCGGCAAGGTTTTCAGGGGTAGCTCCCCTAGGGTATGACCATTCCTTCTGGAAAAGGGTAGTATCATGGTATGGAGCCCAGATACTTACTCATGTGGATACACTTTCTTTATGATGTGTGATGTTGGTTATCGAGCGCTCGGATAAAGGTCCCAAAGGACCGGGGGTGGCATATCTGAGGTTTCTTTTATCCCTTGGGAAAAGGGGTTGCCGACCTTGTTTGGCAGAGAACAGTTGGTTCTCGGAACGTCCCGCCAGAGGCGTTTCTTTCGTGGAATAGGAAGTTCCTTAGCCTGACCATTTGTTGGAAATCCAAACAAAACAATACGAGCCCTGTACGGTTTTAGTTGTATTACCTGCCATGGAATGTGGTGGTAACCTGCTATTGAACATGGTAGCTATAGTAGGCATAAGTGCGAAATGTCTATGCTGGCTAAGATTTATATTCTACTTTCGAAAATGTTTTCTGCACTATGCACTAATAATAATAACCAATGATTTGCGTAGTAAGCATGTTTGACTATCATAAGAAGAAATCTCCTCCAATTCTGCGTTTGCATTGTGTGTGTGGTGGGAGGTCTTATGGTAGTTTCATTTTCCAAAAGCATTGCGAATTGACTTTAAAATTCTCTGCTATTTGTTTTAAAGATAAACTGTTTTTGTTGCTCACACCAGTCCCATGACTGATCCGGAGTTTATTGTTTCTTTCTTAAACTCTGGATGCTCAAAATTTTTCTACACGAGCAGTCTAGAGTTTGGTTTTTCAGATAGTCAGATTAGTAGGTTATCTGGAGCTAGTTCAGTCTTTGGATCGGACTGCACTTGCTTATCTTTGTGCCTCGTTATTGGGAGTTCGAGCTATATCTGGATTGGTGCTTTGAAGATGGAGATTATCCGCTGCAGATGTTATCGTTTTCTTTTCCGCTGCTATTTGTTGTATCATATCTCTGATGTATATAGATATTCATTGTATCATCATTGTATCTGGATATTGTATCAGATATTGTATATCTATATTCTTTATTTCCGCTGTGTTGTTTACTTAATGTTGTTATAAGCTTCGGCGACTCGGATTTGAACGTTCGAATCTACGACATTCGAGTACGATGTAAAGTATGGATGTCGATTTTCGAACGCGAAAATCTGGGACGTTACAGTTAACCCAACCAAACCGTTAACACAACTACAAGTCATCAAAATATGTACATAATATCCCGAAATATATATACACCAAACCAACCAAAATGTGTATATACGAAACTGTAACATGAGCAAACAAGCATACCTACTCCTCACCATCGCTGCCATCCTCTCCAGGCATCCTCCCATGCTGTTGCAAATAACCTGCAATCCGCTCATCCAGCTGTTGCTCGAAGAAACTCTTCCTCCAATCATTTATTTCATCCACTGTTTTCTCCAACTGAGCAATCTCCTCTTCTTGCTGGGACCTCCTGTATGCACTCTGCGATCTCATCGCCTGTAAAATAGTTCATAATTATTTATATATTAGTATATATATATAATATTATTAAAATTATTTAACTATTCATATGCATGTGTAAATTTATATATTAGTACATGTCAAATTTACCTCCAAATTTCCATAGCTATACCGCACATTGGTCCGAGAAGGTGGGTCAATAATAGCATCCCAGATATTGTTCGCCTCCTCTAGCGTAAGCTCTTCCCGACCAGTGGACTGTACTACCCGAGTCCGCTCAGCTTCGTACCTCTCCTGCGATTACAAACAATTGTTTTACACGATAAAAACCGAATTTCAAGTTTTTGAAAATAAAATAAGACAAAATATTGTTATTAACAATAAATAAGTTTACCATTACGAATTAGGATTTGTCATCCGTCCACTCGTACGAAACATTGCCTTCTTCATCAGTCCTCTCCACGGCATGCGTCACCTTGAACAACTCGGCCATAGTGGGCTCGCGGTTGTATCTCGCGGCCTGAAAATATATAAATATTATTGCTAATCTGATTATAAAATATTTTAATAAAATGTAAACACAGTTTATAAATTTAATTACCAGCTCTCTCTTATGCTCTTGGAAGGATTTGGAGCCACCACGGTGCAATGCAGGATTTTTATTCCTGTTAGCCCGGTTCCGCGCAGATAATTCCTACAAATTAAGATAAATTATCATGTATATATCTTGCGAGATTTATATTAGATTTAAATAACAAAGCAAACATATATTACTTACTTTTGCTGTCGGAGTGTCCCAAAGCCGAAGAAGATCAGTCCATACACCGTCACCCATCCAGTTCGGCTTTTTGCCTGAATTCTTAGCCTTAGACAATGTATCCCTGTAATTTTTCCTCATTCTTTTGTTCTAGTGATTTAAGAAAATGTCCATGTCGTCAGGGTCAACGCGGACTGCAGCCTGTAAATTGAAATTATTTTAAGTTATATAGATTATATTAATTTACAACTGAAATTCAAACTACTACTTACAAGTAAATCGGCCTGTATTGCGTTCTTGACATGAGGGAGGATGTCGTCCCAGCGAGGCCAACAACCATCCATCCGGCTCTGAAAAGCCTTCCTCGAAACCTGTAGAATATAATCTGTTGGCTCCACCTCAAAGCCCCTGCAAAAGTTATGATATACATGTTTAGTGGATTTTAAAACTTATACTTTAAATAAAATTGATACTTACTCGGAACTTTTCGGAACAACTTCTACCATCGGACGTAAGTCCGGTGCAGTGCCACTACCACCTGCACTTACTACACAGGCAACGAATTTCTGTGTTGTTTCGGTTATTAGATTTAGCAAATCTAATAAATTCGTGTACACCGTTGTAGAAATGTTGCTTTATTAATCCCTTCTTTCCAGTTCTGACTTCATACATCGAAGTACGGTCAAGAAAATAATTGAACATTTTTCCTGATTTGAAAATGTATGTTAGACAATTTAAATCATTAATTATCAACCATTCTCCATTGTAAACAGTTCATCGTTGCAGAAAATTCATACATCCAACTTCGGTGGTCAGTCATCCTACTTCCCATTACAAACACAATAATGTAATTACATTTTATAAATCATTTCAGATTAAACGGTTCAACAAAATTTCGGCAGCACTTCCCTTCTGTTCCCTGTATCGTACACAAATGCGTGTACACAGGGAACGTAAAGGAAGTGCTGTCGAAATTTTGTAATCGTTTAAAATGAAATGATTTATAATATGTAATTACTTTATTGTGTTTGTAACTTGTCCAATACATGGACAAATCCGACAAATATTGTATCAGATGAATATAAATGTCTGTTCCGTTACAAAACGAACATCCATATAACGATCATATACAACACTTGCCAGACGGGGCCAAAGCCAATCTAAGGGATAAAAAAATTTCTTTAAATTTTATCAAATATTGTTGTTCTTTTTAAATTTTGACAATGTTTCAACTATTTAAATTTTATTTCATAAATTTGTATATTTAAATTTTAGTTCAACATTCAATTAACAATTTTAGTTCAATATTCATTTCTTTATTTTTTTACGACATAGATTTTAGCGGAATATTTGTTGTTGTTATATTCATTTCTTAATTTCTTTTCAAAATCGATTTTAGTACAATATCAGTTGTTTTTAAAGTCATTTCCTAATTTTTAAAAAAAAAATTAAATATTTGCAGAATTTTTAATGTTCTCATATTCATTTTTTAATTTTTTGTATAAACTTTATTTTTGTACAATATATACAAACTTTTGCATTTTGGCCGTCGCTAACCGTCGCTAGCCATCGCTAAAATTATTAAAATGACCGTCGCTAAATCAACAATAAAAATCTAATTATTAAATAAAAATTTGTCAATTTAAATTCACTTAACAACTTAAATTTGTAATTTATCAATTTTATAAACTATGAAATACTTTCATGTAAATTTATCAATAACCAAGTTAATCATTAATATACACTAATTTTTCACCTAACACAACTAACCATGTTAATCGCCAACACTAATTATCCACATCAACCATTTATTCAACTTCATGATAAACTAATTAATCTAATACCTAATTTAACTTCATGATAATAAACTAATTAATCTACCAAATCAACATACAACACTACTAATACCTAATTTAACAACAAATCCTAATTTAACAACAAATCCTAATTTAATTAGGGTTTAAACTAAACCTAAAAAACATCAAATTTACATTCAAAATAGAGATTAGAAGCATACCTAGGCGAATTTGGGTGATTTGGAGGCGTCGGAAGGCGGGGCGGCGGCTGCGGTGACGGGGGGCGGCGGATTGGGGGAAGGAGGAATTAATTTGGGGGGGGGAAGGAATGAAACTTCTGTTCGCGGGAAGAAACCTGTATATTTCGTATAGCGACGGCTAGCAACGGCCGCATTTTTTAGCCGTCGCCAGCCGTCGCAAACGCCTGCCGCTATACGAAGCCGTTTTAGTAGTGATTGGTTGTGCATAGCTTTAGGTTGTATGTCAGTGGGGGTTGGCAAGTTAATTTTTTTCTTTTTTCAATCCTATATTAGATTGATTATACTTGCTTGCCTTGCTGACTGATTTTCATAATCTGGGTATTCATCAGTAGATAAAATCAGCTGTAGCAATCTACTAATTGTTGTTTTAGATCCTTTACTTTGTAGTTCAAATTTTTTTTTTCATGCACAGTCCGCATATGTGCATATTACTTAGATTTTATTACCTACTTTTGGTTCAAGTTGATTGTTGTCTCAATATTCCATATTTGTGCTTGTAAGGCACGTTTATTTGGTAATGTATTGTGTTATAACTTAAAGTCATATTGGCTACCCATTTTTTAAACAATAATTCATGTACTCGGTGGCGGAACTAACCTATGATTTCAGATAGAGAAACATGTTTTCCATATAAAGTGACATGCTTGAGCAGTGAAAAAAATGGTAGAATATATACTTAGATATGTATCTCATTGCATAAGACAATAAAAGGAAGTTAGAATTGTAACTAGATAACTGATTGTGGAATGAAAATATAATTAAATTGGGCTTGTAAACAGCAGTAACTCGTTACAGATAGAGCAAACTTCTAGTTTTAGATAGGGCAAATTGAAAAACTGTGCTTTTTATGGAGAGATTGAAAATTTTTAGATAGGGCACTGGCCACATCAAGCCATTATTTGCCTCCGCCCCTGCTTGTACTCCATATGTTTGTGCACATCAATGAGTACAATTTTATGAGTTGTAGGGCTATGTCTGGGTTGGCAGTTTTGTCTAGGCATTTAAATATTTATTTTGCATGTATGGCTAGAAGTAAGTTTGGTTGGCCGTATGTGTTTCTCTCTATGTGTGTATGCATTTATAGGTATATTTCCCTGCACGTGCAATTTATCAAATCCTGTGTACTGACCTCTTTGTTATTACTGAGATGTACATTCAAAATTGTATGGATTTCTAGCTGAAGTTTGGCCTGTTCCTTCTTCTGTGTCATGGTTTAAAAAAATTTAGATTTAAATTTTATTTGGTGTGCTATCAATTTTATCAAATTTATTGCACGTTTATGTACGAAGTTTTGTGGCCGACCCTGTGTTTTCAGATTTAAACTTTGAAAACATATATTACTCCATAATTGCAGTTTGTAAAGATATAAACAACAAGTTATGTTGTCTCCGTGTATTCCAATCCCATAAAAACTATTGGATCTAACTACTGGAAATGACCGAGTTGCGTACTTCATCGCTTTCTTTAAGACGATTCACGGGTTAACTCAAAGGTGTAAGGCTAGCTATCAACCACTCCGTCCTTATGATAAAACAACCTTTAAATTTTGATCGATTTGTTGTTTGCACGACATAAAATGGTTCTAAATTTAACACATTCTAATTTAATCGTTTGGAAGAATTCCATAGAGAGTGAAATGACATAGGGAGAAGAAGAAGAAAGAAAATTATCCATTGCTTTGTATTTTCTTTCAGCCTATCTTACCATTTAGATAGACATAATGAAAATTGTATAAGTTACTGAAATTAGGAATTATTAACGGATCTGAAATTATTGTCATTCATTCTGAATTTTATTATCATTAATTTTTGCAACGGTTCAATAATAATAGGTTATAAATATATTACCATTCTACAACGTCATTCATTACAATTTTTATCACCATCAATTAATTTTTAAAACAAATTAATTCACTTAAAATTCTAACAATTTCCCACTTGAATTATTGAAAAAAAACATTTTCAAGCTATTTCTGAAAATATATGATTATACGTGAACAGAGGAGTCTTTCGATTTGAACATTTGCATAGTGAGTAAGATTCAAAATATATTAGAGTAACTTGTAGCTTTGAACTCTATCTATGACATCAAACCACACACAACCCTTCTAAAGTGTTTTGGACTAGCCCGTGCGTTAATAGTCATGCATATCTATCCCGATTTAATAAATGCTCTAAACAACTTTTGTCTCTAAAGTTTTCATACGAAACGGCCTCGTTCCCACATTCACAAAGGTGAGTCTATCAAGAGTACTCCTATAGCTAGGTACTCCACTTCACATAGAGTATATGTCTCATTAAGGGTTTCTATTACCTTTGTGAATGTGGGAATGAGGCCGTTTCGTATATGTGAAGTGGAGTATAATTAACAGTTTTAATATCAAAGTTGGTACTTAATACCAATGATTATTTATTAGAGTATTTATTAGACCTAGTGATCTTAATACCAATGATTACACTCGCTTCTCCGATGTATTTCATATCAAAGTTGGTACTTAAAAGAGATTTAACCATTTTAATAACATGAATGTTTGAACCAAAAATAAGCAGATCGTCTACATACAAACATATAATAGTGCAAATGTCGTTCTCATATTTATAATAAATACATTTGTCACTCTCATTAACTTTAAAACCATGTGAAATAATCAAGATGTTAAAAATTTTATGCCATTATTTCAGTGCTTGTTTTAGACCATATAAAGATTTATCTAACTTGCAAACCTTATGTTCTTGTAGTGTATTAAAAACCTTCAGGTTGGTCCATATAAATTTCCTCATCTAATTCACCATTTAAAAATACAGTTTTAACATCCATTTGGTATATTATCAAATCATGAATAGAAGTGATATAATACTCGAATAGATGTAATTATAGTTACAGGTTAAAATGTATCAAAAAGTCTACATTTTCTGTTTGCTTAAACCCTTAGCTACTAGTTGGGCTTTATATTTATCAACTGTTCCATCGGATTTTAATTTCTCTTTAAATATGTACCCATTTATAGCCTATGGTCTTACAACCAGGTGGTAAATCAACTAAGTGCTAAGTCTTATTGGATTTAAGAGAATCCATCTCATTATTTATAGCCTTTTGCCAAAAATCAGCATCTAACGAAGATAGGGCTTCTTAGAGGTTTAAGGGGTCATCCTCTAAAGTATAAGCAAAAAAAATTAGGACCGTAAGTTTTATTTACTCTAGCTCTCTTACTTCTTTTAGTATTAGTTTCAATATGCTGAGTATATTCATTACTCCTAGTTACATGAACATCACTAGCAGACGTGCTCCCATTATTTCTCAATTTAAATGGAAATTTTTGTTCAAAAAATTCAGCATCATTTGATTCTATAATCACATGTGTGTTCAGATCATAAAATCTATACGCTTTACTATTAACTGCATAGTATACGAATAAATCTGACTCCATAAATCAATAATCATAGAGTCGCATTACTCAATTTCAGAATTGTTTCATCGTGATTTGTCATCCAAATATACATTCCATTCAAATTTCAAACAAACCATTAAATGCTCATAATTTGCTTCCATAAATAAATCACAAATCAATTTTATGATTTGATGCTCATAAAATTCTTAATAGAACATTTAAAGCAAATCAATATTTCTACCATATTTAAATTCAATGAAATCTCTAAATTAATTTTTAATGTTCTATACACTTATGAATTATTTACTCACTTTCATGTTCGTGGGTAATGCCCAACTTATATGATAACTTTATTTAAAAAAATTAAATAAATGGTTATTATTTTATTTTCAACTTTTAAATGTATTAAAAGTACTTCATATTGATTATTACTCTACAAATCTTTCATTTTGGAACTTAATTATTATTATGAGAGAAAACAACAAATCTTAAGCAAAATGAATCAATTTTAAATTGACAATATTATATTTACAAGCATTTATGATCTGTAAATGTTGTTTTAACTCGTTCTAGAAATAGAAGGGCCAAAATTAATTAGTCTTAATTATTATAATCATAAAACTACATTATATAATGATTTTAGTATGAAATTTAAGAAGGAAAACAACGTTTTTATATTATCATCTTCTTATGTAGCATATCAAAAGAACAAGGATTATTCATTACAAAAGTTTCTTTTTCTTCACTGTCCGATTATATTTAAATCTAAGTAGTGGTTACGTTATTCATTCAAATTAAATGATTTGTAAATAAATTAAGCACATCACTCTAAATAGAAGTATCAATGTGAATGTAACGACCCACCTTTTTGACCTTCAGAAGTCGATGCTAATACATCCATGGTATTCATGTGCCGAGCATCCGAGTAACAGAGAGTGGATTATTGGTGAAAAAAGAAAGAAAAGACAGAACAAAATCTCACAACATGACTATCAATCTATAATATAAAAATGATCTTTACAAAGGAAAAAGTGAACTTTATTATACATATATCAATCAGAGTCAACAAATGAATCAACAGCCTGAATAGTTATAACAACCTATCCTCGCAATTGCTGATAAATATAAACAACCAATGCAGCGAAAAATAGAATATACGTGAATATGACTTGGAGGCATCCAGCTCGTCTCCTGAAGCTCCAAGTATCCGAACTAAATATGTAAATATGCACGGTCTGACCCATGCATTATAATAAATAACACCAAGATCAGTCTAGTAAACCAACGTGAGAAAACACACATCAAATGGATTTTAATGTTATAAAAAAAACCTTTTTGAAAATAAAGGTATCTCGTAAGACTACGTCGCATATAAACACAGATGGATTTTTACTTTATGATAAACAAAACATTTCGTAGGAAATCTAGTGATATGGTTTAGCATTTAAAATAATATTGAATCATAACCGAAATCGTTACATTAATTAAATTCTAGCATAATAGGTATACAATCAAGCCCGAATACTCGTATTGGAGAATGAATTCAAACTATGAAAGGATAAGGGTCTACCCACCGAATAAGTACACCTCTAGATAAAATGTACCGGATGCTACAACACGTTGCACCTCTACTACTCAGGACCGACCCTACCTCTTACTAGATAGCGCCGAATATGATCATCCCTTGGTTGATCAACAACCTTAATGGTCCCCGAAGCATACATAGATATCGACTCCAGATAAGGGATAATCATACCCTTATGGGAGCGACCCACTTAGCCCTGCGGCATGTCCCTACTTTATTCATTTACCAATTGATAAGGCTAGATGCTACGTTTTACCTTTTAGATAGCAATTCCACTTGGAATGCTAACATGCCCACCAGGCAGAAATGCAATGACAGCATTCATCCATACAAGTTCTTTCTGGGTCTGAACGAAATCGAAGGCACTACCTCTACTACATCCATTTTGGAATCACCCTCAGGATTAGTAATAAGTAGTCCTTGCACTTTAAAATCTCCATCTTTAATCATCTTTAAGATGTTCTGATTCAAATGCTTATGTCGGTTCGAAGTGGTTTTCAGATAATATATCCGATCCTGGTCTCTTTGAACCGATAACATTAGTTTAAAACTAGCCAAGTTTGATAGATGGTGATTTAACTATCAAATAGACAAACAAGCATCAATCAAATTAGGGATTTATTTCCATAGGGAAACCAACATTGGTTAAGCATGTAAGCGGCCACTAACCTCTTTAATCAATCATTTCATGAATTAAATTCACTTTGTAAATACTTGTATCAAAATACTTTTACAAAGATATAATCACAAATCTTTTATACTC
The DNA here is from genome assembly GCA_030737815.1 of Allium fistulosum. Classification (NCBI taxonomy): domain Eukaryota; kingdom Viridiplantae; phylum Streptophyta; class Magnoliopsida; order Asparagales; family Amaryllidaceae; genus Allium; species Allium fistulosum. The sequence goes on from CM060904.1 coordinate 539,578,829, forward strand.
CCTTCAATATTTGAAAAAAATTCCATATACTTATCTCAATGGTATAAGTATATTCACAAAAACACTACCTTTCACTACTTAGAAAATTTATTTATATACTTATATCAACTGTATAAGTATATTTACAAAAACACTAGACTTTCTCTACTTAGAAAATGTATTTGTATGCTATCTCAATGGTATAAGTATATTCACAAAACACTACACTTTCTCTACTTAGAAAATATATTTATATACTTATCTCGGTGGTATAAGTATATTCACAAAACATTATGAAAGATTTCTTATTTCACAATCATATCAAAGAGATTAAATCAAATATTATTTTAAAAGAAATGGAGATAAACATAAACCCAAACACTATTCCTTCGGTGTTAAACATCGAACGAATGTCCACACCACCAAAATTAAGAAGGTCGGTTTGAGGAAATCCAATTTCAATTTCTTTCATAAATTTCCTTTTTATACAACTCTAAGATCACTTATAAAATTTCTTTTATAAATCTCCAAAATCATTTATAAAATTCTTTTATAAATTTCTTAAATCATTTATAAAACTCTTTTATTAAATGAGATTCCTTTTTATAAATCAATTTATTACTTATAAATTCAATCAACCAGATAAATTAATTTACTTTACACATCCTAAATAAATAATAAATTAACTTTCCAACATCATTAATAAAATAATTTATTAACTCCAGAGCCTTATTAATAAATAATAAATTATTAACTTCAAACATTTAAATATAATAATTACTAATTTCAACATTATTAATAAAATAATAATAATTAATCTTCAACGTTATTATAATAAATAATAATTAACTTCGAAAACATTTTTAATAAATAATAATTATTAACCATAAAACATTTTTAACAAATAATAATTACTTTTTCAACCAAATATTAATTATTTAAATAAATAACATTTCACAATATTAAAATACAGGAAAATAACTTTAAATAATATTAAATATAAATAAATAACTTTTAAAACATTGTTAAACAATAGTTGAATCACTTCAAATCATTATTAAATAATAGTTAAACAACTTCAACATTTCTGAATGATTTAGAAAAGACAATTTAAAAGGTTGAAGGAATACAGAAAAGTTCAGAATTCATTTAAATAAAATATGCCAGAAAAACCCAAATTTTAAATCATCTCCAAATAAAAAACCATTTTCCAGCCGACAATTATAGTAATTTTCAAATACTAAATTAAAACCAATAGCTACCAAAGCACTTAACCAATGTTGTTATTAATTTTTATCACTACAAGGGTTAAGTTTGAAAATATAACAATGTCATAACTAAAAGTGCTAAACAATCATGATTCAGCAATTAACAATCTATATAATAGGGTTACAACTAAAATAGAATCAACAGGTATATATAACTGGAAATTAAAATCACTATGTTGAGAAATCCGTATTTTCCAATATATTTTCCTGTATATCACTTTTAAATGACAATATCTTTTAAAACGGATATTTAACCAATCAACCAATAATTTCAACCAAAAATAAACGGTAAGTTTTATCTACTATATAACAAACTGATTTATCCAAAGAGGAGAGTTATACTCACCGAAATTTCAGTTATCGCCGAAGTGTTCTGATTCCGTGTAAAATCGAATAGCGTTCGAATTTAGCTTGAAATTCTACAAGCTCCAATCTCAAGAAATCCAATTCCAAAGCATAGTTATCGTTATTACGGATCCAATGCCACTGACCACGTTCGATTTGGACCTTGTACGGATAAGTTATGAATTTTATAAGTTTTTTATTTTTAAAATAAAACTAATTACACTTATCACTCTAATTATTCCTTAATTAATTTTTTAAAACTCTTCTTCCACAAAAAAATCTTCACGGTCGGCACTAAAACATCCTCCACCATAGCTGACCACTTTCCATCATCCTTCCTTGCTCAACTCACCATGATAACCAAAACTGACACCACCGCTGACCTCCTCTTCGGATTCTCCATCCAACCGACACCATGACGACAAGACCGCACCTCCCATTGAAATCATGTAACGACCCAGAATTTTGAACAAATTTAAAATTGAGAATATTTAATTTATTTTAAATATTTGAACGATGGGTTAATTTGAATCCCGATATAACTTTGAATTTGGCGATTAAATTATAAAATTTAATCTGTTGATAGTTGAATTAAAATTTGAATCTTCAATTTTAAGCTGAAGAAAAATATTTCGAAAGCTTTTAAAATTCGTATTGATAATTCTGAAGATAACAGGAACTTCATAATTTAATTTCAGACTGTTTTGTTCAGTTCTGGAATTTATATCGTTCGAACCGATATTTAAAAATAGCCGTCCGAGGCGCAGTCTTGGAATTCGACGAAACCAGTTCCATTGGGTCCGTAATATTGAATTATTACCGGATTTCAAATTTCATAGTAATTGGAGTGGTTTTGTGAGCATACGATAAGTAAACGCGTCGAAAATTATACCGAAATTTATATATATATATATTAGCTGATTAAAATATATATTCACATCAGCCATCCTACTTCTGAGCAAGTCGACCTACTCTGCTTAATCATCGTTCTCTTGTCCCCTCTTTTCTTTTTAAATCATCACGCAACTTATCACTCTCCAGTTTTTCAAATCAAAGAAATCTTCAAAATATAATGGCCGTAGCCTCAGAAAGAAAATCGCGACCTCCCTTTTCAAACGAAATCAAATCTAGACCTCGTTCACAATCCTCCTTCACAATCCTCGTTCGATTTACAAACTCGAAACCGCGTAAAGGCGACGTGGCCTCGGGGTCAGTCGAGCAAGTCGATGGGGCGCCCACGTTGGTGAGGGGAAGAGGCGAAGTCGCGATCGATTTTTAGCAGCATGGAGTTCGAGCTCGAGGTCGCGAACGAAGGGGGAGGTCAAGTGGGGTTCGCTCGTGTTCGAGCGGCGTCGAGGCAATGGCGCGCGCGTAGGGTTGCGTGGCGATGATGGTTCTGGGTAGCGAGGCTAAGGCTGCCTCGATTTAAAATCGCGATGGCGATTGGAGTTTCAGACACGCGCGTGACAAGGGGAGAGGCAGCAATCATACGAGGCACGACAATGGTTCGCGAGTACGGTCAAGTGAAGGAGTTCGTCGAGTTTGGGCGTGTGATCGATTGGGGGCAGCTGGGTTCGTTATTTTTCAGCGAGGTATTCGAACTTCATATTTTTCCCTTTTCTTAGTTCGATTTTGGTTTGTAGATATAAATGGAATTTAAAACAGTTAGAAAGAAAATGAAATTAGCTGTGAATATATTTACAGTAAAGAAAGATTTTATGATTGGATTTATTTATAGTAAGGTAATTCTGTTATAAAAAGAAAAATAATAATAGAATACAAAAAGAAAAAAAAATTTAGTTTTAAACTTAATTTTTAGTTGAGGAAATTGATTATCAATTTAAAGATTAAATAAATCAATTGAATGGAAATTTATTATTCGATTTAATTCGAATATTAATAGATTTATAAATTGTTTATACAAGGTGAATAAAAATCAAGAAAATCGAGTCAAGAATGGAAAATGGATTGCGAATAAAAGCTAAGGTGAGATTTTTCTCACTCAAAAATGAAGTGGAATTTTCAGTTATTTATTGATTGATTTGATTGCTATATTGGATGTGCTATTAGATATAGTAGGATATATCTATTATATATATAGCAATATATACATATTAGCATATGTATATATTGGATTGATGATTTCCCGCCTCGTATAGCGGATGAGACCCTATTGCGCCGTTAGTAAGCGGATTTTTATAAAACCCATATACCGCGATAATTCTGTACTGGAGCGGAATTGGTATTGTGCTAACGTCTTTGGATGCAGGGAAACAGGTTGGAGGGATCCAACTGGACCCCTCACATTGATTGAATTTATTTCTACTATGATGCGATAACCTGTGAATGATTATTGATGTTATTGAATTGATGTCTGGAAATCGTTTGAAAGCTAAAATTTAGCCGAATGGATGTTTGATATCATTGGATTCCAAAAATAAATGAAATTGAATTTTTGAAATCAAAATAGAAATTTTTAAGTAAATAAATTTTTAGAAATTGAATAAATTCGAAGAAAGGAATTTTAAAGTATAAAAAGTTAATTTTTATAATCTTATTGAATTAATTCCAGAATCAAGTGAAAATGTCAAATAAATGAATTTCGTATAATAGTGATTTTAAATTGAAGAATTTAATTAAAATTTGGATTTCTAAATAGTTTGAAAAAGATAAAGAGATTTATTTTCTTTAAGAGAAATTTATTTAAAAAGGAAATAAGTTGGAAGTCCAACTATAAATTTAATTGGCAAATTGAAACGAATTTGGAAAGTCAATATAAAATGAGATGGGATGGAAAATAAATTTAGAAATCAATATTGAAATTGATTTGGTATTGAAGTTTTTATAAATGGAATTGGAATTTATAAAAGTTGGTTATAAATCCGAAATCACTTATTTTGATAAGTAAAGTATAGAAGTTAATAAAGGAAGATTTTAAATCAAAGTTGTTATAAAATAAAATTAGAATTTATAAACGTTGTTTTTTATAAATTCGAAATCAATTGAATTTGATAAATTAAATATAGAAGATTGTTAAAGGAGATATATTCGCGATTTTGGATAGCGAATCTTTATTGAAATAAAATGTGTAGAATTGATTGAAATTTGGTTAAGTGAATTATATTCACGATTTTGGATAGTGAATATATTGTTAAATAAAAAAAAATGGATTTATTTTTGAAAAAGTGATATTAAAAATGAAGTTAAACATTTTTAAAGATGTTTTAAAATGTGTTAAATATCGAAATCATAGATTTCAACATTTATTGTTGAAATAGACGTTTTCGAGAAATAAGGAAATGGTGGACTATAACACTGTTGTTATAGTAAATGATTTCCGAAAGGAAATGTTTTATATAGTATTGGATTTATATATCTCTCTAAATTTCGAATCCCTATACTAGTGATTTTGAGTCGTCGTAACGATGTTTTACGCAACATTCGTTTTGACTCGAATAAATGTTGTTATAGTAAATGATTTCCTTAAAGAATGAATATATACTTAATATTGATTTAAGTATATCGAATATTTTCAAATGTTGAAAATAAATGATTGTGAAATACTTATTATTTAAATAAGTATGGAAATGCTTTTCCAATATGAAATGAACTGTTTTGAGATTTTATCTTCAAAGATAAAATGAAATGTGGAAATTGATTTGAAAATTGTTTTCAAATGGTTAAGTGTGGAAATTTTATATCTAGTAAAAGATATTTTTGAAGATGAAATAATTTGGAAAATTATTTGGAATCTGATGATGTTGCGCATCTTTATTGATAGTTAAATAACCGACTATCAATAATTACCTTGAATGACATTTGTTGTGAATTTCTTGAATTTGAATGCCACACTTATTTTTGAATAAGCGCTCACTATTCGGGTTAGCCGGGAAAGGACCATGGGGTCGTATAACCCATTCCGAATATGTGATACATCGTTATGAATTGCATTTGAAGACCGGTGTTGAAGACCGGATATTTTTGAAAACGGAAGGATTACCGTCGAGTTATTCTACATCGGCTGATCTCCGATTTAGAGGTTTTATCACCCTTAGTGACGGGAAGTCCTGACGTGATTGAAAATTATCCGGATATGCAAGGGCTTCGTGAGAAGTGCCTTCGGTTCTGTTCGATCTCGGAACAGACTTGTATGGATTGTGTGTCTGACGTTACAATTTGAGATATAAAGCTGATTTCTTTCAAATACATTTCTGTTGGTGGCGGAGAATTTATTCTCTTAGCTTAACACCCTTCTCTGAGACGTACGAGCTCAGAGGTTATGTAGTTGAAATTTATCAGCGATATATCCCAATTTGGTAACGTGGCATACTGAGTGTTGCTGTGAAATGATCAGTGTTTGATCATTTGTGATATGATCATTTGTTTGATCTTATATCTTTGTGATCATAGGTTGATCATTTTGTTTGACCCGAAGCAGGGCTTTTTGAGAAAGCGTAGCTTTGTGGACGAGACTTCATCGAGCCTCACACCCCGGAAATGGTCGAAACAGGAAGGATGCAGCAAGGTTCTAGGGAGTAGCGCCCCTTAGTGTATGTCATTCCTTCTGGATAGAGGTGGTATCATGGTATGGAGCCCAGATACTTAACCTATGTGGTTGCTGCATTATTATCTATGTGGTTTGTTGGAAATCGGGGATCCTCGGGAAGATCGGTTACGATCGGGGGATGGCATACGCGTGTCAGTAGTTACCTATTTTTGCAGAGGTAACCCGGCCTTGTGTTGGCAGAGATCCGGTTAGGTTCTCGGGTCGTCTATTCCAGGGACGTACCCATCGTGGAAAAGGAAGTTCCTTAGCCTGATCATTTGTTGGAAATCCAAACTCCAATACGCACCTTGTACGGTATTAGTTGTAGAACCTGCCATTTACGTATGGTGGTCACCACTGTTTAGATGGTAGCTATAGTAGGCATACGATACTGGTCGTATGTTGGCTAAGATTAATATTATACTTTCGAAATATTTTCTACACTATGCACTAATAATAATATCAAAAAGAATTTGATTTTTGCGTAGTAAGCATCTTTGACTATCATAAGAAGAAATCTCCTCCAATTCTGCGTTTGCATTGTGTGTGTGGTGGGAGGTCTTATGGTAGTTTCATTTTCCAAAAGCATTGCGAATTGACTCTAAAAATATTCCCTTGTTGTTTTTAAAGATATAACTGTTTTACGATCTCACACCAGTCACCATGACTGACTCGGAGTTTATTGTTTCCCTTCTAAACTCTGGGTGCCCACCAATTTCCACACGGGCAGTCTAGAGTTAGATTATCAGGATATACTGGAGCTTGGAGATAAGCTGGATGACGAGACGTAGTATTTGTATCTGCTAGTATTTATTCCGCTGTGTATTCTGTATGAGGACAAGTTATATAACTGTCCAATTGTTGTATATTGACTCTGATGATTGATGTATGTATAAAATGATATAGTTCTTTGTTTTAAAGATTATTCATTTATTTATTATATGTTGTTCCGCTGCGATGTGTAAGATTCTGATATTGTTTCTGTTGTTCTGTTGTTCTTCTCTTTATTTTCTCTTCTTCCGTTCTTTCTTGTTCTTCTTTCTTCTTCTTCTACTTTTTTTCTTCTATTTAAAACCCTCACTATTGGAGTTTCCGGCACTCGATTTCTCGGCAGTCGATAAAGTGAGTATCGATGTCGAATTTTCAAAAGTCGAAAAATCCGGTATGTGACAAATCACATCTCCCTTAGCCTGCACTCGCCTGACCAAAGTCGCTCCTTCCACTTTTGAACCGCACGCCATCAAATTTTGCCAAACGCTGCCCTTCGACACCCCTAACCAACATCCAATCTTCGATTGACCCAACGACGAACATAATTCGACAAAATCGCAACCCTAGCTTCCATTCCCTTCACTGTACACTGTCGAGTATTCCAAAGTGATGCCACAACCCCTCCAATGCATATCAACATGTAGATCTCATCACTACAAGGAAAAAGGCATTTTACGATTGCTGAAAACCGTCGACGGCCGTCGGAAGCCGTCGGAAAAAGCCGTCGGAAAATAAGGCGTCGGGGTGCAGTAATTCCGACGGCTTCTGACACAGTTCGCCGTTTGGATTTGCGACGGCTTCCGACGAGTGTCGGAAGCCGTCGGAAAAATATAACCTGAAAAGCCGTCGGAAGCTGTCGAAAATCTGCTGCATTTTTTCTGTATTTCTGTTGCAATATAGCATTCCATCCACATTTCCTATACAAACACTATTCCACCAATACTGCAGAATTCAATATATAATATTCCAACCAAATATCAAAAACCAAAGTATACACAATTCACCGAACAAAAAATACATAAAATTAAGTCAAAACACATAACCATTACCCAAACTAATGTACAATACATAATAATATCCACAACACCAAATGTTCTATCAATTCCTACATCCCAACATCCACATAATTATGCAACAAAACAGCTAAGTGTATCATAACATTGTACATAAATCATACAAAACAGAAAAAAAACATACCGACCAAAGCAATCAATCAATCTTCTCCCGAACCTGAGCCAGCAGAGGAAGGGAAGCGGCCACCATACTGCTGCATGTACTCGGCGATACGCTGGTCTAGCAACTGTGTTGGCTCTATGGCCTACCGACGGTTCTGCTCCTCCAGCTGCGCCACTCTAGCCCGCAAATCTTCGATCTCTCCTAGATCGATCTGAGCTCTAGTCTGCCTACCCCGTCTCTGACTGCTGGCCTGTAATAAATATTTAATTTAGCTGTGTGATCTCTGTAATTGTATGTACTGAATTAAAAATATGCATATATCTGGAAAACTAAATTAAATAACATGTCTTTTTCGTTATTTTTATTTTTGAAATGACATTCAAGTAACGAATTAATATATTTTGGTAATGCATAATATTTTCATAACGAAGTGACTCAAAACCAATGTACTGAATTTGAAAACTTATATGATACCCAGTATATTATTTACTTACCACTTGATTGCCAAATCCGTATCGTCTGCCATGCTCCGATGGATCCATAACTGACTCAAAAATAACATCCTCCTCATCCGTCGTCAGCTGATCTCGACCCGTATCAGCAAGGAGTTTCTGGCGCTGCTCCATAAAATTTTCTTACATTAACAAATTAATATCATCATATCTTCTTTCATTATATTTTAACAAGTAGAACAATTACTAATACTGCATAAAATGAAATATGCTTACATGGCTCTTGGTGGATTTATCGTCGTGCCATGTATACGAAACTGTCCCGTCCGGATTTACATGCTCGATAGCATGCGTACGAGTAAACACGTCCATATAGTGTGACGACCTGACTTCCTACGCCCAGGAAATCGCATCATCAATAAGAAAGAAAGGGGTAGAAAATAGAAAAGAAGAGAAGAAAGAAAGAAACAACAACAACGATCTCACAGCGGAACGAATAAATTATATTAATAACATAAACTATTACATAGTATACAACAATTTACAGAGTTACACAGCATATACATCACTTACTAGACAGTTATAAACATCTGTCTAGACATTACAACTCAATACACTACAGAGATACAGACACAGCGGAACTACTATATATATCTACAACGCTGAAGCCTCCTGCTCCATTGCTCCTCCACAATTCGTCAAAGCTAAACCTGAATCCCTTGGCTACTCGTAAAAATTTGAGTACCCAAGAGTTTATAAAACATAAATAAACACTTGGGTCAGACATGGGTCTGGTGTGAGTAACAGGTTAAACTTGCTTAACTTCAAAACCTTTTGAAAACAAAGGTATCACGTAAGACTCCCCACAAATAAACATGGGTAAGTTTTTACCTTACGCTAACCAAAACATTTGATAGGAAAATCCGATTATATTATAATAGGGTCTAGGGTTTTCAAATAAGTATTCACATAGCCGAAATTGTTACATTCATTAAATTCCAGCATACATAGGTATACAATCAAGTCCGTTATCACTTATTGGAAATTGGATTCCATACAATGGCAGAGCTACCGGGGTACCGCTCATCACAGTACGGGGCCTAGATCACCGTACCGAGGATCACTCCCAATCCCCTGCAACACAAAGCCGGAACCATCCCTTACTGGATAATCCCGAATAAAATCACCCCACAGATGGCCGTCGCCAACTGCACCACTAAGCCGAAATAAAAGGAACTCTCTAGATAGGGATGACCTTACTCTCAGTGGGTGCTACCCACGAAGCCTTGCTGCACCTCCCCTGTTTTAGCCATTCCCGGTTGATGAGGCTTGAGGTCACGATTACCTTTAATCAGAACACATCACTTAGAATGCTCATCGTCCACCTGCGATGTTCTGAAAGCATTTAATCCATACAAGTTCGTTCCGGGTTCGAACGAAACCGAAGGCATTATCTCGTTACACTCGTGTTGGAATCACCCTCAGAGTTAACGACCATAACCCTTGCACTCTGAATCTTCATCTTCACTTGAGATTCACGACCTATCGTTAATTTGGATCGATGTGGTATTCGGGTCTCCAGACCTGAAATCCCGGTATACGGAAACCCGATCCCGGTCTCATCGAAATCCAAAACGTATCTTTTAAGGCCAAGTTGTTTTAAAGTTAAAACAATTCAATTCAGTTATCTATATACACAGAGATAGATAATTCAATAGATAATCTACATTATCACAAACAGATAATTCACATTATCATTATAATTCAACCAAGTATCTATATCACAGATCAATCATATCTCATCAGAGATATCAAACAATGCAAAGCATTCAATATCATTCATCATCCTTAAGTAATGATTTATATCATCTCTAATCAATTTAAAGTGAATTAAATTAATTACTTCATTTTATAAATCCTTCTTACTTAATTATTAATTAAACCAATTAATTAATCATTACTCTAAGTATCCATCTTAATTAATCATTCCTGATTAATAATCCTTTAATTACTTTAAGTAATTAATACTTAATTAATTTCACAAATTAATTATCTTAAACCATTCAGTAATTAATCTTTAATTACTTCATTAATTAATTAATTATACTTAATTATCTTAATCCTTAATTAATTACAATTAATTAATTACTTTAATCACTTATTATTTATTAATTACTCTTAATTAATCAATTCTTAATTACATCATTAATTTTATTAATTAATGATCCTTAATTACTCTTAATTAATTATCTTATTTAAATTAATTACATTTAATAATTAATTAGTCACATTTATTAATCACCTTTGATTAATCTCATTTAGTAATTAACTTCCCTTAATTACTCCACTTCATAAATTAATTACTCCTTAATTAATTATCCTTTAATTAATCCCTTGATTAATTATTCAAAAGTAATTAACTCAAATTACTTTTATTATTAAATCATCTTCAGTTAATTACATCCAGTAATTACCTTTAATTACTTTCGTAAGTAATTATACTTTCACTAATTACATTTAAGTAATTATCAAATTTCCAAATCATTATCTTAAATTAATTTAACTAATTAATTTAAACTTATCAAATTTATTTAATTAATTACCTTAAGTAATTAATTTCTTTAATTACTTTCATTAAGTAATTTATACTTAACCAATTTATATTAATTAATTAATCTAATTGATTATCAAAAATTAATCACATTAATTAATTATTTAATAATTCCTAATTAATGATCTCTCATTAATTATTAACAATTCTTTAATTACTTTCTTTAAGAAATTTAGCTTTAATCAACTATTTATTAATTACAACTTAATAATTTCTTAATTACCAATTAATTTCTAATTACTAAATTAATTGCTTAATTAATCTTTAAATTAAAGTATTAACCTTTAACTACTTTAATTATTATTAACAAAGACTTTAAAACATTTTACTTTAAAATCTTACCTTAATTCATTTCAAATTAAAGATTTTAAATAAATTACAATTTAGCTTTAACCAATTTTAAATCCAATTTACAAAATCTTTTTAAATCCAAATGTTAAGAAACACTTAACATTTATAAAGAAAATTAAGATTTTTGAACAAATTCATTTATTCAAACCCTTTTTAAAAATATACTTTAAATATTTTAAATTTGATAAAACATTATAAATTTTATAAACTTTATTTATCTCAAATTTAGAATACAAATTTAAACTTAAACCCATATGGAAACTTGATTTAAAACTTAGTTTAAATCATGCCTTTAAATTTTAAAACTCATTTTAAATTTTTAAAACACTGTCAGGTTAAAACTGAAATCACCAAAATCTACTCAAGTCCCTCACCAATTCCCCCGAGCAAAAACCCTACACGCTTCGAGTCTCTCACGCTATAAACTCGAGAAATACTCGAGTGTCACTCCTCTGCTATACCAAAGCAATTCACTGATACCCTGACACACGTTCACATGCACAGGCGAGTCGATCGCCTCCGACCATCGCTGCCATCGCCGGCATATCGTCTACGACCACCATTCACGATTCCGACCACCAGAACCTCGAACAAACACCTCAATCGAATTCGAGTTACCTGTCATAAAAACAGGAACGAAACTAAAACCTGTCAACGTCCTTCCCTTGAAACTCCAACCACCATTTCCTTTGAAACTCCGGCGAAGACCTCGTCAACCCACCATCTTCCAGTACCCAAAGCCCCAGGCAACTCGATCAACAGAGGAAATCGAAACCCAACAAAAACTGTAACCCGGTAAAACTAGGTTTAGAAACTCAATCGACCAACCACTATCGCCACGATCATCTATACAGCCATCCAACATTTTTCTCTTAATCACTAATAGCTCCTCTTCCCCCAGAATGAACCACGACCCTCCAGATTACATTGATCGCCAGAATTTCATCTTTTTCCCATTTCCGTTCAAACAAAAATATCTCATCATTTAAAAATCTAAAAATCTTGATTTTTCTTCTAAAAATCATAATTTGGTTTAAGGTTTCAATTTATAATCCTGGAATGCTAATTATCATATTTGAATTTTTGCAAAACTTAAACTTCCCTGTTCTTTTTTTTATTTACAGAGAAATTTTCTTTTTATTCTAACTTAAATAAAATTCTAAACTCTAATATATGATATAACAACCAATTATTGTTTATATCCTACATCATAATATTGTCTAGGTCATGAGATACAGAAGTTTGATCAAACTTTGCACTTGAAACTGGGAACAGGGCAAGAAACAGACATGCACACCAATTCATCCATATATACAAAAATATACATACATACCAAACATATTAAACAACATGCATGCATATTTCATCATATATTCAAGAATTTATAGCATGCAAACAGATATCATATACTTAAGTTTTTAAAATAAATGTTACTCACCTTTTTAAAAGTGAACAGAGCTTATTCTTTGAAATAGCCTTAGCTTCTGGTTTTTGATTTAAAACTTGAGTTTGCTTCTTTGAAAACTTTTAAACTGAGATGTCTTTTTGATCTTTAAAACTTTTTAAACTTGAATGCTGGCTTTGGAAACTTGCATGCATGCTAAAATCTTGCTTAATTGAGATGTTGCTCTAGATCAGGTTGCTTGGATTCCAGGATTGCTTGCATTCAGATTTGAAGAGAAAACAGGCCTTTGCTTCGATTGAAGAAATATTTACAGGCTAAAGAAATGCAGGCTTTTGAAGAAGATGTTTACATGCATTTCAGATTTTGGAAAATGAGTTACAGGGGTTTGCTTTAGAACATATTTTGAAAATGTTACAGGGATGTGATTTACAGGGTTTTCATTTTGATTTGAAAATGAACTATTCGTTTTGAAGATGATTACTGAATTGTTTGTGGAGTGTTCTCAGATTTGCACTTAGCTTAGATTTAGAAAAAGAATAAGAAAAGAATGGAAGGGAAGAAGGAAATGTTTATATAAGCTAAAATACTTAAAAAATAAAAATAAAAGAAAAACTAAATTTAATTTGACACTTGTCCTTCTCATATCTTAATCTTAGAACACATATTATAATGATGCCTTAGGAATTTACACATGTCCCTTTTATTTATTAATATTTGTTTTAAATGTAAAAACCTTTTCCTTTATTTATTAAACACTTATTACTTATATATATATATATAGAGAGAGATAATTTTTAAAGAAACAAAACTAATTATATTTATAATTAAAAGTTTATACATATATTTTAAAATCCAATTTAAAGTCAATTTAAAACAACACATTGAATATAACAATCCTATTTTATTAAAGTTTATTTATATCTATATATAAAACAATATATTATAATTTATTATTTGAAATAACAAATTTATGAATATTAAAATAATTTATAAAAGAGATTATAGATTACTACTATTGCTAAATGAATTAACATATCATATGTAATTTGTACTTTAAATATATATATATATATATATATATACTCTTAAATCATATTTATTAAGCAATATTCAAAATAAATAAATAAATCTTATTATTAATCTTATTTAAAACCATATAATTATTTTGTTTAAATAGCTTTGTAAAGCTAATATTAAATAAATCATGATTTCCAAACTATAAGAATATACATTAGAAATTTAAAACAAGATTTCATTTATTATTTAAATTTCAAATCCAAGCTTATCTATTTACAATATATACATATATATATACATTATAAATAGAAATCATTTTATTAACTTATAAAAGATAAAATTCACCAATTAAATATTTATTTAATTAGATTTTTAAACCAATTCAAATTTAATTATCACAGATCATCAAATCAATTTAATTATTTACACAGATTATTAAATTGATATTGTCCAAAATTTCCGGGATATCACATATAGCCCATGGGACCATGCGCCTCAGCTTCCTGAAATTGATTTTTACATACAATTATTTTACATTTGAAATTATATAGCACAAACTATTTACAACTTGCATTTAGTAAATTTACCAACTCCTGCCGATACTGTTGAAATAACTTCGACCCTCCGCGATGAGTGACGGGATTTTTATTTCCGTTTGCAGAGTTTCTTTCCGACTCTGCCTGTACATTCAAAATTTGATACATTATTTATCGATCATGTATTTTTTGGTATTTACTACCAGTCAAATAATTTAAAAAAAATTAGTATACTTGTATTTTTTGATATTTACTACCAGTCAACGGTATAAATTGCTAAATTAATGACTGAAATGGAAATAGAAATGGAAGTGTGTTATACCTGATTCATAATGGGTCTCATGTTCCGACGATAAGCAGACTTGTAACGACCCTGAATTTCAAACAAATTAAATTGAGAATATTTAATTTATTTTAAATATTTGAACGATGATTTAATTTGAATCCCGAATATAACTTTGAAATTGGCGATTAAATTATAAAATTTAATCGATTGGAAGTTGAATAAAAATTTGAATCTTCAAATTTAGGCCGATTAAAAGTATTTCGAAAGCTTTTAAAATTCGTAATGGTAATACTGAAGATAATTGAAACTTCAGAATCGAACTTGGAAATGTTTGTCCAGTTTTGAAATTAATTGTCCGAACCGATATTTAAAAATAGCCGTCCGAGGCATAGTCTTGGAATTCGACGAAACCAGTTCCATTGGGTCCGTAATATTGAATTATTGTCGGATTTCAAATTTCGTATTTTTCGGTGTTGATACATGAGCACACAATGAGTAAACGCGTGGAAATCCATATCGAATTCAAATTTAAAATTTATATTTATATTTATATTTATTTAACATCACACGTTATCTCCCCTAGGATTACGCCTTCATCCACGCCGAGAATCACGAAATCATCGTGCAAACCATACCTCAGTTCATTTTTCAAATACCTTCGTACTCCTCTTCAATTCACAGAACGAAAGAAAAATCTTGCCCTCCTCTCATTCAAATAAATGGCCGCGTACCCTTATAGTTTCAAATCGCGCAGCTCAGAAATCAATTCGTGAAAAATAAATAAAGGGGAAGGGGCGATAGCAGTTGGGACGGAGTCACGCGAGTTGTACGCGCCTTCGCGAGGCGATCGGAAGAGGCGCGTTCGCGCTGAATGATTTGTCTTCGACGTGGAGACGTCGCTGTCATTCGCTAGTGAGGCAGGGGGTTTCGCAATTTTGAAAGTGGGAACGACGAGGCGGCAGCAGCAATCGAGCAGAGAAGCACGAAGTCGACGTCGTTTTTGGAATCGCGACTCAGCATTATCGCGATGGAGGCCAGTGCTCGCGAACGAAGTGGAGGAGGGCGACGTGGCCTCGGCTGGAGTTCGTGAAGGCATCGAGGCAGTCTCGAATTCGTGGATCGGGTGGCCGCGAACTGGAGCTAGGGCATGGCGATTTGGGGCGCTTGGGCGATGATGGTGGCGTGTTTCGTTTCGCGACTGAGAGACTCGCGATATGTTCATCGCTTGACCCTAGTTTGGATGTGTACGATGATGGCTAAGGCAGCGCCGTGGTTTGGGATGTGATGTCAGGTGATGGAAGCTTATCGCGACGTGTCGTTCGTGATTAGCAAGGCTGGGTTTTGAATAGGGTATCGGCAGTGAAATCAAGCAGTGAAGGTATAAAATCTTATTTATACAATTTAATTTATATATAGATAAGTTAAGAATAATATATATACGGGGTTGAAAATATATATATATAAGCAGTTTAAAATTTTAATGTATGTATGTATGCAGGAAATAATGTGTTATAGGAAATTATTAGTTTAAAGATGTTAAATTAAATTATAGTCTAAAACAAAATCTTAGTTAGAAATGAATGTATTTCGAAGGGAAATCCTATCTTGTTTATATAAAAAGGAATATAATGTTAAATTTATTTGTTAAGTTGTGTAAACAACAGTTTACGATAATTAGTTTGTTTTACCTATTTTAGTTACTAAAAAGAAAATTTTTAGTTAATTAGATTTATTAAAGGAAATCGGGGTAAAATAAAATCATTGTATAATTAAAACTTATCAAGTTAGAAATTGAGTAGTTCGATTTAATTCAAATATTAATAAATGGTATAATTATTTATACAAGGTAAAAATGAAGAAAACAACTCTGGAATCAAAATGGATTGCAAAATAAAAAGCTAAGGTGAGATTTTTCTCACTCAAACTTAATTACAGTTTTTGACTGATTGATTGCTATTGGATGTGATATTAGATATGATAGGATATATCTATATATAGCAATATATACATATTGGCATATGTATATATTGGATTGATGATTTTCCCGCCTCGTATAGCGGATGAGACCCTATTGCGCCGTTAGTAAGCGGATTATTTTTATAAAACCCATATACCGCGATATTCCACCTCGAAGTGGAATTGGTATTGTGCTGACGTCTTTGGATGCAGGGAAACAGGTTGGAGGGATCCAACTGGACCCCTCACATTGATTGAATTTATTTCTACTGTGATGTGATAATCTGTGAATGATTATTGATGTTATTGAATTGATGTTTGGAAATTGTTTGAAAGCTAAAAATTTAGCTGAATGGATGTTTGATATCATTGGATTCAAAAAATAAATGAAATTGAATTTTTGAAATCAAAATAGAAATTTTTAAGTAAATAAATTTTTTGAAGTTGAATAAATTCGAAGAAAAGAATTTAAAAGTATAAAAGCTGATTTTTATAATCTTATTGAATAAATCCCAAAATAAAGTGAAAATGCTAAATAAATGGATTTCATAAAACAGTGATTATAAATTGAATAATTCAATTTAAATTTGGATTTTTAAATAGATTGAAAGAGACAAAGAAATTTATTTTCTTTAAAAGGAATTTATTTAAAAAGAAATAAGTGAGAAGTCCAATTAGAAATTAGTTGGCAAATTGAAACGAATTTGGAAAATTGATATGAAATTTATAGATTTATAAATTTTGAAGTTAAATTGATATGAAATTTATAGATGTATAAATTGTGAAGTTAAAATGAATGAAATTGTAGAATAGAAGATTTATAAGAAATTAACTTATAAATTGGATTTATGCCTTTCAAATGAAATATTGGTCGAATTTGTTAATAAAGGAGATTTACAAATCGAAGTTGTTATAAAATAGAAATAGAATTTATAAACGTTGTTTTATAAATTCAAAATCAATTGGATTTGATAAATTAAATATAGAAGATTTTTAAAGAAGATATATTCGCGATTTTGGATAGCGAGTTATTATTGAAATAAATATGTAGAAAGACTGAAATTTGGTTAGTGAAGTATATTCACGATTTTGGACAGTGAATATATTGTTAAGTAAAATGGATTTATTTTTGAAGAAGTGATATTAAAAATGAAGTTAAACATTTTAAAGATGTTTTAAAATGTATCATGAATCGAAAGCATAGATTTCAACAGTTCTTGTTGAAATAGGCGTTTTCGAGAAATAAGGAAATGGTAGACTATAACACTATTGTTATAGTAAATGATTTCCGAAAGGAAATGTTTTTATATAGTATTGGGATTTATATATCTATCTAAATCCGAATCCCTATACTAGTGATTTTGAGTCGTCGTAACGATGTTTTACGTAACATTCGTTTTGACTCAAATAGATGTTGTTAAAATAAATGATTTCCTTAAAGAATGAAATATGTACTTAATATTGATTTAAGTATGTCGAATATTTTCAAGTGTTGAAAATAAAATAGATTTGTGAACTACTTATTATTAAATAAGTATGGAATTGCTTTTCCAATATGAAATGAAACGTTTTTAGAATTTATCTTTGTAAAGATAAATAGAAAATGAATATTGAAATCGATTTGAAAATCGTATATCAGTAGATATTTTGAAATATAAATTCAATATGGAATTTATAAAAAGAAATGGGAATTCGTTTTAAAAATAAACGTTGATTTATTTTTGAAGTGTGGAAATTTTATATCTAGTAAAGATATTTTTGAAGATAAATAATTTGGAAAATTATTTGGAATCTGATGATGTTGCGCATCTTTATTGATAGTTAAATAACCGACTATCAATAATTACCTTTAGACAGGTATTTGTTGTGAATAGGATGAATTTGAATGCCACACTTGTTTTTAAATAAACGCTCACTATTCGGGTTAGCCGGGAAAGGACCATGGGGTCGTATAACCCATTCCGAATATGTGATACGTCGTTATGAATCGCATTTGAAGACCGGTGTTGAAGACCAGATATTTTTGAAAACGGAAGGATTACCGTCGAGTTACTCTACATCGGCTGATCTTCGGTTTAGAGGTTTTATCACCCTTAGTGACGGGAAGTCCGGACGTGATTAGAAAATTATCCGGATATGCAAGGGCTTCGTGAGAAGTGCCTTCGGTTCTGTTCGATCCCGGAACAGACTTGTATGGATTGTGTGTCTGACGTTACAATTTGAGATATAAAGCTGATTTCTTTCAAATACATTTCTGTTGGTGGCGGAGAATTTATTCTCTTAGCTTAACACCCTTCTCTGAGACGTACGAGCTCAGAGGTTATGTAGTTGAAATTTATCAGCGATATATCCCAATTTGGTAACGTGGCATACTAAGTGTTGCTGTGAAATGATCAGTGTTTGATCATTTGCGATATGATCATTTGTTTGATCTTATATCTTTGTGATCATAGGTTGATCATTTTTGTTTGACCCGAAGCATGGCTTTGTAGAAAGCGTAGCTTTGTGGATGAGACTTCGTCGAGCCTCACACCCCGGAAATGGTCGAAACAGGAAGGATGCAGCAAGGTTTTAGGGAGTAGCGCCCCTTAGTGTATGTCATTCCTTCTGGATAAAGGTGGTATCATGGTATGGAGCCCAGATACTTAACCTATGTGGTTGCTGCAAAATTTATTTCTTTGTGGTTGTTGCGAATCGGGGATCCTCGGGAAGATCGGTGACGATCGGGGGATGGCATACGCGTGTCAGTAGTTACCTATTTTTGCAGAGGTAACCCGGCCTTGTGTTGGCAGAGATCTAACCGTAACGTTAGGTTCTCGGGTCGTCTATTCCAGGGACGTACCCATCGTGGAAAAGGAAGTTTCTTAGCCTGACCATTTGTTGGAAATCCAAAGAAACAATACGAGCCTTTACGATTTCAATTGTATAACCTGTCTCCTCAGGAGGCAGCTATAGCAGGCATAATATAATGGTACCTATGCTGGCTAAGATTTATATTATACTTTCGAAATGTTTTCTACACTATGCACTAATAATAATATCAAAAAGAATTTGATTTTTTGCGTAGTAAGCATCTTTGACTAGCATAAGAAGAAATCTCCTCCAAGTCTGCGTTTGCATTGTGTGTGTGGTGGGAGGTCTTATGGTATTTTCATTTTCCAAAAGCATTGCGAATTGACATTAAAGTTTTCCTGTTGTTTATTTTAAAGAATAACTGTTTTACGATCTCACACCAGTCACCATGACTGACTCGGAGTTTATTGTTTCCCTTCTAAACTCTGGGTGCCCACCAATTTCCACACGGGCAGCCTAGAGTTATATTATCAGGATATTCTGGATATTCTGGAGCTTTGGAGATAAGCTGGATGGCGAGACGTAGTATTTGTATCTGATATTATTTTATTCCGCTGTGTATTCTGTATGAGGACAAGTTATATAACTGTCCATTGTTGTATATTGACTCTGATGATTGATGTATGTATAAAATGATATAGTTCTTTGTTTAAAGATTATTCATTTATCTATTATATTTTGTTCCGCTGCGATGTGTAAGATTCTGATATTGCTTCTGTTTCTGATCGTGTTATCTGTTGTTGTTCTTCCTTTCTCTTCTCTCTTTTCTTCTGTTTTCTTCTTCTTAAAACCCATCATAGTTCGTATTCCCGTTCATTTTGAGTTAATCAATGGAGATTAGTGGTTAATCAAGAGGTATGGATTTGCGGGCCATGACATTTGGTATCAGAGCATATGGTTAAGCGACAACCCTGCTCTGTTGGGTGTTACTCATTAGAGATAGAGTCAGCAGTACTCTAGAATGAGTTGAGTGTAATAATAGATATGAGCGCGTATTTGTTATTGAATATAAAATTGTTTTATATTGTGATGATTGGTTTATTGAGTGGCATATGAACCTTCGTCGACACAGTCTGCGCAACTGGATCGAAGGGGTTTCTAAACACTTGAATAGAACAATTCGGCACAGTATTGTTTTAAATAGGGTGAATGAAATAATTTTGCCCAAAACTATTTTTGTATAGAAAAGAAATGTTTTTCTATAAAGTACTATAGTAATGTGAATGGATAAATGAATTAAGCTATTGAACTAATTGAATGTTGAATCAGTCTAATGTAAATGAATTAGTGAATGAGTTTCAGAATGAATAAATAAAAAAAATTGCAATTGTAAGTGCAAGCGAATAAAAATTGAAATGTTAAAATTCATTTTGAATTTGTAAGTAAGTAAGACTGAATTGAATTCAGATTTGTTGAAAACAAAGTGAACTATTAAACTAAAATTAGTAAGTGAAGCTAATAGAATCCAAATTTAATTAAAATTGTGAATTGAATTCAAATGAATGTGAACTGTAAAATTGAATGACAATGGTGAATTAGAGATAGTATAAGAAGCAGTTTATATTGAAATTTTTGTAATAGAATTTACAAAATGGTTTGAATATGTAACTAGATATTATGGCTAGTAGGACATACAGGTGTATAAAGGAATTGGATTTGATTTCAAAGATAAGTTTGAATTGCTCGACAAAAAGGTAAGTATTTAAAATTCAATATGAAATTTGATGATTCTTGTCTAGCCGCTTGGTTTTTTTCTTTTCTTTTTGAAATCTGAGAGTCCGTAGGGACGTTTTGTAGTCGTGCCGTATTAGCCGCGCAAAGGAGACGCTGGCGAAATTTTTCGAAAATTTAGGGCGTTAGAAAATTTTTGATAAAATTTTGAAAGTTTAAGTTTAAATTTGAATTTTGAAGTAAACAATGATGTTTGAAGATTTTGAAAATGTTTAGAAAGTTGGTTGGATTAATAACGAATCTTTAGTAGAAAGATTTGTTTCGATAATTTGATAAAACTATTGAATTGTGAAAGATAGTAGACGAGTTAAGGACCTTTTTCCCTAACTTGTAATTTCGAGGACGAAATTCTTTTAAGGGGGAAGTCTGTAACGACCCTGAATTTCGAACAAATTAAATTGAGAATATTTAATTTATTTTAAATATTTGAACGATGATTTAATTTGAATCCCGAATATAACTTTGAAATTGGCGATTAAATTATAAAATTTAATTGATTGGAAGTTGAATAAAAATTTGAATCTTCAAATTTAGGCCGATTAAAAGTATTTCGAAAGCTTTTAAAATTCGTAATGGTAATACTGAAGATAATTGAAACTTCAGAATCGAACTTGGAAATGTTTGTCCAGTTTTGAAATTAATTGTCCGAACCGATATTTAAAAATAGCCGTCCGAGGCACAGTCTCGGAATTCGACGAAACCAGTTCCATTGGGTCCGTAATATTGAATTATTGTCGGATTTCAAATTTCGTATTTTTCGGTGTTGATACATGAGCACACAATGAGTAAACGCGTGGAAATCCATATCGAATTCAAATTTAAAATTTATATTTATATTTATATTTATTTAACATCACACGTTATCTCCCCTAGGATTACGCCTTCATCCACGCCGAGAATCACGAAATCATCGTGCAAACCATACCTCAGTTCATTTTTCAAATACCTTCGTACTCCTCTTCAATTCACAGAACGAAAGAAAAATCTTGCCCTCCTCTCATTCAAATAAATGGCCGCGTACCCTTATAGTTTCAAATCGCGCAGCTCAGAAATCAATTCGTGAAAAATAAATAAAGGGGAAGGGGCGATAGCAGTTGGGACGGAGTCACGCGAGTTGTACGCGCCTTCGCGAGGCGATCGGAAGAGGCGCGTTCGCGCTGAATGATTTGTCTTCGACGTGGAGACGTCGCTGTCATTCGCTAGTGAGGCAGGGGGTTTCGCAATTTTGAAAGTGGGAACGACGAGGCGGCAGCAGCAATCGAGCAGAGAAGCACGAAGTCGACGTCGTTTTTGGAATCGCGACTCAGCATTATCGCGATGAAGGCCAGTGCTCGCGAACGAAGTGGAGGAGGGCGACGTGGCCTCGGCTGGAGTTCGTGAAGGCATCGAGGCAGTCTCGAATTCGTGGATCGGGTGGCCGCGAACTGGAGCTAGGGCATGGCGATTTGGGGCGCCTGGGCGATGATGGTGGCGTGTTTCGTTTCGCGACTGAGAGACTCGCGATATGTTCATCGCGTGACCCTAGTTTGGATGTGTACGATGATGGCTAAGGCAGCGCCGTGGTTTGGGATGTGATGTCAGGTGATGGAAGCTTATCGCGACGTGTCGTTCGTGATTAGCAAGGCTGGGTTTTGAATAGGGTATCGGCAGTGAAATCAAGCAGTGAAGGTATAAAATCTTATTTATACAATTTAATTTATATATAGATAAGTTAAGAATAATATATATACAGGGTTGAAAATATATATATATAAGCAGTTTAAAATTTTAATGTATGTATGTATGCAGGAAATAATGTGTTATAGGAAATTATTAGTTTAAAGATGTTAAATTAAATTATAGTCTAAAACAAAATCTTAGTTAGAAATGAATGTATTTCGAAGGGAAATCCTATCTTGTTTATATAAAAAGGAATATAATGTTAAATTTATTTGTTAAATTGTGTAAACAACAGTTTACGATAATTAGTTTGTTTTACCTATTTTAGTTACTAAAAAGAAAAATTTTAGTTAATTAGATTTATTAAAGGAAATCGGGGTAAAATAAAATCATTGTATAATTAAAACTTATCAAGTTAGAAATTGAGTAGTTCGATTTAATTCAAATATTAATAAATGGTATAATTATTTATACAAGGTAAAAATGAAGAAAACAACTCTGGAATCGAAATGGATTGCAAAATAAAAAGCTAAGGTGAGATTTTTCTCACTCAAAATTAATTACAGTTTTTGACTGATTAATTGCTATTGGATGTGATATTAGATATGATAGGATATATCTATATATAGCAATATATACATATTGGCATATGTATATATTGGATTGATGATTTTCCCGCCTCGTATAGCGGATGAGACCCTATTGCGCCGTTAGTAAGCGGATTATTTTTATAAAACCCATATACCGCGATATTCCACCTCGAAGTGGAATTGGTATTGTGCTGACGTCTTTGGATGCAGGGAAACAGGTTGGAGGGATCCAACTGGACCCCTCACATTGATTGAATTTATTTCTACTGTGATGTGATAATCTGTGAATGATTATTGATGTTATTGAATTGATGTTTGGAAATTGTTTGAAAGCTAAAAATTTAGCTGAATGGATGTTTGATATCATTAGATTCAAAAAATAAATGAAATTGAATTTTTGAAATCAAAATAGAAATTTTTAAGTAAATAAATTTTTAGAAGTTGAATAAATTCGAAGAAAAGAATTTAAAAGTATAAAAGCTGATTTTTATAATCTTATTGAATAAATCCCAGAATAAAGTGAAAATGCTAAATAAATGGATTTCATAAAACAGTGATTATAAATTGAAGAATTCAATTTAAATTTGGATTTTTAAATAGATTGAAAGAGACAAAGAAATTTATTTTCTTTAAAAGGAATTTATTTAAAAAGAAATAAGTGAGAAGTCCAATTAGAAATTTAATTGGCAAATTGAAACGAATTTGGAAAAATATATGAAATTTATAGATTTATAAATTTTGAAGTTAAATTGATATGAAATTTATAGATGTATAAATTGTGAAGTTAAAATGAATGAAATTGTAGAATAGAAGATTTATAAGAAATTAACTTATAAATTGGATTTATGCCTTCAAATGAAATATTGGTCGAATTTGTTAATAAAGGAGATTTACAAATCGAAGTTGTTATAAAATAGAAATAGAATTTATAAACGTTGTTTTATAAATTCAAAATCAATTGGATTTGATAAATTAAATATAAAAGATTTTTAAAGAAGATATATTCGCGATTTTGGATAGCGAGTTATTATTGAAATAAATATGTAGAAAGACTGAAATTTGGTTAGTGAAGTATATTCACGATTTTGGACAGTGAATATATTGTTAAGTAAAATGGATTTATTTTTGAAGAAGTGATATTAAAAATGAAGTTAAACATTTTAAAGATGTTTTAAAATGTATTATGAATCGAAAGCATAGATTTCAACAGTTCTTGTTGAAATAGGCATTTTCGAGAAATAAGGAAATGGTAGACTATAACACTATTGTTATAGTAAATGATTTCCGAAAGGAAATGTTTTTATATAGTATTGGGATTTATATATCTATCTAAATCCGAATCCCTATACTAGTGATTTTGAGTCGTCGTAACGATGTTTTACGTAACATTCGTTTTGACTCAAATAGATGTTGTTAAAATAAATGATTTCCTTAAAGAATGAAATATGTACTTAATATTGATTTAAGTATGTCGAATATTTTCAAGTGTTGAAAATAAAATAGATTTGTGAACTACTTATTATTAAATAAGTATGGAATTGCTTTTCCAATATGAAATGAAACGTTTTTAGAATTTATCTTTGTAAAGATAAATAGAAAATGAATATTGAAATCGATTTGAAAATCGTATATCAGTAGATATTTTGAAATATAAATTCAATATGGAATTTATAAAAAGAAATGGGAATTCGTTTTAAAAATAAACGTTGATTTATTTTTGAAGTGTGGAAATTTTATATCTAGTAAAGATATTTTTGAAGATAAATAATTTGGAAAATTATTTGGAATCTGATGATGTTGCGCATCTTTATTGATAGTTAAATAACCGACTATCAATAATTACCTTTAGACAGGTATTTGTTGTGAATAGGATGAATTTGAATGCCACACTTGTTTTTAAATAAACGCTCACTATTCGGGTTAGCCGGGAAAGGACCATGGGGTCGTATAACCCATTCCGAATATGTGATACGTCGTTATGAATCGCATTTGAAGACCGGTGTTGAAGACCGGATATTTTTGAAAACGGAAGGATTACCGTCGAGTTACTCTACATCGGCTGATCTCCGGTTTAGAGGTTTTATCACCCTTAGTGACGGGAAGTCCGGACGTGATTAGAAAATTATCCGGATATGCAAGGGCTTCGTGAGAAGTGCCTTCGGTTCTGTTCGATCCCGGAACAGACTTGTATGGATTGTGTGTCTGACGTTACAATTTGAGATATAAAGTTGATTTCTTTCAAATACATTTCTGTTGGTGGCGGAGAATTTATTCTCTTAGCTTAACACCCATCTCTGAGACGTACGAGCTCAGAGGTTATGTAGTTGAAATTTATCAGCGATATATCCCAATTTGGTAACGTGGCATACTAAGTGTTGCTGTGAAATGATCAGTGTTTGATCATTTGCGATATGATCATTTGTTTGATCTTATATCTTTGTGATCATAGGTTGATCATTTTTGTTTGACCCGAAGCATGGCTTTGTAGAAAGCGTAGCTTTGTGGACGAGACTTCGTCGAGCCTCACACCCCGGAAATGGTCGAAACAGGAAGGATGCAGCAAGGTTTTAGGGAGTAGCGCCCCTTAGTGTATGTCATTCCTTCTGGATAAAGGTGGTATCATGGTATGGAGCCCAGATACTTAACCTATGTGGTTGCTGCAAAATTTATTTCTTTGTGGTTGTTGCGAATCGGGGATCCTCGGGAAGATCGGTGACAATCGGGGGATGGCATACGCGTGTCAGTAGTTACCTATTTTTGCAGAGGTAACCCGTCCTTGTGTTGGCAGAGATCTAACCGTAACGTTAGGTTCTCGGGTCGTCTATTCCAGGGACGTACCCATCGTGGAAAAGGAAGTTTCTTAGCCTGACCATTTGTTGGAAATCCAAAGAAACAATACGAGCCTTTACGATTTCAATTGTATAACCTGTCTCCTCAGGAGGCAGCTATAGCAGGCATAATATAATGGTACCTATGCTGGCTAAGATTTATATTATACTTTTGAAATGTTTTCTACACTATGCACTAATAATAATATCAAAAAGAATTTGATTTTTTGCGTAGTAAGCATCTTTGACTAGCATAAGAAGAAATCTCCTCCAAGTCTGCGTTTGCATTGTGTGTGTGGTGGGAGGTCTTATGGTAGTTTCATTTTCCAAAAGCATTGCGAATTGACATTAAAGTTTTCCTGTTGTTTATTTTAAAGAATAACTGTTTTACGATCTCACACCAGTCACCATGACTGACTCGGAGTTTATTGTTTCCCTTCTAAACTCTGGGTGCCCACCAATTTCCACACGGGCAGCCTAGAGTTATATTATCAAGATATTCTGGATATTCTGGAGCTTTGGAGGTAAGCTGGATGGCGAGACGTAGTATTTGTATCTGATATTATTTTATTCCGCTGTGTATTCTGTATGAGGACAAGTTATATAACTGTCCATTGTTGTATATTGACTCTGATGATTGATGTATGTATAAAATGATATAGTTCTTTGTTTAAAGATTATTCATTTATCTATTATATTTTGTTCCGCTGCGATGTGTAAGATTCTGATATTGCTTCTGTTTCTGATCGTGTTATCTGTTGTTGTTCTTCCTTTCTCTTCTCTCTTTTCTTCTGTTTTCTTCTTCTTAAAACCCATCATAGTTCGTATTCCCGTTCATTTTGAGTTAATCAATGGAGATTAGTGGTTAATCAAGAGGTACGGATTTGCGGGCCATGACAAGACTACATTGCAATTTTAAAAAAAAGTCTAAATAAACGACAAATGGAAATGACATCTTCGACCATATTTTCTATACGGGTCGTCGTAACTGCTTCGTTAACGACACTTTCAGACTCTACAGAAGTATTTGCTACAACTTCTCCATGCCGATCCCAAACATAATACTCAGGTACGAAACTGTTTTGGCATAAATGAACTTTCACAATGTCTAGTAACAAATACTTCAAATGTCTACACCTACTACACAGACAACGAACTTCTGGATCGTTTCCGTTATTACTTAAAGCGAATTCAACAAATACATTTATACCATTATAAAAATCTTCTTTTATTGGGCCTCTCAGTCCTTTTCTTTGGTACATCCATCTCCTCCGATCAACAAAATAATCAATCATTTTTCCTATTTGAAAAAATGAGCCACATGTTCAAAATTTAATATTTATTTTCAAGAATACAAATTCGAAAAAGATTATTTTCATAGTCGCATAATATTTGAATATAAAGAACTATTTCACAAATTAAAAAATATTTTCAAATATGACATGTTTTATTTTTTAACGTATCAATACAAAATTTTGTACAAAAAGATATTTTTTTCCATGGTCAGACATCCTACTTCCCATTACAAACACAGTAAGCATTTACATTTCGTATATTACTTCGTCTCAAACGATTCAACAAAATTTCGGCAGCATTTCCCTTTTGTTCCCTGCATTGTACACAAATGCGTGTACGTAGGAAACAAAAAAGGAAAGTTAGGCCGAAATTTTATGAACCGTTTGAGATGAAGTAATATACAAAATGTAAATTCTTACTGTGTTCATAACTTGTCCAATACAGGGACAAATCCAACAAATATTATACCAAATGAATATAAATGGTCGTTTTTTGAAAATAAACGACTATTTATATAACGATCATGTACAACACTCGTCAGACGGGGCCAAAAACTCTATAAGGGACATTAGTTAATTAAATGTGCGCATTTTACGAAAAAATACAGTTTTACTAACTGTTCACATTTACAAAAATATATTTTAATTTAACACATTTATTCGACGTATTACATCAACTTAAAGCTGGTTTAACATTTTTGTCAATTTTCAACGCACACAATTATAACATGCATTTTTTTGTTGCATAAGTCAATACATGCACAATATAATACTCCTATCTCGTGCATTCATTTTATCTTATTCCAACTAACACAATACAATATAGCAGTGCTACACACATATACAATTGTAGAATCAAGGCATAAACAACGATTTACATATACACGAACAACCACAAATTATACCTGCTTTTCACAATTTCACGATAAAAGATGAAATAGATATACCATGAAATGCTAGAAACTATTATAACACTATTGGAAACAATTTCAATCACCAATTAGCCCTAATTTATCAACTTATGCAAATCTAGAAATAGGGTAAAAATTGAATTTTTCGCGAAAATAAGAGGTTATACCTGAGCTAGAAAGCAAGAGAGGTTGAATTCATAGCCGGGAAGGATGTAAAAATACGAAATTAGTGATTGGAGGCTTGGGAAGTGAATTTGGGAATTAGGGATTAAGATTTTAGATTTGATGAAATGGGGAAGAAGAGGCTCGGCTGGGCCAGAAATACGCAATTTTCCGACGGCGTCCGACGGTCCGTTGGAAGCCTTCAGAAAATAGCCGTCGGAAGCCGTCGCTCTTTAGCCATTTTCTATAGTGCATCCATCCAAACTCATAAACAACTCCTTTTAATTTTTTCGATTTTTCTTTGATTTATTTTGAATTTTATAAGAAGAAGGTTCACTAGTTTTTCTTGTTTTGATTTTTTAATAGAACGGTACTTTAAGGAGACAAAGAAAACAAGAATCAGAGAAATGTTGGGGTGCTGAAGTTAAATGTTGATTTATATTAATTTTGAAATTTCTGGTATTTCGCCGCATAAATTTTTGTTCTCGTACGAACGTCAAACATAAAAAGAAATACGGTCATGCTCAGGACAACAATGCAACTCCAAAATAAAATAATATACACTGGTTATCCATTTCTATAAAATCACAAAAACACTGTCGTTTGCCAAAAAAATCGTCAAATGGTAATTTAAAGAATTTCCGAAATAAAAATTGTGGAAAAATCAGATAAATTAAATTAAAAATACATCAATAAAAATTGAGTCGTAAAAAAAATTTCTAATTAATTTTTTTGAACCATTTATTACTTTAAATAAATTTACAAAATGAATCCACGGTTATTATTTATTATTTAAAAAATAGTTAAATAAGACCATTAAGCCTATTTAAATAAATATTCAATTCAAATCCAAATATTTAATTCACTATTCAAATATTAAGTTCACAATTCAAATATTTATATGATCTCTATATTTGAATTCAAGTTTAAAATTTTAAAAACCAATTATTCAAATATTTAAAATTAATTAAATATTTAAATCCAATTACCAAAATCCTGGATTATTACAGTACATGACAATGACTATGTTAGACTTCTAAAGTAAGTAATATTTATAACTTATAGGCTTATTTCACGAGACATTATAAAATATTCTTTTTTCTTGCCAATTGTTTATCCATTGATTGGCAATATTTTATATATTCTTAAATAACTTTTTCATATGGTAATTTTTATGAAATTTAATTCATCCATGCACATGTAAATTTTCATTTCCTAATAAGAGTTTTGTTACCTCGTAATTGTAAAGTTTTTCATGTCATTAATTTTTATCAATGCTTAATTAATGGCATACGTTGGAATTTATGAAACTTACTATCCAACATTTGTATAAATGAAAAGTCTTCAATTTAGACAATTATAACTCCACAACACATATTTGTCTCTAGTCAAACTATATAATAAAATTATTTTTTCTTCAAATGATGTAAGTTTATGGAAACAAAAGATCACTGTCCAGAAGTAACACCTACTCATTATGTCCTGAAACTTACTTTTCTTAATCTAACCAATCAAGACTCAGTAAACATTAAACATAATATGTTCATATTTAATAATAAAATATAATAATTTGAATTGCCACATCGTACCTAATTTTTAGTTATGTTCCATAATAGGGTGCACCAATTTAAGTTTTAAAGTACATAATTACAATGCCTAAATTGATATATAAATTCCACTTATGTATAAATTCCTAATACCCCTACATCTATTTGAAAATTTCATCATAACCTTAATAATTATTTTTATCACAAATTTTTATATTCGATAAAATATTTGACACCATAAAATATTCAAGTTACTTTGATTAACATATATATCAATATTCAAAGCCAGTTCTTTAACCACTTCACAATCCCAAAAATATTAATTAAATGGATTATTGTCAACACCCTAGAATAATTCAAATATGAAGGTAGGAGAAAATTTTGAATCATACCTTAACATTAATTCGTTATATTTGTTACCTTTTAATGTTATGAAACCTCCATGAATAATTCAACTTTTCTAATCCTTGGTATCTGCTTTGGTGGGTGGATTAGACAGTGTCGGTTTGTCAGCTGTCAGAACATAGACAATCTTTTTCATCGTTAGGAAAAATTGCATTTTCAATCTCCATCTTTTGAGTTGCAGCCCCTCGAATCTGAAGGGCCTATGTCTGGCAGTACCTTTCTAGCAAAATCGTCAGTCACCGCCATTTGTAGCAGGTGAAATCGTCTTAAATTATTGGATTTGACCGCTGCAAATGGTCGATTTGCGAACTTTGTCACTTTCTTAAGACGATTTACGATTTAGCCCCAAGGTGCAAGGCTGGCTATCGAACACTCCGTCCCTAGGATAAAACAACCTTTAAAGTTTGATCGATTTGCTGTTTGCACGACAACAAATCGTTCTAAATTTAGCACTTTCTAATTTAATTGTTTGGAAGAAGTCTGCAGAGAGAAATGACAAAGGGAGAAGAAGAAATAAAATTGTCCATTGCCTTATATTTCTCCTTCCGCCTATCTATAATTTAAATATGCAGAATGAAAATTGTATGTGTTACTAAAATGATGGATTTTTAACGAATATGAAATTATTATTATCCATTACGAATTTTCTTATCATTAATTTTACAACGGTTCAATAATAATAGCTCATAAATATATTTAACCTGTAACCATAATGAAAAACTTTACTTCCAATCTATGCAGTTAATGCCCCGTTATTACCCCGCTATAACCCTGTTATATCTCATAGCGGATTTCTACCACTATGATTTTTCCATATAGCCCCAAATATAGCCTTTCCGCTTTAAGCCCCGCTATTTCCGCTATATCCCGCTATTTCCGCTATATCTTCTTTAAAAGAAATGAATTGAAAAATGACATTTATACATTATAAAAATTATGAAATTAATTCATTTAATTGAATTTTTAATATTTCCAGAAATGAAAACATTCTAATATTCTACTAAATTCAATTATGTTATATAACAGTTTTAGTTTATTTACAGTATATTAGCACATGTTTTTATTTAAAATTATTTATGGATTCGTTATAATTCAATTGAATGTTAATTTTTCATTTAATTACCATTTATATATTTGTAAAAACATTAAGTATGGGTTTTATATGCTATTTTAGAGTCATCCGCTATATCCCGTTATATCCTCGTTGTATCCCCGCTATGACTTTTTGCACCTCCGCCGCATTGAATCTACCGAGCGCTTTAACTACACAGCTTCCAATTTATAGTTATTTGTTTTCGAACACTTCATGTTACATGTTCCCTCATAGGATTTTCATCTGAAATGTTGGTGATAAAAGGAAATTAAAAAACAATTAATTGACAACATATTAATTAAATAATTTATTAACATTAAGTAGAATTAACATGTAATTAATTCTCTCATTAATATGAATTACAGTTTAATTCTCTAAGAACTTTGAAGTCAAACACCATTATGAATAACTGCATTGCTAATTTGTAATCATTTATAGATATTTCCAAACTACATTAAAAAAATACAAAGTAACATAAAATAAAACAAACTTCATAAAAAATTAGGAATAATTACCTCATTCTTACTTAAATCTTCAAGAATTCGATGATATCCTTGAATATGTGTTGCCTATGAACATTACATAGTTTACTAAATAACACAATAGAAAAATATAAAGCTAGATCAACTAAAGAAGTACAATGTTATAATTTACGGAAAAAAGTTATTGGCTAAGACAACGTAAAACATTTAAAAATAAATATGTTTCCAAAACACGTATTTAAAACTAAAATTTTAACAAATTCGAATAGATAAATTTTATTCATACACCATAAACTGCTTTATATACACCATAACTTTTTAATAATATTTTGGAAAAAAGGCCATTAGTTAATAAATTAAAACTAGTATTAATGAATCACAAATTCATAGTACAGTTAACATAATTTCCTTCATTAACAAAAATATTCATACACCACCGACTGAATTAAATTTAAATTCCTTTGCAAATCAATTCAATTCATATAGTTTCAAGCTATATTCATGCGCACTCAACTTTACAATTTTCACTTCAAACTAAACATAAAAATTAAATTTTTTTACCAAAATTAATATAATTCATAGATGTTAAATTCTTCTCCATCTTTTAGTTAAATTAAATCAAGTGTTTGACATCAAAATTTTAAATGGTTTAACATTCTAATATTCAAAAATTAAATTTGACGTGTTATATATAAATAATTAAATAATTTAATATTCCATTTAATGTGTTTTGAGTTTGAAATTTAAAATTATCAAAAGTGAATTTGGGACTTTAGAAACCTTAGTTTTATTAATACAATATAGGGAGAGTTGGTGAAATGAGATAAGTATTATTTTTTTATATTTCAAAATAAGGATGATTTATAATTCGTATGGTGTATATTATGTAAAAAATGGCGTACATGATTTTAGCAAATTTTTCGATGTATATTAAGTAATTTACGGTGTATGTATATAATTTTCCATTTTAATATTGTGCGCCGAAGGTAGAATGTAAATGATGCTTATACATTTACACTTTTCCCCAAAATTGTGAAATTTATTATTTAAATAATATTTTACTTCATATCAGGCTTTTCTACCAACTTGAATTTTTTATATACTTATGTTTCAGAATGAAATGAAGATCAACTTTACCTCAATTATATTCTACAAAAACTCACAATTTTTTGGTATCTATGTATTAAAAAATCAATAACTTCTTACAAAATAAATAGAGAAACCCAAATTCGTAGTCGCACGAATTAAAAAATATATGGAAATGAAAATTGACATAAAATGTGAGAAGAAGAAATAACTTAACT
This sequence comes from Allium fistulosum, assembly GCA_030737815.1. Classification (NCBI taxonomy): domain Eukaryota; kingdom Viridiplantae; phylum Streptophyta; class Magnoliopsida; order Asparagales; family Amaryllidaceae; genus Allium; species Allium fistulosum. The sequence goes on from CM060904.1 coordinate 539,612,388, forward strand.
TATTTGTAACAAATTTTATATAACAATAGAAGCTTCCATGATTATAGTTATTATGCACCTAAAATGTGGCTGATAAAAGGAAATAAATAAAAATAATCAATTGATTACATAATAGCAATAAAGTGAGTATGTAGTAATTCTCTTATCAAATTGAATTTTGTTTTAATTCCCAAACTACCTTGGATTCAAATTAAGCAACATTAAATATAATTAATTTGTTTTATTTATTGCGTTGTAATAATATTTGATATGATTATAACCATTAGGAATAACTATATCCCTAATTTATAATCATTTATAACCATTTTCAAACTGCAAAAAAAATTGAAACAACTTAGCATAAAACAAAATTCGTAAAAAATAATAGATAATTATCTCATCGTTGCATAAGATCGCGACTTTGATGAAGAGAGCAATCTAATTGTATAACTAAAACTGTTGTAGTTGTTTTTGAAACTGTTTCAATGGAGAAGGAAATTGGTTTCTCACTCCTTACCTATATTTTTTAAGTTATGTGTTTCTTGATAATAATTTCAACAGCCCTTGCGATTGTGTGGTGACCCTCACTCTAAAACACATAGATTTTTTATTTTTTTACATTCAAGAGGAATTCACCACTGAACCCCAATTCTTTTATATTTGAATTTTTTTATATAGTTTCCAAATATTTTTCCCAAGACCCTGATTTTTACCAATATAATTATATCAGTGTACAAACAAATTAAGACAATTATATATTTGATGATATACAATTGTTTCTTTATTATTATTATTATTATTATTATTATTTTATCAGAGGGGATTTAAATCAAATTGAAAACAAAATACCATACAAGCTATTGACAAGCCACTTATTTCCTTTCTAAATTTTGTTCTACTGCCAGAGGTATATTTTTAGCAAATTATAACACTTATACTTTTATTTGACTATATATATATATATCAATCTGCCTAAGTAGTTCTATTAACACTAAAATGGTATTTCCTTGATCTCATGATAGTTATCAAGTGTATGCATGAAATTACTTACAAATTTTACTAGCAGGCATGGATATTGGAATTAATTTCCATTTATCATTTCAGGTTGATCAGATGAGGATTTTTAGCATTTTTAAATTTAACATGATGCAGACTTACATACTTGGTGATTTGTGGGATATGCTTGGTGTTATCCATGGGCTGCTTGGTGTTTTCTTTGATTTGTCCCGAAAGCACTTTACACTTCACTAATTGAAATGAAGTGGTTCCAGGCTCCAAAGGTTTGACCCATGGCCATCTAGACCAGCCATAGTCCCTCTTTTACCACTTGCAAACCCATATCCCTCATTTTAACAAGCTTCTACAAATTCCTACTCCTAATCCCCAGCATGTTTGTGTCTAGTTTTTTTTTTGAAATGCTTTCTTATATGTATTCATTCAATTATTCAAAATTCAGTATCTTCCAAGTCTACTGCTCTCATAGTGCTATTTGAAATTTAAATATTCAAATACATACAAACTTCCAGAATTCATGCACATGCCAGTATCATTTACCTGCCATGCACAAATTCATTTCACTTGAATATTCTACTAAAATCTTGAGAGTTCATTTCAAAAATCAATCCCCTTAACTGTTTAATTTCCATAAGGCAAAATATAGGCAATAAAAATCAGAGATCAAATATTTATGCACATATCATATGTATATAATATGTCTATCTCCTTATTTCTCCAAATCAATCATTCATAAAATAAATTAGTAGTTAACCAGACATCATCAATGATCACTCACAACAGGTTTTGCTTAAGTACATCAACCCCAAAATACTTAGAAAGTTTCCTACAAGTAACTTCAATTACAGAAAATAGAATTTGTCTAGTAATTTCATTACAATGCAACTGCAAATTTTAAAACAAGTCTCTCTTATTTATACTAGCAGCCAATGCCTTCTTTACTCATCAAGCCAACTTCAATTTCCTGCAAGCAAATCATTTAGCTGCCCCAAAGAATTTTTGAGACACCCAGATGATTGCAAGGGCAACCAAAAGGGTCAGTTTACACTGGTATGAGCATTTATCAATTTTGTATACTTACACATAATTTTAGTAATCTTGCAGTGCCTTCTTAGTTTAACAGGTTTTATACTTAGCATGTTTTGGTTCATTCAAAGAGATACAAAGTCACATTCAACAAATTAAACAATACACAGCAAACAGTTGAAATAATCATGTGTACAATTCTTAATTCATCCACACCAAATCTTAGATAAGTAAACTCAGGTTTCATACTCCAAATTTCACCCAGCAATTAATCAATGAACAATGTTTATTTTGATTAAATCTAACACCATATCTGAATATTTATAACCCAGATTTTTAAACCCCTGTCCCCATTTGTTTTATGGTCTTTAACTCCTTGTCAAATGAACACTATGTATGCATTGTGAAGGAAACTCCCAGGTTACTTAATTTATTCCAACACACAAAGGCCTCAGGATGCAGTTGCACCATGCATATGCTTGCTCCCACCTGGAGTAAGCAGATCATTGACTATCTCCCAAGTGACCAATCTAGTTTTTCTTTCATTCATATTTCAGAGAGATATGACTACTTGTATATTTTCTGGTTCAACCCCATGTTCCCCTGTTTAATCTATGTCCATGTTTAAAAATAGAACAAGAATGCTCAAATCATGTTAACTCTAAAAACCCACTTACAGATTAATGCTCCAAACAAAAATGCACAAACAAACATCCATATCACCCATAACAATTTATTTCAGAGATTCAAATGACTCATAATATTTTTTAGGCTGCCTGCAATAGGACTTAATGCCATTGCATACAAAGGATAAATACTCACCTAAGGGTTTTCCTTTTACTGCCTTAATCCTTTGAACAGAAAATTCCCTAAAGCCTCAAGCTGGTGTTTCTCCTAGTTTATTCTTTTATTTTTGTTTTGATCCCGAGAGAATGATGGATTTGGCTATGTGCAGTTATTTATAAATCCATTCTAGGGTTTAAGAAAATGGGTAATTCCCCTGATACCCTTAGATGTTTATGTACACATCATATTCCTGTGTGATCATAAATGGGAAATGCACACATTTAGGTTACTTTAATTAGCTATTTCCGGGATCATGCATTTTTAAACACTCAATACTATTTTCATGACTCTTTTCTACTCATGCAATAAGCATGTGACCCTCAGTTCATTATTTCTTTTTACAAGTTTAAGGAATCTGAAAATTTCCTTTGTATTTATTTTTCTACCTATCTGTTATTTCCCTCTTATCATGCATACTATCATACCTTATTATGTAATGTAAAATTATTTACCCAAATTATTTGCCTGGAATAAATATAGTATGGAAATTTTTATTTGATTCTTATATGTGTGTCTATATATATATATATATATATATATATATATATATATATATATTTCTGCCTCTTTGTCAAAATATAAAACAGAAAATACCCCATATATATTAAATGTATATATATATATTTACATAATTCTTTGAACATAAAGCTTTATCTATTTTGAGTTCCAATTTTTCTTCTAATCACCTTAATTCCTTGCATTTTATCAAACAGAAGCTCCCATGCAATTTTATTTATTGCTAAATTCTTTTCTGTTTTAATGCAATATATATATATATATTTTATATATCTCAGAATTTCCTAATATAAATATATATTTTTCACTTTTATTTTTATTTTATTTTAGGGTCATTACATACCCTCCCCCTTAAAGGAATTATGTCCCCATAATTTCACCTAATTTCTCCAATTAAAAGCACTAATCTATAGCCTGTTGTAACTCCATAATCCCATACTCATATTTTATGAAAACAAACAATGTATAAATATATTTAGAAAAATCATCATAGGCTGCTTAAACATACCTCTCCATCAGTAAACAAATTGGGGTATTTAGCCCTCATTTTATCTTCAACCTCCCATGTACAATCATTAGTGTCCAAGCTCCATTGGATTTTCACCAGTTTGATCACCTTGTTCCTCAACTTTTTCTCTTCCTTGGCAACTATCCCTACTGGTTCATTTGTATAAACCAAATTCTTCTGGACTTGAACTCGAGTAGGTGACTCCAGAATTGCTCCTTCATCATGCACCCATTTTCTCAATTGAGAAACATGAAATACAGGATGCACACCACTCAACTCCTCAGGTAACTTAAGTCTGTAGGCCATAGCACCAATTTTCTGCATAATTTCATATGGTCCTACAAATCTTGGTGATAACTTACCAGATTTTCCAAACCTGAACACTTTCTTCATTGGTGATACTTTCAGAAAAACATGCTCTCCTACTTCAAACTCCATTGGCTTTCTCTTTCTATCTGCATAAGACTTTTGTCTTGATTGTGCTGCCTTCATTCTATGCCTAACCAATTCAATCATGTTGGTGGTTTCTTTAACATGATCTGGCCCCAATATTACACCCTCTCCTGCTTCCAACCAACAGGCAGGAGACATGCAGGGTCTCCCATACAAGGCTTCAAAGGGAGCCATTCCTATGATTGATTGATAGCTATTGTTGTAAGTGAATTCTGCCAAATGAATATGATCCTCCCAATTACCCCCAAAATCAAGCACACATGCTCTAAGTAAATCTTCTAATATTTTATTCACTATCTCTGTTTGCCCATCACTTTGAGGATGGTAGGCAGTGCTTAAACAAAGTTGTGTTCCCATTGCTTCTTGGAAGCTTTCCCAAAATCTTGAGGTGAACAAAGTGTCTCTATCACTCACAATAGTCTTGGGTATACCATGTAGCCTCACCACTTCTTTAATAAACAATTGTGCAAGCCTAGATGCATTCCTATCTGACCTGACAGGGACAAAGTGAGCTGATTTGGTTAGTCTATCAACAATTACCCATAAACTATCATTGCCTTTCTTAGTTCTAGGCAAACCATCCACAAAATCCATGGAAATACTTTCCCATTTCCACTGAGGTATCTCCAAAGGTTGCAACATGCCAGAAGGCTTTTGGTGGTCTGCTTTAATTTGTTGACATGTGGAACACTTTGCCACATATCTTGCCACTGCTTGCTTCATTCCTGGCCACCAGTAGATTCTTTTTAAATCATGATACATTTTAGTACCACCGGGGTGTATGGTGTACCTGGTCTTGTGATGCTCATTCATGATTTCTTCCTTCAACTCTGCAATGTTTGGTACACAAAGCTTATCATTTTTCCTCAAATAACCTTGGGAATCTATTTTAAAATTCTCTGACTCAATGTTATTTAATAACATTTCTTTCTTCTCCTTTAGACTTTGATCTTGATCTTGCATGCTACCAACTTTCTCCACCAGATTAGACTTCACTGTGATTATTCCCAGTGTACCATACTCCACCATATCACCATGTTCTTTAAAATTCACTGCATCCTTGCTGTATATATCTGCCTCCCCAAGCACTGCAAGGTTTTTAAACTCATCAATCATCAAACTGGCTAATCTTACATGATTTCTGCTCAAAGCATCTGCCACTCTATTAGCTTTTCCAGGAGTGTACAAAATATCTAAATCATATGCAGCTAGAAACTCCAACCACCTTGCTTGCCTCATATTTAAATCTTTTTGAGAAAATAAATATTTCAATGCTTGATGATCTGTGAATAATTCAAATTTTGCCCCAAGCAAATAATGCCTCCATAGTTTTAGTGCAAACACTATTGCAGCTAATTCTAGATCATGAGTTGCATATTTGGTTTCATTGGGTTTAAGCTGTCTTGATGCATATGCCACCACCTTGCCATGTTGCATAAGCACTGCACCTAACCCAGACCCACTAGCATCAGTGTATACAACCATTCCTTCATTTGCTTCTGGGATTTGTAGGACAGGAGCTTCCACCAATGCTTGCTTCAATTTCTCAAAAGCTTGTTCACACTGCTCAGTCCACACATATGGTTGGTTCTTCTTGGTTAGTTTGGTCATTGGTGCGGCTATTCTTGAAAAATCCTTGATGAACCTTCTATAATACCCTGCCAAACCTAAGAATGACCTCACCTCAGTCACTGTTTTGGGTCTACTCCATGATTGAACTGCAATGACCTTGCTTGGATCTACACTTACTCCCTGCCGTGACACTATGTGTCCTAAGAATTTTACTTCATGTTGCCAAAATGTACATTTTGAATACTTGGCTTTTAATTCATGTTCTCTAAGTCTGGATAATACTAAATGTAGGTGCATGACATGATCATTTTCTGTCTTTGAATAAATTAATATGTCATCTATAAATTGGTGCAGTTTCTGTCTTTGAAGCTGGATAATACTAAATAGGTGCATGACATGATCATTTTCTGTCTTTGAAGCTGGAAGAGGAGTAACTTGAGAAGAAGGAATGGCAGCTGAAGAAGGAAGAATTGGTGCAGTTTCCGGCGTGACTACTGCATAATAAAAGAAATCAAAATTAGTATTCCTCGAGAAAAAAGAAGACCATGAATCGTCAAAGTTACCTGGAGAAGCCGGTTTGGCAAGATCAATCTCAAATTCCCGAGCCTGAAAGTCCTTCATTGCCTCCTCTTCTGTAGGAGTGGTCACAACTGGAGGTGAAGGATGAGAGCTGGAATCCATAATGTTTGCATCAGCCAAAGTGGAAGCATGAACAGGGGCAGTTAAGAAAGCTTCCTCTTTTGAGAGTTCTTCTCCCAATGATTCAGCCCGTGCCCTAGCAAGCTGCTCCTTCCCTCTAACCAGAGCGGCGCGAGCCTCATCATCAAGATAGCGAGCCTCAAATTTTGCTTCCTCAAATTTTGCTTCATCATAGCCGGCACCTTTAAACATATCTAGTGCGGCCTCCCACACTTCCGCCAGGGTGATTTCATAATCTGGACCCAGAAAAGCAAGGCTCCCACGACCCAGAACGCAGTGTAAATAAAAGTCGAATAAGGTAGAACTGATGCTTGCTTTCGTTGCCTCATGTGACTGTTCAGTCGCTTCTTTTTCGGAAATGGCAGCAACCCTACCAGTAATAGCCTCATCACGAGCTGCCTCAGCTTTGGCAAGTCGAGACTTTAGTAACTCAATCTCCATGTTCTGGGAGGTGACCTTTTCCCGCAGTTCGGCGTTCTCTGTGCGGTACTTCTCTTTAACGTGCTGTTCGGCGGCAAGCTTCATTTCTACATCTCTTTGTGCAGCGTGTGCGTCCCGCACCTGCTTCTGAAAGACTTCTTCTTTTTGAGTATACGATGCAGAAGAAGAAGCGAGATTTTCCTTAAGCTGCTTAACTTCAGACGCAAGCTTTGCATTGTCGTCTGCAATACTCGTCATTTCCGTGTCATGCTGCTTACGCCATTTGTCCCATTCTTGTTTATCGTTCTCCATCGTCATCATTGCCTCAAGGTTAAGGTGGTTGACCCTTTGAAGTTCATCAACCAACTTCTGCCATCCAGACATTCTTTCAATATCAAGCTTGACAGCGTCGACATTTCTCAGCATTGCCTGCTTATCAATGGGAACCAAATCTAAGTCAAAGCGGACTCCTCTTAGACACCAATTCGGAAATCGGCTCTGAAGCGTTGGAGGGCCGTCTTTAACTTGATATTGTGGCCTGTTAATGATGGTTTGAATGTCAGTTTCCTTTAGAGGAGGAGAACCGGCCGGAATGTCAGAAGAAATGGGAGCGTTGGTCTTTTCAGAAATAGCAGACGCGTCACTTGGCTTAGACCGTTTGCTCGATTCATCAGTAATTTGAGTCTTCCCTTTGTCATCATAAGATTTTCGCTTATGAGAATCGTAAGTTTTGTAAGAAGAATCGTATCGATCAGCATCCCTTCTTCTCTGCCGCTGCTCATAATCCCTTTTTTCTTGAGCCTTCCTTTGGGCCCGTTCCTCATCTGTCTCTCTCTGGTCACCAAGATATTTCCTGAAGTCATAGGATCCACGGCCTCCATGGCGCTGAAATGAGTCATAATATGAGCCGGAGCGTCCCATCGGAGAATCTGAAAACAGGAAAGAAGTAAAGTTTAGAAATTTCCAGAAAGAAAAAGTAAATGCTTATAAGTGCAGAAAAATCCTAAGTGTGTGCGGCGTGCGAACTACGCGCGTCAAACTACAAACCACGCTTCAGTGCAGGAACGGGGACGACAGGTGTCGAAGGCGTCGAGATCTGTTTCAAAGAGGAAGTCGCTTCAATGACGGGAGAATTTGCCTTTGGAATATTATCCTTGAAAAGCTCTTGAGAAGTAATCATAATGTCACTCAAGCCATCAAAGGTGTCATCGCCCAAGTGTTCGGCAGATTTCTCCTTCTCAACTTCCACATCAGTTGATTTTTCAGAAGCTCGAAGATTCTCTTCTTCCTCAATAATTGGGGGAAGTGCCGACTTGCCAGCTAACCCTACAACATCAGTGGATCCAGAACACTTTATCAAAGCAGCATCCATGACAAGTGTTTTTGATGCAGCTTCTTCCGCAGAAACTGGGGCATTTGACGCCTCTGCTTGAGAACCCGAAGCAGCCGACGTTTCTGCATCAGAGCTAGGAATTTCATGAATTCGAGTCGACCTGGAAGGGTGTAGAAGCCCAAACTGGTGCAAAAGCTCATCATCTAATAGAAACTGGATACTCCTCTCCTCCACAGGCACCGCCATAAGCCTCTCAAAAGTCACTTTGTGACTGAGATTTTTAGAAGGAGGAGGAAGTGCTGAAAAGGAAAAAAGAGCGAAGTTAGCACTTGATAATCCGAACTTCGGTAAGTTTGAAAGAACGTAAGAGACAAATGCAAGTGATCTTACTCCCTATTCTCCAAATAGCATAAAACCCAGGAGGACAGCGGACATAAAAGAACGGGCTCAGGAAACTGTGAACACTTTCAGGGAGACCGGTGATCAACTTGCGATTCCTCGCACTCCTTACGACTATGATGGAGGGATGATCTTTATTCTTGGCAAAGGTACAAAGGTAGCGAATTTCTCCGAAGGTAGGAAAGCGGCCCAGCGTTCTCCTAAAAAGCACGCATAGTCCCAGCAAGATGGCGTAGCCATTGGGATGTAACTGAAAAGGGGAGATAGATAGTTGGAGAAGAAGTTCTCGAACGCAGTCATTGAATGAGGGGATAGCTCCGCTCAAGCACATTTGGCGGTTAACTGCAACGAAGCCATGGGGCGGCCTGTCAGCAGTATCATTTGTTTCGGGAAGCAAAGCGTCAGTTTCAGCAATGCCAAACTGGGTGCATAGTTGACGAAAGGCTTTATGGCTCAAGGTAGTAGGAGTCCTCTCTGGAGGATCGTTCAGCGGGATAGCAACTGGAAATACATCTTCAGCTTGCTCTGTTCCTTCTTGTGGAGAAGACATTCTACACAATCAGCTGAATGTTCAAATGTGAAGGTGCACGTTCCCTAAAAGTGTGAAGTGTTGTGCAAAAACTAATGAAAATAAAAGACAAGCATAACTGGAATTAAATTAGTTGACAATCAATCGATTACAGAATTTCAGAACTTGTCAATGATCAAGTGCAGTGTTAATACAGACAAGTCAGTTTCATTTGACTATTATGATTTTGTTTTAATGCTTCACTTGAATTGGTTATTGTACAGCATCTCATTCATATTCATTTAATTTAACTTTCTCTTTACCAACTAATCTGTCATTCGATATGGGCAGTCAGTGACAGTATATTCGTCCCAGTATTCTGTGAATGTTGTTTTAAGCAGGATTGTTAGTTTGCAAAATTGAAGCAATCCGTAAAAAGAAATACATGCAACATGGTTTATAGTTCAACAGTTCAAAGTCCAGGCAAAGTTTAAAAGTCGTCTGCTTAGTTTGCTGAAAACCCAAGTATTAGCTCGATGACGACTTAAGAGATTCCCTATGGGTCTAGGTCGGCAGTCCCCGAGTCTTAGGTCGAATAAAGAAACAAAAATTAGTTCGAGGCAACCAGAAATTCTCTAAGTCATAACTCGGCTGCGACCTAAAGCCCTGTTGTGAAAAATAAGTCGTTGAAATTATTCCAAGTTCTAGGTCGGTCACGACCTAATACAAGAAGCTGTGTGATAAGTTAAGTCGGGCTGCGTGCAAAAGGTCTCAAGTCAGAACGGCATGAATGTCTAAGTCCTAGCTCGGCCACGACCTAAGGCTCATGTCGGCGAATAGTTAAGTCGCAAGAAAAACTGGGCTGCTGAGATAGTTAGGTCGTATGAATGTTTTGATTCGTCTCAAGCTACTTCTCCTCCACCATAAATTTCACCTCCTCCCACCAATCAACTCGAAATTCACCATTCCCTTCATATCACCAAGTCGCTGGAACAACAATTCAACACATCTCCGATCTGTCATAAACCTGACCTACTGTCATGCGTTCGTAAATCACATCATCAACAACTAGTGACGATTAAAAATTGATCACAGCACGATTCAAAGTGAAGCGCGACGTATGATTCCGATTTGGGGCTCGGAGGTTAGAATTCATGGTTCAATGGCGAACGTGAAGTGAAAAAGGATCGAAAACGCTTACACAATTGGATAGCAAGGGTGAATCGCTGGGTGGTGGACTTGAATTTGTATTCGAAATTGAAGAGCTTTGTTAATGGCGGCACAGGAAGTTGGAACAGGTGAAAGAAGAGAAGGGACGGTTTAAGCTATTTACTCACTGGGGCAGTGAAAGACGAATCGACACACGGTGTACGACCTAAGGCATTTGTTAAGTCGGCACCGACCTAACCAAAGAGTTAAGAGAATCGAAGCATACGACCTATGGCTTAGGCATATACTTCGAGGGGCAAATGTTAACCCCTTTTCGACTCACGACCTAGCAGCATGCCGAGTTAAGGTGTTTGGTGACTTAAGAAGGTATGCCGAGTTAAGGTGCTTGCCGACCTAAGAAAGAGGACGAGCTAACAATCTAAAGGCGTAACCGACTTAAGAGGGATGCCGAGTTAGGAGCCTGCCGACATAAAAAGTATGCCGACCTAGCAAATTGTGAGTTAGCAAGGCCTGCCGAGTTAACAGATTGCCAACCTATGGGAACTTGCAGACTTAACGAGTTAACAGCTAGACGACCTACGAGTTAAGAAGTCTGCGACCTAAGAGGCTCTGCGACTTAAGGAACATTGCGATCTAACAATGTTGCGACCTAAAAGCTCTCCGAGTTAAGAAGTGCCGCGAGTTAAGGATCTATAAGATAAGGGATTGACTTAAGACAGTGGTGGAAGACCTACGACTTATACTAAGTCGCGCATGATCTCTTGAGTCGTCACCGACTTATCACTTAGAAAAAACCACGTACTTCACCGCTGCATTTGGTAAGTCGCGAATAGACTACGACTTATCTTAGGTCGCTCGCGACCTAAGACCTAGCTTAGGTCGTACGCGACCTAGGACTTAACAAATGGTCGACTTAAGATTGCGAGTTAACTCTGCTACGCCCTAACCATATTCCTTAACCCGCCACCGACCTACCCTAAGTCGGCTCCGACCTAAAGACTTAGAGAAATTTCCTGAGTCCAAATCAGCTCCTATAAATACCCCGCCACTTCCAACATGAAGAGGACTTTTGGCCATTCATTTCTCCAAGCGCCGTTACGCTGTCGAAGCTTCCTCTCATTCAGCAATCAAAGGCCTTCAAGTATTCGAGACACTACAACGATCTTCGAGAAGAGCTCTTAACATCCAACGCGGATTCGTCGAGTTTCATCATTAAAGATCGAGCTAGTAGTCAAGAATGGTTTCATGATCAAGTTGTATTGTATTTAGAGGGATATTGTATTGAATTGTAATCAAATAAGCAATAAAAGACTATAAAGTGGATGTAGGCTCAATTACGGGCCGAACCACTATAAATCTGTTGTTCATTTATTGCTTTTTCTGCTATTTTCAGCTCATATTCTGTTCCCGTACCAACGGGTGGTGCTTTCACAAGTTTATTACACACACCGGGTGTTAGCGTTCACTTTTTACCGTTAACATTTTGGTGCTTTCACTGAGAGCTGAACTCAAGCGATCATCCACCGTTGCTTCGCAAAGATTCATAAAAAGAACCTCTCTTTAAAAGCCAGATCTGAAATAATGGCTCCTGGAAGAAGAGGTAGACCTATCAGATCCGGAAACGCTCACGAAGGAACTTCCGCTTCCCCAATAACAGACCAAGCAACTCCAACCGTTGGGGTCACCAGGGCTGAATTGGATGACGCAGTTTCTGGATTATACCAACAAATTGAAACTCAAAACGCTTTGATGATGGATAGATTAACTGCTCTGCTCGGGGCAAATCGTCAACCAGAAAACCGTCGAACTACTCTTCCTGAAATGCCACCTTTCCAAGCTGATGGTTCTATGCCGCAACCAACTTGTCATGAGCATATGCCCGGGCAGAATTCCGAGGGAAGAACTAATACTTGCCCGGAGGTATCTTTGAACAATAAGGAGTACCTGTCTGAAATGGTTGGCCGCATCATGAAAGAGAGCATGCAAAGGGAAGAGGATGAGGCTGACTGGGGATTTGCGCCAAGCAGAACTCCGTTTACTGAAAGGATCCTAAGAGCGGAGTTTCCAAGGAAATTTGCACCTCCTACTATCCAAGCCTATAGGGGAACCAGTGACCCTAATCATTTCCTCTACAAGTACGATTGGCATATGACTGGTGCAAGGGCATCAGACGAGATCAAGTGTCGATACTTTCCGGTATACCTAGAAGGTGTGGCTTTACTTTGGTTCACAAAGCTTCCAGTTCGGTCTGTAGATAAATTCTCCGACTTAACGCAAAAGTTTAAAGAACAGTTCAGATTGTATGCTTCAAAAGCTAAGGATATAATGTCACTGTCTAACCTCGAACAAGCACCTGGAGAATCAATCAAATCTTTCTTGAGCCGTTTCAATATAGCTTTAGCCGAAGTAGAAAATGCAGAGCCGCGCATGATCCTGACTTATTTGATGAGAGCCATTGATAAATCGAGTGAATTTGGGATATGGTTGAAGATGAAAGAACCGAACTCACTTGATAAATTTTATAAAAAGGCCGATGAGTTCATTCGCCTTGAAAGCCTTTCTTCAACATCGAAAGTGGTTACTGCCCAGACTGATAATGACAATGTCCCACCTAAGAAAAGAGAATCTGAAAGTCAGAAAAGGGAGAATGAAGGAGGAAAAAGCCAGAGAAATGAAAAGAAACCTCGCCGCTTTAATCCTTCGGACTTTACTCCTTTAACTGATACACCAAGAAATATCTTTTTTGCAACAAAAGACGTTGTCAGGTATCCTAAGCCACCTGAGATGACAAGAGGGGCAAAGCGTAATGGAAAATTCTGCCAATTTCACAATCAACCTGGCCATGACACTGACCAATGTCGCCAATTAAAGAAGGTGATTGAAGAATTGCTAGAGCAGGGTAAACTCCAACAATACGTTAAGAGAAGCGGGGTCGATCCAACCTCATCCACTCGGGATCAACAACACCCTACCTATCAATCCGATTCTCACAACAACACTGCAGTGCAAGATTCAGAAAAGCTTGTCATTAATGCTATCACAGGGGGACCATACCCAGCAAGCAGAAGTTGGGATGACTACTAATTACCCACAAAACTGCGACTGGGGCGCCTCTCACTTTCTCTGGCATAAAAATCCAAAAGCTATGAATCAAGCACAAATGGAAATCCAGCTTGAAGATTCTGAAAACAACAATAACTAGCATTCATTTTTACTTAACAGCATTGCTTAAATTTGTAAAGATAATGATGGATGTGTAACTTCTGCATTGTAAACCGCTGAGAAATCAGCGTGATTCAATAATGAAAAACCATGCATTGTGTTTTCTATTATCAAATGCCTGTTATATTTCGATGAGTAAATACTATAAATGTATTGCTAAAATATCGATTTAATACTGCAGGTCATTAAAGCAAAGCTCACCCATCGCAAAGCTAAGCGAGCCTTGCAAATCATTTATTAAAGCAAGTTCCAAGCAACAAAAAATTTCAAACTCAAATCCCATACAAGAGGAACTTCACATAAAAAGTTGACGGCTCCACTGTGTCAAGCCCTCGTTAACTGGTTGCGATCGTTGATATAAAAAGGCATCCAACCAAATAACTTGCGTTTACCCTGTGAAGTCATTCAACAGTGAAGTCTACTTCTTCGGATAAAGGAATTTACTTGCAAAAGAAAGAAGCACGCGCTTGGAAATGACGATAAAGGATCGCGGATTGGCGGATGATGGTACAACATGAGCAGGCTGACATGGAAGAAGCCAAAGGAAGGTATGCCTCTCAACAGGAAAGCAGGTAGATCCACTAAAGGGATAACTTCCCAAGCAGAAGGAATAAGACCCTCGCTAGCTGATTGTGATGCATCCAATCAGGCAGCTTATGTCCATCCCATGGATCTACTTGCCCCTAAGACGCAACCTTCCTGGCACACCAACCAACTGATACTCCTTCCCAACGGTCAACAAAGCCCTCTAACGAGGCACGCCAATAATTGGAGAACTTTCCTCGATCAAAAATATCGGTGGGACTACCAAAGGGGCACCTTGTTAATTGATTGCGATTGTTTGTACAAACAAACATCCAATCGAATGACTTACGCTTGTCCCGTGGACCCCTCCGACCATGAGAAAGTAACTTCCAGGCAATCACAAGCCCTCTTCGGAGGCACAAGCCCTCTTCGGAGGCACAAGCCCTCTTCGGAGGCACAAGCCCTCTTCGGAGGCACAAGCCCTTTTCGGAGGCACATTTCACCCGTGTAGAAGTGCAAAATGCTTCTCTTCGGAGACCCACTTCACCAGAGATGAAATGCCAAAACTGCTTCTCTTCGGAGACCAAAACTGCTTCTCTTCGGAGACCAAAACTGCTTCTCTTCAGAGACCAAAATCGCTTCTCTTCGGAGACCAAAAGACCTCTTCAGAGGCGTACTTCACCTTGCTTGAAGTACCAAAAATAAACCCTTTACCGGGGCACGAAAATCAAAACCTTCTTCAGAAGCTCATTTCACTGTACAGGAAAATTCACTTTCAAACAAATAAAAGTGATCATTCCCAGAAGTCGAAGTGTTCTTCAGGAAGGAAAAGAAAAATAAAGATTTCTCCAAAGACAAGATATACTCTATTAAAAGCAGAATAATTCTTCCCTGAAAAAGTGGAAAGTTATTCTCTAAAATAAGAGTATCGGTCTTGTGAAATCAAGAAATATTACAATATACTTGTGGTATGGGGGCAACATTATACAATTCAGTTACATTAATAAAAGTAATATACAAGCAACATACCACAAGTTCATTGCAATATCACGTAATAAAGATGTGGAGTAAGTGCGTTCTTGAAACACAGACCAAAAATTTGTACAAGCGAAAAGAATCATTTACTCTACACTTCAAATGAAAAACAGATGTATTCCTACATACACAAGGATTTGTACAAGAAAAATATCTATTTATTTCAACACTATGAGAAATTTTTACATTGTACAGGTTACAAAAAGAAGCGGAGACCGGAATCCGCACAATCCCCGGTCAATACAAAAAGCAGAAAATGCAAAATCAAACTCATTTCCCCTTCTTCCCACCCTTGAAACTTTTACCCGGCCTGGTAATTAGCTTCGTAGGCCGCGTCGGAGAAGAAGGAGAAAGAGACTCAGTCGGATCAATCTCTGCCTCATCTCCAGCAGCAGTAGAACTCTTCTTTCCTTTCTTCGAAACCACACGTTTCCCCTTCTTCTTGGAAGAAGATTCACTCCCCGGAGTAAGAAATGTAGAAAGTTTTGTGTCGTAGTCGAAAGACCGCTCCGGGGTCTTCTCGCTATCTTCCAGATCTTCTGCTTTCTGTTCCTCGGAAGCAGATGGTTCGTCCAAACCTTGAAGGGCTGCTATCGGTTCTTCCTGTGAACCTGGTTGAGAAGCTGGAAGAGGAGTAACTTGAGAAGAAGGAATGGCAGCTGAAGAAGGAAGAATTGGTGCAGTTTCCGGCGTGACTACTGCATAATAAAAGAAATCAAAATTAGTATTCCTCGAGAAAAAAGAAGACCATGAATCGTCAAAGTTACCTGGAGAAGCCGGTTTGGCAAGATCAATCTCAAATTCCCGAGCCTGAAAGTCCTTCATTGCCTCCTCTTCTGTAGGAGTGGTCACAACTGGAGGTGAAGGATGAGAGCTGGAATCCATAATGTTTGCATCAGCCAAAGTGGAAGCATGAACAGGGGCAGTTAAGAAAGCTTCCTCTTTTGAGAGTTCTTCTCCCAATGATTCAGCCCGTGCCCTAGCAAGCTGCTCCTTCCCTCTAACCAGAGCGGCGCGAGCCTCATCATCAAGATAGCGAGCCTCAAATTTTGCTTCCTCAAATTTTGCTTCATCATAGCCGGCACCTTTAAACATATCTAGTGCGGCCTCCCACACTTCCGCCAGGGTGATTTCATAATCTGGACCCAGAAAAGCAAGGCTCCCACGACCCAGAACGCAGTGTAAATAAAAGTCGAATAAGGTAGAACTGATGCTTGCTTTCGTTGCCTCATGTGACTGTTCAGTCGCTTCTTTTTCGGAAATGGCAGCAACCCTACCAGTAATAGCCTCATCACGAGCTGCCTCAGCTTTGGCAAGTCGAGACTTTAGTAACTCAATCTCCATGTTCTGGGAGGTGACCTTTTCCCGCAGTTCGGCGTTCTCTGTGCGGTACTTCTCTTTAACGTGCTGTTCGGCGGCAAGCTTCATTTCTACATCTCTTTGTGCAGCGTGTGCGTCCCGCACCTGCTTCTGAAAGACTTCTTCTTTTTGAGTATACGATGCAGAAGAAGAAGCGAGATTTTCCTTAAGCTGCTTAACTTCAGACGCAAGCTTTGCATTGTCGTCTGCAATACTCGTCATTTCCGTGTCATGCTGCTTACGCCATTTGTCCCATTCTGCTTTATCGTTCTCCATCATCATCATTGCCTCAAGGTTAAGGTGGTTGACCCTTTGAAGTTCATCAACCAACTTCTGCCATCCAGACATTCTTTCAATATCAAGCTTGACAGCGTCGACATTTCTCAGCATTGCCTGCTTATCAATGGGAACCAAATCTAAGTCAAAGCGGACTCCTCTTAGACACCAATTCGGAAATCGGCTCTGAAGCGTTGGAGGGCCGTCTTTAACTTGATATTGTGGCCTGTTAATGATGGTTTGAATGTCAGTTTCCTTTAGAGGACGAGAACCGGCCGGAATGTCAGAAGAAATGGGAGCGTTGGTCTTTTCAGAAATAGCAGACGCGTCACTTGGCTTAGACCGTTTGCTCGATTCATCAGTAATTTGAGTCTTCCCTTTGTCATCATAAGATTTTCGCTTATGAGAATCGTAAGTTTTGTAAGAAGAATCGTATCGATCAGCATCCCTTCTTCTCTGCCGCTGCTCATAATCCCTTTTTTCTTGAGCCTTCCTTTGGGCCCGTTCCTCATCTGTCTCTATCTGGTCACCAAGATATTTCCTGAAGTCATAGGATCCACGGCCTCCATGGCGCTGAAATGAGTCATAATATGAGCCGGAGCGTCCCATCGGAGAATCTGAAAACAGGAAAGAAGTAAAGTTTAGAAATTTCCAGAAAGAAAAAGTAAATGCTTATAAGTGCAGAAAAATCCTAAGTGTGTGCGGCGTGCGAACTACGCGCGTCAAACTACAAACCACGCTTCAGTGCAGGAACGGGGACGACAGGTGTCGAAGGCGTCGAGATCTGTTTCAAAGAGGAAGTCGCTTCAATGACGGGAGAATTTGCCTTTGGAATATTATCCTTGAAAAGCTCTTGAGAAGTAATCATAATGTCACTCAAGCCATCAAAGGTGTCATCGCCCAAGTGTTCGGCAGATTTCTCCTTCTCAACTTCCACATCAGTTGATTTTTCAGAAGCTCGAAGATTCTCTTCTTCCTCAATAATTGGGGGAAGTGCCGACTTGCCAGCTAACCCTACAACATCAGTGGATCCAGAACACTTTATCAAATCAGCATCCATGACAAGTGTTTTTGATGCAGCTTCTTCCGCAGAAACTGGGGCATTTGACGCCTCTGCTTGAGAACCCGAAGCAGCCGACGTTTCTGCATCAGAGCTAGGAATTTCATGAATTCGAGTCGACCTGGAAGGGTGTAGAAGCCCAAACTGGTGCAAAAGCTCATCATCTAATAGAAACTGGATACTCCTCTCCTCCACAGGCACCGCCATAAGCCTCTCAAAAGTCACTTTGTGACTGAGATTTTTAGAAGGAGGAGGAAGTGCTGAAAAGGAAAAAAGAGCGAAGTTAGCACTTGATAATCCGAACTTCGGTAAGTTTGAAAGAACGTAAGAGACAAATGCAAGTGATCTTACTCCCTATTCTCCAAATAGCATAAAACCCAGGAGGACAGCGGACATAAAAGAACGGGCTCAGGAAACTGTGAACACTTTCAGGGAGACCGGTGATCAACTTGCGATTCCTCGCACTCCTTACGACTATGATGGAGGGATGATCTTTATTCTTGGCAAAGGTACAAAGGTAGCGAATTTCTCCGAAGGTAGGAAAGCGGCCCAGCGTTCTCCTAAAAAGCACGCATAGTCCCAGCAAGATGGCGTAGCCATTGGGATGTAACTGAAAAGGGGAGATAGATAGTTGGAGAAGAAGTTCTCGAACGCAGTCATTGAATGGGGGGATAGCTCCGCTCAAGCACATTTGGCGGTTAACTGCAACGAAGCCATGGGGCGGCCTGTCAGCAGTATCATTTGTTTCGGGAAGCAAAGCGTCAGTTTCAGCAATGCCAAACTGGGTGCATAGTTGACGAAAGGCTTTATGGCTCAAGGTAGTAGGAGTCCTCTCTGGAGGATCGTTCAGCGGGATAGCAACTGGAAATACATCTTCAGCTTGCTCTGTTCCTTCTTGTGGAGAAGACATTCTACACAATCAGCTGAATGTTCAAATGTGAAGGTGCACGTTCCCTAAAAGTGTGAAGTGTTGTGCAAAAACTAATGAAAATAAAAGACAAGCATAACTGGAATTAAATTAGTTGACAATCAATCGATTACAGAATTTCAGAACTTGTCAATGATCAAGTGCAGTGTTAATACAGACAAGTCAGTTTCATTTGACTATTATGATTTTGTTTTAATGCTTCACTTGAATTGGTTATTGTACAGCATCTCATTCATATTCATTTAATTTAACTTTCTCTTTACCAACTAATCTGTCATTCGATATGGGCAGTCAGTGACAGTATATTCGTCCCAGTATTCTGTGAATGTTGTTTTAAGCAGGATTGTTAGTTTGCAAAATTGAAGCAATCCGTAAAAAGAAATACATGCAACATGGTTTATAGTTCAACAGTTCAAAGTCCAGGCAAAGTTTAAAAGTCGTCTGCTTAGTTTGCTGAAAACCCAAGTATTAGCTCGATGACGACTTAAGAGATTCCCTATGGGTCTAGGTCGGCAGTCCCCGAGTCTTAGGTCGAATAAAGAAACAAAAATTAGTTCGAGGCAACTAGAAATTCTCTAAGTCATAACTCGGCTGCGACCTAAAGCCCTGTTGTGAAAAATAAGTCGTTGAAATTATTCCAAGTTCTAGGTCGGTCACGACCTAATACAAGAAGCTGTGTGATAAGTTAAGTCGGGCTGCGTGCAAAAGGTCTCAAGTCAGAACGGCATGAATGTCTAAGTCCTAGCTCGGCCACGACCTAAGGCTCATGTCGGCGAATAGTTAAGTCGCAAGAAAAACTGGGCTGCTGAGATAGTTAGGTCGTATGAATGTTTTGAGTCGTCTCAAGCTACTTCTCCTCCACCATAAATTTCACCTCCTCCCACCAATCAACTCGAAATTCACCATTCCCTTCATATCACCAAGTCGCTGGAACAACAATTCAACACATCTCCGATCTGTCATAAACCTGACCTACTGTCATGCGTTCGTAAATCACATCATCAACAACTAGTGACGATTAAAAATTGATCACAGCACGATTCAAAGTGAAGCGCGACGTATGATTCCGATTTGGGGCTCGGAGGTTAGAATTCATGGTTCAATGGCGAACGTGAAGTGAAAAAGGATCGAAAACGCTTACACAATTGGATAGCAAGGGTGAATCGCTGGGTGGTGGACTTGAATTTGTATTCGAAATTGAAGAGCTTTGTTAATGGCGGCACAGGAAGTTGGAACAGGTGAAAGAAGAGAAGGGACGGTTTAAGCTATTTACTCACTGGGGCAGTGAAAGACGAATCGACACACGGTGTACGACCTAAGGCATTTGTTAAGTCGGCACCGACCTAACCAAAGAGTTAAGAGAATCGAAGCATACGACCTATGGCTTAGGCATATACTTCGAGGGGCAAATGTTAACCCCTTTTCGACTCACGACCTAGCAGCATGCCGAGTTAAGGTGTTTGGTGACTTAAGAAGGTATGCCGAGTTAAGGTGCTTGCCGACCTAAGAAAGAGGACGAGCTAACAATCTAAAGGCGTAACCGACTTAAGAGGGATGCCGAGTTAGGAGCCTGCCGACTTAAAAAGTATGTCGACCTAGCAAATTGTGAGTTAGCAAGGTCTGCCGAGTTAACAGATTGCCAACCTATGGGAACTTGCAGACTTAACGAGTTAACAGCTAGACGACCTACGAGTTAAGAAGTCTGCGACCTAAGAGGCTCTGCGACTTAAGGAACATTGCGATCTAACAATGTTGCGACCTAAAAGCTCTCCGAGTTAAGAAGTGCCGCGAGTTAAGGATCTATAAGATAAGGGATTGACTTAAGACAGTGGTGGAAGACCTACGACTTATACTAAGTCGCGCATGATCTCTTGAGTCGTCACCGACTTATCACTTAGAAAAAACCACGTACTTCACCGCTGCATTTGGTAAGTCGCGAATAGACTACGACTTATCTTAGGTCGCTCGCGACCTAAGACCTAGCTTAGGTCGTACGCGACCTAGGACTTAACAAATGGTCGACTTAAGATTGCGAGTTAACTCTGCTACGCCCTAACCATATTCCTTAACCCGCCACCGACCTACCCTAAGTCGGCTCCGACCTAAAGACTTAGAGAAATTTCCTGAGTCCAAATCAGCTCCTATAAATACCCCGCCACTTCCAACATGAAGAGGACTTTTGGCCATTCATTTCTCCAAGCGCCGTTACGCTGTCGAAGCTTCCTCTCATTCAGCAATCAAAGGCCTTCAAGCATTCGAGACACTACAACGATCTTCGAGAAGAGCTCTTAACATCCAACGCGGATTCGTCGAGTTTCATCATTAAAGATCGAGCTAGTAGTCAAGAATGGTTTCATGATCAAGTTGTATTGTATTTAGAGGGATATTGTATTGAATTGTAATCAAATAAGCAATAAAAGACTATAAAGTGGATGTAGGCTCAATTACGGGCCGAACCACTATAAATCTGTTGTTCATTTATTGCTTTTTCTGCTATTTTCAGCTCATATTCTGTTCCCGTACCAACGGGTGGTGCTTTCACAAGTTTATTACACACACCGGGTGTTAGCGTTCACTTTTTACCGTTAACAGACTATATATATATATATATCAATCTGCCTAAGTAGTTCTATTAACACTAAAATGGTATTTCCTTGATCTCATGATAGTTATCAAGTGTATGCATGAAATTACTTACAAATTTTACTAGCAGGCATGGATATTGGACTTAATTTCCATTTATCATTTCAGGTTGATCAGATGAGGATTTTTAGCATTTTTAAATTTAACATGATGCAGACTTACATACTTGGTGATTTGTGGGATATGCTTGGTGTTATCCATGGGCTGCTTGGTGTTTTCTTTGATTTGTCCCGGAAGCACTTTACACTTCACTGATTGAAATGAAGTGGTTCCAGGCTCCAAAGGTTTGACCCATGGCCATCTAGACCAGCCATAGTCCCTCTTTTACCACTTGCAAACCCATATCCCTCATTTTAACAAGCTTCTACAAATTCCTACTCCTAATCCCCAGCATGTTTGTGTCTAGTTTTTTTTTGAAATGCTTTCTTATATGTATTCATTCAATTATTCAAAATTCAGTATCTTCCAAGTCTACTGCTCTCATAGTGCTATTTGAAATTTAAATATTCAAATACATACAAACTTTCAGAATTCATGCACATGCCAGTATCATTTACCTGCCATGCACAAATTCATTTCACTTGAATATTCTACTAAAATCTTGAGAGTTCATTTCAAAAATCAATCCCCTTAACTGTTTAATTTCCATAAGGCAAAATATAGGCAATAAAAATCAGAGATCAAATATTTATGCACATATCATATGTATATGATATGTCTATCTCCTTATTTTCTCCAAATCAATCATTCATAAAATAAATTAGTAGTTAACCAGACATCATCAATGATCACTCACAACAGGTTTTGCTTAAGTACATATTTTCAACCCCAAAATACTTAGAAAGTTTCCTACAAGTAACTTCAATTACAGAAAATAGAATTTGTCTAGTAATTTCATTACAATGCAACTGCAAATTTTAAAACAAGTCTCTCTTATTTATACTAGCAGCCAATGCCTTCTTTACTCATCAAGCCAACTTCAATTTCCTACAAGCAAATCATTTAGCTGCCCCAAAGAATTTTTGAGACACCCAGATGATTGCAAGGGCAACCAAAAGGGTCAGTTTACACTGGTATGAGCATTTATCAATTTTGTATACTTACACATAATTTTAGTAATCTTGCAGTGCCTTCTTAGTTTAACAGGTTTTATACTTAGCATGTTTTGGTTCATTCAAAGAGATACAAAGTCACATTCAACAAATTAAACAATACACAGAAAACAATTGAAATAATCATGTGTACAATTCTTAATTCATCCACACCAAATCTTAGATAAGTAAACTCAGGTTTCATACTCCAAATTTCACCCAACAATTAATCAATGAACAATGTTTATTTTGATTAAATCTAACACCATATCTGAATATTTATAACCCAGATTTTTAAACCCCTGTCCCCATTTGTTTTATGGTCTTTAACTCCTTGTTAAATGAACACTATGTATGCATTGTGAAGGAAACTCCCAGGTTACTTAATTTATTCCAACACACAAAGGCCTCAGGATGCAGTTGCACCATGCATATGCTTGCTCCCACCTGGAGTAAGCAGATCATTGACTATCTCCCAAGTGACCAATCTAGTTTTTCTTTCATTCATATTTCAGAGAGATATGACTACTTGTATATTTTCTGGTTCAACCCCATGTTCCCCTGTTTAATCTATGTCCATGTTTAAAAATAGAACAAGAATGCTCAAATCATGTTAACTCTAAAAACCCACTTACAGATTAATGCTCCAAACAAAAATGCACAAACAAACATCCATATCACCCATAACAATTTATTTCAGAGATTCAAATGACTCATAATATTTTTTAGGCTGTTTGCAATAGGACTTAATGCTATTGCATACAAAGGATAAATACTCACCTAAGGTTTTTCCTTTTACTGCCTTAATCCTTTGAACAGCAAATTCCCCAAAGCCTCAAGCTGGTGTTTCTCCTAGTTTATTCTTTTATTTTTGTTTTGATCCCGAGAGAATGATGGATTTGGCTATGTGCAGTTATTTATAAATCCATTCTAGGGTTTAAGAAAATGGGTAATTCCCCTGATACCCTTAGATATTTATGTACACATCATATTCCTATGTGATCATAAATGGGAAATGCACACATTTAGGTTACTTTAATTAGCTATTTCGGGGATCATGCATTTTTAAACACTAAATACTATTTTCATGACTCTTTTCTACTCATGCAATAAGCATGTGACCCTTAGTTCATTATTTCTTTTTACAAGTTTAAGGAATCTGAAAATTTCCTTTGTATTTATTTTTCTACCTATCTGTTATTTCTCTCTTATCATGCATACTATCATACCTTATTATGTAATGTAAAATTATTTACCCAAATTATTTGCCTGGAATAAATATAGTATGGAAATTTTTATTTGATTCTTATATGTGTGTGTGTGTGTGTGTGTATATATATATATATATATATATATATATATATATTTCTGCCTCTTTGTCAAAATATAAAACAGAAAATACCCCGTATATATTAAATGTATATATATATATATATATATATATTTACATAATTCTTTGAACATAAAGCTATATCTATTTTGAGTTCGATATATAGTTAGATGTAGCAGTGGTGTAGGTTAAGGTTCTGGTGAGTTGGCATGACTTGTTTGTAAGGTGGAGCTAGTGGTGGCTGGTGTTATGTATAAATTTTAGGATGGTGGACTGTTAGTGTAGGAGGCGACGCCTATGAGGGCGGTGGTGGTGACGAGTAAGGTGGGGAGGGCAGCTAGGCGCGACGATGGTGGGGATAGGTGGCTCGGTGGTATAGTGTGACCAAGATCTAAACTTTTTTCTAGAATTTGTATTTTTTCCTAATTTCCCCCTTCTATTGTTTAATATACATGTAGGAGATATAAAATTTTGACTCCGCTTGTGGGACCCACAAATATAATCTAAATGTTCTCTTGCTTGTAATAAACCAAGAATAAACTTGAGCATCAACTCTTTTCTCTAAATAATCTGCTGTTTATGTTCATTTGATCCAACGAATAAACCATGGAATATGCCATGACAATTAAGGATCATATACAATACTGATTTACATCCAATTACATAAATCACACATTGCCATGTCTATATATAATTCATAATATCTGAATACCTGCACTAAATCATTGGCATTTAAGTCAAATATTCAACTCCTTGTATAAGCATGTCAACCAAAAGAACAATTTGTTGTTTCCTGATAGCAATGTTTCTTCTGACAGTCACAATCTCAGGTATTTCTTTTCTTCAATTTTACTTTGCATCTAGATTAAAGCATATATCAACAAAATTACATAGGCCATTGGTCATTGGTCATTGTACTGTGGATTTTAGTTTGTATTCCAGTCAAAGGATATGATTCAATTGATCTGTTATTAGTGAGTATACTAATTAATTAACCTCATTATCTATTCAGTGTGTTGCTATTGACATCAAAAAATTGCTTCTGTCTACTATTAAATTTTTAATACACTTTTTTTTGTATGCTACGTTTCATTCGGCCCTAAACAGATGTTCGTCTTTGACTTTCAATGATAATTCACAGCTGTACCGTAATAAACAACCGCGTGTCTTTGATTTCTGACGGTCTTTCACGGTCATACGGTGATAAACAACACAACAGTTTTTGGGTGTTTATTTGATAAAATAAAATAATGTATGGTATTAGTATGAATATAAACATAGTATTTAATATTTATAGCGATCATTAGTTATAGAAGTTAGAAGTAATTTTCTAGACATCTATGTTAATGCATTTATTTATTTTTGTTTATTGTTTCTTTATTTGATTTGCAAAAAATACAGCAGCGGAGCCGGTTTGCATGGTGCAGTAAGAAGTACATGTTTCTTTGCCTTGCTAACAAAAGGTGCACTGAAGTCTGCATTAATGAGGAGGATGAGCATTATGACTATGGAAAATGCAAATTTAATTTTAGCAAGTTTGAATTACGTTGCTTTTGTTGCAAATATTAAGTCTAAATTTTGTTTGGGTCGTACTCAGTTGAAAGCATTTATAATGAAATAAAATAAAGCTTATGACTATCATGGAAGTAATGGAAACTGAATTTGTCAGTAATTTCATTTGAGTGCCATTTATTGTCCCTCTAATATAAGTTGGTGATATAAACTGTTTGCAATATATATATATATATATATATATATATATAGTTGCTGATCTAATTTTGTAACAAATTTCTAGCAATCAAGTTCCAGCAGTTCCTTACTTCCTTATTATTTGATGGTCTGGCATAAGGCATCGCGAAATGAAAAACCAGTACAGATTAGGCATTGAAAAATACAGTTTTCTACGGTAATGATATTATCATTGTTACGAACATGTGACGTATTAGATATTGTATGATAATGATATTATTTGTCAAATTTTTTAACTATATTTCAAGCATTCGTCGCAGATCCGTAACTGATTATGATGGGTTAGCATTGTATGTCATCAATATTATTTTGAAGTCACTTTCTCATCATTTTGATACACATTTTATCTGCATCTCAAAATATTCATGACAGATACATAACTGATTTGTCACGGGTTTGTAATGGATTAGTTGTTAGAAAAATAACATCACAAATTTGTGTTGACAACCACCTTTTTATGTTGAAAAATAACATCACAAATTTGAACGTAGATCCATCGCCAATCAGCCATGAGTTTTTCCATCAAAAATCAGTTTTACTATATGAGCATCTTCTTGTAGTGTACATCCTCAAATTCATCAAGAAAAATTAAGTATCATTAATTTGGATTTGACTTTACAAGAGAAGCAAATTATGCTATTGTTATAGTTGAAATACTATTATTATTTAATATATTTTTTTCTTTTATATCATGAAGTACAGTTGTTGAGAATTACAAATACTAGTAGGCAATGAACAACTTTCGCCTAAAAAAGCTTCAAAATAGCAAGTCTCGTCAATTAAGTGGCCTATATTGTGATTGGTCAATGCCTTGATCAAATGACCTATTAGCGCAACTAATCTAGTTGTAATTTGTATTTAGATTATTGTAATTTGTATTTAAACATTTTAGTACAATGTCATATACTTAAAACTATATATATTCTAACATTTTAAATGAAGTGTTTACATTTCAAATACTCACGGATTTAAAAGTTAATAGAGCAGTGACATATTCTCATAAATCTTTAATTAGGTTGATAAAATTAGGGCTGTTATGGTAACGTTAAATTAACCATTACCATACCATTACCAGTCAATCGGTTATAATTTTAAAGTAAAGTAGGTATACCAGTATAATCGGTATGGTAACGGTAAATTTACAATTTTTTACGGTAAAACATCGGTAATTTTTTTTTTCAAAACCAGCGGTAACGGAAATTTACCAGTCCATTCATAATACATTAATATTCACGTAAAATGTTGTATTACGGACATTTAGAAGCAAAAAAATAGTTCAATTTATTTCATTAATTCAACTCAAATGATGATAAATACACTTCTTTTCTATGTTTTTTATTAAGTGATCCAATGAGATATATAATGAAGCATCGTTCGGTGTAAAAATATATCAACTTATTATCTTTCTAGACAAACGGTAATTTACCATTACCAGTGTAACGGTTACCAGTTTATCGGTATACCAGTCAATCGGTAACGGTAAACAATTTTAGTTTACCAGTAAAAATGGTACGGTAATGATATTTATAAAATGTTAACGGTAATCATTACTATAACGGACCTAGATATAATGGAATTAAATTCATGCATAACACGCAACTAGTTGATAGATGTTCCTTTTGCAGTGGAATTAATTTAGAGCTAAATGCACTTCCGTTTCAAATCTACTTCACTTCACTGACTTACCCTGTGTCATTCAATTCTCTGCTTCATATTACCTATATTTGTTTTTAAGTAGGAAAATGTCAAATGTCAAGGTTCTTAAATAATATAACCCCTCTTAAATTCCACTCTTTTTTAGTTATATAAGAATAATCTAGGTATTCGAAACAAATTTTCTTCTCTTTTAGTAAATAATTAGTGCGTTGCCAATGGCACTTCATCTTTTTCTTTTACCATTGCTAAAAAATACCATAAAATTTTACAGTATACCCGTATACTTTCTAATGTCAGATTTTTTAAAGGGCTACCAAAAACATTATTTCGATTCTGTTTTGTACAACGAACAACCACCGACCAACGTCATTTTCCAAAGTCATCAACCACCGAACTACATGGCGAACAACCATCGACCAACACCATTTTTCACGGCGATATATCAACCACCGTTGATCGATGTGAAAAATGGTGTTGTCGTCGTTTGTAGGTTAAGGTTCTAGTGAGTTGGCACGACTTCTTGGTGAGGTGCAGCTGGTGGCGGCTAGTGTTATGTATAAATTTTAGGACGGTGGACTGTTATCGTCGGAGGTGACACCCATGAGGGCGGTGGCGGCGACGAGTAAGGCGGGTAGGGCAGCAGGCACCACGATGGTGGGGATGGGTGGCTCGGTGGTAACCTGTGACCAAGACCTAAACTTTCTTCTAAAATTTGTATTTTTTCCCTAACTCCCCTTTCTATTGTTTAATATACATGTAGGAGATATAAATTTTTAACCCCACTTGTGAGACCCACAAATACAATCTTAATGTTCACTTGCTTGTAATAAACCCAGAATAAACTTAAGCATCACCTCTTTTCTCTAAATAATCCGCTGTTTATGTTCATTTGATTGAAAGCATAAACCAAGGAATATGCCATGACAATTAAGGATCATATATGATATTGATTTAAATCCAATTACATAAATATCACTTTACCATGTCTATATATAATTCATAATATATCAATATCTGCACTAAATTATTGGTATCTAAATCAAATATTCAACTCCTTGTATAGGCATGTCAACCGAAAGAACAATTTGTTGTTTCTTGATAGCAATGTTTCTTCTGACAGTCACAATCTCAGGTATTTCTTTTCCTCTATTTTGCTTTGCATTAAAATTAAAGCATACACAACAAAATTACACAGATTATTGGTCATTGTACTGTGGATTTTAGTTTGTATTCCAGTCAAAGCATGTGATTCAATTCATCTCTTATTAGTGAGCATACAAATCATTTAACCTCTTTATTTAGTGTGATGTCATCCGAAAAATTGTTTCTTACTGCCATGAAAATTTTAATACATATCAATTTTTTTTTCCATGCTACTTAATACCAGATTCAATTTCTTCCTTCGGCCTTAAACAGTCGTACGTCAATGATTTCCAATGGCTGTTTACAGCTGTACGGTGATAAACAACCGTGTATTTTATACTTTTGACAGTCGTTCATTGCCGTATGATGATAAACGACCAATAGTATTTGGGTAACAATTTGATAGAACAAAATAATATACGGTATTAATAAGATTGTAAGTATAGTTTGCATGGTGACGATTAGTTATAAAAGCCAAAATTAATTTTGTGGATGTCTATAGTAATAAAGTTTATTTATTTTTATTTATCGTTTCTTTGTATAATTTGCATAAAATACTGCAGCGGAGCCGGTCTGCACGGTTAGTAAGAAGTACATGTTTCTTTGCCTTGCTAACAAAAGGTGCACTGAAGTTTGCATTAACGAGGAGGATGGACATTATGACTATGGGAAATGCAAATTTAATTTTAGCAAGTTTGAATTACGTTGCTTTTGTTGTAAATATTAGTTCTGAATCTTGTTTCGGTTGTACTCAGTTGAAAGCAATTACAACGAAATGAAATAAAGCTTGTTTTAACTATCATGGAAGTAATGGAAATTGGATTTGTCTGTAATTTCGTTTGAGTGCCATTTATTGCAACTGAGTTACATGTATATATGTTAGCTTGTGCTATTGTGAGTACACATGGAAGTAAGCTTGTTTACGCACAATACACCAGAAATAGTTTAATTTTTAAATAAGAAACTAAAATGAAATTTAATTCAATGAACTGCGGTGGATGGTAATAGAACTGGCAAACTGATACGTGCCGGAGCTGGACTCGAGACGTGCACAGTGCGGTGTATATAGTTTTATTCGACTTGACCGGCTTGTACGAAACTCCATGTAGAATTGACCATTCGGTTAATTGGTGTAGCATGTTTTGCTTACTTTCAAATACCATTCCAACAGCAAATCCATTTTGTATGCACGCGGTTGAAATTATATATGTATGTGGTTGTTAAATGGACCAACATAACTTGTTTATATGCAGGGTTTTTTCGAGGGCGAATTTTCGAAAGTCGTCTGTTGGCGCATTTTCAAAGTTCGCCAAAGACGTATTTTGAAAATTCGCCATCGTCTAGCTGGTAAAAACAGGCCTATGTTTGTACTTATAATCAAAATTAGGTTATTTATGTTATTGTTTACCAAAACAAGCTTATGTTTGAAAATTTTCCGTATTATTATTATTGTACGATAATGATATTATTATTGTTACAAACTTGTGACAGATTAGATATTGTATGGTATGATATTATCTATCATAAATTTTAGCTATGTTTTAAATGTTCCTGGCAAATCTGTAACTGATTTGTGATGGATTAGCATGTGCATATTATTCCCGGTAACGGCTTGGAACCTTGTATACCTCCTTGGCATTGTAGTGGAAACATTTGTGCTAGTGGATGTTTGTGCAGCTGGAACGGTTGGTGGTCTGCTAGCTGATGCCGTATCAACACGCATGGGAAAAAACTTGGGAAGTGATCTTCAAAGTGAGGAGAGTTTAAGGCAAGGTCTGGTGAGGGAAAGGGTTCAGGCGGGCGGTTAAGTAGCGAAGAACACTGTGGTTTATGTTGCAGGCTAGTTCTGGATCTGATGTTGGATGCTGGTTTGGTTAACTCAGGTTTCTTGCTTTACCTCGGCCAAGTCTAGAATTTTCTAGAAGATGCATAGAACTCCGAGTCCAATCTTGTAGCAGTAGGAGTCATGATGCCAACAGCTTGAATATCTGAATGGTGAATATTAATATCGTTGTTTCTTATGTGCAAGTCAAGAAGAAGGGCAAAAATATTAGATGTTGCACTTGGAAGGACATTAATCAAAATGTCAGGGAAAAATTGCATTAATTTTGGATTATCCAAGGCTTTGTCTAGCAGGTAACATTTTTGTTTTTCCACTTCTCCATGTTATATATACCCAGTCTGAAAAGCTTCAGATATAGTCCAGTTGGCAATAGACATTTATCAAAATCTTGCAAGTGCTACTTCTGATTTTAGCCCTTCTTTTCTTGCTAGAGTTTTTTTTTTGAAAACCCAGGAGAACCCAGCGGACCGGTAAACTCCTGAGGAGGGTCTTTTTATCAGAATCCAGGCCTCCTTTCCACTGCGTCGCACCCGCGGACTTTTCTTGCTCAGAGTTAAAAACGTCATTGAAATACCCTAGTACAAGCTAGGATTCATGAATACGCCTTGAAAATTGTTTGAGTTGTGACCATAAGTCAGGCCTGATTGTGCATACAAAAGTAACTACAACCTTTGAACCACCAACATTTGTACTGCTACGGTTATCAACTGATCACCGCAGGAGGTAGTTGAAATACTCCAAACTTTACTGTTCCATTCTACAAGAATTCCACCTCTAGAGTTCATATTGCTGTTATGTGTAATATCCCAATTTGTTCCTAAAGAATTCGTATGTTGTAGGCTTTTAATGCTGATTTTTTTCTCCAATATCCCAAAGATAATAAGTTTTTGTTTCTATAGCATTGGATAATGTCTCATTCTAGTGTTTGCATTTAACCATCTTACAATCCAGCAGATTATTGCCACAGTTAAACAGTTTAGCTCTTTCTCCTCGATACTCGAGAAGAAGCTTTAATCCTTTTCATCTGCGGCTATTTTGTTCTTTGTGGAAAACTGTTTATCATATGCTTCATTAGGGTTTGTAAAAGGTCATTTTTGTAGTTCTCTCCTCTTCCTCATGTGTTTCAATAATTTTGATGTCAAACTCATTTATTTTTTCTCTGTTATCAAGAAAGTCTGATGTATCTTCAACCTGTGCAGGTTGTTTTGCTGTGGCTTGAGAATCATGGAGTATTGATAAATTGGTTGTAGATAAGATTGGAACTGATATGCTTACTTGAACATCGAGTTGTGCATCCGCATTAATAAGCAAAGGGTTTGAATGAACCACTAAAGCTTCTATGTCATTTATGGTTTGTGTATCTAAAACTTGCTTATTAGTTATTACTTTGTGTATCATTTATTCAAGTAGTCTTTATTTCATCTGAAAACTGTGCTCGTAATTAAACTTGAACTAGACTGACCTTGCATATGAACAACAATGTTATTATCCTCTAATTGTTTCTCAGTAAAATTTCTACATGCTCGAAAATTATATGAATACGCCCTTTACATATATGACCAAGAAAAGGGTTTATGGAAAGAATATTACGCAATGGAAACGAAGGTAGTGTCCAATAATAGTTAATTTGAAAGTTTTGCATTTTAAATCATCTTTTGGGTATACCGAATTTCGTATACTTTTCTCACTGAAGGTTGGAACATCCAAGACGGCCTGTGCTATTTATTGGCGAGTTCGCAAAGCTATGAAGGACACCTCAGGGTTATCTACTATCATTGTTATGTGATCCATTGATTATTACTACTCGTTATAATTTATGTATCCTTCTTTCTTATTAATTGTAACGATAATTTTATAGTTATTTATATTTTTTCTTTGAAATTCCAGAATCTTGGATTGTATTTTCACTTCTACGATGATATAAAATTTTGTGACAGATTATTTCTTATATCATTTGTTGTTATTTGTATTGATTTTGCGCTATAGTTCTTTCTCTATCTTTATTAATAGTTGACATGGAAGCGCAAACTTTTGATTCGACCGTGAACTTCCGAAATTACCCTTTACTCATATATAATATTACGTTCATCTATACTGTTACCAAATCCCTTAAAAATTGGATCTAACAAATAAATTTATTTTACAAATTCAACACGTGCCTTTACAAATATTAATAAACATTAATATCACTTGAAAATAAGATCTGATAAATAGTTTTTTTTATAAATTCAGAACGCTCAAATATAATCAAATCTTAATGTCACTTTAAAATACGTTATACCAAATAAAATTCATTTACAAATTCTTTCTTTATTAACTAATAACAGAAATATAAATTCAAACTAAAAAAAAATATACCGAAACTTTAAAAAAATTTTTTAACAAACTATGCATGAGTTCAAAGCAAAATAAGACTAAATATTTTTAAAAATTATTTTTTCGAGTGTTTTGAAACATATACAATATGTAGAACAACTCATGCGCGAAGCGCATGTCGTACGCTCGTTATAAATTAATAGATATAGGTGTTTCGTGAAACCCGCAACGATTGCAATCTAAATACTTGTCAATCGCTTCTTCTACAAGATTTTATATGCACTATAACTTTTGGCTTTGATCTTATTCCTTTCCATTTCATTTTATATTTTTTGGAAAAATATAAGGCCCCGTTTGGTTTGTCGTTTTTACCTTTGTGTTTTCGTCTATACAAAAACGCGATCGTTGTATGTATTGTTGAAAAACAAATAATTTTGAAAAATGAAATTAACATGTAAAATAGAAAACAAGTTTATTTTGTTTTTCGTGTTTCGAAAGATAACAAAAGCACGGAGAACAATCCAACTCCTTCGTTTTCCGTTGGTCGTCGCGATGACTAAAAATTATAAATCTTCTTCTCTTATTTCTTGTTATTTCTTATTGAAAGTTGAAAACATAAAACTCAAAATACAAAATGAAACTAAACGGGCTCTAAACTACTAATTTATTTTCTTTTGAACTGCAAAAAGTTGGATGGCTGTGTACCTACACAATTTGCACTGTTTATGCTTTAGAACATAGGAGTCGCAATGACGTCGCGATGTGTTTATGCTTCAACAAATAAACGTCGCAATGTCGTCGTTAAATTCACTGATGAGATGGATGTTTTGGGTCAGAAAATTATCGTTGCAATTGTGTTACTAGATTTTAGCAACGCTTTAGCGACGTCAAACTGTTTAGTAATGGTCTTCTGACGTTGGTTTTCCTTCTATTTTTCTATTCAATTTGGAAGAAAAGTTTGTCCTATTTTAATTTTCAAACGTGTGGCCAACATCTAAACTTTCTTTTGAAGTTTTATCCTTTTCCGTTTCCCTAGTTACCATTCTACTGTTTAATATGTGCAGGAGATAAAAAAATTTAACCCCACTTGTGGGGACCACAAATACTATCTAAATGTTATCTTGCTGGTAATAAACCAAGAATAAACCAGAGCATCAAGTCTTTTCTCTAAATAATCTGCTGTTTATGTTCATTTTGCTGAAAGCATAAACCAAGGAATATGCCATGACAATTAAGGACCATATTTGATATTGATTTATATCCAATTACTCATTACATTACATAAATCACTGGTCCATGTCTATATATAATATCTGAATATGTGCACTAAATTATTGGTCTCTAAATCAAATATATATTCAACTTCTTGCAGAGGCATGTCAACCAAAAGAATAGTTTGTTGTTTCTTGATAGCAATGTTTCTTCTGACAGTCACAATCTCAGGTTTTTTTTCCCTCTATTTTGCTTTGCATCTAAATTAAAGCATACATCAACAAAACTACATAGATTATTGGTCATTGTACTGTGGATTTTAGTTTGTATTCCAGTCAAAGCATGTGATTCAATTCATCTCTTATTATTATTGAGCATACTAATCATTTAGCTATTTAATACCAAACTCAATTTTTTCCTTTGGTTCTGAATTGTCGTACGTCAATGATTTCCAACGGCTGTTTACTGTTGTACGGTGATAAACAACCGTGCGATTTTTATCTTTAATGGTCGTTCACTGCCGTACGATGATAAACAACAAATAGTATTTGGATGCCTATTTGATAGAACAAAATAACGAATCGTATTAGTAAGATTGTAAATATAGTTTGAATGATGATCATTAGTTATGAGAGTCGGAAGTAATTTTGTGAACGTCTATAATAGTACTGTTTATTTATTTTTATTTATTGTTTCGTCGTATAATTTGCAAAAAAATACTGCAGCGGAGCCGGTCTGCACGGTTAGCAAGAAGTACATGTTTCTTTGCCTGGCTAACAAAAGGTGCACTGAAGTTTGCATTAACGAGGAGGATGGACATTATGACTATGGAAAATGCAAATTTAATTTTAGCAAGTTTGAATTACGTTGCTTTTGTTGCAAATATTAAGCCCAAATTTTGTTTCGGTTGTACTCAGTTGAAAGCAGTTATAATGAATTGAAATAAAGCTTATGACTATTAAGGAAGGCAATGGAAACTGCATTTGTCAGTAGCTTCATTTGAGTGCCATTTATTGTAACGGAGTTGCATGTATATATCTTAGCTCGTCCCATTGTGACTACGCAAGGAACTAATCTTGTTTATGCACAATACACCAGAAATAGTTTCACCACCAGAGAACGGCTAAAACAACTATGAAAATTTCCGACACCATTACGACGTCTAAAAGTCGGAAAGTCGGAAAGTCGTGAATTAAAAAAATGCATTGAAATGGTGTCGGAAAATTCTGACATCATTCCGACATCATTTATTTATCCGACAAAAATAATAAAGACATTGAAATATGCTGACGCCGTTCGGACGTCTAATTTTTTATTGTCAGGTAAATACAGGACATCTGAAAGGTGTCACTAACTTTTGACGCCGTTGCAACGCCTTTTTACCCCCCTCTTCCTCCACTTTTCCATAATGATTTCCGTTAATTTTTGAATTACGTTGCTTTTGTTGTAGATATTAATTCTAAATCTTGTTTAGGTTGTACTCAGTTGAAAGTAATTACAATGAAATGAAATAAAGCTTGTTATAACTATCATGGAAGTAATGGAAACTGGATTTGTCAGTAATTTCGTTTGAGTGCCATTTGTTGTAACGGAATTACACGTGCATATGTTAGCTCGTCCGATTGTGAGTACACATGCCATTATGGAACTAACAAGACAAATTGTGGTACTATACTCCACAAATAGTTTAAGGTCTGTTTGGTTTATTTTGTTTTGTGTTTTGAATTTTAGTTATAAAATATGAAAAGAGCGGAGAGATGACCGAAGAATGGATTATTTCTTGTACTTCCGTTATTTTTTCGAAACACAAAAACATAAAAAGAAAGTTGTTTTCTATTTTGTATATTAACTTCGTTTTTCAAATTGATCATTTTTCATAATATACATGCGTCGTGCGCATTGTTCTACGAACGAAAAATGAAAACTAAAAAGGTCAAACCAATCGTAGCCTTAATTTTTAAATAAGAAGCTAAAAAGAAATTTAACGATGGTGTGAATTGGGGTGGACGATAATCGAACTGGCAAACTGGACCAGAGTTGGACTGAGAAGTGCGCGTTGCGGTGCTGAACTTCAGACGTGCATGGTGTGGAGCTGGAGCGACAGTGGAGTTGGAGTAGTACGTGCACGGTGCGATGTAGCTGAGATGATCAATGTTCTCCTTGATTCAATGGTCGTGGCGATGGTGTTTAATAAAACATGGCTAAATTTCGAAAGGGAATGGTTTTGGGAGTAATTAATGAAGGAGAAGATTAAAAATGGAGATTACTTAAGATACTTGTGCTAAAATAGGTTTTGGTGCTAAATTTTATTTATTTTTATCATTTACATTCTTTTAGCAGCCAGGTGAGGGATAATTCCTTTAAAAAATTAATCATTAAGAAATATAATTTGATACGAATTAAGGATTAAATTGTGTTTTTATCCTTTTACAATGTTTAGTTTTAATAAAAATTATGAGATAAAATATACATTTAATTTAGTAAAAATAAGAGACACATCCCTAAAATCAAACTTAATACACAAAACATCATTCTCATAAAAAAAAATTACATCCCTATTTTCAAATACTACACTTTTGTTTCCTACAATACCCCTCTTCTCCATTGCAGCAATGATGATTATTTATATATGGATGTTATTCCCGCATCCATAATTAAAATTTACACCCCATTAATTATCAATCTTTAAAACGCAATAACCTTTCGTAGAAACGATGGATTAACAAACCGTTTTCACCATTAAATCACAAATTTTGTTATCTTTCTAACGAATGACATTGTGCATATGGTATGATTGCAGACAATTCAGCAATTATATGCAATAATTGCAGAAATGTATGTAATTATACCATATAATTGCATACATGTCTGCAATTATATGCAATAGTTGCAACTGTATGCAATAATTACTGACATGTCTGCAATTATACCATATAATTGCAGAAATGTTTGCAATTATATGCAATAGTTGCAGACACTTCTGCAACTGTATGCAATAATTGCATACATGTCTGCAATTATATCATATAATTGCAGAAATGTCTGCAATTATATGCAATAGTTGCATATTTGAAGAAAAATCGAAGATGTTTAAAATTTGCAGAATTGCCTGCAAATATATGGAATAATTGCACCTTTACAGCAAATATGATTTTTTGCTATCAACAATGAATCTCATTTTAAAGATCATAATTTTTTTGATTTTTTGGTGAGAACGATATGCTGATCTGATGTTTCTACAGAGTTATACGCGTTTGAAATGTTAAAAACGTAAAAGGTATTTGGGTCTTTGTGTGCGTGTGAATTTGAAAACAGAACCGGAAACTTATTGAAAAAACAGAGGGATGTTTTGTGTATTTTCAAACCTTATCAGGGGTGTATGCCAAACACACCCTTTAATTTATTTTACAAATCTTTAGTTATATATAATGTTTCTAGACTGTAAATATTTGCTGATAACTCCATAAAAATTTGTGGAGTTTTTTTTGAAATATTAATATTTTTAGGAATCCAAATATTTGCATGTTTTTTTTCAAAAAAAGTTTAAAAATTAAAAAAATCAAAACATTTGTCCAATTCTCTTGTAATTTTACAAGTGTTTGTTCACAAGGTAGCCCACCATCCATTTATCTTCATGAATAAATGGTAAGGACGACAGTGGAGAAATGGCCTAAAAAAGCATTGAGATTTGGAACTGGCTTTTCCAATCTGTCATTGAGATTTAGCTTCAAAAACAATCGTTGTGAAGGAAATGATGTAAATAAATAGCAAATGGTAAAAGCATCACAGTGGAGAATTATCATGGAAATTGTTAAATTAAAGTAATTATGTTCAAATTTCTCCAACTGTGTCAATCTTGTTACATTTTAATTTGCAATAGCAATAACTTCTTTTGAAAATTATGTTATGTAATAGAATTGTGTTTGTATATTAATAAAGTTACATTTTGTTACACAATATGTGGTTTTACCATGGGTAGAAATAGTAGGGGTGACCATTTAACCGACTTAACCGACATCAACCGAACCGACTTAACCGACATCAACCGAACCGACTTAACCGATAATTTCAGTTAACCAACATTATCGGTTAACCGACCGACCATAACCGAACATTTTCAGTTCGGTTAACGGGTAACAAACCCTAGCCCATCGGTTAACCATTAACCCACCAAAAAAATTAAGTTTTTTTTTATCGCAGCCCAAAACCACTGTTAGCTTATTTATAAACAACCCATGCCCGAACCAATACTTAGCGTGACCTAATATTTTCATTTCTAGATCCAATTCTCATTTCCCAATCTGTACAAAATTAAATAAAGGGGAAAAGGCGAAATCTAGATCTATTCGGTGCTTATCTCATCTATTAATCGTCGGTGTTAGTCGCAAACCTACGTGCTAGTGATGATCGCCATCTGAGATCTTTCAAAATTAATGGATTCATGAAGGAATAGAAAGCAAGTGAGTATACATTTATGTTCGATTTAATTTTCAATTAGTGTAATTACAAATTACTATATTCGATTCTGCCGATCTACTATACGTATTTAATTAAGTTCTATTGTTCTAGTCTAGTTACTTACCAAATTCAGTTCAGTTTGTATATGTAATTAAGTTGTAAATTGGTGTAAATAGTGGCTTAACAGTTGAATTCTTTGATTTAAAAATTTGTGTTTCAGATTTATTCATGTATTCCTGTTTTCTTCCAATAACTGTTTGAGCATCATCTGTAGAATAATGGATTTGTTCACATCAGCCAATGAGTTAGAGTTTAGCATAAATAATGATAACTTAACATGTAGTATTGATGATTCTTTTGTAGAGACATTTGTTGGAGCATAGAATTTCAATTGAGAAAAAAAAATCCTTTTCTAAACTACTACTTGGATTAAAATACTTGATACCTAGAGAACTAACGGTCAATACTTCAACATAATGATATATAATAAGGGATGTTGTGTTGGAGCATAGAAACAAGTTGATATATTTTGAACAAATAAAGAGCAATATTTTGCATATAAGTTGTGCAACATCATCTGATATATGATCTCATTCATGATGATTGTACCACCAATGTGCATACTCATTACTTCTACAAACTAGTGAATTAAATACAAAACTGCTGTATAACTTAACTCCAACATGTAAATGTAAATACACTGATATCACAAAGTAAAGAGAATTACTCTATACATACATATACATGAGAATAGAGTTATGGTTAAGGTATTAAGAGTAATGGTATGACAAGCATAGAAAACCTTGTTATGCATGACATTGCAATTTTATTTTGTTAAAAATGCTCATGTAGACGAAATGAAGTGTAAAGAAATTAATTCACTGAGAACATAACTCAAAAATTCAAGTACGTTACTGAGAACTAATTAGTTAATTTTTAGTAATATTTCCTTTTTTACAAAAGCACTTTAAAGTGATGGTCAAATTGATCAAACACATGTTAAATGTACTTTAAAGTTCTAATTTATAGAGCATTATGAAAATGTAGTAGTGAAACAGTTTATAGATTGTAATTTCGTATATTAACAAGTGCATCATGTACAAACCCGTTATTTTTTCGTACTTGTTTAAACCTATTTAAGCTTGTTTACAGTTTAATTTCATATATAATATAATCTCATCAGTGTTTTATCATTAGTATTCATCAATATTTTAGCCTGTTATTTGTTCATCATATGTACTTGTTTTATCATCGGTTTCGTTATCAATTTGGAGCTTGGACAGTTGTTATGTTGGTGGCTTTGTTGCTCAGTTGCATCATCAATTTCCTTACTAAGTTGCTGGAAGTGGTTCATGTAATTTTTAATATATGTAATTTGGCACTTAGAGAGTTGCTGTGTTAGTATATGTAATGCATGTAATATGCTATTATGCCGAATCAGTGAGTCCTATACGTATATTATGTGATGTGTTTGCTGAGCTTTTGCTTTGGTCTAGACTTTGGTTAATATGTACTGTTGTGCAGTTTGTTGTGCTAATTTTTGCATAGCTTTTGCTCTGGTTATTGGGCTTGCTGCATGTCTTGCTAATTTGATGTATAACTATGTCCTATATTATGCAGAGTGAGTAATATGTAATATGTTTATGTTATTACGAGTGTAATGGCATGCGGTTCACGCGTGAATTATTTTTCTTATGAATTATATATGTTTAAATCAGTCAAAAAAATAATTTTTTATTTTCAAGTGATATTAAGATTTGTATATTTGCAAAGAAGTATTTTTAATTTGTAAAGAAAGTTTAATTTTAGATCATATTTTTAGAAGCGTTTTGAATTTGTAAATCATGTTTAATTATTAGATCCTACTTTTCTGAGCATTTGAATTTATAAAAGCTATTAAGTATTAGATACTATTTTTAAGTGATTAAGATTTGATAATATATATAGGGGCATTTTTGGTAGTTCACGTTGAGACCAAAAAAGTGTGACACCAAAGCTATTACAACTATTAATAAAGATATGTTGAGTTGTAATATAATTATTTTACTGCGTTATTGGTTATTGCTGTTCCTTGCTAGTTGTCCCTTCATATGTTTAGTTTTGGTTAATTTTAACAATTAATTGATGTTAAACTACTCAGTTAACCGACTGTTGGTTAACCGATCAAGCTTAATCGGTTAACTGGTTTAAGTAGATGGTTAACCGCGGTTAATAATTTTCGGTTCGGTCGAAATAAGCTACCTAGTTTGATTTTCGGTTCGGTTAATCGAACCGTTTAATATGGTCGGTTAAATCGGTTAATTAACCGATTGGTTCGGTTAACCGACCGTGCCCACCCCTAAGAAATAGTGCTAGAATAATGGAATACGGTAAAAATAGTGCGCTACTATTGGCACCCAGTTTTTTTCATCCGGCCACCATTAAATTTTTATTAGACATTAATATTTTTTAAGTACTTCTGGCCACCATATTATGTTCCTTCACTCAACCTTACATAACCAAATCTTTCATATCTTCTCAACAAATCTTACATATTTCTCAAAAATTCAAAAACCTAAACCCAGAAGAAATATCTCTTTTTGCCTAATAGATGATGCAAGATGAAGTTTTAACGGATAATCCCATTTGTAATGATCACAGTGGTGTTAATTTTCTTTTCATGTATTAAAGTCTATTTTTCTTCAACAAATCAATCATAGATACGTTGTTTAAAGGTTTTTGATTCTTTAACAAATCAATCAACTATGGCCAATTCCACCGCGATTTGAAAATCTAGGATTTTGCAATTTTCAAAAAAAAATTGAAGAATGAATGCTTACTCGACGATTGCATAGGTTGTTGAAAGGCGTGAGCTTCTGACTTATTGACAAACGACTTGACTTTTTCATTTTCCTCCGATGGCAGCGTTCATTCTAAAATAAAGAGAAAAATAAGCATTTTAAATTTGAGTGTGTGAAGAAAATAGTATTTGGTGTTAGGAAGAGGAAAATAGAATTGTTTAAGGTGGTCATTAATTTTTGATGGCGAGAAGAAAAAACACGGATGCCAATAGTAGAACATTAAAAATAAAATAAGTAAATGAAAAGAAAAGGAGAGAGAATAAAAGAGTAAATATAATTGATGAACTCTTAGAACCAGGTAAAGCTTTGTAAATGTGAGGAAGTATGTATGATTCCTATATAGTGTAGTAGGTGAAGATCGAACTTTTGACCTTACGGATTGAAGCTTGCTACTTCAACCAACTACACTATGCAGGTGGAGAGATGAACTACATCTTTATTATATGACTTACATCACTCTAGTATACATGCATACTACTTAGAGCCTAAGCAAATTTAGAATGGAAAGCCTCTGCACTAGAAATATAAATGGTAAACAATAAATTATTAAATATACTAAATATTTTTTTGACATACACCCCTCAAACTTAAAATATGTAGCAACTAGAGTTTTTCAAAATGGAAGACAAGAAAATAGGAATCTAAAATTAGCAATTTCTTCCAAACCATCCAATGGCACAAAACAATGGTTTCAAATGTTACTAGGGAGAGTAACATCAAATACTAGCTTAAATCTAGTTGGTATCGAAAATCAGATAAGAAATGCAGTGTTGGAATCTGGAAAAGGGAAATGGGAATAAGGAAGCTCCTGTGGAATTGAAGCCAGAATTCCAATTGGAATTTTTTATTGTCATATTTCCAGAAGTCTAACTCTGACTAGATAGAATAAACTGGAATTCAGAAACAGTTGTCTCGAACTGTTTCACAAGGAATAGAGACGTGAAAATACTTATTTTAACCAATGATTTGAAACATAATTTTGTACATGCTAGGATTCCTCAAATTAAGTCAAATTTTGTAGAGATGATTTTGAGTTATGTAAGAATATACATGCAAATTTTTTTTCCATTTCAAATTGCATAGATTGGAAATTTATAAGAGAGTAGGGGTGTAGCGGAACCAACACACACATATACATACGTACATCAAACCTCTTCTGTGCACTCTACTTTACATAACAACAAACTCAATAAATCTGCATCTCCTTACACACCCTTGGCTCAATATTACTAGCATACAACATTGAACTACATCGAAATAATGTCATATCTCATTCTCCAGCAATAGAAACATGATGGAAGCTGAAGTCATGATCTAGACGGGTGGAGAAAAGGGTTCTAGTGGAGGAGTCATCCTCTTACTTGGAGAATGATGAATAGATCTAGTTGAGTCAATGGTTGAGGTAATGTTCGGCTGAGATATTAGATAAGTTGTGAATTCTGGGACATGGTCAAGGTAAGTTAGTTTTAATTAACAGAATTCTTTCTGGGAGTTGTGTTTATTCTGTATTCAGATTTGGGGAGGTGATTGGATTCAACCAAAGGGTAATTAATAAACTACATTTATCTTTACTATATGACTTAATTAATAAACCTTAATACATCAATCTATGCACATTACTTGTATGAAGGAAAGTAGAAACACAATTAAAAAACACTGAATAATGAAATCTTATGCAATATTCTTTAACAATGACAATGTCATTGCAACATTATAATGAATCAACCCAATTCCTCTGTCTTCAATCACACGTACCCTCGATCATATCCAGTCTCCATCCTTAATTGTTGGTTAATTATTTAAATTAGTCAGTCAATTTGATAGACTGTAGAGTTGCGACTGTGCGAGAATAGAGGTTAATAGGAGTTTAAGTATAGAGGATTTAAACTCATAATTGATGGGAAATTATTTTAAATTATTTAAGTGGATTGGATTGGTTAATTAGATATATCAGTGATCATATTTTTCTAAATTTTACCATACA
Source organism: Allium fistulosum (assembly GCA_030737815.1). Lineage (NCBI taxonomy): Eukaryota > Viridiplantae > Streptophyta > Magnoliopsida > Asparagales > Amaryllidaceae > Allium > Allium fistulosum. The sequence continues at coordinate 539,655,501 of CM060904.1, forward strand.
ATATTTCGTTTATTTTTGTTACTTATTCTCAAAAGGATGCAATTCTAAGAATGACTCCATGACCTTCGGACAACAAACTAGATATTATACCATTTGAGATTATGCAGTAATATTAAATTTTCTTATGATTAGTTCAATAAGCTAAGGATGCAACTTATATAATCCAATTATAATGCGATAATACTCAAATATTCTGTGCATTTGTAAAATAAACGACTTTAACAAAGTATCAATATGTTGAAACATGACAACGAGTACACATTTAGATTACTAGTCATCATGCAACTATAACATTGTCATATGAAAAAAAGATACAAAAATTATATCGAAGGACATTTTTTACTTCTAATATTACCTAACAAAGATAATAAGGTACTAATGGTAATGGTACACTTCATAATATAAAATACATTGCATATTCAAAGTCGGGTTCAAACGGGTCTTATTGAATAATAATCATTTGTAATTAGTATGTCAACTGATTATTTTTTTCATCAAACAACTACCGTATATTCGAGACTTCTATGTAAATTTAACCACCATAACTTTAACACATGTCAACTGCGCATTATAATCCAACATAATGAATTTTTAACTTCAATATATATAGTTATAAGCAGTCGCTTCAGAAGTATGTTGCGAAAATAATATCCAAATTATATATGTGTATATATATGTATATATATATATATGTGTGTGTGTGTGTGTGTGCGCGCGTGTGCGTGTACACACACACAAAAATATATACGAGTGTTACGGCACGCGCTTCGCACATGAATTATTTTCCTTATAATTTGTATATGTTTAAATCAGTCAAATTTTTTTTTTTTTTTTTCAAGTGATATTAAGATTTGTATATTTGTAAAGAAGTATTTTGAATTTATAAAGGAATTTTAATTTTAGATCCTATTTTTAGAAGCATTTTGAATATTTAGCATGTTAAATTGTTAGATTCCATTTTTAAGGGCATTTGAATTTGTAAAGGAAGTTTAATATTAGATCATATTTTTAAGTGATTAAAATTTGATGATATATAGAGGGGAATTTTTGGTACTTCACGTTGATACCAAAAAAGTGTGACACCAAAGTTATTACAACTATTATTAAAGAAAGATAATTGAAATCAACATCTAGGTTTGAATACGTCTAAAGTAATTATAGAGAGATTTTATCTCCTAATTTATTGGAGAGATTATATGAAATAACAATTTAATTTTTAAAAAGTTATATATATGGGTATTTTGGGAAGTTCACGGTTGGACCAAAATATTGTGATTCTATTCCAACTATTAATATATATATATATATATATATATATATATATATTGTATATAACCTAAAGAACCAAGCTTCGTTTGTAAATTCCGTGGAAGCATGTATCTACCAAAAACATACTTAGTGTACTTGTCACGAAGTTGTAGTTCGGAATCTGAACTTGTGACCTCTGCTCTTATAGTCCAGAACTTCAAGCACCTGCTCCAACTCCGTTATTTTTAAATCAATGAAGGTGAATTTGTTGAGACAAACTAATATAAAATTGAACTTATTACTTTTATTTAAATGTTAAATTTTTGTTTTGTGTTTGTAATTTTTGATATTTGAGTAAAATATATAGCCTTTTCTTTTGGAATAAGAGTGGTCTTTTATATAATCAAAATCCCTATTTTGATGTCTCAAGGGATCGAACCAAAGATCTCTAAAACTTAGTCTAAAGTGTCTTACCACTTGCTACTTAAGACAATGATATTTGACTAAGTTGTGTACTTTTTATTCATATTAATGAGTTCTACTAGCTTTGTTATTTTTTTAAATTTAATATTACTAAAACATTGAATATTATTGAATTACATCATTTTGGTCAATTTAAAATCTAAAAATTTTCAACGTCTCTTAGATATATATTTATTAATATTAATTTTGAATTGACATGTGATATTGTTTTACATTTTAATCCAATGTTTCATATTTTAGCAAATTTTCATTTTTATGTAACTAAAAGAAGAAGATAAAGAGAAATCAAATAATGTTCTTGAAATATGACGTGTTGATATTTATTTATATTTATATTAATTTCCAAAGATTAAGTTATAACAATTAGAAATAAAAAATAATTAATTATAAATAAATATATTTTCATATTTATATGATTCAATGTTAAGGAAATTTCCAATAAAATGGAAAACGAAAAAAGTGAATATTAACTTAAAAATAATAATTGATTGAGAATTATAAATTGTAGCGATTTTAATATAATATAATCTGGGAGAATTAAGAATAACAAAGAAAATTTTCTTTTTTACTATTACGTAATAGGCATTTATATACGATTATTGTTTATAACAAAATATAATTTTTTTAGAAAAAATAAGGTGAACTTGAATGCAAAACACGGGAGAGAATTAACAAGAGACCTAGAACTTATAGAATTAAGGAGAGAGTAGATAATTCTTTTACCTAGTATTGTTTTATATATTAACAGATTATTCATAGATAAATGATATATTTTTAGAAGTAACTGTAATATACTAATATATACAAATAATAGAACATAATCAATAAGAATACCATTCGTTTCTAATATGCTAAAATTGTGAGGGAATTTAAAAATATATAAAAGAGAGAACTAATGAGAAAATAATATTAGAGAATCAAGTAGAAGAGATTATCTTGTTCTGGCTTTTTATTATTTACTAATTGATTGCTAAATTATAAATAATTTATGCGTATTATGATTAGAAATATCTAAACTAAAATAATTTTATTTTAAAAAGGTACCTTCCAAAATTTAACTATAAATAGACTGAAATAATATTTGATTAAATTATATGTATGAAATAAATATAAATAATTTAGGAAAATATATTAGTGTTGTTTTCGAAAATTTGTGTTACAATAATATTTGTTGGTAAATTACTTAAAATATTATTGTTGAAATTAAATAAATCTTAAGAAATACCATATGTAACAACCCACATTTTTAACAATATAATATTTAAATAATTGATTTAAATATTGAATCGTTAATTAATTGAAGGTTCAAAATATGGCTTTTTGCACACTTTTGAGTTAGAGACTACTTCCATTGAGTTCGGATCGACGTTGCGAATTAAAATGAGTATAAGTATCGCTATATTTGGAATCACGCAACATTGGACAAAATGCATGAAATTATCTTCCAGAGCATTATCTTGGATAGCGACAAAATTTATACCGTTGAGACTGGAAAAATGAGGTGATGTGCGCCGACGAGTTTTATGGCGATCGGATGTCGATTTATTTGAGAAATCAAATAAATTATATATATAACAGTATATATATAAACACTTTCCCTCTTCATTTTTCCTCTCTTTCTCTTTCCTATAAGGAAAGTACCCACCCCTTTATAAATTAAAATCGAGAGCTACAGGCCACGAAATTGTAGCGGTTAGATCTGTTGAGATTGAGGTGAGGAATGCTTCAAATCTATATGATCAAATGTAGGTGCGGTGGTGATGGCCTAAGTCGGCGTTCTTTGTTTGACAACTAGGGTTCCGACCCGATGGGGATTGTGGCGTAGACAAGTGAAACGAACACCACCATTGAGACGCTTTTGTCAAGGAGCACCTTCTCGTCGAATTTCAGCAACTCCGACTCACCAAGGAAATTCGCGACATTGTACATCCACTGAGGAGGGCCCAGGTCGCGATGATGGGGAGATAGCCGAGCTTCACATGATGATGGTGCTTGCGGAGAGCACGTGATGTGCGATGCGTTGGCGAAGTCCATTCATTATTTTGTCGAGTGTAGATGGAGAAATCGAGAAGATACATGCGTGGTGATGGGTTTCTTTGTGTATGACCTATGCATATCATTTGAGGAAGAAAGTATGCTAGCTAATGAAGGTAATAAATTATTAATTGAGTTAATTAATAGTTTAAACCATCTCATTTCGTATTTAATCCATATATTTTGCATACGAGGTTTGATTTGGATGCAGTTTCTTGCATTGTGCTTTTGTTGGAGAGCTCTATGACTTGGCATAGGATTGGTCAGCTTTTGTTGAGGTGGGTGATATATTCTCTCGCCACACTATGAATGTTAGTATAGTATAAAAATGATATTTTAAAATGTTTTCCAACTTTAAAACATGATTTCTAATATATTTAAATTCACACCTGATTTTATAAAAGAATTTTAAAGTGTTTTAAAATGGTTTTAAATCGCATCTTACATATGTTATTACAAATGTATTATTTTTAGGAAATCACTAGATTTATGCTACTTTTGATATGTATCCTCATATTAGTTGATATTGACATGTAATATATGTTGTATATATGATATGATATATGTGTGTATGGTTGTTGGTTGCATGTATGCTTGTTTACTTGTTTCGGTTAAAACGTCGATCGCTAGGCAATATAGTGGTAGGAAATATCACATATGGCAGAATTTCATACAAAGAGTTTCATGCGTACCGACCGATCTAAATACAAAAGATGGTGGACTTGGGTATGTGCTTCGGACTTTTGGATGGACACCGGACGTTTCCATTTGGTTTGTACCTAACCATTTTTGGTTAAGTACGCTAATATAGTGGTCATTATTGACTACTCTAGAGTGGTCGATATCTACCACCATTGATGATGCCTGATTTGGCCAATTTGAACATGGACGATGAAGAGGCTTCAAGGAGCATGATGTGTTGGTTCATTCATTCATTCATTCAGCAGTTGATTTTGATGTTATGGCTCTTCGATGAGCGGTTTTGGCGGTGAAGCAAGGATGCAACGCTTTAATGTAATGGCTCGTGATAGGAAGTGGCGGCTTCAACGATAAATAGCTGTACTTCGAGATGCAGAGAAGATGACTATGAAGTAGATTAAAGGAACTGTTAGAGGAAGGTTGTAGGACGTACGATAGTATTCTATGACTAATGACTGCTGTCTAGAATAGTTCCTAATCATGGAGACTTCATGACGGGAGTCGTAAGATCAGTTCTAGGATGATCTTTGCTATAGATGATGAGTGCAAAGGGATCTTTGATACTCAAAGGTTTGTAGAGTACTTGTAAAGGAGGGGTAGTAAGAGGGCACCCACTTGGATCATGACCAGTCCTGATTTCCATGACGAGTGATCTGATCTCCATGACGGGCGATCTTTACCCTAGATCAGCTATGACGGGTGATCTAGTTCCTGACCTACTGGGTGGCATGGATTCAAGTATTGAGGAACTAAGATGTTGAGTAGTCCTTGACCATGATGTGTCATTCGAGTTATCATGTATCCAACATACTGAGTGAGTGATGTGAGGATTGATGATGGATGCTATATTTTCTTTGGTTGTTTATCACTCTATGGATGTCACATGATGTAGTTATCTTTGATGTAGGTAACTGGACACCCAATAATACTTTGATATATAGTACACCCATGATGACTATGATAGAGTAGCATATATCCTATGTTATGTGCTAACTCTTTGGATGTAGGGATAGGTTAGGTATGATTCTCCATACCTTTTGTCATATATACTATATCGACTTTCGTAGTATTTTGAGATTGTTTGTCGCTCACACCAGACTATTGTCTGACTCGAGTTTTATGTTTTGCTTCTTATTAACTTGAATACTCTTACATGAGTAGACTGGATAGCAGGTGTAAACATCATATGGATTTGTGCAGATGGATTACCAGGAGGCGATGTTTTCTCATATTTATATTTTGGGCTTATTACTGCTTTTTCCATTATGTGACACCGTGAAGCCTTAACGATGTTTGACTGGTTATTATTAGAGAAAGTTTATCATTTGAGTTTATTTATCCTTTGTATAAGCTCCATTGTGGTTTTGTATTACCGTATGGATCTATGCGCACTAATTTTTGTGGTTCATTCAGCTATTACCGTCTCGCATGTTTTATATCTGTAATGACTATTATATTTTATTAGATGTGAGATATACGATAGGCTTTGTGATTGTATGATGTTTCCTTTCTCTTCTCTCTATTTCTCTTCTTTACTTCTTTTCTTTCCTTAGACCATCGTCCTACATCGGCCGGATGCTCCAACAATGCACTTTTCGACTATATGAGTATCGTAGGTGTATGGCGGTCATCACACTTGGCATCAAAGCTTAGGTTACGTGATTAACCAAAGTTATTACCGTGATCCAGTAGGGTTAGGGTAAGAGTTGTCACCCTAGACTGGATAGAGAGTATAGATATACGAGAGAGAGCGTATTTTTTTTAATATATTTTGGTTTTCAAGATTGTATATCATATATATAATATATAAACCATATTGCACACATGAGTACTATTGATGTAGTTTTTCTTTATGAGAGACTGATCATCCTTATTATAGATTAGGAATGATCTAGCATACGGGAAATGCTGCTGTTGATTCCATCTCTAGAGAAGAGGAGTGGGTAGGATCGAGTAGGATTGGGGGTCCACTAACCTTGATTTATAGAATATGTTCACAGAGATGGTGCGAAACATTAATTGGATGCCCGAGTTGCTCTAAATAATTATGGTGGTCAAGTGCAAATGCCATGAGCCGACTTTGCCGAGTTGCATAAAGCCTACATGAGTCTAAGAGGAAGACCGTTCCTTGAAACTGAGTTGGCTATTGAGGTGCAAGACTGGATGGATATTTGCAAAAGATTCTTCGATGACTTGGAGCTAGACGATGTTATGTAGTTGAAGTTGGCCTCTAGATAACTCCAAATACATGCTAAGAACATTCGGAATGCCCATATAGCTGCAACTCCCAAGTATCATTTTACTTGGGATCTATTTGTATTTTGCTTTGAAGAAAATTTATCTTAATTTTCAAAAGTCAGTGTTGTTTAGGAAGTTCGCCGACTTAAAGTTAGGCAATATGTCTATGTTGGAGTATATATCCAAATTCGATGTGCTGTCGAAGTATGGTCTGTTTTTCATTGATACCCCACTCAAAAAGAGTAAAAAGTTTATCACTAGTTTGATTGATAATCTTAGGAAGCGATTGATTGATTATATTGATGAGAGCTTCGAGAAGTTAATCGAGAAGGCTTTACGACATGAGAGCCTGTACCCAGTATAGAAGGATTGTCCCGAACAAGTAGGAAAAAACCATGAAGGCATATGCATTGATTGCCATTCCTATTTCGTCGAGTGCTCCATCGACGAATGAGAAGGGCTAGCGCATTACTATCTAGGGTAACCTTTCCACTTATGGCATTTCCATGGGTTTTTTATTTGATATATGGGTTTCACATTCCTTTATATCTAGTGATTTAGTAGATAGATTGGGATTGAGAACCGAGATAGTTAACCGACCTTTAAATTTTGACTAACCCTATTGGGGGTTTTACCAGCCTGTGCATGGTTTATCGGGACTTAGATTTATCGAGTCATGGATGTTTGTGATTTCTTTGATTTGGGTTTCATTGGATTTGGTATTATTTTGAGAATGGACTGGCTAAAGAGGTACGAAATAGTGGTGGATTATGAGAGGCCATTGGTGACGATTGGAATTGACGATGAGCAGATGGTAGTGTTAGGTTGCATTCCTAATGATGAGGTGATGGTTAATTTTCTATATTCGCTCAATATCTCACATGATAAGTTGTCATTTATGCCTGTAGCTAGGAAGTATCTGAACATGTTCGAGGAGGTGATCAGATTAACACCACATGAGGAGATAGAGTTCTACATCGATCTAGTCAGAGGTGCTAGACTAGTAGTTATGTCTTTATGGAATATGACACTCAAAGAGCAGAGGAAACTAGAGGTGTGAACAGATGAACTATTTAGGCAAGGGTTTATTCGTGGGAGCATATTTGAGTGGGATGCATCTATAGTGTTTGCCACTAAGACGGATGACTCTTTTAGGTTGTATGTCAATCGCCGTGAGTTGAATGAGGCGACGAACAAGTATCCACTTTCGAGTATTATTAGCGTTTTCAATCAGCTATATAGTGCAAGGGTGTTCTCTCAGTGGGACCCTGCGATGGGGTTCCATCAGCTGAGGGTAGTGAAGGAGGATGTGCCGATTATAGCATTTCATGCGCCGCCTGGATTTTTTGATTGGTTGGTCAAGCCGTTCGGGTTAGCCAATGCGTTGGCATGCTTTGTTGATCTCATGAACTGAGTTTCGAGGGATTACTTGAGCAAGTTCGTGCTTGTGCTCATTGATGATACTTTCATCTACTTATGGATGAAAGAGGATCTTAAGACATGATTGATGATTGTATTGGAGGTTTTGAGAAAACACCGAATGTTGATGAAGTCTTCGAAGTATCACTTCTGGAGGAAGGAAGTAAGATTCTTGGGTCATATTGTTTTAGAATAGGACTCTCTTATAGGTTCTACTAAGGTTAGCGTAATCCAGGATTTGAACAGACCCAAGAGCACTACAGATGAGAACTCCTTGGATTGGCGAGATGATATATATATTTTACCAAGTATTCTCAAAGGTGTGAGGTGTGAGCATGCATTTGTGACGTAGGAGGAACAAGTAGTGTCTGTGAGAATTGGACTTTTTTTAAGACGTGAGGTGTGAGCATGCATTTGTGAGTCTAATAGATAGGTTGAAAAGTACACCAAAGTTAGTCATTTCGAGTGGGAATGATGAGTCAATAGTACACACACATGCCTATGGCACTTGACTAGGTGCGGTATTGATGTAGAAAGGTAAGGTTGTCACAGACGCTAGTTGAAATTGAAACCACATTAGAAGTAGTATCTGATTTATGATTTAGAGTTAGCAGCTATATTATTTGCTTTGGAGATTTGGAGTTACTATCAAATATGAAAGAGATTTGGGTTGTTCATTGATCCTACATCATGGAAGTATCTCTTCTTCAAGAAGAATCTCAATCGTCGCCAGTATCGATGGTTGGAATTCTTAAACTCTGACGACTTTGACATTTCCTATATGCCAAGTAGAGAAATGCAGTCGTTGATGCTTTGAGTGGAAGACATGCCAGTTTGGGAGCTATGTTCCTAGAGTGGACATAGCTTGAGTTTATCGCTGGTTATGAACTTCAGAACTCGATGTGAGCTACGACCAAAGATGATGGCTAGTTCGACTATCAAACATACTAGGATTAAGTGGATCGGTACTAGTCAGAGGCATAAAGCTAGATTAGTGGAGATCATGGCTAAGTTAGAGGAACAAGTGGTGTCTGTAGAGGTAATGTAGTGCATTTTGGAAATGTGCCAGCTCGTAGCGGGAGTTGTTGGTGAATTCGAAAATAAATTCGCTTATTGGAACTATATTAGGCCTACGAAGTCTAATTCACTTAGAATATTTCTAAATTTTATTTAAATATAATATTTTATTATTTAAATTTATAAATTATATAGTTTTATTTAATTTATCCACTGATATACACACACACGCACATACACATACAGACACACGTGTATCATATACATATATGTGCGTGTGTGCATGTATAACATATCAATTCGTGTAAGGTATAACATGCTCATGTACAAATGTTAGGATTTACATTGCATTGGAAACGTTAGCTTATCTAATATGCAGGTATATGTTATCCAAATATATGTATGTAAATAATCTATTATTTTATATAACTATTATAAATTTTATATGTTGGAATTGGGTCTGCCCGCAGCGCAAGTTATGGGTGAATTTCAATTTTTTTCCCTTATTGGATCTTTGTTAGGCCTGTAAAGTCTAATTCATTTAGAACATTTCTTAATATTATTTAAATAAAATCTTTTAGTTATTTAAATTTATAAATTATATAGTTTTACTTAATTTCTATATATATATATATATGTATGTATGTATGTATCACACACACATACCTACCTACATACATACATAAATAAATATATGTGTATATGTATATATGTGTGTGCATGTGTAACATGTCAAACCGTGCAAGGTATAACATGCTCGTATATAAGTATTGTGATTTATATCGCAACGGACACGGTAGCTCATCCGATATGTAAATATATGTTGTCTAAATATATGCATGTGCATAAACTATCACCTATATATAAATATTATATATATATATATAAAAATGTACATGTTAAGTTTGTTTAAATAATTTATGTAAATGTATAATATATATATATAGTCTTATACATAAAATATCAATATATGTTTGCACAAAAAATGACACAAACACCCAAGAGGTTTAGGTCGAGAATAAAGTGAAGAATATTAAATGAAAATGAAGTAAAAATGGAACACACAGAGTTTATAGTGGTTCAGCAAACTGATGCCTACGTCCACTTAGCTTTTATATTGATTATTTTTTTGCTTATAACTTTTGTTCTTATGGATCGATATGGAACCTCGGCATTATAGAGGAATTGCAGAGAATTTTGTAAGCAACGGTCCCTTAAAATGAAATCCTTCCCCTCTATTTATAGCTGTAGGTCACCAAGAATTGCTCCTCCATAATTTTCACAATGTTCCCTATGTCTAGTGGCAGTTAAGCTCGAGAAAACGTGGCCATGTCAGCATATATGATGGATCAGTATTGATCCATAGACATGGATCAATACCGATCCATAAGATCACCTTATGGACTTATTCCATTGCCTTGTTCAGCTACAACTTGTTATTAGCTTCATGTTCCCCATCTTGATTTCTCTGTTTGAAGCTTGTTTCTCGATCGATTGCTTGGATCAGTGATGGAATGGACTTTTTGACTTTATATGCTCGAGATACTCGATAGCAAAATGCATATGATCGGTCCTATGAAGCTTGGAATAGGTTGCTAACAATAATGCTTAGCAGTAAAGGGAGTTCGAGGTGGAATGGATGAGATTTTATGGATCGATACCGATCCATCACTTTGATGGGATGAAGTTTGTTGAACTTTGGGATGACTTGACACTTGCCTTAGGGTCTTGTTTGCATTTTGTTTCTAGGATTGCAAGTTGTTTCTCTAGGTTCTTTTCCTTGATAATTTCTGTTAGCACCAAAATCGGTCACTAACACCCAAAGAGAGTTTTGTGTAGAGAGATTAATGAAGAAGATAAATTAAAATAGAGGGATGCAAGTTAAATTAACTGTAGAGAATAAGAACACCAGATTTATAGTGGTTCGGCGTAACTGCCTACGTCCACTTTGAATTTGAATCTTTATTGCTTTCACAAGTAGTTGAATACAGATACAATCCGTACACTAATGACTTGAATACAAGTTTTACAAGTTTGAAATGAAAAGAATGAGTCTTGAAAGCGGCAGAATCTCCCCAGTGTTCTCTAAAAAATGGTCCATTCCACTATGCCCCTGCCCTTCTATTTATAGACGAAGATGGGTTGGATTTCCCTCATGGGCCTGGGAACAACGTACCTTGGCCCGTGGTAAGTAACTTCTGCGCATCGAGCCATAGATGCCGAACGACAATTGCCGAGCGAGGGGAGGTGTGACGAGCGAGGCCTCTGTGCCGAACGGCATTTGTATGCCGAGCCACACACCCAGACCGAACAACCTTTCTATGCCGAGCGAGGTGAGATGTCGAACGACCCTTCTATGCCGAGCGAGGTGAGATGCCGAACGACCCTTCTATGCCGAGCGAGGTGAGATGCCGAGCGACCCCTCAATGCCGAACAAGGTGAGATGCCGAACGACCCTCCAATGCCGAACGACCCTTCAATGCCGAACGAGGCCTTGTGCCGAGCGATGCTCTATGCCGAGCGAGGGGAGGTGTGACGAACGAGGTGAGATTCCGAACGACCCTCCAATGCCAAACGACCCTTCAATGCCGAACGAGGCCTTGTGCCAAGCGATGCTCTATGCCGAGCAAGGGGAGGTGTGACGAACGAGGCCTGTGCCGAGCCTCTTGTTACATGGTCAAACAACCGGGTAACACTTTTCCCCCAAAGTGTATCATGTGGATGAACATGATGCGCTTTGAATCATGAGTACTCCGTGTTTTCTTTTAAGCCCCCGTTTTGTCTTTTCGATAGCGTTTTCTTTCGACCACCTGAATGCCGTACGAGGCAGTGGATGCCGAACAACATACTGATGCCGAACGACATGCTGATGCCGAACGACATTGATGCCGAACGAGGGAGGTGCCTTGGCCGGTTCTACCGGTCACTGTCTATTCGCCTTCCCTCTTTCCTATATAACCCAATACTTCTCTTCTTTCCCCCTTTTACTTTTACCTTCACTCTAACATCCTTACGAACTCGTCTTTTTCCAGACTTCCGCCAACATCTCAACCTTCCTTTGGACTCCCGAATCTTACATGTTACCTACCCTCAACAACAAATCTGAGTGGATTCCACTTCTAAATCGAGCACCTCACTAGACTTCGACCCCTTCTTCTAGGTACGAACCTTTCACTTGCTCGACTTTCTTCAATTAAGGATTTTGGGCAAGACTTGAATTTACAACCTTCCTCTAACCCACGAATACGCGTAGATAAGGAAGGTGGATCCGATGTTTAAGCAAGCCTTAGGATTAAATGGAGAGGAGCATGGAAGAGGGTGTCAGTCCAGTAGGTATCGGTGAGGGTTGATATGGCCGGTCGAAGGTGGCGTGCGAATCAGAGTGGTGATCGTCTGGCTACCTTGGAGGGTATCTAGTTTGTTCGAAGAAATGAGTTGGAGGAGCACGTATGGTTGTGGCTCGGCATGAATTCCGCATGCTGGACGATGTGAGGGAGTGTTGGAGTGAAGTTGAAGTTGGTTTAGCGTGTCGAGCGAGGTGGCTCGGTATGATCACAGCTCGGCATGACTCCCTTATGCCGAACGGAGTAATAGGGAGTGCAGGAGAAAAGTAGGAGATGGGTAAAGTGCCGAGCGATGCAGCTCGGCATGACTTGCTAGAGGACTCATCCGTGCCGAGCGGTAGAGATGGAGGGTAGGAAGGAAGTTGGAGTTGAGGGCAAAATGCCGAGCGATGCGGCTCGACATGACTTCGGTTCGGCATGACTTGCCGCATGCCGAACGGTGGAGAGGGAATGTAGGATAGTAGTGTACAACAAGAATACTAGTCGAACACAATGCACTGTTGACTTAACTTACTTTTTATGCCCGAACATATGACAGTGATCAAGGACAAGGACTTAAGCAATTAAGCATATCGGACAATCCAAACTGATAACTCCTCTGTTTTGACAACTATAAACCTGAATTTAACTTGATTAAAATGGATAATAACCTTCAACGCATAGTGTCGATGTTGAGTTCAAAACATAAACCATCTTACGACAAGCTCTCGTAGACGGTCAAGGATGACGGTCTTCGAAGATGATAGTTCAAAGCCTAACTTTATTTCATCAACTCTGTGACTTGTAATTCTTTGGCACTTATACTCGAATGGCTGCACTAGTTCATACACCATACGGAGGGAGTATTTTTATTGTTATGTCTAATGTCGATCGTTTTTCAAGTATAGTTCAAACAGGTGTTTCATCAGATCCAACATTCATCAGAGATGTCTATGAAATCCAGCTCTGCCATAGTCTCAGATAGACATGAGCAAACTTCACGACAGGAAGTAGTTGGAACTTCGAACACATCGACTACTCCTGTACAAGATATTCCAAGTCCCATGATCACATCCATTGACTTGGCTCTCGATGCCTTGGAACCAGCGATCTTTCTAGATAACCCGGTCGATTCCCAAGCTTCGAGAATTAACGAAAGCGCTCTTCATCGCATATGCTCAATTCACGGGATTCCTTTCAACGATGTGTTGGTTCCATTAGGACAAGATCGTCCTCACTTGCCCCCAGTCGGATATACGGCCTGTAATAAATTTATGTGCTGGGTTGGTAGCGTGCCACCATTCAATTCCTTCCTCCGCGACTTTCTACAATATATTGAGATAGCTCCATCACAGTTACATCCTAACAGTCACGCATTCGTATATGGTATGTTTATTCTCTACATGTGTGTCCTTTTTAGGCTCCCGACTCCTGGCGATATCCGCTATATTTATCGTTTCAAGAGACGATCCGACCGCCCATCCTTTGTATTTCTTGAGATGCATAGCAAATGTCAAATTCTAACTGGGGTGTGGAGCAAATTCGCCCAGTATAAGCAGGAATGGTTCTACGTGCGCTGTCCCCCTGGCTTTGCAAGAAGATGGGTGGAAGGGAGTGAGTCTCTTTTCTAGATCAATACTCGCATTCAGCGGGAGTTTCACCATTTCTAATTCTTTCTCTACTTTTACAGGTATCAGCCCACGTCCTGAAGGCTCCGGGTACTCTGAGGCCATTGAAGCTATCTGAGCTGTCCCCATGGAAGACCGGGATATCAAGTCTATCATTTCTAATGAAATGCTCTCGAAATTCGGCCTGCTGGTGGAAGGTCGCCGAATAAGTCTCCCTAACGGCGTCTATAACCGGTTCTGCCTTGGATAAAGGCAAAAGGCAAGCTGGGCCTTCAGCATGTGATGCCCCTGACACACCTGAGGAGGGGGAGATTAGAGAAGTTAAAATGCCTGAAGTTCCGGTTAAAAATGTTGGTCCTGCTCAGGAGCTGGTAGTTGAGGTTCACGACATTGAAGTAACGCCTCCTCCTTCAAAGGGAAAGAAGAAATTGTCTTACAAATTGAGGAAAAAGACAGCAGGTGGAACCTTTAAGGTCACAATCATTCCAGTAGAGAGAGAGAGCCCTCTCCTCAACACTTAGAGAGTTCGTTGAAAGGCTTGTCGGACCTCACTATTCCCGACGATTTAATTAATTACGGTTTCGATGATCCGGAAGCCTTGAAGCTTCGCTCGCCCGCAAAAGGCGATGGAGATGCTCAGGTCCAAAATCAAGGAGAGAAAACTCCAATTAGTAAAGCTAAAAAAACTGGTCCATTGGGGGCGACACTAGGACACACACGATAAAACTTACACTTCACCCTGCACTCAATTTAATCACTATGTGATTCTGTCTAACCCGCGTTCATTTAATTTTTGTGCAGGTGATATGGGGAGTTCTCATGGATTTGACCACCTCCGCGGTTCCTCTATTTTCCATCATTCTGGACGAGATTCGGGCTCCGGCAAATGTCTGGATAGAGATGATGACAGCAACAAAGATTACCGCTCCCGGGATTTGTCATCCCGAAGGAAAACTTACCATCAGCCTTCATCTCATCACAATTCTCCTTCTTATCCGGAACAAGGCAGGTAGAAATCTGGCCATAAAGGGTCCCAGTCCGATACTCCCCGCGATCAACACTCAGGCTCTTCCAGCACAAGGCCTCACAAGAAAACTGTCGTTTCAAAACCAACTCCTCCTACTCCCGCACAAGATTCATCGGTATCAGAAAAGTTGGCCGAGCTCAAGGCTGTTCCCTAAAATATGCTTTGATGGTCTGAAGTTCCTTCCTGCGATCCATCCCATTCTGGGACACGTCAAGCAAAGCGCCATTGCATGTAACAACAACGTCTACGTCCAACATGATGCATTCGTCCATTTGGTTGAAAAAGTCTCGGAAGTCTCTATTGAGCGTCAACATGAAATCAACCGTCTGAAGCTCGCGGCTATTCATGACAAAGACATCATTAAAGTTCAGGATGAAGAGCTCTCTTCATACAAAGCTCGACTCGAAACTGCTCAAAAGAATGCTAAAGACACGGCGGAGGCCGTTAGTCGTCTGGAGACGACACATAAAAAAGAAATTAACGAAGCGGTTCAACGTTGCGGGGCCTTAGCTTTAGAGAAAGATTCTGTTCAAAAGGATAGAGACGTGCTCGCTCAGTCCAAGAGCTGGAGGAGCTATTTCTCAAAGAGAAAAAAGAAAAGGTGGCTGCTCAAGAGGAGTCGCAACGTTACTGCGACGAGATTGTTGCCACTCGACTCCTCAAAACACAACTAGATGAGGAGCTTTCCAGAGCTGAAGCACTGAAGGAGATGGCCTGTGAGGAAGGTAAAAAGATGGTGCTCTCTGATATCGATTCGCGCCTTGAGGCGGCTGCCGAGGCCGGCATGGAGGAGATCAAGTGCTTGTTCGACCCGCTTATAGCAGAATACAACGATCGCGTCCTCATGCATCGGGATTTGACTTTTCTTGGTGAGGGTTACCTCGAATCTCTATCCGAGGCGTGGGACACTCTTATAAAGATTAGAAAGGTGGAATCAGGTACCGAGGAGGTTGACGAGGAGGCTTTAGTAAAGGAATTTCTCAGGGGGGAATGAGCCTTCAGACTTGTCTGCAGCGAGGGCTCTCTATAGCGAAGGTCCTTCCCTGACAAGAGGAAAGAATGACATTGTCGGTCCGTCTGGGACCGGGTCTCCAGCTCCTCCCCCGACTCAATCGACTGGTCGGCCAGCACTTGATCCGTTCGAGCAGCACGTTGGTTACGACTCGGAAGACCCTGGCTTTGACATTCATGTTCTTTCTCCCATTCCAGAGGGCAGTGGAGAGTCAGCAAGAAACTGGTATATAACCTTTCTTCTTAAAGTTCAAAGAGTCGTCGATTTCGGTGAGAGGTTATTGTATTCTAACGTTTGTCTCTCATGTTTTTACATAGGCTGCTCTGATCCTGAGCCAACTCCAAGGAGCGATGACGCCAAGGAGGAGAGGGAAAAGGCGAGAGGGGCTATCCAAGCGGAAGAGAGTCCCGGTCCTGATGCTCAAGTGATTGAGGCGCTTGACGAGGACAAGTCTGACACTTCGTCACCCATCGAAGAAAGTTGTGAAGTTGAGATTACGGGCGCCTCAGGACACACTTCGAAAGTGAGCATGAAGGAGCAACTTGCGGAAGAGAAAAAGAAAAAAGTTGAGATCAAGGTCGAGTCCCAAGTGGTCGAACTTGATGACCCACTGAACAGGCCTTTAAAGGTTATCCTTCCCGGCGGGGTTAGGCCATAGGAAGTTCCTCCTCCTTCTTTGGACACCCCTTCATTAGCGAGCAAAACGTCCAAGAGAAAACGCGTGGGGGGAGAATTGTCTGAGAAGCCAAAGAAGGAGAAGAAGTAGTTATCCTGCTCGTTCAACGAGAATCAGTCTGGATGATGTAATTATTCTTATTTATTTTCATAGCCGTTGTAGATAGACTTTTTGCCCTGAGTTTGGGAGAAGTTGTAATTGGACTTCATTTTGAATTAATGAATAAAACTTCGTTCTTTGTCTTTCAAATGACTTTTGTTGTTCAGCTCACTGTATAACTCGTAGTCGAAATCTGAAACCTTGTGAGCTACATAAGCCCTAGTTCACTTCCATATGACTCAGAGATTTTTTGAATCGCTTATACTCTGATCCGTACTTTGGGAACTCAGAACATTCCAGTCCACGCTCAGGGGACTTTGGAGATTTGGAAGTTGTTTATACTCTAGTCCGTACTCTGGGGAACTCCAGTCCGCACTCTGGGGACTTAGAGATTTTTCAGTCGTTTATACTCTAGTCCGCATTCTTAGGACTCAGAGTACTCTAGTCCGCACTCTGGGGATTTGGAGATTTTTCAGTCGTTTATACTCTAGTCCGCACTCTGGGGACTCAGAGTACTCTAGTCTGCACTCTGGGGACTAAGAGATTTTTCAGTCGTTTATACTCTAGTCCGCACTCTAGGGACTCAGAGTACTCTAGTCCGCACTCTGGGGACTTAGAGATTTTTCAGTCATTTAAACTCTAGTCCGCACTCTGGGGACTCAGAGTACTCTAGTCCGCACTCTAGGGACTTAGAGATTTTCCATTCGTTTATACTCTAGTTCGCACTATGGGGACTCAGAGTACTCTAGTCTGCATTCTGGGGACTTAGAGATTTTTCAGGTTTGAATGCGCGTTCATACGCCAGACAGAATAACGCAATTTAAACTTCGTCGCTGAAATGCACTATATGGTAACAACAATAGTTCATGGAAAAACGGCTTCAAGCCTTTATTGATCATAACAAATAAAAACAGACTAAATTGTCTTATTACATGCTGACAACTAAAAACAACGAAAGGAACGTAAACTGGAAATAATTACAACTAAAAAGCGAAATAGTTGTGCTAAGTGTAATAACGGCACAGGTGTTTGCCATTCCATGCTCGGGGAAGTGTCGCGCCATCTATGGTCGCTAGCTTGAAAGTTCCTTCTCCAAGCTTCCGTTCGATGACAGATGGACCTTCCCATGTGGGATTCATATGTGATGGGGTCGGAAAGACTCGCTTCAAAACAAGATCGCCAACATCGAAACTTCTAGGTCAGACTTTTTCATTATAATATCGAGCAATTCTGTTCCTATGTGCAGCTGCTCTCAAATAAGATTCTTCATGTTTTTCATCAACAAAGTCCAAAGATTCCAATAAGAGATTCTGATTCGTCTTGGGATCATAATAGGTTACCTGATGAGAAGGAACTTCAAGTTCGACGGGTATCACAGCTTCAGCGCCGTATGCCAAGGTGAATGGAGTATGGCCAGTCGCGGACTTGTGGGTGGTTCTGTAAGCCCAGAGTGCTGTCGGAAGCTCATCCACCCATTTTCCTCTAGCCTTTTCCAAACGTTTCTTTAATATTGACTTGATTATTTTATTTACGGCTTCCACTTGCCCATTTGTTTTAGGGTGAGTGACCGCTGAAAATCTTTTCTCAATGTGATATTTTTGGCAAAAATCTTTTAACTCCCTACTTTCAAATTGAATTCCATTGTCCGTAATGATAGTTCATGGGAGACCAAAACGGCATATAATGTTTCATACGACGAAATTGATGACCTTTTTGGTGGTGATTGTGGCTAAAGGCTCGGCTTCCACATTTGGTAAAATAATCAACTACGACAATTGCATATTTTGCACCACCTTTAGAAATAGGTAAGGAACCGATTATATCAATCCCCCAAATCGCAAATGGCCAAGGACTAACCATTTGCGTGAGTTCCATTGGCGGAGCTCTTGGGATTTTCGCAAAATTTTGACATTTGTCGCACTTTCTCACATAGTCTGCAGCATCCCGATTTACAGTTGGCCAATTATATCCATAGCGGAGGATCTTTTTTGCGAGTGTTTGCCCTTGTATGGCCCTTCACGGCAGGTAGGTAATATCGAACTGACTCAACTCGATATTCCATTTTAACATCCTTCCAGAAGCGACGAGAGAGAGCATGTCATCCACATAGACTTCCATTGTTCTACCAATTTGGTCTTTAAACATCTGATTCACCAGGCGTTGATAAGTCGCCCCTGCGTTTTTCAGCCCAAAAGGCATCACTACATAACAGTACAGTCCAACGTTAGTGACAAAACTGGTGTGTTCGTGATCTGGAATGTTCATCAGGATCTGATTATATCCGGAGTACGCATCCATAAATGATAATAACTCGTGTCCTGCCATTGAGTCGACCAGCTGATCAATTCGAGGTAATGGGAAACTATCCTTAGGGCATGCCTTGTTTAAATCCGAGCAATCAACACAAGTCCTCCATTTCCCATTCGCTTTTTTCACTAGTACAGGGTTAGAGACCCACTCTGGGTAGAGGGCGTCGCGGACGAACCTATTGGCTTTGAGTTTGTCCACTTCCTCTTTGAGAGCCACAGACCTCTCCGGGTCCATGCCTCTCCTTTTCTGCTTTACTGGAACATACTTCAAGTCCATGTTCAACATATGATTTGCAATAGCGGGAGAAATCCCGCACATATCAGAATGTATCCAAGCGAAAACATCCAGATTCGCTCGGAGGAAATCAGTGAGATCCTCGGTCATCGAGGGGCTGAGTTATGACCCAATCTTAAGTACTCGCGATGGATCGTCTCGGCTGACTGAAATGTCAATCGTCAGTTCAGCCGGCGCTGCTTTTTCTTCCCTGGGTTCCTCATCATCATCTCTTGGATCTATGTCTCTATAGATCCGATCATGTTGCCCGAGCCAGGGCTCGGGCATTACTTGTCAATTTTCAACAACTCGGATGTGGACGGGGCTATCCACAACCTTTCCCTTTTTCTCTTCGTTGGGCCTCTCTCAGCTCAGCCACATAGCATGCACGACCAGTCGCCTGATCGCCATGTACAATACCAACTCCTTTGTCTGTCGGAAATTTCAGAGTTAAACACCACGGGGCCAAAGCTGCCCTGAATTCCGCCAAGGCCGGTCGATCCAGAAATACATTGTATGGAGAATCAACATCTAAAACTATAAAAGGTAGGATTCGCACCCTCCTACGTTCACCTTGCCCTAGTTCAACTGGCAATTCAACATAACCCACCGCATCGGTTGCTGCACCATTAAAGCCATGGATACGAGCTTTAGATGGTTTTAAATCTTTCATCTCCATCTTCATTTGGTCATATGCTTTTTTGAAGATGATATTAACTAACTTCCACAATCAATCAAAATTCTTTTCACAAATGCTGGCCCGACTCCCTCGAGACTCCAACATCCCGACTCACTCGAGACCCCATCGAGGCTCCGACATCCCGACTCACTCGAGACTCCCTCGAGGCTCCGACATCCCGACTCACTCGAGACTCCCTCGAGACTCCAACATCCCGACTCCCTCGAGACTCCAACATCCCGACTCACTCAAGACTCCCTCAAGACTCCGACATCCCGACTCACTTGAGACTCCCTCGAGACTCCAACATCCTGACTCCCTCGAGACTCCGACATCCCGACTCCCTCGAGACTCCCTCGAGACTCCGACATCCCGACTCCCTCGAGACTCCAACATCCCGACTCACTCGAGACTCCCTCGAGACTCTGACATCCCGAATCACTCGAGACTCCCTCGAGACTCCAACATCCCGACTCCCTCGAGACTCTGACATCCCGACTCCCTCGAGACTCCGACATCCCGACTCCCTCGAGACTCCGACATCCCGACTCCCTCGAGACTCCGACATCCCGATTCCCTCGAGACTCCGACATCCCGACTCCCTCGAGACTCTAACATCCCGACTCCCTCGAGACTCCAACATCTCGACTCACTCGAGGGAGTTACGTGGACATAGGCAGTTACGTTGACGTCCGCGTTATGAGAGGCCGATCTGGTACGAGGTCTTCCCATTGTAGAGTTATTGGTAGAAACTCTGAGTAGAATCAACGGACTTCTTGCGAATGACTTGGATCTCCTTCCGGGGATTTTTTCAATCCAGTAGCTACAAAGTAGATACTAATGACCTGAGAATGCTTTTCTCAATGAAAGCACCAAAATTGGTCACTAACACCCAAAGAGAGTTTTGTGTAGAAAGATTAATGAAGAAGATAAATTAAAACATAGGGATGCAAGCTAAATTAACTGTAGAGAATAAGAACACCAGATTTATAGTGGTTCGACGTAACTGCCTACGTCCACTTTGAATTTTAATCTTTATTGCTTTCACAAGTAGTTGAATACAGATACAATCCGTACACTAATGACTTGAATACAAGTTTTACAAGTTTGAACTGAAAAGAATGAGTCTTGAAAGCGGTAGAATCTCCCCAGTGTTCTCTAAAAAAAGGTCTATTTCACTGCGCCCCTGCCCTTCTATTTATAGACGAAGATGGGTTGGACTTCCCTCATGGGCCTGGGAACAACGTACCTTGGCCCGTGGTAAGTAACTTCTGCACACCGAGCCATAGATGCCGAACGGCAATTGCCGAGCGAGGCCTCAGTGTCAAACGACATTTGTATGCCGAGCCACACACCCAGGCCGAACAACCTTTCTATGCCGAGCGAGGTGAGATGCCGAACGACCCTTCTATGCCGAGTGAGGTGAGATGCCAAACGACCCCTCAATGTCGAACGAGGTGAGATGTCGAACGACCCTCCAATGCCGAACGACCCTTTAATGCCGAACGAGGCCTTGTGCCGAGTGATGCTCTATGCCGAGCGAGGGGAGGTGTGCCGAACAAGGTGAGATGCCGAGCGACCCTCCAATGTCAAACGACCCTTCAATGTCGAACGAGGCCTTGTGCCGAACGATGCTCTATGCCAAGCAAGGGGAGGTGTATCGAACAAGGCCTGTGCCGAGCCTCTTGTTATATGGTCAAACAACCGAATAACAATTTCCAAGTTCGATTAATTGAGTTCATTCAGATATGGCTTAGCCAAAAAGCAAGATAACACTTGCCTTCCAAAGTGCATCATGTTTCCAACACAATGTGCTTTAAATCGAGACATGTTAGGATTGCTATATCAAGCTTCAATCCATACTTTGAATGGTTGTCATCCTTTCTATGGACTATTCCAATGAAGTATAGCATCTTTGGTTATTCGTGCAACACTTCGCTTGGTTTGTGCCTGTTATTCTAGGAACTGGAATGTGCTTTCATAGTTCGTTATTTCAAATTCAATAGTTCTAGGCAAATTCCTTTCTGGATCTTATAGGTTTGAATCTTCTTCTCTTCTGTTTTGATCGTTAGGTGTTGTGTATGTGCATGCACACACTCAGGTTATTTGCCAAGTTCCAATGCACATGCACATTGTTACGAAGACACATGTACATATGCATATATAATATATATATATATGCTCATCCCTTTCTTCTTTTCTTTTCTTTCTTTCTTTTATTTATTTTTTTGCATATATGGCACTGTACCAGTCCATGGCTATAGATTGGTACTAACCTAACACTTAGAAGCAGGCGAGTCAATTTCCTTAAAACTTGGGTTCGGGGGTATAAGACCTGATCCCACACTTGTTATTTTCACTTTCTTGCTATTTGAACTTTCAAGCTCCAACTGCTATTCAAGATCCTTTCCACCTCATTGAAGCTCGTGCTGCCGTCACTTGTCCCCTACTATTACTGCCGTTAGTCACCTCGACTTCCAGTCATCAACTACCGCTCGCCTACCATGACCGAAATCGATTCATCGATTCGAGCTTGAACCATCACTTGAATCCCTCACTTCCCACGATATTCATCAATCTAGGTTGGCGGGGCAATAGCGATGGGTTTTGATGATCTTCACATGGCCGACCATACTTGGATTTGGGGGGAGGAAGTGAAAAAGGCGAAATTCACTCAAGGGTATGGATTGGTACAGATCCAACCCTTGGTGAATTTTTGGCCTTGAACTAGCTTCATGAGTTTGCAAGGCCAACCTAAACTCAAGCCCTTCCAAATGTCATCCCCTAATTCCATGATGATTCCAATGTACAGTTAATGACGTGAAGCCCTTTGGAACGATCAGTGACGACGATCACTTCGGATAATATCCTGGCTTTCAAATGAACTGTTGCATAACATCAGACATTGACACTGCATGACACTGCACATCACTATAATTTGCATCACACCATACCGACTTTTTACTTTAGCATAAGGGAATAGCTTTTAGTTTTTCTTATATTATTCGTATGTTGAGTTTTGATAGTTATGGGTCATAAATGTTCCAAGCGTCTCTCTTCTCTAGCTGCATGTCCATCGACTTCCAAATATGCTAAATCGGAAATCGAGTCAAGCTTGACCATGGTTCCTTCTCCAAGACATACTCCAGTGTCATCTGTACCCCAGCTTATAAATTAGCAAGCCGAACAACCTCTCCCAAGGTTCCTCTTGAGCCCGTAGAAGGTCCTAAAGAGTACTCTAGATCCTCGATGATGCTGAAATATTGGATGATCCCGCAGACTCAGTTGCTTCAAAAATCAAAGAGGGATCACTTAGGAGGATTTGTGAACAACATGGCATTCCATTCGAAGAAGTGTTGGTTCCCACACGCCACCAATGGGCACATCACCCTTCAGCTTGGTGTATCGTGTGTAATTGATATATGTGTTTGGCGGGGTGCGTCCCACCTTTCAATCAGTTCATCTGATAGATTTTGCATTTCATGAAGCTGGCTCTAGCTCAGCTGCACCTAAACAGCTACACCGTTCCACATAGTGTGTTCATTATCTTTGCTCATCATTTGAATCACATTCCTAGTGATGAAGAGATCCGATACCTTTATAGTTTCAAGTACAATAGGGGAAATCCTTCCCTCACATTTTTGAAACCGTCCAAGGGTGTAGAATAGTGACTAGCACCTGGAATAAGCTAAGTTACTTTAAAGATGAAATTTTATTTGTACGCTGTCCACCCGGATTTACACAGCGGTGGTTGTCTAGGTATAAGTTTCGCATTCATTATTTTCATTTGTGATCACTTCACAGTTTTGTTTGTTCAGATTATCTTCCTCTATTCTTTCAGATATGCCAAATAGGCTCAACAGTGCGGCTCTAGCAGAGACTCTCAAGCTGCCATGAAGTTTTAGATGTGGACAAGGCGGTGAGGACATTGCTCATCAATGAGAACCTCTAGACTTGTAACTTGATAGAAGTAGGACATAGTGTTGGTCAAATCTTAGCATCCTCAGATAGTAATGAAGATGACTCCCCATCTGAAGGTGGTGACAAGGATCCATTCGTGCCTCTAGTTCAGAGTCCAGTAGCGGAGACTAAGGAAATTCAAGTGCATGTTGAAGAGGGTGAAAGTGGAGGAGTTGGCCATGATAATGCTAAAACAGATCGCGAGCCTTCCAATACTGATGGCAATGATAGCTAAGAATATCTTTTAAGGAAACGACCCAAGATAAAGATCATTACGAGGCAGACTTCTATGCAGCCTCTATTAACCACTTCAACAGAGAAGACTCCTATCCCTCATTTCAATGATGTCTATCAGGGCCTTGGTCCGATTTCGAACGAAATTTGGTTCTTTTGGCCAGGATGGCATGAGTCCCGAGGGTCGCGACATCATTCATCTACAGGGTGACTTGTCAACCACTCACGCAGGAAAGATCACTTCCGTTAACAAAATTCAAGCACATGGTTCATCAAAGGGACAATAGGACTCACACACATGCACAACACTTTGCTTATTCCACGCCATGTGTTATCTTGTGAAAGTTGACTCGTCTTGGTTTCATTTGCAGGTTCAATGGAGCATCACAACATGTTTGATTCCCTTGAGGACCAGATGGTTCATCATAGGAGACACGATTCACGAACACGCTTCCATGGCACCGACCACGATTCAGACACTAACATGCGCTCAAGTTAGGATCGGAGTGGTCGAGACAGGGGTTATCATTCCCATGATTCATCTTCAAAGTGTAGATCTAGGTCACCTCTTCCCAGGACCCAGGACAAATATTATGAACGGCCTAATGACATTCCGTTTGAGGATGTCTCTCATATCACTAATTAGACTCCTCACTCCACAAAGCAAACGGTACCTTCTCCTACTCACTGGCAATCTGAGCAATCATTGAAGCATATTGCCACTAACTCCTCTCGCCGCCGTAGGGTTGATAAGAAGGCTATTGAGCCTCCAGCTGTAACAATGGAATAATAGATTGTATCCAATCCTTAGATGAATTAATTGAAGCACCTCTTTCCAAAGATACCTTTTGACGACATTAAGTTCGTACCCAATCTAAATGAGATCCCACCAGAGGTTAAAGGCAGACTATGGCTAATATTGGCGATGTTTACGATCAATACTTTACATTGAAAAGATTGGCTGAGAAAATTTCTGAATATGCCAAGAAAGTGAAGGTTGAGGCTCAAGTTTTGGAGCTTGCGGCTAACTAGGATAAGGAGACGATCGCTCATCTTGACATCGAAGTTGCCGATTTAAAGAAGGCATATGCAGAGGTTGAACAAAAATTCAAAGACTTGATTGAAGCGATCGAACAGGAGAGGAAAGTTCATCTAGGCCAAATCAAATCTTCTCACCACATAAATCATCTTCTGTCGGTAGAAAAGAGAGCCTAGCAAGAGAAGCGGTAGAGTTGAAAACACAACATAAGAGCGCGAAAGAGCAACTTGAGAAGCAGAAAAAGGAGGAATATGATGCTTTTATACAAGCTCATAACTATTACAAGGAGTTGCCGGATGCATGTAAGGAACAGGATGATGCACTGGCTTGTGCTAAAAACGTGGACGAATTGGTGTTAGCCCTAGAGAAGCGGATTAAGGATTGATTTAAGCTGCTCATCATCGACTATAATGCCAACGTAATTAAGCTCAGAGACTTGGAAAAGATTATCCCAAAGCTCTAGCTTTAGCATGGGAGCAGATCGTGCAAGAAGAACAACAGGCTCTGGAATGAGGTGAGGTGAATCTAGGGAAGCTGGAGCGTGAGATTCTAAGTCCAGATGAGATCGAAGCACTTAGAGATGGTGAGCTTATTTTTCATCCAGAGTTGGCTACCATGGTCCAGAAAGACCAAGGCAAAGGCTCTGGAACTACACCTCAAGATCCCACCATGGGCCTCACTTCCGGACTCCTGGTTGTTTCCATCTCTCCATCGGATCCCCTGTATAATCCAGATGCTCCTAGAATGCCAAAGACAACCATTCTGTCCCCCATTATGTAAGGGAACTCTAATGGCACATCTACTGTAACAACCTGGTTTTTCGCGTCAGTTTATAAATGACGATTAAATCTTTTTTTATTGCTAATGCAGATTCGAATCAAGTTTAAATTCTTTTGAAAATTTGTTAAAGAATTATACGGGCTTTCAATTGAACCCTGGCCCAATAACACCCTCACTTCTATCTTTAGTAAATTAGCCCGTTCCTTTTGTGGAGGGACTGTTTGGTACCCATTCCCCTTTCATTCGTTTCCAACCCTAGAAAAGAAAGTAAACTAACGAAAATGGTGGCGGCTTATCTCGTTCGTCCCTCTTCGACAAATTAGGGCTCGTGAAAATCAAAGGCGTCGATACGTCGAATTAATGGCAGATACTTCGATTTCTTCGATCGTGGCTACTTCATTTGGCGTAAGAAAGGTGAGTAGCCCTCACATCTAATTCAACTCCATACTTCGATTGTTGATTTCATTGGTGTTGGTTTTGAACTATTCATTCTCCTTTGTTATCACTGTCTTGATTTGGGTTTCTGGCAAGACATTGATTTAAATTTCCTGTGGCTATTTATTTGTTTGAAGTTGTCAGTTCGACTGAGGACGTGATTTCTATCTTCTGAGTGTTTTGGTTGGCATCGGCAGTAGAATTTGATTTGCTTCTATGCCTTCTTACTTGAAATCCTTTTTCTATTGGCTTTGATAATTTTGATTCAATACAGTTTTGAATTTTCTTTGAGATGGAATTCGACTTGTTCGAATTCGTTCACTGTGACATCGTGACATTTGCTTAGTGCATTTCTCCCTTGCATGCTTTGTCACTTAAGTTTTGTGCATTTTGTTGTTGTCTGGACACTCGCATTTTGACCTGCAGTGTTCACGTGATCTTGTTCATGCTGTACATTTGCTTGTTGAGTTTGTTAGTTGTGTAACTTGCATTTTATGTTGGGATTTGGTCTGCATCCCTTTGTTTATTGGTAGCTGGTCTCGACTCCAGTCTGGTTCATGTAATTGTTCACTAGCTTATTGTATGGTCTACATTGCATATTGGCATGTATACAGTTGTGAAACTTCGATTGTGTGATGTTGCATTACTAGTTGTTATCATTTTCGTCTTGGCCTTGATGTTCTCTGGTCTGCATATATAAGGGTTGAAGGTGTATATCAGTATATAGGGAAAACATAAACCTTGTTCATCATTTCCAAGTTTTAAAACCTTTTCTAAAACCCAAAATTTGCTTGTTTTCCAGTTGCACTCCTTTGACTTCATTGCATATTTTTGCAGTTGCCATTCCCTTCACTTGTACATGTTCATTTAACTTGTTTATGTTGCTATTGTATCATTTACTGGTTCACTTGATTTCATGGTTCACCACTAAGACTGTTGTTTCACGACTTCGTTATACACTGATGGAAACATAAATATGTATATGCGATGTTTTGAAGCCGCAGTCTTCTCGAACCTGTTTGCAATTGTTGTTCCACATTACTTGCAGTTGTTCTCTCGGCTGCATATTTACTAGTTCATGTGCATGTGTATATTTATGCTTCATTTTACTTCTGAAGTTACTTGAACTCTAGTCTGCGATCTTTGACCCGAGTGTATCTCATTTGCATTTACACTTGTACCATTCACTGTATCACTTCTGCCTAGTCTCTGACCACTTGGATTGTCATCTTGATTTCTGGCATATATATTTTGCTTCATCTAAGTTGAATTTTGAATTGATTTTCCTGTTCTGGTGCATTCCTTATCTGGTTTGCATATTCCCTAAACTGATTTCTTGATGCTTTTGGGTTTTGCCCTCGTATACTTGAACTGTATACATGAGTTCATGGTTGCTATACCCTTCATTTTTTGTAAATTGCAGTCCATTCAGTCTTGAGGTCTTTGATTCTCAAGTGATTCATGTTGACTTGGGTTTGCATTCTTCCATATTTCAGTTGCAAGTGCATTTAGTTATTTGCACTTGATTTTGTTGGCTTGGTCACTGTGATGTTGCATTGCAGTTTTGCTTTGATATGTTGGTCTTCTTTATTCCAGTAGCATTGGTTCATGTTCATTTGGTATAATTTGAGGTCTGTAGTCTTTATATTGTCACTATAATGTATCTTCAACCTGATGGCACTTGCTTTGATTCGATATAATAGTTGTCACTCCTGTGTTCGACATAGTCTTTGTAGAGTAGTTTGTTTTCCAGTGTAGTCTTGTTGTTGTTGAGTTTCTTCATCCATACTTTGATGGGTATTGTTTCATTTAGTATTGACTTGTATGTGTGTACATATATACATGCATACATGTACAATTGTACTTGTTTCGGCTGTGAAATCATTCGAACTAGTCGGCAGTAGTTTTTTTTTGTCGCTACTGTTTATATGTGGTCTTCATGAAATTGCCATTTGGGTTATTGTGGTTATGCTTGCATAATACCACTGTCTCGTGCATTCCTATTGTTTTGATGCCTTCATTGCTGTCGTATCCTTTCCTTTGACAACTGTTTGTTCACCAATTCGCAATTTGCGTTTGACTGTTCATTGACCTTGAGTTGAACCTATCTTGGGTTTGACCTTGTTTTGATTTGTTAGTTGTGCTTTTGGTTGGTGCACACGAGGTGGCGAGGCAGTGCATGCGTACGCGTGCACTGCAGCCACCTAGATTTGACAGTTTTAAATTGATTTAGTCGATTTGATAAATTGTTTATTTATTTCTGTCGATGATTTAAATCTGCTGATTTTTGCTAAACACTATTAAGTGTTATATTGACCGTTATCCGGTTTCTTTGTTTAAAGAATCGGATAGACGGGAATTATTGTGACTGTCGTCTATTTAAATTATTACTGCCTATATGCACTAATAAACTGGTTTGAATTAGACTGACCTGGGTATTATTTTCTTTTGAATGTAATACTCGGGTCAGACCCGAGTTATTTCAGGTTGTAGATTTTCTTCTTTGAGTTGCTGTTCAGGATTTGAAGACTTTTCACATCTTCTGAAGTTGTCAGTGTCATTTTGTCGTAGTCGCGTCATTGTATAGAACGATATGTATTCATGTATATTAGTCGATAATGTACTTGTATATATAACTTCTAGAGTCGACAGTTGTAGTTGTATCATATGTATCGTGTCAACTATATTGTAACCGGCATCGGTTATATATATATGAGATTATTGTTATTCTGTGTTCCGCATTTATATTATCTGTGTTATTGTTATATCTAATGTCCTAAACTATTATGAACTATCGTAGTTTGTTTTATACTGATGATTGGATATGTCGATGGGAGTAAATAAATAATAGATGAAAAATAAAAAGTATATACCACTCCTATCGAGATAACCAATATTAGTGTAAGGCCAATTATGGATGGTCGCTCCTATCCAGCCTTATTCTTCGTAATAATAGACAGTATTTCTTTTAATACTCTTTGTTATTATGAGCATAGAGGTGGGGCGTCACAGTTGGTATCAGAGCTTGGGGTTTATGGACATAATATAAAACATAACTTAGATGGAACATATGTTGCAACTATTGGTCGATGTTTTATTTGTGTTTGAGTCAAAAACTAAAGTTTTGAAATTTGGATGAAATTTTTAAATAACTTTATTTAAAAATAATAGTGAAATTGTGTTCTGATGATTTGATTGATTTGTGTTCTGTTTATCAGAGTGCGCAGCGGAAACAGTGAAACTGTCTTCGCTGAGTACAACTGATAATCTTTTTGATTTAAAAATCAAAATACGAAATTGATATGAATTTCATTTGTTGTTTACATAGCTGTAATTATTTTGTTTCTTTGAGAACTTCGAATCCGAATTGAGGATTCGAAGAAATTGCAGATATGTGATTTTTGTTGAAATTTCCGCTGGCTTTCTTTTGTACTAATCATCTATTGATTAGATTTTTGCTGTTTTAAATTATCTTCATTGAAGATACATTCGAGTTATTTCTTTGTTCATTTTGTAGTACGTGCAAAAATTTGAATTGCACGTTATTGCATTTATTTTACGTTGAACCGATGCTTGGTTATGAAACGTATTTTGTTGCCGTTATTTTTACAACGGAATTTTACACCAATGCTATATTTTGAAGTACGGTGTTTTGTGGCATTTTGATGAATGAGAATTCACTGACATTACATTTTGATGTAGATTGTTTTGATGTGATTTTGACGTTTTAAAACTACTGTCGCTTTGGCTTCCGTAACCGTCAAATTTTAAAAAGTGGATTTTCAAGCGGTTATTCCGCAATGCTGATTTGTAACCGTTTTACGGTATTTTGAGAAGTACAATTTCCTTATCGAAATTGTTACTGATTTGCTGTTTTAATCACGTGATTGGAAAATCGTTTTAAAATGAATTTTTTTTTATAAAATTTTAGCAGTTTGCGTTTTCAAAAGAATGAGAAAGTGACTTAAACGATTCAGCAAAATCAAGGATTATGACCCCTTTCTTTTACTGTTTCGCTTAACTCCGGACTTGTTCAGTTGAGAATGCGAATTGTTATTTTTACAAAATAAATAAAATTGTTTTCAGAAATTTTAACAGTTTGCGCTTTCAAAAGAATGAGGAAGCGATTTAAACGTTTCAGCAAAATCGAGGACTATGACCCCTTTCTTTTACTGATTCGCTTAATTCCGGACTTGTCCGTTTGAGAATGTAAAGTGTATTTTTACAAAATATACAATTTTGCACTTTCAAGGAAACGATGAGGAGATTTAAACGATTTAGCAAAAGTGCGGAGTATGGAACCACACTTTTACTTTTTCGGTTAATTCCGGACTCGTTAATTGAATATCTGTTGTTTTGATGATTTTGATGAATTTTACACTTTCAAGGAAACGATGAAGAGAATCAAACGATTTAGTAAAACACGTGGTATGGGACATGTGCGTTTGCTATTTCGGTTAATTCCGGACTCGTTAATTGAAACATTTTGATGCTTTCGTGTGCTTTCGAGCCACTCTGCGGACCTTCGGGTCATTTGTTGGGCTTTCGGGCCACTCTGCGGACCTTCGGGTCAAATACCAGTACTAGACCTTCGGGTCACTCTGCGGACCTTCGGGTCAATCTGATGGGCGCCAAAATTATGTTGAGTACTTGGTAGGCTTCGGCCACTCTGAGATGCACGTGCGGCGAATTAAAAACTCGCCATCTGATGGGATCGATCCAAGCTTTTATGTTGATTTTCTAGTCTTCTTAATTGATTTCTAGATATTTGTTGTTTCCAATTATCTGCAGGTAATTGGATATTTGTTGATATGAATCTGATTATCGTTTTTGATAATTCGATATTTGTTGTTTCTAATTATCGCTTGTGATAATTAGATATTTGCTTATATGAGTTCTGATTATCGTTTTTGATAATCAGATAATTGTTGTTTCTAATTATCGCTTGTGATAATTAGATATTTGTTGATATGAGTTCTGGTTATCGTTTTTGATAATCAGATATTTGTTGTTTTTAATTATCGCTTTGGATAATTAAATATTTGTTGATTTCGAGTTTAATTATCGCTTGAGATAATTAAATATTTGTTGATTTGAGATTTAATTATCGCTTGAGATAATTAAATATTTGTTGATTTGAGATTTAATTATCGCTTCAGATAATTAAACATTTGTTGATTTGAGATTTAATTATCGCTTGAGATAATTAAACATTTGTTGATTTGAGATTTAATTATCGCTTGAGATAATTAAATATTTGTTGATTTGAGGTCTAATTATCGCTTGAGATAATTGAATATTTGTTGAATTTGAAATTTGATTATCGTTTTTGATAATCGAATATTTGTTGAATTTGAAATTTGATTATCGTTTTTGATAATCGAATATTTGTTGAATTTGAAATTTGATTTTCGTTTTTGATAATCGAATATTTGTCTTCTGATTATCGTTTGAGATAAGTGAATATTTGCGATTTTTGAGATTTGAGCTTCGTCTTTCTCTCTGGCGATTCAGGTGAGTAATTTGATTTACTCACATTCAATTCGTGCTCTGTATGAGATTTCTGCTCTGTTTTTCCCTCTCTTTTAGTTGCTGGAACTGGATTGATTCTTGCTCCTTATAGTCGCTTGATTTTGATTCCTTGATCCCCTCGATGTTGATTCTTTTGATTGAAACAGTCGAACTTTTGATTTTATATCTGATACTTCCATGATTTCAATACTTCCCCGTTGACATTTTCTTTGTTTATGCATTCGACATTGCCATACTCTTATGGATGTCACCTTTTGCCCATTTATTCCTTATAATTGCGTGGACGCAATTTCTTTAAGGAGGGGAGTCTGTAACAACCCGGTTTTTCGCGTCAGTTTATAAATGACGATTAAATCTTTTTTTATTGCTAATGCAGATTCGAATCAAGTTTAAATTCTTTTGAAAATTTGTTAAAGAATTATACGGGCTTTCAATTGAACCCTGGCCCAATAACACCCTCACTTCTATCTTTAGTAAATTAGCCCGTTCCTTTTGTGGAGGGACTGTTTGGTACCCATTCCCCTTTCATTCGTTTCCAACCCTAGAAAAGAAAGTAAACTAACGAAAATGGTGGCGGCTTATCTCGTTCGTCCCTCTTCGACAAATTAGGGCTCGTGAAAATCAAAGGCGTCGATACGTCGAATTAATGGCAGATACTTCGATTTCTTCGATCGTGGCTACTTCATTTGGCGTAAGAAAGGTGAGTAGCCCTCACATCTAATTCAACTCCATACTTCGATTGTTGATTTCATTGGTGTTGGTTTTGAACTATTCATTCTCCTTTGTTATCACTGTCTTGATTTGGGTTTCTGGCAAGACATTGATTTAAATTTCCTGTGGCTATTTATTTGTTTGAAGTTGTCAGTTCGACTGAGGACGTGATTTCTATCTTCTGAGTGTTTTGGTTGGCATCGGCAGTAGAATTTGATTTGCTTCTATGCCTTCTTACTTGAAATCCTTTTTCTATTGGCTTTGATAATTTTGATTCAATACAGTTTTGAATTTTCTTTGAGATGGAATTCGACTTGTTCGAATTCGTTCACTGTGACATCGTGACATTTGCTTAGTGCATTTCTCCCTTGCATGCTTTGTCACTTAAGTTTTGTGCATTTTGTTGTTGTCTGGACACTCGCATTTTGACCTGCAGTGTTCACGTGATCTTGTTCATGCTGTACATTTGCTTGTTGAGTTTGTTAGTTGTGTAACTTGCATTTTATGTTGGGATTTGGTCTGCATCCCTTTGTTTATTGGTAGCTGGTCTCGACTCCAGTCTGGTTCATGTAATTGTTCACTAGCTTATTGTATGGTCTACATTGCATATTGGCATGTATACAGTTGTGAAACTTCGATTGTGTGATGTTGCATTACTAGTTGTTATCATTTTCGTCTTGGCCTTGATGTTCTCTGGTCTGCATATATAAGGGTTGAAGGTGTATATCAGTATATAGGGAAAACATAAACCTTGTTCATCATTTCCAGGTTTTAAAACCTTTTCTAAAACCCAAAATTTGCTTGTTTTCCAGTTGCACTCCTTTGACTTCATTGCATATTTTTGCAGTTGCCATTCCCTTCACTTGTACATGTTCATTTAACTTGTTTATGTTGCTATTGTATCATTTACTGGTTCACTTGATTTCATGGTTCACCACTAAGACTGCTGTTTCACGACTTCGTTATACACTGATGGAAACATAAATATGTATATGCGATGTTTTGAAGCCGCAGTCTTCTCGAACCTGTTTGCAATTGTTGTTCCACATTACTTGCAGTTGTTCTCTCGGCTGCATATTTACTAGTTCATGTGCATGTGTATATTTATGCTTCATTTTACTTCTGAAGTTACTTGAACTCTAGTCTGCGATCTTTGACCCGAGTGTATCTCATTTGCATTTACACTTGTACCATTCACTGTATCACTTCTGCCTAGTCTCTGACCACTTGGATTGTCATCTTGATTTCTGGCATATATATTTTGCTTCATCTAAGTTGAATTTTGAATTGATTTTCCTGTTCTGGTGCATTCCTTATCTGGTTTGCATATTCCCTAAACTGATTTCTTGATGCTTTTGGGTTTTGCCCTCGTATACTTGAACTGTATACATGAGTTCATGGTTGCTATACCCTTCATTTTTTTGTAAATTGCAGTCCATTCAGTCTTGAGGTCTTTGATTCTCAAGTGATTCATGTTGACTTGGGTTTGCATTCTTCCATATTTCAGTTGCAAGTGCATTTAGTTATTTGCACTTGATTTTGTTGGCTTGGTCACTGTGATGTTGCATTGCAGTTTTGCTTTGATATGTTGGTCTTCTTTATTCCAGTAGCATTGGTTCATGTTCATTTGGTATAATTTGAGGTCTGTAGTCTTTATATTGTCACTATAATGTATCTTCAACCTGATGGCACTTGCTTTGATTCGATATAATAGTTGTCACTCCTGTGTTCGACATAGTCTTTGTAGAGTAGTTTGTTTTCCAGTGTAGTCTTGTTGTTGTTGAGTTTCTTCATCCATACTTTGATGGGTATTGTTTCATTTAGTATTGACTTGTATGTGTGTACATATATACATGCATACATGTACAATTGTACTTGTTTCGGCTGTGAAATCATTCGAACTAGTCGGCAGTAGTTTTTTTTGTCGCTACTGTTTATATGTGGTCTTCATGAAATTGTCATTTAGGTTATTGTGGTTATGCTTGCATAATACCACTGTCTCGTGCATTCCTATTGTTTTGGTGCCTTCATTGCCGTCGTATCCTTTCCTTTGACAACTGTTTGTTCACCAATTCGCAATTTGCGTTTGACTGTTCATTGACCTTGAGTTGAACCTATCTTGGGTTTGACCTTGTTTTGATTTGTTAGTTGTGCTTTTGGTTGGTGCACACGAGGTGGCGAGGCAGTGCATGCGTACGCGTGCACTGCAGCCACCCAGATTTGACAGTTTTAAATTGATTTAGTCGATTTGATAAATTGTTTATTTATTTCTGTCGATGATTTAAATCTGCTGATTTTTGCTAAACACTATTAAGTGTTATATTGACCGTTATCCGGTTTCTTTGTTTAAAGAATCGGATAGACGGGAATTATTGTGACTGTCGTCTATTTAAATTATTACTGCCTATATGCACTAATAAACTGGTTTGAATTAGACTGACCTGGGTATTATTTTCTTTTGAATGTAATACTCTGGTCAGACCCGAGTTATTTCAGGTTGTAGATTTTCTTCTTTGAGTTGCTGTTCAGGATTTGAAGACTTTTCACATCTTCTGAAGTTGTCAGTGTCATTTTGTCGTAGTCGCGTCATTGTATAGAACGATATGTATTCATGTATATTAGTCGATAATGTACTTGTATATATAACTTCTAGAGTCGACAGTTGTAGTTGTATCATATGTATCGTGTCAACTATATTGTAACCGACATCGGTTATATATATACGAGATTATTGTTATTCTGTGTTCCGCATTTATATTATCTGTGTTATTGTTATATCTAATGTCCTAAACTATTATGAACTATCGTAGTTTGTTTTATACTGATGATTGGATATGTCGATGGGAGTAAATAAATAATAGATGAAAAATAAAAAGTATATACCACTCCTATCGAGATAACCAATATTAGTGTAAGGCCAATTACGGATGGTCGCTCCTATCCAGCCTTATTCTTCGTAATAATAGACAGTATTTCTTTTAATACTCTTTGTTATTATGAGCATAGAGGTGGGGCGTCACATCTACTCACGTTGAGTCTCAACCTAGCGGAGGTATCTCACTGATTTCCCTCGTATTTAAGAAAACCCACATAACACTAGTAGACGTTGCTAATATCTCCTTTCATTTTTCTCAAATTTTAGGTCACCCCGCAGTTGCTAGCCTCTCGGAAGAAGGCTCCCAGTCAGGTCAACGAGCATCAACAACTGAATCAACAATCGTAACTGTTTCTGGGACATTCTATGTATTCCATTTGGTGATACTCCAGGCTGAGGACGTAAATAATTCATGCTTTAGTAGAGGAGAGAACTATTGACATCCTTGGAGCCCAAGCTGAGGAGGACGTTGTTATACCTGGGACTTTTGATCCTTCTTTACGGCCCAGCACGCAAGAATTGCTCTAGACTCAAGTTTTATTGGCTAAGAAGATTAAGAAGGAGCCAGTTGAATTCATTCCTCTTCCTTTGTCGATAGCTTTACCTGGCAAGACTATCTTTCTCTCGGTTACTCTTCCCATGCCTAGAAGTACTAAAGGTGCACGGTCGGGTCTTCGCATAGCACCCCACCTAAGGGCTGGGGAAGCAAGGATATGAAAGGAAAAAACCAGAAGGGCCCGGCCCACAATCTTATGGGGAAGAGAAAACGAAGAAGCACAAGAAATAATCATCCGTTTTCTTTCCACTTTTTGGTTGTATAACCGTAGAACTTGTTTTGTTTTAGGTCGGTTTTGTATAGGTTCGGTCCCCGCATTTTTCTTTTTGGTTCAGTGTTAATAAAACTTGTATCTTTCTTCAAGCTTTATTTGATGTGAATAATAAAAACATTTTGTTCTATTTAATTCTTGCATGAATTTGCTTAAGTCCTAAGAAATGCACTTTGTCGTCTCGTTCATGTGTTTTCAAACCACTTCTCATCATCACTATTAGACTAAGTCATTAGTCCATTTTGTTGTTTACGAGTCTAGTCCGTCTGACTAGGGAATGTGAATCAATGTTATTGTCATTTCAGTGAGTGAAGAGCGATCATTAGGACATCTATCTTCATGTGCTGGTATATGGCCATGTTCGACTATAGAACTTGGTCGAATTCTAATCACCTGGAAAGGTAGTTTGAACATCCTTTTCGAGGAAGTTTTGAGTGCGATCGCACCTAACTCCGGACGCCAGTTAGAGCGATTCATCTTTAGATAACAACTTAGACATCCTTCTTTAAAACGCCTGTTCTGACCACGCTGAGCTCCAGGGGTTGGATGGAGTTAACCACTTAAGACGGTGGTTTAAACATCCCTATCTAGGATGTTCACTCTTGATTATACCTATCTCTAGGCATTGATCAAGGTTCGTACAAGACCCTGCCTATCTCCGGGCACTGATCTTTTGCCTTGCAGTTCTCTGGACAAGGTGTGGATGCTTTGCCAAACTCTGGGCATGAGCTGTGAGGGGAAACTGTCTCGTTCTACCCTTGAATGTTTATACTCATGTCTCCAAGTTAGGGGTCGAAAGAGTTGGTTGGCATCTATCTCTGGACGATTAGGGTAGTTTACTTCAAGGGTCTGATCATGGACCATAAATGTTCGTTTGGTACCCAATTCTGGATACCTGTATAACTGCATTATGCATATGCGGATTCATTCATGTTTACTATAGTTCACAACTTTATAGTTTGATAGAGATAGAGTCACAAATTCTGGAAGTTATTTCATTTTATATACATAGAAAATGACAAATTTTGCCTAGTTACATCAAACTTGACTAGATATTCACAAAGCTAGTTGGCAAGTAACATAGCATCATAAGTGTTCACTATTCCATGCTCGGGGAAGTGAAACCTGTCTGTGGTTACCAGCTTGAACGTTCCATCTCCAAGCTTGTGCTCAATTCAGTTCCAACCTTCCCAGCTTGCACCCATATTCACTGGCCTTGGGAAGAATTATTTGACAATGAGATAAAAAAATTCAAAGGTTTGGCTCCTAACCTTGGTGTTGTAATATCGAGCGACATTCAGTATGCGATTGCTCTCAGGTCAGCTCACCGTGCTTCTCATCGATTACGTCAAGAGACTCCAGCAGGAGTTCCTCGTATGTTTTGGGTTCTAATGAGTCACTTGATATGACAGTACTTCGAGTTCAACTGGAATCATAGTCTTCGTTCCATAGGCTAAGGCGAACGGAGAGTGACCGGTCGCAGATTTATGGGTTGTTCTATAAACCCAAAGTGCCAATGGTAGTTCGTCGACCCACTTGCCCGTGGCCTTCTCCAGTTGCTTTTTCAGAACAGACTTGATTATCCTGTTCACGGCTTATAACTTTTCATTCACTTGCGGGTGTGCTACCACTGCAAATCATTTCCTAATGCGAAGCCTGCAGTAGAAATCTTTGAACTTGGCACTGTTGAATTGGGTTTCGTTGTTAGAGATGATTGTTTTTGGGACCCCAAAGCAAGATGATATTTTTAACTATAAAGTTGATCACTTTCTTAGTCGTGATTGTGGCTAAATTTTCCGCTGCAGCCCACTTCGTAAAATAATCAACAACAACGATGGCATACTTCACGCCAGCTTTAGATATCGGCAACACACCAATGATATCAATACCCTAAACAACAAACGGCTAGGGACTATCTACGTAATCTCTACTAGCAGAGCTTTAGGAATCTTTGCGAACCTCTGGCACTTGTCACATTATCTGGTGTGGTCAGCTACGTCTCGGTTTACAGTCGGCCAAAAGTACCCATAACAAATAATCTTTTTCGCTAAAGTTTTACCTTCGGTGTGATCACCACAAGCCCCTTCATGCACTTCCCTGAGGACTCGCATGGCTTCATCATTAGCGACACACCGAATCATGGGGGTTGAGAACCCCTTCCTGTACAACATTCCTTCTTGATTAATGTATCTTAAAGCTTAGCGAAGGAGTCATCATCGCTCATTCTTTCTGTTGAGAAGTTGCAAGTAATTCTCGATCAGAGTCATCCACGATTCCTTTTCAGACTCAGCCTCCAAGATCCAATCGACATCCATCCAATCTAGTAAATCATAAATGATATTTTGATGTTTGAAAAAAGATTTCACATTTTTTTGATTCAAATGTTTAAAATAATTTATTAGTTTTCTATCGAATTAAATAATAATTTTTTAAAAATAACAAAAAATATATTTTTATTTCCTAGAAAAGAGCTTATCTATTGTAATTTTTTAGAATTTAAAAATAATTGTATGTAATATATTTGATTTTATATGATTTATTTATTTTATATGATTTATTTATTTTATATATTGATTTAAATAGTAATAAATAATTAGAAAAATTATTTCCTTACCATCAAAAATTATGTTTACTATAAATATATATATATATATGTATATATATATAATTATACGACCAATTTCAACCAAAGGATGATGATGTAACTAAACAATATATTCATAATATTCACACTGAAATATAACTATGTCTATTTTTCAATCGACGTTGAAAAGTATTCATTATTTCATAAATACATAAATAATGTTCGGTATATTTTACGAAAACAATTTTCGTAATTTGATGCAATCAATGAGTAATATATGGCATGCCCCCACTATTTCCACCATTATTGTAATAACGTACTAAATTTGGAGGTCCATCATTCATTTAATATAAATTTTTTATTTCATATACTACAACTAGTTTACAACGAAGAGTCCTTTGATCAAATATTTCGAACTTAAAGAAATAATCTTGTAGAAAACATTTTCTATATGAAAATACATTTCGAAATAGAAATCGTATATCTTATTCCAATGTTAAGCATCCATTATTATTATTACAATTCTCATTTCTGATGGTTCTTTATGAAGTAGAAGTGATTATTCACTCTCTACATCCCAACTGTACCGTAAATTACATCTAATCTTGCACGCTTGTTTTTCTTTCTAAACATTCGAACCATTCAAAAGAATATCCTTACTACAACATCATAACGAAATCTTTACAAAAGCCCACTCGATCATCATTAACATTTAAGGACATTAAATATGTTGCATTTTGCGTAAACTGATCAAAATGAGGTTTCATTGATCGAGTACTCGGATCTATATTGCAGTTTTGGTCTTGTGTTACATTTAACATAATACGATCCTTTTGTAATCAGTCAAATTAAATACTCAATCTCATAGTACTATTTATTGGCTTATTTCAAATGAACTAATTTCATCGAAATATCATACATTATGAACTGTGACTGTTCCCTATATAACACTTATATGCATAGTATATAGATCAAATATCCATAGTCTTGTATACTTTTAGAGTTTGAAACTCATTGAATGCAATATACGGTCTCGACCAAATAAATATGTAAGCAATCAAATTATCAATGTATTAAGTAGTTGTAAAATTAGGTACTTGCATGGGTATAGAAAACATTAACATGCAAGAAGTATTTAATAGTAAGTATATGTGTATATATATATATTATATTTCTATTTATCAATCTTCAATTCGGTTCCTTTGTATGTCTTAATTGACAAACATCTTATCAACCGTATTAAATGCACAAATTTATCGATGTAGACTATTATAACATTATATAGCATATGTTCTTACAGTATTAGAAAGGTTAAATATTATCATTTCAGTTTTCTAATAAGGCTCCCGCTAGTATTTTATGTTTTGCCAAACCCTAAGTTGAAATATAGAACTCTTTTGACTTCACTAGTAGGTGTTAAGACTCATCTGTTGTAACGACTCGTAATTTTATCACTTTTAAATGGAATATTTAATTAACTTTAAGTATTCAAATATAGAATTTTCAAACTTAAATAATCATGTTTTATGTGATAAATAAGAA
Organism: Allium fistulosum; assembly: GCA_030737815.1. Taxonomy (NCBI): domain Eukaryota; kingdom Viridiplantae; phylum Streptophyta; class Magnoliopsida; order Asparagales; family Amaryllidaceae; genus Allium; species Allium fistulosum. The sequence continues at coordinate 539,696,185 of CM060904.1, forward strand.
TGGTGAACTTATTTTTAGAATTGGTTTACAAAAATAAGATATTTTGGAGTTTCATCGTAAAATTAACAAAAGCCGGTTTTTGATAAAATTGGATATACGTTCAATTTTTGTTTTAAATGATAAATAAATCCTTTTAAATTTTTATAAAATGATAATAATTAATTGATAAAAGCTATATATATATATATATTTGTTTTATAAAAATAGACAAATTAGTCGCACTTTGACCAATCGACGTCGTATTTTTACAATTGGATTTTAACATTATTTAATATGGTTTTGTAACTCAATTTATCTTGCTTTAATTATTTAAAGAAGATAACAAATAAATTTTTAATATTTTTTTACATAAACAAATAGTTTGATAAAAAACAGAAAATGTGACGGGAAAATGTTTTATTAAAAATCAACATTTTGTTCAATATAAGTTGTGTAAACATATTCCAACTTGAATAGTAATTATATAAACATATTAACAAAGAAATAAACACATCCCTTATATTAACTATGGATTAATTAAGCTAATTATTTAATTAAGTAAAGAAAATTACTTAAAGAAGATATTTTCACCAAATCCCAACACATATCAAATCAAATCACATCAAAACAAAAGCAAATCAAACCAAATCTCCATCTTAGTCCACTTTTCCAACTAGGTCATTCCTTAAGTATTAAGTAAAGATGACATAAAGTAATGATGTGATGTGAAGATGGTAGGTGTCGAAAAAGTATGTTGCACTTAAAGGTTAATGAAGGATATTTGTTTCATTCGACAAAGCTTAAGGGTTAACTATCCTAAGGCTATAAGTAGTCATGCTTACAACTTCCATTTCTCACACAAATCCATCTCTTCTTCTTCTTCCTTTAAGCTATTTTAATGGCTTCTTTCCTTATGAAAATAATGGTGAAAAAAGTAGAAAAAAATAAAGTAAATATATAGTATTCCACCTCAAAAGCAAGTCCAAACTCCACCTCTTTCTCTTCTAAGTACACGACCACCACTGTCACCACTAAGGCCGAGCTCCACCACCCAAAGAAGGCTAGGCCGAGCCTATTTGGAAGAAAGAAAGGAGTTAGGGAAGCTCTAGAGTGAAAATATTGGAGAGAAGTGTCGTCGGATTTGTTCAAAGAAGATAGGAGGAAGTTTGAAGTACTACGGAAGCTCTGCTGGATTTTTTGTTGCTTGGGATTGAGGGAGTATTTGTGATAGTGAGTACTCACATTTTACTAATTAATCTTCAAATTATTTCAAGTATAATGGTTTGAAAGTTTAAATATATTGGATGATTAAATGTTTGATATTGGATGATAACTTGGTTGATATTATGATTGGTTATATGGTTGTGATATGATTGATGACTTAGTTTGATAAATGATAAGAGAAATGGTTAGTGATTAACCATAGTTAATTAAATGGAAATTTAATCCATAAATAATACGTATATGGAGTTGTTTAGCCTCTTATTTGTTTTAAACATCTAAGAAGAGTTCAAATGATTATTATAATATTAAAAATAATGGAAAATGAGTTTGAAATATGAAAAGTATTTGTTTAAATGAGTTTAAAATGATTGAGAAATGTTTTATAAACATTTAAAAGTATTTCCATGAAGTTGAAAAGAAATTGAAAAACAAGTCAAAATTAAACGCGTCGCGTAACGGTAGTTTACGATTTCGCACCGTAGAATTTAAACAAGTATAGAGAATGGAATATAGCTTGGAATTCTTCGAGAAAAGAATTTTCTAGACTATTATATCCATAGTTTTTAAATGGAGAACGAAAATCAAGATTTCCTCTTAAAAAAATTTAAATAAGTCCAAAACAAGTTTTCAGAAAAATCGCGGTTTTGTAGTTTATAACCCGAATTTGAAATTAATTTAAAATGAATATTTTTAAATGTTTAAAAATATGGAATAAATTTTATAAATATTTTTAAATGTTTTAAAAGAGATTTGAGTTATATATAGCTTTCCAAAATGATAGAGAAGTTGTTTTAACCAAATAAGCCTTTAAAACACTATTTGCGGCACTTTTTAGTAGCTTTTACAAACAATGGTTTTAACTTAATTATTCTTTCCCGAATCTTTTGTGAACCTTTCAAATAAATAATTAAGTAATTTAAAGATGATTAATAGGTTTAAAAATGAGTATGCGGAAACGACTAGTACATTTGTTCCATTTGTGAATGTCATAGAAAATCCGACCAAGAAATGGAACAGATCGAAGGGAAAGCCCGGATGCTCTAAAATAATTAAAAGTTAATTAAGTATGTTAAAAGATTTAGAGTCAATCAAATAACTTGACCATCTTACGGGGGACAGAGAGGTAGTCTCTATGCTTGGGTTTGGAACACTAGTCGCCTGCCCTCCCTAGCTACCCGGACTGGCCCGACGAAGGGAATAGTAAATTTGATTTACTCGGATCAAAATTTCCAAAGTATAAAAGATACAATTTTCCAAATTCAAATAACTTGGATTATATAGAAATAATCATCTTATACTTGGTAATAAATTCTGAGGAGGGAATCTGTACTATCCGTATGAATTTAAAAGGTGATTTCACCGTTATTCGATGGATAATAAAGGTTGGAATGGAAAATTGATATTTAGTAGAATTAGTATAATTTCCCTGATCCTTTTTACTCAATAATGTTTTCCAATATGAGATTTAAATAAATGATTTGGAAATATTTCCCTAAATAAAAGGTGAAATGATTTGGAATTATTCGGAGATTAGAAAGGTTAATAAACCAAATGATTTGATAAATGTGGCTTAATAATTCCATATACTGTTAAGAAGATAAATGGAATAATTTAAAATAATATGTCTCTCTAAGATATTTGTGAATGAATAAAAAAGATGAATCAAATTGAATGATGATTGATAATCACATATGAACTTAACATCTTTTTAATCAACGATTGATAACCACTTCAAACCAATGTATACGTTCGGGAAGAGAAGACATGATGAAGAGGATGATTTTGGAAGACGGGGATCTTCATGATGAAGGGTTGCTTGCCACTAGTCCCTCGAGGTGAAATTTACCATATCATATATTTATGGTGGCAGTAGTGCTCTATTATGAAAATCTTCGATTACAAGGACTAATCGCTAATAATCTTAGGGATAATTACAGATAGAATGTAGTAGGAGGCGTGCATTCAGTTTCATTCAGTCCCAGAATGAACTTGTATGGACGAATGTCTGGCATTGCATTTTTGAAATCATAAACGTTGACTTTTATAAACATACATTTGTTTGGTGGTGGAGAAGACAACTTCTCTTAGCTTAACACCCTTCTCTAAGACATACAAAAGGTTGTATGTTCATGAAAGTCAATAGTAATCGAAAGAATGGCCATGTGGCATTCAAAGTGGAACCTGTTATGATCAAAGCATGGCTTTGTGAAAAAGCATCCTTACGAGCCTCACATCCCAGGAATGATACGGGATACTATGTGGTCCGAAGGACAAATTTCAGGCTATTTTTGGGGAAAGATGTCTCTCTAGGCACTTGTTGCCCTATTGTAAGAATGGAAAGGTATGGAGGCTGACGGAGATCGTGTAAAGCCATTGAGTAATACTCTGTTCCATGGTAGTGTGGCAGTATAGTTCGCAGGCCGACGGAGATCGTATAAAGCCACAGGTGTGAACTAGGATTGTTATACGTGGATTTTCGGGTCTGAATGGTCACTAGTTCCCTATCATGTTGGAAACCAAATTCCAATATGTTGCCTTTACGGTTTAGATTGTAGAACCTACTTTTTTAGCTAGTATGCCATCAAATTTAATCACAGTAACAATTTCGGCTATTTTGATATATTACTTGAAAAGTGTTTTCAAAGGAATCTCATTAAAGATAATATCAAATTATTTTGGTATAAAAGTGTTTGGTTATCATAAGGTAATAACTCATCCGTATTTATGTGTGGGCGTGGTCTTATGAAATACCCTTCCTTTCAAAGGTTTTGATTGACATCAGCATGATCTATACATTAAAATTTTTGAGTATCTCATGTTGGTTTATCAAGCCTGATCTAGGTATATTTAATACTCGGGTCAGATCCGAGTAGTTTCAGATTTAGTTTAAGATGCTTGGAGTTTCCAGAGGAGAGTTGGAGATCTTTATCTACATATGGACGTATTCTATTATCTGCTGCATCTATTGCATTTGTTTTATTTTTCAGCAATTATAAGGATAGAGGGTTTATAACCGTCCAGGCTATATCTAGGTTAGACTCTAATATTGTATTCAAAATTTTCTGCTGTAAAGATTATTGTTGAAATAATATATGTTATTCCATTCGTGTGAAATTCTGTTTTATCTTTATTTTCTTTTTTCCTTAGCAATCGGGCTTTCCGGCACTTGGAGTTGCAGCACGTGAATACCGAGGATGTATTAGTATCGATTTAAGAGGGTCAAAAATTCTGGTAATTACATTTGGTATCAGAGCTTAGGTTGAGTGAACACCTATGCTTTGGTGGGGTAAAACTCATTATAGATAGGGTTAGTAATACCCTAGAATGAGTGACTCATTAGAGATAGGTTTAGTAACACCCTAGAATGAGTTTGAGAGTATTATATATATATGAGCTCGTATTTGTTATTTGATATAAAATTGTTTTGTTGTAATTAATCTGTTGAGTGGTTTATGAATTCTAGTCGGTGCATGAAGAGCTCCATGTAATCGATAAGGATTCCGAAATACATAAACAAGGCGAATTGACACACCATTTTAAAAGGAGTATATTTTATATATACAAAAGTATAAATATTCATGTGATATGGAAAATTTATAAGATGTTATCCCTTTGGAAAGTTCCAAGAATAAGGTCTTGATGGTGGGAATAATCTTCTAAGTATCGATCATATATTGGCTTGGACGAATGGCATCAAACATTTGGTAAATTATTCTTCTTATCACTGTACAATCAAGACAAGTTCAAATCTGAACAAGTATGAATCAAGTAATTTGGATAAGTGAAGAAATTAATGGTGTGAAACTTTTGATAATAACTTAGTATATCATTTAGGTCAGGATGTCTTATTTTATGCCATGTGATGAGTTATGGGCGAATCCAAAGCAAGCACGAAGAGTACGTGCACAAAAAGAGGCAGAAGAGAAATTAAAACTAGGAAAGAAAATAAGTGTAAAAGGCAAGGACATTTTCTACGTGAATGCCAGGTGATGTGGTAAAGAAGGGCATTATGCAGTTCTGTGCAAGGATAGGAAAATAAAGGAAAGGGATAAAAGGAAAGAAAAGAAAAAGAAAAATCTTTTAGGGTTGATATATTCTGTTTCAAGTGTAAAAGGCAAGGATATTTTCTACGTGAATGCCCTAGAACAAAGAAGAAACTGAGAATTAAAACAAAGAGGACAATGGGTTGCTACCGATGCAAGAACCTAAACATGAAGCCAAAGGTTGTCCCAAATGGACTTGCATTTGGTGCTTCGAGGGGAGACATTTAATGAAGGACTATCCAAAGATGAGATTGGGTGACTTAGGTATCAAGGATAAAGTACCATCTACCTCAGAAAGGGCTCAAGGATAGAATGGTAGTATTAGTATCCATATAGTCGTATGATGGTAACCAGTATTTTGTAGGTCTAAAGTATAGGCTAGGGTTAGAAATGGATGTATAAATATGATGTTAATTAATAAATCTCTTTTTGAATTATTCTATCTTTGCATTTCTTCTATCTTCCATTAGATCAATTGATAAAATATTCGGAGATAAAAAGTTTAAAGAGATAACTTTCTAAAAAGTATTTAAACTGAAGTTAAAATTTTATAAAATATTTTCATAAAGATTTCTTGAAAAGTACGTGTTTAATTTTTAAAGATAATGTGAATCGTTGAGTAATGAATTAAATTAATGATCATTAAATGTTATCAAGGTATTTTTAATATTGTTTAAAAGGGAGTATATTTTAATATAAGAAGTTTATTATAATTTTAGAAATAAAAGATAATTTGTCTAAAAAAATGGAAATGGTTTCTTTGGAAAGAAAATAGAATTTTTCATGAATAAATATTTTGAGGAAATAAAAGTGTTTAAACCAAAGATAAAAGCTTTATTAAATGTTTTAGGAAACTATTAAGTACGTATGTTGTACGTAGATCATTTCGTCACACAATTTTGATATAAGACTCGAGTACAGAACTTTAAGATGTTCTCACCGACCCGAAAGAGGATTTATCACTCGATTATTAATGATGAACATTGATGAGGGTTTATGGTTGGGTATTTAAGTTTTCCATCATAGTTGAGAGCTATGTAAGGGAAACGAAGGTTTCCGATCAAAGAGCATGATTAGAGTCCACACTAGAGGAACGGGGGATCAATACTAGTTCGGAAGTAAAGTTGTGGATTCAAATAAAAGATCGAATCAGATATCGTGTATGGATGATATATGTACATCATACAAAATTGAGTTTAAAGATTGTTTTGAGTAAGTATTATCAGGTTTTAGGTTTTGTTTAATTCGAGGATGAAATTCTTTTAAGAGGGAGTATGTAACAACCCGCAATTTATCACTTTTAAATGAAATATTTAATTAATGTTAAATATTCAAAATATAGAATTTTCAAACTTAAATAATCATGTATTATGTGATAAATAGGAATGGTGAACTTATTTTAGAATTGATTTGCAAAAATAAGAGATTTTGGAGTTTCGTCGTAAAATTGACAAAAGCCGGTTTTCGATAATATTGAATATACGTTCAATTTTTGCTTTAAATGATAAATAACTTCTTTTAAATTATTATAAAATGATAATAATTGATTGATAAAAGTTATATATATATATACTTGTTTTATAAGAATAGACAAACTTCATCGCATTTTGACCAATTGACGTCGTATTTTTACAATTAGATTTTAATATTATTTAATATGGTTTTGTAACTAAATTTATCTTGTTTTAATTATTTAAAGATGATAACAAATACATTTTCAAGTTTTGTTCACATAAACAAATAGTTTGATTAAAAATAGAAAATGTGGTCGGAAAAAGTTTTGTCAAAAATCAACGTTTTGTTCAATATAAGTTGTGTAAACATTTTGCAACTTGAATAGTTATTATATAAACACATTAACAAAGAAATAAACACCTCACTTGTATTTACTAATAATTAAGCTGAGTACTTAATTAAGTAAGACACTTGGAGTTTCCAAAGGAGAGCTGGAGATCTTCATCTGCGTATGGATGTATTCTATTATCCGGTGCATCTATAGCATTTGTTTTCATTTTTCAGCATTTGGAAGGACAAAGGGTTTATAACTGTCCAGGCTAAATCTAGGTTAGACTCTGATATTGTATTCAAAAATTTCCACTAGTAAAGATTATAGTTGAAATAATATATGTTATTCCATTCGAGTGAGATTCTATTCTATCTTTATTTTCTTTTTCCCCAATAATTGGGCTTTCGGGTACTTGGTTTTGCGGCACGTGAATACCGAGGATGTATTAGTGTCGATTAATGAAGGTCAAAAATTCCGGTCGTTACATCTGTCTTGGAATTCTGACCTTGAGTCTGCTCAACAAACCATAGCTCCATAGATAATGGATAATTATTAGTTGTATAATGATACAACTTCTAACCCTTTGGTACCTTGTCCTAATTCCTCTTCGACCTTGAGTTTGCTCTACAAATCAAATGGAAATTATTCACTCGTACTTACCATATCGCAACGGCCTAAGTATAATATATGTACCTTGAGTCTACTCAACAAATACATATAGTTATCTTACTTCGTCTATTCAATATATTAATAATACTGCACATCACATCCTCATCTTGAGTCTGCTCAACAACTAAGGAGTATGAAAGTAATTTATTAATATATATATGGTATATGACAGCATTATATTAAAAATTTATAATCTTCAATATATTATATAAAGTGATATTGACTTATGGAGTAATGTATTTCTTATAAAATATCCTCGTGATTCAAGTGCGGGACACATATGAAATCATGGTATACGTACTAGTTGTATGTATTTATCCCTTAAGTCTATTTTAGGCTTCTTATTGTTCCACCTTTTATCATATATTTATATTATATAAGTTTTATTATTATATAACTTTTATATTTCATATTACTTATATAATAGTCTTATGTATAATAATATATTAATTAAATCTTATTTGATTAATTTTAATTAATTAACATAATTAATTTTAGACTATTTTAATATAACATTTATATTAAATATTTATTATATACTATAACCTTTATAGTATAACACATATATCTCATATATATGTATTTTTATTTAATTAATTAACCTTTAATTAATTTTTTAATTAATAAACCTTTAATTAATTTATTTAATTAAACAATTTTAGTTAAATTATATTAATTTCAAAAATTATATTATGTACATATATGTACACTTATGATATATCTTAAACATTTTAAAATATCATAACATATATCAAATATATATAATAGATGTATATAATTTTTTATTAATTAACTTATTTAATTAATTTATTTATTTTATTAATCTTATTAATAAATTTAAAATTTCAAAATTAATTATAATATTTTCAAACATTTGGAAACTTTTATTATATTATAAATTTTATAATACATGTATATCTTACTTTAAATTTAACTTTTAAATTTAAAATATAATATTTTAATTTTTAAACAATTTTGAAAACTAGCCCAATTCAACTTCGGGCCTTTTCTATTAGGGACAACCTTTAGGCTATGAGCTTAATAGTTAACTCTAGCATGACTAATTTAGACCGCATAGGTTATTGGGCTGTGTTACCATTATTGAAACTGGACCAGCCCCTAACAGAAGAGTGGATTTCAAAAGAATTTCCCTTATTGGATCTATATTGGGCTTATGAAGTTAATTTTATTTAGAACATTTCTAAATTTAATTTAAATAAAATCTCTTATTTCATTTAAATTTATAACTAATAGATGGAATTTTATTTAACTTATATTCAATTAAATACAAAGGTATACATATGTATCATATACATATATGTGTGTGCATGTGTAACATAATAATCCATACAAGGTATAACATACCCGTATACAGATGTTGGAATTTGCATCGCAACAGATATGTTAGCCCATCTTATATGTATTGTTTATTGTCCAAATATATGTATGTATATAAAATTGTTATTTAAATAAATACTAAAACAATATAGATATATACTTATACATATATATGAAAAATATATGTATTGCATATGAGTACAATATTAATAATATATATGTGTATTGAATTAGATATTAATTAAATAAATGACTACATAAATATATAAACATATATACATATATATACACAATATATAAAGTTTTTTAAAATAAAATATACACGTATATTTTACCGTAACAAAATTATATATATATATATATATCTGTGTGTGTGTGTATAATTATATTTATAATATCTAAAGTATTTATAAATATATGTATATATATATATATTTATGTATTTATAATTATATCAATTATGAATACAAAATAAAAACAAATATTTTTTTATTATTATTTTTCTTTTTTATTGCATTCCAGATCAAACCATAGCACATGAAATATTTAACTATAATTATATATTACTAAATTACTTATATATACATACACTAATTAGCCTAAAAGCATTAAAATAATTTTAAAATACATTTTACAAATTTTAAACTTTCAGAAATTCAGATATGATAATTTAAGGTTAAGGAAAAATTCCATAATTTTTTAAGTCAAAAATAATTTTTATTAATGATTTATTATCAACCGCACATATAAATGATTTTTAAAAATTTAAACTTTTAAATTTTGGGATTTTTTCTAAGATATAATATTATTATGAAGTAATTTTATTAAATTTAAAATATAATTTTTGAAACATATATAGTTTTGTATGAATTATTCAACTTTTATTTTGATTCAAATAATATTAATTAATAGTAAATAATTATTAAAAAATACCTTGTTCTTACATAAAATTATAATTAGTGTAAATATGCATAAAAAATATAATATCAATTATTAACGTCATATGATGACACAATTAAATATATGTCATTTAATTTATGTTATATAACATATATATATATACATTAATCAATAAAAGAATAATAATTAAAATAAATTTATTCGGCTTTGTATACATCAAGTCAATAAAAAATGGTTTTTTTAATAATAATATATATACATATAACCAATCTAACATGTGACATTGATACTTATAAGAATCTCGCCTAACTAACAATATAATAATGATATACAAGTGGACAATAGAATATTATATAGTAAACATAAGTCATATGGTATAGTAAACACATACCAAAACCGATGCCTTGAAGTAAACCTTGTAATTGTGAATCTTCCTCTTTAGAACTCTTCTCAATTCGGTAGACTGCTAATCCTTGAATCGTAGATCATTGATTATACAATAGTTATTGCTTTGAAATTGATTTGAGATGAATTTGTTGGAGCTCCTATATAGATAAATTCGGCCAGCAATGATAGGAAGCGGTAGCAAAAAAATTCATTTTTGCAGTAGGGTTATGATTCCTTTTATAGTGGAAGGAATACAGAGAAAGGTGGATCATATCTCATACCCATTCTCCCTAAATTTGAGCCAACCATCTAAAATACCCCTAGCCCATTTTTAGCCACCTCTTATATCCCTACCGCTGTGGAAATATCACTATAATATCTTGGGCTGATAGTCTATTTAGGTCCAAATAAATATTACTAATTAAATTTGATTTACTTGCTTATCGATATCACATATCTATCGATATATTTATAACTATTATAAATAAATTTTATAATAGTTCTTCCTCAAATCACATTTAGAATTTTATAATTAATATTTCATACATATTGATTAATTTAACCGATTTATAATAATTATAAACTAATTAAATCGTTTGGTCTAAAGAGAATTCATCATTCTAGTTGAGTGACTCTTCGGGTGTAAATTTGGTCAGCGGTTAACATCGAACTATTCAAATGTTAATGTTCATACATCACTTAGCAGGTGGTGTGACATTTGGGCCAAATTTATCACTACTTAGTTTCGATAAAATCCAATTTCACCTTATTAAGCATTACTCGATTTTGACATTTGTTTGCACCAATTCTCTTCGTCAAAATTATATCACTTTAGACTTATGTAATTCAGTAATGGTCAAAATTTAATATCATATGTATTCAACTCTATAGTCCAAACACAAAATCCTTTGTTCAATAATAACAATTATTATTGACCAAACTGCTCTAGCCAAAGACTTTGACTTTGAGTTGATTTAAGTTGACCATGATACTAACCCTATATAACTGAGGAGACGAATCCTTTATTGAATAGTACTTCAATTTTGGTACTTCCATTCGACCCAACTATAGTCATTCGATGGACGTCTTATTGTGACTTGACTATAATCAAAGCGAAGCTTTCATATTGAAGATCCACGGTATTCTCAAGTCGAGAGAACTGTGTAAATCGGTTATATAAACATTTTATCTCCGACCTTAATTATATTAACCAAGAGAAAACTATCGAGTGAGTTGTTCCATAGTTATCTTATAACTATCAGTACATATCCCTTAGGTGCCCCCAGTAGTCATGAGTAATAATTTGACGATCTGCCTTTCTTACTCCTAAAGACGACATTTAATACATTCTCGGTATTCATGTGCCGATCATTTAGGCATACGAAAGACAAGCCGTTGGGGAAAAAGAAAAGAAAAGACAAGAAGAAAGAAACATAGAATCTCACAATGCATGGAAACCATATATAATAGATCATAACATAGTACATATAGTCATTCCCAAAATGGAACAAAGTAGTTAAAATTTAAACTTCTTGTTTAAATAACTAATAAATTCTTGAAAATATATTTAAAACTTCAAATTTACTTTTAAAGACATAAACACACATTTGAAAATACTTTTCAAAATATCTAGGATACATAACTCCTTTTACTTTATAAAAATCATCGGTTTTAAAACTACATCCATAGCGACTATCGCTATATGGACCATAACTTTTAAAACTTGTTTTGTAAATCAAAATGGCTTTAAACCCCTTCTTTCTATATTTTAAACCACTTTAATAACTTTGCAAAAAGGTCTAAAAACAAAAGTTAATTCGAAAAAGAAAACATTTAAAAATTTCTCAGAGGATGAAGTAGTAAACTATTTAAAAAAAACTCGGATGTCATTAAAAAAAGTTATCAGCATAAACGACTATTGCCAAGCAACAAACATATCCCATCACATCTTGCATAACATATAAATGTGTAAATAAACATTCACAAGGCAAGGAAAAATTGTCCCATGCAAATTATCACATATGCACTTCGAAGTGTGTCATAGCGATCTATTCGCTACGAACACTTCAACTTCATTTCAAGTCCCATGTCTAGTCCTATGTGTCATCCGCTTTCAAGCAGGAACCAAACCAACCCATAGTAATTGCATACAATTATACACTTCAACAATTTGTAAATTTTCAAACTTGATTTTAAGTGAGCTTTACTCACTTAAACACGATCTTTTACCAAAACTACCACAACTTTAAAAAGAACACACGGACCTTTCTTCCTTCTACAGACTTGCTTTTCAAGACCTAGGGGAGGTCAAGTGGGCTTGGTTTAGGGCCAGGAGGGATCGACCATAGTGCTAGATGGTGCGACCTTGGTGAAAAAGTGGGGTTTGGGTTTGATTTTGGCGAATAAGTGATGTTGAGAGGAATAGAAGTGGTTTAGCAACTTGTTTAAGGGTTAAAAGTGGAAAGGAGTGATTTTTAATTCAATTTCTTTTAGAAAACCATAGAAGAAGAAGTGAAGAGAGTGGAAAGAAGAAATTAAGAAATGAAAATAATGAAGTAAAATTGAATGTGAGAAAGTGGAGTTGTTTTTATAGAAAAAGAAAAATGGTAAATTACTAAAATACCCTTAGCTACTACCCTTCACCGTAATGTTGACAACTCACCTCTTCTCTCTTGAAGCACATGCACCCCCTTGTCTTCCATGCATCACTTCACTCCTTTTCTAATGTACTTTGTCTTAGTTTTAGCCTATTTTCTTTTCAAATTAGAAAAGAAAAGTCCACCTTTCTCTTTATTATCTTAAGTATACTATTAAACTTATTTTTATCTAATCATTCCATTAACAAAAGCATTTGTTATTTGTATACATGTGTTCATATATACACTAGTGTACACAACATGTTATGACAACTTTTAGACGATGAAAAGTTGAAAATCCAAAAAGCAATTTTCATTTACATTTTCGATTTTTCTTCGAACTACTTATTTATGTAAACCAAATTTTAAACTAACTTTACTATCATTAGTTATTACTGAAAAGAGGTCCAATTGAGTTATAGAATCCATTATTTAATTATTTAAAAATATATTAAATATCCATATTTAAAGTGATTAAATTGCGGGTCGTTACATTCTTCTCCCTTAAAGAATTTCATCCCGTCATTAACACATAAAAAGATAACTCAAAAGGACACATATCAAATACGATGAAACACATACAAAAGAGATACATGTGAAGCTACTACACCATAGGTGGTGAGTACACTATCTATACTTTAGACGTACCACTAGCCACCCTAATGCTATCCTCAATCTCCTAACTGCAGCCTCTAGAATCTTCGCTCCGTTGAAATTTAACCAATCTCACGACCTTATTCCGCAATTGTTTCACATCTCGATCAACAATGCGAATTGGAAACCTTATTACAGTCAAGTTCGAATTCACTTCCAAATCTTCCCGAACAGTTGGCTCAACAATAAGTGACAGATCATGCACATATTTTCTTAAATGCGATACATGATAACACTTATGTACCCGTAAAAATCTCTCAAGCAACTCAATTCGATAGGCAAGCGGCCCAATCCTCTTAAGAATCTGAAAAGGTCCAACATATCTAGGTGCTAACTTCCCTACCCTTCCAAATAGAATAACTCCTCTTATCAAAGAAATCTTCACAGACATAAAGTCGCCGACTGAGAATTCTAAATCCATATGCCTTCGATCGACATAGCTTTTATGTCTATCCTAAGCTTCTTTCATCTTCCTTTTAATCACGACTACCTTCTCTATGGCTTCCCAAATCATACCAGGTCCAAGTACTAACCGATCTCTGGCTTCCACTGAACACAATGGTGATTTACATGGCCATCCATAAAGAGCTTCATAGGGTGTCATACCAATACTTGCCTGATAATTCTTATTATATGGGAATTCCACCAAGTGAAGCCGATCCTCCCACGAACCTCCAAAATCCAAGATACAAGATCTCCAAAGATCTTCCAAGACTCTGTTTACTCTTTTCGTTTGCTCATCCATTTAAGGATGATATGCTATGCTCAAACTTAGCTTTGTTCCCAAAGCTACTTGTAATGCTTCTCAAAACTGATTGGTAAAAATTGGGTCCCGATCCTTATAATACTACCTGGAACCCCATGCAATTGGACAATCTCCTTCATATAAATATCTGCCAAGCTTGTTGTAGTAATAGTCGGTTTTATCGAAATAAAATGCACGCTCTTGGTTAGTCGGTTGACAATAACCCAAACACCTTCATCACCCTTTCTTGATCTAGGAAAACCGTTTATAAAATTCGTTGATACTTGCTCCCATTTCCAATTTGGAATCTCTAATGGTAGTAATAATCCAGCACTCCTTGATGATCACCCTTGATTTGTTGGAAAATCACACATCTACTAACATAAATTGAAATGTTCCTCTTCATTCCTGTCCACCAAAATAGTCGCTTTATATCCTGGTACATCTTAGTAACTCCAGGGTGGGTACTTAACTTAGATTTATGGCATTCTGGTAAAACTTCAAGCTTAAGACAACCAACATCCGGAACTATAACTTTCCGTTCATCCGCAATATCCCACGGTTGTCTATCTCAAAACTCAAACATCGTCCTTCTTCAACTTCTTAAATAAATTATATAGGATGACTGTCTTCTCTTTGCTTGCTTGCAATCCTTTCAAGTAGAGCCAAAGTAACTTCCAAAAGAGCCAAAACTGCATTTCTACTTAGAGCATCCGCTACCACATTGGCTTTTCCCAGTAAATATAAAATATCTAAGTCATATGCCGTCAGAAATTCCAACCAACATTGAGGCCTCATATTCAAATCCTTCTACGTTAAAAGAAACTTCAAGGACTTGTGATCGGTGAAGAGCTCGAACTTTTCACATAACAAGTAATGCCTCCACATCTTTAATGCAAACACAACGGCTAATAACTCCAAATCGTGTGTTGCATAATTCCACTCATGAGGCTTCGACTGCATACTAGCATAAGCAATATCTTTTCCATGCTGCATCAATACCGCACCCAAACCTATACCATAAGCATCCGTGTACATAGTCAACCCTCCACCTCTATCCGAAATAGTTAGAACTGGAGCGATGGTTAACCTCTTCTCCAACCCAATGAATGTGCATTCACACTTTGAAGTGCAAATAAAATTAGCATCCTACTTTGTCAAATTTGTCAGGTGCGAGGCGATCTTAGAGAAGTCATGGATAAATCTCTTATAATATCCTGCTAAGCCTAAGAAGCTGCGGACCTCTATTGGAGTCTGCGGTGTCTTCTAATCTCGAACAGCCGCTACCTTTAATGGATCAACCGAAATACCATCCTCTAACATAACATGTCCAAGGAGCCTTACTTTCGATTGCTAGAAATGAAACCTAGAAAATTTAGCTCTTAAAACGTGTTTCCTTAATGTTTCAAGCACAATTTCCAAATAGCATTTGTGTTCTTCCTCAGTCTTAGAATAAATAAAAATATCATCTATAAAGACCAAAACAAATTTATTAAGCACATCTCTAAACACTCGATTAATAAGATCCACAAAATAAATGGGTGCGTTGGTTATCCCAAAAGGTATAACCAACCAATTGAAGAAATAATCCGGCCCTCTGAATGTTGTTAGGGGTATACTATCCTCTGCTATCCTTAATTGGTAAAATCCTGTAGTAAGATCCATCTAGGAAAATACTCAAGCACCAAGAAGTTGGTCGAACATGTCATCTATATGGGGTAGGGGATAGTTATTCTGAATTGTTTGTTTGTTTAGCTCACGGTAATTGTTGACGCCAAAAATAGACATCAACACCTAATAGAATCTAATAGAGATTAAATGAATATGAAATTAAAACAGAATAGAAATCATAAATGAGCATGCATATTTTTATAGTAATTCGGCAATCTTGGCCTACATCCACTTTATATTTTATTGATCTTCCACTTGATTATGATTACAAGAGTGTTTGGATCAGCTAGGATCCATTAGTACAAAAGTGAAGAATAAAAATGGTAGAGACTCGGCCGAGAAAGCATGATCCCTTTTCTAACGCCATGCTTGTTGTATATAGGGGAAGACGTGGACGGATTAGAATAAATTTTTAGCAGAAGGTTCGGGAGACCAAAACGAGGCTACACAAAAATTTGCAAGCCCATCAAGCCCATAACAGTCCAATGTGATCGGCCAGAAACAAGATGAATGTGAACCGACCATTCATTGATCAACTCTATGTCTTTGGAGCTTGGGGGGCAAGTGTTACCCGGTATCCTGACCCGGCTGTATTAGACTGATTGCGCAAGATAGATTTGACTGTTATCAAGAAGGATGACCACGGAGCAATGGTTATAAGACCTAGAAGTAAAGTTCAGATGGTTATATGAAGCCGGGATTGAATGGAGTTGGTAGACAATTGATGCAGGATGTTAAAAATATGGAAATCAGCTTGGACAAGCAAGGGATTGGCATAGCTTAGTGGAATCAGAGGGATCGGCATGACATAGTGAAACTCAAGGGATCAACATGACATAGTGAAACTCAAGGGATCGGCATGACATAGTGAAACTTAAGGGATCGGCATGGATGAAGCAATGGAGAGATCGGCATAAATAAGTGTGCATGGATCAACATGATTGGATAAGCAAATGGATTGCCATAGCATGTAAGAGGGATCAGCAGAGTTTGGTAGGTAATAGGGCTCGGCATACTGGAGTCAAATATGAGGGATCGACATGAATCCATTTAGAAAGGTTCGGCAAAAGTAACCTTTAAGTGGGTCTGAACGAAAGATAGACAAAAGCATGAGTTCCACTTGTCCAATTAACATGATATTTGAAGTACCAACATGTCTAAACATGAAGAAGCCACCATTAGGATCACAGCCCTAGAATCAACCAATGAAGGGATCGGGATCGATCCCTATTTATTAGGATTTAGGCCTGCCGACCCCTATGGTGGGCCCATATGGATAAGAACGTCCTATAGCCGAAGTTACAGAGAGATTGGTGGTTGCTTTCACCCATAAATAGTGACCTAGGGGGTCATTCTGAGGATCTTTATGCTACCGGTTACATTAGTCTTTGTTGTAATCAAGTTTTCTCCTAATTTCTTGCTATTTGCTATTGTAATCAAACTATTTGTGAATCAATAAAGAGAATCTTCAAAGTGAACGTAGGCATACAATGCCGAACCACTATAAATCCTTGTGTTCTTGAATATTTCTTTGATTTGCTTGTTAGTTTATCATATTCCTCTGTTTTAATTTTACTTTCTTTAATTATTTCACTACATAAATCTATTCTTGGGTGTTTGTGACCAATTTGGTTGCAAACATTTTGGTGCTTTCACTGAGAACTCGATTCTCATCCTGGTAGGATCCTCTTTGTTGCTACTGGATTTGGCAAATCCCCCAAGAAGATCCATAGCTATCTTCATAAACTTGCTTACACTACTCAGATTTGCAAAAATCTAAACAAGAAGATTGATGGTGAGATATACCAGATCCACTTCTCAAAATGTTGATGGAAATGAGACCGCTAGTATTCAACAAGGAGCCCAAGCAACCAACCTGCAAATTTGAATGCTGATCTGGTTGAAGTTTAGAACCCTGCTGATTCTATAACTCGAGCTGAATTTCATAATCCGGTGAGAGAGTTTATGGAAAGCCGTCGACAACTAAATGAGCATATTCAGACCAATATTAACCTGATGAACCAGATTACCCAACAACAACGTGGGAATGCCAGGAGGGATCCCACTCCCTACTCGGCATCGGAAAGTTCAAGCTCATCGGATGAATACAGAGGCTTAGGCATCGCAGGCTTGAAGGAGATCACGTAGAAACATCGTAGGACCGCTTGGAAATCCAATATGGTCTACCAAGACCGATCGGTGTTGATCCCTCCCTAGGGATCGGTACCGAACCTCCTTCAGAGGAGGGATTCCCCCACTACACTTAAGGAATCGCGTCGGAGTTCTTCTCGGAAGCTTGGATGCTGGAGCTTGATCGAATGCTAACCAGGTACCCTGCCGAAATGACAACGAGATAAATGTTTAAGGTGCGCATCAAGAGGATGGTGAACCAAGAAGGCGTGAAACGACCCATAGACATAGACCATACCGTTCACATAAGGTGGAGCACGACCACCGCTTGGCACCACCCATCCAGGCGTTAGTCTTATCAGGAATGGCCAGACAGTTGGTGAGGGAGAATCAAGGCTTGACTAACGATGACTGGGGAATCTCGAGAAGCCATACCCCATTTACTGACAACATTCTGCATGCCGAATACCCGAGAAGGTTCAACATGCCATTAATGCCTGCCTACGAGGGAAAAACCAACCCCATGCAGCATATTATGAGATACAAATGGTTGATGGATTCCACGAGAGCTAACGACGCAAATAAGTGCAGATGCTTTCGCATAACCATTTGCAGGATAGCAACGATGTGGTTCACGAGACTCCACCGCGGTCAATTTCGAGATTCGATGAGCTGGCAACCAAGTTTGTAGAGCAATTCTGAATGCACGCAGTTCATCCTAAAGACGTGATGTCCCTTTCTAGTGTACTCCAGGCCCTAGGGAAATCGTTGAAAGATTACTTGGAGAGATTTCATACCGCCGCCACGGAAGTCAATAACCCGAATGATCATGCCATACTCAATGGCTGTGACGAGAGGGATTGATCTGGAATCTGAGTTTGGTGACTAGTTGGCTGGAAAATTGCCTGCCACGTTTGAGCACTTCTATTCAAAGGCAACTCGGTTTTTAAGGAAGGAGGAGGCCAAGTCCTCCAGGAAAAAGAAGGTTGCAGGACCGAGTGGAGAAGCTGTACAGAGTAATATTGCAATAAAACAGTCTGATGATAGTTCTGGGAAAGTTCAAATGAATGTTCATAATAAGCCGAATCAACAAAATAAAGATGGAGATAGGAATCAAGAACGAAAGAGGGATTTTGGGAGACTAAAGCCTAGGATTCCAATTTATGAAAATTACACGCCTTTAAACACGTCCCTGGAGAACATTTATCTATCCACTTGTAATACCATGCAGTACATGAAGCTGCAACCAAAGGAGTCGTCAGAGAGACGGAAGCAGACTAGGAAGTATTTTCAAATTCACGAATGTTATGGGCACAATACGAATGAATGTAGGCACCTCCAGGATGTCATAGAAAATTTGATTTGGGAAAAGAAGTTGCAACTATTGTGAAAACTCCACAGGAAGGCGGACATGGGACATCCGACCCCAATCGATGACAAGCTCCACGTAGGGCTGAGGATCCTGCATGGACCGGTGGAAGACTGGTGATTAATACGATAGTTGGGGGACCGCACCCTACGGATAGGAGTTGGCAAGAGATGGAGCATTATGCTAGCATGATAAGGTATGTAGATTTTGAATGCTGTTCGAATATGGAAGATGGAACTCCAGCAAAACAGCAGCGCACCATGGCAGATGATATTGTGTTTAGAAGCAGGGATGCAGACAAAGTAGAGGCTCCAACAATTGACCTGATGGTCATTTCAGTTATAATTGGTCCTGTGTTGGTAAGAAGGATTTTGATTGATTGTGGGAGTTCAGTGAATATAATCTTCAAAAAGGCGTATGATCAAATGAGAATGGAGGTCAAAGACTTGAAACCGTCTAAAGCTCATATTCATGGTTTTAATGGAGTTGCAACTGAGGTTGTAGAATACGTGGAATTACCTGTCGAACTGGGAGATGGTGAATGAAGGAGAGTGCAAATCTTACCATTTATTATTTTGGACGTTGACTCTCCGTACAATGTTTTTCTGGGTCGACCGGCCATGGCCGAATTCCGCGCAGCTCTTACGCCATGGTGTTTAACTCTAAAGTTTCCAACAGATAATGATGTAGGAGTTGTTCATGGCGATCAAGCAACTGGACGTGCCTGTTATGTAACTTAGTTGAGGGAAGCTCAGCGTAAGGAGAAGAGAAAGGGTATGGACAAAGCTGTCTGCATTCAAACCACTAAAGATTGACAACCAGCGCCTGGGCCTTGGTTTGGGCGCCATAGTCGGTTCTATATAGATATAGATCCGAGAGATGATGAAGACAAGCCCGACGAGACCAAGGCTACACCAGCTGAGCCGAAGATTGATATTACGGTCAGCCATAATGACCCATCATGAGTCCTGAAGATTGGGTCACAGCTCAGCCCCCCGAGGATGAAAGAACTTGCTGGATTTCTCCAAGCGAATCTAGATGTATTCGCTTGGACTCACTCAAACATGTGCGGAATTTCGCCTTCCATTGCGAGCCACGCATTGAATATTAATCCGAAATATGTTATGGTGAAGCAAAAAAAGATGAGGCATGGATTTGGAGAGATCTCACTCTTAAAGAGGAGGTGGATAAACTAAAAGTTAACGGGTTTATCCGCTACGCCCTCTATCCTGAATGGGTATCTAATCCCGTACTTGTGAAGAAGGCAAATGGAAATTGGAGAATGTGCTTTGATTATTCAAATCTGAACAAAGCATGTCCAAAAGACAGTTTTCCCTTTCCGAGGATTGATCAGCTAGTTTATTCAACTGCAGGACATGAGTTGTTATCATTTATGGATGCGTATTCGAGATATAACCAAATCCTGATACATATCCCCGATCAGGAGCACACCAGTTTTGTTATAGATGTTGGGTTGTATTGTTACATAGTAATGCCGTTTGGATTGAAGAATGTCGGAGCAACCTATCAGCGCTTGGTTAACTGGATGTTTAGGGATCACATTGGAAAGACAATGGAAGTGTATGTGGATGATATGCTCGTGAAGTCATGACGATCAAGCTACCACATCAAAGACTTGGCAGAAATGTTTGACATCCTCCGATATTACAAGATGAAAATTAGTCCTTTGAAATGTTCGTTCAGTGTTGCATCAGGAATGTTTCTGGGCTTTATTGTCAATGCTCGTGGAATAGAAGCTAATCCAGAGAAGATTCAGGTTATCCGTCATATCCAAGCGCCAAGAACCATTAAACAAGTGTAGAGTCTGAATTGGAAGGTTGCCGCTTTAAGTCGATTTATCTCCTAAGCTACTGACAAATGCATTCCTTTCTTCGACCTAATTAAAAAGGGAAAAGGAAACTTCAAATGGACACAGTATTAAAGAGATGCATTCCAAGCTCTAGTGAATCATTTGGTGAGACCCCATATCTTGTCAAAGCTTGTAGATCATAAGGAGTTGTTCATTTATTTGGCTGTACCAACAAATGCTATAAGTGCCGCCTTGGTTCATGAGGAAAATCGGATCCAAAGGCCGGTGTTTACATCAGTAAACGATTGATAGGAGCAGAAAGGAATTATCCAAAATAGAGAAACTAGAATACTTGTAACGATCCGATTTTTCGCGTTCGAAAATCGACATCCATACTTTGCATCGTACTCGAATGTCGCGGATTCGACCGTTCATGTAACGCCCCACCTCTATGCTCATAATAACAAAGAGTATTAAAGGAAATACTGTCTATTATTACGAAGAATAAGGCTGGATAGGAGCGACCATCCGTAGTTGGCCTTACACTAATATTGGTTATCTCGATAGGAGTGGTATATACTTTTTATTTTTCATTTATTATTTATTTACTCCCATCGACATATCCAATTATCAGTATAAAACAAACTACGATAGTTCGTAATAGTTTAGGACATTAGATATAACAATAACACAGATAATATAAATGCGGAACACAGATTAACAAAAATCTCATATATATATAACCGATGTCAGTTACAATATAGTTGACACGATACATATGATACAACTACAACTGCCGACTCTAGAAGTTATATATACAAGTACATTATCGACTAATATACATGAATACATATCGTTCTATACAATGACACAACTACTACAAAATGACACTGACAACTTCAGAAGATGTGAAAAGTCTTCATATCCTGAACAGCAACTCAAAGAAGGAAATCTACAACCTGAAATAACTCGGGTCTGACCCGAGTATTACATTCAAAAGAAGATAATACACGGGTCAGTCTAATTCAAACTCAGTTATTAGTGCATAGAAGCAATAATAGTCAAATATTAAATAGACGACAGTCATAGAAATCTCGTATATCCGACTCCTCAATAAAAGAATCGGATAACCACAGATACAACACTAAACAGTGTTAAACAACAAATCAGCAATCCAAATCAATTCAAACAATTGAAATGTCAAATTCTGAATTGGCTGCAGTGCACGCACGCGTGCACTGCCTCGCCAATACAGTGATGAAATACACAAAAGCTCAATGAAAGTTCATAAACGAGTACAAGGTCAAACCTAAAATCAGGTTCAACACAAGTGAGATTCAATTAAAATCACAACGCAAACACACGGTCAAATCCGAGCATTAAGCTGGATTCAACTCAATGTACAAATTTAATGGAAATGGTCAAGACATAAAAATCAAGCCTCGACCCAAGTTCTACTCAATCAACAGAAAACAGGGACTGCAACAGCTCGGATCACAATAAAAATTCAATATCCGGTCTAGTTCAAGCATGGATAGGAATTCAACATAGCAAGGTGCAGACTTCAAGATGGCATCACGTGAATACCAGGCAAGAATGCAATAAAATTACAGTCACTAGAAGATCAATCAGCAAGCACCCAGGCTGCACACTCTAGTGCCAGTCGAAGTGAAAGGCCACTAAGACAAGCAGTAGACAGGAGAGACAACACATGGATGCGACAGTGAACTAGGCAGTGCAAATTCAATTTCGAGAACAAGGCAGTAGTATAGCACAATTGAACTACAAAAGCATAGGGACAACATGTATTCAGGTACATGAAGACGTAGTGAAACCAATATGGCAACACCACTACTGGAATGAAGGCTCCAAAAACAACTGTCTATAAGAATTAGTTCAAATGGAATACAACTGCAACCATGATCAAGTGAACACAGATATCTAACAGTGTCAAGTAAAGATCAAAGTCAGATTCAAGTGACGAACAATAACAAGAGCATGTCAAGGTTAGGTTAGAATGTAACTCAAATGAACAAGTGACAGTGCAACCAAAATGGAAACAGTGAATGGTACAAGTACAAAGTTCAAATGCCCAAGTAAAGTTATCTGCTTCAAGAAGATACAGTTCATACATGTATGCAACAGAAAGGTAGAAGATCGCAAAAACAAATGGCCACAAACAAAAATAACTCAAGCTCAGTGCACTTGAGAGCCAATAAAACAAACTCCAAAAATAATAAAATAATAATTGAAACAGCAGCAGCCTCGACATCAAATTGTCAAGACAACCAAAGTTTACTCGAAGTAATTAAAAACAAAGAACTAGGGATAAAAACAGTGAGACAGTAGCACTACAACAATTTACAAGAGAGATGTAATCTCAAGTGTGGATTCCACGATATATGCATACACCCACAATGGTATGTATGCACATATATGAAGTCACCACTGTCAAGCAATTCTTTCAATTTAAAGTTTTGTCAAAGCCAAAATCAGATGGTCAGAGACGAGATAAGTGATCAACGTTAACCAAGTCGAGTTCAATGTAGCTACAACCAAGTGGAGTTCAGCTTACAAACCAACCAAAAACAGATGGCCAGACCAGCTAAGAAAGTAAACTGCATACCGAAGTCGATTTCTCAAGTAGTTTGACAAAGAACAGGATTCACAGTATAGCCGAAATCATGGGACAAGTCAGTGAAGTGGTAAAAAGGTTCTCACAAAAATCAATTACCAGATGGTGACAACATAGGACAGTGAAGAATCAAAGTCGAAGCCGAGAATTTTAAAAACCAAGTCCAGGCCGAAGTCAATGTGGAACAAGTCAAATTCAAATCAAAGTAGTATTATCGAGTAAGAGATTCAAAGCCGTGGAAAACAAGCCAAAATATACGAGAATACGCGCATAAGAATTAGTCGCAATAATCTCAAGCATCAAAACAACATCATAATCGAAGTTAACAACCAATTGATACCAATAAAGTCTAATATCAGTTTCGAACAAAACAAAGGAAGTTGCAAAGCATTTAACAGTTGAAACAAGTTCGACCGTATTCAACATAAAATCCACGAAAACCAAACAGTGCCATAAAACCCAACTAATCAAGGAGTCGAGTCAAGTCTCAGTTCAAAACCGCCTGAATAAAAAATCAGAGAAACCAACGACATCCCAATGAAATCAAATGACTGAAGTAATGCACTGAAGTTAGAATTAGGATGTGAGTGAAACCACTCACCTTTGCGTGGCGCGAATTGGAACAATGTGTTCGAATGGATGGAGAGTCGAAGCCGTGGCCCTCAAGAGACGAACGATCGTCGAAGCAAAGGAACGAGAGTCATCTTCTCGATCGAACAACCAAGACGGCATCTTCGATTTTTGAAAACCCTAATTTGAAAAAGGGGATAAACAAGAGGGCCGCCATTTTTTTCGTTTATTTGCTTTAGAGACGCGATCGAGAAATGAATAAGTGAGGAAACCAGGTCGAACGGAATAAAGAGGGGAATGGCATCAACCTAGATAGGCAACACAAACCAAAACAAACGTGGGCTACAAAAATTTTTAAAACCCACATAATCGCTTAACCGATTTTTCAAAGAATCTCAACCCGATCAAAAGCTCCAAATAACCATTAGTAATCACCATTAATAGTTTAATGATGATTAATAAATTTTCACTAAACCCTGGGTCATTACAGACTCCCCTTCTTATAAAAATTGCGTCCCCGCAATTTTCATAATTTAAAGTCGTCCATAACAATTATTTTTCTACCCTAAACTAGTTACGCAAGCAAATGAGAATCGAGAACACAAATACCAAAGAAATCTTTTAATTTCAAAAAAAAAGATTCACAATTTATCAACAAAATCTAACTATCAGATAGATAATCAGAAAACAACAAAGCTGAATAAATGTACTCATAAGTAATATTCAATTATCAATTAGAAAATTAGAATTAAGAAATCACAAAACAGTAATATCTAATTATCGATACGATAATTAGAAAACAGCAAATCTAATCATCAACAAAGATAATTAGAAAACACAAATCGCAAATATCTGGTTATTCAACAAACAACTAGAAAATACGAACTTCATAGTCAACAAATTCAAAATATTAATAGAGATAGAGATAGATAGAAAACAACGATTCAAATAAAATCAGCAAACCTCAATTATCTAATTATCTCAACGATAATCAGAAGACAAATCAGCACATATCTAATTACCACAACCGGTAATTTAAAATTTCAAATCAACAAATATTCAATTATCAAGAATGATAATCAAATTTCAAATTCAACAAATATTCGATTATCTCAAGCGATAATCAAATTTCCAAATTCAACAAATATTTAATTATCTCAAGCAATAATTAAACCTCAAATCAACAAATGTTTAATTATCAAACAGCGATAATTAAATCTCAAATCAACAAATGTTTAATTATCAAACAGCGATAATTAAACCTCAAATCAACAAATATTTAATTATCAAACAGCGATAATTAAATCTCATATCAACAAATATTTAATTATCTAAAGTGATAATTAAATCTCAAATCAACAATTATTTAATTATCTCAAGCAATAATTAAACCTCAAATCAACAAATGTTTAATTATCAAACAGCGATAATTAAATCTCAAATCAACAAATGTTTAATTATCTAAAGTGATAATTAAATCTCAAATCAACAATTATTTAATTATCTCAAGCGATAATTAAAAGCAACAAATATCCGATTATCAAAAATGATAATCAGAACTCATATCAACAAATATCTAATTATCACAAGCGATAATTAGAAACAACAAATATCTGATTATCAAAAACGATAATCAGAACTCATATCAACAAATATCTAATTATCACAAGCGATAATTAGAAACAACAAATATCTGATTATCAAAAACGATAATCAGAACTCATATCAACAAATATCTAATTATCACAAGCGATAATTAGAAACAACAAATATCTGATTATCAAAAACGATAATCAGAACTCATATCAACAAATATCTAATTATCACAAGCGATAATTAGAAACAACAAATATCTGATTATCAAAAACGATAACCAGAACTCATATCAACAAATATCTAATTATCACAAGCGATAATTAGAAACAACAAATATCTGATTATCAAAAACGATAATCAGAACTCATATCAACAAATATCTAATTATCACAAGCGATAATTAGAAACAACAAATATCTGTTTATCAAAAACGATAATCAGAACTCATATCAACAAATATCCAATTACCTGCAGATAATTGGAAGCAACAAATATCTAGAAATCAATTAAGAAGACTAGAAAATCAACGTAAAAGCTTGGATCGATCCCATCAGATGGCGAGTTTTTAATTCGCCGCACGTGCAACAACATATGGCCGAAGCCTACCAAGTACTCAACATAATTTTGACGCCCAACAAATGACCCGAAGGTCCAACATATGACCCGAAGGTCTAGTACTGGTATTTGACCCGAAGGTCCAACATATGACCCGAAGGTCCAACATAGTGGCTCGAAAGCACACGAAAATATCAAATATTTCAATTAATGAGTCCGGAATTAACCAAAATAGTAAACGCACATGTCCCATAACCACGAGTTTTACTAAATTGTTTAATTCTCTTCATCGTTTCCTTGAAAGTGTAGAATCATCAAAACAACAGATATTCAATTAACGAGTCCGGAATTAACCGAAATAGTAAAAGTGTGGTTCCATACTCCGCACTTTTGCTAAATCGTTTAAATCACTTCATCGTTTCCTTGAAAGTGCAAAATTGTGTATTTTGTAAAAATACACTTTACATTCTCAAACGGACAAGTCCGGAATTAAGCGAATCAATAAAAGAAAGGGGTCATAGTCCTCGATTTTGCTGAAACGTTTAAATCGCTTCCTCATTCTTTTGAAAGCGCAAACTGTTAAAATTCCTGAAAGCAATTTTTATTTATTTTGCAAAAATAACAATTCACATTCTCAACTGGACAAGTCCGGAGTTAAGCGAAACAGTAAAAGAAAGGGGTCATAATCCTCGATTTTGCTGAATCGTTTAAGTCGTTTTCTCATCCTTTTGAAAACGCAAACCGTTAAAAATTTATAAAACAATTTTCATTTTTAAAACGAGTTTCCAATCACGTGATTAAAGCAGCAATATTAGAAACAATTTCGATAAGGAAATTGTACTTCTCAAAATACCGTAAAAACGGTCACAAATCAGTATTGCGGAATAACCGCTTGAAAATCCACTTTTAAAACTTGACGGTTACTGAAGCCAAAGCGACAGAAATTTTAAAACGTCAAAATCACATCAAAACAATTTACATCAAAATGTAATATCAGTGAATTTTCATTCATCAAAATGCCACAAAACACCGTACTTCAAAATATAGCATTGGTGTAAAATCCCGTTATAAAAATAACGGCAACAAAATACGTTTCATAACCAAGCATCGGTTCAACGTAAAATAAATGCAGTAACGTGCAATTCATATTTGCACGCACATTACAATATAAACAAAGAAATCATTCAAATGTATCTTCAATGAAGATAATTCAAACAGCAAAAATCTAATCAATATATGATTAATAAAAAGAAAGTCAGCGGAAATTTCAACAAAAATCACATAACTGTAATTTCTTCGAATCCTCAATTCGGATTCGAAATTCTCAAAGAAACAAAATAATCACAGCTATGTAAACAACAAATGAAATCCATATCAATTTCGTATTTTGATTTTTAAATCAAAAAGATTGTCAGTTGTACTCAGCGAAGACAGTTTCACTGTTTCCGCTGCGCACTCTGATAAACAGAACACAATTCAATCAAATCAACAAAACACAGTTTCACTTTTATTTTTAAATAAAGGTATTTAAACATTTCATCAAAATTTCAAAACTTTAGTTTTGACTCAAATTACAGATAAAACATCGACCAATAGTTGTAACATATGTTCCATCCAAGTTATGTTTTATATTATGTCCATAAACCCCAAGCTCTGATACCAACTATAACGCCCCACCTCTATGCTCATAATAACAAAGAGTATTAAAGGAAATACTGTCTATTATTACGAAGAATAAGGCTGGATAGGAGCGACCATCCGTAGTTGGCCTTACACTAATATTGGTTATCTCGATAGGAGTGGTATATACTTTTTATTTTTCATTTATTATTTATTTACTCCCATCGACATATCCAATTATCAGTATAAAACAAACTACGATAGTTCGTAATAGTTTAGGACATTAGATATAACAATAACACAGATAATATAAATGCGGAACACAGATTAACAAAAATCTCATATATATATAACCGATGTCAGTTACAATATAGTTGACACGATACATATGATACAACTACAACTGCCGACTCTAGAAGTTATATATACAAGTACATTATCGACTAATATACATGAATACATATCGTTCTATACAATGACACAACTACTACAAAATGACAATGACAACTTCAGAAGATGTGAAAAGTCTTCATATCCTGAACAGCAACTCAAAGAAGGAAATCTACAACCTGAAATAACTCGGGTCTGACCCGAGTATTACATTCAAAAGAAGATAATACACGGGTCAGTCTAATTCAAACTCAGTTATTAGTGCATAGAAGCAATAATAGTCAAATATCAAATAGACGACAGTCACAGAAATCTCGTATATCCGACTCCTCAATAAAAGAATCGGATAACCGCAGATACAACACTAAACAGTGTTAAACAACAAATCAGCAATCCAAATCAATTCAAACAATTGAAATGTCAAATTCTGAATTGGCTGCAGTGCACGCACGCGTGCACTGCCTCGCCAATACAGTGATGAAATACACAAAAGCTCAATGAAAGTTCATAAACGAGTACAAGGTCAAACCTAAAATCAGGTTCAACACAAGTGAGATTCAATTAAAATCACAACGCAAACACACGGTCAAATCCGAGCATTAAGCTGGATTCAACTCAATGTACAAATTTAACGGAAATGGTCAAGACATAAAAATCAAGCCTCGACCCAAGTTCTACTCAATCGACAGAAAACAGGGACTGCAACAGCTCGGATCACAATAAAAATTCAATATCCGGTCTAGTTCAAGCATGGATAGGAATTCAACATAGCAAGGTGCAGACTTCAAGATGGCATCACGTGAATACCAGGCAAGAATGCAATAAAATTACAGTCACTAGAAGATCAATCAGCAAGCACCCAGGCTGCACACTCTAGTGCCAGCCGAAGTGAAAGGCCACTAAGACAAGCAGTAGACAGGAGAGACAACACATGGATGCGACAGTGAACTAGGCAGTGCAAATTCAATTTCGAGAACAAGGCAGTAGTATAGCACAATTGAACTACAAAAGCATAGGGACAACATGTATTCAGGTACATGAAGACGCAGTGAAACCAATATGGCAACACCACTACTGGAATGAAGGCTCCAAAAACAACTGTCTACAAGAATTAGTTCAAATGGAATACAACTGCAACCATGATCAAGTGAACACAGATATCTAACAGTGTCAAGTAAAGATCAAAGTCAGATTCAAGTGACGAACAATAACAAGAGCATGTCAAGGTTAGGTTAGAATGTAACTCAAATGAACAAGTGACAGTGCAACCAAAATGGAAACAGTGAATGGTACAAGTACAAAGTTCAAATGCCCAAGTAAAGTTATCTGCTTCAAGAAGATACAGTTCATACATGTATGCAACAGAAAGGTAGAAGATTGCAAAAACAAATGGCCACAAACAAAAATAACTCAAGCTCAGTGCACCTGAGAGCCAATAAAACAAACTCCAAAAAAAAAAAATTTGAAACAGCAGCAGCCTCGACATCAAATTGTCAAGACAACCAAAGTTTACTCGAAGTAATTAAAAACAAAGAACTAGGGATAAAAACAGTGAGACAGTAGCACTACAACAATTTACAAGAGAGATGTAATCTCAAGTGTGGATTCCACGATATATGCATACACCCACAATGGTATGTATGCACATATATGAAGTCACCACTGTCAAGCAATTCTTTCAATTTAAAGTTTTGTCAAAGCCAAAATCAGATGGTCAGAGACGAGATAAGTGATCAACGTTAACCAAGTCGAGTTCAATGTAGCTACAACCAAGTGGAGTTCAGCTTATAAACCAACCAAAAACAGATGGCTAGACCAGCTAAGAAAGTAAACTGCATACCGAAGTCGATTTCTCAAGTAGTTTGACAAAGAACAGGATTCACAGTATAGCCGAAATCATGGGACAAGTCAGTGAAGTGGTAAAAAGGTTCTCACAAAAATCAATTACCAGATGGTTACAACATAGGACAGTGAAGAATCAAAGTTGAAGCCGAGAATTTTAAAAACCAAGTCCAGGCCGAAGTCAATGTGGAACAAGTCAAATTCAAATCAAAGCAGTATTATCGAGTAAGAGATTCAAAGCCGTGGAAAACAAGCCAAAATATACGAGAATACGCGCATAAGAATTAGTCGCAATAATCTCAAGCATCAAAACAACATCATAATCGAAGTTAACAACCAATTGATACCAATAAAGTCTAATATCAGTTTCGAACAAAACAAAGGAAGTTGCAAAGCATTTAACAGTTGAAACAAGTTCGACCGTATTCAACATAAAATCCACGAAAACCAAACAGTGCCATAAAACCCAACTAATCAAGGAGTCGAGTCAAGTCTCAGTTCAAAACCGCCTGAATAAAAAATCAGAGAAACCAACGACATCCCAATGAAATCAAATGACCGAAGTAATGCACTGAAGTTAGAATTAGGATGTGAGTGAAACCACTCACCTTTGCGTGGCGCGAATTGGAACAATGTGTTCGAATGGATGGAGAGTCGAAGCCGTGGCCCTCAAGAGACGAACGATCGTCGAAGCAAAGGAACGAGAGTCATCTTCTCGATCGAACAACCAAGACGGCATCTTCGATTTCTGAAAACCCTAATTTGAAAAAGGGGATAAACAAGAGGGCCGCTATTTTTTTCGTTTATTTGCTTTAGAGACGCGATCGAGAAATGAATAAGTGAGGAAACCAGGTCAAACGGAATAAAGAGGGGAATGGCATCAACCTAGATAGGCAACACAAACCAAAACAAACGTGGGCTACAAAAATTTTTAAAACCCACATAATCGCTTAACCGATTTTTCAAAGAATCTCAACCCAATCAAAAGCTCCAAATAACCATTAGTAATCACCATTAATAGTTTAATGACGATTAATAAATTTTCACTAAACCCCGGGTCATTACAGTTCAAATCCGAGTCGCCGGAGCTTATAACACGGTTAAGTAAATAACAACACAGCGGAAGAAAAAGAATATATCAATATATATAACATTGATACAGTGACAGATAAAAAATCTGATAAAATATGATACAACAGATATCAATATACATCAGAGATATGATAC
Source organism: Allium fistulosum (assembly GCA_030737815.1). NCBI lineage: Eukaryota > Viridiplantae > Streptophyta > Magnoliopsida > Asparagales > Amaryllidaceae > Allium > Allium fistulosum. The sequence continues at coordinate 539,727,961 of CM060904.1, forward strand.
AAGAAATAGCAGCGGAAATAAAATGGATAACACCAGCAGTGGATAGAATATCTCCAATAGAATGCTCCAATCCATAGCTAGCGGTAAGCAAGGTCAGTCGTCCAAAGACTGACTAGCTCCAAATAATCTACTCAACCTGAATATCTGAAAACCCCAACTCTAGACTGCTCGTGTAGAAATTTATGAGCACCCAGAGTTTAGGAAAGGAACAATAAACTCCGAGTCAGTCGTGGGACTAGTGTGAGCAACAAAAACAGTTTATCTTTAAAACAAACACAACAGAACTTTAAACATTGAAAACCACAATGCTTTTGGAAAATGAAACTACCATAAGGCCTCCCACACACACACACAATGCAAAAGCAGAATCGGAGGAGATTTCTCCTTATGATAGTCAAAGATGCTTACTACGTAAAACAAATCATTGGATATTATTACTAGTGCATAGTGCAGAAAACATTTCGAAAGTATAATATTAATCTTAGCCAACATAGACATTCCGAACTATGCCTACTATAGCTACCATCTAAACATTGGGGCGCCACCATAAGTAAATGGCAGGTTCTACAACTAAAACCGTACAGGTTCCGTATTGGGAAATGGATTTCCAACAAATGGTCAGGCTAATGAACTTCCTTTCCTACTGCCGAATGGGATCGCCTCTGGCTGGACGTCCCGAGAGACAAACCGCTCTCTACCAACACAAGGCCGGGTTACCCCTGTAACTAGGTAACTCACGACTATGCCATCCCCCGGTCCTTTGGGACCTTTATCCGAGGCCTCGGTAACCAACATCACACATAATAAATAACGTGTGTCCACATGAGTAAGTATCTGGGCTCCATACCATGATACCACCCTTTTCCAGAAGGAAATGACATACCCTAAAGGGCGCGACCCTCATAACCTTGCCGCATATTCCTGTTTCGACCATTTCCGGGTTGTGAGGTCTGACGAAGTCTCATCCACAAAGCTACACTTTGTCACAAAGCCATGCTTTGGGTCAACAGATGATCAAAGTAATGATCACAAAGATAAATGATCAAACAAATGATCATATCACAAATGATCAAACAATGATCATCACACAGCAACACTCAGCATGTCACATTACCAAATTGGGAGTATATTGCTGATAACCTTCAACTACATAACCTCTGAGCTCGTACGTCTCAGAGAAGGGTGTTAAGCTAAGAGAATAAATTCTCCACCACCAACAGAAATGTATTTGAAAGAAATCGGCTTTATATCTCAAAGTGTAATGTCAGATATGTAACCATACAAGTCTGTTCCGGGTTCGAACAACCGAAGGCACTTCAAAAGAAGCCCTTGCAAATCCGGGTATTCACAATCCCGATCGGATTTCCCATCACTTATGGAATCTCTATACTAGGAGCTACCCAGTGCAGAGACAATCGATAAGTTATCCTATCGTTTTCGCAAACACCCGGTCTTCAACACCGGTCTTCAAATGCTATCCATATACGACGTATCACTTATTCAGAATGAGATATATGACACAAAGGTCCTCTCCCGGCTAAACCGAATAGTGAGCGCGATATTTAAAAACATATGGATAATGGGATTTCAATTAAGTCACAACTTAAACCCAAACTTTCTTTTCAAATGGTTTAACAAATTACCATTTTCAAATCTTTAAACAAAAAGATTCATTTTAACAACCTTCAACGGTTTAAACAATTTCCACATTTTTAATCTTTTAAACAAAAGATTCATTCACAGATTTTCCAACTTAATTCCCATCTCAGTTGGCCTAACTAGTTAAATCTTTAAAACAAAGATTTAACTTATAGCTTTCAAACAATTCCATTTCAAATGGTTTAAACAAATCATCATTTTAAATCTATTAAAAATAAACAAATTTAATTCATAACTTTCTAAAAGAATTCATTCATAACTTAGAAAACCATTTTTCAATTCAAACATGAAATTCCTTTAATTAAGCTGGAATTTCATTTCTTATCTGAAAGTTTTATTCCTTTGAAAACAACAGTTTTCATTTTGGAAATCTGATTCATTTATACGAGTTAAGGTTCTTGGGTTAAATTCAAATTCTCAAACCAATATTTTAAAAGTAGTTTAAATTCATATAAAACACATTTATAATATCTTTAATCAAAATTCCAATCATTGAATTCAATTCCAAATATTGAATTCAAATTTAATTCAAATTATTTAAATTTCAAAACTTAATCAAGTTATTCAAATAAATTTCATCTTTGAAATTCCATTTCAAAAGCTTTTCACTTTAAACCCAATCCATTTCCAAAACATTTGGTTTACAATATTCAACTTTTAAACTGTTTCAAAATCTGTGACTTAATCGATTTCCTCGTGAAATCCATATTTGTGTGTGTAACAGTGTGGTCTAGGGATTTTACACAGTAGTGCAACATCATTCAATCATCACAGATCAGAATACAGAAATATAGTTGACAAGCGGTATAAACTATAACGCTTATCTTTCCTATACAGATCACAGATATATATCTATCACAGATAATAAATTACATCATAGATAATTAATTACATTTATCCCAGATAAGTAACTACAGATCATAACACAAATCAGGATGTATCACAACGCATCACATATCAGGGAATATCAAACAGTCCAATTATTCAGTCAAGTCCAACATTCACAAGTAGGATCACTTATTAATTTATACCAGATTAATTACTTATGAATAACTACAAATCTTGGTTAATTAATCACTAATTAATAATAAACCATTTTAATTAATTGACCTTTAATCATTTATTGACTAACCTTTAATTAATTAATTATCCACAAATTAATTACCTTAATTAATAAATCATATTAATTAATTAACCTTTAAACCAATTACATAATTAATTAATCCCTTAATTGCTTTCATTAAGTAATTAACCATTTACAATTGATTATCTTAATTAATAAATCTAATTAATTATCAAAATAAATCACATTAGTTTAATTACTTAATAATTTCTAGTTAATTATCTTCATTTACTAATAACATTGCTTTCTTGAGAAATTATCTTAGATTAATTCATTATTAATCATTTCTAATTATAAATTAATCAAAATTATTTATTTATAAAATAAATAAATCATTCTTTAATTACCTTATTAATTTAAATCATTTTATTACCTTAATTATCTCTAAGATAATTAATTTATTTATTAATGATTTCATTAACTTTTAAGTGTATTTTAAACATTACACCTTTGAATTTAAATTTAAATTACATTTTGAATTTAAGATTCAAAATGATCATTCTTTTAAACATTGATCCAATTTAAAGTTCAATCAAAAATCCTTAAAAATAAATGTAAATAACATCTATTACTTATATAAGAAAAAGCTTTTAAACTAACTACTTAATTTAAAACATTCAGATTTAAAAACTGATTTGAATCACAGATTTGAATTCAAGATAACTTGAATCCATATTTAACATTTGATTTAAACTTGATTTACTTGCTTTTAAAACTTGGTTTTAAATTCTTGATTTAAAAATCAAAATTCATTTTTAAACCTTAAGATTCAAAAGTTCCATTTAAATCTATACTTAAGACTTTTAATTTAAAACACAGTTTAAATTCTGTTTTTTTTTTGAATTTTGAACTAAGTTTAAAAACCTGGAACAGTCAGGTTTACTAATGCCTGAACAACATCTGACTCGAGTCAACCTGATTTACTTCGAGTCCTTCCACTCTTTGCTTCGAGTCATCCCCTCGAATAACTCGCGTATTCCCCGAGTATAAAATTCCTCTGTACTCAAAAAGTTCACCAGATTTCAACAGTGCACCGTGCACGTGTACATCCTAGATCATCATCTCTGGCCGACACTTCATCGACGAGCAAGTCGAAGGTCATCCCCAGCTCCGACCCCAACCACCAGTCCCCCTCCAGTTCATCTCGAACTCGAATTCGAGTAAAAACAAAACCTGGAACACTCGCAACCCTCAACTTCCCAACCTGTCAACGCCACTTGCTCGATGCTCCGACCACCAGAGGCCACCAAACTCCGGCCGTAGCCTCTTCCACCTTCCCTCTATCAAACCCCAGAAGCACGTGACACTCGATCCATCATCGACGATGCGCGAGTGGAAAACATCAGCCACCCCAAAATTAGGTCACCAGAATTCGAACGCCTCCTGCCGCCACCATGGTCATCGTCCGACCATCACTGCATTTTTCTCGAATTCAATGATCACCCAAGCACCTCTGGAAGCAACCCCATCACCCCCGATCAACTAGTTCACCCGAAAATGATGAAAACACACATTCCGTTCATCCCAGAAAATCTCACCATTCACTTAATTAAAAATTGATATTTCTTCACCTAAATTCAACATTTACTATTACAATTCTAATCATGGATTCAATTCATGAATTTAAGACATTTGGTTTTTTCCCAATTTCAAAGGTTCACTGTCTTTTTATAAATTTTGAGATAATTACTTAATACATATTCCTGAATCTATTGTTAAAATTTATATTACACTACCATCATCACTTTTTATTTAAAGATCAAGACCTAAATTTGAGTGTAATAAGATATTTGAATTTTTGTTTTGCTTTGCTGTTTGGACAGAGATCATCACAGAGTTAAAATATATACATACATGCATAGATTTTCATGTTCACAGAGCCATTTACTCATATTTACAGAGCAAAGAACATTCATGCAATCATACTATAACATTCCATATAAATTTATCACATGCATCAAGCAAAACTTTGTTTAAAACTTTGTTTAAAACTGTTTTTAAATTTAAAAGTTACTCACAAGCATCAAGATATCAAAACAGGTTAAGCTTCGAAAAAATAGGAGTTTGCTCACCTGAGTTTGAAAGACAGAGAACAGGCTCTGCATTTGGAAATTGAGAATGCTTTTAACTGAAACTGGAATCTTTGCTTTGAATTTGAACTTGAACTTCCAGGTTTGAATTTAAACAGAAGCTTGTTTACTTTGTTTTGATTAAATTTTGTCTAAGTTTTGAACTGAAGTTTTGTTTGAGTTTTAAAATGGAATATGCTTCAGATTTTACTCGAAACTGAAATGAAAAAGGAAGATGATGTATATATGAAAATGTTGGTTACAGGGTGTGTTCATTTTGTACAGGTGATAATTTTGGTTGTACAAGAGGCAGATGATATTTTTTCTTCATTTGTACTGAAAATCTTTGTTTAAAGTTTTTTGGCCAGAGATTTTCATGTTTTTGGAGGCTGATGAACACATTTTGTAAGATTTCGAATTGACCAAAATACTTTGAGCTGTGAAAGCATTTAATGCTAAGTACTTTATGTCTATACTTAACCTCTTTGTACAAAGATATTTCATTTTTCTTTTGCCTAGCATATCTATCCTACATGCAACATACATTATATTTTTTACTTGCCTATAGATATATATTTTGTTTTTTTCTTTAGCTAGTGTTCATGAAAACATATTTTTGTTTGTTTGTTTACTTGTTTCATTCCATACTTATATTTGTATTTGTATTTGTTTGTTTCATTACTTGAATATATATTTCTTCTTTGTTGCTCGTCTGGTCTTATTACTTTGTATTATAAATGAATTTCTACAATTATTATGTTGTTATAATTTAACTAATTTGTCCACTTTATATTTTTATATACATGAGTGTATATCTAACTTAAATCATTGTCTTGTATTCTTACATATTTTTTTTTATACTTTATTCTGTAAGTACAATTTGTTTGTATTTTATTCTACTTATATATTTTCATTTTTAAACCATTTATTTACAATTTAAATTCAAATCAAAATATATACATATGCATATATATTATTTCAAATTTACTCATATATGCGCAAATACATATATATTCACATATATATAATATTTACAATATCTTTAAATTTAAATGATTCATACAACATTTATAATGATTCGGGGAAACTCGTATCACTTAATCAATAAATTTCACAATATTTGAAGGCACGTTCCCGCGAAGAATTTCCCTTACTAATTCTTCCTCATTGAGTCCAGCTTTGCCCAGCTCTTTCCTCTTCATCTTGACAATGTGCTTCTAAGCTTCAGTGAGCGATTCGAGGTAACCCTCACCGAGAAAGCTTAAGTCGTGATGGATCAGGACTTTGGCATTGTATTCAATAATCAGCGGATCTAATAAGTCCTTAATCTTATTCCTGTTGGACTCCATCACAGCTTCCACTTGGGAGTTAATTTGTTCGGTCATCTCTCTTCGCCCCTCCTCTCGAGCTTTTTTAAGAGCTTCGATTATGGAAAATTGCTCGTCAAGTTTAGCCTTTAAGCTTCTAGCTTCAACAACTTCCTCACAGTATTTCTACGATTCCTCCCGAGCTTCAATTTTTTCCTCCCAATCTCTCTTTAGAAGTTTTCAAGTTCCTCGACGCGGCAAGCCAGAGTATCTTTCTCCTTATGCAGTGAGTCCTTTTCTAAAGCGAGTGTTCCGCTATGATGAAGTGTCGTGTCGAGTTCCTTTTTGCGAGTGGCTTCCAAACGGCTTACTGCCTCTGCCGTTTCCTTGGTGTTCTTCTCCACTTCAGCAAGTTGAGTTTTAAATTCTACAAATTAAGCATCCTGATGCTTAATTATATCTTTGTCGTGTATAGCTTCTAACTTGAGGCGGTCAATCTCGTGTTATCGCTCAATAGAAACTTCAAAGACTTTCTCTACCAAGTGTACAAACGATTCGTGGTGCACAAATACGTCGTTCACGCATGTGAGAGAACTTTCCTTAGCATGCACTGGGATTATATGAATAGGAGGAAGGAATTAAGGCCATCGAAGCAAATCTTTGGAAAAGTGGCCTTGAGCTTAGTAAACTTTCTGCTGTGGAAACATCAGGAGCAGTGGCTGGCAAAGGTGGTTCGGAGGTAGCAAGAGGATGTTTGCCTAACCCGCGCTCATGAGATTGTCTGGAGCTTGAAGAGCCGAAATGTGGCTCGTGAGACGTGGCGATATGAGGACCACGATAGGAAGGCTGCTCTCTACTTTGGGTAGGAAAGTTAGACTGTTCGCCTTGTCGAGATGTTTGGGATTGGGATTTGCATTTCGAAGAGGAGGAAGATTCCTTGAATGACAATTCTTATCTCGCCCCTCGTCTTTTTCCCTGCACCGAGTAGACTCTAAATCCCGGCTTGATCGGTGGTATTCATAAGAACTTCTAAGGTGATCAAAGGCTCTTGATCGAGACATTGCACCTGTAAAGACCGAATGGGAGCATATTAGTAATTGTCACACGAAAGATCAATAGAATTGTATAGTGAAGTGTGTGTGGTTGTGAGTGTCCTAGTGCTCCCTCTAACAGACCGGCAACAATAGCTTTGCTCATCGGCATTTTCTCTCTTTGTCTGAAGGTTGGATGCCTTCGCCACTTCTGGTGGGACAGTTGATTCCTTCTGTGTTGATGTTTGGAAAGTTATAGGACATGATGACGTCCAGAATATGATGATTAGAAAACCCCTTTAACGTGCTTTCCAAGTGCTGAGAGGACGATTCCTCCTCAACCGGAGTAATAACAAACTCCGAGTCTGAAGTAGTTTTTCTTCTACGAAGCCTGTATGCCAACCTCTTCTTTCTCTTTGTAGGTGTTTGGGATTGTCCGGCTTGCGATAGTTCAACCATTGGCGCTTTTCCGAGGCCTGTGTCGACACCTCCCGGCTTCTCGGCTTGAGAATCCTTAATCTCACCCTCCTCGGTATCATCCCCAGTCTCCTCAGCAGGGGGCACAACGGGGTTAACAGTGTCCCTCTTTTGTTCTGCAACAATCCTTAATAATGCCACGCTCCCAGAAAGTCCAATACTACGGCCATCCTCCAATAGCCCGAATAAGGATAGTAGTTCATCAGCTACGAGAAGTTTGATGTCTATATCCTCAACGGGAGTAGCGCGAATAGCAGCAACGGCTCTAGAAAAACCAACGCCTTCAGGACGTGGGTGAACACCTGAGAGAACTCCGAATGTTAGTCGATTCGAAGGAAAAGTTATGACTTGGATTAGTGAGCTTGAGAGAAAAGTTGAAGTAATACTTACGTCCTTCTAACCTTCGTCTTGCAAACCCAGGAGGGCAACACACTTAGAACCATTCATGCTTAAATAATGAGAGTTTGTTCCAAGCGCCTGTTAGAACTTGACAATTTGGCGAAGGCTCAAGAAAGACGTAAGATGGGCTTCATGATCGTCGTTTGAAGTTATAGATGAATCTTATGTCTTCGGGTGTAGGCTGATGGAATAGAACGTTCATTAACAGTAAGAAGGTTCCATGAATAAAAGCATAACTGTTGGGATGAAGTTGTGTAGGGGCGATCCCGAGATAACTCAACATCTCTCGGACAAACGAATTGAAGGGCGGTACGCATCCAGCCCAACACATAAACTTATTACAAGCTGTATACCCTGCTGGGGGTGAGTGAGGTGTATCTTGTTTGGAGGGAACCAAGACGTCCCCAAACGGAATTTAGTGGATACAGCATAACCGACGAAGAGCAGCTTCGCCAATTCGAGAGGCATGTGAATCCACTGGATTGTCGAGAAGAATAGTGCCCTCTACAGTATCAGAGGCAGGGCTTATGTCCTCCATTGGAAGGACTGGGACATCGGAGAAAAGATCAGCTTGTGGATTAGAAACTTATGTTTGCTTTGCATGATCATCTTGGAGTAGGCATGCCGGATACAGTTGCGGAACTTGATTTCGCTTCAGAACCAATGTGTCATGTCGCTGAATCAGAAGACGTGTCAATTGAATGCTTCGAGCATCGGGGATCTATATCAGCCATACTCAATAGATAATTGAGATTAGAAAAATAACATGCTCCCCCCGTGCTAAGTGTGAACTAGTGTAGTGCAGTGCAATATGTAATAGACATAAATAGTTTGAAATCAGAAAAGCGAAATAAAACGACGAGACTTTGGAGTCTTGTCCATCGAGACTGTCATCGCTGACCGTCTCAACTGGCAAGAAGATTGATTGGCAACGAAAGCTTTGGGATCGACTATCGGCACATCGAATTATGAAGTCAATTACTTAAGTTCATTGGCGAGTTATCGCTTAGTCTATACTAAAAATTCTGGAAGTTTGGTTGATCAATTTCAAGTTCAACAGTTCAAGTATGCATGTTATATTGTTCATTGTCATCTTTTGTTCAAGGTCAGCAAGGAAAACTAGCATTGATTGTTCGAATGAGTTGAGTTGGATTAGTTTATAGGGCATATGTCGATCCCTAGTGTTCATTGCTGATCCCTCTTCCAAGAGCTCACTACTGATCCCTCTACTTGACCACAACTACCGGTCCCTCTATCAAAAGCCCTCTGCATAGATCCTTATCCTATATCGCCACCCTCTATACCGATCCCTATCCAATACTGATCCCTCTCCAAATCTTTCCTTTCCGATCTCTTTCCTAAACCTTCCTTCATTTCGTTGTCTCCTCAACCAAAATCACTAAACAACCGAACCCTCATATGCCGATCCCTGCAACTGCCATCTCAGTGTAAATCGAACCCTGCCTTTCTCTACTCCTAACTCCTTCTCCACCAAAGACCTTCATCGAACCCTCATCTCTCTTCTTCCTCTCCTATTTCTATACCCAATTCAACCCACTAAACCTCTACTCCAGCAATCGTTCACCTCGCCAAGTTCATTCATCATCACTACCTCAAACACTCGCTGACAATTCAGGGCTAAGAATCCTATCACATGATTAAAGCAAAGTGCTGTCGAACCTTACCTATGTGGGGATACGAATGTTCGAGCTGGAATAGAAATGAGTATTTAGCTATGCGTAAAGTTGACAGGCGAGGCGAAATGAGTTGATGGGGAGAATGCAAGCAAGAGGATCTGAACTTGGGAAGGTGGGTAGATCTGTAAAGGGTCGAAGGCTAAAGCGCTAATGGAAGAGCTTGGATTTGTGAGTTTTTGTGCTAAGGCAGATAGGATAAAAAGTTAATAAGGAAAAGGAAAGAGGCTCGTATGTATATGGATGGGAGAGGGTTTGGCCACGAGAATGTTGAACGAGTCATAGGTGGAGAGGGGTCGGCATTGGAACTTGCCGATCCCTATTTGCGTAGCTCCATTGATGGATCGGCGTAATGAATGCCGATCCTATATATATGAAAATGAATGAGTGAAAAATGAATGATGATAGTAATCATGAAGGTTTGACTGTAAACGCGAACTTACAAAATACTATAAAAATTGGCAATGACCCGTGAGCATTCGAACACGTCCAGGAGCCAACAATAGAAACATGTGTATGAATATGCATGTGAGTGATTTAAAAGTTCAATCTTTTTGGAATCAACAAAAATTGAATCAAACCTGAAACCTTCAAGTTCGAGGCTGGACCAGATAATAAAAAGTTTATAAGTCTCGCATGACTGAATTTGTATATGCTGATGGAATACGGCACTGGACTTATATTACTGGAAGTCAACCAAGTGTCATAGCAATCAATGGAGGAATCAATGCCTTGGAAAATGATTCGACAAAGGAATACCAATCAATCAGGAAGCTAGATGGACTTCTTTCCGGTAGTTCAGACTTGTTTCGATTCAAAGCACATATTGTTACTCACAAGACGTACTTTGGGGGGCAAGTGTTACCGGTATACTGACCCGGCTATATTGGACTGATTGCGCAAGATAGATTCGACTGTAATCAAGAAGGATGACCGTGGGGCAATGGTTGTAGGACCCGGAAGTAGAGTTCGAATGGTTATATGAAGCCGGGATTGAACGGAGTTGGTAGACTAACGATGTAGGATGTTAGAAATATGGAAATCAGCTTGGACAAGCAAGGGATCGACATAGCTTAGTGGAATCAAAGGGATTGGCATGACATAGTGAAACTCAAGGGATCAACATGACATAGTGAAACTCAAGGGATCGGCATGACATAGTGAAACTCAAGGGATCAGCATGGATGAAGCAATGGAGAGATCGGCATAATAAGTGTGCATGGATCGGCATGATTGGATAAGCAGATGGATCACCATAGCATGTAAGAGGGGTCGGTAGAGTTTGGTAAGTAATAGGGCTCGGCATACGGGAGTCAACTATGAGGGATCAACAAGAATCCATTTAGAAGGGTTCGGCAGAAGTAACCTCCAAGTGGATCTAAACCAAAGATAGCATGAGTCCTACTTGTCCAATCAACATGATATTTGATGTACCAACATGTCTAAACATGAAGAAGCCACCATAGGGATCGCCGCCCCAGAATCAACCAATGAAGGGATCAGTACCGATCCCTATTCATTGGGATTTGGACCTAGCGACCACTATGGTGGGCCCATATGGATAAGAAGGTCCTATAACCGAAGTTACAGAGAGATTGGTGGTCGCCTTCACCTATAAATACTGGCCTAGGGGGTCATTCTGAGGATCTTTACGCTGCTAGTTACATTAGTCTTTATTGTAATCAAGTTTTCTCTTAATTTCTTGATGTTTGCTACTGTAATCAAACTATTTTTGAATAGGGGCATTTCACCAGAAGGACAAACTTTGCAGTCCAATTAGTTTCTAGGACACACATTCAACGAAATTACTTTCAAGGCCAAAATCATCAGAATAATTACTTTCAAGGACAAAGTCAGCAGTCCAATTATTTTCAAGGACATAATTTCATAGGTTTTTAGACCCTAGAAACTAATTATTTTACGTTTTGTCCTTGAAAGTAATTATTTCAGTTGTGTGTCCTAGAAACTAATTCCAATTGCTAAAGAGACCCTTGTGGCTAATTTCCACTTTTGAATAAATAAAGAGAATCTTCAAAGTGGACGTAGGCATACAACGCCGAACCATTATAAATCCTTGTATTCTTGATTATTGCTTTGATTTGCTTGTTAGTTTATCCTATTCCTCTATTTTAATTTTACTTTGTTCATTTATTTCATTACATAAATCTATTCTTGGATGTTTGTGACCAATTTGGTTGCAAACAGTAATCAATACAACTCTTAAAGTCATCTAACTTTGCAAGAAAAACTACAACTGCTCCACAACTTGAGCCACTTGACCAAATCAGTCCCTTGCTTAGTAAATCATCTTTTGATTTCTTAACTCCTCCTTCTCTCTAAGACCCATCTTATGGATAGGGTGAATAAAAGGTTTCCAACCGGGAATTAACTCAATACAAAACTCAATCTCCCGATGTGGAGGTAGACTGTTAACTTCTTCAAAAACATCAGGGAAATCCTTAACAATTACTATTGACCCTAACTCTTTTTGGGACGAATCCAGTGCATAAAGGAAACTACTCGTTAGCTTGTTTGGCTCATCACACGACACTTTAACCAATTTTCCAAATTTGGCTTTTAAAAATACCGACCTCCCAACAATGTAAGATAGCTCGTTCTCCAATAGCCAATTCATATCGGGTAAAACATCAAACCCATTAAAATCAAGAACAAAAGTTAAATGAAAAATAGTGGGTAAGGTAAGTAACTTGCACATTTTCACAAATCATACCCAGATTAGTTGCACTACCTATGGGATTAGATACACATATAGGGGTTTCTACAATCCTTATGGTAAGTTCTAATCTATCAACCAATTCTTTAGAAATAAAACTATGGGAAGCACCAGTATTAAAAAATACTCAAACTAAAATGCTATTAACATATAATGTACCTTCAAGAACTCCTTTCCCTTTCACATCTGCTAAGGTTGATGGTTCATCCTTGATGGCATAAACCTTGGCTTGCTGACCCTTCTTCATTAGCGGACAATCCTTCACCTTATGTCCTAGTTGGTGGAAATTAAACCAGAGTGTCTTCTGAACTATTGTAGAAATAGGTCATGTTTGATGTTTCTGAAATATGGAATTCTTACAAAATCTTGCAATATGGCCTTTCTGATTACAAATATTGTAAATGTAATCCTTATGATGGCTTTCCTGGGCCCTTCCTCCTGGCTTTCCCCCACATCGTTTCTTCCCTTGTTGGTTGAACTTCCTCTTATTCGGGTTGTTTCTATTGTTACTTGGTATTACTATCGAGTTCTCCTTCTCAAGAACTTCATAAAACAAAGCCAAATCCACAAGGTCTACAAAAGATCCCTTCAAGTGAGCAGTCATCTTCTCATGAAATCCTTCCCTCATCCCAACTACAAACATTTCATTCTTCTTAGGAGAGGTATCAATCAATCCAGGACCAAATCTCGATAACTCATTGAACTTGGTTTCATATTCAGCTACTGGCAAATCTCTTTACTTAAGATCCAAAATGCTTCTATGTAGACGGGTTTCTGCCGTAATGGGCATATACTAGTCTTCAAACACCTCCTTAAACCTTATCCGAAAAAAGTCATCCTTTGGGACGTTCGCTGTAACTGAATCCCACCATGCTATAGCTTCATTTTGTAACTTCCATGATGTTAAGAAACGCTTCTGCTCATTCGAAATATCAAGCCCCTTGAAGATCTTTTCACAAGATCGAAGCCAAGACTGGATTTCGATAATGGATTCCATGCCCTTGAATGGCTTTTCTTCCGGATTAGTATAGTCTTTGCACAAGGCTGCAATGTTAACACGGAGCGCATAAGTGTTGCTTCTTCAACTGCACCAACTCTTCCAATATTTAGAGCTTCACCATTAGTGGTCGTGGTACTTCCAGCTCCTCTTCCTCGTCTTACCATATTACTCATTCTTACTACCTGGATATAGTAAGATAACTTTAGTATACTTAGACGAGATTACCTTAAGGAAACGGATACTAAAGCAAACATGTCAAAGATAATCAAAATACTTGAATACATATATACAGATAAAAATTACAAATATGCACTCTCAAAGACTAAACTCATTATAGGGTATTACTAACCCAATCTCTAATGAGTTGACCCCAACAAAGGCATAGGTGTTCATTCAACCTAAGCTCTGATACCATGTGTTACGATCTGCCTTCCTTACTCCTAAAGACGACACTTGATACCCCTTGGTATTCATGTGCCGATCATCTAGTCGTACGAAAGACAAGCCACTGGGGAAAAAGAAAAAAAAGACAAGAAGAAAGAAACACAGAATCTTATAATGCATGGAAATCATATATAATAGAGCATAAGGTAGTGCATACAGTCATTCCCAAAATGAAACGAAGCGGTTAAAATTTAAACCACTTGTTTAAATAACTAAATAAATTCTTCAAAATATATTTTAAACTTAAAATTTCCTTTTAAAGACTTACAAAGATATTTGAAAAGACTTTTCAAAATAACTAAGATAGATTACTCTTTTTTAATTTATAAAAATCATTGATTTTCAAACTGCATCCATAACAACTATCGCTATATGGACCACAACCTTTAAAACTTATTTTGTAAATCAAAATAGCTTTAAACCCTTTCTTTCTATATTTTAAACCTCTTTAATAACTTTGTTAAAAGGGTTGAAAACAAAAGTCAGTTTGAAAAAGAAAACATTTAAAACTTTATCGAAGGATGAAGTGGTAAACTAGTTTAAAGAAAACACGGGAATTTCAATGTCACATAAAAACAAGTTATTAACATAAACAACTATTGCCAAGCAACAAATATATCCCATCACATCTTACATAATATATAAAAGTGTAAATACGCATCCATAAGGCAAGGAAAATTGTCCCATGCAAATTATCACATATGCACTTTGAAGTGTATCGTAGCGACCTATTCGCTACGAACACTTCGACTTCATTTCAAATCCCATGTCTAGTCATATGCGTCATCTTCTTTCAAGCGGGAACCAAACCAACCCATAGTAATCAATACAATTATACACGTCAACTAAGTAATAAATTTTCAAACTTTATTTGTGAACTTTACCCAACTAAACAAACATGATCTTTTACCAAAACTACCACAACATTAAAAATGGCACATGGACCTAGCTTCCTTCTACAAAACTTGCATTTCAAGAGCTATGGGTGGTTAAGTGGGCTAGGCCTAGGGATAGAAGGACTCGGTCGTGGTACTAAGAGGGTACGGCCTTGGTGAAAAACTGGGGTTGAGTTTAATTTTGGTGAATAAGCGATGTAGAGAGGAATAGAAGTGGTTTTAGCAACTTGTATAAGGATTAAAGTGGAAAGAAGATTTTTAATATAATTTATTTTAGGAAGCCATGGAAGAAGAAGTGAAGAGAATGCAAAGAAGAAAGTAGGAAATGAAAATAATGAAGTGAAATGAAAAGTGAGAAAGTAGAGTTGTTTTTATAGAAAATGGTAAAAGGTAAATTACTAAGATACCCTTAGCTACTACCCTCCACCCTAATATTGACAACTCGCCCCTCCTTTCTTGAAACACATGCACCTCCTTTCTTTCCATGCATCACTTCACACCTTTTCTAATGTACTTTGTGTAATGCCCTACCCCGAGACCTATATTAACAAAGAGAATTACACAGTAATTTGGTCTGCTAGTGCGGAGAATATGGCTGGTTAAGGGCGACTATCATAGTCTTGCATTAGATAAGAGCTAAATATGTTGGTTTTGGTACTTATTTTTTTCATTTCATCCCGAGTATTCGACATACTTAATTCCTACTCAATACACTACTATGGTGGCTACAGGATTGGGTGTCATACCCGAACGGACTTACAGAAATCAACAGAGTCACAATGACAGGAATTCAAGATATCTCATCAACATCTCGATACTCAAGGGTGAATACAGAGACTTCGAAATCATAATCAATATTTCGAAGAAAAGAATTAACCAACCAACTGAATTAGGATACCTGACTATAGGACCCTTCAAATTACAGAAAGTGGCTTGATAAAATTCAAGCCACTCCCTCTCAAATTACTCCAAACTCAAGATAGAAAATAGCATGCTAATACGCACTCAAAGATAAACTACAAGGAACAAATCCCATTATTCTCACGTCAAGTATTGCGGATCTCCTCTAAAGGATTCGCAATCCTCAATAAGCAACAAGACCAGAACATCTAATAGCATTAACAAATTATCCAGTATGGATAAATGCCAAGCACCCGTATCGAAGAGGATTCGTATAGAACAGTCATGAAAAAAACTTCCAAAGTAGGAGATATACCTCGCGACTGAGATGCACTACCAGAAGCCTGAGCCACATTCAGATTCCCCGAACCTGAACTCTTCCCCTTCTTAGGACATGCCGAAACTATATGTCCTTCCTTCTTGCAATAATGGCACTTGGGGGTTTGAGGACATTCTCTAACTAGATGGTCTTTAGAACCACAATTGAAGCAAGCCAACACTCTAGCTGAAAGAGGTGCTGCACCGAAATGAGAACCAGAATTGCCTTTGTGACGCCCCACTCCGAGACCCACATTAGCAAAGAGTATTACTAGGTAACACCGTCTGCTAATACGGAGAATAGAGCTGGATAGGAGCGATCATCTATAGCCTTGTCTTAATTATCTATTGAATACGCCAACAATTGCCACTTCTTTCTCAAATGGATCAACATATCCAATAAATACTTAATACAAAGCCATAGGTGGCTGAAGGATCTATCAGAACAAAATATAACAACTCAAATGTAATACACATCACAGAACAGTGGATCATCACATACATTTACACATATACAGATACATTACAGAGTATACAAATGATACATGTCAACTGGTAAAGCAAACCACAATATACAGGTGAGTCAAAAGAATACATATCAGAGTTACAGCCAAAAAGGACTACACAAAAATCTATAACAAAAAGGAGCTAGCAGAATAGTCCATGCGGAAGCGAAATAGGCTAAGTCCAATGTACCTAACCTGAAACATCTCGGTCTGACCCGAGTATAAAATACACGGGTCAGTATAGCGAAACAAATCAGTTAGATAAACTAAATGATAATGAACATACAAGGTCATAAAGTACCACAAATATCTCCAAAAGAGATAACCAGATCATCTAATAAAAGATGAATCATAACAAGCCTCATATCATCGGCAACTCAAATAAACAAAGGATATGAATATCCCAAAACAAGCTAAAAAGGAAAATAACAAATACCAATAAAGGTAACACAAGTTTCCACAAGGTAATCGCTATATATCGTGTGGTTCAAAGGACCTACACCGAAGGGCGATACACTAGGGAAATATAATTGTCAAAGAAACAAAAGATGCTCGAGCTCAGTACTATATAACAAGGATCCACAAGCCCGAAGGCAACAAACCCAAATATCTATCGAGCGGTGACGAATGACCAACTCCAAAAGCGATATTATAGGGCAACAAACCCGAAGGCACAAACCCGAAGGTACAAGCCCGAAGGCAACATACCCGAAGGCAACAAACCTCGAAGGATCAAACCCGAAGGCAACAAACCCCGAAGGCTCAAGCCCAAAGGCAACGAACCCCGAAGGCAACAAACCGTAGTGGCGAAGGTCTGGAGGCCCAGTACTGGACACCACTAACTGGCAGAATGTGTCACAACTCTTAGAAAGGAACCCGAAAAATGTTAACGTGAGTCCCATACCACACGTTCGCACTAAACGGTTTACTAACCGATGGTCAATTTCACACTCAAAGCAGTACAAAGTTCACCTCATCTCATCGGTAAACCAGACCCAAAGGTCAAAACGGTCAAACGAATAGATTAGGAATTAACTGAAAAGATAAACCCACGTGTTCATAGCACGCGTTTTATTTAATCATTTAATTCTCCTCCCTCTTCGCTCAAAGTGCAAAATTGTGTGTGTTTTATATAGAAATTATATATTGGAGAAACGAGCTTTAATACAATTTAAAAAGATAATTTTATAAAAACCCGTGTACGAAATCAAAGAGGAATCATCAAAGTCAAAAAATGCGATAACAACTAATTGGATCGACAAGAATCGATTAAAAATGGAAATTCACTCAAAAATAGGCAATTCCAGACGTCTGATTTAAAATCCAAACGTCTGGATTTATTCACTGGAAATTCAGAAACCTTCCAGGCGTCTTGAGGGTGGCTTCAGACGTCTGAAAAGTGGTATCAGACGTCTGACACAATGTTTCAGATGTCTGAGATGTTGTTTCAGATGTCTGACTCTGTTTTCTGCCATTTTTATAAATTTCTGCCGTATAATTGTGTTCCAGGTTTAAAACCAGATGTCTGAACCTGCATTTCAGACGTCTGAAGACCTGGTCTGGGCAACAATTTGCCTAGGCCTTGATGGAGAAAACGAATGGGAAGCTATTGGACGAGCAACGAAGACTAGGGGATTATGCCAAGCGACAACCCAGTCTTATAGGCTCTTCGATACACCCCAAACAACATGTCCAAATATCCACAATAGGTACTTTAAAGATTTTATCTCCAAAACATCAAAATTTGGAGAATTCACCATATCAATCCAAATCAAAAACAAATGAACATGAATAGAGGTTAGGAATTCTTACCCAACCACATCAAAAGCTATAGGCTTAGATGTGAGTTCAAAAACTCACCTTTTAACTCAAAAACAATGATGAGAAGCTCAAACACAAAGAAAAGATCAACCACTCTTCACTTCTACTCTACAAGCTCCAATCTAAGATCAAAACAAGTATTTCCTAAATTAGGTTATAGGAAATTCTAAAATTGGAGAGAGATAGAGATGGAGAAGGTGAAAAGAAGGCTTACCTAAGCTTCTCTTTTATTTTGGAGCAAGAATTTGAGTTTGCAAAGGAAACTAGGGCTTGGAGTTTCTATTTCCCATTCTCTTCCCCCATTTTCAGTTGAGCTTGAGTATTAGGAAAAGAAATGAGAATGAATGGATGAAGAGTTAAAGAGTTAGGGTATAAGCTGGGTTGGTGGGCTGAAACCCAAACCCAAAAGCCCAAATAGAAAATAGCAAAATTCTACTCACTCCAAACATATCGATGCTTATACTCAAAAAAATCGCAAATGTCATTTTGGACTCAATGCAAGTGGTCTCGAGTCCTAATTCGACCATTTGCAAAAAGTGACACCTCGGACTTAAATCCGACTAACGACGCTATATTTAAATAAAACATTTAAATATACCATCGTAAAATATGCGGGTTGTTACAGCCTTGCTTCATCTTCTTCTTAGGAGGAAATGATTGGGATCTCTAAAAGGGAAATTTCTTCTTATTTGGGTTCATTCTAACCTCGGCCTCGTCACTACTATCCCTTTCTTTTTCGACGGCTTCGAGAAAAAGCGCCGAATCCACAAGCTTCTCGAACGAGAGCTTAAGCTGAAGCATGAGCGACTTCTTCAAATATTTCTTAATTCCAGATATGAACTTAAGATTCTTCTAGTATGGAGTACTAATAAACTCGATCCCATACTCGGATAAGGATTCGAAGGAGGATACATAATCTGACATGGAGGATTTGCCCTGCTTCAACTCGAGGAAGTGACGGGCAAGGAAAGACTTCTCGGATTCTGGCACGAACTTAAGCTCAAAACGATCTCGGAAATGCTGCCATATAAGAGTAGACTCATCTATCTCAGCTATAAGGAGCTCATACCAGTCTAGTGCTCGTTCTTGTAGCATACACGACGTCACAAGAACACGGTGATGATCAGAAATCTCCATGTGAGTGAAGATGCGCTCACATGTTCGGAGCCAAGCCTGAACCTCTAAAACTAGCTTGGAGCCTTTGAATGGCTTGCCTCCGAGATGGGTGAAGTCGCTGCACATACGCGCAATTGCAGATTTGCGTGGAGGAGAGGAATAAGTAGGAGCAGGAGGTTGAGTGCTCCTAAGAAGCTCAAAAATCTGGTTGGTCGACATATAAACTCCTTCGAGACAAGAACCGCTGGACAGTCCCGCCACCGAAGTCCGACCTCTACCTCTTCCAGCCATTCACTGAAAGTTAAGATAAGCTAGGATTATACATAGGGGTAGATATTAGCAATTGAAATACATTGAATAAGGAATACTACGGAATTTACAATTAACATTCCTAGACATATTCCTTTCTATCTACCCCCAAATAACTCAAAAGATTAAGGACAAGGTTGGGTTCAACTACGATTTAGGGATGATGTTTACACTTGTATTATACATGATGTATGGTAATCGTGCATACTGTTCTGCGTTTATTATATTTTGTTCTGAATCCAGCTCTGATACCAAGTTGTAACGCCCCACCCCGAGACCCACATTAACAAAGATAATTACATAGTAATTCTGTCTACTAGTGCGAAGAATAGGGCTGGTTAAGGGCGACCATCATAGTCTTGCATTAGATAAGAGTAAGTATGTCGGTTTTGGTACTTATTTTTTTTCATTTCATCCCGAATATTCGACATACTTAATTCCTATTCAATACACTACTATGGTGGCTACAGGATTGATTCAGAAACAAAATATGATAACAACAACAATCTCATGTCTCAGAACAGCAACAAAGATAATATACATATACAATTACATCAAATGTAATAAAACAAGCCACAAGTGGTATTCAACCACAATATATATACATACATCCCCACAAAAGAATAGATACATCATAAGGTTCCCAAACAGAAGACTACAACACAAAAACTATGCCATAACCAAAGTCAATGAAGAAGCCCAAAAGGTAAAGCTAGCATAGGTCCAAAATCTAACCTGCAACTCGTGTCAGGCTAACTAGAACTTGATATTAGCCAAAGATAAAGGAATATAAGTGCATAAGGGAAACATTCCTTTATAGATAAAGGAATGATATAAGATAGTCTATTAATACAACAAGAATAGGTATTCCATAAGGCTCAAAGTTGATCACATGATAAGGTTTAACATGGCATAGATGTTTCACATTCAAAGGGATATACAATGTAAGTGAACATAAGCAATATATAAGTCATATGTGAAATCATCAAAATCTCTAAATCAAAACTCATGAAACTCAATAAGAGTTCATAATACCAATATCGAAATCACCATAAAACAACATATATATAAGCCTTTCTCTAATTCAAGGCTATAAGTAAATTCATCATCCCAAATTGGTGAAATCGAAATCTAAACTCATAAAAATTCCCCGGATTGGCCAAATCCCATTTGCATGCCGAAGCGATGCTGCATGTGCCATCCCCTCAGTACTATATATATTAGGTACCTCTCCCAAACGACCGAAGTCGTAAATCTCAGACGAACGAAGTCGTAAATCTCAGACGATCGAAGTCGTAATCCCAGGTGACCCTAAGGTCTATATTATTGGCAATCCCAGAATGTGTCACAACTCCCAGATAGGAACCCGAAAAGTGTTAACGTGCGTCCCATACCACACGTTCGCACTTAATGGTTTACTAATCGCTAGTCATTGCTACATTAGAAAACAGAAATCATCATCAAATCTCAAAACTCAGAAAACTCAGACTCACCTCATCTCATTGGCAAGTAAAACACTATAACAGATTCTCATAGATCATACTCCTAGAATAGGAGATCCCAAACCACAACCCGCCAAATATTGACCTTTCCAGATAATTCCTAAAGATAGGAATTATAATCTCGAAAACCCGCCATAAATTGGCTAATAACTCAGAAATCAATAACCCAGATAGTTTCGATCGCACAAGTCCGGAATTAACCAATAAAGTAAACTCGCGTGTCCCTTACCACGGGTTTTACCAAACCATTTAATTCTCTTTCTCATACGTCCGAAAAGTGTAAAAATATTGTATATTATTTATAAAATAATTTACGTGAGAAAACGGGATTTTACGAGAATTTTCTGAAATCATTTTGAAGACATTTTGTTGAAAATCCTGCTTGAATATATCTAAAATACATTGAAATAATTTAATAATAATTTGAAAATATTTTATAATAAAGATTTCAAAAACCAAACTATCTAGAAATTTTCTCCAAAATTTATTTGGAAGAAATAGTGCTTGAAATCGAGGAAAAACGAAGAAATTACTCCAAATCGATATTTGAATTCAATTCGAATTTAAATTAAAATTTTAAATTCCAAATTCCTCCAAATCTCGCCTAATCCATTGATGGATATCATAGCCCATAGTCATCATAAAAATCGTCTCAAAATTTGCATAAGAATTGTCCACAAAAACCATTGATATAGGTAAGCAACAAGGCAAAAAGGCTCGGTTGAAAACATAATAGGCTCACGTTCCTGGGCCAATAAGGGTCGACCCAGGCCAGTGGCCAGGTCGACCGCCAGGTCGACCTGGAGACTGCTGGGTCGAGGCTACGTAGTTTATTTCCTGGGTGATTTTCGCTTCGTATTGAACTTCCAAAGATCATTTCACATAGCAAACAGATGAATTAAGGACTGAAATTTGACATGCAATAAGTTTAGCATCTAAACAACACTTCGAAAAAGATCCGGGAGCAATTCGAGTGAAAGTCAAAGAGTTATAGCCACTCAAAGTAGCAACTAGAAACCAGAAAATATGGAAACAAGGAACAGAGAATAGAACGTATACAGTAACTATTTCTGAGCAATTTTCTTTACAGGAAAAGCTTGATCTAGTTAGCAATTGTGAGTTTTGAACTCACCTTAGCAAATTAGCAAGAATTCAAGAGCAAGCTATGGTATTTGGTGAAGAAAAGGAGCTCTAGGAACCTGTAACAGCTGAAAAAGAAACACGCACAGCAAAACAAAACTGTTACAGACAACAATACATAGATTCTAAGATTTTTGATGAAATAGTTGTATTATTGGTAGAGATTACCTTTTATTTCCTTATTCTAGTGATTCTCTTCTTTTATTTTCATCAATTTGAACAAAGTTTGGATTTTTAGTTGAAGGAGGCCATTGTTTTGCTTATTCTCTATTTACCGTATCTTTATTTCTTAGAGAAGGAAGAAGAGAAACTAACGTACAGTTAGTTCTCAAGCCAGAAAAATCTAAATATTAGGCTAATGGATCCAATATCTACCCAATTAAGCCCAAGAGCAAAATTACTTGGTGAAAAACAAGGCAATGTACAGGGTTTAACCTATACTATCAAAATATACACATATTTATCAATATAAACTCAAATAAAAAAAATGTATGCAACCAATTGTTATGAAACAAAAATTGTTATTTACACAAAATAAAATTTATTTCATCAATAAAAAGTTATTTTTATAAATAAAACAATATTTTAAACAATATTTTACAATTTACACTATTTTATTACAAAAAACACTATTTTCAATCCAACGATTTGTACAGAAATTGTTTTCTTGTCAATTAACTACCATAAATCATTTTAACTCTTTTTAATCATCAAAATATTATTTTCAAATAATATCTCATCTTTTATTTTAATAAAACACATATAATCTTCATATTTCTCATTTTAAATTCAATAAAAGGTTAATATTGGAAATATTTTCCAATGTTGTTTTATTTACCCAAATAAAATTGCAATATGATTATTTTCTACTCAAATTTTCAAAATAAAGTTTTTAGAACTTCATTTTCATTACTTTAGATTTATTTCAACAATTTAACGTTGAAATACATCGCCTAATTAATTTATTAGCTCCAAACTAATAAATACCCAATATTTCAATTTATTTAAACCTAATACTTATCCAATCAATATATAATCCCATATTTATTCTCAAATAAACAAAATAAAGTTCCAAACTTTATTTTTCCCATTTTATTTACAAATTCATTGTTTATTCCAAATAAACAATATAAAATTTCAAATTATATTTTAATTTACAATATTAAATTATAACTTCCGTTATAATTTAATATATACAGGTAATCTCCAAACCTGGGTTGTTACACTTTGCCTTAGATTTTGTGTTTATTTTCTTTTTAAATTAGAAAATAAAAGTCCACCTTTTTCTTTATTATCTTAAGTATACTTTAAACTTATTTTTTGTCTAATCATTCCATTAAAAAAATCATTTGTTATTCATATACATGTGTTCATATATATACTAGTGTGCACAAAATGTTCTGACAACTTTTAGATGATTAAAAGTCGAAAATTCAAAAAGCAATTTTCGATTACATTTTCAATTTTTCTGCGAACTACTTATTTTTGTAAACCAAATTTTCAAACAACTTTGCAATCATTATTTAAAACTTAAATAAGGTCTATTTGACTTATAAAATCCATCATTTAATTATTTCAAAACATATTAAATATCCATATTTAAAGTGATTAAATAACGAGTCGTTACAAATAAACTGTCCAATATTTGAAGAGCGTTGCGTACTTCAGTCTTAACGGATATATCAATATCTAGTCTTGATGCATCTTGATTAGGAACATTTAAAATGGTATATTTGTTTTTATTGTCATAAATTACTCACGGTTACAACACTTTGTAACTACTATCACAAATTATGTCATTTATGTATTTTCTATTAATATACTTTTAATTAAATTAATTAATTAATTAATACAACACCAAGTTTATAATAGAAAGAAAACAACTTTATTTCGAACAAGATTGGTCAACGAGTTAGATATATATAACAAATTACATAATTTCCTCTAGTGAGCCTAACTTTATCATATACCTTATAGCCAATGCTTGTAAGTACACCTTGACAGGATGAGATCTGATCCTCGAATGGATTTCTAATCCAAAAGAGTGCTAGTCGCTGAATCGTTGAACATTAGCTACCAAATAACACTTGATTTGATTTGATTTGAACTTGATATGATGGAGCATGGTAGGATTATAGTTCGACCATAAGTAAGTCTAAATGGAGGCTTCCAAAGTTCTCTAAATGTTAAGAGTAGAGAGGCATATATAAAGAGAATAAAGAGATATTTTAGGATCAAGATCCTACATCATCTCTTACAATTCTTTTCCATCTTAACCCTCCATCTCAAGACCTTTGGCACCATCATATGGTCGCCTATATCCCTTATTAGGGCCGAACAAACCAGCTGCTCTTATAGGCTTTAAACTCATTTATAGCCCAAATAAATATTTTGCATTTATATCTAATTTAAACGCTTATCGATATCATATATCGATTAATATATTTATAACTATTATAAATATATTTAATAATATTTGTTTATCGGATCAAAATCAAATTTATAACTAGTATTTCACAAATATTAATTAATTTAATTAATTTACAACCTCTACTAATTTATTAAATTGTTTGGACAAAGGCGCATTCATCATTTTGGTTGTGTGACTCGTTAGCTGTAAATTTGGTAAGCGATTAATATCAAACTATTCAAATATTAATGTTCACACTTTACCTAGCAAGTGGTGTGATATTTTGGCCAAATTTGTCGCTTATTTAGTTTCGGTAAAATCCAATTTTACTTCATTAAGCGTTACCAGGTTGTGTTTATTTACACCAATTCTCTTTGTCAAAACTATATCACTTTGGACTTATGGAATTTGGTAATGGTCAAAATTCCAATACCGTCCACATTCAACTCTATAGTCCAAAACAAAGTCCTTTATTCAATAATAATAATTATTATTAACCGAAATGCTATGGGAAAAGAATTTGACTTTGAGTTTTCTTTAGTTGACCGTGACACTAACCACATATAAATGAGAAGACGAATCCTCTCTTGAATAGTGCACATCGAATGTTTCCACTCGACCCAACTATAGTCATTCAATGGGATTTATGCCATAATTTAACTATAATCAAAGCGGAGCTTCCACATTGAAGGTCAATAGTATTGTCAAGTCAGGAGAACTATGTAATATTATCACATTAATATTTTCGGTTTAACCTTAGATATATTAACCAACAAAAAACTATCGAGTGAGTCATTCCATAGTTTTCCAATAATTATCAATATATAACCCCTTGGTGCCCCCAACAGCCATGAGTAATACGTTGCCCAACAGTTGGGGAGCATTACATACTCTAGTCTCAATGGATGTATCGATATCTAGTCTCAATACATCTTGACTAGGAATATTTAAAATGGTATATTTATTTTTATTATGATAAATTACTCACGATTACAACACTTTGTAACTACTATCACAAAAACATATCATTTATGGATTTTCTATTAAATATACTTTTAATTAAATTCAAATTAATTAATTAATATAACACATTATATCAAGTATATTATAGAAAGAAAACACCTTTTATTTTGAACAAGATTGGTTATCGAGTTAGATATATGTAACATATTACATAATTGCCCTTAGGATATACCCCTAACTCTATCAATCTCTCACTTGCACTTGGGGTCAATTTTGGAATCTTATTTAAACTTCTCTAATTAGTTTCCTCAAAACCAATTGGGTCAGTCTTTTAGTGAACGGGTATGCTATTATGTTTCAATTATCTACTCTGTCAATCAACCCTCTTCGATATTGATAAACTACCTTTATCATGTAGAATAATTCAAATAATATCTCTCGACTTCTAGTGAGCTCTAAGTTCTATTATGAACTATATCGCAACATTGTTATCATATGGAATTCTTAATATTTAGAATCACCTTTAGCTCAGCTATAAATTTGTGTATTTGTTATATATATATATATATATATATATATATATTGCTTTTACCATGGCATTGTTTAAGATGACATACTTAGCCTTTTCATTGAATCCGCCATCGTATTCTATTTGGAATATTTCCAACTTAAAGATTCTTAACTTGAATTTATTATTGACATATTATACTCAATATCACTTATGAAAGTTTGAATCCGGACACTCCTTCATAAGGAGCTTATTGTTTTTGTAAAAATTTCTTTAGTATTTCATAAATACATGAGAACACCTCAAACAACCATTTAATGATATCAATTTGGATTTGATATACATTTTCTTTATGTGTCAAATGCATAAACAAATCGCGATATCTTCCGCAATGGAAAAGGGGTGCCTAGGCTGATAATAGACCTAGGTTCAAGCCCTACCTTGCACACACTTGTTGCAAAAAAAGTACTGGGGGTTACAGGTACCATGAGTTGAAGCGGACAAACATAACTTAATCCCACTCATGAGTTTACCGGTCCGTCGGGTTCTCATGAGTATATTGAAAAAAATACGATATCATAGAAAACATTGCATGTATGATAAATGCATAAGGAATCCATCTTACATATTCGGTATTAAAATTTTTAATAAGGTGTCCTAGCATATCATTTTGGCACATTCCAAATATCTTTTATACTTACTATCAAAGACATCATTTACGAATCCAACATCAAGTATTAAAATAACTAAAGCTGATTTTAACACAAGTACATCGCTAACAATCAGCAGCGTTTGTTTACTTATGATTTAGAAATATTTATGTACCTTTTAATGTTCTTTCTTATGAACACATGCTTCCTTTGCATTTTGACTGATAATCAAACTATTTGATATACCTATCAAAACAATTGTTCAATTTTGATGTTTTTTAGAATGATACTTTCATCACCGAAAACCCACAATCAATATCGCTCCCACTAACTTTGAGACACTTTGGTTGTTATGTGCAAACAGACCAGTCTAAATGTATATTTAGAACTTTCGGATTCAACACATTTATACCAAAACATAAAGTCTTACTAGGTGATAATTTTGTGAGTAAAATCCGAACCAACTTGAGCACATCAAATGGTGAATTTGTTACGTTAATTTCAACAACTGAAATTTATGGTAATATTCTAATTAATGTGGCTCACTATATTCCAACTGCATTTGTCTTTTTCAGAAAGACGCATTTGCGACCAATGATCATATTCCTTCGGATACAACTATCAAAATCATATTTTGATAATGTACTTGGAATCTATTTAGGATTAGCGCAACGTACCATATCATATAGTCAATACTCTAAATGGTTTGATTAAACAACCGAGGATTATTTATGGTTTACATTGATAAGAAACTCACAATTTCTCTTTATTATACAAGAATACCCATTAGATGTTCTAATGTTTTGTGTTCATTTAGGTTCGACCAATTTCATATCGTCCATTGTAATCAATTTTATCATTGGATCGTACCTAAATTCATTTTATACCAATAATTTCTTAAAGAAATTCCTCTGCTACGAAGTTGGTATTTCTTAAAACAATGGTTTTTTCTTAGTGCAACAGAATGGGCATTCATAAATATTTTATGAATTACCTTATATTAAAATTGATTTTGCATTAGTCCATAATATGTTTATGTTCACAACATAAAATTAGTCTTAATGACCATTGATCGCAAAATCCGCTTGGGACAATTCATATAAGATCCCTTACGTACAATTATTACGTGCAGTCTTTCGACTCGTACAACCTGTCAACTTTTTCCCTTAGGATGTGTAGTGGTTTTTTTATATACCCTTATCTTTTATGGTTTTGTAAACTGTTATTTGGATGATATTAATTTTAACCTTGTGTACTACTCTTAAGTACACACCTTATAGAAAGAATTTAACTTAACTTCACTCATCATTAATCATGCTTTGTCCAGAAAAATTCGATTACTCCTTATCGATACATCATTATGTATTATAGGAAGGAGTGATCTTTGAGATTGAATCTTTATTCATTTAAGGTACATTCGAAACTCTTTCCAATACACTCGATCAAATCGAATCATTTCCATCGCATGTTGTATTATATACTTCCGTTTTATATTTTATGAGCTTATCGTAGACTTATACATGCGTATCAAATACACATGTCCATGTCTATGATAACTCCAGTGAATATAATGAAGTATATGGAATCATTTTGGCATTAAAAGACTCATAATTGCATACATCTATACGTATCAATCCGAAAAGTTCATCAACTCTTTTGACATTCCCATTAAATGGGTGCAAAGCCCTTAATTATTTGAGATATAATTAAACAGCATCACATGATTCATAATCATGTAATAAAGTTATTTCTCAATACTATGGGTTAGTTTATAATTCCAAAATAATTGCAAATAATTTTAGATAATTCAGTATTTTCCATTGCACCAATTTGTCATTAAAACAAAACTGCATTATAATTTTATTTCATAATGAATGTTCATAATATTCACATTGAAATATAACTATGTATATTTTTCAGTCGATACCGAAAAATAGTCATTATTTCATAAATAATGTTCGGTGTGTTTACGAAAATAATTTTCGTAACTTGATGTAGTCATTAAGTGGGCTTCCGCTATTATTATAATAGCATACTGAATTCCGAGGTCCACTATTCACTCAATATAGATAAATGCAACTAGTTTACAGTGGAGAGTTCTTTGATCAAATATCTTGAACTTAAAGAAATAAATCTCATGGAAAAAAAATTTCTATGCAAAAATATATTACGAAGTATAAATCATATTTTCTTGTTCCAAGTTAAGTATCAATCATTATTATTATAATTCTCATTTTTGATGTTTCTTTATGAAGCAGAAGTGACCATTCACTCCCTTTATCACAACCGCATATGAAATCGCATTTACTCTTGTACATTCATTTTTCTTTTTGAATGGTCGAACTATTCATAAGAATACCCTTACTATAACATCATGACAAACTCTTTAAAAAGCGCACTCGATCATCCTTAACATTTAAGGACATCAAATACGTTGGACATTGTATAACTGATCAAAATGACATTTTAGCGATCGAGTTCTTAGATCTATCTTGTAGTTTTGGCCTAGTGTTACAGTTAACATAATACGATCTTTACTATAATCAATCAAATTGAATACTCGATCTCGTAGTATGGTTTGTTTGTTTACTTTAAATGAACTAATTTCATCGAAGTATCATACTTTGAGAACTGTGACCATTCACCATATAACATTTATATGCGATTTTATATGGATCAAATATCCATATTCTTGTATTACTTTTGAGTTTGGAGCTCATAGAATGCAATACGTAGTCTCGATCAAATAAACATGTAAGCAACCAAATTATGAACGTATTTAGTAGTTATAAAATCAGGCGCTTGCATGGGTGTTGAAACTTCAACATGCATTAAGCATTTATTAGTAAATATATGTTATATTTCTATTTTCCAATCTTCAGTTCAGTTCATTTGTATATCTTAATTGATAACTGTTTTATTAATCATATTAAATGCACAAATTTATCAATGTAGATTATCATAACATTATATATCATATGTTCTTACAATATTAGAAAGGTTATATGTTACCATTTTATTTTTCTAACAAGGCTTCCACTAGTCATTTATATTTCACCAAATCCCAAGTCAAAACATAGAAGTCTTTCGACCTCAGTAGTGGGTGTTAGGAGTCGTCCATCTTGGAATTCTGACCTTGAATTTGCTCAACAAGTCAGCTCCATGGACAATGGATAACTCCTTATTGGCTGTATCATATAAAACCCTTAACCCTTAGTACATTGTCCTAATTTCACTTCAGCCTTGAGTTTTCTCAAAAAATCGAAATGAAATTATTCACTCGGACCTACCATACTACGACAACCAAAATATGGTATATGTACCGTGAGTTTGCTCAACAAATACATATGGTTATCTTACCTCGTCTATTCAATATATTAATAATACTACACATAACATTGCTAGCTTGAGTTTGCTCAACAACTAAGGAGCAGCAAGTAATTTATTAATATACACACATGCACACACATATATGGTAAATGAAAACATTGTATTGAAGATTCGTAATCTTCATTATATTATATTGAGTGATATCTACTTATGGAATAATGTATTTCTTATAAAATACCCTCGTGATTCAAGTGTCGAACACATTAAAAACTATGGTATACGTATGTATTTATTCCTTAAATCTATTTGGGTTTCTTTGATGTTCCATCTTTAGTTTATATATTCATATTATATAAGTTTTATTAATATGTAACTTTTACATTTCATGGTACTTATATAATAGTCTTATGTATATATTAATTAAATCTTATTTAATTAATTTTAATTAATTAAAATTTTAATTAATTTTATATATTAATTTAGTATAACATTTATATTGAATATTTATTATACACTATAACCTTTATAGTGTAACCCATATATCACATATATATGTATATTATTTAAATAATTAACCATTTTTAATTAATTTATTAATTTATTTAACCTTTAATTAATTTATTTAATTATATTAATTTTAAAAATCATATTATATACATACATGTATACGTATGATGTCTTAAACATTTTAAAATATCATAACTTATATTAAAAATATATAATACATGTACATATTTTTCATTAATTAACTTATCTAATTTATTAATTTATATAGTAATCTTATTAATAAATTTAAAATTTCAAAATTAATTTATATTATTTTTCAAACATTTTGAAATTTTTTATTATATTATAACTTTTATGATATATGTACATCTTATTTTAAATTTAACTTTTAAATTTAAAATCTTATATTTTAATTTTCAATTTTTTTTGAAAATTACCCCAAGGCCCAATTCAAATTGGGCCTTATCTATTAGGGACAACCTTTAGGCTCACATATCTGTTTGAGCCAGGCCAATAGCTAGGTGGGGTAAAGTATTAGATTACCCAAACACAATCCTAGAAACTACCATTCTAGACACCGTACTAATTGGGCTGTAAGCTTAATTAGTTAATCCTAACACAACTAAGTTAAACCGCATAGACTATTGGGCACTGATACCATTGTTGGATCTGGGCTAGCCCACAGTGGAAGTTATGGATGAATTTCAATTTTTTTACCGTATTTGTTCTTTATTGGGCCTATGAAGTCCAGTTTATTTATAACATTTCTAAATTTTATTTAAATAAAATCTTTTATTTTATTTAAGTTTATAAAATGATATTGTATAATTCTAATTTATGTTATATTATATATATATGTGTGTATCATACACACACATATATGTGTGCATATGTAACATATTAATCCGTGCAACGTATAATATGCCATGTATATGTGTTGGGATTTACACCACAATGGGCATGTTAGCTCATCCATTATACAAATATATTATCCAAATATATGTTTATACACTTCTATTTCAATATAAAATGCTAAAGATATATATATATATATATATATATGTATATATATATATATAAACTATATTGTTTATTTAAATAATTATATATAAATACACACACACATGTGCATGAATTATCAACATTACATATATTCAAAACTATATATATTTAAATCTTTTGTAATAATTTTAAATTTAGTATATAAATTTTTTTAAACCGAAAAAAATATATTCAAATTTATGTGTATATATATAAATAATTTTTTTTAAAGCCATATACATATATATTAAAATCGTATATATATAATATAATAATATATATTTTTTAATAATTTTAAAATACAAAATACAAAAATTTTATTTTAAATATGCACATATACGAAGTCTAGCGCACAACATAAAAAATTAATTTTTTTATTTTAAAATATATTTTATATAAATATCCATATGGATATTTATTAAAAGTTAACAAAAAATATTTTATAAAAATAAATTTTGAATTAAACTTTCAGTAATATCCTAACTGATATGTTGCAACTTTGAATTTTATAATTTAGAATTAATTTTAAAATCTATTTTAAATACTCGGTTTGTAATTAAATATTTAAAAATAAAAAAAAATTAATTTTATTTATCAGCCGAGAGTTTGTTAAGTGATATTATAATTTTATAAAATATAATATATAACATATATATATATTAATATAATTAATTTATATAACTAATTGATTTAAATATTATTTAAATAATAATTATATATATATAATATTTTTTACTACTAAAATTATAATGCATAATAAACTTTATGTACAAAGTTATATTTTCATATTTAATATAAGTATGATGTGGTATTTAAAACACATATCTATATACAATTATATTTGATAATATATTTATATGTTCTAATCGTCACCTACCTAACAATACAATATATGAAAGTAAATATTATACATACAGATTAATATTCGTAAACATGATTGGAATATACCTTATAGCCAATGCTTGTAAGTACATCTTGAAACGATGAGATCCGATCTTCGAACTGATTTCCAATCCAAGAGAGTATTAATCCCTGAACCGTTGACCACCAACTATCGAATAACTCTTGATTTGATTTGATCTTGATATAACGGAGGTTGGTAGGGTTGTAGTTCATCCACAAGTAAGTCTAAATGGAGGCTTCCAAAGTTCTCCAAAGATTGAGGGTAGAGATGCTTATATAGAGGAGAATTAAGAGATGTTTAAGGATCAAAATCTTTAATCATATCTTGCCAATTCTCTTCCATCTTAGCCCTCCATCTCAAACTTTTGCAGAACCATCATACGGCCACCTATATCCCCTATTAGGGTCGAACAAACTTGCCCCCTTGTAGGATTTAAACCCATTTATAGCCTCTAACAAATATTTTGCATTTAAATCTAATTTAAACGCTTATCAATATCGTATATCGATTAATATATTAATAACTAATATAAATATATTTTTAATATATTTTTACCAAATCAAAATCAAATTTATAACAAATATTTCACATATATTAATTAATTAAATTAATTTATAATAATTACAAATTAATTAAATCATTTGGTAAAAGGAGAATTCATTGTTTCGATTGTGTGGCTTGTTAGGTGTAAATTTGGTCAGCGATGAATATCAAACTATTCAAATATTAATGTTCACACGTCATTTAACAGGTGGTGTGATATTTTAGCTAAACTTATAACTTACTTGGTTTCATTAAAATCCAACTTTACTTTATTAAGAGTTACCCGGTTGTGACTTTTATTTACACCAATTCTCTTTGTTAAAACTATATCACTTTGAACTTATGGAACTTGGTGATGGTTAAAATTCCAATGTCGTCCACATTCAACTTTATATTCCACATACAAAGTCCTTGATTCAATAATAACAGTTATTATTGACCGAAATGCTCTGACTAGAGACTTTGACTTTGAGTTGACTTTAATTGAGTGTGATACTAACCTCATATAATTGAGGAGACAAATTCTCTCTTGAATAGTGTTTCACATCCAATACTTCCACTCGACCCAACTATAGTCGTTCAATGGATGCCCTCCCATGACTTAACTATAATCAAAGTGGAGCTTCCACATATAAGATCGATAGTATTCTCAAGTCAAGAGAACCATGTAATACCGTCACGTTGATATTTTCTGTTCGACCTTAGTTATATTAACCAACAGAAAATGTCGAGTGGGTCTTTCCATAGTTATCTAATAACTATCCATACCTAAACCCTCGTTGCCCCAAGCAACTATGAGTAATACGCTGCCCAACATTTGGAGAGCGGTACTTACTCTACTATCAACGGATGTATCGATATCCAATCTCGATACGTTTTAACTAGGAATATTTAAAATTGTATATTTAGTTTCATTGTGATAAATTACTCACTGTTACAACACTTTATAACTCCTATTACAAAAACATGTCATTTGTGGATTTTCTATTGAATATACTTTTAATTAAATTAATTAATTAATATAACACATTATATCAAGTACATAATAGAAAGAAAACACCTTTTATTTTGAACAAGATTGGTTATCGAGTTAGATATATGTAACATATTAAATAATTGCCTCTAGGGCATACCTCTAACACTATCAGACCCAAAATAACTTGATTGTTGTTATAAATATGAGACTTCCTAAATCCTAGCCGCTAATAGACCACTCTCTCTTTCATAATCCAAAATTTTCTTCTTACTCACTTTTTAGTGGTAGAAAATTGTATAATTACATATTGTTCTAAAAATTTGAAAGTACAAATACCATTAAATTATATATCAATTCGATCATCTCAACGAGGCAAAGAGAAGACAAGTGTTAATTTTTGGAGATAGAGCTTGAGATGGTTGGAAATTGGTGAACAAATCTAGACTGTCTGCTTTGGCGTTTCACTAAATATAATGATAGGCGACGCCGTTGGTACTATTTGGTCGACGACGGTGAGTGGAGTGCATGATGGGGTTTGATTGAGTCGGAGTTGCTTATATCATCGGTAAAATTTGGATTTCTGTTTTAAATTAACGATGGTGGGGTCGTTCACGTGGAGCAGCAGCATGTTAGGGGGAGCCATGATGGGTCGGTCCGACGGCGTAGAGGTGGGAATGCCAATGCTAGGTTCGTGATCATTAGGTGGAACGGTGGCGGAGGAAATTCTGGTTGAAGTTGACGACAATGTAGTATCAGGGATGATGGAGTACTGTAGCAGTAAGAATATTTTTACACTTTAGTTCCTCTAAAATTTATATTTGCAAATTAAACCCTATATTTTTTAACTCGATGACTTTTGCATACGACCTCCGATTCATGTGCAGTTTAGTTCGTTTGATTCATGGAAAATTCCAAACAATTTGACATATAGTTTGCTGACTTTTGGAGCTATTTGTGAAAGTTTCTTTGCGGAACTCAATGGCTGTGAGTATATATATTGTAAAAATATTAAATAAATATTCATCGATAAAAATGGACATATGTTAATATGTGTTATGACAGTTGTGATGTTTTTTATATGATGTGAGTTCTATTATGGTTATTATTACGTTAATTGTAGAATTAGCGGGTGATGGATTTTTTGTAATTACTCGTAGATTTGAAACAAATTATTAATTAAAAACAAATAAATGTGTAATTTTAGAGAAAATAAGATTATTTACAAATTTTGAATGATATTTTTAAATAATTATGATTTAATAATTTGTATTGATATTAATGTGGAAAATTTAATAAGGCTATTATTTATGAATTTCCGTGGAAACACATAAATAATAACGAAAAATCTATTTTAAAGCAAATTTGAAGAATTTACTACTATTTATATAGTAGAACTCAAAAAATAATAAAATGATTTTTGGGAAGACTGTATTGTTTTTGAGTAAACAATATTATGATTGTTTTTATGGAATTTATGGAAAAATGTTATTGTTATTATATCGGTAACATAAATAAGTTATAATTTGAAGACAGTAGTAGTAGTAGTAATAATAATAATAATAGGGGTATGTTTTTCGAAGTAGTTTGGGTTAAGTTTAAAGTAGAATATCATTATTTTTGAGTTATATAACAAACGATCCACCTTTTTTATATCCAAGTTTAGCAGGCAAGAAAATTTGAATGGCGTTTGTCATCACTTTTAGATGTTAAGAATTTTGGGGCATCATACATCAACTCAAATTATCGTCTTAGCTCCTCCATCAATGATTGTTGAGTTTCTTCCATCAGTTGGTTAGCTCTAGCAACAATTATTTCTAAATCTTCCATTGTAACAAGACCCGATGGTGGTTGTATATGCGATCCACTGCTTGCACTATGCTCAACAACAATTCCTTCTACATCACCAACCCTTCCAACTTATTTTCCAAGGTTCTTCTAAGACACATTAGATCTGTCCAAGTAGACTTAAATCAAATCCAAATTACTTCATAAATCTAGTCCATGATTCAGTTCTTAGCGAAATTACAAAAAAAATGTTAGTATAACAATTGGTCCAACATCCTTAAAAGAAACTATGAACACCCAACGATTTGATATGTAATCCTTGATTATAGTTCTAATATGGATTTAGCCTCTAATTCATGAGTTCTAACTTCAGAATCTTAGATTTTGATCTATACAATAAGAAAAATATGTAGAAATATGAAAAGAACTGCAAGGGGAACAACTAAAAATTGACAACGATTTATATTGGTTTGTCGTTTACTTATGTCCACTTTAAAATGAAGTAATTCCATTTTTCACTAGTTTGTAGAGTCTGTTGCAATCAAAATATCAAAATCTAGGCCTGGGTTCTAATATAAAAATGGCAAAACCCCCTTTAGTGAAAAATAAATCAACCCCCTTCTTGCTTATGTCCCTCTATGTTTATCTACAAAGTGTTGGAACTTGGCCAGCCCACATCGGAAGAAATGGGTGAAATTCAAAAAAATTAGTCATTTTGGATCTTTAATGTGCCTATGAAGTCTAAATATACTTAGAACTTTTCTAAGTTTGTTTTAAATAAAATCAATACTTTATTTAACTTCATAAATAAAGTTTCATTGTAATTTAATGTGAATATAAATTAGAGTATATCACATATACTCTTATATAAATATTTGTGTGTGAAGGTTACATATTAAATATATTTAGAGAATGAAACTTTTCATTTTCATTCTCTTAACTTATTCAATTAATGACGGGTTATAAATTTATTTAGAGAAGGAAACTCTTCATTTCCTTCTTCTTAACTTATTCAATTAATGATGGGGCATAAATTTATTTAGAGAAAGAAACTTTCCACTTCCTTCTTCTTAACTTATTCAATTAATGACGGGGTATAAATTTATTTAGATGAATAGAGAAACATTTCATTTCTCTCTTTAATTAAATTGATTGATTATATTAATGTCTTTAATTAGCAACATGTATATGGCATTAATGTAAGTATAAACAAATATATATTATAGTGTAAATTCTGTAAGTGCAACATATTAATATCAATTGATGACAAGGTGTAGGCATATAAAGAAAATTAAATGGATGGCTAATCACATAAAGAAAAATGGGAAATAAATAAAGGGTAACAAGAATGTTTGATTCAATTTCCCATTCATAAACTTAATTAATGCAGCATGTAAATGAAAATTAATAGACATCATAATATAAGGATATAAACAGTCAAAAATAAATGTATGTATATATAATTTCCTCGTTTTAAATTGTTTTTTCGAAAGAAATCTAATTCATATTTTGAAAATATGTAATACATAA
Organism: Allium fistulosum; assembly: GCA_030737815.1. NCBI lineage: Eukaryota > Viridiplantae > Streptophyta > Magnoliopsida > Asparagales > Amaryllidaceae > Allium > Allium fistulosum. The sequence continues at coordinate 539,765,553 of CM060904.1, forward strand.
ATAAATTTTATATATACAAACATACTTATAAAATTAATTGTGTGTATACAAGATTAAAATAAATCTTTCTAATTAATACAAATTAGAGATTTATAGCAATCAATTTAAAAATAGATTTATTGTCAAAACATTAACCGTGTGTATGTAAGATTCAATAAAATATCTCTAATTAATACAAAGAATAGAATTATAGTAATCAAATTAAAATTTATATTTATTGTCAAAACATCTTCTGTTTTTTATTTATTTCTAAAACAATAGAAACACAAAATACATAGATGTAACTTTCAAATCTAAAATTACATTTTGTTCTGTATGATTTAAAACATGAATCTTCAATAAAACACTGTAATATTCATACACAAATTTTAGTTTAATTTGTTAAAGTAAAATCCAATCAAAACAATATGACATACAAAGTTTTAGATTTGAAGTATTATACTTTGAATTGAATGTTTACAATATAGATCTAAATAAAACATTGTATTCAAACATATACAAATTTAATTTAATTCAACCAAATAAGAACCCAATTGATAAATTGGACATACAAAATTTCCGATCTAAAAATTAGACTTTAATTTGAATGTTTAGAGCATAGTTCCCAAAAAACATTGTATTTAAACATATACAAATATTAATTTTGATCTATTAAAATAAAACACCTATTGATCCATTCAACTAACAATTCAAGCTACATAAACAATTTTCAAATTAAATGAGGCAATGATATGTACATACAAATTATGATAATTAAATATTTCTTTCAACAAACATTACATCAAATATCATAATCTATTAAAGGAAAACATACCTTATTACCCAAAGCCTTGAAGCACATCTTGAAAATGGACTCCCCTTAGGATGTTGCCTAGAAGTCACACCTTGAATAATGATATCTCCTCAGATCTTCAAGATCTCCATCTTATCCTTGCAAGAGATGGATGAACCGCTTTTGTTTTATTTTATTTGATGTTTTATATGGTGTTGAAAGATTTTTTTAGAAACTTTTTTGGTTTTCTGTTCTCTGCCATGAAAAGTTAGGAGGAGAGAAAGAAACAGACTGAATGAGAGAGAATGAATTGTACGCACAGAATGAATTAGAGAATATGTTTTATTTGAAAGAATAAAAACTTTTCTCATTCTTTAATTAAAACTTCCCTAATTAATTCCCTTGATGTTTCTCTCTCCTAATCCATTCTTTACATGTATCTCATCAAATGACATAAAATTTCCACAAATCATGTCATCAAATGACATAAAATTTCCATAATCATTTCATGCAATTATCTTTAAATTACATCAACATCGTATATCAATGCGCGAAAATATAACTTTTATAAAAGCATTAAAATAATTACAAAAAACTTCCAAACATCAAATAAATAATAATTAATATTTCTCAAATATTAATAATCAATTTACAACATTTCATAAATTAATTAAATCATGTGGTTATTCAGAGAATACATCATTACGGTTGTGCGACTCAAAGGTGTAAATTCAGTAAGCAATTAATATCGAACTATTCGAATATTAACGTTCACACGTCACTTAGCAGGTTGTGTGACATTTTGGCCGAATTTATCGCTTACACATCTTTTGGTAAAATCTAATTTTACTTATTATAAGCGGTACCTAATAGTGACAATTATTTACACAAATTCTCTTCGTCAAAACCATACCACTTTGGATTTATGGAATTTGGTAATGGTCAAAATTCTAATATCATCCACATTCAACTTTATAGTCCAAACACAAAGTCCTTGGTTCAATAATAACAATTATTATTAACCGAAATACTCCGGCCAAAAACTTTGACTTTGAGTTGACTTCAGTTGACCGTGATACTAACCTTATAACCGAGGAGACGAGTCCTATCTTGAATAGTGCTTCACTTCCAATGCTTCCACTCGAACCAACTATATTCGTTCGATGGACGTCGTGCCATGATTTAACCATAATCAAAGCAGAGCTTTCACATTAAAGATCAACAGTATTCTCAAGTCGAAAGAACTATGTAAATTAGTCACATCGACATTCTCTGTTTGACCTTAGTTATATTAACCAACAAAAAACCATCGAGTGAGTCATTCCATAGTTATTCAATAACTATCAGTACATAACCCCTTAGTGAGTAATACACCTCCCGACATTTGGAGAGCGTTACGTACTCTAGTCTCAATGGATACATCGATATCCAGTTTGATGCATCTTGACTAGGAACATTTAAAATGGTATATTTGTTTCATTGTGATAAATTACTCACGGTTACAACACTTTGTAACTACTATCACAAAACATACCATTTATGGATTTTATATTAAATATACTTTTAATTAAATTGATTAATTAATATAACCATATTATATCAAGTATATAATAGAAAGAAAATACATTTATTTTGAACAAGATTGTTCAACAAGTTAGATATATGTAACAAATTACATAATTGTCCCTAGGGCATACCCCTAACTCTATCACGAAGAAGTATTGGCTAAGGCTTTTTAGTCAAGATTTTCACTCTAAACAGTCATTTAAACTATCTTTTTTTTATATCCCCGTTCACAGGAGAAACATTCGAAAATTTTTAACTTTTACCATTGATCGATATAGATCAGTACTAATATATGGATTTGTCCTTTTTTTCTCCTATTTACTTTATTTTCTACTTTATCTATCTGCCGTTGTTGCTTGTCTTAGCTTTATTCCATGTTCCAAAGATAGGATATATTTAGAATTCAGTATGAACTGAAGATTTTCATCAATCAAAATCAATCCATAGCATGGATCGGTACCGAACAATGCATTTAGCTTTTTTCTTTACTTATTTTCGTGTCATCTGGCACTCAATCATCCATGAGTCTCGCGTTCGTTCCTTCATCATTATTTTTCTTCATTTATTTTTCATCATACATGCTAGAGATTCTATCACATCACATTTTTTGTAGTTATAATAGTTTAGCAAAGATAGATGCATAGGAGTTATTATCATCTAGGATGGTAGATTGCTCCTTTTGGTATCTCGAAGCTCTTGAATGGCTAATAGTCCATTTCAAAGATATTGATTTGGTTAAGGGTGGTGGTTCTAAGTTTAGTTCCCAATTAAAATACCAAAATGTTGAGATTTGTATGCATTAAAAGATTGAATTTCTTTTGGAGTGTCGATGATGGTCAAATGATTATGTCTGAAGTATGCTTAGATAAATTGCAAGAAACATGATTAAAGTAAATAAATAATATGATTATCTAACTATATAACTTTAGTAAATAAATAACATAACTTTACTTTTCATCTCAACTTCAACAATTTATGTGCTTAAAAATGAAAGTTAACTGGAACATTGAGCATATTATGATTATTTAAGATGCACATGTAGTATTTATCGTGTGCCGTAAGCAAGCAAGTTCCATACTCCATACTACAGACTTTCAGTCTAACATGTTTCTAATTTATGAGGTCTTCGTTACAACTATTGCTGAATTATAGAATTCAAATTATATGCAACACAATTTAGTTTTAAATCCATATCAGCTTTATTCACGTATTATCATCGGATACTTCCACAAAAGTTTATTTTAATGATCAAGTTTCAATCTAACTAAAGGGTTTATCGATCATGCTTCAATCCAACAAAAATGAGACTCCGTACAAAAAGAAAATACGTTTAACAGCATCTTAAATGCCCTCTAACTTCTACCACAAGCTGAATTAAATAACATCACTTTCTCTTTCTTTCCACTAGTGCTATCATTTAGTTTGGAGCTTGTGGCGGAAATCAAGGGCATTTGTGGTGTGTGTGAGTATTCAATGACATCTCAAACAGTGCAACACCCCATTTCTACCACAAGTTCCGAATTAAATAATAGCACTAATGGGAAGAGGAAGAATGTGATATTATTTGATTCAGAATTTATAATGGAAATCTAGGGTTAAAATGGTGCTGCAATCTTCGATTTCTATTCAAGAAAATTTGAATATGTTTTCAATAGCAATTTTGAATATACTCCGATAAAGACATATAGCCTTACTTCAAGTCGGTGAACTTCCTAAATAACACCGACTTCTGAGAAGTCGAGATAAGTTCTCTCCGATACAACTATGACCTGATCCCAAGTAAAATGTTCCTCAGGAATCGAAGCAATAAGGGCATTCCACCAGTTCATTATCGTCCATGGAGTCATCCAGAGGTCAAATTTTACCTCATTGCATCATCTAACTCCAAGTCATCGAAGATCCTTTCATAAATATCCATCTCGTCTTGCACCTCAATAGTCGACCCCGTTCCAAGGAATAGTCTGCCTCCTAGACTCACATAGTCTTTATGTAGCTCGATAAAGTCGATGCCAGGCATTTGCACTCGAGCACCATAATCATTTGGAGCAACTTGGGCATTTTATAAATGTTTGGCACCATGTCATTGAACATATTCTGTAAATCGAGGTTAGTGGTCCTCGATCCTGCCCACTCTCAACTCTGGAGATGGAGTAAATAATAACATTTCTCGTATGCTAGATCACTCTTAAAACATAATAAGAATGATCAGTCTTTCATATAAAAAAACTTCATCAATGGTACTTGTGTGTGCAATAAAACTTATATACTATATATACTACTATATAGTTTTGAAAACCAAAATACATAACAAGTATGCGCTCTCGTGTATGTATATGTATGTATGCATGTATATACACACACATACACACTCTCGATCTAGTTCAAGGCGAGAACTCCTATCATATCTCTACTGGATCTCAGTATCCCTTAGGTTAAACAATGCAACCTCGCTTTGATACCAAATGTGACGACCGTCCTACACCGTCGACACCCAATATACCTATATAGTGCGTTGTAGTGATGCTCGGCCGATGTAGGACAATCATCAATGAAGTAAATACGTAACACATCACATAACATGTTGTATATCTCACAACGGATCAGATAAAATATGATAGTCATCTCAGATATAAAACAGACGAGACAGTAATAACCGAATGAACCACAACATCAGAGTATATAGATCCATACAGTAAGCAACATAAGTAATAGAGTTGTACATCAAATAATAACTCAAAAACTGTCTCTAAATAGTAAGACACTAGCAAGCTCCATAGTGTTGTGTAGTGGAATAGCAAATAAGTAAAAATAATAATACGAGAGAGTAGTCTCTTGCTCGCCACATGTCCAGCTCCACGTGCTCACTAGACATGATATCCCTAATCTACTCGTTTAAGAGTACCCAGAGTAATAGGAAGCAAAACATAAAGTCAACATACTAGGAAAATTGATATGAAAAATCATACCCGAATGTCCCTGCATCCATAGAGTTAGCGCATACATAAAATATACGCTACTCTAAGATAATCATCATAAGTGTACTATACATCGAAGTACTAAAGGGTGTCTAGATATCTACATCGATAATATCTACATCGTGTGATATCTCTAGGGTGATAAACAATCAAACAAACATAACATAAATCATCCATTCTCACGTTCACTCACTCAGTGTGTTGGATATATGATACTCGTACGACCCAGTACAATAGTCAAGGACTACTCAACATCATGGTTTCTCGGTACTTGAATCCATGTCACTTAAAAGGTCAGGAACTAGACTATCATCGCAGCAGTCCAGAATCAATTCAATTCCAAATTTTCTTATTATTTAATTCACTTTATATATAGTAGATCTTCTTACTAAAGTTCAACTTGAAGCACAAATGTTGCTTGGTTTTCCTACTGATGTACTTGTTATTCTTGATGTTGTTCAAACCGATATGATTTATGTCACTCCCTCACCAAATGCTTTACTCGGCCCCTCGCTCCAGCAAGCTTGTAATCATCTCGTTCCTTCTGTTGAGCAGTTTCAATCTACTGCAGATCTGCCTACTATTAGTTTCCCATTTGATGTACTTATTGTTCTTAATGAAACTCAAGTTGACGTTCAGCTCCCCAACCTGCAAATACTCTAGTTCTCCTTGCAAATTCCTCAACCTCTTGTTTGCTGCAGTCTAAGGCATAGGTCTGTGCATCATTGCCAGTACATGCACAGTCTACTGTGTTGCATGCACATTCTAGTTCTACAATGACAAATGTTGTTGTGCATGCCTGTTCCCGCGTCCACGTGTGTGTGCGCTTTCCATTGTTCAACTTGCTTATACTCTCACACACACACATGCATACACGTATATTTATGTTTATACACATGATACATGTTGAAGGTCAACACATTCATACACACGCATATATAGAAGTATATTTCACACACATATATAGAAGTATATTTAGGTGTATACACATGATAAATGTTGAAGGTCAAGACATGCACACACACATACATATGTACACATACATAGAAGTATATTTATGTGCACACACATGATACATGTTCAACAAACTTGTGTGTTCTCTATTCTCCACTATATGCAACTCCTAATTAAATTTCTTTTATTTATATTAGTCAAGAGCCACTAGCTAAGTGGCAGCGATATCACATTATAGGTAAAACTAAGTACAACTCATGACAAATTTTCATTTTAAAATGAAGAGAAAAAAAAACTTATATCAAATTTAGACCTCATTCGAAACTTCTTATGAAAATAAGCATATCTTCCACTATTCAACATTTTGTACTTCCACATTCTGAAAATTTATAAAAATAAAATTTTAATTTGTACTAGGATAAATTCAAGTGTGCAAATATATTTTATTTTAAAAATAATTTGTACATGCGCATTTTCAAAACGCACATGTACATAACCGATGTATAACCCAGAGAAAAAAAAAACTATTTTCACAATAAGCTTGAACTTAAACTTATAATACAATTATTTCGAAAACCTAAAATGAAAATTCATCAATGTTGATATTACAAGTTTTTCACAAATAACCAAGCGGTCCAAGCGCATGATTGCTCTTAGTTGTAATGTGTTAAGGGTTTATATCAATCATGCTTCTACCTAACAAAAATTAAAACCACATAGCAAAAGAAAGTAGGTGGAACTATTTTCATGTTCCCCAAAACAACCTTTTTCACAGTAAACCAAAACTTCATATACATACTACTACATAGCAAAAATAGCATTGTCTGATGTATGTAAAAACAATACTACCCAGTAAGCAGTAGATATCATCCACATGTTACTTCAGTAGTCAACAACTAGTGCTATTTAAAAGTTCAACTGAAACAGTGCCCCTCAATACGTACTCATAAATCTAAAATCTCACTTTCATCCTAATTAGTTATTAACAAAACCTTACCATCTACAATATCATGTACAAAAAATCTAAGAGGTCAAGAGCCACATTGTTCCAGCACAAAGCATCATCATAATGACAAGAACTGCAACAGCAATCTTATGCATAGGAACCGAATATCCAGAAGTCGGGCTTTCAACTTTTAAGTCATTTGTATCGATATCACCATCTGCATAAGCATACAGTGAAAAACATAAGCAAGGGCTGATTTCATATACAAGTTTTTCAAGGAGTCATATTAGCAAGTATGATTACCACTATTTGAGGAGAAAGAACTTTGATGACTGACAACTGAAGTAGCCTGTATACTCTAAATGGTTAGAAACATAAATTGTCAAAAAATTGCTGAATTAAAGTAGGAAAATCTCACCATTGGTGGTTCAATCTCAACTTGCTTCTTCGGTTTTCTATGTCTCACACTTTCAAGTTTAATCCGCCGCTCAGCTGTCCCTTGAGGACTTGGGTAGTTCATTGAACTATTTGAATTTTCAGGCATTCTGTGCCGGATATTTATTTCAGTTTCATAGTTGCTAGAAGCTTTTAAGCTCTCATCGTCACTTGTAAAATGAGTTGCCCACTCAATAGGTTCATGCATTTCAGACGGTACTCTTTGACTCCTTTTACTTGCTCCTTTATGAACCGGTTTGCCGTGTAAACGCCACATCTGAAATATTTTAAATCTTTTTAAAAGGAGTTTTAAATAGTAACTTATAAGTAGTTTTCAAGGAATATCAAAAGGCAAGAGTGTTTTGATATATAAGTTGAAATTGCGCTAAAAATTAGTTGTAGTATTTGTTGCTTACGACTCATCAACTTATTTGTTGTAAGACGTTCAGACTTAGGCTCTAAGGTTATGAATTTGAATCATACGTAGCGTGATTCGAACCTTGGACATATTTAAACTTGTAGACTGTATATATTATCTAAGACTTGTAGTACTACTAGTAGGTTAGCATCCTCTATTAAGTACCAAGCTAAAAAAAAAAAGTATTTTAAAACACTTCAAATTGCAAAAGTAGTTAATTGCAAACACTCTCTAACCAAACAAGCAATCTTACTGGTTTTAAGTCGTCAGAATCCCTGCTATTAGTACCAGCCATATCCGAAGTAGATAAGACACAAAGCTGTTGCTCAAACATTTTTGGATTAATTGTGTAATTTTCGGGAGCTTCAGGAGATAAAATCTGATCATACTCTGAGCCTAGAAAATCTTTAAGGCCATCAAACAGAGAATCTTCCTACAGTTACCACAGAAAACAAGCATAACTTAGGGTCAATTAACTGTACATGAAAAAACAATACAATTTATAAACTCGTTACCTCTTGCTTAATTGTAAGCTCTTGATGGGTACCAACATCCGTCGTAATATCGCTATTACTATGATTTTGTTCTGGTTTAATAGTAGTAGGTACCAAATTAGGTAGCACTTCATCATTAGCCACATTATATTCTGTTATTTGTCCGAAGGAATTTTCAGGATTGATTTTGTGGGGATCATCCGACAGATCTGATTTTGGCGATGTTTGGCTCAACGGTGTTATATTCAAGGTATCTTTATCTTTTTTGAAAAGGCGGCAGAGAACAAAAGCACCCTGCGGAAGATTGAATGTAGGTTAAATGCTTGACGATTACAGTTTCTTACCTACCTACTTATACCTTCAACAGTACACTAAATGTCGAAATTTGATCTACAACTAGATAGAACATATGTTGGCATTTGGTGGAGTCATAATTCCATCATCTCATGATGCACTTCTTTTTGTCTTCACTGAGTGTAAAATTATGAGTGTTGAAAACAAAGTAGTAGGATGTAATACCAGACAAATGTCAGATACTTTAGTAAAATGTGGACTTAATTTGATGTTAATGAAAGTTTTGGTGATATCAATTCAGAATGTCTTTACATAATGAACTCAAACTTAGCAGATGATTTTGTTATTTTGGCTTGTTGCACTTTCAAAAATGGAAGCATGGTTAACTCAAACCCAATGAATGGTGCTGCTTCATCACCTTTGGGTTATAGTATTTTTCTGATGGCTTATAAAGAAATTCGCGACCTTTAGTTGATTGGAAGGTATATGAAAAAGAAATGCTTATTAGTAGGAATTTCCATTGAGATTCTTAATTGTGTTTGTGGATATTATTCTAAGCTAATAGTGTTCTCTATGTATTGGGCTAGGCTGATAAAAAAATCATTCATAGGAATACAAGCTCAAACAAATGTTAACTTCGCGTCAGTATTAAAAAAGGGTTATATCAAATTCTTTTCTCACATGAAGCAACTATACCCTGAAGCAACTAAATCATTGATGCAGTTGGACTCAGAACAACGAGTTCAATATGCACTAGTCAACTGTCCATGTACATTGTTAAAATTGGTGATATCAGTAGAACTGACACAGATTATTTTAGTTGAGGAAGCTTGCAGGGTAATTAAAGATTCAAGTAGCGTTAGGCCCCATACTTGGACACTCTAAACACTGGCCGGTGGATGCATCCAATGCATCTTACTTCAAATGCGAATCAGATGTTAGGTTATATTATGGATAACCTACCAACTTGTTCAAATGTTAAAAATTGAAGAGTTCACATCATATTTGATGTTAGGTCTTACGCAAGGATATTGCTTTCAGTTGTTTCTCACAAATTCTCATTTTTATTTCACTTCTATCAATTTTCTGTCTATCAATTTTCATTCTACAATTTCAATGTCATGATAATAAAAAAGAAATCTAAAAGTAAGTCATCTTATTTTGAAACTGCCTCTTATAGTTTCTCCAGTTTCTCCAACAAATACGACAATAATCTCGCAAGTTTTAACTAAAATTGTATTGGTCAAAATAGGGCATATCAATCATATTCCGCAAAATACGTCTTCTTAAACAGATTAGATGTGGATGACAAATGTATTGGATGATCATGTGTCCGTATTTCAAATAAACACTCGTTGTTTCAATAGTTTTTATTATGTATTGTCAACTATGTATGACATGAATCGCACATTGTATGGCCTATTGCAAAATCAGCAGGAATGTTTTCATACATAGTTTACCATGACATGTCAAATAGAGTTGTAGGTGAACGTTTCAATTAGTAGTACAGTATCTGTGTGTGTGAATAATGTATGGCACGATGTACTACTCCCGTCCGAACATATCATTGTACTAATATATCAAAAAGATGTTCCTTATAAACTTAGATGATCCATTATTACTCTAGTTTTTGAAACGACGTTGGAGCTACAGATGGAAAACATGTTTCCCCTCATGAAGATTGAATGGAAAAGTTTGTACGGTAGAAGGTTATCTTTGGAAGTAATTCTGATTTGACCATTAACTATATATGAGAAATTTTTGCTCATAACAGTGGCCCGTTAAGTTATTAACACATTAGTCACTAAAGAACATCCAAACTTTCATCACCATTAATCCAGTAAATGTTATCCAGTAGATTCAAGATATATAGCTACAAATGGATATCTACCCATCTTTTCAAAATGAACGCTATCAAATTTCACGTTTTCATCAGATCCCAATATATATCGAAATCTAAAATGGAAAATTTATAATTTTTTATTATGGTTCATTAACACAAAAAAAATAAGGGCATTTCACCAGAAGGACAAACTTTGTAGTCCAATTAGTTTCTAGGACACACATTCAAATAAATTACTTTCAAGGCCAAAATAAGCAGAATAATTACTTTCAAAGACAAAGTCAGCAGTCCAATCACTTTCAATGACATAATTTCATAGGTTTTTAGGCCCTAGAAGCTAATTATTTTGTGTTTAGTCCTTGAAAGTAATTATTTCAGTTGTCTGTCCTAGAAACTAATTCCACTTGCTAAAGAGGTCCTTGTGGCTAATTTCCACAAAAAAATATCGATCTTCGGAATCGAACTCGTGACTTTTAATCTCGTAGTCTAATATACCAACCAATTGGTTGATGAAAATTTTCAACTTTTACACTCAGATTTGTGAGTGACTATCAAAATTCGAAAGAACATTTGCAATTTGAAAGAAGAAGAAAAACAACAATTTAAAAAACATACTACATACAACTTTTAAAACAAGCTAATTTTGTAATTGTGACATGTGTTTATCATAATTTTATAAACAAGTGGAATAACGGAGACAACGACTATGGTGAATTTTTATGAAGTTGATATTCCCGCTGACTGGATGGTTGAATGTGATTAACTAAATCAACAAGCATGCGGCATTCATAATTCAAAATATTTACTGCAAAACATAAGCAAATAAAAATTGCTTTGATTGTTGCACAAAGATGTTGATTTATGCAGTTATTATTACATTTAATTATGTAGTTGTATTTCAATTTTCTAATCTTTTGTGTAAAATTGTTTTCCTGCATTTTCTTTACGCAGTGATCAAAATGTGTGTTTATAATTATTTATTAATTATATAAACATGTAATAATTAAATAGCTAATTAATTACTTAATTGAGCATAACAAAATAAAATAAAACAGATATAAATTATTGGTTAATAATTTTAATTGTTACTAATAATTAAATAATTGATTATCGAATTATTTATAATATTAAATATTTAATAATAAATAAAATAAAGTAATATAACATAATCTTTATTAAAAACTGCAACACATTTGGTCTTCTCCCCCTTTTTAGTGTGTACACAAACTTCTCAAAATACTCAGACTATTACCAAGAATAGACATGGTCAGTCACTCCATCTCTCTTCTTTTCACACCGAGCGAACGAACTCTGCACCCAAAAGAGAGAAAATCAACCACGAAACCAGTTTTAAAAAAATCACCAATAAATAAAACAGCAAAGACTTTGCCGTTTTATTATATAAATTAAATAAATGGCTAACCTTTTGTCGTTTTATTTAATATGCAATAAAACGGCAAAGACTTGAATGTTTTATTGCAAAAATAATTAAAACGGCAAAGTTTTTACCGTTTTAACACATTTTCATAATAAAACGGAAATATTTTCACTGTTTTAAAAAGCAATCCCCTGTTCGGCTCACTAGCCTCAAAATCACATAGAAATAGCCGTAAATAACTGAACAAGTCATATCTGATTGCATTGTGCCTTGTTCAGTTCATTTTTTCGACCGAACAAGTCATTGCTGGTTATGTTCTCATATGTTCTTAGTTAAATTGTGTTAATTAAAAGGTCAAGAGTTCGAATTCCGATGTGGACAAAAATATATCTTCGATTTTTATCAGAAAAATTGATATATAAATAAGGTTGTAAGATCAAATTTGAACCTTCACCATTTTATATTTTTACTATTGGTTTGGTAATGAAGTGGAGCCTTGACGAAACAGTTAGGTCACCCGCATGGTGATCTGAGCGTTCAGATTCGAGTTCGGAAACAACCTTTTCGTAATGCGAGGAAAAGGCTGCGCACATTGTCGACCTCCGCATAGCCCGCGATCGTGCGAGAGCCTCGTGCACTGGGTTCCTACTTTACTGTTAGTCTGTTAATGATTTGATATTTTCAATATTGGTAGACGTATCCAAAGACGGAGGTACATGCAAGCAACATGCTACATGAGGCCATGTGTCCACCTTAAATAGTAATAATTCTTTTACAAAAAACACTTCTTTGATATTAGCCCTGCCTCAATTTGAATATTGGCCCTGTCTCAAGTAAACATATTACAATTTGACCTACTTTAGATTTTTTTCCCTTATGACTTGACAGTGTTTTCTATAGAATACAATTATGCTCTATCACAAGAATAACCTCCGCCACTGGAAGTATCACTTATAGTATAACTTCCAATCTTGATGTACAGTATCCTTTGCTGGAAAGCATTTCCAAGGTCATTTTAACTATACATTTTATTTTTATGATGTATTTAGAAAATACAAATAATCATATAGACATTGATTAATATTCTTCTCTAAAAAAAATTCTTATGCAAACACTCATCACACATGCCCAAGACCTTTGTCATAAAAATTGTTACATAGATAACTTCATTTCCAATTTTGGACCCAACTTTCCATCTTAACTTTTAACCCCAGTTCAATATGACAAAGAACCCAGATTTACAAAACCACCCATTCAACCCAGTTCCCTCAGCTCTCTTTAGCAAAAGCACCCTTAGAATAAACACACATTTAATGTGAGGTGAAGTGAATATTGTCAGCTATATACTGAACCAATACACTTGCTATATTGCCTTAAGTACAAGCTGATATAAGAATTAGCAGATATAGTTACATGCTAGTGTGTTAATATCGATTCAAATTTGGAAAATAGGAACGAGACATTAACCGTTATCTATTATCTAATATATGAGACACTTTTAATCTCAAATTATCTTCTCTCAACTCCAAATCATAGAATATCTCTCACCAAAAAAAATACTACAAAAAATTTAAGCCCAAAATTCTTTATAAACAGAAATCTAACCTCATCGCCCACAACATCAGTCCCATCTGGATTAACAACTCTGTATTCATGCATAATCCAACAACTTCCAGTTCCTCTCGGCGCTCTTCCGATATGAAAAACCAAAGTCTTCTTCATCCCCACCAAAACTTTCTTCGACTTGATCAACCTGTCTTTGCCGGTCGCCTTCCAGTAGCCATTCTCCGTTGCCCGATTAGACCGGTTCCCCGAAGGATACTTCCGGTCAACCGCGGCAAAGAAGAACCACTCCAAATCGGACGACTTTACCCTCCATTTGCTCGGAAGATCCCACGGCTCAGTCCTGCACACGTCGATTTCCGGAATCACCCAAGATTCCGACGGCTGGATGGTTCCATCGATCTTCCGTTTGAGGTAGTGATTGATCAGCTGCTCGTCGGTCGGTCGAAAACGAAACCCTAGCGGCAGCTTATCGTACGGTATTTCTTCCATTTTCATGTATAGTTGTTTGCTGAATTAAGAAGCTAGAAAGGAAAGAAGCTAAAATGGAAACGTGGATATAAAGTCAAAAGAAGTAAAGTAGAGCTGTTTGTATTTAACACGTAGTTGTTAATAATTAGGCTGCTCTCGCCGCCAGACCAATGACCTTAATTTTCGGGCAGCTTCACGCCCTATTGGCATCCACCATCACACATTGAGAAACATTTGGGGTTTATCCTAGGGCATGATGTCCAGAATTTCAAAAAGAAAATATATAACGTAAAGTTTTAGTTAAATATTCAACGATGATATGTTGGAAAAAAGTCAGAAGTTAGAGATGAAGATGTTTAAGAAGACATTTAAGGTGAGCTATTAAAGACATCTTGATTTGCCATTGATAACACAAATTAATGAAGGTTGGATGATAGTTGCTTTTATATGCATCTACTCATAGATGGTTTGACTACGTTTCTAAAGAAATTTTTTTTAGGGGCTTTGCACCGAAGGTCGCTATTTTTGGTGTTGTTGTAAAAAAAGTCCATATGATAATGAGTATGTAAATTAAGTCCCTGTTATTTTTAAATCAGAAAACGCAAACTATCTTGCGATTTTCTTATAGAAAGTGCAAGTTAACTTGCGCTTTTCAAAAATTTAAATTTTTTTGAAAATTTCAAAATTTTCAAAAAAAATTTCAAAACCAAAAAGCGCAAACTATGTTGCGCTTTCTTGATAAAAAGTGCAAGTTAACCTGCGTTTTTCAAAAATTTAAAAAAAAATTCAAAATCAGAAAGTGATGGAAAGCGCAAGTTAACTTGCATTTTTCAAAAATTCCAAGCATTTTAAAAAAAAATTCAAAATAAAAGCGCAACCTAGCTTGCGCTTTCTTGATGGAAAGCGTAGGTTAACTTGCGCTTTTCAAAAAGAAAAATTCATAGTCAAAAAGTTGCAAGTTAGCTTGCATTTTTTGTCAAAAAATGCAAAACACCTTGCGTTTTCTATTTTTCAAAAAATAGGGACTAAATTTACGTATTCATATGTACAGGGACTAATCTTATAACAACATCAAACACAGAGATCTGCGACTCTTTTCTTGATTTTTTTATGGATTATAGTCAACAATAAGCGTAGTTGCTATACCTAAAAGGGAGATATTCAAAATTACTCTCATAGCCATCATTGTTACTGTCATATGTCACTGATATAAGGATATTCTCTTACTCTTCATTTAATCTATCTATATGACTATATCCATCATTAATGAGTATATCTTAAATATCTAAAAATCAGGAAAATGGTCAAATGCTTTAAAACTAATAGAAATACAAATAGAGAACTAGAATTTATCATTGTGTTGATTTTGCTAGTAAATTCGAGAATTATCTATGTTGTCTACATCGGACCGATAATCTTTGGACATTAATTTATATTTAGTCAATGACAATTTTCCTTGAAGGTGAAACTAAAAGGGATGGGATATATTAAAATAAAATAAAAAGAGAAAAGAAAAAAAAATTCCAAAAAGAAGAGGTTGGTGGTAGTGTGGCTATGAAGATGATAAGAAACACCATGCCTCTGATTCGAAGCAAAAAACATAAAGAAAATGTATTGCAATCATTTAAAAGGTAAAGATGGTAAGATAAGTGAAATCACAATTTATTACAATAGATGATGACCTTAGATCGATATTTATTTTGCAGAGGTAGATGAAGAATCTACTTCATTTTGAATACGTGAATGTCAAATTATCTTGCGTTTTTTTGTAAATAAAAGTAGATATAGAAATAGAGTGAAACCATAACGAACGTAAGGTTCACCAAATAATTTATTTAGTTGAGAATTTCAAGATATTTTGGTTATATGAAAGTGAAAATGTAGGTTCATGGATCATTTTTTTCATATTAGCTTTTTCCTAAACGCTCTAAACTAACTTTTTATGATAACTCCGCTTTAGTAATCATGAAGCGCACAACGTACAGCTAATTTTTTATAGCATGGTGACTTTGTACAACAAATGCTAAAATCGGTTATTAGTTATTGCTAAATTTGTAAGCATTGCATTATTATGCATGCTTATTAATTCAAGCGTAAACAACAAAGTATTGATTTACCTTACGTTCAACAATAAATTTAAATATGTACATGGTTTCTATGAAAATAGTGTTTTAAACCTGAAACGGAAAATTTATGCCTAAAGTCGAATAGCATTTTAAATTTGGTTCAATGAAACAACATTTAACATATGAATCGTTACATTTTTTGACATTACACAATACTAACTAAAATAGAGAAACATTATAGTACCTTTGAAACACCATATTCTATAATACATATAGTGTAGTATGACACGAATATTATGTAATATACATTGTTGAATAAAATATTTGGGACAACCACATAGTTTTTCTCCTTTATTCCATTTTTTTGCATAAACAAAACAAAAACAGTACATCAATAAACTGTAACATCCGATATTTTCAACCATTCGCATCCATACATGTCGGATTTGAATTGCTCAAAATATCAGATTGTTAATTTAAATTTGGCAAAACTCAGCATATACAGTAAATAAATAATCACAGAATCGCAGACGCAGAGTAATATAAAAGTAAGCAGCGGAAACAAAAGAATAGTAGTTCATGAAGCTACTATATATATAACAGAGTTAAAACAAGATACAACAGAAGTCTCGAATACATAGAAGTCTCAATACAATAGTCAAATACAAGATCAGAATATAACTCTGGAGTCAACTGAATCACCGAAAGCTGAATAGATATAGCTGGATCTCCAAGTGAAGCTCCAACTCCAAAGGTTAGTCTTTAATGTTGTGTCACTCAGTCTGACCCGAGCGTAAAGCAAAACACAAAACACTCGAGTCAGGATTAACATTCTTATATCAATAAATCCAACTCAAGTGAAATATCAACTGAAATACAAGTAACTTAAATGATGTTTGGGATAACCATCCTCTAAGGATCCGTTAAACTATCTACTATGTAGTAATATACGCTATTATAATAATGTCTATAGTAAAGTAAACTATCAAAATAGCGTTAAGGCTTTACATTTTCCACATTAACACATTTTATATTCCCATAGTCTATACAGTACCGTAATCTCCCCCGTACTGGGCGTCATCAGAGGGCACTCCATAGGTATGGTACAAAACAAACTCGTAGTAAAACACGCTAGGGTAGGTGACACGGCACAGCTAGGCAATGCTAGGGTAGATATACCAATTACACTTCCGGGCCGGTGGTAACGCAGAGCCACAGTAATCGCCCACCTCGAGCCACACTTCCAAATCAAGGGTGCGCACGAAATCAATCACAAAGTAATAGAATGACATACGATGGAGTGTGTCCGATCAGAGGTGCTACCTCATTAGCCCGTCGATTGCTCCTGTTTTAACCACCTTATGTCAACTCACAGGAGTCGGGTCCACGTATATACCTCATATAGGATCGTCGCCGCCATCATACTTCATTTTGGAATCTCCACCGCGTACACAGTTGTTAAAGTTGTTTTCGGTATCGACAGAGAGTATGCCCATATCTGATTCCGGTCTCTTTAACAACCAATCGTTATTATAACACCGTGGTCATTTAAAAATAGTTTATACTTCAAAACCTGTAACGACCCATAAATTTTGGTGGTTTTATTAATATATTTTATTGGAATTTTGTGAAATTTTAAATAATAAAATTTTTAAATAAAAATTTGATATTTGAAATACGTCTATTTAAACATAACAACTGGTAAATTTTCATCAGATAATATTGAAGTCTATTTTATTGTGTAATTCTATTTCAATTTAAATCAGTTAATAACAGTTGAATTTAAAAGTGTTCCGAAACCTGAATATGTCAACATGAGAAAATTTATTTAGAACACTCTGAATAAGACTGCGTAATTCGTTTCGCAAATTTCGGACGTTTCTAGCTCCGTTTGGATTTTTCCGTACGGAATAACAACGTATATCAGTGTCCGTATCGACTTTTGATCGGATGATCGTACCACTGATATCTGTATACCGTTTTGATCGTCTCGTCGAGCTGATCTCTATGGTATATTCAATCCTGTGTTTTGAAGTTCGGTACACAGCGGAATCCGCGAAATCGGTAACCGTATCGGTATCCATTTTGCGTCTAGAATTTTCCTTTGTCCATTCAGATTTCACGTGAATAATTCTAATAGCCTCTTGCCTCTTTATACTCCTGAATTTATTTTTGAATTTTACTTTTCCCCATGTTGAATTTATAACATTTGCTGGTTCATTCATTTTTGGCTTCTGCTCTCCCACTTTATTTCTGTCAGTTAATAATATTATATATTTAAAGTTTTGGTAGAAAGAGAAAAAGTTAGCTGGCATTTGCATTTATTCTGTAAAGCTATTCACATTTCGTCTTCTTGTTCAAGCCACACCTCCTCCTCTCTCTCTCGCGCCTCTACCTCCTTCACGTAGCCAAGCATCCATCAACCTCGGCCATCGCCTAACGGCGAACAGCTCCGACCGCATCTCCTTCTTCACCGCCCTCTCCTCTTCCACCTTGCACGCACCACAACCAAATCTCCATCATCTGTCCTTCACGCATTCTCCAACCCTCAGCCCAACGCCACGTCTTCGACCTGGCGAGCGCCAAACCCGACCGCATCTTGGCAACCTCCGCACCTTCTCATCTTCCTATTTGTACACAGGTATATATATAGTATTTTGTAGATGTCAGTTTTATATAAATCAACTATTAGTCTATATGGAAGTAGAGTAGAAACCAGACAACCACCGACGATATGGTCAAGCGAAGACATGTATGAACTTGTTAGGGACTATTCAAAGATATATGAAACTGGAGTGCATACAGAAATTGAAGGCAAATCGATTGTTCATAACTGGTGCAAACAAACTATTTTTTGGGAGTTGGCGTATTGGAAACATCTTCTGCTTCGTCATAATATAGACGTGATGCACAATGAGAAAATTGTATTTGGTAATGTTTTTAACACAATTTTGAATGTGAAAGGGAAGACGAAGGATGATTTGAAATCAAGACGCGATATAGAAGAATTATGCAAACGTCCTGAGCTTCATATGAAACCAAATGACAGTAAAAAACCCAAAGCATGTTACGAATTAGATAATAATCAAGTTAAAGTTGTGTTGAAATGGGTGGAAGGGTTAAGATTTCCTGATGGAATATCATCAAATCTTCGTAGATGTGTTGACTTTAAAAACGGTAGATTGAGCGGAATGAAAAGCCACGACTGTCACGTAATGATGGAAAATTTATTTCCCGTTATGTTCAAAGAACCACTGCCGTTAAAAGTTTGGAAGGTAGTAATGGAGCTTAGTATGTTTTACAAAGAGCTTTGTTCGACTAGTTTAAAAGTGCAACGTTTACGTAAACTTGAAGTAGATATTCCTATATTGCACTGCAAATTAGAGAAAAATATTTCCGCCAGCTTTTAATAATGTAATGGAACATTTACCTGTTCATCTCTCATCTGAAGCACGACTTAGAGGTCATATCCAATATGGATGGATGTATCCATTTGAGAGGTATGTAATATGTTATCACGTAATTTAATTGCATTTTCGACCATGAAGTTAATGTAAATTAATTTTGCATAGATATCTAAATCATCTGAAGAAAAAAGTGAGGCAAAAAGCATGAGTTGAAGGTTCGATATGTAAATCTTACATCGAAGAAGAAGCTTCGTTCTTTTTCTCTCACTATTTCAGTGACCATGTGAATATATCATTTGAAAGTGTTCCTCGTAATGATGAAGGCAACGAACAAGAATCCACTCAAGCAATGTTATCTATTTTTAGACAACATGGTCGGCTTTTTGGAAAATGTGTAGAAATATGGCTAGACGATAGAGATCTTCATGTAGCACATACTTATATTCTTCTAAATTATGCTTAGGTTGCACCGTTTGTTAGGTAATCTGAAATAATAATTTGTGTTTTATTTGTTTCTATAATGCATGCCCGTGTATAACCTAATGTAATAATTTGTTTATATATATAGTGTTTATGAACGTGAACATCCGAATGGAGATCTCAATAAAGAATTTTCCGATTGGTTTTCAAATTACGTTTATGAGCCGAGAAATTGTGTTATTGACGAAGGGTTGAAACATCTTGCGATGGGACCAAAAAGAGTGGTCAAGACATATCCAATATATTTCGTCAATGGATATAAATTTAACACCAAAGAATACGGTGCAGAAAAATTAACGAATAATACTGGTGTATTTGTAAAAGGTAGTGACGATCCAGAAAATCACATAAATGATTTTTATGGCATTCTAACACAAATTTTGCAACTGACATATTTCTCACGACCCGCGGAGGAGGTGTTTCTATTTAGATGCAATTGGTTTAGCAATGTTCCAGTTTATGGAATTAATGTGCACAAGGATTATAATCTTATCGAAATAAAGCATACATTGCACTATCACAAGTACGATCCTTTTGTACTAGTCAAACAAGCATTGCAAGTTTATTACGCTTCTTATCCGTCTCTAAAAAGAGATAAATCAGATTGGTCTGCAGTTTTTAAAACAAAGGCCAGATTTACATTCGATGGGAAGAATATTCCAAACGAACAAGCTTATCAGGCAGATCTTGAGGAAAATAACGAAATAATAATTACAGATGGTTATACAGATTTTGGTCCTTTGATCGATGAATCAAATGTTTTGGTAGAAGCGTTTGACAGTGCAGAGGAAAATATCGTAGAAAATGAGACCGAATCTAAATCAGAAGACGATGATGTTAGATTAAAATCCGAATCTGATTTTTTTCAATTGATGTAACTATGTTGAATTCTTGATGTGTATTATGAAATTGATGTAACTATGAAACCAAATCTGTATGTTTACCATTGTTTACATGTTTTATGTCATTTCCATTTGTCATTTATTTAGCAATTTTTATTAAAAATGCAATGTAATCTGCTTATCGTCGGAACATGAGATCCATTATGAATCTGATATAACACACTTCCATTTATATTTCCATTTCAGTCATTAATTTAGCAATTTATACCGTTGATGTCATTTACGTATGAAATATACTTCATTATCATGTTATTATTCTCTTTTGAAATGATGTGTATATATGTCATAGGATTATCATAATGTCATCTAGAGGTAGGAGCTCTTCCCGATCTTTAGGAGGCGATGGCAGTGGTCCATCGCAAGCATCACATCGTCCTATAGTTTCATTAGTACCTAGAGCAGAGGGGTAAGAATTAAATTTTATTCAGCATCTTATTTTATTTTTTGATATACATACGTACTTATCTGTATCATATTTAAAAACAGGGGGTTCGACCTACTTTCCTCGAAGGTTGTGTTGGACGTTTCTAGAGCTTCTTACCGGAGTAGGATGAGTGTGTGTTGGCCGAAGTGGGATAACATCCCTCCCCACATAGTAGAGTGTATTTGGCAGGATGTCCTAGTAAGTATATTTTTCTGTTTTCCATTTTTAATTCGTTTTTGTCATTTTTTTACTGTTTATCGTTTACAGTTTAATATTCTTTTTGCTTTTTATCGTGAAACACGGGCTGAGATAGACATTCAGACAGATGATATGTAGTTGGCACGAGGGTATTGGATAAAGAAGATGCGTAAAAACTATCGGGACTCGATATCCGAAATCAAGAAATCAGGTAAGAAACCACGTTGGATGGGGGAGAGCGTATGGCAAGCATGGTTGGATACTGGGAAACTGACGAGGCGAAGGCAAGTATACTAATTTTTTTAAAATTATTTGACTAGTAGTAAATATCAAAAAATACATGATCGATAAATAATGTATCAAATTTTGAATGTATAGGCAGGATCAGAAAGAAACTCTGCAAACAGAAATAAAAATTCCATCACTCATCGCGGGGGATCGAAGTCATTTCAGTAGTATCGGCAGGAGTTGGTAAATTTACTGAATGGAAGTTGTAAATAGTTTGTGCTATATAATTTCAAATGTACAATAATTGTATGTAAAAATCAATTTCAGGAAGCTAAGGCGCATGGTCCCGTGGGCTATATGGACGTGTTTACTCGTATGCATGTTGTCGAGCATGTAAATCCGGACGGGACAATTTCGTATACATGGCACGACGATAAATCCACTAAGAGCCATGTAAGCATATTTCATTTTATGCAGTATTAGTAATTGTTCTACTTGTTAAAATATAATGAAAGAAGATATGATGATATTAATTTGTTAATGCAGGAAAAGTTTATGGAGCAGCGCCAGAAACTCCTTGCTGATACGGGTCGAGATCAGTTGACGACGGATGGGGAGGATGCTATTTTTGAGTCAGTTATGGATCCATCGGAGCATGGCAGACGATACGGATTTGGAAATCAAGTGGTAAGTAAATAATATACTGGGTATCATATAAGTTTTTAAATTCAGTACATTGGTTTTGAGTCACTTCGTTATGAAAATATTATGCATTACCAAAATATATTAATTCGTTACTTGAATGTCATTTCAAAAATAAAAATAACGAAAAAGACATGTTATTTAATTTAGTTTGCCAGATATATGCATATTTTTAATTTAGTACATACACTTACAGAGATCACACAACTAAATTAAATATTTATTACAGGCTAGCAGTCAGAGATGGGGTAGGCAGACTAGAGCTCAGATCGATCTAGCAGAGATCAAAGATTTACGGGCTAGAGTGGTGCAACTGGAGGAGCAGAACCGTCGGCAGGCCATAGAGACCACATAGTTTCTAGACCAGCGTATCGCCGAGTACATGCAGCAGTATGGTGGTCGCTTCCCTTCCTCTGCTGGCTCAGGTTCGGGAGGAGATTGATTGATTGCTTTGGTCGGTATGTTTTTTTCTGTTTTGTATGATTTATGTACAATGTTATGATACACTTAGCTGTTTTGTTGCATAATTATGTGGATGTTGGGGATGTAGGAATTGATAGAACACTTGGTGTTGTGAATATTATTATGTATTGTAAATTAGTTTGGGTAATGGTTATGTGTTTTGACTTAATTTTATGTATTTTTTGTTCGGTGAATTGTGTATAGTTTGGTTTTTGATATTTGGTTGGAATATTATATATTGAATTCTACAGTATTGGTGGAATAGTGTTTGTATGGGAAATGTGGGTGGAAGGTTATATTGCAGCAGAAATACATAAAAAATGCAGCAGATGTCCGACGGCTTTTAGGTTATATTTTTTCGACGGCTTCCGACAGCTTTTAGATCATTTTTTCCAATGGCTTCCGACAAGCGTCGGAAGCCATCGGAAACCGACGGAAATCCAAACGGCGAACTGTGTCGGAAGCCGTCGAAATTACTGCACCTCGACACCTTATTTTCCGACGGCTTTTTCCGACGGCTGCCGACGGTTTTCAGCCGTCGGAAAATGCCTTTTTCCTTGTAGTGACACTTTCCTTCAAACAGTTTAGATATTAATAATAGTATATATAATAAAATAGTTTATAAAAATAATTTATATAAAATAGTTATAAATTAAAAGAGTTTATAATAAAATAGTTAGCATATTAAAATAGTTTATAATAAAATAGTTAGGATATTAAAATAGTTTATATTAAATAATTATATTGAAAATGATTTATATTAAAATAGTTTATATTAAAATAATTTATAAAGAAAAATATAAAATAGTTTAAATATAGTTTAAATACTTTATATAAAATAAAATAGCTTCCTCAAATTTCACAAATCGATTCAAATCAACTCGAATTCCAAAATTCAAATTTAATTCAATTCCAAATCATCAATTTCAATTCAATTCAGTTTCTAAATAAACCATTTCAATTTATATCGATTTCAAATACAGATTTTAAACCACAAAATAAACCATTCAATTTCAATATATTTCAAAGCTTTAAATATTCCACAATTTCAAAACTAAATTTGATAATTTCATATATATCTTAATTTAACATCATTATTATTTGGTTTTGAAATATCCACTTAATAAATCCAATATCATTTAAATAAATACCCAAATTTCAAATCACTAAATATTTCCTTCAATTATTTAAACTTGAAATATTCATTTAATCACCTTAAACCAAGAATCAAGTTATAAAATCCTATCCTTTGAAAATCTCAAATTCAATAAGTTTCAAATTGATTTAATTAAATAAAATTCTTAATTAAATACCATTTCAAATCAATTTCAAATCTATCTTCCCAACCTTAATTTATTAAAAATTATTATAAACTCTATATTTGAAAATATAATTTCAAATAAATACTTAAACATATTATATATAAATTAAATCAAACTTTATTACATTAACTCTTATTATCAAACTTATTTTACATTAAAATTTATTTATATATTTTAAAATAGAAAAGTTATAAGAAAAATCTTTAAAATTTGAAATTTCAAAACTAACTTATAACTTTAAAATTTTCAAAACATATAAATTTAAAAATCTAAAATTTAAACCTTTATAAAAATAACTTATATATGTATAATATCTTAAAATCAATATTTATTAAAATCATACATTTCTTCCCAAAACCATAGAAATCATTTCAAAATATTTATATATAGACCAACGGTGTCTGTATATAATTTTCTATCTTATGGTCAAGTGATACAGATATTTATCATTTCAATCCGCAATTTAAATATAAATATAGATATATATCATTTTAACCCGCAATCCCAATTTCAATTCAAATGAAAATCGCTTGGGTTTATCATTTCAACCCATAACGATTTTCTCATATTCTACAAGATCGTTTGGGTATGTATCATTTCAACCCATAACGATTTTCTCCTATTCTACAAGATCATTTGGGTAGGTATCATTTCAACCCATAGGGAATTTTATACTAACAGGGAACTTGCAGAGTGATAACAAATATGATAATAACATAACAGGCATATATCATCAATATAAATAACAGATAATGGTGTCAGATGTCACAGGTGAACAGATACAGATAATAGCATATATAGCAATGTAAATAACTAACAGCAGCATATTTCAATTGTCGTTTCAATTGAAATCAAATTTAATAAATATAAGAACGTTAATCGTGAGTGATCGCTCACCTTTCGAGGCTAGAGAGCACAGGAGATGACACGGATACGTACATAGGAACGTATACTGAAATTGAGTTATGAATCCAAGAACGAATTCGATGATCAAAGCTGATAACAAGGAATAGACGAAATCAAATCAGACTGGATCGATGAAGATAATTGGTATAAGTGAATTTATATATATATATATAACTATATGTAATTATTTACATATATAAAACATATTCAAAATTTCAAACATAATTTATATTAATATATATATATGCACATTTCAAAATCATAGTTTTAAATTAAACATATATATAATGTAATTTAGAATCAAACTCAAGTACTTATGTGTAATATATATAAAATCAAACATTGATATATTATAACTAAATATACACAAATATATACGAAACTTATTATATAAATATATACTTCTTTTGTAAAATAATATACTGCAAACACACATATACATACGGTAACATATATAGAATATATATATATATATATAATTCACAGATAAGGTAATTGAAGACTAAATGCTATTTGGGAATGCCAAAAATAATAATAATCGTATTGAAAGAAGTTACGTATACATGTACCAATATATAAGCATATATACATAGACTAATATAAACGTCTTTTATAATATAACATACTACCAACATAAATACTTTATATTTATATCATTAGAGCCAACCCAGATCTAAAATAATATCTTTGTATATATACTGTATATATAATATATATAACAAACCCACTTATACATAACAGAATTGAAACAATCAGTATATACTACATTAAAATACACTCCTCAAACGAATGAGCAGCTCGGGTTTTTGAAGCAAACGAGTGGGTTAGTGGAAAGAACGGATCTGGGTGGAGCCAAAGGGAAGTCACTACTGTCATCGGGTGGACGCGGCGGAGGGGAGAGAGACGCAGGGCTGTGGGGTTGTCGGGTGGTTCAACGAGCAGGATTCAAGGAAACAATATAAATGCAAGCTTGATGATCAAAAATGGCAGAACAAAGAAAGAGGGGAAGGGAAGAGATATGAAAATGAACTGACAAATAAATGAAGAGGCAGAACCAAAATAAATATTAAACAATGAATAGTCACAGTTTGAATTTTGAGAATTGAAAAAGGCTACCGGCTATTGAAAATTTAATGGTGGAATATGAAAGAGATGTTGGAAATTAAGAGTTAGAATTCGATACCGGTACGATCACCATTTCTGTGGATTCTACTGTGTACCGGACTTCAAAACACAGAAGTGAATATACCGTAGAGATCGGCACGACGAGACGGTCAAAACGGTATACAGATATCAGTGGTATGACCATCGTATCAAAAGTCGATAATGGGTACCGAAAATGCTGCAAATATGTCGAAAATAAGATAGACGGAGCAATAACAGTTCAAATTTGGGAAAATGAAATATGACGTCACACTCAGAAGATGATTTACAAATTTATTGTATAAAAATATTCAGGTTTGGAAATTATTTTATTATCATCAAATGTTAACTGATTTAAATTATATAAAATTACACAAAAAATAAACTTCCATATTATTAGATAAAAATTTACCAGTTGCTATGTTTAAGAAGACGTATTCCAAATATTAAATTTTTATTTCCAAATTTTATTGTTTAAAATTTCACAAAAATTTTCAATTTAATATATTAATAAAACAAATGAAATTATTTAAAATTTACGGGTCGTTACATAAACATAATTCAAAGTGAATTAATATCGCTATAATGAAAAATACTTGTAAATGAAATGTTGTAAAATAATGGTTTTATAAAATGCGAGATATAATCAATGTTAACTTGCTTTATGTAGAAACTACGGTTTAGTTAGAAATAAATTATATCTTTTTTTAGGGAAAGACAAAGATTAAACTTACATTTTAATTACGTACATTATATATCATTTTTATTTCATGAAAATTCTTTAAAATAAATTAACAAAATGGAAATATCTACCACGCTGTTTCTTCACCAAAACGACATCAGTTAATACCTAGCCCTACATTCAAACCTGTTTTTAATTCAAATTCAACTTTATATCATATAATTTCCCACTTTCACATATTATTGTGTCTCCTAACATTGACCATTGGTTTTCACTGGGATATAGTCTGACATTGGATATGTGTTTTTTGGAAAAACAATCAAAATACTTGTAATATTTTTATCTGTATAGCAAAACATCAACAAAATATAGTATTTATAACTGGATCCGATTGTATGCATACATTTGTGTTATGTATTATATAGAATATATAATGTTATTTTGATGGCATAAAGAAAAATCTGTATGTACTACTACTTTTAAAAGCATAAATCATAATATGCAAACAATATTTAGTTAGTTTGTTAAAGAAAAGTATCTAAAAATATTGATTAATCTTATTTATTGTATTATTTTGCTAAATATGCTAAAGGAAAGAAGAGTAGTTGTCAATAACATGTTGTGAGTTTCTACTTTAATATTTCTCTATCGCAAGAAGCATTTGTTAAAGTTACGAAACAATACATTACATATTCCTTCATAATTCACGGATTTAGAACTTACAATGATTCCAAAATGCTGCTGATAATCAAAACCAATTAGATGGAATTATTTGACTTAAAAGCAATTCTCTATTTTTCTTAGGAGAAGAGAATGCGTAGGTGATAAGACCTACGCGGTTAATTCTCTAATGGATTAGCATTATCTTTTACTAAAGCATAATCAAATATAATTAATTCTTTAATTATTTTAGATTCAAATTAAATGAAACCGATAACAATTAATTTTTCATAAAGTTGCATGGTAATATTATTTGATATGATCCTTCTTATTTGAAGTTAGTTTACCGAAAAACATTACTAGTGTGTTTGTACGTATGTGAACAAAAATGTTAGCATTTATTTTTTCATGTATTGTTAGATATATATATGTGTGTGTGTGTGTGCACGCACGTGCGCCGCGCACAAACAATACTCGAATGCGAATATATATTAAAAAATGAATGAACTTTTTTTATATACATCGCTACAGTTTAGTGTTCAATTCATTAGGAAAGTAGTTATGGCGAGATTAATACTTATACCCAATCTTGTAAAGTTGAACTGCGATGTCATGCTATGATTTCAACTATCAACTAAATTAAGAAAGTAAACATGTTAAGTACATTACACATATTTTCTATCTATTTTTTTACAAATTAAAAGTTTTAAACTAAGTATTTTTTTAATAAATTAAAATTAAGTTTAGTATATGAAGGATTATCGATTCAGCAATTGCATTTAGATAGAGAAGCATCTCTGAAATGAAAAATGTTTTTAGTTTGTAAAAATTTACTGAAACTATTGTCTACATGTGTAGCGCAATGGAAAGGGGTGCCTAGGTTTGGTAACAAACCTAGGTTTAAGCCCTGCTTTGCACACGCTTCTCGCAAAAAATAGTATCCAGGGGGTTATAAGTGCCATGAGTTTTAGCGGACATACACAATTTAATCCTTCTTGGAGTTGATCGGTCTACTGGCCCTCCCGGAGGTCCCTTGTATCGGGGAGCCTTCATTTTTTTATTTACTGAAACTATCGATGACTAAAGCATTTAAAATATACCACTAACTACATAAGAATATACATCGCGTGAGAATGAATTTATATTAAATTTAAATGGAAATGAAAGAGTTGTAAAATCATACTAAAGACAACTACTAATTTAAAATTTTAATTCAAACTATTTAGAGTATTAATGATAATATGAATTTAATGCTATATTCGAATCCTAATTGAATTAAAGAATTAGCTACACATTGATTCTTTAATATATATTTTTCGTTAATGGTTATTAAATGGATTAAATACATGTAACAATCCACCATTTAAGACGTCCTGACCTACGTCTAAAAGTGACACTGGCATCATAGACCTAATAAATGATAGATCGTTTTGAAGTAAAATATATAACAAATCATAGAGTTGTCTACATTATTCTAAACTTTCCAAAACTTATAGTGGAAGAAATATAATATAATAATCAATAATACAATCCTAGACAAATAAATTAATGTAATATTAAATAAATTACAACTACAACATCCCTCTATACTGGTAAAAAAACGGTATAATGTCTGGAAATAAATGAAATAAAATAGTAGATAGCTAATAGATAAATGTGCGGGTCTCCATTGTACCATAATGCCTTCAAGTCACCACCAATCATCTCTATCGACCTATCAAAGTATAACTAAAAGAAGAAATGATAGAGGGTCAAACATATGTCTAGTAAGCGAAACAAATCATATAAGTGTATAATACTAATAAACTAATAAATCAATACTTATCCTCGAAAACCATACCTTAACCTGTGTTATATGTGCCCAATAAATCATCTAGACACAATAATATACTTGTTACTACCTAAAAATCCTTTTAACTTAGTCGAAACCAATTTGAGCAGAAGGCAAAGAAGAACAGGAAGAAAAGGCTCCACCTAGACCATTTCGAAGGAGTCGAAGGGATGCTACAGCCAAAGTCCAAAAGCTTCAAAGCCTTTCGAAGTGGTCAAAATGATGTTACATCAAGGCCCAGATGATCCTTTGTCTTTCGAAGGGGTCGAAGGAATCGAAAGCATCCTTCCACCTATAGTGACTACCTTTCGAATCAGATGGTTCCACATGATTGAAGACCTTTCGAATGAGTTGAAGCAACACCTTTCGAAGACAATGAAGGACATCTCTTCGTACATGCGCCAAACCTTTCGAAACCAAAGGTTTCGCCTTCACTCAAACCACTCGAAAGCATGTATTAGCCTGAACAACCCTTTCGAAAGCTAAACCAAGCCTTACGAACCGGTCAAAGCCATTATTGTCTAGGGAGGTTCCGTATCAAGTCACAGGCAAGAGTTCGGAAGTAATCAACGACATCGAAACCATCAACATGTCAACATCTTCAAAACCACTGAATAAAGCCTATCGACAGAGTCGAAAGCTCTTACAAAGTGACATACAGAAGGAAAGCGCAACCTTTCCTTTTGACAAAGGCAGAAGCATACAAGAGACGATGCGACAGCGATCTTTCGACCAGGTCAAAAGCATAGGGGTCGAAAGTTCTGACCCGCATCTATAAATAAGACCCAACTGTTCAGGTTTAGGGGACCCAAATTGAGCGATTCTAAACTTGTATTTTCTTAATTCCACAAGCATTAAAACCCTAATTTTTAAATTGATTTGGGGAAACTGATTAATAAGAGCTTCTTTGAGCTGAAAAGGGGAAGTCTACAGTTCTTTTAGCTACTTAATTATTTTTCGAGCTTTTATCTTGTCTAACATTGTGTTACAAGTATCAACTGTATCGAAGGGTCTCTTTCGACTAGGTCAAAACCCACATATTTTCAAGTAATACAAGTTATTAGTTCCAGGCTACCTTTCCTAAGTTTTATACTTTCGACCAGGTCGAAACCCCATACCAACTCACTTTGGCCTTTGATTCCCAATCCAAGTAAAGAAATTTAAAGATACTGCTTTCGACAAGGTCGAAACCTAACCTCAATCCACTTAAACCTTAGAAAATCATACCTAACATAAAGTGCTTAAGTATTTTAGCTTTCGACAAGGTCGAAACCAACCTTAATCCAATTAAACCTTAGAAACTCAAACCTAACATAAAGTGCTTAAGCATTTAGCTTTCGACAAGGTCGAAACCTCAATCTCAGGTTCTAGATTGAAGCCCTAACCACTCAACAACTTAAGACTTCGACGGGTTTGGAACCTACTAAAGTAAACCTTATCCAGAGGATTCTAAAGCGATCCATTTGAGTCTCGCAACCCCTTCGAAAGGAAGGCTTTCGAAGGGAAGACCAAATCATCTCAACAAGCTCGAAAGGCTATAAAGTAAAAGCCAGCAATTTCGACTGGATCGACAGGTCGATTTGAACAAGTCTTCATTATAGCAAACAGATCGAAAGGAGACCAAAGTGAATATACATATTCTTTTCATCTCAACTCATTTAAAGGAAACCAAAAGGAATTGACCTTGTCCTATATCTCTACTTTTGGAGTGTTGACAAGATTTCTTGTTAACATTTTGGCGCTAGAGGGAGAGGGTGAACTTCCAACTTGGTTGAACACCCAACACCATTTGTCTCTAACCTAACCCAACTCAATTCCGAGCTTATCTACTTTGGTCCAACATCATCATAGATAGAAGAATCAAAAGATCAGAGCAAGGATCTTCGGAACCACATTTGACAGGATTCTCTCAAAGAACCATTAAGGATTCCAACCAATATGAAGAGCAAAGGTTAAGATTAGAAGCTCTAAGAATTATAAATAAGAAAAAAGTGGAATCATATGATCTAGAGAAATGGAGCTTGAACCCCTTTCATATTGGCTCCACCCCTATTTTTGCTTTAGGAAAAAGGAAAATTGGAAGTGACAATATATTCAGTCAAATGAGAAGAACTATTCAACATTATTCCAAAGGCACAATCTTTGAAAAAGAGATAATGGCTGACTACCATGCCTTTGCACATAAATGGAAACAAACTACAACAAGAACACTTCCAACAAGAACTACAAAGGGTGGCAAAAAGAAAAGCGATCGAAGAGTGTGAAACTACAAGGCCAAGGAACAAAAAATCAAAAAGCCCTCCATAAGAATCAAATTTCAAGTCTAGATTTCCTAAAGAATGCAACTTGACAGCATTAATAGAGAATGTCTACTTGTTAACCAAGGATGAGCTTAACTATTGGCCATCATAGAAAAAGAAGCCAAAACATGAAAGGAATCTAGGAGGATGCTACTATCACTATCACATGATGAACGAACATAAGAACAATCATTGCAGAGCCCTAGAGGGGACGATAATCAATTTCTTCCATCAAGAAAAGATTAATGAATTTGTAAAAAGAACATTGAGAAAAATCAATGAAGTGTTACTTTTCTAAGAAATATCTACATGGTTGGGAGTGAAATACTCCTTGCATTTGGATACTACCTAAGATGGTAGTCTACCTAAGATGGTAGAAAGCCTATGTCCGCGCCGAGTTGGCCAGGGCAAAGCACCTCTTGGAGGGAGGGCGGAGTAAGCCTTTAACTGCGCCACGCTATGGTCAGATTAAAGCACTGGACAAGCCCTTGATCGCGCCTCTAGTCAGGTCAAGGCACCTCCTAGAGGGAGGACGGAGTAAGCCTTTATCCGCGACATACTATGGCCAGGTTAAAGCACCGAACAAGCCCCTATCCGCGCTATACTATGGCCAGGGTAGGGCGCCTCCTGGAGAGAGGATGGGGTAAGACTTTATCTGCGCCATGCTATGGTCAGGTTAAAGCACCGAACAAGACCATGTCTGTGCCATGCTATGGCTAGGGTAGGGTGCCTCCTAGAGGGAGGTTGGGTAAGTCCTTGGTTCCAGCCTCTAAGACGAACTAACTAAGAGCACCAGACAACTGTGGACTAAGATGTCCAAGCCCAAGAATAGGCTCAACAAACAATGGACTAAGATGTCCAAGCCCAAGGAGAGGCTCATTAAACAATGGACTAAGATGTCCAAGCCAAAGGAGAGGCTCATTAAATAATGGACTAAGATGTCCAAGTCCAAGTAGAGGCTCAGCAAACAATGGATTAAGATGTTCGAACCTGAGAGTGGTATATCTTTAATGGACTAAGATGTCCAGGCCCAAGAAGTGGCACATCAGATTATGGACTAAGACGTCTAAGCTCAAGAAGCAGCCAACTAGATTGTTACTATATACAAAGCCTAAAGGGTTTATGCATGTCAAAGAAGACAGAGTCTAAGGAGTAAAGCAGAACTCCATCTATCAATACCTAAATCTGGGTTTCGGGACTTTCGTTTTAAATTTCATTTATTAATACCCGAATCTGGGTTTTTGGACTCTCATTTCTGAATTTCATCTATTAATACCCAGATATGGGTTGCGAGACTATTACTTATTAATGCCCTAATCTGGACTTGAAATTTCTATTATGGATTTCTATCACAAATGCCCTAATTTGGGCTTGAGATTTCATTATGGATTTTTGATTGTCCATTACTAATGATCAAATTAAGGTCAAAGAATTTTCTTCAGAAGATTATTATTATGAGTTTCCGTTAATACCTGAATCTGGGTTTTGGACTTCTAAGTTTTCGAATCTCATTAACACCCGAGTATGGGTTATTGGATTTCTATTACAAATATTCACATAATGATTTCTAGATCTTTTTCATATTTAAATCTCTTCTTAGGATGACTCTCTAATATTTAAACCCCTATTTTGGGTTAGGGTTTTCTACCGACCAGCTTTGGATATTCCAGCAATATGGTTAAAATTCTTATCATGACTCGGAATGGGATTTAGACATTTGATCAAATATAAACTACTTTACATATGATTAACATGATGATTTGTTAGTCTTCACAAATGATATGCATAGACTTATATATCAGTTTCAGGCTAACAATTGGAAATGTTGTTCGCTTCATACTTTTCAGGGAGATCAAAACAGCAAAGAAGAATGAAAGATTCAGTGAAAACAGAAATTATAGCATGGGCTATCAAACAAGCATTTCAGAAATAACACTACAAGAAAGAGTCACAAATTAGGTGATATTTACAAAGTTTACATAATTTACATGACTTATAAAACTATTTACAAATATACAGGACGAGTATATATATTTCATGAATACAAATCAATCACAAATCTTGAGTAGCCTTGCTCAGATTCTCAGCAATCGAAGGATCAATTATGGGACGAATTGCGATGCAGAGGACCTCTTTGAGTTTCTTTTCTTTCTTCCTAATCCTGTCTTTATCGTCGATTGCATCAATGTTGGTCTTCAGAGCGCAATTGAAAGCTCTGTTCGCGCCTCTAAGGGTTTTATTTTCCCTTTCTAATTCCGCGATGCGCTTCTAAAGGAAGTAGTTGTCGCGCTCAAGTTCCTCAATTCTGGCGGCATACTCGTTTATACGTTGCAAATATTTAATCCTTTGCTATTCATCAAAATACTTAGCCACTTTAAACTTAAATTTCCTGCACCATTCGCCCGCTACCCTCTTGTCTAAGCCAGGAAGGGGATTAGTCATTGTAGGGAATTTCTGAACAGCGAGGGAAGTAGATTTAGTAACAGAAGGAGTAGCGCAGGGAGTCGATAAATCGATACTCTGAATATCATCCCCCATAATATATTCCATCGATTCGCATGATCTTGGCTATTCTTCAGTTTCATCTCTAAATCACTTATTTGTTGAAAGAGTTCCAACATTTTCTGATCAAAGTTGATTGAAGGGTTCGACTTTACTTGTCGCTTTAGTGCAGAAATCATTTCATCTTTACTTTTGATATCATCCTCCAAGCCGGCAATTTGATCTTTTGTGCCATCTTAAAGCTTCGGTATTGCCATGAAAGCGTGCGAGTAAGGTGTCATCAATGAGTTTTCTCCTTTCAAATTCTATCAATAGCTTATCTCTAAGATTAGTAAAGCGCGACGCTGAATCAAGTGAGAGAGGAGCTGCTGATAATTGTAACTCCTATTTAAATGGAAAAAGAAACAAAATGGAGTTAAAATCAGAATGAAAAATCTCTTTATTATTATGATAAAAGGTTATAATTCAAATGACAACGAAATTAAAAGATACAATAGATAATTATTTTATATTTAAAGTTGAGAAACTGCATTCCTAACTTTATTTAATGAATTAGTGGAAAGAGTAACTATCGAATCAAAAGGAATATTGACTCCTTCGGGAGTAATAACCTGTGGACATTTTCTATAGTCACACTTCCCAACTAGAGGACTATCACGACCACAAATTAACTTAGTACGGAATGTCCTGATTTCCTTAAGTAGCTTCTATTTTTCATCACTAAAGAAATAAAAGCGGGGACAAGGATGTTCTAAGTAAAGTTTTTGTAAATCTCTAAGAAAGCAGCATCTTGCTAGTTTTGAAGATTTTAAAATTGATGCCTTTTCAAAATAAAATCTTCGCAGTTTAACATATTGACTTAAATGGTCTCTAGAAATAAGTTGGCCTGATGAACAGTCACTCTGTGATAATATAATAAAATGAAGCTCATCATAAAAAGCAAGACTAAAGCAAATATTTACAAATCAGTATATTATTGCATGTTTACAATTATTCATCTGGTTCATACAAGATAGACTTAGTAAA
Source organism: Allium fistulosum (assembly GCA_030737815.1). Lineage (NCBI taxonomy): Eukaryota > Viridiplantae > Streptophyta > Magnoliopsida > Asparagales > Amaryllidaceae > Allium > Allium fistulosum. Next base: position 539,800,903 of record CM060904.1, read on the forward strand.
TAATTCAGAGACAAATTTGTTCTTATAATACTTAAAGTTTTTCAAAAGGAAGATCCCATGGAATGGATTTGACTTGTGGTAAGTTCCAACACACTCTAGGATGTGGGTCAGATACGAATTCATCCAAGTATCTCTTATGAAAGCGCCTAAGTAGACCCCCACTAAATTCGCCTAAATATGAAAAGTCAACAATTGGGTGTCTACAATAGGCCTTATATAAGAAGTTAATTAAAATATCCCTTTCTTAAATTAACATCTAGAATAAGGTGATTAACTCCCGGTTTTCTTTTAAGAGAGTGTCGAAGCGAAGGCGAGCTCTCCTTAATAAGGGGACAACTTCTTGATGCTTAAAAGACGCCAGCACTGATGCATTTCTATTAAGCCTATGGTATTTATCGGATAGTACATTGTGCTCCCTTATTTGCTTGTCTAACTCCCTATATAATCTGTTTATCTCTGCTTGTTTTCTTTCAAGTTTGGTTTTATAAGGGAGGAAGGATTTTTTTCTTATCTAAAATGAATGATTTACACTATTAATACCTTCGAAGTTAAAGATGTTTAAACAGAGAATCCCATACCTAAGATATGGGGACTGAGGCTTTGGAAGCTTGTTCTTTCTCCTTCCGTGCTTCAACATCAATAAAAGCAGGCTCTTCTTCTTAAGGAGCAGAGGGCCCAACAGATTCAAGAAGGACTCCTTTCTAGGGAGAAGGATCTTTTTCAGAAGCACTAGTATTATCATCTCCATCCCTGTTAGAAGTCTCAGTATGGCCCCCTCGGTCGCCACCTGAACCTTGTCCACCATTGATGTTGTCATCATCATCATCATCATTATCATCGTTGTCATCATTACCGCTCTCTTCTTCGGTAGCGTCATCTTTGTCGCCTTCATCTTCCGAGTCGGATTCGACTTCAAAAGAGGGGACTTCGAAAGAGAGAATCTGGAAGGCATCAATTTCCTCCTTTTCAACAGCCTTAATTCCCTGCTTCATCTGGTTTATCTTGCCCATAACTCTATCGACAACGGCGGAGTCGAGCGAGGGGAAACTGAGCTCAGGGCATTTGCCGATATTATCTGCGTAAGCGAGCATTAAGGCATCTTCAAAAGAATTCATCATGATCTCTTCAAGGGTAGAATCAAGAAACCGAAATACTCACTGTTTGGCATTTGAAATGGTATCAACTACCAGTTTCAAGGAAGCCTTGCTTTTCTTCAACTTCTCTTTCAAAGAAGCGCTTTTTGCTGCCATACAGGCCTTCTCCTTGTCGGATTCTTTTATAGATAGTTGCATTGCAAAATTTTCATCGGCAAGGAGTTAGCGAGCCTTTCTTTCTTCCAAGAGAGCAGATTCCAACCGGGCGAGAGAAGTTCTCAATTGCTCCAGTTCAGAGTTTGCTTCATCTTTTGCCACAGATAAAGAAGAAACTTGATCCTTTAAAGCAGAAATCTCCTCTTAAAACTTGAAGGACTCAATAGAAGATTTAGATGCCTGCTCATGCAAAACTAGCTAACTCTTGGAAATCTGAAAGAAGAAGTGCAGTGCGAGTTAGAGATTTAGAGAAAACCGGTAATGAATAAGTCAAGAGAAGTGAAACTTAAAAAGAATTTTTGTTCTATCAGAGAACGGTAATGGCCCGCCAAGTCAGAAATGGAGGAAGGCGGGTGGATGGAGGTAAAGGACTCAGAATTTAAGGTAGACTGGGCTATCTCTTCAAAATTGATGGAGGAAGAAGAAGATGTTGGCCTTGGAGGAATACGCTTTTGAATAGGAGTCATCTCCAAAGCTTTTTGCATCTGCTCGAGTGCAGCTAGAGAGCTCGAAATAGTGATGCGAGTTAGAGGATCAGTTGTAGTAGGAGTTTGCTTGGATTTGTCCTGAGGGGCTTCAACAATCAGACTCTTTGAAGTTTTGTCAAGAGACTCCTCCTCCTCAGAATCAGGAACTTCGGTTACTTTAGCAATTTTCAAGAGTGGCTCCACCGCAGTTGATTGCTCCAGCTTTCTCTTGACAGCCATCTTAGTGTTGGCAAGAGATTGGGCGATGGATGGTGCATGAGAAGTCGTAAGAGGAGGAGCTGTACCACTAGTAGGCTTTTTAACCTGAGAAGTAGCTGTAGAGAGTTCAAAAGGTTCACAAGTTAGCAGAGTAATTTGGAAAGCAACACAGAAATAGGAAACAAATGTCGTGTCAATAACTTACCAAAATGGTCAGAGTAAATAGGTGACATAGGAGAGAAGTATGCAGGATCTCCCAAGGAAAGAAGCGTTTGCTTCTTGATGTATGCTGAATTGAAGGAGGTATCCCTAGAACCCTTTGACTAGAAGGGAGGAGAGAATGCTTCTTCAAGTTGGCAGGATTCAACAGTTTCAACCGGTTTTCGATCTTATTGGAAGCTACGACTAGAGACTCCACCGTTCTCTTATCAGCCTCATTAAGTTCTTTGGCATGAGCACCTAACAGAAGGCAAAGGTTAGACAAGAAAAACCACCGAATAAAAGGAAAATAATCGAAGTCTGAACTTACGGGAAGTAGAGAAGGTCCCACTGATATTTGGGAAGCACTTAACGAAGAAGAACTGGTTCTCCATGTCTCTAAACTTGTTAACCCCCTCTGATATCAGCTTCTTCAAAGGGTTTGCCCTGAAGATTTGGCTATTAAGATTGATGAGCTTGACCAATCAGACTAAGTAGTTCAGTACTTCAGCATTTAAAGAAGGAATGCCAGACTCTAATGCCATTAACTCCAGAGATAGAAGGTAAGTGTATACGTTCGGGGACAATTGGACCAGGGCGATTTTGAGATAGGAAATGAACTTAGACAAGAACTCCGGAAAGGGGAGAAACCCTCCGTACTATATGCGGATGGTAGTATAAGCAAAGAACCCTTCGGGAGGGTTGCTGATAGTGTCAGATTCCCTAGGTGGGATAGCTTCCACACCGGTAATTCCGTAGTCATTAAGAATGGTGTTTACTTCATCTTGTGTAGATATGAGAGAATGCTTTGAAGTGGCTTTGATTTTCTTCAGAGAGCTCATGGATCTGCCAGGTGAAAACGTTTCAGTTAAAATTTCCAGTTTATAATGAACTTAACATTCTTTCAAGAATTGGAAAAAACCTACTATGGAAACTTAAACATAAAACCAAACATGAAACTTCAAGTTCTTGGGAGAATGTTAAAGTTAAAAAATCAGAAATTAAGAGCTTTCGACATAGTCGAAAGAGATGGAAAAATTAACATTTAACAAACACCTCTCGACAGTGTCGGAAGCCTGGATATGAAAATTCACTGAGCTTTCGAAAAGGTCGAAAGGAAGAGTAGAAGTATATGTCCAATTGACACTTTTCAACAATGTCGAAAGCTCAATAGAAACCATGTTGTTAGAAGGAAATAGTTAAAACTAACTTAAAAACATGAACAAAGTACATGCAGCTAATATTCAATAGATAAGGTAACTAGACCCTTCGACACTATCGAAACCCATAGCTTAAGCTTTTCTAGGGGAGATATGAAGGCTTTCAAAAACTTATGTACCCATTGAGTCAAAAAGTTCTAAGTTAAAATTATACAAACTTGGAACGTTTCGACAATGCTGGAGAAAGGTGATTATAAAAGGTTTTGATTCATTAGTTACAGAAGGTTTCAATAGGATCAAAATGATATTATGGTTTCAAAAACATACTAAAAATAAAAAAAAATTCAATCATCACTAAAATTTTCGACTAGGTCGAAACGTTTTTCTTTCGAGAGGGTTAACTACATGCTACTTCACTATATAGCCTTTCGACAAGGTCAATCAAATTAGCACCACAACACCTTTCGACCCCATCGAAAGAGGTTAAGGAAGCAAAACAAAAGTTTCCGCCTTAAACCCTTTCGAAGGGGTAGAAAAATAAATTTGTGCCGCCAATTTTTTGATCTGTACAATACCAAAGCTTCCGGGCGAAGAAAGCAGGGAACCCTTTCCTCCCCAAACCCGATTTAAAATCCAGGAATATTAAAAAAAAATTAGTAAACAAATGGATCGAACTCATTGAACTAACAGATTTAAACATGGATTAATGATTTCAGTTTCAAAATCTTCAGAATAAGAATTCAAATTTTATAAAAAAGTAGCAGTAATCATGAATATTGAAATTAAATGTAAAACGAAGAATAAATTGATTCACTGAAATTGAAATCTACTATGGAATTAAAAGTCGAAAAGATGCAAATTGAATTAAGCATACTTCTAGTAAAATTGAAACTCGAGCATTTTTTAATAACTCAAAACCCGATTGTGAGATTCGTGAAAAAAAAATTCATTGTGAAATAAAGAGAAAGAGAGATTAAAAGAGAAAAAATGATTCCAACTTACGTTTGTTCTTTGATTGAGGAAAAGGATAATTTGAGGATTTTTGAATTCCTTTACTTTCACTCAAAATATTGATTGCAGATAAGTGAAGAAGAAGAAGGAAAAAGCATACTTTATAAGAAAAGTCATCAATGACTACAAGCCGTTGGATCAGATTTAAATAAACGGTCCAGATTCATACAGGAATGCCAAAAGGCGGGAAGTTTCTAGGTTTCAATACAGTTGACTTGGAAAGTCAAGTGCATCCCTTCGTAAGGGGGGCAAATGTTACTACCTAAAATTCTTTTCGACTTAGTCGAAACCAATTTGAGCAGAAGGCAAAGAAGAACAGAAAGAAAAGGCTCCTACTAGACCTTTCGAAGAAGCCAAAGGGATGATATAGCCAAAGTGAAAAAGCTTCAGAACCTTTCGAAGGGGTCAAAATGATGTTACAATCAAGATCCAGAAGATTCTTTATCTTTCGAAGGGGTCGAAGGAATCAAAAGCATCCTTCCGCCTACAGTGACTACTTTTCGAAGCAGATGGTTCCACATGATTGAAGACCTTTCCAATGAGTTGAAGCAACACCTTTCGAAGACAATGAAGGACAACTCTTCGTACATGCGCCAAACCATTCGAAACCAAAGGTTTCGCCTTCACTTAAACCACTCGAAAGCATGTATTGGCTTGAACAACCCTTTCGAAAGCTAAACCAAGCCTTTCGAACCGGTCGAAGCCATTTTTGTCTAGGGAGGTTCCGCATCAAGTCACATGCAAGAGTTCGGAAGTAATCAATGGCATCGAAACCATCAACATCTCAACATCTTCAAAACCACTGAATAAAGCCTATCGACAGAGTCGAAAGCTCTTACAAAAGCAACATAAAGAAGGAAAGCGCAATCTTTCCTTTCGACAAAGGCAGAAACATACAAGAGACGATGCGGCAGCCACCTTTCGACCAGATCGAAAGCATTGGGGTTGAAAGGTACTGACCCGCATCTATATATAAGACCCAAGGGGTCAGGTTTAGGGGATCCGAATTGAACGATTCTAAACTTGTATTTTCTTAATTCCACAAGCATTAAAACCCTAATTTGTAAATTGATTTGGGAAAACTGATAATAAGAGCTTCTTTGAGTTGAAAAGGGGAAGTCTATAGTTCTTCTAGCTACTAAATTGTTTTTCGAGCTTTTATTTGGTCTAACATTGTGTTACAAGTATCAACTGTATCGAAAGGTCTCTTCCGACTAGGTTAAAACCCACATATTTTCAAGTAATACAAGTTATTGGTTCCAGGCCACCTTTCCCAAGTTTTCTACTTTCGACCAGGTCGAAACCCCATACCAACTCACTTTGGCCAAGATACTGCTTTCGATAAGGTTGAAACCTAACCTCAATCCACTTAAACCTTAGATACCCAAACCTAACATAAAGTGCTTAAGGATTTAGCTTTTGATAAGGTCGAAACCTCAATCTCAGATTCTAGATTGAAGCCCTAACCACTCAACAACTTAAGCCTTCAACTGGGTTAGAACCACTAAAGTAAACCTTATCCGGAGGATTCTAAACTGATCCATTTAAGTCTCGCAACCCCTTCGAAAGGAAGGCTTTCGAAGGGAAGACCAAATCATCTCAACAAGCTCGAAAGGCTATAAAGTTAAAAGCGAGCCGTTTCGATTGGATCGGAAGGTCGATCTGAACAAGTCTTCATTATAGCAACCAGATCGAAAGGAGACTAAAGTGAATATTCATATTCTATTCATCTCAAATCACTTAAAGGAAACCAAAAGGAATCGACCTTGTCCTATATCTCTACTTTTGGGGTGTTGACAAGATTTCTTGTTAACAATACTATAATGACATCATAAGATAAGGTCTCACTAAAATTTCTATTGGGTCTAATCGTATACCAAAACAATATGTCACATCGAGCCCAAAGCCTCAAGTCATCATTGCCACAAATATATGTACATAGACGAGCCCAAATTCCCAGCTCGTATGCCGCAAACGTATGCAAACGACCAAGCCCAATGTCCCAGGTCAAATGCCGAAAACGTTTGCAACCGACCAAGCCCAAAGTCCCAACTCGAATGCCGAAAACGTATGCAAACGAACGAGCCCAAATCCCAGCTCGAATGTCAAAAACGAATGCAAACCACCAAGCCTGAAGTCCTAGCTTGAATGTTGAAAACATATGCAGACGACAGAGCCCAAAGTCCCAGCTTGAATGTCGGAAACTTATGTAAATGACCGAGCTTAAAGTCCTAACTCGAATGCCGGAAACATATGCAAACGACTGAGCCCAAAGTCCCAGCCCGAATGCCAAAAATGTACATGGATATTGAGGTCAAGTCCATGCTAGGCATTCGCTTAATGGTCAATGAAACTATTGGGATCAAGCCCATATCTCATCATCGCCCCATAGTTTACGAAGCTACTGGATCAAGCCCCAACTCTTACCGCCAAACATTACTAGTACAAATCAAGGATTAATTTCCTCAAACGTATGCTGAAACATCCTAATTGAACCCCATATAACGAATTTATCAAAATAAGACACCTTTTTGAAGTAATTAAAAATTCATTAAACAATATACTAAAGCGTTTTTCGTCTCGCCACGATCCCGATGCAATGAACTGCACCTGAAACGAAGGTCATACGCGATAGTTATAAACATTTAAAGTTACAGGTATTTATTAGTTAATTTGTCCTTAGAACATCTCCAACAGTCAATAACAAATCACATTTTATAATATGTAACCCCAAATAGGTCTGCAATAAGGTATGGAAAATATAACTGGTTATAGATTCAGTCAATTTTTTTACATATCTGTAATCTATTTGGGTGCATGTTGAAACAACATCCAATCCTTAGGTGCCCCTTCAACAAGCGCATGAAAAGAGGCGCTTGTTGAACAAGCACATGTTGCTTGGACGCTGTTTCGATAGGAGCCAAATTAACATAGCCTCCAATAGCTAACCCAATGGCTATCTCCCTCTTCTCACCTTCAAATACCATCTACCTTCATTCTCTTCTCCTTCCACACCAACATTCTACAAAATCAAAAATCATCTACCTTCATTCTCTTCTCCTCCTACACCAACATTCTACAACATCAAAAATCATTTTACTCTCACTTCTCTCATCCTATAATATTTTCCGATTTCGATGCCGATGCCGCAAGATGTAGTTTACAAAGATTCAATTTAGTAGACAATATATTTTTGATTGGTGGAGCGTTCACTACTGCTAGTTTGACTTTGGTAGGTAACTACGATTTATGTTATGTTTGGTGTGCACTCTCAAGCGATCCGATCCGAGGTGCCGACCAAAGTGGTGATACATTTTGGTAGAATTACAAATTGTTATAATCGGAAGAACATTGATCGCAAAATATCGTTGTCTTCGATCAAAGGTCGTTATGGAAAAATTAATCATCAAACACAAACACTTGATTCCCAAAAAATTAAGTTAAAGCAAACGAATCTTAGTGGCTTTGGAAACATTTGATAAGATTTCCTAATTTTCATATGTCTATAAGTTTTTTTTTACAATTCTCTAAATATTTTGTTCTTTTTCGGTAGAGGACGGCGGCAAATAATTTGTATAAGCAAATCAACAAACTTGAGAATAAACAGGCACCTCGTTTTTATTGGTTTATTCATGTTTATGACCTACTAGTTGAGCATATAAAATGGAAATCATCTCTTCAGAAAACTATTTAAGATGTCCAATCAAACAAGTCCTGAGGTAAAGTGCCAAGAGTCGGAGAAAACTCTAGCCCTGGTGAATCACTAAGAAGTTATAGTACGAGGTTAAAAGAGTAGCTAATCCCTACCAAAGATGATTTTGTTAGGCCTCAAGGAGCCAAAGCAGCCAAAAAGAAGTAGGCTGCTGGGGCGGATCAAGGCAAAATAATAAAACTCTTTCTAGAATCTGAAGACAGTTATAATTGTGCGATGGAGTTTCGGCTTGCTCAATACCAAGAAAAAATGATGAAATTGAATCGACTTCTTGCTAGATACAAACATAGAGAAGAAGATGCAGTAATGTATGTGGACATGTTTGCAGTCTGGCCTCCATCAATTCATATCCATTTGCTGCATCATATCCATTTGTTGTATGGCCTCCACCAACTCATTATGCACCTCCTGTACAACACGGTGCACATGTGTAGCAATCTGCCAACGACATAATCTGGGGAAGTAAATATATGGAGTAGTGTTTGCTTCATTAACAAGTCGTGGGTGCATGTTAGCTATATACTTGTAGTAATAAAATGGGAGCATGTACCAAAAACCAAACATCTACCGGGACTACTATAGCGGATAGGTATCTAACGCTACATACAGTTATCCAAGGATGGTAGTACCATAGTCGTAAATATAAGGTACATCTACATCTACTAATCCAACCAGATATCCAAGTCTAATCGTGCCCTTATTGTTTGAAAAAAAATGTAGAACCAAACAGATGTAATAGAAAGGTACGTGTAATAGGACTGTGCATCTCCTTAGCATTCCTTTAGTATGTTATATACCTCCATAGACATGTAAGTGTAACATCACCTCCTCTAACCTCATCATTGCCCAAAGTTGGTAAATATATAGAATATGACTCAAAATCCTCATATAAACTATCGAAGGGTACCGGCGCATGGTCCGATCGGCCAACATCTATATCAGTCAGCATATAAAAGTCTAAAGGAGTTAATCCCAACTCAAAATCTGGAAAATGAAACGTATGAGTGGTAGACCACTGTCTCTCAGTAAGAGCCTCTACTACATATTGGTTAACATGTGAAAATGTAGGTAACTGTAAAAAATCACCAAAAGGTGGTGCATATAGCCTAGTCCTAATTGGCTCAGGTAATGTGTGAAAGTACTTTGTAATACATCTATGCCAACTAACACGCATAACTATGTGACCGGCCTATATAATTAATTATTTAACGTTAATGGTAAACTAAGAAAACTGATAAACATTTATAGTTTGTGATAGGCATGTTTATTTAATAATTACATATTAAAAATATACATGTGATATCGCTAACACTGCATTCAGTTGATGTGTCCTTGTTAGAGGCAGCTCGTGCGAGCATCGTAGATCATCTGTAGTCACCGTAGCATCTAAAATGATATGATCTGCACCAACATCAACATCGGTCATGCAACTGATAGTCTGTCTAGCAATTTTGATGGGTCATGGAAGCATTTTGGCGTCTCGGTGAACAAAAAAGTAAAATGAAAAAGATAGGGTGAAGGGTAAAAATGAGGAAAGTGGAAATAGCGCCAGATATAGGCGTTGTGGCTAAGGTGCTTATTCAACAAACGTCTAAAGCTTAGGCACTACATGAGCAAGCGTCTAAGTCATTCCCCAACATGGGCGCTTGTTTCACAAGTAGTCGGTCTTCAAGCACTTGTTGAACAAGCGTTTGAAGACCAAGCGCTTGTCAAACAAGCGCCTGGTTCACCATTCTGTAGGAAAATACGTGCGGTTGCATTTTGTAACCGATGAAAATGTAATTTCTACACTCTAAACCATTAGAGATGCTCTTAGTTATGTGTTTATGTATTTAATTAATTATTAAAATAAATCCTCATATGTATTTCTTCACCACCTATCTGAACTTAATCGATGCACATATCATCACCGCTACAGGCATTCAGACCCCGATCCACCACCGTCATTAGGCCGTCCTCACCACCAGCTCTTCGACGTGCCTCCCCACTTTACCTCCGGCATCCCAAAAACACCTTTCTGCCACTATCTTTGAGCGATAGATCTAGCAAAATTCAACACCTTCGGACCAATCCATCATCAGTGAGATGACCTACTCATCCTCCTCTATATACAGACATGCTTTCCGATTGTTGTCGTTTTATTGTTGGATCAAAATGGACGGTCCACTTTTTTTGAACTTTCGGCTTATTTTATAGTCAATTTGTATGCCCAATCAATGAAAAAACACCCCACTAGATTCACATCGTTGAGAACTACAACTTTGATATACAATATGTCTAACTCGGAACAAGTTTGCTTTTACACTTTTTAATTAGAGGACGATTGAATTTGTTAATTTCATTCAAGAAAAAACTACTTTTTAATCAACTTGCTATGTAATACTACAACCTAATCAGGTGTGTATATATAAAATCAATTTTTTAGTTCACTAATTACATCATTTATAATTTAGTTTATGATCATAAGGTGCGAATTACTACGTCTTATCAATATATACGCAAATATGATAAATCTCACTCATCGATTAACCGTGCATCTTCTCCGATCCGAGATGAATCCTCTTCTTTCCTTGCTATCTTGAAATTCCTTGGCTTGAAAGCACTAAATTTCTCGATAGCTTTGATTTATTTGCGTAGCTCTCTTCATGGTGATTGGTTCCATATATTAATTCATTTAATTGGATTTGATTTGGAATTGATTTACTTAGAGATAGATGAAGAAGAAGATGGAGATTAGGTAAGATGTTAGGCTAAAGCGTGGTTAGAAAATAGGTTTTCAGTTTTATTTACAGACTAAAATAATTCAAATTTAGGTTAAAATATCGAAATTAATATATTACGAAAATGCTTAGGTTTGACTTATTGTAATTTCTGGTCCGTTTAATCAAATCAGCAAGTTATACATGTTTTTCGACTATTTATGACATTCCAAACACAATGGAATAAGTCACGAAGCCTAATTCTAGCTCCTTTAAAAATTTACTATTTTGCCCTTTATATAAAATTACGATTTTACCCTTTTAATTTAATTATTTAATTATGTAAATTAAGGGGTGTTATATTACCATTAATTTAATAATTCAGTTACAATTAATTAATTGTATATCAAAGACAAAAAATACAAGAATATCCATTTCTCATTAAATCTTAACCCGAAATCATTAATAATATCGGTAATCAACTAATTAAAAAACAAACATGCAAGTTACAAATTAACTAAATTACATATATTTTCTAATAAAATTATAAAAATTATTATTTAAAAAATTATGTATATTTTCTAATATTTTAAAAATTATTTGAAGTTGAAAGTAAGAATAATAGAAACTTAAAGCTAAAAATGAACCGAACCTAACGTTACTCTTAAAATCGAAAACAAGTATAATTACTAATTTCACTGATTAACAGTGTCACTTTTGAAGCTAACGTGCATTTAATTTCGCGTATCTTATGATAATTTTAGGTTTCTCCAAGATAACTAAATGAAATAAATAAATGATATAAAATCATTTCAATTTTTAAGAGATTTTACAATAAAATTTATCATCCAAATACACAAATACAAAAGTAAGGACCATGTGAGTATGAATTTATGTTTTTTTATATGCAACTAAAAGTGGAAGCGAATTATGATAGATATATTTCATATTTTATATTTCAATCCAGTTAATTTCAATTTTTACTTTAGAGAACTACTTACATATTACTTATCAAATTAACTCTCATTAATACTAATTAAGTTAAATTAATTTCAATGTATCTATTGTTGATCTGCTTTCATTTTTTACTTTAGAGAAATGATTACAAATTACTTCTCGAATTATGCATATACTCTAATGAATTCATAAGACATAATCTTCTTCTTTGAGCTATACATTAAGGTCTGTAACTAAAAGCTTAGAAATGACTAAATCAAATCGTGTTTTTTGAAACTAAAAACATAAATAAAATTAATAGTTTCACCACCTACCTTTCAACTTTTAAAGCTATTGTGTTATTCAAGTTTATATACCTTGTAATAAATTATGTAAATGCGTTATTACATCATTTTTACTATATTAGCTTCCTAAAGAAACTTTATTTTCCAACATTGATGATTTTAGTTTTTTTAATGATCCAAATAATATGCAAGTAATATGAGTATGAACTACACAACATGATTTAATAAAGGTAAATTTTAAAAATCTGCAGCTAATAAAACTCAAAGGAAATCTTTATACATCACAAAATCAAATGTTATATTGACGCAAAACATAAATTCAAATTGATTCATATTAAAGAGAATTACTATGTAATTGATTACTGGTATACTAGGCTCCAATTAAGATATTCGTGAAGAGTAGAAACTCTTATCCCATCTCCCAATTGCCTATGTAAGGCTAGACTCTTTCTATCAAAGCCAAGATACTTAGGGGATCGATCCAAACTATCTAGCTTGATCTTACCTAGCTAGATGAAGTCAACGTTTGATGCTTCCTTAGCTCCTATTATTATATTAGTCTTCATTAAATTAAATTTTAATAAAAGAGAATTTACTATATTTATTTATGCCAATAGTTTGAATCCAAAATATAGAAACAGATTGTATATAATTCTTTTTAATTAAATATTTTTATCAATTGCATGGTGATATTATTTCATATGATCCTAGTTAGTTTATTAACTAACAACATGAATATCTACATCTTTAATCCATAATTATCTATAAATATCTCCAAAAAGCAAAAAGTTCAAAATTATATAACTTCAAATTAACTTTGTATAAAAAGTCACATATAATTCAATTCTATTAGATCCTCAAGAAATTAGTGACAGCCGCATTAAAAAAATGAGTGTTGCTTATGAACTTATCGTGTCAATTAAACAACACTAAAGAAAAATGTATTAAACACTATGTTGATTAAGATAGACAATATCTGAGTTTATGAAAAACTAAATTTGTATCATGTAAGTTTGTAAGACCTTGTAAATTATTTAAATAAAATATAAGTTTACAAAACACATAAACATACAATTAAATTTTAAACTAAATTTCATAAGTAACTGTTATAGGAAGAATAAAAGGTGCCATTGCTTCCTAGAATACAGTTTGAAAATTTACTATTCGAATATGCTTTTATTCCATATAAAATATTTATTACTCAAAATTTTCTTTTATATTTTTGTTTTAGAATGAAAATAATATTAACCTTACCCTTAATGGATTATATAGAACTAAGGATCCTTGGTACTTTTGCAGGATATATCAATTAAACCCTATAAATAAATAAATAAATAATCATAATCACAATAAACAAATAAAAATAAAAAAGTCAATTTAAACACACAATTTGTGGAATAAAATTAGTTTATATTTACTAGTAACAGATATTATATTACAAAAGGAGATTATATAGCATCCATATGTTTATTGATCCAGTAATCTCCTGTAAAATAGTAGAGGAGTCAAAATTTGTAATCATCTGTTTTGAAATAAAAATCGTATGAAAACATAGTTTTAGGCAGAAAATTCGAATTAAAGCTTTGAAATAAAATTTTAGAACAAAATTATAAAATCCTACCATGAAATAAATGAAAAGATAAATAATGAAATAAAAATCTAACCTTTAAATCTATCTCAATCGATCCAATAACACCAGGTTTTTTTGGAGGTCTCTATTGAAACAATAACACTGAAAGCAACATGTAAACCGTAATCATTGCAAAACATGAATAAAATCATAAATAATATAAGATAAATACAAAGTGAAGAATTAATGAATTCAAACAAATTCTTGTCGGACTATAAAATTCGAGAGATTGATTAAATATTATTTGAAAAGAATTGTTAATTTGATTCATAGATCTTAGAATAGAACTTTTTAATTATGGTATACATACAAAGCTAGAAAACAGAAAAAGCATAATTATAGGAAAATGAAATGAGGATGAAAGAATTTGGAGATAGGGAATAACCAAGATATACTGAGAATGTAAAGAAGAGGAAAAGACTATTATTATATTATAAAGAAATAATGAAATTTTGAGACTCTTGAGTGCTTATATAATAACCTTAGGATAATAAAAGGAAGCTTAATTTTTTAGTCTTCGAATTATAAGGAAAAATTAAATTACAATATATTTAATTTTATATAGTGTATAATATTGGATTGGTTTACTCAAACTAATATTTATTTACATTTAATATTTATAAATGATAATATAAAACTAATAGGATAAACTAAGTGAGACAACTTATATCTTATATATTATAAAAAATGATATGAGTGGTTGAATTTGGATTTTTTTTTGAAAATAAAGTTAGCCAAGACAAGAGCTTTGAATGCAAATTATGACTCTCAAATTTAGTAATTATATAGATTTCTTGGTCAATATATTTCAATATTTTTATTTTTATTTTTACATGTTATAAATTCATCAATATAGTAACCTTCTAATTAGAAAAGAGAAGCTTGATTTTTGTCACTCTGTAAACTGTAAGGAAAAAGAAATAAATTATAGTATATTTTATTGTATATAATGTACAACATTGGATTACGTTATTCAAACTGGTATTAATTTATATTCAATGTTTATAATGGAAATAAAACTCATAGGATAAGCTAAGTGAGATATCTTATATACTAAAAAATGAGATAAGTGGTTCAATTTGGATTATTTGGTTTATTCAAATTAATCAATATTTTTTAGTCTATACATAGTTATTAATCTTTCTATGAGTATTTATAAATATGTTATTTTCTATCAACGTTGTTTGTAATTTCAAAAAGTAAATGAAACAAAATTTTAACACAGATTATGTTGTTTATTCAAATTAATTACAAAAAATATGATTTTATTAATGGTTGAATCTATAGAAAATGAGCGATTCTGCTTTATATCTTATATACCATGATCGACGGTTTAATTATTGAAAGAAGAGAGATTGAATAAAAGAGCTTGAAATAAAAATATAGCTCTCGGTTCAATTAGATATATAGATTTCTTGAACGACATATTTTCCTATCGTTAATTATTAATATTCATTATTAAATTTACTTCTTACTTTAATTTTCCCTATTCTTATAGATATCAATAGTTAAATTTGAAATAATCTTTGTATAGGTGTTTATAAATGTATTGTTTCCTATCACATTTTGTATAATTCTAAAAAGTAAGAGCAATAAAATTCCAACATAAATTATGGTGTTAAAACAGTTGCAAAAATAAGGTTATATTATTGGTTGAACCCAGAGAAAATGGGTAATTCCATTTAATATCTTATATACAATGATTGTTGACTGAATCTGGATCCTTACTAAAAATAGAGTGAATAAACAAAAGAGCTTAAAATAAAATTATAGTCCATAATCCAAATGGATTTATAGATTTGGTGATTAATATATATTTTATTGTTGATTATTATTATTCCTATTAAAATTCACTTATAAATTTGATTTTCCCATTCTTATTAATATTAGAAGAAACATTTGAAAATACGTTGCTCTTTTACCGATAAAGTTTATAATTTCAAAAATTAGAACCAGTAAAATTTAAACAAAATCTAATGCTTGCTTTTTTAACATAACTATAAAAAGGTTTTAGGATTAAAACTTGAGTTTTGATAATGGAAAAGTGTATACTTTAAACAAACCGAGTAAGTTTAAGGTATTAACAAATGTCTACTTATCGGATTTGAACTTGTTTGTTTAAGAATAGAGTAATTAAGAATCTAAAATGTATTATATAAGTAAAGATTGTAGGAATTGAACTTGGATCTTTTTTAGAATAGACTTAATCAAGGAGAGTTAAGTATTTTAATTCTTAAATTAGAAGAAAAAAGAAAAAAATATACAAACATATCCAACTTTAAGATATATAGTATAAGATGCAGATCATGGTGTTGTAATGGCCTTAACAAATGTGATGATCCACCTTTTGACCCTCGAAAATCGACATTAATACATCCACGGTATTCACGTGCAGCAAATTCAAGTACCGAAGAGGCCGATGATAGATGTAAAATAAATAAAGATAGAAGATAGAAACACATATTCTCACATCGCATTAAACAACTTAAATCTTTTACATATAGATAGTACATATAATTACTCTCAAAATGATGTATCAGAGTTATGGAAAGTACTAACCCAGCTAGGGACAATTATAATTGCATATCCCTACACAAATGTTGGTGTATACTTATACATAATACAGCAAAAATAGAAATGGATAACTATCTACAGAGGAATCTTCTGCTCCGTGCTCCTCCAAAATGCTCCAAGTTAAACCTGACTACTTGGATGCCCAGAAAAATAGGGCACCCAGAGTTTAAGGGAAAATAAAATAAACCGTGGGTCAGCCATGGAACTGGTATGAGCAATACTTTTAAAATCAAAGGGTATCTCTTAAAACCACATCGCACATAAATTGTAACGACCCGCAAATTTATCACTTTGATAAGATATATTTATTTTTTTAAAATATTTAAATAAAGGGTTGATAATAGAAATAATATTATTTTGAATAATAATAATCTTATTTTGAATAAATATTTACAAAAATATTTTCCTCGAAATTTAAATCGATAAAATGGCCGAAAACCATTTTATTAATAAACATCTCTATAATCGTAAAACGTCGTGCACAGGGCAGGATACATATGCTTATTATGAAATAAAATTAATTAAATTGTTTTTGAAAATAAAATGTGTTTATGACATCGTTTTTATTGCCCTTATATTTAATAATTAATTTATTAAATTTAATTAAGATTTAATAATTTAATTATTATTTTTAAATGATAGTATTCATTGTAAATAGTTATAAGTGTTAAGAAATCATTTTTGATAATTTTATAAAGACAAATAATTGATTTGAAAATATAAGAAAATAATCAATATCGCTTTATTGGTATAATAGTAATTTTTGTAAATAATTATCAATATTAATTTATATGGTATTATAAATGAAATATGATCATTTTAATTTATTAATGATGAAAAGAAATTTATTTTCAACTTTTGTTTACAAATATATGTATATAAATTGATAAGTGAAAATGTGACAGATAATCGGTTTCTCGGTTTTCAACAATTTAATGAACAAAAGTTGTTCGAAGTCATTTGAAATGTTGGTATCCTCTTGTGCACATAAATGTACATGCATATACATGTCACATGCACATCATAGCATATGTATGTGTACATGAACACTTAAATATATACATATTACAAAATATTAAAATAATTTCCTAAAACTTAATACTTAAGTAACCAAAAAGCAAACATCAACTCACCTTACAACACCATCATCACCACCATCATCTCAAACATCACCATCACATAGGGGAAAGGGGGAGTCGTGCGTGTAGGGGGGCTAGGAGGGGTGTGGGTTAAGGGAAAAATGGTAATTCTACCATTAGATATTTTTTCCAAATTTTCTCCTATGAATACAAATCCACTTTCTCATATTTTTTCACCATATTCTTATCATCTTCTTCTCCACTTCAAACTTCTTTTCATGGCTTCTATGCTTAACAAAATAATGGCAAAATATTTAGCGAAAAAAAAAAATTAAAATCATATAATACATATAAGTTATCGATCCACATCAAAACAAACTCAAAACTCCTTCATTCCTCTTCCTAAACCCACGGCCATCTCCTCCATTCACCAGGGCCATGAGCTCCACCATCTACAAGGCTAGGTCGAGCCCTCCTAAGGGTCTCAAGCTTGATTTCATTAACTTTGATTCGATCGTAGCGGAGCTATAGTCGATTTTAGATAAGCTCATTGGAAAAATGAAGGTGAGAAACTTTTAGACTATAGTATTATATGCTATTGGTTGTTATATATGTTTGATTATGATTGTTGATGATGGTTGTTTAATATGAATGATAAATATATATATGCAAGTCATGGAAATACACGTCGATAAGCACAAAGGAAATCACTTTCCTCTATTCAATAAATTGGTGTATATGGCATGTTAAACCTCTTTGAAAAGGTTTTAAAATGATTTTGAAATGTTTTATAAACATATGAAAGTGTTTTGGTGAAGTTTGAAAAGTAATTGAAAATTTAGTCAAAAATAGGCGCGTCGCGTAACGGCAGTTCACGATTTCGCGCCATAAAAGTCAAACGAGCATATGAAATGGAATATAGCTCAGAATTCTTCGAGATAAGAATTTTACGAACTATTATATCCATAGTTTTCAAAAAAAGAAAGAAAATCGAGATTTCGATAATTAGATTTTGAGATATGAGTAAAACAAGTTTTTGAAAAACGAGCACATCGATATGAATAACCACATACTCATATCTCCAGAAGATATTTTGATAAAAATAAATTAATTAATTAAAGAATGATTCCTTATTCACTAAACATCTTTTATCGATGATTGGTTCGAAGGAACTGGGGTAGGATTTGGAGTAATTCCTATTCGAAGACCACTTCGAACCAATTTACGTATTCTAAGTGAAGGTATGGATATGATTTTGAAGATGGAATGTAGGGTTGCTTGTCATTGACCCTCGGGGGAAATTTCCCATATCATATTTTGCGGCAGTAGTTCTTCATTTAAGATCTTCAATGCAAGGACTTCTCGCTGCTAATCCTAAGGGTAACTCCCGACATGATGTGGTAGGAGAGTACCTTCGGTTTGTCCTATTCTTTGATAACTTGTATGGACGAATGTCTAACATTTTATAGTTACATAAATTGATCTCTATGAACGTATCATCTGTTTGGTGGCGGAGAAAGCAACTTCTCTTAGCTTAACATCATTTCCTGAGACTTACAAGCTCAAAAGTTATACATTTGTAGAAATCAGTTGTGTGACTGTAGGATGGCAATGTGGCATTCAAAGTGGAATGTGCTTTGTGAAAGGTAATCGCTACCTCAGGCCTCATCACTCGGTAATAGTTTAAACAGGGTACGCCGCAAGGATATGTGGTTCGCAACCATTAGGTTATGGTCATTACCATTTAGATTACTCTCCATATGTCGAGTATGTGGTGTATGCTATGGGGCCTCGGATAGGTTGGTTACTACCGGGGTAATGTCATATTCGGTTCTATCCAAGTCATATATGAGTGCAAATAAGGATAGGCCGGTCTTGCCAGATGCAGAGGATTATTTGTGTAGCCTCGGTACATTCCTCTAGAGATGTACTATATGGAAGGTAGTCCCTTACCTGCCATTGTATGGAAATCCATTCTCCGAACGAGCCTTGTAAGAATTTTGTTTGTAAAGCCTAACATATCCGGAATTTAATATTGGTAACAATTTCGACTAAGATTAATAAGTTTACTTGAAAATGTTTTCAAAGGAATGTCAGTAAAACTAATATCAAATGATTTTTTGTATCAAATGTTTTGTTTATTATAAGGTAAAAACCCATCCGTATTTATGTGTGGGAGTGGTCTTATGAGATACCTTTTCTTTTCAATCAATGTATTTTGAGTTTCTCACACCAGTCCCATGACTGACCTGGAGATTATTTTCCTTTTCCCTTAAACTCTGGGTGCCCTAATTTTCCCCAGGTGTAACGATGCGACCTTTCGACGCTCGAAAGTCGACATTAATACGTCCATTGTATCAAATGCCGCACAATCGAATGCCGGAAAACCGAATCATTAGGGTTAAAAAGAAGAGGTGGAAGAAGACAGAAGAAAAAGAAACAGAAACAATATCAGAATCTCA
The DNA here is from genome assembly GCA_030737815.1 of Allium fistulosum. Lineage (NCBI taxonomy): Eukaryota > Viridiplantae > Streptophyta > Magnoliopsida > Asparagales > Amaryllidaceae > Allium > Allium fistulosum. The sequence continues at coordinate 539,820,665 of CM060904.1, forward strand.
CATTCACAGCGGAACAATATATAATAGATAAATGAATAATCTTTAAACAAAGAACTATATCAGTTTATACAATACATCATCAGAGTTTACAACAACAACACACATCACTGGACAGTTATATAAACTTGTCCACATAACAGAATACATAGCGGAATAATAATATAAGTGATACGTCTCGCCATCCAGCTCGTCTCCAGATCTCCATAGCAATCCATCCAGATCCAAATGATAACCTGACTCTAGGCTGCCCGTGTGGAAAATTATGGGCACCCAGAGTTTAGAAAGGGAACAATAAACTCCAGGTCAGTCGTGGGGCTGGTGTGAGATCTTAAAAACAGTTATTTTCACAAAGAAAATAAAAATTGTTCGCAATGCTTTTGGAAAATGAAACTACCATAAGGCCTCCCGCCACACACACAATGCAAACGCAGAATTGGAGGAGATTTCTCCTTATGATAGTCAAATATGCTCAATACGAGAAAACTCTTTGATATTATCACTAGTGCATAGTGTGAAAGCATTTTCGAAAATACAATATTAACCTTAGCCAGCATACAACCATTATTGTATGCCTACTATAGCTACTATGTTCAATAGCAGGTTACCGCCACATTCCATAGCAGTTATACAACTAAAACCGTACAAGGTTCGTATTGTTCCTTGGATTTTCCAACAATGGTCAGGCTAAGGAATTTCCTATGCCACATGGGAACGCCTCTGGCGGGACATCTCGAGAGACAACCGCTCTCTGCCAACACAAGGCCGAGTTACCTCACACTTCTTGGTGCAATGTAGTTGTAACTAGATAACTCCACACACGAGTATGCCACCCCCTGGTCGTTTGCGACCTTTATCCGAGGCGCCTCGATCACAAAGCAACAATCACACAGTAAATAAGATTGATTCCACCACACAGGTAAAGCATCTAGGCTCCATACCATGATACTACCTTTTTCCAAAAGGAAATGACATACCCTAAACGGCGCGACCCTCATAACCTTGCCGCATCTTTCCTGTTTCGACCATTTCCGGGGTGTGAGGTCCGATGAGGTCTCGTCCACAAAGCTACGCTTTACACGAAAGCCTTGCTTTGATCAACAAATGATCAACAACACACAGCAGCACTAAGCATGCCACACTACCAAATTGGGAGTATATCACTGATAAACTTCAACTGCATAACCTCTGAGCTCGTACGTCTCAGAGAAGGGTGTTAAGCTAAGAGAATAAATTCTCCGCAACCAATAGAAATGTATTTGAAAGAAATCAGCTTTATATCTTAAAGTGTAGTGTCAGACATACAACCATACAAGTCTGTTCCGGGTTCAAACAGAACCGAAGGCACTTCCAAAGAAGCCCTGGCAAATCCGCGTATTCACAATTCCGATCGGACTTCCCATCACTTAGGGAATCTCTATACCGGAGCAACTCAGTGCAGAGACAATCGATAGGTTATCCTATCATTTTCGCAAACACCCGGTCTTCAATTGCAATCCACAACGTCGTATCATTATTCGGAATGGGTTATATGGCACAAAGTCCTCTCCCGGCTAAACCGAATAACGAGTGCTTGTTTTAAAAACAAATTCAAGTGCCACTTCAAAGGCAAATATTGATAGTCGGTTATTTAACTATCAAACAATATTCACAAAGATCATCCAATCTATATAATTTTCCCAAATTATTTATTTTCAAAATATCTTCGCAAGATATATATTTTCCACACTTCATCACTTTGAAAACAAATTTCAAATCATATTTCACACTTCATCACTTTGAAAACAAATTTCAAATCATATTTCACACTTCATCACTTTGGAAACAAATTTCAAATCATATTTTCACTCGCGGAATAAAATTCCCTTTCCTTTATAAATTCCCACTGTGAATTCAAATTTCCAAATTTTCACCGATATATGATTTTCATATCGAGTTCCAATTATTCACTTTCAAACACCAAATCAAATTCAAAATTGATTTCCCAATTTCATTTCAAACCCCAAATCAAATTCCAAATTGATTTCAAATTTACATTTCAACACCAAATCAAATTCCAAATTGATTTCCAAATTTATTTCAATATTTAAATCAACTACAAATTTATTTCCAAGTTTATTTCAAATAACAAAACATTTATTAATTGATTTCTAAGTTTATTTCAGCAAAAAATTAATTTTCATTCAAACACCAAATCAATTATCTTATTAATTTCCCCAAAGATTTATTTTCCAATACCAAATCAATTATCAATTGGATTTCAAACAAATTTATCACCTTTTAAATAAATCCCTCTATTCCTTCCAAATGGTTTAAAATTCCACTTTCAATAAATTCTTCAACTTTTCAACAATATTATTCAAAACCCAACTATTAATATTTTTTTTCATATTTCGGAAATAATTCGATAAGATTTCAAAAATCAACTTTATGCTTTTAAATTCCTTCTTTTAAATTTACCCAATTCTTTCAAAAGAAATTTACTTAAAATTTCTTACTTTAATTTTAAAAATCCAATTTATTTATTTCTGGTATCCAACGATACCCAAAATACATATGGCTAATTTATAGCCTTTAACAAATTCAATCATCAATATAATCATTCACAGATTATCAATAATTCATCACACAACATATGAAACAAATTCATACAATTTGAGGAATCCAGTTGGATCCCTCCAACTTGTTTCCCTACATCAACAGATGTTAGCACAACAATTAAATACCCATTCCACTTCGAGGTGGAATATCGCGGTATATGTGTTTCATAAAATATCATCCGCTATTATGCGGCACATAGGGTCTCATCCGCTATATAATGTGGGAAATCAATCACCAAATATATATATATATATATAGATATCCTACTATATATACTATCGCATCCAAACAGTCAATCAATAACTGCAATTCAAATTTTTATTTGAGTGAGAAGATCTCACCTTTGATTTTTAATTTTGCAGTCCATTTCCATTCCAGCTTGTTTTCTTTGCAATTTAACCTTGTATAAACAATTTATACAATTTATTAATATTCGAGATGATCGAACAATTCATTTCCATTTAATAAAATTTTATTAACTAATGATTTAATTTAATCAAAGAAATAATTTTTTTTAACTAATAAATTTCCTTCTTTTAATTAAAAAAATATCTTTAGCAACTAAAATAATTAAATAAGTTTATTGGACAAATTTATTTCCATAATTCATTACTTTGAAAATTTAAACTAGCAAGTTTTAGAATGGATAAAAATATTTCTCATTAGAACTACATATATATAATATTTATAAAAATAATCCATATCAAATCTTCCTATTTTTCTTCAAGCTTTATCTATATAAACTAATTTCTGTTTTTACCTGTACATATTAAAATTTAAAGCATGTGTACTAATATATATATATATATATATATTAAAAATCTGTTTTCTGTATAAAAAAAATCTGCATCTATACTTTACTGTTATTTTAAAACAATTTAAAACAATATTAAGTTGCCAGTTTAACTTAAGAACATTTAAATTAAAATGTTATACCTCACTGACGATGACGAACATGGATTGAAACCCTAGCTCTCAACACACGGCGACCCTTCACGCTGCCATGACTCCCACGTCGCGATGTCGCCGCGTTGCCAAAGTCTGGCCATCGCGAATCCCCTCGAGCACGAAAATCAATTCGCGACCAATAATCGATCCAGCACCCAAACGAACGCCACCTGATTCGACTTCGCCTTCGCTTGACAATCCTCGACGCCTCTACTCCAACCCAATCGCAACCCAGCCCACTTGAGACCATCGCGAAGACCAACCATTGCTGTAGCCTCACCAAATCGCGACGACGCCGCCACCCATCCATCTCGCGACCTTGACTGCTTCGATTTGGCTTAAAGAATTTGAGTTCGATTTTTTTTCTTTTCGTCGAACTGTACATAAGAGGAGATAGGCTCGAGCTTTTAATACTAGTTGAAAGATGGTGAAAAGGAAAGCTCGGGTTTTTAAATGAGGAGAATTTCGACCTCGTTCATTACTTTGAGTTGATAACTAAGAAGGGAAGGAAATATAACCCTCGATTTGTTGAGGAATGCAGGAGATTTTTTCTTCTTTTTGAAGTTTGAAATCTCGGCTGGGCGATAAAAAAAATAGGAAGTGATAAGAAAGGAAGCATACAAGGGAAGGCTACCATGATAAAACTGATGGAAAAGATAAGTTGATGTGAAATAATATCAACTGCAGTTGACTAGTATAATTATTCAATTTAAATTCAAATTCGAATCGACTCGAAAACGAAGCCAAAAATTTCGACTTCCTATCAAGGCATGCCGCTAGGCATTTATAATGTTATACGCCTATTTCGAACACAATGGAAAAGGTTTCGACTCCAAATTCGATCGTATGGAGAAGATAGCTTTTTGGACCAGTTATAATATTGAATTTTTGATTTAATTTCAGCGCGTTTGCTTATCGTCCGGCCAAACGATCACTCCAAACATTACGAAAATTGAAATCCGATAATAATACAATATTACGAATCCAATGGAACTAGTTTCGTCGAATTCCGAGATTGTGCCCCGGAAGGCTATTTTTAAATACCGATTTAAACGATAAAATTTCAAAACTGAACAAATCAGTTTCAAATTCAATTCTGAAAGTTCCATTACCTTCAGTATTATCAATATAGATTTTTCAAGACTTCATATTATTTTGAATCAGCTTAAAACTGAAGATTCAATTTTTTTACCCAACTTCAATAAATTAAATTCAATAATTTAAATTTCCAAATTCATTCTGATATTTGAATTTCAAATTAAACTAACTCCCAGATATTTAAAATTAATTAAATATTCTGATTTCAAATGTCAAAAATTCAGGGTCGTTACACCAGGCAGCCTGGTAGTCAGGTTTAGTTCGAAGAAATCTGGAAGAGCTTGGAGCATGTAGTTAGAAGATTTTTTCTGAAGATTGTTTCCACCACACTTGTGTAGTATTGTATTCCACTTTTGTAATGATAGGTATATATATATAACTGTCCATCTTTAAACTCTGATAAATATATTTAAATTTCCTCTGTAAATATTATTTGTTGAAATAATATATGTGAGATTCTGTTCTATCTTTATTTTCTTTCTTTCTTACCCTTGAGAATCCGCCTCTTCGGCACTTGGATTTGCGGCACGTGAATATCGAGGATGTATTAGTGTCAATTTTCGAGAGTCGAAGAAACGGGTCCTCATATAAACACGGATGGGTTTTTACTTTATGATAAACAAAACATTTGCTACATAAAATTAGGGATATTATTTTTAATGACATTCTTTGAAAACCCTTTCAAATAACATATTAATCATAACCGAAATTATTACATTAATTAAATTCCAGCATACTAGGTTCTACAATCAAAACCGTGAAGGCACATATTGGAGAATGGATTTCCAACAATGACAAGGTAAGGGACTACCTTCCAACTGTACATCTCTAAAGGAATGTACCGAGGCGCAGCTCCGCTGCCCTCTACCAACACAGGACCGACCTACCTCTACAATATATAGTATCGAATATCCCATCTCCTCGGTCGTTCCTAACCTATCCGTGGGATCCAAAGTATACACAACAAACCCGAAATGTAAAGGGTGATCTAGAAAGGTGATGATCATATCCTAATGGGTGCGATCCACTTAGCCCTGCCGCATCTACCATGTTTTTTCCATTACCGATGTGTGAGGCTTGAGGTAATGTTTTACCTTTCACATGACAAATTCCACTTTGAATGCCATATTTCCATTTCTAATAACACACTATTGATTTCCACAAAAGTACAACCCCTTAGTTCATAAGCCTTAGGGAAGGGTGTTAAGTGTAAGAAGGGTTACCTTCTACACCACCAAACAGATGTATGTTTGAAAAACTCAATGTACGTGGTCTTAAAAATGCAATGTCAGACACTCGTCCATACAAGTTGTCTAGGAACAGGACAAACCAAAGGCACTCCTACTACATCTCGTTTGGAATCACCCCTATGATTAGTAGCGAGTAGCCTTGCATCGAAGATTTCAAAATGAAGATACCACTGCCACCATATATATGATATGGGAATTACCCCTAAGGTTAGTGGCAAGTAGCCCTATATTATGAAGATCTCTGTCTTCAAAATCACTGTCTTCAACATGTTTTCACTTTCGAATGTATATTAGTTCGAAGTAGTTTTCGGAAAGGAATCACCCAAATCCGACTTCGGTCACTTCAAACCAACTATCGATAAAAAAGATGTCCATTATGTGGGTGATTATTATTCACTTAATCACTATCCTTTTTTCCAACAAAATATCTCCAAGGTATATACATCTTTAAATCATTTCTTTTCAGCATATACAAGATTATTAAACCTCTTTTTAACTTTGAAAACACCAAACCATTTCTCATTAATTACATAGGAAAATATTTCCATATTTTATTCAAATTTTAATAGAGGTTTCAAATTTCCAAAATATATCTTTTTATTGGGTTGAAACCATATTATCTAAGATGGTAAATTCAAAACCAGTTAGTATTGAGTAAAAAGGATTCATAGAAATTATACTAATTATACTAAATACTAATGTCCATATTCAACTTGAACTATTCATCGAATAACGGTGAAATCACCTTTTAAATTCACACGAATAGGACGAGTTCCCTCCTCGGAATTAATATAAAGTTTAACCAATATGTTTCCTATATCACCAAAATCTTACTATTTAAAATCTTGTTTAACTTTTGGAAATATCCTAATCTCTATTTTTCTTAGGAAAATGTGGTCCGAGTAAATCAAATTTACTATCCTTTGCATCGGACTAGTCCGGATAGCTAGAGCGGAACCCAAGCACTGGTTGTCCAAGCTCGGGTCTAGAGACAATTCTTTGTCACCCATAAGATGGCAAAGTTATCTGATCAACTCCAAACCCTTAAATTTCTTTTAAAATGCTTGGTTTGTTTTTTAAAACAATTCACAAAAGAGTTGTGAAGGAAAATTAAGTTTAAACCATGATTTTCAGAAGTTACCAAAACTGTTGCAAAAACCGCTATGAATTGTGTTTTTAAAGTTTCTTTGATCAAACACTGATTTCCTTTCATCTATGTCCATTTTAATAACTAAAATCCTTTTTAAAACATTTTAACATATTTATGAAGTTTATTTCTTATTTTTAAATATTTAGAAACATCCATTTTAAAGAGTTCAAATCCATATTTTATGAACCGTTAAAACGAGATGTTTTTGGAAACTTGATTTGGACATATCTCAAAATTTATAAAATGAAAGCTTGATTTTTCTTCTTCATTTGAAAACTATAATTATAGGAGTTTGAAAAATTCTTATTTCGAATAATTCTGAGCTAGATTCCATTCGACACATTGGTTTAAATTCTATGGCATAAAATTGCAAACTATCATTACGTGATGCGCCTATTTTAACTCATTATTCTTATCTTTTCAAAACTTTACCGAAATGAGTTTTAATGTTTATAAAACATTTATAAACCATTATAAACCATTTTTATTCATGTTTGAAGAGATTTAACTATACTGTAACACTTTTATAATTCATAAGAAGAAAGTGATTTTTTTTCATGTAAATTCGACGTGTATTTAACGTGAATTATTTCCATACCCAGGCAAACATATATCATATCTAAACATGATAAAAACCCATCATAAACAAGAATAGAAATCATATCATACCATCATATATTTTATAAAATAAATTAGTAGAATTTCTCCCTTAATAGCTTTCCCGATCTAACTTTAAATGCTACGAAATCGACTATAGCTCCGCTATTCCTGTACCGGAGCTTACGAATCCTGCTCTGGGACTCTTAGGGTGGTTCCACATTAGGCTTGTAAGGGTAGAGGAGTGCTTAGATGGGCTTGGCCTAAGTGGGAAAAGAAGAGGAGAATAATAACTCGGCTTTGAACTCAAAGTGGTATATCTCTTTATATATTACGACTTATTTTGGCAGAACATCGAATCTATTTTTGAACTTTCCAAAGAGACCGTGGAAGCCATTGATGAAGAATAAGATTAAGAAAGATTAGGAAATTAGAGAAGGAAGTATGAATGAAAGTGAAGATGTACGCCATGTATTTATAGGCAAAAGTTTGAATCAAAATATCATGATATTTTTACCAAACATCACATCATCTTTCCACCTCGCCACCACCACTCTCCCCCTCCATGTGCAAGGCCCATCCCCCATGACACCATGCCATTGCTTCATGCCTCCTTTTTTGAATCTAAGGAAGTGTATTTGGATGAGAATGTGGACTATGGTGGAGATATGTCATCATTAGCTTAGATTTCCCCTTTACAAATATCATGATATTTATTTTATTTACCATTAGTAATTAGTAAATGTAAATGTTAATTATAAGGTTTATATATATGTACATGGATGTATATATGTGTATATGTGTGGATGTATGTCACATATAACATAACGTTGCACAACTTCTCTACGTCAAACCGTTACGAATTCAGATTCCGATTTCTGATCACATTTTTACTTCTTAGTTAAAATATATATATATATATATATATATATATGTAAAAAAAATTTAAAAATGACATTTCTATTATTATTTAATAATTAAAAAGGGCCTCATTTGATTTTAAAACAATTTATCAAATCATTTAAACTCAATTTAAATTCAAAAATCAATTATTTAAAAATGATGACATTATTGATGATGTCATAAAGACATTTTAATTCCAAAAATAAAATAAATAATTTTATTACATATTCTTGCTTAAATAAAGAAACAAGTGTACGTAAAAAAATTGTGCGCGACTTTTGACGGTAAAAAACTGTTTATCGATAAAACAATTTTCGGTCATATTATCGATATTTTCCCAAAGAACATAATTTTGTAAACATTTTTCCAAAACAAAATCACCATTATTATTTATCACATAAAACATGATTATTTATGTTTAATAAACCTATATTTGAAATTAATTGAATATTCCAAATCAAAGTGATAAAATTACGGATCATTACATTCTCCTCTCTTAAAAGAATTTCGTCCCCAAAATCTAAGATAAGAAGAAGATAACTCAAAAAGGAATATATTACATATGATGAAATATATACATAGATATGATAAGTGACCACACCAGAGGCAATGAGTACACTACATCGATACAATATATATACAGACTATCCATCCATCCTAAACTCAGGATATGCCTTTCTCATTCAATCCTCGGTTTCCAAAGTGCCGTCTTCAACATCACTACTCCATTGACTATAACTAATCTCACAACCTTTCTCTGCAACCACTTCTCATCATGATCAATGACTCGAATTGGTCGTTTGATAAATGCTAAGTTTGGCTTTACTTACAAACCTTCCTGGGCAGCCGCCTCTATAATTAGTTCCGGGTAATACATAATTTTCGTAAATGAGACACATGAAAGACATTGTGCACACCTGACAATCTTTTTGGTAATTCCACTCGATAGGCTAGTGGGAAAATCCGCTCAAGAACAGAAAAAGGTCCAATATATTGAGGTGTAACTTTCCAACCCTCCCAAATCTTACTAGTCCCCTCATCAGAGTGATCTTCAAAAATACAAAATCTCCAACCAAGAATTCTAATTCCTACACCTCTGATCGGCGTAACTTATTTGTCTGATTCGAGCTTCCTTTAGCTTCTTTCTGATCATATCTACTTTCTTCGAGACTTCATGAATCATATCAGGACCAAGTATTAACCGATCTCCGGTTTCGATCCAACATGCTGGTGATCTATATAGACGATCATATATGGCTTCATACAGTGCCATGCCAATACTTTCCTAGTAGCTGTTATTATAAGAGAATTCCACAAGATCAAGATGATCCTCCTATGAACCTTTAAAGTCTAAAATGCAAGCTGTTAGAAGATCTTCTAATACTCTGTTTACTCTCTCGGTTTGCCCATCAGTCTAGGAATGATATGCGGTACTTACACTCAACTTCGTTCCTAAAGCTGTTTGTAATGCTTCCCAGAACTGATTGGTAAAAATTGGATCCCGATCACTTACTATATTGCTCGGAACTTCATGCAAACGAAAAACCATTTTCATGTATATATCTACAAGGCTTGAGGTAGTTCTTGTTGGCTTTACTGGGATAAAGTGTGCGCTTTTAATCAATCGGTCTATGATAAACCAAACGCCTTTGTTTCCCTTCCTCATTCGAGGTAAGCCGTCGATGAAATCCATTGATGGTCCCACTTCCAAGTTGGAATCTCGAGAGATTGAAGTAATCTAGCAGTCTTTTGCTGATTGCTTTTGATTTGCTGACAATTTGCACATCTGCTAACATGAATGGAGATGTCCCTCTTTATACCCTTCAACCAAAATGTTCGATTTATGTCTTTGTACATCTTGTGAACTCTAGGGTGAATATTAAGCTTGGATTGATGGCATTCAGTTAACACTTCTTGTCTTAAGCTGTCAATATTAGGAACACAAATTCTTCCATTTAACCATAATATCCCATGGTCATCTATTTCCAGGCTTGAATCATGCCCTTCGCTTATATCCTCAATAATCTTCAATAGACGCCGATCTTCTCTTTACTTACTGGCAATTCTTTCCAGAAGAGTTGGAGTCACTATCAGATAAGCTATAATGGCATGCCTTCTTCTTAGTGTATCTGCTACCATATTGGCTTTCCCAGGTGTATATATAAAATGTCAAGATCATATGACATGTGGAATTCTAACCAATGTTGTTGCCTCATATTTAAATCCTTCTGAATGAAAAGATATTTTAAAGATTTGCGATCCATGAAGAGGTCAAACTTTTCAACTAGTAAATAATGCCTCCATAACTTTAATGCGAACACAATGACTAATAGTTCTAAGTCGGAATAATTTCGCTCATGAGTTTTCAAATTGCCTAATTGCATAAGGGATAACTTTCCCATGCTGCATTAATAATGCACCTACTGCTTCTCTACAAGCATCTGTATATACGATTAAGCCGTCGCTTCCATCAGCAATAGCTAGTACTGCACTGGTCAACCTTTTCTTTAGCTCATTAAATGCTTCCTCACATTTCGGTGTCCGGTCAAATTTAACATTCTTTTTGATTAACTTCGTAGATGGGAGGAAATTTTGGAGAAGTCCTGAATAAACCTCCGGTAATATCCTACCAATCCTAAGAAGCTGCGCACATCTGTTGGAGCCTGCGGCTGCTTTCTATCTTGTATAGCTGAAATCTTCCCTAGATCCATCGAAACTCCATCCCCTGACAATACATGTCCAAGGAACCTTACCTCCTTCTCCCAAAAATAGCACTCATAGAATTTGGTTTTAAGCACATGTCTCCATAATATTCTTAATACAATCTCCAGATGTCTTTCGTGTTCCTTCTCGGCCTTTAAATAGATAAGAATATCTTCAATAAAAACCAACATGAATTTGTTGAGCACATTTCTACACGCTATATTCATGAGATCCCCAAAATAAGCGGGCACATTGGTCAGCCCAAAAGGCATAACCAACCATTCGTAGAAACAATTCGGACCTTTGATGTAGTTAATGGAATTTAATCTTCTATTATCCTTAGTTAATGGAATCCTGTGGCTAAATCCATTTGTGAGAATATTCGAGCACCGTGAAGTTGATAAAACAAGTCATCTATTCGGGGAAAAGGATACTTGTTCTTAATCATCTGCTTGTTCAGGTCTCGATAATCTACACAAAGCCTTAGGGAGCCATCGGACTTTACAAGGAAAACTACCGCTATGCCCCAACTTGAGCGACTAGGTCTAATCAACCCTTTCATTAACAACTCATTGGTTTGATTCCTCAACTCATCCTTCACTTTTGGAGCCATCCTTCGAATGGGATGTATAATAGGCCTTGCACCAGAAATCAAGTAAATATGGAACTCAATTTCCCGATGTAGGGGCAAACTTTTCACTTCTTCAAAAACATCCTGAAACTCCTTAACAATCGGTGTTTTTCTAAACCTTTTTGGGATGAGTCTAGTGCATACATGAAACTATCTCTCAACGGAGTAGGTTCTTCACACAATATTTCAATAAACCTCTCAAAGTTAGTCCATACAGTCACCGTCCTCTTAACACAATCAAGAATAGCTTTATACTTAGATAACCAATCCATACCCAGTAAAACTTCAAACCCGATAAAGTCAAGAAAAAATTGGTTGCATGAAACATTATGGGAAAGGTGGGTAACTCGGACGTCTTCACAAATCATACAAAGGGTAGTTGTACCGCCTATGGGATTAGACACATAAATAGGAGTATATACTATTTTTGATACTCCTATTTTTTGTGATTAGTTTTAATCTACCAACCAATCCTTTAGCAATAAAACTATGGGAAGCCCCAGTATCAAATAATACTTTAACTAAATTCTCACGAACATAGATATTACCTTCTAGAACTCCTTTACCCTTTACATCTTTAGAGGTTGAAGGCTCATCCTTGATAGCGTAAATCTTAACTTTCTCTCCTTTCTTCATTAGTAGGCAAGCATTTTTCCAGTGTCCAGGCTGATGGTAGTTGTAGCAGAGAATTTTTGAAACTATAGGAAAGATGGGACCCTATTGTTGTTTCTGAACTTTGGGACTCCTACAGAACCTTGAAAGATGGCCCTTCTTTCCATAGTTAAAATACTCACATTCTTAAACCGGTTCACTTGAGATCCTCCACCGGTCTTGCCTTGCCAGGGCTTCTTCCTCTTATTGTTGTTGTTGCCTTGAACCGCTACCAGATTCTTTTTGTCAAAAACTTCATATCGAAAACCCATTTCCACCAGATCCACAAAGGTTCCTTTTGTTGAGACTTGGTTTTGATTCATGACACGAAGCTATCACTACAACATACAGATTCGACGACTGTTACGACAAAAAGAGAATATATACTACATGGAGACAAGACATCAAAATCGGTGCATCAACTTTTATATTATTTTGTTTTGAGTCTTAAGTCAATATTGTTAAGATCTCTCCTCGTTTACGTATATATTAGCTTATATATATAATCTTATTATTTTCAAATGATTTATACATATATAAGCATATACTATATATATATATATATTATCAAAGTTTTTTAAAGCTAGAATCATATAATATATATATACCTGTGTAAAATGTGCAAATTGCACAGATAATACCAGGTCAGTCGACTGACCTGGTAGGTCGGTCGACTGACCTGGTAGGTCGGTCGACTGACCTGGTAGGTCGGTCGACTGACCTGGTAGGTCGGTCGACTGACCTGGTAGGTCGGTCGACTGACCTGGTAGGTCGGTCGACTGACCTGGTAGGTCGGTCGACTGACCTGGTAGGTCGGTCGACTGACCTGGTAGGTCGGTCGACTGACCTGGTAGGTCGGTCGACTGACCTGCTAGTATCTGTGCAACATGCACGGGTGCACAAGTATATTATACTATAATGCAAAACCTTTAGTCAAATGGTCAAAGTGAAGCCTTTTTCGGATTTCCAAATTTACCCACATATCATACAATTCAAAACAAATGAAACAACAAACTATATGGGAAGGTATTTCCATCATTTGTATAGCACGTTTCACAAAGAGATGGTAATGCGCACGATCTGACACATAGTAGTTACTTCTTTCCTCTTCTTTTTTGTCTGTTCACAATAACCCTTCTCCCTAACTTTTTCGTTCATTCAATGAATCCAATTCCGTTCACTTCCTAAATCACACTTTTAAAATTTTAGTATTGGATCTTCAGTTGTTGGAAAAAATCACTTTTCTAATGTTTTCCTGTTCGGTCTTCTACCGAGGGGAGGAGGGGCATCTAGAAGCATGGACGGCTAGCCCATGCTCTTAATTTTCTACAGATAAGTGATATTTTGATATACATATCAAATTATTCACATCTTTGGTAGATTATTTTAAACTTTTTTATAAGTTGTAGGTTAAACTGAGAGAATTGGGAATGGATTGGCAATAAATTGAAATTTAAATCGCCATCATCCATATCATGCCTTACTTTCTTCACTATCTCTCTCAACAAAAAGAGAAGCTCAAGCTAAAATTTTAATATATTCACTACTTCGTCCCTATTCTTTGAGGTATGAATATGGATGTTATTTTATTACCATTTGAGAAGAAAAAAATAAACATACCATGCTTTGAGTTGCGATTTATTAGTTTTGCAAATTGATTTTGCTTAACTGTAGCTTGATTTATGTCTTAAGTATCATCAGGAGTTTTCATATGTTGTATAACCGTAGTAGCAGCCAAATGAGGGAGATCAAAATTATTTTGTGAATTACCCTAAGTATTCTATATCATGCTCTTCTAAATTACATTTTTTCCTAGAAGTAATCATGGAAGTTGAATATATTTCCAAAATAATAGCACGCTAATCGATGTACATCCAATTTTTTGCAAGCTGTTATGCATATGGCACAATAATTTAATGTTGATATTAACCATTGTGTCAACTTTCTTTTCCCTCAAAATCCAATAAACGAATGCTTCATTTTCTTTATGTGCGTTTACTATTTTGCAGTAGAAGAAAAGAAGTCAGTGGCTTAACTAGAATTTATTTCTGATTTAGCCGATATGTTAGTTTTATAAGCCTACTTTTCAGCTCTATTTCAGTTGTAAATGGATTAATTCCTTATTTTTGGTGCTCTCAATGCTCTATTCAAGCAGTTAAGTGTGTTAAGGTCCAATTTATTACATATATACAAATGCAATGAGCTAATTGCATACCGTATAATTATTATTTTTATTCTGCATATTCAAAATTTAGATACTCAAACTTCTGCAATTGTTGTTGCAAAGATGAAATTATACTAAAAAACATTTGGATATAGGTTATGAAGATCCAACAAATCATTGGGTAGCAAGAAGGCAAAGACTTGGAGTATCTGCTTGATTATTGAACTAGACAATCATCGTGACGTGCTTCCTACATATTAAAACCGATGGTGAAGCTTTTAGTCTTAGGTAAGGACAAGAAATTACATTTTATGGTGTGATATGATTTTGTGTTATGTAATTCATATAGTGGATTTTACAGGAAAGATCCATGCATATGGAATTGACTAATTTGGCAGTGTTTAGTGAGAGAGATGCTGAAGCTGACAGAGGTATAGAAATATAAAGAAAGTTCATGTTTATCTTTGGCTGTTAAGATTATGATTCCATAAAAGGAAATCTTCAAGTTCATAAAGAGAAATTTAATGTTAACATGATTTTGAATTTGATTTTTTACTCCCCTATTGTACACTGCAACTGATCGTTATTTTATTGAGTTGAATTTATTTAGGTGATATAATTATGGTAAAAATTAGATAATTTAGTTATAATATATATTTTTTTATCGCTCAAACAAAACTATGTACTAGGTTTTGATAACTGATCCAAAATATGTGGCACCAGTTGTATATAAATATGTTCCAATTGATTTTTTGCCCAAAACGGTTACCCTCCCTTTCACCTGCTATCAGACGTGCAGTTGGAGGTGGGGGTGACCGTCGTGCCCAACAATGGCTTCGGTTAAAAAAATAGTATGCTCCTTTATACTGCTTAATTAGGTATTATTCTATGTTATTGAAGTAGAACTGCAACTGAAGTACAAATCGATTTCACGTGAATATTCTCTATGTTACTATATTGAACTGATAAAATTGCTAATGTTAGTAAATGACATCAACACCACCTAATTGCCACAATTCTCTCTATTGCAGATGATGCACAAATCTTGCTTCGACTGAGATCAAATATCCTTCAAAACAAACAGACAATGAAAAATGCAATTTTGAAATTGAACAGGTACCTCATTTATTTTCATTTACTGCTATACGTTGTTCATTTTTTTATTCGCAGTTTTACAGTGCTTATTGACTTTTTGTAATAGATGCTTAAGTTTTTATTCCACCTTATATGTTTTTCCCTTGATTTCTTCAGTAGTGGATATCAATAAAGTTCAACGTTTCTGCTCAATAGTTGTCGCTAATGAATATCTGTTTAGTTGTTGCTCAAGTTACAACCTGATTTTATATATATTGAAATTGAAGATTCAACATGGGTGTTTAGTAATCTAAATATGTGATGAAGTTCATTGTAAAATCTGATAAACTTATTTCCAGCCAAGGTGAACACGTTAGGTGGCTTCATCTGTATTTAGAAGCAATGACCAAGCCTCTATTACCTGCGGATAAGACTTAAAATATGTTCCAATTGATTTGTTGCCCAAAACGGCTACCCTCCCTTTGACCTGCTACACACTAGCCGTTAACCCCACTGTTTCAGCCATAATTACAGACCTATGACTCCTTCAACATCTTCCACATAATAATATGTCGGTTGCAAAATATCTAATCTACATGTTCCTATAAGTATGCATTTCCCACAATATTGAAGAAGTGACAAACAACTCCACCCACATCATCACAATCAAAAAAATAACCTATGAAGGTCTAACCATCTGACAGTTCCATGTTCACAAACCTTCCAAAAAATGCATATTTTTATTTCAGTTGTATGTTGTTATTTTTATAAGTTTGCAGTTGAACTTTATGTCTCTATGCTTGATGTGCTTAATTTGACATCGTCGGGCTCTCATTGCACACATATGTTATCGTAATATAGGTACCTTTAGATCATATACGTATGATAAATTAATGTGTCTACATCAGTTTTCTGCACAAATACGTTTCTACCCATTAAGTAATAGGTTCGTCAACTGTTCATTATTTTGTCAGAGCAAAGATTCTAATTTTGAGCTTCCAATTTGTAAATGGAAAATCTCATTTGCCAAAATGAGAGCCGATATTGTTGTGCTTTCCATATTGATTGATTAAATAGTGACTGCGTACCCTATTTCACATTTTTCTCCATTTTGCCAATACGAAGTTTTGTATAATTAGAAGTATAGAAGATGCTACAAGGAGTGTTAACACTACATATGCTATTCGGTTGGACGATGATACAGTAAAGGACCTATTGGACAAAGTTTTTAACAACTATCGCCCTTGGAGTGCCTATTTGTGCTGGGATCTAATATCAAGTAAGCCATTTGTAAAATTTTCAATTCCCTGCTTATATATTGTTATGATGAATCAAAACATATTAATGTTTTTATGCTTTAGATTTTCAAATAGCTCTGATAGGCAGCAATGGCAGATTTTTTATACTGGACTTTATTTTCTAATCTCGGGTGAAACATCAAATATTTGCTTCATGCTTGAATGGCTTTGTTGCATTTTCCATAATGTAAGTAATTTTAATTTGGACGTTACATTTGTAGATTGCAATATTTATTTTAGTTTATTTGGATGGCGCAATCTGTAAAAGTCTCTTTATTTCGATATTCTCACTTCAAACAAAATCATACTACTGGATAATAGGAACTGGGAAATAAAACTGTATGCTGATTTAACAAATCTGGTAAGAATATATAAAAATGACTATCAAATATAGGAGGATACACAAAATATGCAATAAGTGATGCAGATATATATAATTCAGTTAGCTCAATATCGCAAAAGTTCTCACATTATCATTAATTAAGCCTTCTTTTGTTTTCCTTGAGTTTTTAAGCTTCAGTATGACTTAACTGTAATTTCAATATGTCGACAATTTTTGCTGCTTTTGATGTGCTGAATAATTTCTAAATAAAGCATTGTGTTTAATCTGAGGAAAATCTTCATTTAGTTTAAGAATTATGAATGTTTAGTGTTGAGTTAATTCGTGTCATGCACCAATTCTATAAACCTACAAAATTAAGATCCTTTGGTTTGATGCATGTTCTTCCGTATTAAGTTAGGTTTTTATTTACTTTTGCCTTCTAAGCTCTTCTAATTATATTGGATATAAGTCTGACTTATTAATGAATATTGCATTTGTTTTCCTGCCATAGTTAGCTATGTATGAGTTCAAGATGTGATACATAAATTATTATTTTCAACTTATAAGTCTAATATGCAAATCCTATCTCCAGATATCATTTTATATCTTAAACAATGATGAGTTTTACTTTTTGTTTTATAGGTTATAATATGATAATAGTCTGATCCTATACAAAATGGTTCTACTGTATTCACATAACTAAATATTGCATGCGTATACCCCAGTACTGTAATGGTCCAAGTACATGATGCTTGGTACAACTCTTAAGTTCATCAACTTAAGATCAATGCATGTACAAATAGCGTTCCTCACTGAATCAGACTTGACTATCTGAATTGTCAACTAAAGATCAATGCATGTACAGTATAATTCCTTATGAAATCATTTCTTGAAATGCTCGGCTTTTTGGATGATGCTAAATTTTGAATGGCGGAGCCATAACTATTGTATATATCATATAACTCTCCTTTTATATACAAAATACCAACATTAATGTAAAATAAAAATTTGTGCATGTACGCACATAAAAATGCAACATCACATACAATGTCATTTCGTAAGGTGACAAAAAAAACTAACAAACAATGTTTCATAATACAAATTCCTCCTGCACACGTGCACGTGCATCGCACGTGCCAAAGAACTCCTACAAAGGTGCTTCATCATAATCGGGTTTACCTATCGTCTTTCTTACAACACCTTATTTCTGTTTATTTGTCATATCCTCTTCCTCTTTTTTCCCGTAATTAACGAAAATATTACTATAATCTCTCACAATATCATAATTGTAACAAAGACAAAATACGTCACTTCCTTCTTTACACACGTCCAACGGACGTGCCACCATACTTGTATACATAATAAAAATTGTTTGAATATTTAGTCGACTGACCCAGAGGCTCAGTTGACTGAATTTCTATAACAGATATATTTTCTGAAAAGACACGATCATTCGTGAAGAGTTACAAATCTCTACGAAGAGATTTGAACACGACGCTTCAACCAGAACTCTTCGCCAATGGTCGCTGCTATTTAAAAATTATAAATACATATCCTAACTTCATTCCAAATTACAAAATCTGCTTATCTCTCTTTTCTAACTCTCTTGAATATTCTTGCAACTATACTTGCTTGAATTAGATTTATATATCATATTCTAAGCAATATTATTCCTTTCTAATCTTCATAAACTTCAAATATACATATTTATACTCGAGGAGAAGATCATAGGAAGGGTGTACTATAAACAGACTTATCTGTGTTATCAGAACACAAAAAGTCAAACAATCTTTTGTATTAGTTGAAGTCCCATTCTGCTGCTCAGGCGTGTGAAGTCCTCTTCGGCTGCTGAGGCGAAATCCTATTCCGCTGCTCAGGTCCTTGTTCTACTGCTCAAGGGTTGTATAGACCTGTTCCTCTGAGTTAAGTGAGGGTTGTTGTTTTAGTGAAATTCCAGAAGGAGTTTGGGACTGGACGTAGAACGGAGCTACGAACCAGTATAAAAATCTCTGGTGTTAATTTTATTATACTGCTCTTATATTCTGCACTATTTACTGTATAGCTATCATCACTATATTTTATATTATCGTATATCCATTTTACACGATCCATAGCACACTTTCACCTTTCACATGAGCGGTCATCCGATCTTGATACCGCTCCTTCATACTAGTAATAAACATCTCATTCTTCTTTAGAGGAGTATCTATCAGTCTAGGTCCAAAGCGAGATAATTCATTAAATTGCACAAATACTCTTCCATGGATATTTCTCCTTGCTTTAGATCCATAAAACTTCTATAGAGGCGAGACTTTCCAATAGCAGGCATGTATTGTTCTTCAAAAAATTCTTTAAACCTTGTCCGAGAGAAATTATCTTCAGATTCATTAAGAGTAATGGACTCCCACCAAACTAGAGCCCCTTCCTTCAATTGCTAGGAGGCTAAGAACTTTTTTCGATGATCATCGATGTTTAATCCTTTAAAGATTTTCTCACATGATCAGAGCCAACCTTGAACTTCAATAATAGAATATGTGCCTTTGAATGGCTTTTCCTCCCAAGCTGGTATAATCTTTGCATAGTGCAGCAAAGTTAACCTGAGGTTTTACCGGACTACTATTTCTTCAATTACCGCAGCATTTGGAGTTCGACCATTAGTGGCCGTTGTGTTGTTATTTCCCCCTCTACATCCCCTTTGGTTACTCATTTTCTACTACCTACATATAGTAAGGAACAATTATAGAATTCATAGACGAGATTATCTTATGGAATATGTATAGAATACTCGAACATTTTTATTTGGACAAAAATTACAAACACGCACTCTCAATGACTAAACTCATTCTAGGGCATTACTAACCCTATCTCTAATGAGTTGACCCTATCAGGACTTAGGTGTTCACTCAACCTAAGCACTGATAACAAGTGTAACGAACTAACCTTCGGCCTTCCAATCAGTAGGTACAACCACCGTGGCTTACACTGGTACCTCACCATTTGCTTTTACGTCCAGCCTCTCGATTACACCAACCCAGAGGACATGTAGGAGTAAGAGTCTCCTGCTCGCCATAAAACATAAATCGAGAACCCCCTATCATGCTGCACTACATGCTAAAGAAAATCCGATCCCAGTCTCTCCGAACCAACTATCGATAAAAAAGATGTCAATTATGTGGGTGATTATTATTCACTTAATAAATATCCTTTTATCCAATAAAGTATCACCTAGAGATATACTTCTTTAAATCATTTATTTTTCAACATATGTGGGATTATTAAACCTCTTTTTAAACCATTTCTCATTAATTACATAGGAAAATATTTCCATATTTTATTCAAATTTTAATAGAGGTTTCATATTTGCAAAACATATATTTTTATTGGGTTGAAACCATGTTATCTAAGATGGTAAATCCAAAACCAGTTAGTATTGAGTAAAAATGATCCATAGAAATTATACTAATTATACTCAATACTAATTTTCATATTCCACTTGTACTATTCATCGAATAACGGTGAAATCACCATTTAAATTCACTCGAATAGGACGAGTTCCCCCTCGGAATTTACTATAGAGTTCAACCAATATGTTTCCTATATCACCAAAATCTTACTATTTAAAATCTTGGTTAACTTTTGGAAATATCCTAATATCTTTTTATCTTAGGAAAATGTGGTCCGGGTAAATCAAATTTACTATCCCCTCCATTGGTCCAGTCCGGATAGCTAGAGCGGAACCCAGACACTGGTTGCCCAAGCTCGGGTCTAGAGATTATCTCTCTATCACCCATAAGGTGACCAAGTTATTTGATCAACTCCAAACCCTTAAATTGCTTTTAAAATACTTGGTTTGTTATTTGAAAACCATTCACAAAAGATTTAAGAAGAAAAATTAAGTTTAAACCATGATTTTCAAAAGTTACCAAAACCTTGAAAAAACTTCTACGAATAGTGTTTTTAAAGCTTCTTTGATCAAACATTAATTTTTTTCATCTATGTCCATTTTAATAACCCAAATTCCATTTTAAACATTTTAATATATTTATGAAATTTATTTCATATTTTTAAAGATTTAAAAACGTCCATTTTAAAGAGTTGAAATCCATATTTTATTGACTGCCAAAACACGATGTTTTTGGAAACTTGATTTGGACATATCTCAAAATTTATAAAGTGAAATCTTTATTTTCTTCTTTATTTGAAAACTAAAGTTATAGGAGTTTGGAAAATTCTTATTTCGAATAATTCCGAGCTAGACTTCATTCTACACATTGATTTAACTTTTACGGCGTAAAATCGAGAACTACCGTTACGTGACGTGGCTATTTTAACTCATTTTTTATTTTATTTTCAAAACTTTTCCGAAATGAGTTTTAATGTTTATAAACCATTTTAAACCATTTTTATTCATGTTTAAAGAGGTTTAACTACACCGTAACACTTTTATAATCCATAAGAAGAAAGTGATTTCTTTGTGTAAATTCGACGTGTATTTAATATGAATTGTTTCCATTACCCAATCAAACATATTATCATATTCAAACTTGATAAAAACCATCATAAACAAGCATAGAAATCATGTCATATCATCATAGATTTTATAAAATAAATTAGTAGAGTTTCTCACTTAATTGCTTTCCCGATTTAACTTTAAATGCTACGAAATCGACTATAACTCCGCTATTCCTGTACCAGAGCTTATGAATCCCGCTCTGGGACTCTTGGGGCGTTCGACCTTGGGCTTGTAAGGGTGGAGGAGTGCTTAGATGGGCTCGGCCTAGGTGGGAAAAGAAGAGGAGATTACTAATTCGGCTTTGAACTCGAAGTGGTATATCTCTTTATATATTATGATTTATTTTGGTAGAACTTCGACTCTATTTTTGAATTTTCCTGAGAAGCCATGGAAGCTATTGATGAAGAAGAAGATGAAAAAATCTTAGGAAATTAGAGAATGAAGTGTGAATGAAAGTGAAGAGGCATGCCTTGTATTTATAGGTAAAAATTTAAATCAAAATATCATGATATTTTCATCGAACATTACATCATCTTTCCACCTCACCACCACCACTCTCCCCTCCATGTGCATGGTCCATCCCCCATGACACCATACCATCACTTCATGCCTCTGTTTTGGACTCTAAGGAAGTGTATTTGGATGAGAATGTGGACTATGGTGGAGATGTGTCATCATTAGCTTAGATTTCCTTCTTTATAAATATCCTTATATTTATTTTATTTACCATAAGTAATTAGTAATTATAAATGTTAATTCTAAGGGTGTATATATGTGTATATGGATGTATATATGTGTATATGTATGTCACATATAACATATAACGTTGCACGACTTCTCTACGTCAAACCGTTACGAATTCAGATTCCGATTTCCGATCACATTTTTACTTCTTAGTTAATATATATATATATATATAATAATATATATATATATATTATATAAACAAAATTTTAAAAGAAATTTCTTTATTATTTAATAATTAAAAAACAATTTATCAAATCATTTAAACTCAAAGTAGATATAAAAATCAATTATTAAAAATGATGACATCATTGATGATGTCATAAAGATATTTTATTTTCCAGAATAAAATAAATAATTTTATTACATATTCTTTCGTAAATAGAGAAATAAGTGTATGTAAAAAAAATCGTGCGCGACTTCTGATGATAAAACGCTGTTTATCGATAAAACGATTTTCAGTCATATTATCGATGTTTTCCAAAGAACATATTTTTGTAAACATTTTTCCAAAACAAATCAACATTGTTATTTTTCAAATAAAACACGATTATTTATGTTTAACAAACCTATATTTGAATATTTAAAATTAATTAAATATTCCAAGTCAAAGTGATAAAATTACGGGTTGTTACAACCAAAAAATTGTACTTTTGCAAAATATGTACATTATAATTTTAAGGGAAATTTCGTAAAAACTATATCCTCAAGCTTTAAAATACACATTCGTAACTCCTCAAGAATAGATTATAATAAAGCCTTTTTTTAAGTTACAATATATTTACAGAAAATTCTACAAATATTTGAAGTTTCTAGACCGTAAATATTTGTAGAGTTCTCCACAAATATTCGTATTTTTTTCCTATAGAAATAAAAAATATTCAAAAAAATTTCTGATCATAAAAACATGCGATTAATGTTCAGATTTAATTTCTAATATTTTTATTGAAACTAAAAATAGGGATGTAATTAAAAACATATTTTTGAGAAGAGTTTTTCACGTACCAAATCTGAAAATAGATGGCGGAATCAAATTTCTGTAATTTTAATATGTCAAACCAGTACACTTTGAAGTAGAGATACATTAAGATTTTGTAGTGTTGAAGATTTAATTTAATATAGGAATTAAATCATCATTGTATTAATTAAACTAACCAGTTATTAATTTTGAAATTTAATGGATATTAATTAGAATTTGGTACAATGATCTAAGAGATGTTAGGGCCAGGTAGAATACTTTTATTATATTCAACTCTACTATACAATTACAAAGAGATGTTGTGTATCTTCATTTTCTATCTAGCGTTTTGATAACCTAACACGTGTAAAAGTCTTATTTCCCCGCATGTGCGGTTCCATTGATGTGATTTTGGGGGAAACACATGACTTTTACTATAATATTTTAAAAAAATGGAGTCAATCCATTGCGAGTGCCTAATGCCGGCGAATGAGATTAGCATTTGTGTTTTATCTTCCATTTGGAAAACATTGAAAGGAAACATAATGATGATTTCAACAAGAAAGATGGTGCCATTGTAATGGTGATGATGGTTGGTTATTTTTTCTTATTTTTCAATTTGATTGGATTTTTATAATTACATGGAGAAATGGCATTACCTAGTGCAACACACTTCATGAAATGCTAAATCTAATGGATTGAAAGTTATGAAAAACCCATTCAAGAACCTTAAGTTATTTTTGAAGCACTTACAACATTCCAATAATTTTACGCTTCTTTAGATTAGAGTTTGGAAAAAAAGAAGATAATGGGAATATCGTGATTATAGCATGAAATTACGACATATAATGTATGTCTTTAGTGCGTATAATATTTTCCATATCGAATAAAATTATATATTTTATTTTTTGAGTAAACATAAGTATTTCTAAATAGATATGAAATTAAAGAATGGACTAATTGTATAGTTTCAAGAGTTGTGAATGTTCCAATAGTTTGGAAATCAAATATTAAGTTATCGGCAGAACCCTAGGAGTTATCTATGAATATGTGAAGTGAAGTGTCTAAAGAGTACAAAGGAAATATATTCAACAATTATATATTAATAAGTAAAAAGAATTGTCCATTTCAATGAAAAGGTATCAACGGTAGAATTGCACTTTTCTAATGGTTATGATGGTTACAAATAAAATTTATAATGGTTCTACCCATTAGGAGAAGGTGTATGACATATTTTGTAACAATTTTCCCAATGGTTCTAACCGTTGGAAAATTCCAACTTCCCAATGGTTATAACCGTTGGGATATGTCCCCAATCCCAACATCCATGGGAGATTAGAATATACCAATGGTTATAACCGTTAGGAAATTCAAATTTCCCAATGGAAATAATCTTTGGGAAATTCCAATTTCCCAATAGATATAACCATTGGAAAATCTGTTACAAAATTTAGAATTTTCCAATGGTAATATCCATTGGTAAATGGTGCATTTACTGATGGATATTATTGTCACAATCTTCATACTATACGATTACAACCATTTTGATTTGTAACGGTTATAAGTGTTACAAATTCAATTTAGCTGAACCTACTTGATTCAACATCTTATACTACAGTCAGATATCATCATACCAAGTTTAAATTTATAGCAATAACAAAAATATAACCAAATTTCAAAACAAACATCTAACACACAAACACGCTTCATACCAAATTCTACAAAATTCATTGTATGATACCTTTAATATACACATAACTTCAATCTTTACTACTACAAAATGTTTAGAAGCTTACAAATAACACATGCAACATTCCTGTCAAATTACGAAACCTCCATCAACTAGCTCGGACGATGTATAATGACCATTTTCTAGGCATAAAAAAATGACCCATTTAGACCGAGAACATCCTCCACCAAAACAACTTTTCCCCATCTACAACCTCTCTACCATGACATATCTTTCACATTTCAAGATGTCCTTTTACTATCTCTTTTGATTCTCATGATAGTAGTTGTGTTACTTGTCTTTCAATCGTAGAAGATCCAATAACAATACTAGATAGAGCAGGACTAGAGTTAGGAACACACTCAGTATGCGAAGCAATTTTTTTATAGAAAATCCTTGATACAGAGGATCTCTGGAAGGGACGGTGGACCGACCAACTCACAGGTGGGGATTAACTTATGTCTATCCGCTTCAACTCATGGCACCTATAACCCCTAGGGTACAGTTTTTTGTGAGAAGTGTGTGCAAGGAAGGGTTCGAACCTAGGTCTGTTACCAGACCTAGGCACCTCTTTTCCATTGTGCCACACCTACAGATTACGAAGCAATTTCTATTCTTGGTGTCACTGAATTTCCTCCAATCTAACTAACACGTTACCTAATACAATATTGCAAATCAACTATAGTCGAATTCATTGTTCTAATTTCTTCCTACATTTGATCGTGCTTGTGTTGCATATCCTTTCTTCTTCACTTATCTTCATTTCTTTGTAATTGATTATTGCTTTTGAAGCTTAAGTAAGTTTTACGTCCTATACATTAGATGTAGAACTAATAGCATGACAATAGCTTCATTTTCTGTTATTTCCAAAAACTTCAGCAACGAAATCTCTTTCAGAATCTCTTAAACTAGTTATTCCTTCTTCACTGTTAACACTAGCTTTTGATTCTTGCCTTTCTGTTGCAGCTTCTATTAAAGCATGCATGTTCAAAAACAATGCTAAGTTTATAAAACAAAAGGAAAAAAACAATCCCAAACTAAATCGAGTCTATAAAAGCTGAGAGCAATGCTCGGTTTTATAAAACTAAGCAAATGCTCTCAGTTTTTATAACCTGAGTTCAATGCTTAGTTCTATAAAACTGAGCAAAGCTTAGTTTACAAAAATGAACTTAGTATAAAACCGAACTGAGCAAACCCCCATTTTATGAACTAACCATTGCTCGGTTTTAAAAACTAGGAATTTGCTCAGTTTTAAAAATTGGGAAAATGC
The DNA here is from genome assembly GCA_030737815.1 of Allium fistulosum. Classification (NCBI taxonomy): domain Eukaryota; kingdom Viridiplantae; phylum Streptophyta; class Magnoliopsida; order Asparagales; family Amaryllidaceae; genus Allium; species Allium fistulosum. The sequence goes on from CM060904.1 coordinate 539,847,266, forward strand.
TCAGTTTTATATAGAATGAGCAAATTGCTCGGTTTTAAAAATTCAAAAATGCTTTATTTTATATATATGTGGGTATTTTCTCAGTTTATTGCTCGATAGCTTAGTTTTATAAACAATGCTCTAAACCAATGTGGGATATGAATGATTTTTTATGGATTTATATAAAAAAAGGTGACATGGACCTAAATTGCACTATTTATGTAGATTTTAAATGGAGTCTGATTCTGAAAACGAAATTACATATATATGTTAAAGCCATAATGGAAATGTAGTTGACCAACATGTAATACCCAATACTTAAAAGTGGACAACAATAATCCTTCACTTAATTTAAAGGCTAAGTGAAAGAAAACGCTTGAAATTGATCATGTATTAACTACCTAAACATGAGTATGAAATTAGTTGTGATTGAACCTGTAATATGTTGATATAGAAATGTATTCAAAATCAAGCTCTATAACTACAGCTACTAATAGGTAATGTATCCATTATTTGTTTATTGCATGTGCATGGTTCAACAATAAATCTGCTTTGATATCATTTGTAACTCACTGCACTCGACAATATAAATCCAACTCAAATTCCGTGATTGCTAGAGCCAAGTGTATCGGTTTTGTTCCTTAAATTAAAGGGCTCGGCATCGTCAATTGAGTATATATTTTGACTAGAAATTCAATTAAATTTTTGGCTAAAATTTTTATGCATTGTGTATCATGTACATGAATGCTTGAAAATTAATGCATATTTAATTATAAATGTAGGGTAAAATAAAATACCATGAGTGCTTTACACAAATCATCCTTGAAAAAACTTATACTTTCCACCAATGATCATAACTTATTTGAACGTGCCCAATCAAAGCCTTATGACGAGAACTCCATTTTTATTGCATCTCTACCTTTAGCATCCTCCATGTCAACAAGTTCTAAGTACTTCTTATTTGGTGATGGAGGAGGAACATCTTCTTTGATGCTTTCTGGACGTTGTGATGCATTGTTGCAACCAGTTGACATTCTGCAATATACACAATAAACTATTATACATTATATATTCAGTCAAATACCGTACCCACAAAAATTGATTTCATAATCCAATCATAGTTAAGCATATATTTTTTTGAAGGTAAAGAATATTAACTGTGTTTTAATGTGTTATGCTTTAAAGCATGTTGGCTTTTAAAGATAAGCTAATGGTATGCATAGTATTTGCAAGCAGATTGTAAAAAGAACATCCCTAAAAAAGATAAAGATAAATTATTGATGTAATATGAAAACATAAAATTTGAGATTACAAAAAACCAAACTTGTTTAAATACTTGAATTCAGTACATCAAACAAAAAAAGTACCCATTACAATCATATTTATCTACTTAGATTCGATGCATTTGAACAATGTCAACTTAGGTTGCTCATTTCAACTCGAGTGGAAGTTTATTGGCATTTCATAATCATCGACGTCATTAATCAAGCATTTAGGCAAATGCTGTACAATGGACCAATCGAGATTTTGTATGTCTTTAATGTAAAAGATTTGACTTGCTTTAGACGCAAGAATGACGGGCTCATCTTATTCTCCATTACCGCTTTTAAGCTTTTTCAAATTCACCATCAATAAATTAGAGTCTAGACAAATTTTACAACCATGTGTTTTGTCGACGATATTAACCCAGTTGCAATGGAATATTGTATGTTGGAAATCATAATAACCAACCTCAATGATCTTCTTGATAACACCTACCAAGTAGTATCATCATCCATAGGAGTTAAATCTTTTGCACTTGTGAAAAAGGTTGTGATTACATCCATGCAAACACCGACATCTTGTGTTGAAAGAGTGTTGTTGTAATGTTAGGGAGAGAATACATAGCCATTATTCTATAATTAAGGTGAGTTTTGACATCCCATGTTGGTCCACTAACATTATACTGTAACACTGAATTGATGCACTTTCTTCCATTAACCGTTAAAAACACTAAAATATAATACGTAATGTCATATTTTTATAATCAAACCATGATTTTTTGGGAAATCTAACAAACCTTGTGCAACTAATCAATGAATTTAAATAATACTACAACTTCTGCCTTTGTTTGAAGTCTTTTTTTAATTACGCTGAGCATCCGCTAATGATAATGGATACTCGCTACAAATAAAACATTTTATATTTTAACTGAATATAAAGTTATCTTATAGTATGTAAAAAATACAAACCTATAATAATCATCTCGATATGGTATGTCCATTTTAAAAAGTATCCACCTTCGAATTTGTATGCGTTGTATGCCGCTTAGCTTGATAGTTTTACCCTTAATAATGGAACATTCATATGTATAATTACCATCATCATCCACGAATGTGCTTGTTTAGAGCTTTGATTACCGGCACGTGGATCTGGCATATGCTCATTGCATACCTAATAGATTTTGAAACAAGATATGCTTCGGAAATCGACCCTTCCACATATCACTTTGTTTACTAGCTTTTTAGCCAAGCAGAAATTCAATGGAAGTTAGAACATCAGGACGAAGACGAAACGACTTGAGAACTTGGAAATATGCTTAGAGGTGTTAGAAGAAGAAATTCAAAAAGTTGCAAGTCCATTTGAGTGAATGAGACCTCTTGGAACCAAGAGGAACCATCCAGTACCTAGAGCATTTTGTTGCTCTTGAGGAACCTATAATCCTCTTATGATCAACATACCACTTCAAGCAATCATCGTCTAGTACTTTTCCCAGAAAATACATGAGCAACTCTAAGGATTGATGAGAAGAAAACAAAGAAAGCAAGATAATATAAGCATCATTAAGGAAATTTTTGAGGACAACTCAAACTTCATTGAAAAGAGTTTAGGATACAACAAGCAGGATATATGAAGACATCACAAAGGGAAAATTTTGCTTTTGGCCCAATCAAACCTCTCGGTATCGAGTGGAACCTCTCGGTACCGAGAGGTCTATATTGGTAACTGGACCAGCATGCTCTCTCCTCCACCTATAGGCTTGCATCTAGACCTAGTACAACTCAAGCCTATGGATCTGCAGAGCATATTCTCTATAAATACTAACCCTATAGCAACTAAGCAAGGATCCTTTTCCTCTCCACTTTGGGCACTCCATCTTCTTCATTTCCTATCTCTCTACACGATAGTCACTTAGGCAGATACTTTGGCAGTTCTAGGCATAAGAACATGTCAGTCCCTTGTACTAGTGACTTTAATCTCTCTAATCCTCTAATAAATAAAATATAAAGTGGACGTAAGCCAGAGATTACCGAACTACTATAAAAATCTTGGGTTATCTTTACTTTCTTACGATTTTTCCTATATCTAATCCTGCAATAGGTTATATTTGGGTTTAGATCTAGCTTGCTATTTTGGACTTGAAATAGTCTAGTGGTTAGCTCCAGAAGTTTTGCTTAAGGAATCTGGAAACTTGTTATTTGAAATCAATGGCACGCAAGAGAGGTCCAAGATCATCTGGAATAGCAAGTTATGACGATGAAGGGAATGCTTATCAAATTGAAGTTAGTAACCAGTAGGTGATACCAGGATCATCTGTTCAACAGGAACTGGTTACCATGAGTGAGCTTGATAAGATGTTGCGGAAATTAATGCAGAATATGTCAGGTAGTCAGAAAGCTTTGATGGACAAGATGGATGCTATGCTAACCCAGCAACCGCAAAGGACTTGGAGAAATAGGAGAGAGTCTCCTTCCCTCAAATCTAAAGAAAAGAATTCATCCGTTTTTAGTCAGAACAGGCGAAAGGAAAAGGGAAAACGGAAGGAAGTAGTTGTTCGAGTTGCAGAAGGAGCTGCAGGAGGAAGTGAAAGTGTTTCCCCATAAGAAAAAACTTGGTACAAAGAGGATTTCTCTTGGTACCGAGAGGATTGTAAGATAGGAGTTGGGACAGGAAGTCGATGCTATGGAGGTTTCTAATTCAGAAGAGGACCTACAACTGAATGTTGATGATTTTGAATTGGATGTTAAAGCTAATAAAGACAAAGTTCAGACAACCACGGCTAAACCAACCACACTCTAATGGAATATCAGAGGAGTGGTTCTCCTAGAGACTGGAGATCCTAGACATCATCAAGCAAACTGAGATCGTTTACGGAGCCAAACACTCGGTGCAGACCCAAGTAGTCATCCCATGGAGTACCGTTCCAGTAAGGAATATATAGCATACATAGTTAAGTAGTTGGTTGAAGAACGTAGAGGTATGAAAAACGAGGATTAGGGCTCCATACCAAGAAGGACATCATTCACGAACAATATTCTAAGAGAAGGGTATCTCAGGAAGTTTAAGATGCCGACTATGCCATCGTATAGCGGAACTACCAACCGCATTTACTCAAGTATGAATGGTACACAGATGGTGCCAGGGCAACAGACACTATCCGATGTAGGTGTTTCCCTATTCTATTGGAAGGAGTTGCATTGATATGGTTCACCAGTCTCACTCTGAGATCCATATCGACTTTTAATGAGCTAGCTAGAAAGTTCTTGGAGCAATTCCATCTTCATGTCGCTCAGCCTAAGGATGTGATGTCCTTGTCACGCTTATCTCTAGGACCTAAGGAGTCACTAAATGGGCTCTTGAATCGATTCAATATTGTTGTTACAGAAGTAAGTAATCTAAAGAAGGATATGGTATTCATGACATTGGTCCGGGACATATGGCCAGACATGAATTTCGATAAATGGCGAAGATGAAGCAACCCACAACCATGGAGGAGTTCCATCGAAAGGCTAATCGGTTTTTGCACTTGGAAGAAGCAAGCTTAGCTTCAGGCAATGCAGATGACGGACAATCAAAGGAGGTTATCCAAAGCAATGTGGCGGTAAAACAATTTAGAGATAGCACTAGCAATGTGGCAACTAATGATGGAAACTCTGGAAACCAAAATAAATGGAAGCAAGGCCTCGATAGTAGGAGTAACGATAATGAGAAGGGCCAAAGTAATTTGAAACTAGAAGATTACACACCTCTGAAAAACACATTAGAAAACATACACCTAGCTACTCATGGACACAAGACGAACGAGTGCTAACATTTGAGGGATCTCATCAAAAAAACTGATAAGAAAAAATGAGCTCTAGCAGTACGTCAAAGAACCACAGAAAGGTGCTTAGTCCTAAGACTCCCGAGGCCACCTACTCAAGAGAATCAATCTGGACCAAGTAGAGAGGGGCCCAAGTAAAATGATGGGAAGTTAATTATCAACACATAACTAGAGGACCTCATCCAACAGAAAAAAGCTGGAGGGAAGTGGAATGGTACGCGAGTTCGCTGAAGCATGTACCGTAGGAGGGCTGCTTTGTTGTAGAAGATGGAGCTCCAGCTAAGCAGCAGAGGATGATAATTGATGATATTGTATTTAGATATAGAGATGCTAATGAAGTTGAAGCACCAACTTTTGACCCCATGGTGATAACTATAGGAATTGGACCAGCAATTGTACGACGGGCCTTGTTAGACACTAGGAGTTCGGCAAACATACTATTTAGGGGAACATTTGATCAAAAGAAGATCAACATGAAGGAGGTTACAACATGTAAAACCAAGATTCAAGAATTCATAGGTGAAGCAAAATAGCCAATCAAGATGATTTATTTGCCTATGGAATTAGGCAAAGGAGATCGCAGGATAGTTCAGATTCAAAAATTCGTTATAGTGAATAAATATTCGGCATATAACACCTTCTTGGGTCGTCCGACCCTCGCTGACTTTAGAATAGCACCGACACCTTCGTGTTTAGTGATGAAATTCCCTACGAAAAAGGGGGTCGGAGTGTTGAAAGGTGACCAGAGTGCTGGAAGAGAATGCTACATTGCGGAACCGAGAGAAGCGAAGCGACATGAGAAATGTAAGAATACGGAGAGAACTCTCTGCAATTAGGATTCGCAAGCATAGTAACCAAAGCGTGGACCCTGGCTTGTGAATCATAGCCATTTTGATAAGGTTATGGATCCCATGAAGAAGTCAGGGAAAGGGCGACCGACACCGGTAGAGCTGATGATGAACGTTCCAATCGACATAGATGATCCTACTTGGGTCCTGAAGATTGGATTTCAGCTCAACGCTAGCTTAAGGAAGGAATTAGTTAAATCTCTCCATGGAAATCTAGATGTGTTCGCTTGGACGCATTCGGATGTGCATGGGATATCATTGGATAGCATGTCATGCACTTGAATATCGATCCAAAGTTCATGCCAGTGAAGCAGAAAAGGTGCGGTCTCGATCTAGAGCGATTCGTTGTGTTGAAGGAAGAAGTGGATAAGCTGATGTCAAACAGCTTTATCCATGACGCTTTGTACCTTGATTGGGCATCCAATCCCATGTTGGTCAAGAGATCAAATAGGAAATGGCGAATACGTATCGACTACTTGGATTTGAATAAGGCATGCCCAAAGGACAGTTTTCCTTTATCCAGGATTGACTACCTTCTGGATAGGACGACTGGACATGAATTACTTTCATTTATGGATGCTTACTCTGGCTATAACCAGATTCCAATGCATATACCGGACCAGGAGAATACAAGTTTATCGTGGATTTGGGGCTATACTGCTATCGAGTTATGCCGTTTGGTTTGAAGAATTCTAGAGCCATATACCAAAGATTGGTAAAATCTATGTTCAAGAACCAAATTGGGTGGACAATGGAAGTATACGTAAATGACATATTTGTGAAATCATGAGTATTTGGGAACCATCTGGATGGCTTTCCTGAGATGTTTGAAGTTTCATGAAAATATGGAATGAAGCTAAATCCATTGAAATGTTTTTTCGGAGTAGCATCGGGAAAGTTTTTAGGGTTTATTATAAATGCACGTGGCATCGAGGCCAATCCAGACCAAATTGACGCCTTGTGAAAATAATAGCCCTAGCCACGAAAATAGAGCTACAGAGCTTAAATGGGAAGATTGCTGCTTTGAGTCGGTTCATCTCGAAAGCCACAGATGAGTGTATACCTTTCTTCGATGCTTTCAAGATGGGGAAGAAAATATTTGAATGGAATCAAGATTGCCAGAATGCCGTCGAAGAGTTGTTGAGGCACATGGAGACATCACCGGTCTTGTCCAAACTATTGGATGTGGAGGACTTATTTATCTATTTGGCAGTGTCTGCTTATGCACTAAGTGCAGCGTTGATGCGTGAGGAGGCGAGGATTCAAAGGCAAATTTATTATATCAGCAAGCGCTTTACATAAGCAAAAAAGAACCGTCCAAAGCTGGAGAAACTTGCATTCTACTTGATGATTGCATCTAGAAAACTGCGACCATATTTTCAGACTAATCAAATCAAAGTACTGATGGACCAACCTCTGGAGCAGGTATTGTACCAACGTGGGACCTTAGGAAGGTTGCTAAAATGGAATATTGGCGTTAAGCCAGTACGATATTACCTACCATCCGAGGAGAGCATAAACGGTTAGGCTTTAGCGAACTTCATCGCCAGTTTACCACACGGGATGGTGAGGCAAAAGAGGATGATGCGGTTGCAGTTCCACGTTGGAAGATATTTATTGATGGTGCTTCAAACGAATATAGCTCGGGGGCAGGAGTAGTATTTAAAACGCCGGAAGAATGGTTAATCTATTACGCAATGAAGCTGAAATTTCCTACAACTAATAATGAAGTTGAGTATAAGGTGCTAATATCAGGATTGAGGATAGAAAAGGAACCGAGGATAAAAATGTTGTACATATTTAGCAATTTCCAGCCGATGGTTTGCCAAATTAGGAAGGAGTATGAGGCCAAGTGAGCAAGACTAGCCCATTACCCATTGAAGACATTGGAGCTATTAGAGGAAGTAGAGCACTATACGATAACGCACATCCCTAGAGAGGAAAACATGAAGGATGATTCATTAGCTAAGCTAGCTCTGTGGAGGAGCAACTAATGGGGTTGGTTCCAGTGGAAGTTTTAACAACTACTAGTATCAATCAGATGGATGTCGATTGGATTTTGGAGACCATAGAGGAGGAGTCATGGATGGACACAATCAAAGACTATCTGATCAATGGAACTCCTTTGAGAGATAAGAACGGACGGAAGAAACTCCTCTAAAAAGCACCACGATTTGTGATGCAAGATGGAGTACTGTATGGGAGAGGATTCTCTATGCTCCTGCTTTAGTGTGTAACTAAGGATGAGGCTAGGAAGATCCTCATGGAAATCCATGAGGGCAGTTGTGGAGATCACATTAAGGGTAGACTTTGATGAAAAAGGTACTTCGTTACGGATATTTCTAACCGAAGTTAAATTGGGATGATGCCGACTACACTAAATGGTGTGACTTTGGTGCTAGAGATTTACAAAGATTCCAAGAGCCCCATCAACGGAACTTACACAGATGGTCGGTCCATGGTCTTTTGAAGTATGGGTGATCGATATTATCGTTGTGCTACCGATAGCGAAGGGAGGAGCCAAATATGTTATCATTGCAGTGGAATACTTTACAAAATGGTCAGAAGCGAAACCTCTTGCTACAATCACAATGAAGAAGGTAATTAACTTCATAAAAAAAATATTATTTGAAGGTTCGGAGTACCTCAGAAGATCATCATAGACAATAGAAACCAGTTCGAGGGCGCCGAATTCAAGGATTTCTAACACGGATACAGAGTTGAGAAGAGCTGCTCCATGGTGGCACATTCGCAGGTAGGCAGACAAGTGGAAGTAGTGAATAAGATCATCAAATCCACCTTGAAGAAGCGACTAACAGAGCTAAAGGCAACTAGGTTAATGAGCTACCACTAGCGCTATGGACTTATAAGACAACGTATAAGTCTGCAACTGGACACTCGTTATTCGCTTTGGCTTACAGATCGGAAGCAATGATCCTGATAGAACTGAAAGTCACCTCTCATCGTAAAAGGCATTTCGACCCAAAGGTGAACGAGGAACTCTTGCTTGAGTCCCTCGATTTGGTTAATGAGAAAAGAGAAGAACTAAAGTTAAGGGTTGTTGCCCACCAGAAAAGGGTAGCGCGACATTCCAATGCCAAGGTCCGCAACCATATTTTTGACGTAGGGGACCTCATTCTGAAATGAATTCTCCTGGGTATGATGGTGCTTGGACCAAACTAGAAAGGACCCTACACGATTGATTTAAAGCTTGGAGACGAAGCATTCAAGCTGGCAACTATTGATGGAATCCCTATCTCGTGTGCATGGAACAATGATTTGCTGCAGCACTACTACTTTTAGTTTTCCTCCAGTTGTTTTCGCAAATAAGCTGCCTAAAGACACTAGAGGCAATGTAATAAGGCATGACTTGCCACTTTTCTCGTTCGTGAATGAAGTCTGTTCCTTGAACCAATGGAACCGTGTTCTTGCAAGAAAAATTCTCGATAAGGGACATGCTCCTCAGGCCTCAGATCACGGCCGGGGAGCATAGCCCTAGAAAAACCTGTTTAGGAGTCGATTGGATAATTCGACCCCAACCTTCAGGAATTCGTCGTTCTTCGGAGATTGGCGACTACGAGAAGGTTTGACAACCCTAACCTTTGGGAATTCGTCATTTCTCAAAGATTGGCGACGACGAGAAGGTTTGACAAACCCAACCTTCAAGCATTCGTTATTGCTTGAATATTGGCGATGATGAGTAGGTTTGGCAACCCCAACCTTTTGAATTTGTTGTCCTTCGAAGATTGGCGAAGATGAGAAGATTTGACAACCCCAACCTTTAAGAATTTGTCATTGCCTGGAGAATGGGGACGACGAGAAGCTTTGACAACCCTAACCTTTAGGAATCTGGCACTGCTCGGAGATTGACGGCGTCAGGAAGTTAAAATCCTATCCTTTAGGAATCTGGCATTTTCCGGAGATAGGCAACGCCAAGAAGGAAAACGCAAACTTCAGGAATCTGGCATTGCCCAGAGATTGGCATCGTCGGGAAGGTAAAACTTTAACCTTTAGGAATCTGGCGTTGCTCGAAGATAGGTGATGCCAGGAAGGATATCATGAACCTTCAGGAATCTGACAATGTCTAAAGAGTAACAACGTCAGAAAGGACAGCTGCATATAAGGTCAATCAGAGAATTCATCCCTAACCTATTGGAACTCACCACTGCCCGGAGATTGGCAACGACGAAAAGGTTTGAATACCCACTTAGGAATTGATCGGATAATTCCACCTCTACAATTTACCGTTGGCCGAAGATAGGCAGCTCCAAGAAGAAACTCTTAGGATCGAACAACTAATGTACTAGTTTCTGGAGATAGAAACTGGTACATGGCCAGGTCTTTGATTATAATTGTAGGGAATTTGATTGTTGCCTGGAAGTAAGAAACCTCAGAAAAGGATACTCGAAATTGGACAATTCGTGCGCTAGTTTTCGGAGATTGAAACTAGGGCCCGATTGGATTTCAACAACCGCGCTAGCGACCAAGTGAGACAGGCTCGGTGGAGGATAAGCAAGGATGGTCATGAAGGCTGAAAAATAAGTGTTTTCTTGCTTCCTTGATCCAGGATAAGGATAGGGAAGGCACATGCAGATTGGGGGCAATCAGATAATTTGCACCATAATATTTCATCCCATCAATGCCTGCATCATGGCATTGGAAGTGCTAGTCTCGTGAATAGGAGAAAGCACGCAACAAAACTATATAGAAAAGAGAATAAGTGTTCCAACCGTGGCCACGCGACTACGAGAGAAGTGCGGAAAAAAAACATGCAGGATTAGTGGATGGTCAAGAGACAATTGGCTGAAACGAGCATTGATAACCACAGAGTTGGTTAACTGTTATTCCTTGTTTCGCCAAATGGGATGCTTTGGCGATTGCAGACAGGACTAATGGTGGAATACAACCAAAGAAATTGCAAAAATATTATTCATATGCATAGAGTTGCAGTAAATAAGCACATTGCATTGGCACAACATATAAAATATAGGAAAATTGTAGTACAAGTAGTTATACTATATACATAGGCAATTATAAAAACAGGTACAACATATAAAAGTGCGGAAAAGTAAATGGAACAAAGATTACAGGACAAAAGTGATATTTTCATTACTGCAACTTTTATATACAAGATACAACTGGGGCCGATCCCACACAAACACAGCCCGTTTATTACCAAAAGAAAGCCAAAAAAGTACAGGCTCAACAACTAAAACAAAAACAAACCACCACACAAACAAGCTTCAAGTACCCTCTACTTGGTCTTTCCCTTCATTCCATCCTTGTTGTTATAATGCCATTTGTGCTTGTTTTAATCTTTAGTTACCCTACCTTTGGGAGTTTCACCCTCGAATTTGGTAGACTCTTCCCCAGTAGCGGTGTGAAGCTCAACGCTCTTCCCGGCAGAAGTCTTGGAGACTTTGATCGTGAACTTTGGCGGCCTCACCTTGATTGTGGGAAGCTTGGTAGCAGGGCTTGAGGGAGTAGAAAAAGCAGGCTTCATAGTGCTAGGCTTGGATTTCATCTTGATTTAATCGAAGTCAACCTTTAATTTCTCTACCATCAAAATATGATTCATTGGATCCGTAGCACTGGTAATCATGATGTCTTCTTCCTGGGATTGAGAAATGTCCTCCAGCCCTTCTAAAGCCTCGATCTTCTAAGAGTCAGGATCGGGCCCAAAACCAGAGGGCAGGATCGAAGCGACAAGTCCAGTAGTAATGGAAGTCGAATCAATAAAAATTGTTGTGGGTCCCAAACCCTGAGTAGCTAGCGGCGGAGGAGGAATATGCGGTTGATCTACAAGTTGAAAAACAGAATATTAAAGGTCGGTGATGGATTCACGTGAGAACTGAAGCTTCTCGAAGACCGGTGAAACAAGAGATATACCTAAGCCTAGACTACGTTCCATGGAGGATTTGACAAATCCCCCTCGTCGGTTGGATGCACCATTGTTTGGCTTACAGAAGAGGGAATGTAAGATTCAACGAAAGTTGTCACTGTGTAGGTAGCATCAGAACCAACCTCCATGGATGTAGGAATAGTCACCACAATCTCTCTAGATTTCGGAGTGAATGATTCATGTTGACTTGATGAACTTGTGCTAGCAAGAGCTTAGGCAACAGCGACAGCGGCATCCTCAGCAGCAAGAATGGCTTTTTCCTCCATAATCTTTTGGATATCCTCGGCATCGAGGTGCTTGGCGAGGAACTCTTCTTCAGAGCGGTTGTCCTCGGACGCCGCCAGTCATCGTAGTACGTCTTCCCAAGCATTGGCGAGAGTCTCAGGATAAGCACTTCCTAACTACTTCAGATTTTTGTGCAATATGACTCTAGCGTAGAAGTGTAATAGGTTGAGATTCAGCTCATCCCTCTCCTTGGCCTTTTCTTCTTGGAGTTCCTTAGCTTCTCCTTGAGCGATAGCAAGTTCGATATCAGAGCTAAGCTTCTCAGTCGTAAACTGTTCCAAGCCATCAGCAAGCTTGTGATTCTCTTCCTGGAGCATTTGCAGTTCGGCCGCATGCTCGTTGATAGTCTGGTCCCTGGCCTAGGTATCTTATCTTTTTCGATGAGGGCCAGGTCCCTCTCAGCCACTTGTTTTTCGGTTCAGCGCCCTCTTCATGGGTGACTTTCAACTCGTTCTGCATCACGATCTTCGCACGGTCGTAAGCCCTCTTCAATTCTTCTATCAAACTTTCTATGCTAGCCTTTGATTTGAGAGCGGCGTCCCTTTCGGCGGTCATCTTCTCCAAGTTAGCGTTGTGATCCCTTATGGTTCTCTCAATTGTTTTCTTCTTGGATACAAAAGACCGAATGTTGGTATAATTCATCTCGTTGACTCTGGAGAGGGCATAACACAGCTACTTCCACTCGTAGCCTCGATCATTATGTTTTTGGACGTAATGGACACCCGTGTCTATTTCCTCCTTAGAAACATCTTCAATGTCATAGTCAAACACGACATCGTGGAAGAAAAGGTCTGGAAAAGTGGCCTGGGTGTGGTGAAGCAGCAAAGAGAGAAGGCGAGGAAGCGAAGGTTCCCTTTGGTCGTGAGGGAGCGATTGTGGCCAAGGATTGTGAAGTGGGAACTTGTTATTGAGGAGAAGATTGAGGTTCACTGTATGGTGGAACGGTGCTAGAAGAAAAGCCGCTGCAATCGTGGAATTCTCTTTTTCGCTTAGATGGATCGTGACACAACCCTTCTTCGGCCTCTCTTTTCTTTCTTCATCTTTCCTCTCTCCCCCGTATCAGCCTATCGGTCATCCTCCACTTCTCGCTCTTTTCTTTTGTGCCTCTCCTCATCGGTTTCAGAGCGACCTTGATAACTAGAGCGAGGCAGATAAGGGTCGGGAGTTTGTCCTTTATACTCACCAGCACTACGTGAGAGATTTCTATATCTATCCCTACCCATGGAACTTGAAACAGAAAGAAAGTAGTATAAGTGTTGGAAGCACAAAAGACAACAGATGCAGGGATGTGTTTTCGTGATCATAGTGAAGTGTTTGATGTCGATGACCCCTATGTACTCTACAGACCATGTTGGAAAGGAATTAGAGATGGAGTCTCACCACCTTCATTCAAAATTCCTCTAGGCTAGAAGCTAAAGTTGGGAGAACTCTGAGCAAGAAGATCAGTAATGAAAAAGTCAAAATCGCTTAAGCTAGCGAATTTGTCACCAAGAATGCGACCCGAGGAGTTATTTTTCCCGAAGGCAACATGGTCGGTCCTTCGGGCATCTCAGAAGTTTTAATGACAATTCACTTCGGATGGGGTGAGCTTGGAAGTTCGGAGCGCTCGTGGGGAGTCTTGCCAAACGATTCACCCTCCTTACTAGCGTGATAGTCACTTCCGCTATTGCCAGCGCTCTCTCCCTCCTCTTTCACCATAGGATCTTTCCCTTCTCTCCTTCCTACATCCTCACCCCCTTTCCGGATTGGCTACATCCCAACTCTTTCGTCCCCTTCTCTCAGGACATCATCAATAGCTGGTTCTTCAACTCTCCTTCCACCAAGCACTTCGATATCTGCCATGCCCGACAGACCTTCGACTTCCCTCCAAAGATTCTCGTCAGAGCTATGAGTATAGATGAAAGATCAGGTAGGAACTCTAGAGCCATTAGGTGGAGGCGATTCAGCAATAGCATATCGATCTGGAAGCAACAGCCTACACCATCTAAGATTTTCATTTGTCAAGAGATAGACAGTGGTGAGTGCTGGATGCTAGCTCCCTTATACCATTCAAGGTATTGGCATGCTCGTTACGAACATCTTGAGCAGGAATGCCTGTGTAGCAACAAACATCTAGTTTTGCGTGCAACAAGCTCTCTGAGTGGTCTAAATGGTTAACACTTGCCGAGTATTGGTACAATACAACATGGAAAACTTCTACAAGCATGACATTTTTTAAGCAGTTTATGGTATTACCCCTCATACCCTCCTCTCCTATGTGCCAAACACAGCTAAGGTCCAACAAGTGGAAGATGAATTGTACTCTAGGGATCTGGTTCTGCAGTTTTTGAAGGATAGCTTGGTGCTTGGTAGAGACAGGATGAAGAGGCTTGCTGATTTGAAAAGCACAAAAAGGAGTTTTGAAGTTGGAGATTGGGTTTATATAAAGTTGCAACCCTATAGACAACTCTCAGCTAGAAGTCAGAAAACTCACAAGCTTTCTCCATAGTTTTACGGCCCTTATGAAGTAGAGAAAAGAATAAAGAAGGTGGCCTACCAATTAAAGTTACCCCAGGGTGTAAAATACACCTAGTGTTTCACGTATCACAATGGAAAAAGAGGATTGAGACTGGTATGATAATACAAGATGATGTGCCTTCTTATGTAGAAAGTTGGTTAAGGAGCCTGATAGAATCTTGGATAGGAAGATAGTTCTCCTCAATAATAAACCTGCAGTGCAAGTTTTGGTCAAGTGGAAAGATCTACCTGAAGAAGAGGCCACCTGGGAGGAAGTTATCAAGAAATTTCCTACATTTGACCTTGAGACAAGGTCCATTTTTCAAGGGAAGGGGAGATGTTATGCACAAAAGTTGTTAGCGGTAGTTAATAGTAAAGAGATCAACAAATGCACTTCCAATCAAATTTTATCAGAATCGATGCTGGAGGTAAGCTCTGACAAACTCTGCCATGAGAACAGAGCCCAGGATGTCGGTGCACCAAGTCAGAGAGTCATCGGTTGCAGAAGATGAAGAATATCCGCTGTGCATGTTCGTGCACGTGCATACATGCACATGCATTTGCACACTTATAGGCTAAACTGTGGAGTCATCTTGTAATTAGGATTTAATGGTTGAGTCAGTCAAAGCTTGTGACCGTTATAATGCTATTATAAATACATGTTAAGAGAAGCAGATGGGATAAGATTTGAAGTATATTTGAAATAAAACTCAATTTCTTTCTTTATCCTCCCTGTGCATGTTTGTGTATTTCTTCCTTCTTGCAATATCTTCTATTACCATAAACCCAAACCTTCTCAAATCCTCTACATTTCTAAAGACAACCGATACCTCTCTCCCTCTTCACCTGTTCCTTGCGTCCTAACTTTGTGCTACTTCTATTCAAGAACCAATAGCCAACAACCCCTCACCAAAGCGTGAACTTCCCTGCATATCAAAAGATGACTACAACCAGAAACCAAAACAAGCAACATGGGTCTACCAAAGATCCTCCATGACCTCCCGTGTCCCAGCACGAGGACGCTGTCAACTCCCTCGCCCATAAGGCCAAGGCCCAAATCTACAACCAGGTCCACCACCGCCTCTTCCTCCTCTCCATTCTCGATTGCGACCTTATCGAGTCAATCAACGCCCTTGCAGGTTAACCTCTTTCCGGCATACAGAGATCATAGTTCTTTTGGTAAATGGGCTTAGCCTGCTAAGCACATTAGAGTTAAGGCGGCACCATCACTGCCTATTGCAAAGAAATCAGAAGAGGAAGCAACGACCTCATTGTAGGAAAAGAAATCGGAGATAGATGCAGTGATCGAATAGCTGAAAAGGAAGATAGAGAAGGTGGTGTTATTACCGATCAAAGAAGAAGAAATTGCGAAAAGGATCTCATCATTGAATCTAGAGAAAGAAGTTGAGGTGGTGGATTCACCGTAGAAAAAGAAAATAGCTGAAGCGGTTGTTCTATGCCGTCGGAAAATGAACAAGTGGAGGTGACAATTGACTGTAGCAGCAAACTTTTTGATCAGTAGCTAGGCTTGGTCATTGTTATTTTTTCTTCCAATTTTTTTTTATTTGGATCACTCATTTACACCTGATATATATATATATATATATATATATATATATATATATATATATATATATGCAGGGATTGTATATATTTCCTGGATGCTTCTTGGAAGTTACTAGAGTCATTATGCTTCTCGAAATTTAGTGTGAGTTTGTACTTTGTTTTATTATAAACAAGCATTGTTCATAGTTATGATTTTACGCAAGTTATTACTCCGATATAACATACAGACACAGGATACATAGGGATACACATTATGGACATGTTTGAAAATTTGGATTAGAAAACTGCTGCTAGCTTTATTGGATTCCTTGAGTAATTGCATTGTGTTATAGCCATTCCGCTTTTATATTTGTTCCTATTTGCAGATTATTGTAATTCATATCTACGACCTAAATTTAGTCTCAACCAACATTTTACCAACTTGCTTGCTGCAGTCATCCTTACAGCATGAAAAATGTAATGGTTATTTATTTAGTAAGTTGACATCTATTCACTACTCAATTTACTGATTGCTTTAAATTTCAGGATGAGAATAATAAGCTTTACTTGTATGATCCTTTGTTCCTTCCACTGAGACATATAGTATTCATTGATAGGAAGTTGAAAAAGGAGGTAATAACTGATCGTCTTCACGTGGCAATTGTCTTATAATTCAACTTATAGGACATATAGCATGTACATACTGAATTCTTACTTTCTTTTATACCTGATTCATATTTTGTATGATCCATATTTACGTGCCATGACTTCTTGCTTTTTCATAGATTCAGTACTCATGTTTTTACTACTTCATATTAACCCCCAATCTTATTCATTCCTCACTGCAAATTCCTGTCACCTGCTACATTTTAAGATATTAACTTAAGCTAAAGTCCAACCATACGGATATGGTTTGTTCTAAACTTGTCAAACGGGTTGGGTTGGGTCAAAATGGGTTGGGTCGAGTTTGACCCAACCCATTTATGATTCATTTTTTTGACCATTTATGACCAAACTCATTTATGATTCAACCCATTTAATAAGCAGGTTACACATTTAACCCATTTAAATATTTAAATTTGATTTAACTAATAAAAAAGAAATAAATATAAAATAATTATAATTCTAACTTTTACGTTTTGAATTTCGATAAAAATCAAATTTAAAAATTTTAATTCTAATTTTCATCAAAATTCAAATATGGAGATGTGGTAGCCTGTTATTTTCTAAGTACAACTGTCAATCTTCGTGGAGAACTACAGTGTGCGTTAACAATATAAAGTATCCGAGTGTTCCATATTGTCCGTAATTTAAGTGAGAATTAATCGGTCGAAGTTTCGTCTGATTTCGAGTTGGTATGAAGAAGTTATTGCAGTCTGAACAAAAAAATAACGGCTTCTGCACTAGACGGAGTTCAAATATGGGGATGTGGTAGCCTGTTATTTTCAAAGCATAACTGTCGGTCCCTATAGAGAACTACAGTGTGCGTTCACAAGATGAAGTATCCGAGTGTTCCATATTGTTCGTAATTTAGGTGGGAGTTAATCGATCGAAGTCTCGCTTGATTCTGAGTTCTTCTGCATTAGGCGGAGTTCAAACATGGGGATGTGGTAGCCTGTTATTTTCTAAGTACAACTGTCAGTCCCCATGAAGAACTACAGTGTGTGTTCACAAGATGAAGTATCCGAGTGTTCCATATTGTCCGTAATTTAGGTGGAAGTTCATCGGTCGAAGTCTCGCCTGATCCCGAGTTAGTATGAAGAAGTTATTGTAGTCTGAACAAAAAAATAGCGGCTTCTACACTAGGTGGAGTTCAAATATGAGGATACGGTAGCCTGTTATTTTCTAAGTACAACTGTCAGTCTCCATGGAAAACTACAATATGTGTTCAAAATTCTTATTTTCAAATTTTATATTTTCAAATTTTAAGTTTTTAATAAATGGTAAATGGATTACTCATTTATAACCCTTTTAAAAATGGGTCAACCCAATTCATAACTCATTTAATAAAATTCATAAATGGGTTGACTCAACCCATTTATAAGTAGAGTAAATGGATTGGGTTAATGGATTAGGTCATATTCTGACAGGTCTGGTTTGTTCAGCTTTCTTACCATTTTTGGCTAAATTGCTTTGAACCACTTCCCCACCAAATTCTCAAGTACATAGAATGAAATCAATCAAAATTTCTTATCATGGACTTTATCCCTCAATTCTTATGTGTGCTTAACCATTGCCTTTTTAACCTCCATCATTCATTCCACCAGCCCTTCCTAATCTCTCCTCGTCGAAAACCACCCTTTCTATGGATAGCGATAGTTTTACATTGGTTATTTTTCGACGGAATTTGAAGAATTGACGTAAACTGCGGCAGGAAAAAACAGCAACCGAAATCACTAAGGCTACTGTAAGGAGAACCATACACATATCTAGGAATAATTCTCTACTGTTAAAGCAAAGTCAAGGTAATTCCACTCAAGTCTCACGAAAGATCTGGAGTAATAATAATGCTACAGCAGTAGTTTCAAACAGTGGACGTGCCTCGATCCCAAACAACACAAGTTCAACAAATACAGCAAATAGAACATGAAAATCGATTATCACAGAGGAAGATATCCCGATATCCAAGGTTTTAAATATCGGATTTCAATCACGTTTCGTCTCGGAATTTTTACACAAGTTATCTCGTATCGGGGGAGATCTCGGACGAGATGAGTACATATCGGGTGTACATCTCGGATTGACCTCTCGGGTTTTATAATGCATCTCGGGAATATCTCGGATGTATTTATGTGTCAAAATTTTATTTAACGGTTATAACTTTCTTAGTAAAAATAAAAATGGTAACATACTTGATTTACATGAAAAAAGGAATATTTTTAGAAGAGTAAGTAGCTTGATTAGCTTAATTGATTTGGTAATAATTGAATAATATCGTTTTATTTGAACATAATAAAGAAGTGAAACCTTTCGTTATGACTCATTAAGATAAAAAGTAAAGAATATGTTCAAGAAGTTGATAATTTATAATTGGATTGAGTAGTTTCTTTTGAATCAATATGAAAATAAAAAATATTATGGAAAATAAGAAAAACGTATAATTTCGGGTGAGATCTCGGATTGAGATTTTGAACCATATTTCGGGTGAGATTTGAATATCTCGGACGAGATGAGTGTCCAGGGAGACATGGAGGAGATTTGATATCTCGTCTCGTTTAAGTGTGAAAAGGGGATCTCGGAGAAGATCTCGGACGATATATAGGAGATTTGAAACCATGTCGATATCTACTCCCTTAAAATTCTATAACTCGATAGATTTTAGTCAAAGGATTTGTACTCGAATGACCAATACAACAGTAGATTCGGCTAAAAGGTGTTGGGAAACTCTATAGTTATTTATGTGGTTGATTCACGTTCATACTATCGTTATTTTAAACCATACATTGAAAGAGTTTGGCAACCTAAAGAAAAGTTCTATACCCATACCGAAAAAAATGTATTTTATTTTATTAATTTTGTAGATGGGAAAGACTGTGAAAGAATATTAGCAGAAGATCCATATTTCTATGATAAAAAATTGATGATGATGAAAAGATGATCATCAAATCTCAATCTTTCAAAGAAAATGTTGCAATCCATTCCAATGTGGGTTCGACTTTCGGACCTAAGATTGGAGTTTGGTCGGAAGAAGAGATTAGTAGAATTGTTTTGTCTTGGAAAATCCATTAAAAATGGATCACTACACTAAAGGTATGATTAAAATCTCATATGTCAGGGTTCTAGTTGAAATCAATAATGATTTTAAATTCCTAAATGAAGTTATGATAGCGAACGAGAACAATGAGCTGTTCGATCAACCCATAGAATACGAATGGAGACCTCTTGTATGTCCTAATTGTAAGTGTTTTGGCCATCCATTGAAGCTGTGTTTGTTTGAAAAGGTATGGATGACAAAAACAAACACAAACCAAAACTGTCCATCCACTAGCAGAAATAACTCAGAAAATTCATGGCTTCATGAACGACAGCAAGACACTACAAACATGTAAACACATCAGCCAAATAATGCATCTCAATTTAAATATGCATTTCAGAATGAAGAAACTACGAATACAACACAGCAATAATAAGATACAAATATAAGTACTTTGGCGAAACTCGGTGCAGAGGCTAATGGGCCAGATTAGAATGATGATCAGACTATGTCGGATATTCAGGAGAAGTGTTCTTAATTTAGAACCTCCACACTACTCTCTGATGGTCATATTGGAACACGTTCAAGGTCTAAACAGAACATGAAGCATCGATGGGAAGAACTTCCTTTTGAGTTTACTGCAACAATACCTGATGGTGTGATCAATAACCCTGCGTGGTAAAATATGGTATCATAGTTAAAGTCGAAAGGTAAGAAAATGAAACAAACAAAGTCAATCGTGAGAATTCTCTCAAGTAGCGTAAGCAACAACGCCGACTTCACAAAGGAAAAGTAGCAATGGATCTACTCGTTGGTGTGATATAAGTGTCAAAATCGACGAGCTTCGAGGGAATGCTAAGCACTTTGGACGCCATGAATTATTGCTCGGATGTGGAATTCATTATCAAACGAATTTAATAAATATTTGGTAGGAGATAAACTTTAGTCATGCACGACTGATGCTTTTGTGCTATTTTTTTGTTGTTTTTTTTTCTCCTTCCCAGTAATTTTCTTGTATTTTTTTCTTTTTTAGTTCTTCCTGGACATTTAAGGAACATATGATGGTTTTTGAGTATGATCTATGTTTAACACTCGTACCATCGTTTGTTCTCTGTCTGTTATAAATTGTACCCCTTGTTTGCTTTTAGTAAATAAAGTACCAGTTTCATTTTCTTTTTTGGCATTTTAACCTTCTTCGAATTTTGTTTTGGTGTTTTTTGGCATGCCTGAATTAGAGGATGAATTCCTTATCATTCCAGAAACTTTTCAGAAGCAAAGCTTGTTATGTACATGCGTGTGTGTACATACTTATATACACACATGTATAATGCACAAAAATAATATAAACAAAGGATGGTGTTACGTACATTTGCAAGCCACAGCCGTAAAGTTAAGCTGTGCCCCTTTTCTTGTATGATATTTTGTTTCCTTGAATGATATTTCAAACAGTTTTCTAATAGTAGAACTGTAGAAGTGGCTTATTTGCAAATTTGAAATAATAGTAGAACTGTAGAAGTGGCTTATTTGGAAATTTGAAATAAGGGCCTGTACAAGAATTATGCAGAACCATGAACCTCATAATGCGAATTTCTAAAATGTAGACACATGATGCATGTACATGCTGAAACAAGTGCAGTCCTTTTTTTTGCATTCCATCATCGCTTTACCGCAAACTGCTTCATGCTAATAACATATTGTTACTTTGAGAACATTAATCATCACTTATTAAACAAAATAATAATATGTTTAGCTCCAGTACTAAAACCCCTTTGTCATGGATAATTGTGCTTCAAATTTTCGGATATTGCTACTACCAATTACTTTTATTGGAATATCATATATCAAACCATGTTTTTAATGGAAACCTTGATTGCATGTTGATTGGTTGATTAAAATTCATATATGTTTATATATTGTAGATGTTTATGAAAGACTTGTTCAGAAAAGAAATAAGCTTTGATTCTTTCAATTACAGGCTGCACAAACAATCGGCGCTATTTGGTAGGTGAGTAAACTTTCTTATTCATCTTCCAAACATTTGTCAACATAAGTTACTTAACAGTGATATTTATTAGTCTGTATTAGCTTAATCTGATTTGTTTGTTAACCAAAGTTCTTTATACTTGTAATTTAAACTATATATATGATATATATACGTGTGTATCAGAAAATTTCCCTTGAATTAATTTAATGTAATGTATACCACTAAAGTTTTTTTTGTACTGTAATTAATGTCTTTTTCATCTATCTCTTGGATTATGTTTCTAAAGTCAATAATCAATAAAACTAGATATTACGGTAATATGTAACTACAGGGATTATACCCAAGATACATATTTTTCTTTGTCTAGTCCGCATTGATGATTGTAGGCTCAAGTGGCAATCTTCTACTTGCTCGATAACATTTTAAATTTGATTTCCATAACTCATGCGCTGCTGGACCAATTTATCTAATCATATTGCATCGAACAGTAATTTATAGATGGCAACAAGCTATTTATCAAAACAATGCTATGGTTACAAAGTTATGCACTTTCACCAAATTTGCATACACCGTGATAGTTTTGAACTATCTGTTAGTTTTATGGTAAGTTCGCTGAGGCAAATGACTCTGTTAAAGTTGAGGCAAATGACTCAGTTTGCATTTGCCAGTTCAATACTGACTCAAATCCCTCAGTTCAATCCTTTTAATATAATGTCATTTAAATATATATCAGTTAACCTTCAAAATATATCAGAAAATAATTTAATTCTACCTTTTTATGGATTGTTTATAGTCTAATTTAGTCTGTTCTATAAGACTTTTTATAATTCAACTATTTTATACATTACCATTTAAATGAGTAGATGCATAACTTTCGATATGTTATATTAAATGCAGCAACTAATGGACCAAGTTGGAAGACAAGCAAAAGTTTAGATGACTAATAAAAGGTGGCTTTGTTATATGATTGGTGTTTTGCATTCAATATTTGTAGGCTTTTAGATTTTAATCACAAACTTTATTATGTTTTTTTTATAGTAAGCCGATAGTATTGTAGATTTGATAACATTTGTATTATTTATAGTATTTTAAACACTCTATTATTGATGTCATGCATTTACTTCATTATTACAAATATTGTTCATCGATATTGATATTATGATTTTGTTATAATTTAATAATGTGAAATATTATGATTTCTGGATGCATAGCCTACGGTAGTAGCACTTTTAAGTGTTGACAACTTGGTTATAATTTAATAATGTGAATCTTTCGTGTTATTTTTAATAAATCCAAATGAATGATCATTATTGGTATAACATTGGCTTTAATTGCAAAACGATATTAAATCTACAGGTTAGCAATGCCTAGTTTTTTGTTTTGCAGCTTTTTAACAATAGACAAAAACGGTTGTACAAGATCTCTTACAACGGACAAAATTAGTTGTAAAGGACCTATTACGAAAGACAAAATAAGTTGTAACAGACTTTATTACAACGGCTCATTTCGACGGTTGTTAACAATTGTAAAATTCATCGACCCTATTACAACTTTGCATATTATGACTTTTGACCGATCGTTGTCAAAGACCTATTACAACGGTCTTTGCAAGTTGTGAAATGGATCGATGCATACGGTGTGCAACTGGATGTGCAACTCAGTTCTCAATTGCACATTGCAACTGAGTGTGCAACCCAATTGTTGCAATCAAGTGCGCAACTCGGTTGCAGTGAGCAACTGGGTACAACTCAGTTACACACACAGTTGAATATTATTATATTAATGGAAAATGTGACTTAATTTCTTTATAACTCACACATATCAAACACAGTTGCATGCATACATGCAAAATTCATAATATTAACAACCCATATTATTTTTACATACACCCCATATTAACAACTCAATAAAGAATAGAATGATGTTCCCATAGTAGATTTTTAAAGATCATCATTAATTATTTCAATTATTTTAGGTAATCACGTATTGCTAAAGTCGGGTTGTTTGCCTCTTGACTTAAGCGTATCATCTTTGTATTAAACTTTGTAATGTACATCGTGTTAATCGATGGGTGAACAATTTTTATTCATACATTTATTTGCGTATTTGTTTTTACTTGACTTGAAAAACATTTGATATGGTTCAAAGATCAAATCTTTAACTTATACGTTATATTCTTTATGGGTCTAGGTACTTCATGCAGTTCATCAACTCTTTTTAGTAATGCATTTTGTACGATATATTACGACTATTACAACCTATACTTAGGCATGTTAATGGATACCCGAAAAATCTGAAATCCATGCGCATCTGTATCCCAAAAAGGGATAAATATTTGATATTCGAGAAAAGGGATGTTGATACTGAAAATTATTCATTCGGTTTTTGTCAAGATTATAGTTTATATTATGTGTATTTTAGTAAAATGAAAGACATGTGTTTGTTTTTTTTTAAGTCAATAGTTTGTATTATATGCATTTAATGTATATTAATTGCTCAAAACTATTTGTTATCATCATATTTGATTATTTTTCACACTATTATAATCAACGGAATTGAAAAAAGATTATGCAAAACCAAAAAAAATTGTTTATATTTTTCAATTTATCGATCGTTTGCGGATAGGATAATTATCCGATATTCGTTTGTATCTACGAATACCAATATCCGATATCCTAAAAGGATTTCAGATGCGGATGCGAATATGATACTATCTATATTCAAAAGTATCTGTTGACATGCCTACCCATCCTTATCCATAATCAACTTTGTGCCGCTAGTTTTCAAGATATTTAGCATTATATTGCCTAAATTATAAGGGCCAAATTTTAGGCTTTCAGACCTAAATTTCCAATTATAATGATTCATGAACCATGTTATATGATAATAGTTGTAGCTCTATAATTTCAACTTTACAGAAGTATAACTACTAAACTAAATATAAGAAAACTCATTCCATTTCTATTAAAAGGGTGATTTATTGCCTCACACACATAAAAGAATCACAATAGATGAAGGTACATAAATGTAAAGAGATTATGTAAACAATCGTCCTTAATCAAGTGAGCTTTGTGAAGTGGAATCTCTTTCTATGCGATGTAACTATGTAAGTGCAGTTTAATTTCTCTTGCAAAAAAAATCAGCACAAAATTTAAGTTTTCATGGTCAACATACCGTTGCTAGTAATAATTTTTGGTAGGTTGACGAGGCATGAAATTTTAATCTTCCCAAGCATCCTGTTCGAAATGACAATATGTTGGAAAATTTTGACATGTGGACCACATATGTAAAATAAAATATGTTATGCTATTTCAATATAAAGCATAACTAAAGCGACCAAATAAAGTAAGAAACTAGTTAAGGAATAAAGATGTAATAGTCATGGAAAAAATGCATAGAGACCGGAGTGATTTTCAATTGCTTGAAGGGCCGAATTTAAAATATCACACTACTACATATATATAGGGGTGTGGTTCCTAAATTACACAAGCTCTATTTTTCTTCCAACCCTCTTCTAAAAGAATTAGAAATGTAGACTTGTAATGATTTGAAAGATTATATACAACTTCTTTCTTTCAGATCCGTCTTTTTCTCTTAACCAATTCATGAAATAAAGCATGACTTCCACTAATTTGTTTAATTTCCTCTAGTTTCTTCACAATTAACTCAATATGTGTTATCTATTTCGATCTTAGATTTAATGATTAATTAGATCTAAAAAGTATTAAATCCTAACAAGTGGTATCAGAGCCACTCATTATTGATTTCATTGGGAAACTTTCATATTTTTTTACGAGTAA
The DNA here is from genome assembly GCA_030737815.1 of Allium fistulosum. Lineage (NCBI taxonomy): Eukaryota > Viridiplantae > Streptophyta > Magnoliopsida > Asparagales > Amaryllidaceae > Allium > Allium fistulosum. Next base: position 539,872,882 of record CM060904.1, read on the forward strand.
ATTTAGAATTGAACTTCAACTAAAAGTCATTAAATTCAATATTATACTTAAATTACAGATCTGCTTGATCCATGTATTTCTTGATAATTTTAAATTTGGTCTATTATCATTTTTTTTAAATTGGAAGACTCATTTATGAAACTATTTTGATGTAGAAAGATATATCTAAATGATCTGTATATTGTTTATGAAATAAGTTAAAATTTTGAAACGATTTTATTCTTGGGTAATAATCTAAACTCACTATATTTCGAAAACAAATTGTTTGGGTTAAAACATCACATGTTTATTACGATATATTTTTTAAACAAGTTATGAATTTTGATGTAAGAAATACTTTTGGATCTGATATGTATAGTTATTTTAATTATTAAGAAATTTTCATAATTGAGAAATGGTTAAACAAAGTACGCAATTTGATTAAAAAAACAAATTTTGTTTAATGAATGTTTGTCATTTAATGAATCTATGGCACAAAAATAATAAACCTAACGGTTATATATATATATATATATATATATATGTGTGTGTGTGTGTTTGTGTGTGTCTATGTCAATTTTCAAATTGTAACTTTGGTTCATTTGATTAACATATTTCAATGAAATCGGTTTGTTGTAATACTAGATTATATTTTAGATACATAATAGTCCACTGCATTTAGTTTTATTATAAATGCATTAAATGTGATTGTTATGGTAATAAATTAATTAACTTATTATCATAAATGCACTAAATGTGTTGGATACAATAAATTTAATGATGTAGTATGTTTGTATTTGGAATAAGAAATGCATATAGTTTATTATTTGATGCATTTATGTTTGATAATTATAAATATTCTGTATGAATAACCCATGCTCATTGAAAATATGTTTCATTTTCATGTTTTGGAACGAGTAGCGGTTAAATAAAATATAGACTATTTTGAAATCGATATTTATTGCAAATTTTTGTATTTACATATTTTAATCAATGTCAATTGTTTTATGGTTATGAAAATCATACTTTGCTATATGTTTTTCCTTTGTGTAAAGGGTTGAAATTTGACATTAATATTTATGGCAAATATTGAAATGAATAAATTAAGGAAATATATAAATAAATTCAAATATTTTTTGTGTCTCTTTGCAAATTAATTTGGTCTATTATCATTTTTTTTAAACAAGTTGGAAGACTCATTGTCCGCAAGTAGTGGCGCATTGGTAAGATACTCGCTTCCTGGTAAGCAGGTCGCAGGTTCGATCCCCGTCTGCCCTACTTCCATTTCAAGGCGCGGAGGTGGGTCCCCTGAAAACCTATAAACGGGTGGGGAACATCAAATCTTTGTGCTGGGCTGGCTTAAAACCCTCCTGTCTGTGGTCGGACCAGACTAGGGGGGAGCTCCTCTCATCCCTTCGATTTCATCAGGGCTCTGGGTTGAGTTTCTTTAAAAAGTTGGAAGACTCATTTATGAAACTATTTTGATGTAGAAAGATATATCTAAATGATCTGTATATTATTTATGAAATAAGTTAAAATTTTGAAACGATTTTATTCTTGGGTAATAACCTAAACTCGCTATATTTCGAAAACAAATTGTTTGGTTAAAACATCCACATGTTTATTACGATATATTTTTTAAACAAGTTGTGAATTTTGATGTAAGAAATACTTTTGGACCTGACAGGTATAGTTATTTTAATTATTAAGAAATTTTCATTATTGAGAAATGGTTAAACAAAGTACACAATTTGATTGAAAAACAAACTTTGTTTAATGAATTTTTGTCATTTAATGAATCTATGGCACAAAAATAATAAACCTAATGGTTTTATATTATATTTTATATATATATATATATATATATATATCTTTAAGTTGATGTCAATTTTCAAATTGTAACTTTTGTTCGATTGATTAACATATTTTAATGAAATCAGTTTGTTGTAATACTAGATTATATTTTAGATTCATAATGGTCAACTGCATTTATTTTTATTATAAATGCATTAAATGTGGTTGTTATGGTAATAAATTAATCAACTTATCATCATAAATGCACTAAATGTATCGGATACAATAAATTTAATGATGTAGTATGTTTGTATTTGGAATAAGAAATGCATATAGTTAATTATTTGATGCATTTATGTTTGATAATTATAAATATTCTATATGAATAACTCATGCTCATTGAAAATATGTTTCATTTTCATGTTTTGGAACGAGTAGTGGTTAAATAAGATATAGACTATCTTGAAATCGATATTTATTGCAAATAATTTGTATTTACATATTTTAATCAATGTCAATTGTTTTATGGTTATGAAAATCATACTTTACTATATGTTTTTCCTTTGTGTAAAGGGTTGAAATTTGACATTAATATTTATGGCAAATATAGAAATGAATAAATTAAGAAAATATATAAATAAATTTAAATATTTTTTCTGTCTCTTTGCAAATTAATTGTAACTACCTTACATTCTAAATGAGCTAATCAAAACAATATGTCACCAAAGTGACCTCTCTTGTTTTGATTTCTCATAAATAGTGTTTGATATTTGTGTGTATGTATTCATGCAGATGTTAGTAGGCCCAAAGGAAGGTTAATATTTGGTCGAACTACTTACGCGTGATGATAAATATGTAACAATTACAAGGTTTTACAAGTGAATGATTAATTGGCCTAAAGAAAGATTATTATTTGACTTTTTATTGTCAATGTTTGGTCATTACACCAAGAGTACCATTTACAATTAATATTAATGTCCAAAGACTTAATATTAATATTGTGCTAGCTATCTGGAGAAAAGATTTACCAATTATTTGAATTTACTGTGACTGATTTCTAAGTATGAGCATATATCGTCAATCTTTACTTTTTGTTTCATTTTCAACCAATTTGACTAAAGTATCTTTCAATTTTAATAATATTTGCATCTTGTTTGGGATTAACTAAGGATTGGTAAGAGAACATGTTGTTTGTTCTTGATTGCATAGATCTAGATATTACATTTAGGAGGATCACACCTACCACTATTACGACTGAATGTTCTTATAATGTTATGAAGAATATTGAGAGGTGAGATAATTCAAATAGCAAAGGTCAAGGGATCATAAGGTACAATATTTTGAAAGCTTTCAAGGTGTGGTATCTATGGGGATAAGCACTTTTAAGTTCTTTACCGCAGTTGTAAAGCGTTTTTCCAAAGAAAAGAAAAAAAGATAGGAGAAACAAGCATGCTTTGCAGTGCTTGATTCTATAAAGTCAAAGTAAATGAAACACAAATGAGCACTATATGGAAATGTCAAATATTGCTTCAAAGATTAATGACACTCAAGTTCACCTTTCTTTTATACTCTCTTTATAACTAGTTTAGGATTAATATCAGTTATTATTATTTTTAATGAAATCTGTGGACATATAAAGAGAATTGTACCAGATATCACGCTTGTCGTTCCAAAAAGATATATATCTTACCTTAATATTTTTAGATGTAAATTTGGCTTTAGTACCTAGAAACATTTGATGGTTAGATATTGGTGCAACTAGTCGCATAAATGTTTTTCATAAAAACTTAATTTCTTAAACTACTCCAATAGACGTTGAAAGACACATCTACATAGGTAATGGAAAGTCGATAAAATTAGAATATACTAAACATTTTTAGATTATTATTAATAACTCGATTATTTTGTTTGGATTTGTTTGATATTTTTTTGTTGTACTATCATTTATATAGATTTCGATATCTATTTCTAATACGAACAAACTTTTTATTATTGTTCCTTTAGAAATAACAAGAAAAATCTATCAGTAAATTCGAACATGATGGGAATTGAATCTCTTGATGTTTATGATAACTCATATCTTCTTGATGTTAAATACCCTTATAATGAGTCTCTAATTTGTATTCAGTGATTAATGTGATTATTTATACCATCTTACTAAATAACTCTTGAATGATGCACTAAAAATAAAAAATACTTTACTGGTATTCTAAGTGGCCTAAAAGCTATAAGTTTTATGAACTCACACTAAAAAAAATAAGTTGGGAACTGCAACAAATTTTCGAGGATGTTGAGTTTCGTGGAGAAAATAAAGTATGGATCGTTGTTTTTAAAAAGAGGAATCGTTATCTTTGATTTCGACTACAGTTGCTTCTTCTAACAATGTATAGGTTTCTTTCCATTCATTAAAAAAAGTAAATCAGGAACCATAATAAGACAATAAACAAATTATAATATACGGATCATTGTCTTTAATTTCAACTACAATTACTTCTTTTGACAATGCACAGGTTTTCTTTGCTTCATTGAACAAGAAGTCAAGAACAATAAAGATAATGTTAATCAAAATTCTCTTTACATTGAGGTTAAAGTTTCAAGAAAACAAACTATAATAAGGATCTTTCTACAGTTATCACGGAAAACAAGCATAACTTAGGGTCAATTAACTGTACATGAAAAACGATACAATTTACTTTATGGTTCATTTATAAACTTGTTACCTCTTGCTTAATTGTAAGCTCTTGATGGGTACCAACATCCGCCGTAATATAAGTATTACTATGACTTTGTTCTGGTTTAATAGTAGTAGGTACCAAATAAGGTAGCACTTCAGTATTAGCCACATTATATTCTGTTATTTGTCCGTAGGAATTTTCAGGATTGACTTTATGGGGATCATCTGACAGATCTGAGTTTGGCGATGCTTGGCTCAATGGTGTTATATTCAAGATATCTTTATCTTTTTTGAAAAGGCGGCAGAGAACAAAAGCGCCCTGCGGAAGATAGAATGTAGGTTAAATGGTTGACCATTACAGTTTCTTACCTACCAACTTAATATCTTCAACAATACACTGAACGTCGAAACTTGATCTACAACTAGATAGAACATATTTTGGCATTTGGGAGTCATAATTCCATCATCTCATGATGCACTTCTTTTCTGGCTTCATTAAGGGTAAAATTATGAATATTGAAAATGAAGTAGTAGGATGTAATACCGGATAAATGTCAGATGCTTTAGTAAAATGTGGACTTAATTTGATGTTAATGAAAGTTTCGGTAATATCAGTTCAGAATGCCTTTACATAATGAACTCAAACTTAGCAGATGATTTGTTGTTTTGGCTTGTTGCATTTTTGAAAATGGAAGCATGGTTAACTCAAACCCAATGAATGGTGCTTCTTCATCACCTTTAGGTTATAGTATTTTTTGATGGCTTATAAAGAAATTTGCGACTTTTAGTTGATTGGAAGGTATATGAAAAGGAAATGCTTATTACTAGGAATTTCCATTGAGATACTTAATTGTGTTTGTGGATATTATTCTAAGCTAATAATTCCTCTATGTATTGGGCTAGGCTGATAAAAAACGTTCGTAGAAATACAAGCTCAAACAAATGTTAACTTCACGTCAGTATTAAAAAAAGGGTTATATCAAATTCTTTTCTCACAGGAAGCAACTACCCTGAGGCAACTAAGTCATTGATGCAGTCAGACTCAGAACAACCGAGTTCAATACGCACTAGTCAACTGTCCATGTACATTGTTAAAATTGGTGATATAAGTGAACCGATAGAAATTATTATAGTTGAGGAAGCTTACAGGGTAACTGAAGATTCAAGTAGCGTTAGGCCCCATACTTGGACACTCTAAACGCTGATTGGTGGATGCATCCAATGCATCTTACTACAAATGGGAATCAGATGTAAGGTTACATTATGGATAACCACCAACTTGTTCAAATGTTAAAAATTGAAGAGTTCACACCATATTTTGATGTTCGGTCTTACGCAAGGATATTGCTTTCATTTGATTCTCACAGATTCTCATTTTCATTTCATTTTTATCAATCTTCTGTCTATCAATTTTCATTCTACAATTTCAATGTCATAATAATAATATTATAATAATAATAATAATTTTAAAAGCGAGTCATCTTATTTTGAAACTGCCTCTTACAGTTTCTCCAACAAATATGCAATAATCTCGCAAGTTTTTACTAAAATAGTATTGGTCAAAATAGAGCATATCAATCATATTCCGCAAAATACTTCTTTATACAGGTTAGATGTGGATGACAAATGTATTGGATGACCATGTGTCCATATATCAAGATGTATTTCTAATACATACTCATTGTTTCAAGAGATTTTATCATGTATTGTCAACTATGTACGACATGAATCCCACATTGTATGGCGTACTACAAAATCAGCAGGAATGTTTTCATACATAGCTTGCCATGACATGTCAAATAGAGTTGCAGGTGAACGTTTCAATTAGTAGTACAGTATCTGTGTGTGAATAATGCATGACATAATGTACCACTCCCATCCAAACATATTATTGTACTAAAATATCAAAATGATGTTCTTTATCAATTTAGATGATCCGTTATTACTCTAGTTTTTGAAACGACGTTGCAGCTACGGATGGAAAACATGTAGATTGAATGGAAAAGTTTGTAGGGTAGAAGATTATCTTTGGAAGTAATTTTGATTTGATCTTTAGCTATACAAGGGCTGATTGAGAAATTTTTGCTCATAACAGTGGCCTGTTAAGTTATTAACACATGAGTCGCTAAAGGACATCCAAACTTCCATCACCATTCATCCAGTAAACGTTATCCAGTAGATTCAAGATATATACTTATGGTAAATGTTATCCGGTAGATTCAAGATATATAGTTACAAATGGATATCTACCCATCTTTTCAAAATGAACGCCATCACATTTCACATTTCCATCAGATCCCAATATATATCAAAATCAAAAAAGGAAAAATTTCAACTTTTACCACTCAGATTTGTGAGCGACTATCAAAATTCGAAAGAACATTTGCAATTTGAAAGGAAAAAACAACAATTTAAAAAGCATGCTATATGCAACTTTTAAAACCAGCTAATTTTGTAATTGTGACCACTGTTTCATATCTCGTTCATCTCGCCCGAGAACTCCCTCGAGATCTATTTTCGAACTTGAACGAGACGAGACATAAAATTTTGTTTATATATTATTTGACACTCGTCTCATCTGAGGTAGTGAAATTTGTGATGAGATCTCAATAGAAGATTTCACGTGTTATGTTTTTTCATTTATATTTTTTTTTTTTCTTATGTGAGTCCACACGAAATTACACTCTAATGACTTTTTGCTTACCCTCTAAATCTTCTTTTTACTGTTTCACGAGTGAGCAAAAAATACTTATTATTTATTTGTTTATTTTTAATATTCAGACGAATAGGGAATCATTCAGTTAATACCAAATCAATCGTGTAATCACTCTGATCTAAAATGTAAAATTAATATTATCATTTTATATAAATTATGTATGTTAAAAAGCTTTATATATAGATAACAATTATTATAATAATCTTAAAATATCAAATTTAGGCGTATGTTACTTCGAGATAGTCTCGAGATTGACTTTAAAATCCGATATGTCAATCTGAGATGTACACCCAAGACACACTCATCTCACCCGAGATCTCGTCTGATACAAGATAATATGTGTAGAACTTCTGAGATGAAACACAACCAAAATCCAAGATTTAAAAACTTGATTGTGACATGTTGCGACATGTGTTTATCATAATTTTATAAACAAATGGAATAACAAAGACTGGTGAATTTTTTATGAAGTTGATATTCCCGCTGACTGGACGGTTGAATATGATGAACTAAATCAACAAGCATGTGACATTCATAATTCAAATATTACTGCAACACATGAGCAGATCAAAATTGCTCGGATTGTTGCACGAAGATGTTGATTTATGTAGTTGTCATTACATTTAATTATGTAGTTGTATTTCAATTTTCTAATCTGTCGTGTAAAATTGTTTTCCTTCATTTTCTTTTCCATCATAGTGATCGAAATGTAAGTTTCCTACAAAATGTGTATTTATTGTAATTTATTAATTATATAAACATTTAATAATTAAATAGCAAATAGTTAATCAATTATTTATAATAATAAATATTTAATAATAATAAAATAAATTAATATAATATAATTTTTATTAAAAGTTGTAAGTCTATAACATATTTGCCCCCCCCCCCTTGCACGCAAACTTCTCAAAATACAGATACGTCCTTAATTAAATTGTACTAAAAAAAGTTCACGGGTTCGAATTCCGATGTGGACAAAAATATATCTTCAATTTTTATCAGAAAAATTGATACATAAATAAGGTCGTAGGATCAAATTTGAACCTTCGGCATTTTATATTTTTACTTCTAGTTTGTTAATGATTTGATATTTTCAATATTGTTAGACGTATCCAAAGACAGAGGTACATGCAAGCGACATGCCACATGAGACCATGGCTCCACCTTAAATATAGTAATAATTCTTTTACAAAAAACACTTCTTTAATTTTAGCCCTACCTCAATTTGAATATTGGCCCTATCTCAAGTAAACATATTACAATTTTGACCAACTTTAGAGATTTTTTTTTCCTTATTACTTGACAGTGTTTTGTGTAGAATACAATTATGCTCTATCTCAAGAATAGCCTCCGCCACTGGAAGTATCATTTATAATATTTATTCTTCATAGTATTCTTTTACATTTATACAGTTAATATTTCTGTAGTTTAACTTTCATTCTTGATGTTCAGTATTCTTTACTGGAAAGTAATTTCCAAGATCATTTTAACTATACATTTTACTTTTATAATGTATTTATCAAATAAAAATAATCATATCATAAGCAAATCAGACATTGATTAATATTCTTTTCCAAAAAATATTCTTATGCAAACACGCTTCACACATGCCCAAGACCTTTGTCATAAAAATTGTTACATATATAACTTCATTTCCAATTTTGGACCCAACTTTCCATCTTAACTTTTAACCCCAGTTCAACATGACAAAGAACCCAGATTTACAAAACCACCCATTCAACCCAGTTCCCTCAGCCCTCTTTCGCAAAAGCACCCTTAGAACAAACACACATTTAATGTGAGGTGAAGTGGATATTGTCAGCTAAATACTGAACCAATACACTTGCTATATTGCCTACGTACAAGCAGATATAAGAATTAGTAGTTAAGTACATAAAATTTCACCATTAATAGATATAATTACATGCTAGTGTGTTAATATCGATTCAAATTTGGAAAATAGGAACGATATTTTAACCGTTATCTATTATCTAATATATGAGACACTTTTAATCTCAAATTATCTTCTCTCAACTCCAAATCATAGAATATCTCTCACCAAAAAAATACTGCACAAAATTTAAGCCCAAAATTCTTTATAAAGAGAAATCTAACCTCATCACCCACAACATCAGTCCCATCTGGATTAACAACTCTGTATTCATGCATAATCCAACAACTTCCAGTTCCTCTCGGCGCTCTTCCTATATGAAAAACCAAAGTCTTCTTCATCCCCACCAAAACTTTCTTCGACTTGATCAACCGGTCTTTGCCTGTCGCCTTCCAGTAGCCATTCTCCGTTGCCCGATTTGATCGGTTCCCCGAAGGATACTTCCGGTCAACCGCGGCAAAGAAGAACCACTCCAAATCGGACGACTTTACCCTCCATTTGCTCGGAAGATCCCACGGCTCAGTCCTGCACACGTCGATTTCTGGAATCACCCAAGATTCCGACGGGTGGATAGTTCCATTGATCTTCCGTTTGAGATAGTGATTGATCAGCTGCTCGTCGGTCGGTCGAAAACGAAACCCTAGTGGCAGCTTATCGTACGGTATTTCTTCCATTTTCCTGTACAGTTGTTTGGAGCGCCCGCGCTAAGAGTTTTTGGTACCAAAGTGAAAAGCGAAGACAAGGCCCTTATGGGCCTTATCCAATCAAATAATAAGAAAGGAGAAAAAAAGAAAAAACTTTATTCCGAACAATGCTTCAAGTTATATAATAAAATTAATATTAATTACTTATGAACATTTTTCTGTTATATAATAAAATTAAGGACAAATTTTAAAAGTAGACTACTTTTCGAAACAATTTCGCGATCGGTGTTAGTTTTTAAACTTATTACCAAACAGGGCTAGTTTCAACCCAGTCAGCAGTCTAGTCAGCGTTTGTGTAACTGTCAGACCAATGCGCAACTGTTAGTCGTGCCTATCAATTTATTTATTTTCCGCTGCGCAACTATGAGTTGTGCAATTTCCATTGTGAAATAATATTGTAAAAGGCGCAATTGTTGATTGCGCACGAGTGTTTTATAACTTTGCGCAATCAACAGTTGCGCATAACATTACCATTCATTTAGGCGCAACTATGAGTTGCGCCTACACAGCCTGCTGCTGTTAAAACAGAGGCAGTATCAACATTTTGCTCCAACCCCTTCAAAACATTTCCCAACCTCCTTCATCTTCTTCATAGCCGAACCCAACATCCCCAAATCCATTTTTTAGCCAATTCGCATCAAATTATCACAAATTTTCCAAATTTCTTCTTCATTCTTCGATTAAACCAAAGCTACGACAATCCATTCACCCCACACTCATATTACCATTCATTTATATGTATAATTAGGAGATTCCAAATGAAGTATTGGTGAAATATGTTGAATGGATGGAAGCTGAAAATGAATTTATTTATGAAACTCAGTTTGAAACAGTTCCTGAAGCTCAGTTTGAGATAGTTCATCCAGCTAATGGTGTTGCTGTTCAATCTGCTTTGGATAATCAAGTTTGCTTAGGCGAACTGAATCAAAGACCGAGAAAACAAATTAGCGGCGAAGGACGAGTGAGACAAGATACACATCCACTTTGTGTAACGACCCAGAATTTTGAACAAATTAAATTGAAAATATTTAATTAATTTTAAATATTTGAACGATGATTTAATTTGAATCCTCGATTTAAATTTGAATTTGGCGATTAAATTATAAAATTTAATCGATTGGAAGTTGAATAAAAATTTGTATCTTCAATTTAAGCTGAAGAAAAATATTTCGAAAGCTTTTAAAATTCGTAATGGTAATACTGAAGATAATTGAAACTTCAGAATCGAACTTGGAAATGTTTGTCCAGTTTTGAAATTAATTGTTCGAATCGATATTTAAAAATAGTCATTTTTCAAACAGTCTCGGAATTCGACGAAACCAGTTCCATTGGATCTGTAATATTGAATTATTACCGGATTTCAAATTTCGTATTTTTCGGTGTTTATATGTGAGCACACGACGTGTAAACGCATCGAAATTTTATTCGAATTCGAATTTAAATTTAAATTTAAATTTGTCACACATCACCACGTTTTCGTTCCTAACAACACGCTCCCTTGTTTCAGCCGAGCATCACGGGAAGAAATCGTGATAACCATGCTCCTCCAATTTTTAAATATGCCTCTCGCTCTCTCCAGTTTCCAAATCTCGTTCGAAATCAAAGGGAATAATGGCCGAGCTTCTCGTTCGTTCCCCTTCGTTTTATAAACGAAGTCTTCCCCTTCCTCTCTCATTTTCAAAATCGAAATGAAATTAAAATATCGAACTACCCTCCCTCTTTCACTCAGAAATACACGAAATCAATCTGTCCCTCCTCTCTGTAATCAAAATCGAAACCCAAGGCAAATTCAAAATTTAAATGGCGGCCTCCCCTTGCTTTTCTTTTTCGTTCGAATCATCTGGGGGGTGGCGAGCGCGCATGCGAGCCTGGAGCGCGCGAGTATCAGTGATGGTGTCGCGATCGCGTGAGTGGGCAGGAGGCATTCGCTTGGGCGCCGCGAATAGGAGGTCGACAGCTAGGGGGTTCGCGACGAAGGAGGCGTGGGCCTGGGCTCGCGTTCATAGCAGTTACGATCTGGAAGGATGCGGCAGAAGGGAGGCGTTCGCGATGGCGATTGGGTCAGCTAGGGTTTCGGCATTGAAGTGATGGCGCGACTGGTCTGGGGTTTAGGCGACGAGCGACGGAGGCGATGTTCGATGGCCTAATTCGCGAATGGCAGTAAGGTATTAATTTAATTTAAGTTTAAGTTAAACAAATTTATTTAAAAGATATTAGATTAAGGTAAAATAATTAGTTAAAATGGAATTTTATTACAATAGATATATTCATATATGGATAAACAGAAAATATAATTTATTACAGTAAGAAATTTATATAGAATAGTTTAAAGTATAATTTATTTTCTTTTTCAGATTCAATGTATATATATACACATGTAAATATATTTGTAAAAATGAAATTTTAGTTTACAGTAAAAGGGAAAGTATAAATAAATATATATACCCACATATCTATTTTAGTATAAGGGTACATAGATATAAAAAAAGGGGAAAAGAGAATATTTGTAGACAAGATTCAAAAAACAGAAATTTAAATGATTTGTATTGAGATAGTATAATTAATAGAACATTTGTTTAAAATAAATCATTCGATAAAATTAAATTATTAGTTTTAAATAAATTAACAGATGATAATTTATTGTCAATTGATTCGAATATTAATAAAAAATTGTATAAAATTGTTTATACCAGGTTAAAATCGAGAAAACAAAACTGAAATGGAAATGGATGGCAAAATAAAAAGCAAAGGTGAGATTTTTCTCACTCAAATGAAGTTGGATTTTGATTGACTGATTGATTGCTGTTTGTATTAGATATAGTAGGATATATCTATATATATAGCAATATATACATATTGGCATATGTATATATTGGATTGATGATTTCCCGCCTCGTATAGCGGATGAGACCCTATTGCGCCGTTAATAACCGGATTATTTTTATAAAACCCATATACCGCGATATTCCACCTCGAAGTGGAATTGGTATTGTGCTAACGTCTGTGGATGCAGAGAAACAGGTTGGAGGGATCCAACTAGATTCCTCACCAGTATTTATTTATTTACAGATATTGATGTATATTCTGTTATCATATGTTGATATATGATGTTTGATGTTGTGATTGACTAATTGGTGCTGTTGCATCATCGGATCCATTTTGAAGTTTAAAAATAACGATATTAGTTTTAAAAGGATTTCAAAGTGAATTTTTGAAAGTATACGTTTTATTAAATTTTGGAATTGATTCATTTTAAATAAATAAGTGTTATAATTTTTATGTTATAAAAAAAATTAAGAATTTTGTGATATAAAACCAAAATTTGATGTTTGGGAATATGAAATGAACTATGTTGAAGAATAGTATGAATGAAGATTTTTGAATTTATTTATAAATGGTTTATAGATAAGATTTATAAAGAATTGAATTTTTATAAATCGGAAAAAATGGAATTATAAAAGGAGTTTTTGTTAATGTTGAAAAAGGGTTTATAAATGGAATTTTACAAGAAGTAGGATTTATAAATTTTGTAAAGTTATTAAAGGAATGACTTAAGTATAAAAATTGAGTTATAAATTGATTCGGTTAATAAAATTGATTTGTAAGTTGAAGTTGTTATAAATTATAAATGGGATTTATAAACGTTGTTTAAAAATCCGAAATCAATTATTTTGATAAGTGAATTGTAGAAGTTAATTAAAGGAATTATATTCACGATTTTGGACAGTGGATAAGCCTTTAAATAAAACGTGTAGGAATGTTGAATTTGGATAACGAAGTATATTCACGATTTTGGACAGTGAATATATTATTAAATAAAATGGATATGTTTTGGAAAAGTGATATTTCGAAATGAAGTAATTGTTTTAAAAGATGTTTTAAAACGTGTTAAGTATCGAATACATAGATTTCAACATTCATTGTTGAAATAGACGTTTTCGAGAAATATAAGGAAATGGTGGACTATAACACTGTTGTTATAGTAAATGATTTCCAAAAGGAAATGTTTTATATAGTATTGGGATTTATATATCTATCTTAATTCCGAATCCCTATACTATTGATTTCGAGTCGTCGTAACGATGTTTTACGCAACATTCGTTTTGACTCAGATAGATGTTAAAATTAATGATTTCCTGAAAGAATGAATTTATACTTAAATTTGATTTAAGTATATTGAATATTTTCAAATGTTGAAAATAAATGATTTGTGAATTACTTATTTTTAAATAAGTATGGAAATGCTTTTCCAATATGAAATGAACGTTTTGAGAATTTATCTTCTTAAAGATAAATCGAAAGTGAATATGTGAAATCGATTGAAAATCGTATATCAGTAGATATTTTGAAAGATATAAATTCAATATGGAATTTATAAAAGAAAAGGGAATCTGTTTAAAAATAAATATTGATTTATTTTTGAAGTGTGGAAATTTTATATCTAGTAAAGATATTTTGGAAGATAAAATAATTTGGGAAATTTTTTTGGAATCTGATGATGTTGCGCATCTTTATTGATAGTTAAATAACCGACTATCAATAATTACCTTGAATATGGTATTTGTTGTGAATTGGATGAATTTGAATGCCACACTTATTTTTGAATAAGCGCTCACTATTCGGGTTAGCCGGGAAAGGACCATGGGGTCGTATAACCCATTCTGAATATGTGATACGTCGTAATGAATTGCATTCGAAGACCGGTGTTGAAGACCGGATATTTTTGAAAACGGAAGGATTATCGTCGAGTTACTCTACATCGGCTGATCTCCGATTTAGAGGTTTTATCACCCTTAGTGACGGGAAGTCCGGACGTGATTAGAAAATTATCCGGATATGCAAGGGCTTCGTGAGAAGTGCCTTCGGTTCTGTTCGATCCCGGAACAGACTTGTATGGATTGTGTGTCTGACGTTACAATTTGAGATATAAAGCTGATTTCTTTCAAATACATTTCTGTTGGTGGCGGAGAATTTATTCTCTTAGCTTAACACCCTTCTCTGAGACGTACGAGCTCAGAGGTTATGTAGTTGAAATTTATCAGCGATATATCCCAATTTGGTAACGTGGCATACTGAGTGTTGCTGTGAAATGATCAGTGTTTGATCATTTGTGATATGATCATTTGTTTGATCTTATATCTTTGTGATCATAGGTTGATCATTTGTTTGACCTGAAGCATGGCTTTGTAGAAAGCGTAGCTTTGTGGACGAGACTTCGACGAGCCTCACACCCCGGAAATGGTCAAAACAGGAAGGATGCGGCAAGGTTCTAGGGAGTAGCGCCCCTTAGTGTATGTCATTCCTTCTGGATAAAGGTGGTATCATGGTATGGCGCCCAGATACTTAACCTCTGTGGTTACTGCATTATTATTATTATGTGGTTTGTTGCGAATCGGGGATCCTCGGGAAGATCGGTGACGATCGGGGGATGGCATACGCGTGTCAGTAGTTACCTATTTTTGCAGAGGTAACCCGGCCTTGTGTTGGCAGAGATCTAACCGTAACGTTAGGTTCTCGGGTCGTCTATTCCAGGGACGTACCCATCGTGGCATAGGAAGTTCCTTAGCCTGACCATTTGTTGGAAATCCAAAGAAACAATACGTGACGTGTACGGTTTTAGTTGTAGAACCTGCCATCTAATATGGCAGCTATAGCAAGCATACTATAATGGTACCTATGCTGGCTAAGATTTATATTGTACTTTCGAAATGATTTCTACACTATGCACTAATAATAATATCAAAAATGATTTGATTTTGCGTAGTAAGCATCTTTGACTATCATAAGAAGAAATCTTCTCCAATTCTGCGTTTGCATTGTGTGTGTGGCGGGAGGTCTTATGGTAGTTTCATTTTCCAAAAGCATTGCGAATTTGTTTTATTTTCTTTGTGAAAAATAACTGTTTTACGATCTCACACCAGTCACCATGACTGACTCGGAGTTTATTGTTCCCTTTCTAAACTCTGGGTGCCCACCAATTTCCACACGGGCAGCCTAGAGTTATGTTATCAGGATATTCTGGATATTCTGGAGCTTTGGAGATAAGCTGGATGGCGAGACGTATCATCCGTATTTGTTTATTTATTCCGCTGTGTATTCTGTATGAGGACAAGTTTATATAACTGTCCATTGTTGTATATTGACTCTGATTGATGTATGTATAAACTGATATAGTTCTTTGTTTTAAAAGACTAGTGTTTATCTATTATATATTGTTCCGCTGCGATGTGTAAGATTCTGATATTGTTTCTGTTCTGATGTTGTTCTGTTGTTCTTCTTTCTTCTTCTGCTTTCTTCTTCTCTTTTTCTTCTTTTTCTTCTTTCTAAAACCCTCACTATTGGAGTTTCCGGCACTCGATTTCTCGGCAGTCGATAAAGTGAGTATCGATGTCGAATTTTCGAAAGTCGAAAATTCCGGTATGTGACACTTTGCCACTGTGGAGATGTTTGTGAGGTAGTTGTATGCAAAACTCAAACAAATGTTGGAAGTCGGTTTTACGGATGTGCCGGTTACCTTGATCATATAACTAACCCGAAAGGTGTTGAGTGCTGTAATTTCTTCAAATGGCTAGATTGTCCATTGACCCCTAGGGGAGTGGAGTATGCACTAGAGATGCAAGCGGAAGTGAGACGTTTGGAAAAGGAAAAAAGTCTGCTTCGACATCAAGTAGACTATTTGCAGTCCGTAAATCCAATTTGGAAAGAGGTCTAGTAAACTGGGTAGTGCAACTGTAATGTAATGGATCTGTATCAGACTTGTTTAATTGAGTTATGTATGCTTTAGTTTTAATGAATGTTGTATTGATTGGTTGTATTTTTACTTGGTTGTTGTAATGGATATGCAATAGATATTATACTATTGTTTGTCTGTTACGTTTATTTGACGGTAGATGTAAAACTGCGGAAAATTCATACTTTTGCTGCGTATAAATTAAATCAAAGTAACATAACATAGCAAGTAATTTAAATGTTTGACATAAGATAACCTTTGATAACAAAGTTGCGTACAGAATAAAAATATAAGTTATACAGTTCACGAACGACAGAAGTAGTAGAAACAAGTAAAATATTTATTGTTTCCCACACGTTCTTCTCTTATGACCCAAGTTACCGCATTGTCCACATCTGTCATGTCTTCTGTCCCATATTTCGTCCATGACTCCTCTTATTCTTGTGGACCTCAGTCTTCCTATATTCCTTCGCGTTGGCGGCGGGAGTATAGTAGGGCCTTCATGTACATCCCAATATCTACTGTCGAGCACTGGATGAAAAACCGAAGAATAACTATGTCTATAAATGTCTGCCGTAAACCAGGATGAAATAAGATCATGGTAAGCTCTGTTCGCTCCTCCTCTACATCGTGCGCATGCAGCTAAAACATGGAAACATGGAAAATGGGCTAGAATAGGAATATTGCATGAACAGCTGCAGTTGTCATTGGCAATATTTACTGTGTAGTTGTACGCGTTTGTGTCTGTTACTTGCCACTCCGTTAAGCTGAACCCGTTAATGCTCATATTACGTGCTTCTGGTGAATATTTTTCCATTATTTTGTTATTATTTGGCGTGAGCGAAGATGCGTAATCCATTCCATCGGTACGTCTTCTGTAGAAGTAGCTATTAAGACGATGAAATGTACGTGTCACTAACGCCTTTACCGGTAACGATCTTGCACCTTTAAGAACTCCATTGAAACTCTCCGAAGCATTGGTAGTCATCATACAGAAACGTTCACCGTTGTCCTTGTAAAGAGCCCACTATTCATCCTTATATCGGAGACTTCTATCAATTCATCTGTCGACAGCCGGACTCACATTTTTTAGTTGTTCTCTAAGTTCTTTGTATGTTAACTCATCTCTTCCTTCAGCACAAGCATGAAATAAGTTTTGCAAAATCTTACTACCAAAACCAGCTTTTTTAAAGTTTGCTTTCAAATGGCGAAGGCAGAAGCGATGATGGTGTGGTCTTCTCCACTTCTCTTGCAAGGCGGTTGGAATTCCTTTCATTCTATCGGAAATGAATGTAATGCATCTTGCATTTAAAGATGGAATTAAGTGTCTCATGCATGAAAAAAACCAACCCCAAGTTTCCACCGACTCGGTCTGTACAATAGCAAATGCCAAATGAAAAAGAGAGTTGTTTGCATCAACTCCTGTAGCCACAAACAACGTACCTTGATATTTACCATACAGATGTGTTCCGTCAATAGAAAGAACTGGACGACAATGCTTGAAACCTTCAATGCTCGGTCCAAATGCCCGGAAAGCTCCCCAAAATTGTACTCCTTCTGTATGTACATAATAAACAGTACCTGGATTGCATTTCTGTATAGCACGAAGAAACTGAGGCAAGTCATTGTACGAAGATTCCCAATCGCCAAATATTTTAGACACCGCTTTGCTAAGTCCTTTCTAGGCTCTCATGTAGCTTATTTGAATTTTGTAAGTGTTTGTCATAAGTTCTTGGACAGATTTTGCGGTGTAACTTGGGTTCGAACGAACATGTGGAAGGACTTTGGTGCAAATTAATTTAGTTGTTGCCTTTTTGTGGTTCGAGTTGATGATTTGATTTGAGCAAGCATGATCACCACCGTATTTTTTTATCACCCACCACCCAGAATGATCTCTTTTAGACACAATTGCATGAAGCCGCCATGGACGATTAGCATCAATATCACATATAGCAGTGAACTCTCTAGTACAGGACTTTATGTTTTTAAACGAAACTGAACACTTTATCGACCATTCACTTATATGTTCAATTAAAGATTCCTTCAATTTAAAAATCATACCAACTCGAGGGCCTTTCTCCACACATTCCAGTCCGAACATTTCGTTGGTAAATTGAAATTCTTGCATAACATATCTTTCCATGATTGTATCATTGGATTGGTCATCTTCTAACGGTTCCTCCATCTCAATATGCTCATCAGTGTCATCAACTTCCTCTGGAATATCATCTAAAGGAGCGTCATTGTTAACATTCATAGCATCAATCCATGTTTCATCGTCATCAAGTGAAGCAGCGATTTCCATGCTATCCAAATGGGAATTTTCAATATCAGCATTTCCACCCTCCATATCCTCGGTGTCAACATCTTCATCTTCAATTTCATGTAAGTAGTCATTTGAATTCGAGGTTGGAATTGACTGTGGAGGATACGATGGATATGGAAGGAAACCATACCCGAGTAACTACGATGGATATGCCATGACACCATAGCTGGATGACTGTGGATACAACATGTACACAAACATTTTACTGTTAAGTACAAAAAACATGAATAAAACATTCATACAACACATAAAAGCATACCCAGCTGCTTGTGCGTAAATGTTCGGTGGCTGGTAGGAGTAGTGTGGGTAATACATTTGACTTCGCTCAGCGGTATTACTAGGTCCGGGTTGGCTTGCATAATCAAAGATTTGAGCTTGTTGTTCAGTTGTATGTACCACCTATGTCTTCTTAACATATAGCTCAATTACCTTCATCGCCACACAAAACATAGAATCGACATCGTCATCATCGTTTACCTCAATAGCAATTGGGCCATCATCCGTTATCCATTTACTAACCAATGAGATGTTGAACTCCGTAGAAGTAATCTTTGTAGCTTTGTAAATTGTCGTTTTCAGCTCAAGAAAATTGCAACCCCTCCTCACTTTCGATCCCTTATGTTTTCCGCCAACATAGGTTAGCTTGTTATTTTCATCGATGACTAAATCACCGTCATAGTGACAAATAATCGGCACGGTAGTCATTGATCTATCAAAATTACAGAAAGTTAAATGTCAACACTAGATCTATCAAAATTAGTGGAGTAGGGTTTCGATGCTTTACCTCAAGTGTAGATGAACGTGCAATCTTTTGTTAATCTTCGTAGAATTAAATGATTTTGAGTGAAATGTTGTGCTGCTGGTAGTGAAAATAATGGCAATGGAGGTTAGGGTTTCTGAAAGAAAATGGGTTTGAGGAGTTGTGTTTGTTTGGGGAAGGGTTGTGATGTTTATATGCTGTTGTTGGACCAGGGGATAGCCCAGGTACGCAGGCGCAACTTAAAGTTGCGCCTATACGTATGAAAATACTTGGTGCAACTCAAAGTTGCGCATAATTTATTCATGAGGGCGCAACTAGAAGTAGCGCTTGCAACTTTCCAGAGAGCAAATAATATTCATGCGCGACTATAAGTTGTGCCTGCAACTTTCTAGATTTCCAGAGAACAAATAACATATGCAACTTTCATAAAACATCAAATTTCATACAATAACAACTTATAAGTACAACATATCATTCAGATAGGTGAAATATTTCATACAAAACATCATATTTCATATAACAACATGTTTCAAGTCAATAATACAACATCGCAACACCTACAAACCAACAAGTTTCAAGCCAATACAAATTCAAAACAAAGCAACCAAACGACAAACCAACATAACCCTATCTTCTTACGTTTCTGTGGTCGCGTAGTGTTCTTTGAGTTTGCGTCGGAGGCGGTTGAGATGGTCCAGCTTCAACTATTTCCTGCCCCGGTTGGCTACCTTGTGAAGGACCCCCTGTGCCTCTAAAACGTCTTCTTTGGCAGGTACGACCAAAAGCCTAGGACGGACGAGGCACATACGGTGGTAGTCTTTCTAGCTTATGCCTACCAAGAAGCGACCTGATAATTTCCTTGATGTTGAAGCACTTTCCTTTTACTCCGTCCTCATCTGTAGGATCTGCCAGGACATCGTCAACTTCATTGGAAATCATATACAACCATTGAACCTAAAACAAAAGAATCAATGACGCAAGTAAGTAAATCTTGTTGAGGAAGTTAAAAGATTAAAACTTATAAATACGTACCAAATCACGTTCCACCGGTCCCCGTGGAGCATATCTGGGCAGTCTAGTTGATGGTCTTTAAGAACAAATCGCCGTCTGATATGACAGTACCAACTATAGTATTGTTCGATTGACATTCTTGGTACGCGTTCAACCTGAACGTGATCCAACCTGTGATTCCGCCTTGCGACGTACGTGTTGTACAAGTCTCTATTCTAACCGTGTGGGAAAATCTGCTCGGTTGGATCCGGTATATGCTAATGAAGGCCAAATTGCCTCATCACTCTATCGGGGTAATGCATGGCTACACTTAGCAAGCAAATAATCAGGGTCCTTGCATACCAAGTCTGCTCCCCATCCAAGCAAATAGGCGGCAGATCCTGTACGATCTCAGCTGTATATGGCATCCAGTCAACAGCATGCTCGTCCATAACATCGAGCTCATTGCGATAGAATGTGGGATGACAGACTGGATTATCTCTCCAACGTCTATCTCTGGTCCATCTACAGTCATAAAGAAAATAGTGTGTGAATATTGGCAGAAATCATAAAGTTTTCAATATAAATTTCAAGTTGCTTTTACCTTGCCCCATACGATAATCCCGGAGCGACGTTGGCACGAAATTTGGCCGTCCAATAGAAATACGCATCCAAGACCATACTTGCATATTATCAGTGTTAAGAAACGTCTTTCAAAATATTTCATAAAATTGGTACACCCATAAGTCAAAACCGACATACCTGCAGAAGGGTTAGGCAACCTGCTAACCCGTTCGTCTTTCTTAGTGCCACATTATCCAACTCCTTGTACAATGCGCATAAAACTGCGCTACCCCATGAATAATCGAAAATGGTGGCAAAATCCTCTAGCAAGTACAACCATTTAACGCTAACTCTATCTTTCGGATGGTTCGAAAATAGACAAGATGCTATAAGAAGCAATATGACAGCCTGTGTGAACTGTTCTAGCTCCTTAATAGATGAATCAACTGAAATCTTCCTACCGATTATAAGGTCATTTATCTATTTGACATTCAACTCTCTTCTATTGACCACCGCTTCTGGGGGTGGAATTTCACCAAGCAAACGTTGACAAACTTCATCGGCGTCCACGTTACCACCGTAGTTCAACACGGCGCCTTCGGTAGGAAGGCCAAGAAAAATAGAAACGTCTTGCAGTGTAATTATCATTTCTCCAACGGAAAAATGAAAAGTGCAAGTCTCAGGTCTCCATCTATCGTATAAAGCTGTGAGTAAAGACCTATCAAATCTGATATATCTAATCTGCATGAAATACCAGAATCCCGCTTGATGTAGTAATCATTGAACCCGTTGATCTTCAATCATCTCCATCAAATCTTCGAAACTTTGCAAATGATCCAGACAATTCACCAGTTTTACACTCTGCAAAACAAAGAATTATAACTTATAGTTAATTCAAAATGCGAAAAAGCTTACAAAAATTTACTATATTTGCAAAACAAATAATATTACCCTCATTAACTCTTCAAAATTAAAGCGTTGATTATCTTGCATATAAAGCACGCTAGCGTCTACCGGTCCGCTTTCTGGTTCTTCAAAGTTCATGCCAAACAAAACCAAAATTTACAAATCGTTTACAATCAATTAGTGATTCAACGCTTCAAATTGGATTATTAACAAGTAAAACAAGCTAATTGACGGTATTTCTAGCAAATACAACCAAATAATAAGCAAATTAGAACTTAATCAAAAGAACTAGGGTTTTGAAAATTACCAAAATCTATTTGTGTTGAAGAGGATCCTACTTCCATTATTGTAGATTTGGTCTAATCGAAGATTGAAGAAGAAATTTGAATAATTCTTGATAATTTGGTACAAAATGGCTAAAGATTAGGTTTGGAGCTGATGGGTTCGGGCATGGAAGAAGGGGTTGAGGGTTTTGAAATCTTTTTGGGTTATGAAGGAAAGGGTAGCTGCTGTCTCTGTTTTACAACAGCTACCTGTGCAGGCGCAACTCATAGTTGCGCCTTCACGAGTTTAAAGTAGGCGCAACTATGAGTTGGGCCTACTTGTTACATTGCCTTATGCGCAATTGGTAGTGGCGCGCAGGGAAAAAAATAAGTTGAGCAACTAACAGTTGCGCAAAATAAAAAAATTCAAACTTCCGTCTATGCGCGTCTAAGAGTTGCGCCAACGAAATTATTGCATCTATGCGCAGCTAATAGTTACGCATTGGTCTGGCAGTTACACAAACGCTGACTAGACTGTTGACTGGGCTGAAACTAGCCATGTTTGGTAATAAGTTTGAAAACTAACACCGATCGCGAAATTGTTCCGAAAAGTAGCATGCTTTGAAAATTTGTCCTAAAATTAATATTAAAAACTTATGAACATTTTTCTAGCTTTCTGACTTGCAAAATTACTAATAATATTATCATATTCAAGTTCATTGACCATTTCTTGTTCTATCAACAAAAGTGCCAAACTATTTAACATTTCTTGTGACATAGTGAAACGGAGATAAGACTTTATCAACTTTAGCTTTGAAAAACTTCTTTCAACCGAGGCAACTGTGAGAAATGCGGATTACGGATCTTAAGGCTAGAATTAACACTAGAGGGGGGTGAATAGTGTTTTAAGGAATTACTAATTCTTTTTTAGTTTATCTTAATTTGAACACAAATGTATGCAATATTCAGACACAGATATGATCACAGAATCAAACACAGATGCAGAATAAAGTAAAAGCAATAAAGGAAAGAACACACCGGATTTTATACTGGCTCGGAGTTACCCTACATCCAGTCCCGCAACACAAGTACGGATTTCCTTTCAAAATCAATCCTTACAATTACACCATCGATTTCAAGGCCACGAGGTACACCGCTCCAGATTCACAATCCTCTGGGTAGAGATACTTGATTTTACGGGCAACAAGTTCACCCGATTGATTTTCCAGGCTACAATCACACCTTTTCTCGCTCGATTGAATATAAAGAAGTCTATAACTCTGAATAGCACTGGGATCTTGTTGAGATAGTGATAGAGAATCAAACCAAAGATGATCTAGTTAGATTCAATGGTGATTTCGGCATAGTAATGGTAAAAATTATATAAAGAAATGTGGAAGAAGAGGAGTGAAATCAGAGAAAATATGATTATAAATTCGTTTAAAACAGCCCCTATTTATAGTAGAACAACAGCCATGTTCATTCGTGAAAGGATATGACGAATAGACACTTTCTTTGAAATTCAAACTTTTGAAATAAACTGTCACCTTGTCGACAAGGGGTCCTTGGGGTTGTCGACAAGCCTAAGTTATTTTTGGTAATTTGTTTTTCTTTGAAATAACTTCTATCTTGTATTAAATTTATTTTAAACTTTATAAATTTACTTACCTATAGTTAAAATACATAAATAAGTATATAGAATAATATTTTGGTATATATAAAATTTTACTATATTTTATATTTAAATCTAAGTATAAATATTAAAAGTAAAATATATTATAATTAAAAGATAGTTTAAAACCAAGGATAATTTGATATTGAAAATAAAGATTATTTTGAGGCTAAAAGTATTTTAAAACTAGGATAGATGTTTTTGATTTAAAAGGGAAGATTTTGAAATCATTTTGAAAACAAGATATAATTTTGTAAAACATTTGAATAAAAGTTAGTGGATACAAACCAATGTTCCACTAGATTTTTCGTAGGTTCCATCCCTTTAACGGGCTCGAAGTGGATTCCATTCCACGAATAAAATGGATTTTAAGATGTTAGTGCTTTTCTAGGAGTTTTAACAAAATTCCTAACTAAATTACTTATCTTGAAATCTTGATACTCATGAGTCTTGAATCTTGATATCTTCGATCTTGAGTTCATCAGTTCTTGAATCTCTATACTGTACAATCTTCATTCTTTGGTACCTGTATATATATCTTGCATATACATATATATCTAAACAATAATGTTAGTATTTATATTTTATAATCTTATTCTAAGGTTGTTGTCATCAAAACCAACTTCTCAGGGACTAACAACAACTGTCACTGGTATAGTCATAATTATTCTATTTGCAATCCAAGCATTAGGAAAATTTAACTCCCTCGAACAAGAATTTATGAAATTCAGCAACTCAATTGCTTTTGTTTTTTCCTTTGGCAAGACAACTTTCAACGCTTTTAATTCTGAAAATAGCTCTCTTCCATCAATATCAGAGTGCAAATCATGTCTCAAATATTCCTCAAGTTTTAAACAATGACCTTTCAGTTTCTCATCATCTTTAGAAATGAATTTTTTTTAATCAAATAAGAAGCCAAACCTATCATCATACTCTTTGAATTGCTCAAATCGAGCCATCAACGAAACACGAGCTTTATCCACAATTTGCAGAAAGTAATTGATTCGGAAAAATTCTTTTGGTGTTTGCATAGTTTCTTCAACATTCACATCTTCATCAAACTGTTTCTTTCTATGAATAATTCTTCTTTGAGGAAAAACTGGTTCAATATCCAACATTTGGGCTATCTCTTTAGCATCAACCATCGTAGAGTTAAATCCCGTGTTCCTAAAACCTTCAAAAAAATCAATAAGCTCTTATAATCTAGTGATAGCAACATCAATTTGCATATCTTCGGTTTGAAGAATCTTGCTAACAGTGTTTATATTTTTCAACATTTCATATCAAATGCACAATCCGAACAAGAATTTAAAATTTTCAATCTCATTTTTTACAAGACTTCTAGCTTCACTCTTCACCATAGAATCCTTAGTGCTATTTGACAAGGAAATTAGAGCATCTCTTATCTCTACGCTTTGATATCTTATAGATATTACTGCTTTAATGTGACTTTCCCAACATGTATCTGATAAAGGTTTAGTTGTACAACTTGATACATGAACTTTAAAAACTTGTCATCTCTGTGTGGATGAAGAAAATATATTAAATATCCATTGGATCACCACAAAAAAGTATGATGCCTTAGGACATGATTTTGCCATATCACATAACACAAGATTAAGACTATGACAACCACAGTGTGTAGGAAGCTCTTGGACTACTTTCCAATACTCTTTGTTGCACTCCTTTAATATTTGATCCATTATCATAACCTTGTCCTCTGATATCGTAAATATCAAGCTTAATATCTTCTAATACTTTTTTAAGTTTGTTAAAAAGTCCAAGTCCGGTAGTATCATCTACTTTCAGAAATTCAATAAAAGAACTCTTCCACCTTTGTGGGATTAGTTGAAATATTAACACATCTTATAACAAGAGACATCTGTTCAACATGACTAATATCTGGAGTGCAGTCTAATATAACTGAAAAACACTTGTCCTTTTTTATTTTCTTAAGAATTTCATTTTTAATTTCATTCGCCAATGTGAGTATTAACTCGTTTTGAATTTTGCATCCAAGGTATGTATATGAATTTCTTTTTGTTCAACCCGTCGAACATGTTCCTGCATTACTGGATCAAATTCCGCTATCATTTCAATTAATTTACAAAAAAGACCATTATCTTGTTCGAAGAGCCTTTCGTTCGTTCCATGAAATGCTAAATTATTAGAAGCAAGTGTTTTCACAACAGCAATTATTCTTATCAACACTTTCTTCCAACGTTCTTTTTCCTTATTTATTTGATCTATGACACTCTGGTTTTTGGTTGCTTTGACTTTCAATCTTGTTTCCAACTCAATCCAACTACTCATATTCAGAAGATGATCTTTACTACTTTCATATTGTTTCAACTTAGTACTAAGATTGCGCCAATCATTAATTCCTTCAGTAGCAAGATGACTATCCGTTGTTTGATTTGTGAATAATTTGCAGCAAAAATAAAATACTTTATCAAGTGAATTTGAATATACCAACCATTTTCTATCTTGTTTATTCTCGTTAGACAAATGTTTGACATAAAGAGTGGAGGAAAAATGTCTATTAATAGCATCTTTTGGAAAATCAGAGTCATTATCTTTTAACGAGCATTACGGCACACGCTTCGCGCGTGATGAAGAAGGCTGAACTGTTTTTCTACAAACTGTATTTATTTAATATGTTCAAAAGAAAATGATTTTCACATATATTTAGTCATATTTTTGTGTCGAATCATACGTAGGTAATTTGAAATTTTATTTCTAAGTTGCAATATCTAATTTCTTGTGAGTTTAAATTTTTATTTATATTATTAATTAATAAAAAAAATTGTAAAGTAGTTTATTTGCTAGATCCTATTTTTAAGTGATATTAAGACTTAGTAAATATTTGTAGAGGAAATTTTGAATTTTTAAAAGAAGTTTAATTATCAAATCCTAATTTTAAGCGATGCTAAATTTTAATAATATCTGTAGAGAGACATTTTTGGTATTTCATGCTGATACGAAAAAAGTGTGGCAGCAAATATAACTTACATATAAAGGGCAATTTTGGAAGTTCGTGGTCGGACCAAAAATTTGCGCTTCCAAACTAACTATTAATAAAGATAGTCTAAAATGACCTCTTTCAACCAGCTAATTCTCATTTTTGATCGATTTTTTTACGTACCAGGGTCATTTGACACTACACTAACATTCTCCACATGTGATGATGAATCAATATTTGTTTCCTCTTCGCTCATATTTTCATTGTCATGTTCACTCACTAAAATATCATCATCAATATTATCATCAGTCTCATCAATAAGGGGGGCATTATCTGCATTCAAATTCGAACTTTCTACCGGACTACTTTTGATGAAAAATTTATTAAGAGTGTCTTTCTATGAATTAGTGAATTCCTCTAGCCTTCTTTTTCTAACCTTTTTTGCGTGTCTGGATTCTTGTTTACGCATTTCTAAACACTTTCACTACAAGAAAACCTACCTTTGCTTGCAATTATTGGTAGCGTTTGTAGTGTAAGTGCAACAAATATTAGCTTTTCCTTTTTTTCTCCTTTAATTTTAGGGTTTCCGCCTTATACTTTGTATCGATGCAAAACTTGTCATGTTTTTTTCCTCCTTTCCCTCCACGGCTTCTTTTTCCCTCCACTGCTAAATTATTTCCCCCTTTCAACAAAATTCCCCTCCTCTCGCTCGTTTCAACTGTCATATCCACTACCGCACCGTCATCGCATGCTACTTCTTGGAACATCTCCCATCACACTACCTGGTCGATCCACTCCCATCCACTTCGTCTACCCTCAGCTTCGTTCACGCCCTGAATCTACAACTCAGGTAATCGCATTTACAGTTTACGGAATTAAGTGATCATTATGCCGATTTGATGTTGAAAACCTGGACGAATTGTTAGTGTTTTACCAATTTGATGTTGAATATAAATTAATGTTCAAATCATGTTAGATGTTGAATTTGATGAATTTTGTGATATTTGATGAGGAGTATCTTCTAGTTTTGGTAGTGAGCTCGATCCAAGTTAGATAAGATTGTTTTTGTGATGTTGAATTTGATGAATTTTGTGATGTTTGATGAAGTCACCTCGCATTTTAAAGAAAACCACGGTTACCGGCTTTATTCTTCCTGTGTTTTTTCTGTCGGCTTTATTCAATTTGTTCAATTAGATAAGATTGGTTTGTAATAAATTTGTTCTATTCTATAATTCATAATCAAAATTAATGATGGTCTAACATTGTTTTAGATTTGATTTGACGGAATTCTTTTAGTGGAAATTAGCAACGTCGTTTTCAAACTTAATTCCTGAAATCTCTCCTAAAATACAAATTTTATAAAACACCATCGTCAAAGTTTAGAAACAAAAATGCAGTTTAAACTGCAAATCTATACAGCTAGCATTATTGAGATCCTACCGGCATTTTTTTATAACACAAAAATTTACAGTTCTTATTGCAATTATTTACAACTTATATACAATTATTACTACATATATATGCAGTTTAAACTGTATATTTTCGTTGCAATAGTTGACTGTGGTAATTTGTAAAACTATTGTTTTTTTTAAAACAAAGAGGGCTGAAATAGATTTTGAAACTTTCTTTGATGCTTGAAAAAACGTCCTTTTTATATCATAAAGGAATCAATATTATGTCAAAGTGCTTCCAATGGGTAGATAAAGATCTACATAATAACGAAAATCACATAATTCAACTACTGTAATTAGAACATTTAACCAAAATCACAAACAGGTAAACACGTCTGGCACAAACCAACAATTTCCCAATTCAACTACCTTAATATAGCAAATTCGGATGGCAAGCACCATTGTCCTAGTGGTTAAGTGATTTGGCTTTGGTGCGAGAGATCACAAGTTCGAAACTTGCGTAGCGTGATTCGAACGTTTATTGACATGTGATATGTTGTCATAGTGATTTGTTGTACATAAAGTCAAAAAAAATAGCAAACTCGACAAACTAGATCAAGTAAGATAACATATTTACTGCACTACTTTATTTTAAGACTAGTTAGGCAGTAATAAGAGTTCACACAAACACAACATATTCAAGTTTTTACTAGATACAAATATTCACGGCCAGGAGCAATTCAATGCTCCTATTGCATCTGATTCAAAAGAAAGTTGCCTTCCATATTCTTATGTACTTCAACTTTGTATTTCTCTTCCTTGTTTCCCCTCTTTATTTTAACAAGCAAGTCAAACTTGGCAAGATCATCTATCACCTATTATACAATATCTCAATCAGATTCTTTTGTTAAGTTAATACATAGTAAGTAGAAGAAGATATAGTAATACTTTCTGTAGTTCTATAGTGTTCTTATAAGCTGTATGATCTAATTTAAGTTTTATTAAATTTCGGTAAATGTAATTACAAAGCATGTGCCATAGAATTTCAGTAATTCTTCGCACATGTTACTTTTAATTTGTATGTATTCCTTACATAGACATGCCTGTTTGTTCCTGTTAAGATTTTCCTTCTAAACTATCTAAAAAGTTGATGGTATATCAACTTAATTAGTTGCAATAATATAGCCTTTAAAAGAAATGCAACAATTTCTTGCCTACAAAGTAAATGTAATTTATCTTCTGAGGTTTAAATCAAATGAAATTCAAATAAATTACATACTAAAATTCGAACTAGATTTGAGACCAACATATAAATTTTAACTCAATTTATGATTAGGCTTGAAATTAAAAAGCTTCAAGTTTAGACTGAATTTGGGATGAGGGTTTCAAAATCAAACTATTTTTTGAACTCAACACAAAACAAATCCAAACTAGCTTTTATTCTGAAACTAAAATTTGTTTTATATCTTCTGTAAGACTGTATATTTAAGTAAAAAAATGCTTAGAATAATAATTTAAAAATAATTACAGTTCTTAATCTATGATCACATTCCATTCATGTATATGGAATCATATATCATTTGAAATCTTAATATCTGAATTTAGATGGTTGAATTTCTATCTAGGTGCCTGCATATAACATCTGCCCCATTGATGCAAGGGAACTACCCCAAAATATAGAATAAAATATAGATACGCTCCACAAAAGAAGAATTTACATATTAAATAGAATTTACATATTACATATAATTTAAAACAAAGCCATGGATCCTTCGAAAGTTTGAAACACGGCCTGTGTTTTTTCTGTCGGCGGTTAAATTATTTTTTTATTTCCAATTAAATTGTTTGTTTCCCTGTGGAACTTCATTTTCTCATTTGTTTAAATGAATATAAAGTTTAAGAATAATTTGTTGGAGATTAGAAAATATTAAATGCCACAATGGTGTGGCATGATGGAAATAAAGGAGGTTTCAAAGTCCTATGCTCTTACTTAAGGATGGTAAAAACATTTGCAATTGGTTATAAAGAAACTATGTTGCCATGATACTAGAATGGAACCTGATCTTGACTTTCAGAGTTACATCTTTGAAAGGATCATATTTTGGCTATGTTTCCCACTTTACGCTGTTTTAGGTCTTCAACGGTGTTCCGTCTTTATCCGTTTTGAATTCTCATAAATATACATTATAAGTGAAACTTTAATTTTTAATTAGCCTTATGGATCTCTTATCAATTTAAGAGTGGTACGAACACATAGACTACTATTCTTTTCCAAAAACATCTATATGTGGACTAATTACATGTTGCACAATTTGTTTTTCACATAAACAGAAAACTTTAGCCAGTAAAAGTAAAGATTTATTGTGCACCAATACACTTTATTCTTCCATAAATGTTTTGCTCATTCTTTTAACCTATTACTTAGTGAAGTATCCATATTACGGCAATATTAAATTTTTGGATATTTTCCATCTTCATGTTTGTATATTTTTGAGTAGAAAAAAAAAAGAAACACGTATGAGTATGCTGGAATATTTGACAAAATGTTTGCATTCTTATGCTAGGAAGATGCAACAAATTAATTAAGCCAAAATGAAGTTAGTGAATCAAGCAGGCTATTTGATAAACGCGTCTTAGATTTATTGTTTTATCATCTTGATCCAACTTCTAATATTTTGAATAGAGTGGGAAGTCACCATGTGAATGTCTGTCAAACAAACATTCAAGTCCAGCTCCCTATTTGATTAGGGGGCATGTGTGAGTGGTGGTTGTTGTGGGTAGGTAGTTGTCCATCATGCTTTCTGAAATAGTAAGTTGAGCACTGGAACTTCCTGATTGTGATTAATGTTTCTTCATTGATGTAGTAGATAATAAATCTTTTTATTATACATCTGAACCTAAAAGTTAAGAAGGATTAGCGTGGCATAAAAAGTGTAACTAATTTCTTTCGAACCTGATTTGGAGTGCTGGTAGGAGCTATTGGCATGTCCCAATCTACCTAAATGCAAATAACCTAAACCCAGTCTTAACATGGTGGGGGGGGGGGGGGGGGGGTAAGTCCATCTATAACCATTCTTTACCTGTATTCTTGTATTGATCATTTATTCATGTGCCGTGTCTGGATATTTTGGGGAAATTTAATGCCCATCTTTGAAGTTCCTTGAGGTTCTGGAATCCCATCCCATCAAAGATACTTTTTTATATCTAGTATAATAGTTGCTTAGGTTATTTTTGGGTGTCCTGAATAAAGGATATGCATCATTTGAAAATATTTTAGGGAAATTTTTGTTGATTTTGTTAAGACCTTGTTTACAGTGCATAATGTATATGTTGCATTAAGTATCAAAGTTGATTTTGTTAAGACTTAGTCAAACAAAATCAATCTTGGCCCAGTAAGTTTCAGGCCCAATCTGCTCGTGTAATTAGGGGGGAGGCTACGGTCCACAACACAAAAACATATAACAAGGTTTAGCTACCATAACAGTAAGCAGGCCAGGTTCCTATAGTATGTGTATATGCATGTTACTAGAAAACCAATTATATTAATTCAAAAATGTGTGATCATTCTAAATCGGTTCATACATGTGGCATTTCTTAAACCAAACACATGGATATTTATGTTGGGTGATGTGCACCATGTGTGAATGGTTACGATTAATATTAATGCGAATCCTTTGCAGGTAATGAACTACATTGCAATGTACCTGATAACTATCACTACTGAAAGCAAAAGAAAACTTAAGTATTTTGTTGTTTGATTATAACAGAAAATCAAATTCTACATCAAAGTTTGGAAACTTATTTGATTGCCTATATTGTCGATGGAAAAAGATTGGGTGTATCTAAACAGGTGACTATATAATGGTTAACTTAAAATGTATTTTCAGAATTAACACATATATGTTAATATTAAAAGTCAATTTTTTAATGTTTTTAATTTTTGTCATAGGACTACTACAGAGTATCGGCAAGGAGCTTTAAATTTTGTGCATGTGGCAAAAAGAAAACTAAGAAATGTGGAGAAAATTTTGTGCCAATGTATAGATTGTCGAAATCTTAGTCGGCATTATGACCATAGTTGAGCATTTAATTATAAAAGGAATGGATTCTAAATATAAGAGCAGTAGATGGTATCGCCATGGCGAGCAAATAAAAAAAAGTCGTTTGGCACATATGAATTATTCAAGATGATTCACTATGAAGATGAAGATTTTATGAATCATGATATTTTTACCGATGATACGGATAATGATGATTCTCTAAGAAGAGAGGATGAACTACTTAAAAATTTGGAAGATGCAGAAACTCCATTGTATCCCGGATGCATGGACAATACAAAATTATCCCCCATTACCATCTTATATAATCTTAAATGTCAGACTGGCCTGTCCGATAGTGGGTTTGACAAGCTGTTGAACATGCAACAATTGTTTTTGTCGAAGGATAACGTACTTCCCAAAACTTTATATGAAGTAAAGAAATTTCTTAAAGCATTTGACATGGGTTTTGAAAAGATACATGCTTGTGAGAATGACTATATTCTTTTTAGAAAAGAATACAAAGATTTAGAAACTTGTCCAAAATGTGGTTCTTCAAGATGGAAGATAAATCAAGATACCAATGGGACTATAAAAGGTGTTCCAATTAAAGTGTTGAGATATTTTCCAATAATTCCAAGATTTAGAAGAATGTTTAGATCTCAGAAGATGGCCGAAGATTTAAGATGGCGTTTCAATAATAGAAGCAATGACGGAAAAATGCGTCATCCGGTGGATTCTATGGCATGGAGTATGGTGGATGAACGATGGAAATATTTTTCAGTCGATCCACACAATCTTAGACTTAGCCTTGTTACAGATGGATTTAATCCATTTTCTATGTTGAGTTCCAAATATAGTTGTTGGTCGGTAATGCTTGTGACATACAATCTATCACCTATATTATGTATGAAGAAGGAAAATATTTTGTTAACATTACTTAGTCCCGGTCCAAAGCAGCCCGAGAACGATATTGATGTATATTTGGCACCTTTGATTGAAGGCTTGCATTATTTGTGGAGTAATGGAGTTGATGCTTATGATGCATTTAGTAAAACATTATTTAAAATGAAAGCAACTTTGCTATGGACAGTAAATGATTTTCCAACTTATGGAAATCTTGCTGGATGTTGCGTGAAGGATGAAAAAGCTTGTCCATTGTGTGGTGTTAATACTCATCACCGTTTGTTGAATTATAGTCGAAAGAATGTCTACATGGGTCATAGAAGGTATCTACCTATGTCAGATTCACGGAGGAAACAAAAAACTTGGTTTGATAACACTGTGGAGATAGGTAATGCTTCTAGAATTTTAACTGGAAGAAATATTTCTGTATCGTTAAAAGATTTTCCAAATGATTTTAAGAAAGAGAAAGAAAAGAAAAAAAGGCAGGGAAGAAACAATAAGAAAAAGACCATTAAGATAAAGTCCATTAAGCTAAAAAAGAGGAAGAGGAAGAGTACCCATAATAAGGAAGACAAATGCGATAAAGATAACGATACTACAAAATTGGAGCTATCAAGGTGGAAAAAAATATCAATTTTCTTTGATTTGCCATATTGGGAAGTTAGTGGTTTTTTTTGAAATGTTTTAACAATTATATATATATATATATATAATTATGTGTTACATTATTTATTTTTATAAGAACTGTCGTTACATCATAATTTAGATGTAATGCATGTGGAGAAAAACATTGGTGATAGCATATTAGGCACAATGGTGCATGATAAAAATCAAAAGATGGAATCAAATCTAGAAAGGATTTAGAGGATTAGGGAATTCGACATGAGCTCCATGCACAACCTCGTGGGAAGAAAACATATCTTCCGTCGGTTCCTTATACGTTGTCAAATTCCGAGAAAAATATATTTTGCAAAAGATTGTACGATTTCAAAGGACCTGATGGCTACTGTTCAAAATTGAAAAATTGTATATCGCTGGAGGATTGTAAATTAGTGCCTTGAAATCACATTATTACCATGTTTTAATGCAACACTTGTTGCCGATAGTAATAAGAGGGTTATTATCAAAGAAGGCAAGAAAAGTAATAATTCGCTTATGTTCATTTTTTAACAAATTATGTCAACGTGTCCTTGACAGAGAGAAGTTGCAGCAAATCAACGTTGAGATTGTTGAAATTTTGTGTGAGCTTGAAAAATATTTTCCGCCATCATTTTTTGACATAATGGTACACTTGTCAATTCATCTTGGTAGAGAAGCACTAATATGTGGTCTGGTTCAATTTCATTGGATGTACCCATTTGAAAGATATATGAAGACGCTTAAAGACTATGTAAGAAACTATTCATGACCGGAGGGATGTATTGCAAATTCTTATCTCGTAGACGAATGCATGAGGTTTTTTAGTGAATTTAAAAAAAACCAGGACATGTTGAGGAGACAATAGCTCGAAATGAAGATTATGAAAGTAGTGTAATACTTGAAGGACGTCCAATTTCAATGTCTAAGATAGTTACGCTTTCCTCCCATGAGAAAGAAAGTGCTCATTTAGCCATGTTAATGAATATGACCGTGGTGGAACCATTTTTAAAGTAAGTATACATTACATTATTTTTCAATTATTTGGGTGTGTTTGTACTAATAAATATAACTTAGCATACCTTGTTTTATACTAGTTTGCATTTGGAGGAATTACAAAATTCAAGTAAGCGTATGGAAAGAAATTCAACTTTACTTTGGGAAGCGCATACAAATTTTTTTGCTAATTGGATAAAAAAAGGTTAAATGATTTTTTAAACATACTCTCATTGCCTAAGAATATTACTCTAAAATATCTATTGCCAATGAAATTTTTTGTAGATACATATGAACTCTAATGATCACAATGAAATGTTGAAGTGGATTTCATACGGTCCAAAGAATGATGCCTTATCTTACAAATGATATATCATCAATGATCAACAGTTTCATATAAAAGATGTAAGGAGAGAAACTCAAAATAGCAGAGTGACTTATGATGCGACTACTATGTGTAGAGCAAGTACAAAAGATATTTCTCAAGTAGTTGACGTGGTCACCTATTATGGAATATTGACAGATATAATTTTATTAGATTATCATGTGTTTTATATTCCCATTTTTAAGTGTCATTGGGCACATATAGAAAATGGAGTAAAAGTTGATGACGATGGTTTCACTCTTGTCAATTTACATCAAAATCAAGCATCATTTTCATCCTTACATCTCAAGCGAAACAAGTATTTTATTCAAGAGAAAATGATTTGTTGAGTTGGTATGTTGTAACGAAAGCACCACCAAGAGGTTTTCATGATTTAGAGACAAATGATTATAAAGAAGAAGCTATTAATGTCGTGGAAGATTGCAATGTAACCGATACGAATGTTGAAGATGTTAGTTATGTTAGGGAGGATTGTGAAGGCATATTTGAGTAGTTTAAGTATTTTGTTTGATTATAAGAATTGTTTTCGAGTACATGGACATGTCATTCTTTTTTGCTTTCCAATTTTCTGCTCATAAGATCAATGACTGTTGTGTAAGAAATGATGTTGCGATTAAGGTAGATATGATTATTATTTATGTCCAAATTAGGCAAATGTAATTGATATGTTTGATAACCAATTAATATTTCACGTATGCAGGTATTGAGTTATTGATTTATCATAGAGATCTACATACTTGTGGGCATACTCAATCTTCATCATGAAGGTATCCATTTTGTCTTTTGTTTTATTTTAGAATTTTAGAAATTGCATATGTGTCTAGCATCCTTCTAATGAATTTTAGAATTTTAGAATTTTAGAAATTGCATATGTGTCTAGCATCCTTACAATATTCTAAGTAGACATTAGGTGAAAGGTGTTTGCTGATATTAGACTTGTTGGTTTAGGTAAGTGTAAAATATATAAATTTCTTAATGTGATACAAGTAAGATATTATCTTATTTACTGAAAGATATAAAAGTAAAATTAATGGACAGCCTTAACATTAATTTCTGAAAGAAATACCTCAAAGTATTCATTTATATCAGTACATTGAAACGCATATTGAAGTTAGACATCGGCTTCTTTATATATGATCACTCTTTTAGGAGTTGAGTTATCTTGCCCAAAGTATTGTGCTTCATTGTCTCATTGCATACAAACTTTTTGTTATAAATAAAATTAGACGATTAATAATGATAATTAAATAGAATGTGTGAACAGTATTTACAAAGACACGGGGACAGAATACTTCTTTTAGTTGGTTCAAAGATTAGTCAGTAGATGAACTTATGCTTATTGATAGAATTTTGGGCTCATAATGATAATTTGTTAAGACAAAAAAAAATTTGACCGTGGTAATTTACACTTAAGTAATATGCAACATTGATCAAATTATGCTTTTGAATGAGTTTGAATGCTATCTCATTAACTTATTGACTGAATCAAAAATCAGGGTATAGCAAAATATCAGTCAGAATGGATATAAATGTGCAATATGGTTCTAGGAAGACAACCTTAAAGCATAAAATTAGGTAAAACCAATGATAATCTAAACCCAGTTTGTAACCCAGTTATTTTTTACGCTATCTCTAATCTAAACCCAATGATAATCTTTGTTAATCCCTGTTATTTTGTACACTGTCTAGCATCCTTCTAATGTATTATCAAAAAATACATGTTTGTTATTTTTTACAACAAACAGACACGTAAAGTCTTGCTTAATAACACAATGGTTAAATACATGTAAAATACATGTGAAAACATTTAAATTCATGTGAAAAAATCTAGCTTAATAACACAATGGTTAAATGTTCCAGAAAGAAAGCAATGAAGAAATTTTCAATCAGAAGTAATTCTAACTGAAAGATGAAAGTCTGAAGGTCAGAATAACTGGTTGAAAATATCATAAGAAAGTGTACATAGAAAACCAATGAATTTCCCCAAGCATTGTTTTACCTTTTGAAGATAGAATCCTGTTCTTATGAGGACCACTATTTAAAATTTCAACGTTGAATTCTTTAGGAATTGTGTCTGCACTTGGAATCTTGTAATCCTATGTCCCTTCTGTAATCACAAGTCCTTCTGAATTTATTATGTAATCTTCGTAAAGAAAGAAACCTATGCCTTGAACAAATGAACCTTCAATCTACATAAAACAAAATGTACATGAGATATGAACATTCAACATACATAAAGAATTTCAAACAGAAACATACACGAAATTCTTAGGAGATAACTCGATAACTGTCATGGAGAAGTTCAGGCTTATATCATCATCCATCTTTTAATTTCTCATTGCATCTCATTTTTATACAATCAATCAAAGGACTCTATTTTCTATAATAAATAAGCAGAATAATGTAATTAAACTCTTCCCAGTTATCAATTGAACCCCATCATGCAAAATGGTAGCAAAAGAACTACTTAAGCCAAGTTGCATTATCATGTAGCTTACAAATACAATATTTTATCTGTTTTATTAGTTACACACAGCTAATTTCAAAGTAGCAGACCAGACACAGCTAATTTATTACTTTCAGTATACAGAAACAGGATATGCATTGTTGTTCTAAATGGTTGCATGCATCCATTTCTAGTACTTATAGTTTGTTACATGTATTGTTGTTCATATAGTATAGTTATATGCATTTTATGTTGATGCTTGATAGTTTGATATTTTTTACTATGATTTTGGATCTCAATTAAATATGTGATGACCTTAACATTGAAATTGCTTTTATTAAATGTTTTTATAGAAACAGGATATGCATACAAGTAGTATACGCACTCTCCAACAATTGAAGAACGACAAATCCCGAAAGTATAAGCCAAAGGTCAAATATATTGTGCCAACCGACGAATCTTGCCATCTAGAGAAGGAACAAGAATTAGGGCACGGAATGCGTGAAGAAAACGAAATGCGTGAAGAAAATGAAATGTGTGGAGGAAATGAAATGCCTTACGAAGCAAATAAAATGCGTGAAGGAATTGAAATGCCTTGAAAAGAAAATAAAATGCGTGAAGAATATGAAATGGCTTGTGAAGAAAATGTTGTTACCGAAATGGATATCGAGAGGCCAATCGAAGCTGAAACTGCAAATATGAATGTAAAAAAACTTGGTAGAGGACCAACGAAAGTAAAAAAGACTTCCGTTAAATCTTGAGAATCGAATTGAAGTTGAATTCAATGAGGCAGCCATACCAATAGGAGAAGGCTCGGTACACTTATCTTCTTATCTTGGACTACTAGTATGGGAGAATGTTCCGGTTACACTAAGCGATTGGAGGCTTCTAAGCGATGAATTAAAAACTGTCTTATGGGATTCCATTCAGGTATGAAAAATTACTATTTTTGTCGTATAATAATAGATTTATTTACAAAAAAAATCTATTTAGCCGATTGTCCTTTTAAATTCATTTTAATATGAAAAAACACCAGTTTTTCCTTCTGATTTGTAGGCTAGATTTAAAGTGGACGATGAATGGCAAAAAACCTCCATATTTCAACAAATGGGAACCATTTGGAGAACCTCAAAAAGTAGACTGGTTCGAAAAATAAATAAAACAACGTGAAAGTCTGCGAAGTGGATCTAGTGTATATGCAAGTATATGTGACAAAATATATGATGCAACTAAAGTAATATTAATCTAAGTAAATATGGAATAAGCACACCAGAATTTTATACTGGTTCGGACCTCTCGTCCTACGTCCAGTCCCGAAGCTCCCCTTTGGAATTCGACTATTAAAAACCCTCGCGTCGCCCGGAGGAATAGACTTGGTTATAATGAGTTGTTCTTGCTAAATGTGTGTTCTAGTATAACACGGATGTTGACTAATTAGTACAATTGTTTCCAATGCATCTCTCAAGAATATTGTCTATGAAGAACTAAGTATATGGAAGAGTGAATACAAGTAAAGATTGCTAGAGTGCAGAGATCAAAAATATAGTATAGAATTAGAAAACGTAAGTATGTAAGGTAAGTTCTTTCTCTTGATTCTTGATGCTATATATAGTTGTAGATAGGTGTATTGAGTAGTTATGTCCATTAACAAGTGCTCTACAGTTGCTTCTGTTGATGATGAAGAGTTACAGCGAAGAGAAGCGAAGATGTCCATTCGAATGTGGCAGTTAAAGTTCTTATTTGAAATCTGAGTTTGAATTCAGACGTCTGGTATATGTCTTAGACGTCTGATACCATATATTTTTTGAATATGGTAGATTTTCAGACGTCCGAGTGCTAATACCAGACGTCTGGTTTTGACTGTCTATTGTTCCAGAGAACTGATTCAGACGTCTGGCTTGTGCACCCAGACGTCTGATATTGTGCATATTAGTTTTAGTGCTCTTGTTCCTGTGCTTCTTTGTTCCTATCGACTTGTAGTCTCTTATAGTGTCCTTTGGGCCTCTTTCTTATCTTTCTAGTGATGTTGTTCTAGCAAGTACCTATATATATATATATATATATATGATTTCCGTTGTATAGTTGTTGTCATCGAAACCGTAGATTGGATTTCCTAACACAACGATGGAAGAGGAAAGACTTGCTTTGAAACCTTACAACATCAAAAATGTGAAGGAGTGGAGAAAGTTTGTAAAGAAGAAAACAAGTTTGGAGTTTAAGGTAAAATTTCTTGGTGATTAACTCGCTAACTTGTAGAACCAAATTCAAGTAATTTTGATGTTATTGAGTATATATACATATAATTATATAAAACCAAGTAACCGAACCTAACATGCATAATGCCTTTAATTATAATCTGTTGCTAGCAAATTTACAACGCAATACGTATTATGCAACTACCTATGAGGCTAATAATACATGGACAAAAAAATCATATTGGAAAAGCACCGTAAATTCTCATTGGTCATTAGCCCCCAACAACTTACAGTTTTAACAGCCTGCTTACACATGGAAGTCATATTGGAAAAGCATCGTAAAATCATATTGGAAAAGCACTGTAAAATCATATTGAAAAAAGTTTTCATACACATGGTAACATTAGGAAATGCAAAATTTGCATACTAGTAAAAACATGGATTCTGCAAATGCTGACACTGCTGTAACAATGCAAGTACAGCAGCTTAGCCCCCAACAACTCACGGTTTTAACTTACGAAAATCAACCTTTTATACCGGATAGGTATATGCTTCATAGTTGATTTGCTGACCAAGGCAACTTAGCTTTGTCATGGTTGTTATCAAATCAACCTAAAATGATAAAAGAAAATGATTAGTTTGCAGCGTTTTCTTTATTAAAGCTTGGGTTGTTTCCTTTTCTACATATTCTACATGCCTGTAAATAATTTACTTTGATTCGGAACATAAGATATTTGTTGGAAAATGGTCTTTTTCCACTTCTTTTGGTTTATGTCGCAGATTTCAGTAATATCATCCTCTACCAAACATTTCATTGAGAATTTATGGCGCTTTCAGCCTTATCATGGGATGTTGAGATTTGACCAATGAGATGAACTAAGCAATGTTATCATATTTTTTATAATTTACAGTGCTTTTTGGGGGAATCAGGAACCAAGATAGGCAAAGTAGGCAATTGTTTTGGATAGTAACTAATCCACAGTTAACAAATAATTGAAGATTTGCTTTTTGGGTTTACTTTTTGGCATGCTTTCTCATTACCTGAATTCAGAAATATTTTTTTTCATATATGGCATCCTCTGACTTTTTTTAATCCCTTGCCTTCTTTCAGACACGAAGTGAGAAATATATTGCCATTAGGAAAAAACAATTGCCACACAAAACTGGACGTAGAGGAATGGCTAGATTGACCGACGATTTGGTTAGTTAATTAATTGTAGCAATATTTACCCAGTTATTTAATTCACTATCGACTGATTTATTCAATGTCTTTCTATATGTAGAAAAAGCAAAGTCGGGATTCATTGTCTGTATCTAGAGTTGATGTTTGGGTTAAATCTTGCACTAAAAAAAATGGTGAACCAGTGAACACAGATGTTGCAAATATTTTTGTAAGAATATATGATTTTGTCAGCAACTAAACATTGCGATAATTTTAACATCGTATATAGCCTATATGTATATTAATTTATATAGGAGGAGATTAAAACAATTGATCATGCAAGACAATCCGACTCGACAAATAATGTCAAAGAAGATGCAGTTGTACAAGTATTAGGGCACGATAAACCAGGACGCTTAAGAACACTAGGAAGGGGCTACACCTTAACCAAGCTAACTTTGTCACAATGTAGAGATAAGCAAATAACTCAATGTCAGAAAAGAATTTCAAAAATGGAGAATGATACACATGCTAATGAACAAGCTGGAAAATCTACCTTAGAAGGTTCACTTATTGCGTCGTTGAATTTTCATGAATTTCTTTAAATTTCAAAATTTAAACCTTTAACATTAATGCTACTATTTTTTGCTTCGACAAGGTATAGACTGTTCGAAAGAAGGGAGAACACCTGAAATGGTAGAAATCACTTCTGTTACCGATATAACATCATTTGTAGTTTAGTTTTAATACAATAATCAATATAATTTTTATTTAGAATTTCAGAATTAAACCTTTAACCGTTGCTGTTGCTATTTTTGCTTTGATAGGGTAACAAAATTTCAAAAAAAAGGAGCATAATTGAAATGGTAAAAATCACTTATATTACTGATATAACATCATTTGTAGTTTAGTTTTCAAAACAATAATTAATATAATTTTTGGTTGATTAATTGCAGGGCAATGACAGCAAATGTTAGTTATTGAATTGGGATGGAACCGACGAAATTGTTGCCGAAGGGAGAGTACTTTCCGCTGATCCTAATGAGGTTGTTAATGACATTCGTATTGGACCAAATGCTGTGAAGGTTGTTATAGATTGTGTAAAGAAAGCAGATGTTTATTTATGGAGGCCTACACCAAGTTTGTCACTATTCGGAGAAGCCGAGAATAAGTCAATAGCATGGCCTGCTAATTGTGTTGTTGCAGTGCGAGGATACTTGGAGGATGACATTTTGGTAAATTTTATAATTTACAGTAACTATTTGTAATTGTCTACATACCTTTTCCCATTAAATTTATTATTCTTTTTAGAGTAAAACTAGTAGCACAAACAAAAAATGAAAGCTTTATGATTGGAATGAGGGTGAAGTGTTAGTTGCCGAAGGAAGACTTTGCTCCAGTGATTCAAAAATGATTGTAAATGGTATTCTGCTTGGTCCGTTAGCCGTTGTGGTTTGGGTAGACTTTGCCAACAAAGTAGATGCTTTCTTGTGGCAACCCACAACTGATATGTCATGCATTAAAGAGGCCGTTGGTAGGAAAATAGCATGGCCGAAATCAAAATTTATAGTTGAAAAAGCAAGTGTTGTGGCTACTCCTTGCAAGGCTAGAGCAAGCATTGTGACTTCTCCTTGTAAGTCTATAACAACTCCTCAGGTAACTTTTTTGTCCCTTGTAGTGTTTCTAGATTCCTAATATAATATAATAACCCAAAAATACGATAATTCATGCATTTTTGCTTATCCAACAGAGTGAAAATCTGGTAGCACATAGTAAATGCAAGTTGATTGATGTGGGTGAAACTGAACGAGTAGTGGCTGAAGGAACTATCATTTCAACTGATCCAACAGCGATGGTTCACTTTGTTCCATTAGGAAAAGATGCGGTAAAAGTTTGGGTAAAGTTTGTGAAAGTCAATGATGCATTGCTATGGAGACCTACATCAGAGTGTACGTACATGGAAGATGCATTTGGTACTACCGTTGCTTGGCCGACCGCATATGTCATTGGGGAATAAAGTTCTAGTAAGTATTAGTTGGTACTTGTATTCATCTCTTATATATATACACACACTCGTACACAAAT
Organism: Allium fistulosum; assembly: GCA_030737815.1. Classification (NCBI taxonomy): domain Eukaryota; kingdom Viridiplantae; phylum Streptophyta; class Magnoliopsida; order Asparagales; family Amaryllidaceae; genus Allium; species Allium fistulosum. The sequence continues at coordinate 539,916,052 of CM060904.1, forward strand.
TCTAGGTTCGTGCTGTGTAAATTAGTCTGATATTATTTTCTTGAAAGTGGTAACTGACCTTTTTCGAGCTAACCGAGACTCATACCCACTATTGCTATGAAGTACCCAGTTTCCTATCCCGTTCTAGTTATAGGAATAAAAACCGGTAATAGTATGTTTATCATGGTCATAAATTGAGGCAGATCTTCAACAATGAAGTACCCAGTTTTGAAAAATGTTTAAACTTAATACTTTAATCATTCATGGAAGTTGGAATTAAATGTATGTTTGAAAACACTTTTTGGGAGTGCTGATAAATTTTAAATTCATTTCTGACAGAAAAAAGAAAAAGAATTTATACACACAAACGAGGAGTGTGTTTTGCCTCCGTATCAGCTTAATGAAAACTTATTATGCATTTACTTAATATAAAACTAATGATCATTCATTTTGCTTGTCCTATCTTCATGTTAATAACCTCTTTTTAATGATATTAAAACTAATAACCTACATTTTATGAATGAATGGACTTCGAAGTTTTTAGTTACAATTGACTTTTATCTTAATCTAGGGAAAATTCATTAACTACTGGTTTATGAAATTTTTCAATAATTCATGTATTACTAATGTATTCGAATTTTTTTACACTACCGTGCTGGTGTGGAAAATATATTATATTACCAATTAATCTACATAATGCCTGTCTTTGCTACTTTGTATATTATACATTTCAGTAGTATTTAGGTAAACTAATTCAGTACATTATACTCACTCGGACAACCGGTTCATTGTAATTTAGCAAGTTTACGATAGACTTTGTGTTGTTGGACAACACTTATATATGTAATGTAAACATATGGGGCTTTTGAGGAAACCTCTGCACACTTGTTTACTCAATTTTAAAAAAAAATCTTAATGCCTGTAGATCTAAATGCTGTTAACGATATACACATCCAGCAACTACAATTCAACATCATTCATTTACTGAGTACTGACTACCACCAACTTCCTGTGTGAAGCACGGTGGCATCCTAGTAATTCACTAAACCATGAAATATTTACATTGTATTTGATATAAACCATGAGCTAAAATATGACAAGAAGATATACAAATGAAGTAAGTCAGTATTTCGGTTTGAAGTGGCAATATAATATTCTGACCATTTCATATACATTAGCAAACAACAGCTGATGTCAGAATAAATACTTAAGCATGAATATTGCAATAGCAGCACTGTATATTTACCTTCGGACCTCTGTCAGTAAACATGAATATGGGTAGTGTGGATTTATTATGTATACATACTATAAGTAAACTCATTAACATACTGTCAGTATTATGGGTAGTGTGGATTTAGATGTCAGTTACCAGCAGTTACCTGTAGGCTTGTAGTGTGGATTTACTGTCAGTATTATGGGTAGTGTGGATTTATTATGTATACATACTGTCAGTAAACACATTAACATACTGTCAGTTAATTATAGTTCCAGATTACTTGATTAAAACTGAACTATTTACAAACAATTTGTAAACATACTGTCAGTTAATTATACATACTGTCAGTTAATTATAGCTCGTGTTTGATTTAGATGTAGTAGTCTGGATGCTTAGTTACCATGGGTAAAACTGAATGCTCTTGATGTGCTTACTTGAGTAAACTTGACCTTTGAAAAACAATAAATTATAAAACGTGAACTATTTGCGTTAAGCTACTTGGTCGTGTTTGATTTAGAACTCAAACTGATGCCTACTAGTAAGCAGGATAGTTGATTATAGTTCCAGTTCCAACATCCTTTTTATTGAAAAGTATTAAAAGGCAAGCTTCAGATGTCTGAATTGTTTGCTTTTGTTATATGGACTTTTAATCAAGTTGTGGCGATTTATAAGTAGTCAACTTGCTGAATATTTATTCTTTCATGATGAACACTGTTTCGAATAGTTATAATTGTCACTACTTCTTTTAAGATATCATGGTAAGTGCAACATGTATAGTAAAGTATCAGGACATGTATGTAATTCTAACTGTTGACCGTTATACTTGTGTACAGGTAATTAGCATTTTCGAAGTGAAGAACAACCGCATCAAAGAATTATCGGTAATTAAGCCATGAACAAGACTTTAACTATTATATATTATAATATTTTGTTCGTACTAGTTGCATAGACTTATTTGTAAATAGTTGTGGTATGTGGATTTTCTTATTTTGTTGAAATACTATTATTGAAATGATTATGGATATTATACTTTTGTATGCGATTAACATGTTTTTTCAATTATTTGAATTTAATGATTATCAATGTTAGTTTGAACATATGATTGATTGTTAGTTTTAATATGGTTACTATATATAAGTGATTGTCGGAAATGATACAAGCCATTAATAGTAAATAGCGGTGGTTAAAACGTGCTTTACATCAATCAACATGTTTTAGTAGCATTTCAAAAGTGCTACAGAAAAAACAATTAAAAAAAAACACTGTAGCGGAACTACAACGCAACGAAAAGTATATACTAGCATAGTAAACTCTACAAAAAAAATGGAGGGTGTAGGTAGCACTTTGGTTGCATTTAGTAGACGCTGCAAAAGAAAACTTTTATTGAGTTTCAGAAACACTATAATATTTATGTTTTTGGTAGCGTTTACCACAACGCAACCAAAACTTTTAGACTTTTAGTTACATGTCGTGTTGCAGCGTTTACTGAACGCTGCTAAAAGTTTTCGTAGCGTTTTTTCAACGCTACAAAAGGCCTTTTATGGTGTAGTGTTTAAAAGTAGCATGGAATAATATTGTATATTAATAATTGAGGGAATTAGGCATAAGGTCAAACTTTAAAAAAAATGAAGCCGAAGGATACCAAGTTTCATTTTTGTGCTGAAGGACAAACATTGGAAAAAAATTAAACTGAAGGACAATGCTAGTTATAACAAGTATTATATCAGTTTTTACACTATACAAAATGCTAGTTATAACTAGCATTATATTTAGTTTTACACTGTACAAAATGCTAGCTATATTTAGTATTGTCCTTCAGTTTAACTTTTACCAAAGTTTTTCCTTTGAGCTAAAAATGAAACTTATTGTCTTTCAGCCTAATTTTTTTTTCAGAGTTTGTCAGTGTGCCTATTTTCCACTTATAAGACTATATATGTGAAACGGGTGATGTTTCTTGCACAATGGGCAAAGGACTAAGTTTATATTATCAACATCTATGCTATATGTTGGGGAAAAGCAACATGTGATAGAGTTAGGGTTGTGCCCTAGGGGCAATTATGTAATTTGTTACATATATCTAACTCGTTGACCAATCTTGTTCGAAATAAAAAGTATTTTCTTCCTATTATATACTTGATATAATGTGATTATATTAATTAATTAACTTAATTGAAAGTATATTTAATAGAAAAATCCATAAATGGTATATTTTGTGATGGTAGTTACAAAGTATTGTAACCGTGAGTAATTTATCACAACGAAACAAGTATACCATTTTAAACGCTCCTAGTTAAGATGCATCGAGACTGGATATCGATGTATCCATTGAGATTGGAGTACGTAACGCTCTCCAAATGTTGGGCAGTGTATTACTCATGACAGCTGGGGTACCTAGGGGTTACGTACTAATAGTTATTGGGTAACTATGGAATGACTCACTCGATAATTTTCTGTTGGTTAATATAACTATGGTCAAACAGAAAATATCGATGTGACTGATTTACACAGTTCTCCCAACTTGAGAATACTATGGATCTTCAATATGAAAGCTCTGCTTTGATTATAGCCAAATCATGGCATGGCGTCCAGCGAGTGACTATAGTTGGGTCGAGTGAAAGTATTGGAAGTGAAGCACTATTCAAGAGAGGATTCATCTCCTCAGTTTTATGCGGTGAGTATCACAGTCAACTCAAGTCAAGTCAAAGTCAAAGTCTCTGGCCAGAGCATTTCGGTTAATAATAATTGTTATTATTGAACCAAGGACTTTGTATTTGGACTATAAAGTTGAATGTGGATGAGGTTGAAATTTTGACCATTACCAAATTCCATAAGTCCAAAGCGATATAGTTTTGACGAAGAGAATTGGCGTAAACAAATGTCACAACCGGGTAACGCTTATTAAACTAAAATTGGATTTTTATCGAAAATGCGTAAGCGATAAATTTGGCCATAATGTCACACTACCTACTAAGTGACGTGTGAACGTTAACATTAGAATAGTTCGATGTTAATCGCTGACAAAATTTACACCCAAGAGTTACACAGCCGAAATGTTGAATTCCATAAGAGCAAACGATTTAATTAGTTTATAATTGTTATAAATTAACTAAATTAATTAATATTTATGAAATATTAATTATAAAATTTGAATATGATTTGAGAAATAAATAATGTTATACATATTTATAACAGTTATAAATATATCGATCGATATACAATATCGACTCGCGATTAAATTAGATTTAATTGCATAGTATTTTGGCTTGGGGTTAGATGGGTTTAAGGCCCATCATAGGGCTGGAAAATTTCGGTTTTGGGAAGATCTAGGGGTGGCTAAAACATAGGGAATTGGTTTGGAGATAATGGGTTGAGATCAAGTGAGAATCGGTAAAAAAGTTTTCCTCGTTTCTCTCTAATACAACCCTATATATATATGTATGTATGTATGTATATGTATGTATGTATGTATCTCTAAAATAATGATGAACTTTTTTTGGCCTTCATTACCTTCTACATTGTTGGTTAAAACATAGCTCTCAATCCACTCCAAAATTCTCAAATATATTTCAAATTAAAATAATACTATTCGATAGTTAGAGGTCGGTGATTCTGGACTTGCAATCTGACGAGTCAAGAACAGTAAAAGGAAGGGAAGTCATTACTTCAGCGTGGATTCAAAGGCATCATTAGATTGGTAATTTTAATTCATATTACAGTAATTAAATTAAATTATATAATCCTATAATGAGCAATTTCATATCTGTTTAAATATATTGCTACTGTATGTTTAGTTAGGTGAGATTTGTAAGTAGATGTGGTTGTCACAAATCAGTTTGGTTATGTGCATAATTTGTTTGTTATACTATTTGATTTATGTATAGGCAAATGTTGTTTACTGTATAAAATCAATTTTTGTCATTAATAGTTGTTATATATATATTTATTAATAAATTCATATATTTACTACTAATAATGAGAATTCCAACAACTGATTTCAATCGTGTCTTTTCGCATTACCAAAAATACCTTCATTTCAAATTACACTTGCGAAACCTGAATCATTATCAGATCCAATCTCCTTCGTCCTCTTTGCCCTCTCTTCATGCCGCACTCTTTCTTACCCCGCATTCTTTCAAGTTACCTACATCAACTTCGTACCTCCTATAATGTCGAAATTGATCGGAGATCACGCCGCCACGTCATCCAACCAAACGATTCACCAGCGCTGCCATTATTGAAACTATCGTAGGTCTACTCAGTGCAAGTTGAAACCCCTTTTCTCTAACTTGGTGCTCCTTCTATCCATTGTTTACTACTAAGATGAAGGTATACTAAATATCGATTTATTCATTTTTGCGAACTCTACTCAAGATTCATGTAACTAGGGCTATTAATTAATTTGTATATTTTTAGGTTGTAGTTGTATGATTTGGTTGAAATGAAGGTTCAAGTACTATTTTACACATATAATTTATTGTTAATAATACTATTGGTAAAAGCCTGAGGGCTTTCACTGTAAGGATATGATATTCTACGACAGCTCGGAAAGTAGACAATGGATGAAGTATATTCTCCTAACTCAGAGTTATTGGACTATAACTGGGTGAATTAGGACTATAGCTCAGAAAAGTTTAGATGTATGCATATAAAGTCAGACTATACACAGGAGATGATGGCCTATAGTTTGGAGAAGTCGAACTACAACATAGAGAAGTTGGGCTATAAGAAATCAAAGTTGGACCATAAGACAGTGAGGCGGGACTTGGTGAAGTGGGACTGTAAGCAGGTGATGTAAGACTATAGACTGAGCAAGGGGCTATAAACCGAAGATGTAGGGCTATAGGTTGGTGAGGTCAGACTATTGGTTGGTGAAGTTGGGCAGTAGCTTAATGATGTCAGGATGTAGCTTGGAGAACCTGGGGTGTTTCTAGGAGAAGTTAGGTTGCTGCTAGGAGAATTTTAGTGGTAGCTCGGAGAAATTGGGTTGTAATCGGATATGTAGGAAATAAGCTAGGCTATTATTATTGTGGTTGTCATTATCGTCATCGATATCACGGTTATTGGAGTACCCACAGTTAGTCTTTATAAAGTTTATCTTCAGTTATAAATCTGTATCCATGTGCAAGCTAATAAGCCCTTTAACAAACTATTTCCATTGAAGATATATTCTTATGAGATGAAATCCTATACAACAAAAAGATAAAAAATAGTAATAGATCAGTTAATGTATAGTATTTTCAGAAGAAATAACTCTAAGTACTGTATACCTATAACTGTTTTCTAAGTGAGTCTTGAGTTTTGAGACTACTTGTCACATACCGAAATTTTCGACTTTTCGAAAATTCGACATCGATACTCCCTTTATCGATGCCGAGAAATCGAGTGCCGAAAACTCCAATAGTGAGGGTTTTAAAAGGAAAGAAAAGGTAGAAGAAGAAGAAAAGAGGAAAAAGGAAGAAGATAGAAGAAGAAAGAAGGGAAGAAGAACAACAGAACAACATCACCAGAACAGAAAACGATATCAGAATCTCACATATCGCAGCGGAACAATATATAATAGATAACACTAGTCTTTTAAAACAAAGAACTATATCAGTTTATACATACATCAATCAGAGTCATATACAACAATGGACAGTTATATAACTTGTCCTCATACAGAATACACAGCGGAATAAATATATCAAATACAAATACTACGTCTCGCCATCCTGCTTGCTTCCAAAGCTCCAGAATATCCTGATAATCCAACTCTAGACTGCCCGTGTGGAAATTGGTGGGCACCCAGAGTATAGAAGGGAACAATAAACTCCGAGTCAGTCATGGTGACTGGTGTGAGATCGTAAAACAGTTATTCTTTATAACAACAAAATAATTTTTTTTAAAGTCAATTCGAAATGCTTTTGGAAAATGAAACTACCATAAGACCTCCCACCACACACACAATGCAAACGCAGAATTGGAGGAGATTTCTTCTTATGATAGTCAAAGATGCTTACTACGCAAAATCAAATTCTTTTTTTATATTATTATTAGTGCATAGTGTAGAAAACATTTCGAAAGTATAATATTAATCTTAGCCAGCATACGACCAGTATCGTATGCCTACTATAGCTACCATCTAAACAGTGGTGACCACCGTACGTAAATGGCAGGTTCTACAACTAATACCGTACAAGGTTCGTATTGGAGTTTGGATTTCCAACAAATGATCAGGCTAAGGAACTTCCTATCCACGATGGGTACGTCCCTGGAATAGACGACCCGAGAAATAACCTAACATTACGGTTAGATCTCTGCCAACACAAGGCCGGGTTACCTCTGCAAAAATAGGTAACTACTGACACGCGTATGCCATCCCCCGATCGTAACCGATCTTCCCGAGGATCCCCGATTTCCAACAAACCACATAGTAAAAATGCAGCAACCACATAGGTTAAGTATCTGGGCTCCATACCATGATACCACCTCTATCCAGAAGGAATGACATACACTAAGGGGCGCTACTCCCTAGAACCTTGCCGCATCCTTCCTGTTTTGACCATTTCCGGGGTGTGAGGCTCGACGAAGTCTCGTCCACAAAGCTACGCTTTCTACAAAGCCATGCTTCGGGTCAAACAAATGATCAACCTATGATCACAAAGATATAAGATCAAACAAATGATCATATCACAAATGATCAAACACTGATCATTTCACAGCAACACTCAGTATGCCACGTTACCAAATTGGGAGTATATCGCTGATAAATTTCAACTACATAACCTCTGAGCTCGTACGTCTCAGAGAAGGGTGTTAAGCTAAGAGAATAAATTCTCCGCCACCAACAGAAATGTATTTGAAAGAAATCAGCTTTATATCTCAAATTGTAACGTCAGACACACAATCCATACAAGTCTGTTCCGGGATCGAACAGAACCGAAGGCACTTCTCACGAAGCCCTTGCACATCCGGATAAATTTCTAATCACGTCCGGACTTCCCGTCACTAAGGGTGATAAAACCTCTAAACCGGAGATCAGCCGATGTAGAGTAACTCGACGGTAATCCTTCCGTTTTCAAAAATATCCGGTCTTCAACACCGGTCTTCGAATGCAATTCATAACGACGTATCACATATTCGGAATGGGTTATACGACCCCATGGTCCTTTCCCGGCTAACCCGAATAGTGAGCGCTTATTTAAAAATAAGTGTGGCATTCAAATTTATCCAATTCACAACAAATACCTATCTAAGGTAATTATTGATAGTCGGTTATTTAACTATCAATAAAGATGCGCAACATCATCAGATTCCAAATAATTTTCCCAGATTATTTTATCTTCAAAAATATCTTTACTAGATATATAATTTCCACACTTAACCGTTTGAAAACAAATTTCAAATATTCACTTTCGATTTATCTTAAAAAGATAAATTTTCAAACCCTTCGTTTCATATTGGAAAAGCATTTCCATACTTATTTAAAAATAAGTGATTCACCAATCTATTTATTTTCAACATTAGAAAATAATCGCTATACTTAAATCAAATTTAAGTATAAATTCATTCTTTAAGGAAATCATTTACTATAACGACATTTATTTGAGTCAAAACGAATGTTGCGTAAAACATCGTTACGACGACTCAAAATCACTAGTATAGGGATTCGAAATTTAGATAGATATATAAATCCCAATACTTACACAAAATATTTCCTTTCGGAAATCATTTACTATAACAACAGTGTTATAGTCCACCATTTCCTTTTTTCTCGAAAACGTCTATTTCAACAATAAAATGTTGAAATCTATGATTTCGATATTTCCCACATTTTAAAAACATCTTTAAATTGTTTAACTTTATTTTTAATATCACTTCTTCAAAAATAAATCCATTTTATTTAACAATATATTCACTGTCCAAAATCGTGAATATAATTCACTTAACCCAATTTCAATCATTTCTACACATTTTTACCTCAATAAAAATTCGCTATCCAAAATCGCGAATATATCTTCTTTAAAAATCTTCTATATTTAATTTCTCAAATTCAACTGATTTTGAATTTATAAACACGTTTATAAATTCTATTTCTATTTTAATAACAACTTCGACTTATAAATTTTCTTTTATTTACTTCTATAATTTACTTATCAAAATAAATGATTTCGGATTTATAAACAACGTTTATAAATCACATTTATATTTCATAACAATTTCAACTTATAAAATCTTTTTATTAGCAAATTCTGTTCAAATCTCATCTAAGTGCAAAAATCTAATTTATAAGCAAATTACTTATAAATCTTCTATTCTACCACTTCTATACAATTTATACTTCGCAATTTATAAATCTATAAATCTCGTTCACATATGATTTTTTTTTATTATCACTTCATTTTTTACACTTATAAAAACTCGTTTTATAATTCCAATATCTCAATTTATAAAATGTCAATTTTTATAAACCTTTTAAGTAAACCGTTTATAATACTTTAAAAATCTCAATTTAAACCATTTTATAAATCAATCAACTATTTATTTCAAAAATCACTTTTCGGTTATATTTCACAAAGATCTTAACTTTTATAACTTTAAAATTTGAACGTTTATTTATTAATTTATCACTTCAAAAATTTAATAAAACGTATATTTTCAAAGATCACTTCAAAAATCTCTTTTGAAATCAACATCGTTATTTTTAAATTTCAAAAGATGAAATCCGATGATGCAACAGCACCAATTAGTCAATCACAACATTCAATATCATATATCAATATGATAACAGGATATACATCAATATCTGTAAATAAATAAATATAGTTGAGGAATCCAGTTGGATCCCTCCAACCTGTTTCCCTGCATCCACAGATGTTAGCACAATACCAATTCCACTTCGAGGTGGAATATCGCGGTATATGGGTTTTTATAATATATCCGCTTACTAACGGCGCAATAGGGTCTCATCCGCTATACGAGGCGGGAAATCATCAATCCAATATATACATATGCCAATATGTATATATTGCTATATATATATAGATATATCCTACTATATCTAATATCACAATCCAAACAGACAATCAAATCAATCAATAACTGTAAAAGAAAATCCACTTTCATTTGAGTGAGAAAATCTCACCTTCGCTTTTAATTCGCAATCCATTTTTTTCCAATTCCGGCTTGTTTTCTCGATTTATACCTTGTATAAATAAATTTATACAATTCTATTAATATTTGAACAGATCAAATAATAAATTTTCATTTGATAATTTTGATTCGCCAGTGATTTTATTTTGACCCCATTTCTTTTAAATAAATTTATTTAACTAACTTTTTTAATTTCAAACTAAATCCCCTTTATATAAATTTTCTTTAAGTGACAAATTAAATAAATTTATTGGCTACATAAACCACCTTAATAAATCATTTTATCATAGCCTAGTAAATTAAATCTACCTTTTCTTCATTTTCAACTGCATATCAAAAATAATCCATATAGGTTTTAAAAATCCAATTTTCATAAAATTTAACACTTAAAAACTTCTACTCTTCCCAAATACATTTATATTTTCTTTACTGTAAATAACCCACAAGATTTTTTCTTCACTGTAAAAATTCTAATACATATATATATATATATATTTATAAAATTAAGCAAATCTGGGTTCAAATTCTTCTATGTACGTATACAAATAACCTTCTCTATTCCTAATTATTTTTCTGTAACATTCCTTTCTTTTAAATCTAAATACATACATATATATGTATTTTAAAATCTAGTGAATTAGAAATCTGTTTTTCTGTACATATTTAATTTCCCAATCTAATTTGAATTGAAAATTTAGCAAATACCTCACTGCTACCAGAAATTCGACGAACAGCCCACCCCTACGTGAGCACAGATTGCACGCTGCTTGCTCGAGTCACCCTCCCAAATGCCGCCGCCGAGAGTAGCACTTCACCTACCACGCTCACGCTACGCCATCGCGATTGTCCCCTGACCTCGCGCTCGACATCGCAGTCCCCCATAGCCACTGTCCCACGCCCACGAGCGCCTCCGCCTCCAGTCTCCACGCGAGCAACTCACGATGCGACCCCATTCTTCCATCACGATGCCCAGAACCCACTCGCGACATCGCTACAAACTCCAAACCCTAGAGATGCCGGCCTCGACTTGGACCTAGACCAAAACTGCGAACGCGATCCACAATTCATCGCCGTGGCCTCGAGTCCCCTCGCAACTCCTGACCCCACGCGATTCGCCTCCAGCTCGAACCCTACTTGAGGCTCGCGCGATCGATTTCAATTGAAAAAAAAAGAAGGCTGCGAAGAAGCTTAGCTCGGTTGCCATTTGATTTCATTTTGATTTTGAATTGAGAAAAAGGATACGCGGCCATTTTTAAACTGCTCGATTTTGTTTTCATTTGTTTTAAATCTGAAAAGAGGAAGGAAGGGGGAATTTAAAAATGGAAGAGGATGGTTCGCACGTTTATTCTCGTGATTCTCGGCGTAGACACTGGGGCGTGCTTTACGGGATGAAAACGTGGTGATGAGTGACAAATTTAAATTTAAATTTAAATTCGAATTCGAATAAATTTCGATGCGTTTACACGTCGTGTGCTCACAGATTAACTCCAAAAAATACGAAATTGGAAATCCGACAATAATACAATATTCCGGACCCAATGGAACTAGTTTCGTCGAATTCCGAGACTGTGCCTCGGACGGCTATTTTTAAATATCGGTTCGAACGATAAATTTCAAAACTGAACAAAACAGTCCGAAATTAAATTCTGAAGCTTCCGTTATTTTCAGTATTATCAATATGAATTTTACAAGCGCTTGAAATATTTTTCTTTAGCTTTAAATTGAAGATTCAAATTTTCATTCAGTTTCGATTGATTAAATTTTATAATTTAATCGCCAAATTCAAATTTATATCGGGGATTCAAATTAAATCATCGTTCAAATATTTAAAATTAATTAAATATTTTCAATTTAATTTGTTCCAAATTCTGGGTCGTTACACTAATCGTTTATGTATTGCATCAGTATGCATGTAGAAAGACACCGGCTGATGGTAGGCCGAGAGTTAGAGGACCATTTGCAAGAAATAGAGAGCCAGAGGCAGAAGGAGAAGCATCAGAGATAAGTTATGAAGCTAACATTAACCAAATCAACAACAGTTATGGGAACTGTAAAGGTGGTGGTAGTGGAAGTGATCAGTGTTGGAGGCAAATGCAGGCGCTACCTACTGAAGAGGAAGAAGGATGTTGCTACACTGAAGATGACTTCTTCGCTATCGATAATGCCTTTTCTGTGAATCTTCTCTTCTTAGTTAGAAATAATATTAGTAACTTTTGTTATTTAATTAATGAGTAATATCTGATGTTACTAATTTGTTTCACAGGATATAAATAATTCTAGAATGTATGCGATCAATTTTTTGTACATATTACTTTGCATCCTAAATTTTGACTCTTTGGTAGTATAAATCTTTAATACATTTATCATTCCACCACCTGTGTTCCACATGTGTAAAGAGGGAAATATTATATATTTTGAAAATTACCATCAGAAGTAGGGCAGAGAGTTACCTTTGTAGTATAAAAATATGATCAAGTTAGAGAAGAAGACAATCAAAATCTGCTTTGGAAAGCTAGAACACAATGCAAGCTTCTTAGGTGGTAATGAAAATGGTGAATTTGATGGGTTTATTCAAGGAGAATCGTATAATATTATCAAATTTGTCTTAATTCTTATTTAGAGCGAGTGGCTAAAGTACTGTATCAAAAGTTCAGCCAACATTAGAAAATTAAAAAAGGATGATTGCTTCAAGCTTGAATACGTCAATAACCCAATTTGGACAGCATTTGGAACAACTTAATCCTTGATTCAGAAATAAGTTTTCGTGTTATTTGTCGTTCCTTCCTTGCTTTTGTTTATATTTCAAATGGTTTTCCTTGATCCAGTTGTAATTCATGTTTTGAACATGTAGCAAATAATGTAAAACTCACTTTTATGTTTCACAATGTTCTGCTATTTCAAAGCATACTTGCAACCCCTAAAATACCAACGTATTGTCATCTATGTTGTTAGTTGCATACAGTCGTTTCAGTTTTGTTTAAAGTAAACAGCATGTCTATGTAACAGTAATATAAGAAAGAACCATTAGATATACTGCCTTGCAACATAAATTTGGACTTATTTTTTATGGATTTAATGCTGTATTAGCAGGGGATAATGAATCATGAGGGGGCAAAAAAATAAAAAAACAATAACTACAGTAGATTGACAGATAAGTCATATTAATTACAAAGTGCTTAATAATCATGATACCGGCAGCATTACCTCGGGAGACAATGTAAATATTAATACATTACCTCTTCAAATTATGAGAAGTAACATTTTATTGACTCGTTTTTAAATGGATAAATGCATGTATGATTTCATAAATTCATATGTATACTATTGTTCAGTTGGTGGATACCGACAGGGAGTTGCAAAGATCTCCAGGAATACGTCAATTTTGAACTCACTTTTCCATTTTATTAGTAGATGTAAATGTTGCTAAAAGCGTGGGCACTGAGGTATTTTTCATTCTAGCGTCGATTCCATATTAGTAGTGTTTTAAAGATTTGATCCAACCTCGATTAACCTTTAATCATGAAGCGTTTCGGCTCAAAAAATGAAATGACCTCGCTGGAGTAATGTTGAGAGCATCCACTGTCATTCTTGCTTTCATGAGTTCCCTGAATCTATTATTTCTGTATTTGTAGAACTGTCAATTTGTATTTCTATGTCTGAAATTATGTCGTTCTTTTAAATATTAATTGAGTGACTTTGTACATTCTACATAGTATAATTTGGACTATTGGATTCTATAGTATTATTTGCAGGTGGAACTATTGATGTTATTTTTTTGCGTTCTGTTTAACGATTGAACGTCATTTTGACTATTTATTTCCATATTACCAAGGATCGGGAATAATCTTAGTTAGTTATAAGTCAACAGCGACAAATGCATGTTTTCATTTACAACATACATAGACTTTTACATGTTTGTATTCTGACCGAACAAATGAGCTCTTCAAAAACAAAAATTAATTGTATTATTGAACTACTTTTCTACGCCTGAGAATAACGTTGACATCATGCAAAGACAGTAGCTAATAATAATTGAAAACAAGGATTGAGAATAATATATACGAGCAACTAATTAGCCAATATCAGACAAATGCAATTTTGACTATTATTGCAGATAATACTTTCTTTCATTGATCATTGGTCATCTAAGGGAATAGGTTCTCAAGTCTGATTGATAGTATGGTATGCTCAAATACTTTTATCCCAATACTCGAAGGTAGGACATACAGAAAAAAGTGCAGTTTCATACAAAATAAACATTTAAGCTTCAAATAACCTTAATATCAAAATAATAAAATTATAATTTAAGCAAGCATTCAAACTAAAGACCCGACTTTAAAGATTTGAGCATACCAATCTTTGTGTAAAGATAAATTTATCCATCTTTTAGTTAAATAGTGGTATGTTAATCTGTTTTGTGGAAGTTTTATTTATTTATTTGTGAGATGATAAAATCATCCATTTTTTCAATATATTTTTAATGCATTAGCTAGATGAAATGCATCATTTATAGATCTAATATGAAAAAGGGTGATCATAAGTTCCCTGTCAGAAACATAACTATCAGTGTGATAATCTAATACTATTGGAATAGAGATGAGATCCTCTTTCCACAAATCTCATCTGCCTTCTATCCCTATATGATCTCTGCCCTTTATTCCATTTATCAATGATCATCAACCGGGTTTGCTTGAATCAAAATGGACCAGACCGATTTTGGCCCAACCCGTTTATAACCCATTTTCTTGATCGATTTAATACACTGATTAATCTAACCCACCCCTTTTAATTAGTGGGTTACCCATGCATCGTTAGTAGGTTAACAATGTTACTATTATTAGAGTTTCATTTAGGCATCCAAATCTTTTCAAATACACCGATTCCATTGCGTAGGGCCTAGCCGAAGGATGGATGAAATTGAGATTGCGCAAAGAATGAAATTGTCTTATGTAATATTAAATATATACGAAAAGAAAAAACAATGAAAATGCTTTTAGAATCAGCATTACTCTTTGCTAACCGTATGTTTATAATTTCATGGAGTTTTTATATCCATAATTCTTTCTGTTTCCAACTACAAATAACATTTCATTTATTGAATATAATATACCTAATTAATTATGAATTTGGGTACATATTCATTAAGGCAGTGTTACTACATCTGTAAACAAAACTTTGTACATGCTTCAAAAGTACTACAAAGTGCATTGTTGAGTGAATACATGCACATGGTGATTAAATGCAGGCCTACCTGAGCATGCTTATATACTCGTATATATTTTAGTGTATATTTCTCTCTCATAATAGCATATATGCATATATAAGATATATATATATATATATATGATTTAAAAAAATTAGTACACTTATTTATATATAATATGAATTTACAAATTCGAAAATTAATTATCATATATATATATATATATTCCTATTTTTAAATTAACATTTATTGAATTTTGAATTGTTTATTATATATAAAATAATTATCACATTAAAAATTCAATTATATATATTTTTTAAATATTATATCATTTCAAAAACATATAGAAAAAATTTAGGAATTTTTCAATAAAGTTTATTATTTTTAATAATTAATATTATTTTGAAAAAATTGTTTATTATTTATTAAAAATAATAATTTAATTGAAAATTCTTTAAAAATTTTGGTAACCTTTCATTCATGATCCTAGAATTTTTGAAATTTTAAAATTTTAATTTTTAATAATATATTATTTTATATTAAATAATTATTGCCGAAATCAATGTATTTGTTTTTAAAAGTAATATTTCAACTTTGAAAAATCTCCAGATTTTTTCTAAGCTCTATTTTATGATCATAGATTTTTTAAAATTTTGAATTTGGAATTTTCATCAATAGATTATTTTATGTTAATTATTTATGGATGAAAACATTATTTTATTCATAATATATACAAATTAAAATACTAAAATTATTATGTTTGCAAAACTAAGTTAATTTTGAATTATAAATAATTTTTAATAATTATTCTCTCTCTTTCTATATATATGTTTATCTATATATAAATGTTTTATTTTCATATATTATACATATATATTTATACAAATATATGTGTATACATACACATACATATATATATATATATATATATATATATTGTAACACATATACATGCATATATTTGGACAACATACATTATATACAAAATGAGCTAATATGTCTATTGCGATGTAAATCCCAACATCTACATATGGACATATTATACCTTTCCGGATAATTATGTTGCACATGCACTCACACATATATGTATATGATACATTTATGTATAAACTAAATCAAAAAAATTAATTTCATATCTTAATATATTTGAATTTAAATAAAATAAATGATTTTATTTAAATGAAGTTTAGAAATGTTCTAATTCGGTTAGACTTCATAGGCCAAATAAAGATCCAATAGGGTAAAATTTTTGAAATTCACCCATAACTTCCACTGCGGGCTGGTCCAGTTCCAACAATGGTATCATAGCCCAATAGCCTATGCAGTCTAAATAAAAAACAACAGTACAAAATTTACAGGCGGGCTTCCAAATTATTTCGTGGCCGCTAATTTTCCAATTCTCTCCTCTTTTTCGCTCCTTCCCTACTCTCCATATCTTCCATGGTCAATCATGAAAAATCTAAAAAAAAAATCTCTTTTGTTCCTCTCTCTTATCACATCTCACGTAATCAATTCACCTATCTTCTCCCACATCCGCCTACCTTCGCAGCCGCGTCGATTCACCTGTCTTCTCCTACCTCCGCCCACCTCCGCAGCCGCGTCTTTAGGAGTCATCTTTGCAACCTCTCAAAAAAGCTCTTGCCTTTTGTCGATGCAGGCCTGCCGCACGTAAGTTGTTAATCTATTCTCCGGTTGCATCCAGTTATTGTTTCCATTTTCTTCTCAATGATAACTTAACCAAATTCATCCAAATAGCCGCCTTAATTTCTCCAGTTCAGTGAATAATATGTCGATATTTATCTCACAATGTTAAATTTATGGCAACGTTTCTCCAGTCGAGAATTTGTAGTTCCCCTGATGCTCTCCGTACTCGGCATCGACTGTGCGGTAAAGCAGTTTCTTCATTATCGGATTATGATTTTTGCTATTCAAATTGAAGCCAAGATTTTCTTAGTTTGCCAAGCGATTTTTTTCACGTAATTTCTATTTCCTATAATATGTAGTTTTGCATTACGTTATCTAAGATTGACAACCTATTTTGTCCATCACCACCAAATTAACACTGATTCTTCCCCCTTTTTGTACTATTATTACTTACAGGGACTACTGGAATTTGTTCTCTTGATAAATTCCTACGCCACATACAGTTTATTCTCATCTCAATTATAGGCTGTTTAACTTGAATTAGTGTCTAGACTAGGCAACTGAAAGCAAAGGTGGCCACATTTCACATGTATATATAATGAATTCTGTAAGACGAGACATATAAAAGCACTAAAGTATGCAGTAATTGTTGATTGCTCCCGTTCATTAGTTCACCAACCTTCTCTGTTGTTCGTACAAGTTTAAATTGCATTCAATATTAAATGTTATTACCGAATGAAGTAAGACAGATTAGAGTTGATTATTTTCAAATTGTGTTGAAAAATATTTTTTAGCCAACCACAACTATTTGACCTAACATATTTTATAAAGTTTCATTTATGTTGTATGAATATGACAATATGTAAACCATGAAGTTTTTTATTTTACTATCCAGTATAATCTCAAAATGGAGATGTGATGTTAGAAAACCGTGGATGGTATGGAGCTTTTGTTTTTGAAATTAGCGGCTGATATATAAAGTATAGTTTATTATACTGTCAGTTTCGTTAAAGTAGGTTTTAAATTGATAAGAGATATTACCATCAATACATATAAGTTTTGGTGGTTGTTCAAGCCACCATAAGCTCTGTCCCATATGAAACTCCGACGAACTCAAGCTGGACAGCATATTAGTTTGGTCATGTTTCGAACAAGATGAACAACATGCTAACAGTGAAAGAAACTTCAAAGCGATTTGGGGTTTACTTTGTTCAATCATTTTATTAAAATAATTTAATGTAATTATCATCCTTATATTGATTCTCTTGCTATATGATTTTTCTTACAACAGACTATTATTCAAGCCTATAAGAATCACGAATCCATTCTTTGCACAACTTGATGTGGAAGCTGCTCATCGCTTAGCCGTATCAACTGCTGCACATTATTTGGTTCGTAGAGAAAAAAGACCTAACCCGCCTATTATTGGATTAGAGATTTGGGGTCTTAAAGTCTCATATCCCATAGGGATAATTGTAGGTTTTGATAAAATGCTGAAATTGTCAAAGGTTTACTTGGACCTAGAGTGTGGCTTTGTTGAAGCTGGGTCTGTTACTCCTGCTCCTCAGGAAGGCAACCTTAAACCAAGAATTTTTAGATTGCCTAAGGAGGGATAAGCACGTATGATCCATTTTATTCTTAAATTCTCATGTTATATTTGAGTTAAATTCCCAATTAACTGGAAAATGCCTTTTAGTTTAGCCTATAGATAGGATGAACCAGGTAGGAAATTTTGATGCATAAATTATAAGGTAAAAAAGATCTTAATCTAAGTTAAAGTGCTAAACAAATACTTATTAGTGTCTTACGTATAGATTTATTTGAAAAGTACCTCAAAAAGGCAAAAGATCAATATCACTTAAGAGCTGAAGTTGAATTTGTCGTACAAACAAATACCATTTAGTCAGGATCCAATTACTGTTGAAATCATGTCAAAGTACTTATAATTTATTCAGTCGATGATAAATAATTTCGGATGTAGTTTTGGACATCTTCTCACTACACTATTTATTATTCTTTTTGGATAAAATACGCTTGGCTTAAATGGCCTTTAAGGTTGATTCTTATCCCAAAATGGCCTTACCACTACACCAAAACAGGCAAATTCTAACATTTATAAGTGTTACAAATAATTTCAGTAACACTTTTTAAGTGTTACTAATGGACTGTGAGGAATGGAGCGGCCAAATTTGTAACACTTATAAGTGTTATAAACATACGTATTACTAAGACTTATAAGTGTTGGTAACGAAATATACGGTAATGCTTATAAGTGTTGGTATAGAAATATACGGTAACGCTTATAAGTGTTGGTAACGAAATATACGGTAACGCTTATAAGTGTTGGTACAGAAATATACGGTAACGCTTATAAGTGTTGGAAAATGATTATTTAGTAATACATATATATATACACACCAAAACTTAAACGCAAAGTTTAAATACAAGTACTCTGCAAATAATGGTTTTCATATCACAAATAATTCATCATACATATTCAATGCAAAGTTTAAACGCTCTGCAAATGTAGTATAATATACCATAAACAATTATTTACATATCTAAAATACCGCAATGTGGTATATTCATATATTATTACAACATAAGCTCCATTTTTTTTTTCAAAATACACCTAAAGTTTAACTTACGGTTAACCTAACCCTTCAACAATTCAAACTAAATAATGAATAAAGATGACTCAATCAAGCTTCAACATTTCAGTATATCTCCAGATTACCATTTCACGAATTCGCAGGAGTTCTTCTTGGCTAAGCAAAAATTGCAGTTTCATCTTTACATATCCACCGGAGTTTAGAGGATATGAATCCTCAAGAACTCCTTTCTCTACTACCATTATAGTTTTAAATTCTATCACAATAAAATGCACACAGTCAGGAACAACCTTGTTCCCTCCTTACTTCCCCAAGCTTCATCACAAAATCGACTACAGACCATCGTCGAACAACAACAGCCATCCCCTTCATCCCAAACAAGCCACTACTTCGTCCCATATCCACACTGCTTAAACAAGTTGTCACTCACCACTGCAAATACACCTCATAACCCTGCAATACACTTGATATACACTGCAACACCAACATTGCAATACACTTGCAAACTGCCGCAGCTCTCTGTTCAACTACACCAACTCTCTGTTCAACTGCCCCACCCCTTCCCCTGACCATCGCTACAGACCACAGTCCTCAACTTAAATGGATGTCGACTGGTGTCACCTTTAACTTCTTTGCCCAGCTGCTTCACAAAGAATCCAAGCTCTGATTGAAGTAAAAAAATAGCTTTGGTGAACATTAATAAATAAACAAGCTTAATATAAATAAGTTCCTACATTGTGCCCACTTCTTCTACCTCACTCTGCAAGCAGCAACAACTAAGCTGCTGCAAGAAGTAGTAGCAAGGCTGCTGTTTGTAGCTTAGTAAAGAAAACCATCGATTTATTGTCAATTAGGAACTGCAGTGTCAAGTTGAAAGAAATGTAAACTTCAATATACTGAGAATATTGCAATATTCAATGAGAATATAGATGTACATATGCATGGTGCATATGCAATATGGTCTTTTTGATACCAAGATATATCAAAATCTGTAAAGGTGTATATGCAAGTTAATATATTTTTAACAAACTTTTTTAGGTTTCCTTTTGCAAACAAAAATAAACTAGTAGTTAATAGTTTAGAAGATTCAAAATCATATTAAGCAAAATCATATTAAGCTTGAGTTGGTGTTGGAGGTTAACATGTTGAACAAAAACAATTAGATTTCCAACCTCTACAAGTGGACATGATGATAATTTATGTATTGCTATATAAATTATCAAAACATTGGATTGGGTAAATTCAAAATGTGTGAACAGTATTATTATTTTTCTCACAAGGAAAAACAAAATCTCAATTATGCCTATGATGATGTTTTGTATCGTCAAAAAGTAACAAAATAAAAACTAATAGTTTATCTTAACTCATTAATGAATAAAGTGCAGACAAACAACTTGTAGTAATGAATAAATTTACTATTTAGGATTTAAATCCCATTTTGACTTAGTTTAAATTTACGATTTAAAACCTATTTTTAAAACCTTAGCCAAGCCTACATTATTGTTTATGCTTTATACCATCTCATTAGCCACGGATATATGCCAAGTTCTTATTATCTGATTATTACTATAAAACAATGCTTAAACTCTTAACAAGATTCATGAACTTAAAAATTCAAGAAAAAACCTGACTATTATTAAAGCAATGATTACATGAGTTTACCTCATCAATTAAGACTTCGGACTTCAGTTGAGACTATTTAGCTTTTAACCTTGTGCATCGGTTGTGTCATCGTTCAAATTGACTCTTCTTGCCTAGCGATTATATAGGAGAATTAAAATTAGTAGTATCTATACAATCCTATAATTGTCAATGAAATAAAAACATGACCATTGGTTGCAAGAAAACAACAAATTAGTTGCCCAGTTGCAACATGCAATTGCATGTTACTTCTAATCAACATAATAATAAATATGCGAATATTTATTATTATGATAACTACGGAAGTGAAACGCTTTCCTATCTATCAAGTAACCTTTTTATCCAATTCCATAAATAACAGCGATCAACACCCTCCCCAAGAAATTTGAAGTCAGAGCTAAGCATGTGACATTATGTAAATTATTCCTGCTATACAAGTCAACGGATGTATAAAAATTAACCCATGAGTTTGTTCAGTCAACTAAACGATAAAATTCAAGTAATTTTTGCATTATAAATAGGGTGCAAATGAGCAGAAGCTAAACGTAGAAAACAAATCCTCTAGAGAACACTGAAGAAGGTAGAGATGGCTGTTATATTTGGAGGTGCATTACTCATTCTTTTGACATTGTTCACTTCTGAGATTACTGAATCAACTGCGCAATGGACTCCTGCTTCTGCAACTTTTTATGGTGGAAGTGATGCCACAGGAATAATGGGTAGGTACTTTCAAATCAATTCTTGTCTATTTTTGTACTAACATAGCATAACAATGCAGTTACACTACAAGCAATGTTGAAGTTTCGATGCTTTTAAGTTCAAAATACTGAACCAATAAAATGAACAAATGCAGGTGGAGCTTGTGGGTATGGAAACCAGTACAGGATGGATATGGTGTGAAAAATGCAGCTCTAAGTACTGCTCTTTTCAACAGTGGGGCATTATGCAGTGCATGCTTTCAAGTAGTATATGGTGCAAGTAAGTCAAGATGGTGCAAAAGAGGAACATCTATTACAGTTGCAGCCACTAATTTTTGCCCTCCAAATTATAATCTTCCTAATGACAATGGTGGGTGGTGCAACCCTCCAAGAAAGCATTTTGATATGGCTCAACCTGTTTGGGCCGGGAGACGATAGCCATTTATAAAGGAGGGATCGTGCCTGTAAATTACAGAAGGTAATTACTATATTGATATAATTAGCACTTCACAACATATGTGCTTGTACAAAACTTCACAAGAGCTGAATTTTCAAAAGCATACGAATAGAATTATGTTAATATTGATCATAAACTAGTTTTATGCCATAACGGGCACAACTTAGTTTCTCCAGGCTAGAAAAGACGAATGTAATATTAATTTGATTGAAAAATCATATATGCTTGACAATGGCAGAATAAGCGAATATTATATTAACATGTTGAACAAAAAGATCATATTATCAACCTCGGCAACAATTGAAATATGATGATAAATTATGTTTTGTTATAAATAATCAAAATATTGGATTTGGTAACTCCAGGAGAAGTGTGAATAGGATTATTATTCCTAACTACAAGAAAAAAAATCTCAAGTATGCACTTGATGTTCTGTATCAGCAAAGCATACACTTTTGATGTTCTGTATCAGCAAAAAGTAGCAATATAAAAAGTATTAGTGTGGGGAAATAGCTTATAAGTTTAACGTGTGGCACCAAAAGAGAAGATATGCAAAATTGCTTGAAAATACATTAAACGTTGCTTTTTTCTAATTATGTACATCTAAATCCAGGGTAAAATGTGGTAGAACAGGAGGTATGAGGTTCACAATCAATGGACGAAACTACTTTGAGCTAGTTGTAGTTAATAATGTAGCAGGCACTGGGAAAATCACAAACATGCGGATCAAAAGATCAAAAAAACTGGGAAATAATGAGTAGAAATTGGGGGATGAATTGGCAGAGCAATTCTTACCTAAATGGTCAGACCCGAATCCACGAATTTGCTCAAACCCGAATCCACCGCCTCCTTTAAACGCGAATGAGGCATGGCCATGGTTGTTCGGACTTGATTTGGTAGTACGGCATGGCCATGGTTGAAATGAGGGTAACTAGGGTTTAAGCTCAACTTCAATTCGAGCAGCAATTGTCGCATCCGAGGTTGGCGTTGGATTTTCTAGAGCAGCAATCTCATTTACTAATATTGCATCTGTGATTCGTGGAGAAGAGCGACGATGATTTGTAAAGAGTCGCTGAGAAGGAGAAACCTAAATTGGAAATAAAAAAAGTGCGGCCAAAAATGAGAATGGGAATGGATAAGTGTGGGAAATGAAATGTATGCTAAATTACAAACAAGTGCACTTAGTCATGAATTATTTACAAATTTACCAATCATTGTAACACTTATTTGTGTTATATATCATAAGTAATGTGTTGTAAAGTTTATATAGAAAATTATTTATTTTTACCAACGCTTTTTCAGCTATTCTAACACTTATTAACTGTTAGTAGTTTGTAACATTTGTAAGTGTTAGAAATTTACAAATACAAAATGTTGCAAAATCATCAATTTGGTGTAGTGTACGTTCGTATTGAGATCTCATAACTGGGATTATATTATATATTTTCTTTCATCATTGTGGTTAATGAAGTATATGTAAAGATTTTGTAGTTGGCAGTCCTATTATCAATAAGTGTTGGTTCAATGACGAAGGGATTGTTGTGGTTGCAAAATGTTTGGATGCATAACATGGTAAGAGGAAAATGGAAGACATATTAGTCGTCGCCCTTGTGTCTACTGATGTACTGTAACATGAAGGAAAAGCAGGTCCTTGTATTCTTGGAGTCACTAATGGAAAGAACAAGCTAAGTGAGGATACGTCAACTGATTATGTGCAAGGAGTTCATACCTTATCATCGTATGTAGACTATTTGGTACTGTTCAGTATTTTGTTGCAAAAATATAAACTAGTGCTAATTTAATAATTGATTTATCCTGAATGTATGTATTGAATCATTCATGATTTATTTTATACTAATGTAATCTTGTGAAGTCGTAGATAAGACAGTTTAGGATGATTTTCGGGCTGTATAGAATATAGTACTCATATCTATAATTTTTAAATGATGACCAAGAGCTTTATGAATAAAAGTAAAAGTTTGTTGAAGAAGGTGCATGAAATTAGTCTGGTGTTAGTCGTTCTTATGTATACAAGATAGCTAATCATAATTTTTAAATATTGTTGTCCACATTTAGATTCCTTTTACCAAATGGAAATTTAGAATATTATTTTCCAGCTAATTAGATGATACTCACACCATACCCATTTTTTGAACCGCCAGGTCAAAAAATCTTGTTAGCTAACATACACTTACAACACTTAGGCTAATAGGTGTTAATGGTGGGAAAACAAATTAGATAAGAGCTATAATTGACAAGGGGGAAACTAGGAAAATAGAATGATTTATAAGGGGAAAATGTAAAGGTTTATTATGTGGTTATATATAATTTATTGATCAACATATCCTTTAATTATTTCTATTTATATTATTTAATGAAAAAAGTTGTACTTGAAAAAATTTATAATCTATCTTTCCAAAATTTATAAAGAAAATTTCCAGAAAGGTATAAAACATCAAATGGTTCTAATTTAAACTTTGGTAAATCTGATTAAGAAAAGTATGATGTAGTGTTGTACTTGAAGTCATGGATGATCATATTTTACCTTCTCAATTTGTGTAGTTTAGAGTCAGTCAAATAAAGACAAAGTTGGAGCATACTGCATTTTACATTGTCAGCACTTCCATTTATTTAGTTTTCACTAACATTTCTCATGTCTTGTTCTATTTCTGCTGCGAGTATGCACTAGACGGTTACCTTGAGAATGAATTTTCTGAATGATGTATTTTGGAAAATATAAGGGCCTGTTTGGTTACCAATTTTCAAAGTATTTTTAGTTTTTAATTCTACAAAATAATGAAAACTTGTTTGCTTTACCATTTTGTAAAATCCATTTTTGAAAATAGCCATTTTCCAAAATGGGCTTAAACAAAGAAAATTGAAAATAGTTTTTTTTTGTTTTTCCCCGTTCTCAGCCCAAAGTGAAAAGCCTAAAAACCCAAAATTCAAACACAAAACAAATGCCTTCAAAACCCTGCTTATCTTCTACGGCTGCGGAATCTTAAATTAGGTCGGGAGCGAAATCGCCTTCTTCTTCGGATTTTATCCCAAAATCAGGTAAATTCGACTTTCTTTTCACAGTTATCTCATTTGCTTCGAATTAATAATATCCAAGGTTAAGCAAGAATTATTTGACGATCCCTTTGATTTATTTTTGTGAAGTAGGGATTTGCTTGTTACATTGTTTATTGGCTTGATATTTGATGCTTTAATGGTGTAATATCTTGGATGTTTATTTCTTTGCTTAATATTCAGCGCTTTCAAGGTATAATGATAGCAGAATCAACTTTTAATTGTCTTTTTATATAGATTTTGGATTAATGTTTTTGTTTCTTTCTTGGTTTGGATTTAACCTTGTTTGCATTTTTATTTCTCAACATGATTCATGTAGAAGCAACATGACAGTTGCAGCTTGTTGGATGTGACACATGGTTTCCAATAAACTTTTGTAGCACCCCTAATTTTTATGTGTAGCACCTCTAATTTTTGATAGCGTTATTCAGGAGATTTGTTTAGCTAAATTAAATAGAATAATGTAAGTAATTAGAGTGATAAGGGGAATTGAGATTTGAATAAATAACCAAGGGTCATGACTAATTAAACAAACGAGCTTAACAATGGCTTATATGTTAATTAACTAAAATATGGGTATAATAGGAAATAGTCGCACCCTTATATATTCACGACTTTACCATCCATTGACGTGAATTTTTGTTTCACAAAAAAGTAAATAAAGAAAAGAATAGTCGTCCATTGCTAAGGAAGGAAAGAGGAGAAAATTAAATCAAAGCTAAGGATTTAAGCAAGGAGAATTAACCTCAATCGAATCACAAAGTCCTTATCATAACCAAGGTGAATAATAATCTAAATCATCTCTATTTTGTTTTATGATCATTTGTTTTTTGGGTTTAAGATTAAATCCATTATTATGATAATTATTGATTGACGATGTGCTTGGATATGGACATGTTGGGTTCAAACAAAATAATTTGATAATTATTTTCTACGGTTTTAAGGGTAAAACCGATTATAATGATTTTTGTATGCTATAAAAAAAATTTATATTATGTAAAACATGATTTTAGAGATGGGTTTTAATTCTTATAATTTTCCAAGCCATGGAAAATTTGTTATGAACTTTCAAAGGAAAATATGTATAATTGGGTTTAGAAATTTATTCCGATTATTTTATGAAGAATCTGGGTCAGGAACTTTTATATGTTATATAACATATTGAAAATGAATTTATGTAATTTTGGAGGATTTTTCCTAAGTAATTTACTATGGAAATAAAATTATTTTAGATGAAGGACTTAACTGTTTTATTGGTTTTGCTTAATGGAAGGGCTTATTTTTTAACTTAATCCATGATCAGATCTGAAATTATGTGGTAGATATTTTTGTAAAGAATTTGAAAAGTTATGGCAACCAATCAAATGTTTACAAATAGGCAGGTTAGTTATAAAGTATTTGCTTTAATTAGCATTAAATCAGTCTTTACCCATAAAAGTGGGTTCCACCTCTTTCGAAAGCACCTTTCGACCCATTACTTCCGCTTCGACCAAGTCAAAACCTACCAAAAGCCAAAAACAATACACAAGGTAACACAATGATGGTACGTAGTGGATTAAAGAAAGGCAGAAGACATGGTATCGAAACCATGGCTTTCGATGGGGTCAAAACCTTTATTTTGCTTTCCAATGATAAGCGCATGTCTTGTTTTCAAAAGAATGCTTTTGACCAAGTCGAAACCTTTTTCTCTCAAATTTATTGCTGCCTCTTTGTCTAAGTGGAGCTTTCGAATGAGTTCCTTGTTTATAAATCAATGCTTTCGAAAAGGGTGGTTTCGACCTAGTCGAGACCTTGCTGCCAATCTTATACCTTTCGAATATATTAAAGTCATCGATGATTTCGAAAGGCAGTGTTTGTTTTACACTTGAACTAAGCCACTTCCTAAAAGCTTTCGAATGGGTTCAAGGGTTTCGATGTCAATGGCTTTGAAAGGGGTTTTCGATGTTATCCTTCAATGTTTTACTTAAATGATTCGAGCTTTCGAATGGATGGTTCCGAAGCCATCGAATTTTCCCCAAATAATTTTATATAAAGATTAATGGTTTCGAAAGGGGTACTTTCCTATGTATTCACTTTGACCCAAAAGATATTTTTAAGGGAAAACCCAATGGTTTCGAAAGAGGCGTTTTAAAGTGTTTCGAAAGGCATATGTTAGTGTTTTGAAAAGAAGATTTGAATGCTTTCGAAGGAGGTTATCAAATGGTTTCGAAAGTAAAGTTTTAAAGTTTCGAAAGCCTTAGTTTTCAAAACGAATAACCCAATCTCATTTTAAAGGAAAACCATGGCATAATAAAAGAGTTTTGAAATGATTTTAAGTATGAAATTTTTGAAGAAGTTTTCCTTGATTAAAAGGTTAAAGGAATTAAACAAGTTTTATATGAAATGATTTCAAGGTATTAAACCACAGGTGTTTGTATTATTATGTTATTATGTTTACTTCTTCATATATATATATATATATATTCACATTGTAATGGACCCATAACTGTATTTTGGAGAAGGGCAAAATAACCAGCTAGGTTGACTCAGTATAGTGAATAGAAATTAAATTAACTCCTGAATGAGTAGAATTGCATCCAGGATGTCAGATAGACCGGAGTGTAGGATGCTAGAATATTGACTAATGAAGTTTTAAAGTAGACAGGTTCATAGTAAACCTATGAAAACTATGTTTAGGAAAGTTATTGGTAGGGGCCAATAGGTTTATAGTAAACCCATGAAAACTATGTTTAGGAAAAGTTATTGGTAGGGGCCAATAGGTTCATAGTAAACCCATGAAAACTATGATTATATTGAGTTATTGGCAGGGGCCTATAGGTTTGTAGTGAACCCATGAAAACTATATCTAGATTAAGTTATTGACATAAGTCAATAGGTTGCTAGTCAACACATGAAACCTAGGATAAGAGGGAAATTATTGGAGATACCAATAGGTTCAGGGAGAACCCATGAAACAATGAAGTTATTGGCATAGGCGGTTCTTAGTGATCCCATAAAAACTATGAAATTGGACAGAGAGTCCATAAACATTAAACAAGTTATTAGTCAGCCCATGAAAACTAATAGGTTAATAGTAACCCTTAAAACTATAACTATAACAGATAGTCGGAATGAATGAGGATGGAAAATCCAGAATTGATTTACCTGTTTGCATATCATCATGATATTTTAAATTACTATGTTTTAACCATTATGGATGCATGAGCATAATATATGGTTTTATAAAGTCTTGAATAAGGTACTAGTGAGGGGAAAACCCGTTCCGCTAAGCGGCGTGGCCTCACAAGATATCTAAATGGTTTGAGATGGTAGATTATTATCCATACCAGGCTTTATGTCTGACTCAAAGTTTATGTTTTCCCCTTAAACTCTCGGGTACTCAATTGATTTTGAGTAGTTTGGGAGTTGAGAGTTTCAAGTACCTCTTTAAACGAATAAACTTTCGGAGACGTGCAAGAGGCATGATAGCTATTTAGAGCTCTTTTCTATTTTGATTCTGCTGTGTTTTGTTGTAAAGGCGAAGTTGTTTAATTGCCTAGTTATATACTTTGATCATCCAAGGGGGCATCATCATATGTCGCTCTTGGTGTATGTTGTAATAATTATATTTTCTCTAAACGTGTTTCTCATATTGGGATTATGTAATGAATTCGAAATGCTTTGAAATGGAATGAGAAAGTTGTTTGTTGATTTTAAATTTTTTCCATATCCATGTGTTTCTGTTATATCAATGTATCTAACATTACCGTATTTGATCGCCGATGATTAATAACTATGGATGACTGCAGCATCCGCAGCTGTTAGTTTTGGGCCTCCAAGTGGGGGATGTTACAAGTTGGTATTAGAGCATAGGTTTCTGAAACTTAAAAGAAATTTAGACCTAAAAGATTTTCAAACATAATCCAATGAATCAGAAAATAAGTTCGGGGTTTGGGTTAACGCTATAGCAACATACTTGTATTTGATATACATATATATATATATATATATATAAGTACGTATTCTCCTCTCTCTTAGACCGTTCTTCTGTATCTTACTAAGGCTCATATGCAGATTTACGAGAAAGAAGATATGGAGGCAGGAAATGGAAGAGGAAATCTCGGTGGAGGAAGCACCACAACCAACGGAAATGTTCGACCTACCAGAAGGAACCCAGTTCGATAGGCTAATGCTAACCAAAATGTAGATGTCAATGTGGGTGCTGGAAATCCACCAGTGAATATGGGGGCGATCTATCCGTTTTTCGTCAATATGATGCAAGCTGAAACTTCTGCTGGAGTTGCTGGAAATGTTGGAGGAGCTAATCATATGGCTCCAATTGGGAATAACTATGTTAAGTTAAGCAGAGACTACACTAGTCTTGGAAGGAAACAATTTATGGGAACGGAGGATACTATAGAAGTTGAGAATTGGCTATTGCACTGTGAGAGAATCTTCACTGATTTGGGTTTGGATAATGAGCAGAAGAGGAGGCAAACCTCTAGGAAGTTGCAAGGGGCAACACTTCATTGGTGGAATAGTGTTACTGCCGGAGTTCCGGAGGAGGAGTTGACTTAGGAAGATTTTAGAAGAAGATTTGAACAGAGATTTTTATCAGAAGTTGCTAAGTCAGCGTTATGAGAAAGTTTATGGATTTGGTGTAGGGAGGGATGTCAGTATTCGAGTATGCTACTAATTTTGATGAGTTGTCCCGATATGGTATGTTACTATAGACACCGTCATCAGAAGGAATGAGAGGTTCATTCGGGGATTGAGGTCTGAGATTGCCAGGGCGACCCTGACATATATTCGTGATCCTTGTAATGTAGTTGTGCAGTGATAGAGTTAAGGGTATGCCCTATGGGTAATTTTGTAATTTGTTACATATATCTAACTCGTTAACCAATCTTGTTCGAAATAAAAGGTATTTTCTTCCTATTATATACTTAATATAATGTGATTATATTAATTAATTAACTTAATTAAAAGTATATTTAATAGAAAAATCCATAAATGGTATATTTTGTGATAGTAGTTACAAAGTGTTGTAACCGTGAGTAATTTATCACAACAAAACAAATATACCATTTTAAATGTTCCTAGTCAAGATGCATCGAGACTGGATATCGATGTATCCGTTGAGACCGGAGTATGTAACGCTCACTAAATGTTAGGCAGTGTATTACTCATGACTGCTGGGGGCACCTAGGGGTTACGTACTAATAGTTATTGGATAACTATGGAACGACTCACTCGATAGTTTTCTGTTGGTTAATATAACTAAGGTCAAACAGAAAATATCGATGTGACTGATTTACACAGTTCTCTCGACTTGAGAATACTGTGGATCTTCAATATGAAAGCTCCGCTTTGATTATAACCAAATCATGGCATGGCGTCCATCGAGTGACTGTAGTTGGGTTGAGCGGAAGTATTGGAAGTGAAGCACTATTCAAGAGAGGATTCGTCTCCTCAGTTACATACGGTTAGTATCACAGTCAACTCAAGTCAACTCAAAGTCAAAGTCTCTAGCCAGAGCATTTTGGTTAATAATAATTGTTATTATTGAATCAAGGACTTTGTATTTGGACTATAAAGTTGAATGTGGATGAGGTTGGAATTTTGACCATTATCAAATTCCATAAGTCCAACGTGATATAGTTTTGACGAAGAGAATTGGCGTAAACAAATGTCACAGCCGGGTAACGTTTATTAAACTAAAATTGGATTTTTACCGAAAATGGGTAAGCGATAAATTTGGCCATAATGTCACACCACCTGCTAAGTGACGTGTGAACGTTAACATTAGAATAGTTCGATGTTAATCGCTGACCAAATTTACACCGAAGAGTTACACAACTGAAATAATGAATTCCCTTAAGACCGAACGATTTAATTAGTTTATAATTATTATAAATTAACTAAATTAATTAATATTTATAAAATATTAATTATAAAATTTGAATATGATTTGAGAAATAAATAATGTTATATATATTTATAACAGTTATAAATATATCGATCGATATACAATATCGACAAATGATTAAATTAGATTTAATTACATAGTATTTTGGCTTGGGCTTAGATGAGTTTAAAGCCCGTCATTAGGGCTGCAAAATTTTGGTTTTAGGAAGGTCTAGGGGTGACTAAAACATAGGGAATTGGCTTGGAGATAATGGGTTGAGATCAAGTGAGAATGGGTAAAAAGTTAGAGGTCCATGATTCCGGACTTGCAATCTGACGAATCAAGAACAGTAAAAGGAAGGGAAGTCATTGCTTCAACGTGGATCCAAAGGCATCATTAAAATGGTAATTTTAATTCATATTACAGTAATTAAATTATATTCTATGATCCTATAATGAGCAATTTCATATCTGTTTAAATATATTACTACTATATGTTTAATTATGTGAGATTTTCTAAGTAGATGTAGTGTCACAAATCAGTTTGGTTATGTGTATAATTTGTTTATTATACTATTTGTTTTATGTATAGACAAATGTTGTTTAATGTACAAAATCAAATTTTGTCATTAATAATTGTTTCATATATATTTGTTGATAAATTCTCACACGCACACACACACACATACACACACACATCATTCCAGAAACGTATAAAAAAAAATTAGACTTTTTTGAATAAATTTTATTGTTTTTAATAATTAATATTATTTCGGAAAAACTGTTTGTGATTTATTAAAAATAATAACTTAATTGAAAATTTCTTCAGAATTTTTCGTAACCTTTCATTCATGATCCTAGAATTTTTGAAATTTTAAAATTTGAATTTTAATAATATATTAGTTTATGTTAAATAATTATTGCCGAAATCAATGTATTTGTTTTTAAAAATAATATTTAAACTTTGAAAAATCTCCAGATTTTTTCTAAGCTCTATTTTATGATCCTAGATTTTCAAAAAGTGTAAAATTTGAATTTTCATCAATATATTAATTTATGTTAATTATTTATTGATGAAAACATTATTTTATTCATAATATATACAAATTAAAATACTAAATTATTATGTTTACAAAACTAAGTTAATTTTGAATTATAAATATTTTTTAATAATTGTTCTCTCATTCTATATATATATTTATCTATATATAAATATTTTATTTTCATATATTATATATAGTATATTTATACATACATGTGTGTGTGTGTTAACACATATACATGCACATACTTGGACAACATACATGACATACAAAATGAGCTAATATGTCTGTTGCGATGTAAATCCCAACATCTACATATGGGCATATTATACCTTTCACGGATTATTATGTTACACATGCAATCACACATATATGTGTATGATATATTTATATATAAACTAAATCAAATAAAATTAATTTCATATCTTGATATATTTGAATTTAAATAAAATAAATGATTTTATTTAAATGAAATTTAGAAATGTTCTAATTCAGTTAGACTTCATAGGCCCAATAAAGATCCAATAGGGTAAACTTTTTGAACTCACCCATAACTTTCGTTGCGGGCTGGTCCAGTTCAAATAATGGTATGAGAGCCCAATAGCCTATGCGGTCTAATTTAGTCATATTAGGGCTAACTAATTAAGCTTGCCCACTTAGCACGGTGTCTAGAAAGGTAATGTCTAGGATTGGAATTGGGTAATCAAGTACTCTGTCCTACCGGTTACCGGCCTGGCCCGAAAGGTGAAGTGAGCCCAAAGGTTGCTCCTAATAAAAAAGGCCCAACTTAATTTGGGCCTTGGGCTAATTTCAAAATCATTTTGAAAATTAATGTTAAAGATTTTAAATTTAATAGTTAAATTTAAAATAAAACATTTTTATTATAAAAATTATAATACTACATAGTTTTCAAAATGTTCGAATGGATATTGATATTTTCAAAATGGTTGAAAATATTTATATAATAATTTCAAAATTTGAAATTTATTAATAAGATTAATAAAATAAATAAATTAAATATGTCAATTAATTAATGTATATATGCATGTATTATATATGTTGATATATGTCATGTTATTTTAAAATGTTTAAGATAACATAACACTACAGCAAAAAGACCCTATTACAAATGTAAATTTACAACTGTCACAAAATGCCAGTTGTAATAAAGGCCTTTTACAATGTTTTTTCTGTGAAAGTTGTAATAAACTTATTTTCAATAACTCTTTTATTTTGCCAGTTGTAATAGATTTCTATTACAACCTTTCTTTTAGGCCAGTTGTAATAGATGCCTATTTTTAACAACTCTTAATTTTTACCAGTTGTAATAGATGTCTATTACAACATTTCTTTTTTGCCAGTGGTAATATATGTCTATTTTTAACGACTCTTCTTTTCTTCCATTTGTAATAGATGTTTACTACAATTTTTTTTCGTTTGCCCGTTATAATAATTAATTAATAATTATAATTAAATAATAATACTTAATAATTAATAAAAAATTGATAATAAATAGTAATTCCTTTTAAATAATAATAATTATTATTGTTAATTTTTTTTTTGGCAGAGCCGACGGGGTTAAATGGACCCCTACCATAATTATTATTGTTAATTAATTTTAAATATGAAATAATTACTAGTTAATAATTAATAATTAATATAATACTTAATAAAATAATAAATAATAATAATTATTAAATAATTAATAAATAAGAATTAATTTTTAATAATTAATAATAAATAGTAATTCCTTTCAAATAATAATAATAATAATTAATAATTAATTTTAAATACGAAATAACTACTAGCTAATAATTAATAATTAATATAATACTTAATAAAATAATAAATAATTATTATTATTACATAATTAATAATTAATAAATAAGAATTAATTTATAATAATTAATAATTAATAAATAAGTAGTAATAATTAAAAATTAAAAATTAACATTTAATAATTAACGTTAAATATATAATAGTTAGCAATTAAAAATTACTATTAATATTTAATAATTAATGATTAATAAAATATACATAATAATTAACATTTAGTCATTAATATTCTCTTATAATTAAGAAGTAATAAATAATAATTAATAATTAATAAATAAGAAGTAATAATTAATAATTAGTAATTAGTAATTAATAATTACTATTAAATAATTAATAATTAATAATCAAGACTAATATTTAATCATTAATAACTAAGACGGTTTAATATTTAATAACTAATATTTAGTATTTAATTATTAGATTTCTTTGATAACTTTCATTGCATGACTGTTGCAAATATTAATTTATAACAAACTTAACTTATAGTTGTCTTTAAAGACCGATGAAATTTCGGAATCGACGTAACGATACTAATATCTATTAATAAATAATTTATGCTAAATAAATGTTATACCCATTTTGAAGATTGATCGGCGGCTTTCTAAAGAGCGAGAATAACAAGATATTGAAAACGCAGATCAGTCTTGAAGTCCTATGCAATTTCCCAAACAAGCCTTTAGTCTTTAGAATAGCAGTTTCATGAGGCCATGGCTAATTCTCAGTCTATGTGGTGTTGAACGGTAAATTCTGAGTTGTTAAATGAAAAAAAAAATAACTTTATGAGGTGCTTATCCTACATCTATTTATTCTACTTCAATATCTATATATAGGTTTCCTTTGCTCATTATCCCAGGTTATCGGATCAACTCTTGACCATGACAATATCCTCATGCCATAAATGTTTTCCTATATAATCCATGCTTGCGTACATGTTTTTGTAAGTAAAAATAGTAGCTATTTACCAAGTTGAAGTTAAACACCACGCGGTGCTCTTTAATAATGTCAACACTTAGAACTAGAATGTCTGAAATTATGTTAAATAATAAGAAACATCATCAGAGAAAGTGTTAATCATTCACCGATAACAAAATTAAACAAGAACTAATTTCCTAAAATAACCTTCCAAACCTATAAGTGCTGCCCAAAAAAATGTACTGTCGCTTTAGCTCTTATCATAGACCTGGACTTTGATATGCCGTTTATTCCTATAGCATTTTTGTTAAAAAACTGCATATGTAATGCAACAATATTGTTAGACCTATATTACTAGCATGATTTCTAAACCTAGTTCATAAATAACATGGAAAGTCAAGGAAAATATGTATAAGATAACTAAAGCTTCCAAAAGGTCAAAGCTACTCGCACATGTACCTAAACCATTAAGAAGAAACATAGACTAGCAACTGAAGTCAGGTACAAACCCCCTCTACTGCATTTCTATATTATTTTTTCAATGAGCATGCAACTTTTTTCCTACGATGCATTTCAGCATTGTCATCATTTTAGGTTTTTGCATGAAAAATACTCATCTTTCATAAGTCACCTCAAGTGCCAAGGAAGCTACCAAAAAAGAACTCAAATATGCTTAAGCAAATGCTCAAAACTCTTCAAAGTAGAGGGATCAAGGTAAACATGTTGCATTTATTTGAATCGACTGCTTATAACTTTGGAAAATAATCATGAATGAATACTAATTAGACCATTAATTTATATTCTGCATATGACATTGGCAAATCTAGGAATAAGAGTAGTAGATAAATTGGTGAGATCAAAAGCGATTGATATAACTGATGTGGATGAGGAGAGAAATACATAAAATTTGAGCAGTTTTTTTACGCAATTCTTACTCAACTTGTCATTAATTAATGAAAAATAGAGGACGGTTGAGTGGCATAGAAACCACCATTATGTAGAGGCAAGAGCTAGCTTGCACCATAGGTGTCTATTCAATTAGCACTAGGATGTTCTTTGATTCCGGTACTCACTCTGGCCTATTTTGATTGCCTGTTTTCTTCTGGAGCTGGCTGATGTATAGTAAGATCATGCTTTGTTTTTTATGGTTTAATGGTTATCCAAGTCTTCTTATTTGGAGCTATTAGTCACTCTACTATGTCATTGTTGTTTTGGCATTTTTGTCGGTCAGAGTGTATGTGTCAAAGTGTTACTGTTTCAACTGTGGTGGTATATTCTATGCTTTATGTCAGTGACATATTGCACCGTATTGTTTTGGTTTGCTTTGATTTGGAATATGACATTAGTTTGGTAGATAATAATAATGTAATATTTGAATTGCTTATACTGTACTGTTATTTTTATTCTATTATTTATGCTTATTTGTTTCTTGCTTTACTTGAAAAATGTGTTCGGAAATTAATTTTTTTATTTTGCATTCTTTTTACCATAACTGTCAATCGCAATTGTAAAAACGTCTTTTACAACTGCCAGTACTAGTTGTAAAATATCTTTTACAACTGCCAAAAGCAGTTATAAAAAAGTCTTTTACAAGTGTTGTGGGCAGTTGTAAAAAGTCTTTTACAACTGCTGTAGGGAGTTGTAACAAATTATTTTACAACTACCGAAGACAGTCGTAAAAAAATAGGATTTTATTACAACTCTGGATATAACGACGGGCAACTGTCTGTTGTAATAGACCTATTACAACTGTTTTTGGCAGTTGTAAAAGAGTGGTATTGTTGTAGTTTAAGTATACATGTATGTATATAAGATAAATTTTGAAATTAATAATTTTAATAAAAATTGTTTAATTGAATAAATTAATTAAAGGTTAATTAATTAAAATAAAATACACATATATATGATATATGTGTGTTACACTATAAAGGTTATAGTATACACTATAAATGTTATAGTAGATACGTCCAATATAAAAATTATATTGGAATACTAATTTAAAATTAATTAAAGAGTTAATTGATTAAAATTATTTAGATAAGATTTAATTAATAATATATTATACGTAAGACTATCATATAAGTAATATGAAATATAAAAGTTATATAACAATTTATATGATATGTGTATAAACTGAATGTGGAACATTAAAGAAACCCAAATAGACTTGAGAAAAAACACATATGTAAAGGTACATATACCGTGATTTCTGATGTGTTTGACACTTGAATCGCTGAGGTATTTCATAAGAAATATATTATTCTATAAGTCGATATCACTCAATATATATATTGAAGATTATAAATCTCTAATATGATGTTGTCCTCTACCATATATATATTAATAAATTACTTACATACTCCTTAGTTGTTGACCAAACTCAAGCTAGGGATGTTATGCGTAGTATTATTAATATATTGAACATATGAGATAAGATAACTATATGTATTTGTTGAGCAAACTCAAGGTACATATACTATACCTAGGCCATCACGATATAGTAGGTATGAGTGAATAATCTCTTTCGATTTGTTGAGCAAACTCAAGGTCGAAATGAGATTAGAATAAGGAAGAATGGGTTAGGAGTTGTATGTGATACAACCGATAAGGAGTTATCCATCGTTTGTGGGGCTATGATTTCTTGAGCAACCTCAAGGTCAGAATACCAAAACAAACGAGTCCTAACACCTACTAGTGAAGTTGTAAGACTTCTATGTTTATCTTAGGGTTTGGAGAAACATAAAAGACTAGTGGGAGCCTTATTAGGAAAATGAAATGGTAACATTTAACCTTTCTAATATTGTAAGAACATATGCTATATAATGTTATAATTGTCTACAATAATAAATTTGTGCATTTAATATGATTGATTAAACGTTTGTCAATTAACATATATTAACAAACTGAATTGAAAGTTGACAAATAGAAATATAATACATACTTACTAATAATTCTAATTGCATGTTATATAATGTTTCTATACCCATGCAAGTGCCTAATTTCAACTACTTAATACATTCATAAGTTGGTCACTTATATGTTTATTTGGTTTAGACCGTGTATTGCATTTTATGATTTTTTAAACTCTAAATGCAATTCAAGACTATGGATATTTGATCCATGTACTTTCACATATAAATGTTATATGGTGAACAGTCATAGTTTGTGTGGTACAATATTTCGATGAAGTTAGTTCATTCGAAGTAAGCCAATAAACAATATTTTAAGATCATGTATTCAACTTGAATGATTTCAAAAGGATCATATTGTGTTAATGTAACACAAGACCATAAACTACAAGATACATCTAAGAACTCGATCGTTGAAATGTCATCTTGATCGGTTTACATAAAGTGCAACATATTTGATGTCTTAAATGTTAAGAATAATCGAATGCGCTTTTGTAAAAAGTTCATTATGATATTGTAGTAAGGTTTTCTTTTGAATAGTTTGACCATTTGAAAGAAAAACGAATGTATAAAATAGATGTAATTTAAGGTAAAGTTGGAATGAAGAGAATGAATAGTCACTTCTACTTCATAGAGAAACATTGGAAACAAGAATTGTAATAATAATTGATAGTTAATATTAGAATATGAAATATGATTTAAATTCCGAAACGTATTTTCATATAGAAAATTGTTTTCTATAACATTTATTTCTTTGAGTTCAATATATTTGATCAAAGAACTCTCCACTGTAAACTAGTTGCAGTATATGAAATAAGTAAACTGTATTAACAATATTAAGTGAATGATGGACCGCTAAATTTAGTACGCTATTATAGTAATGGCGGAAATAGTGGGAGCGTGCCATATAGCACCTAATGATTGCATCAAGTTACGAAAATTTTCGTAAAGTGTACCGAACATTATTTGTGAAATAATGTTTATTTTTGGTATTGACTGAAAAATAGATATAACCATATTAATATGAGTATTATGACATTATGAAATAGAACTATATTATGGAATTTGTTTTCATAGTAAAAGTGATGCAACAAAAATACATATGTGTCTAGTATTATTTACATTTGTTTTGGAATTATAGACTAAGCCGTAGTTTTGAGAAATAATTTTACTATATGATTATGAAT
Organism: Allium fistulosum; assembly: GCA_030737815.1. NCBI lineage: Eukaryota > Viridiplantae > Streptophyta > Magnoliopsida > Asparagales > Amaryllidaceae > Allium > Allium fistulosum. The sequence goes on from CM060904.1 coordinate 539,955,479, forward strand.
CATATGATACAAGTTAATTATATCTCAAACAATTAATGGCCATGCACCCATTTAGTGGGAGCGTTATAAGAGTTGATGAACTCTTTGAATCAATACATATCGATGTATGCAATCACAAGTCTATTAATAACAAAAGAGTTCCACATACTTTGTTATATTCATCGATGATTTATTACCAACATGAACATGTGTATTAGATACACAAGTAGTAAATTTATGATAAAATCATAGAATATAAAAGAAAAATAAATAAAATAACATGCAATGGAATAAAATGATTTGATTTGGTCGAATAAGTGAGTATATTAGAAAGAGTTCCAAATGTACCTAAAAGTGAATATAGATTCAATCTCATAAGTCACTCCTCCATGTGATACATAATGATGCATCGATGAGTAATCAGACATTGTTGGACAATTTACGATTAATTGTGAGTGAAGTTGAGTTAGTTTCTTTCTATAAGGTCATGTACTTAAGAGTAGTACACAAGGTTGATATTATTTCATCTAAACAACGGTTTACAAAATCATACAAGATAAGGGTTTGTAAGAAATACCAACATATCCTTGGCCAAGGAGTTGGCAAGTTGTGCGAGTCGAAAGATTGCACGCAATAATTGTTCATGAGAGATCTTGTGTGAATCTCCAAAAAGATTTTTGGAAAGGTCTGTCATCAAATGACATATTTATGTTTTAAACGTAATTTTTGTAAACTAAAATCGGTTTTATAAATAAAAAGGTTCATAAAGCTTGTATGAATCCCTATTCTATTTGCACTTAGAAACAATTGTTGTTTCAAGACATATCAACTTCATTGTGAAGGAATTTCCTTGAGAAATTTTTGGTAGTTAAATGGAATTGGATCTGATCCAAAGATAGAACTGATTATATGAGATGAAGTGAAATTAACTAACCTAAATGAACACATAGCATTAGAATGTCTAATAAGTATTCTCGTACATCGAAGAGAAACTGTGAGTTTTTTATTAATGTCGAAAATATACATTACCCTTGGATGTTCAATTAAACCATTAGATTGTTGACTCTATATGGTATGATGCGCAAATCTGAAAGAATTCCAAGTACGCTATCAAAATATGATTTTGGTGGTCGTAACCAAAGAGATGTGATCCATCAGTCGAGATTGTGTCTTTATTGGAAAGACTAATGTGGTTGGAATTAAATGAGCAAAGTTGATAAGAATAATATCGCAAATTTCAATTGTTGAAATTAGCATAACAGATTCGGTATTCAACATGCTTAAGTTAATTCAAATTTATTCACAAAATTATCGCTCGATAAGACTTAGTGTTTGGTACTTATGTATTGAAACGGAAAATTCTAAATAATGATTTAGAGTAAGTCGTTTACATATATTAACCAAAAATGCCTCGAAGTCAGTGGGAGCGATATTAGGTTTGTGAGTCTTTGGATATGATCCAATAAATGATACGAATGTATCATTTTATAAGCATCAAGATTGAATAAGTATTTTAATAGAAATATCAAATAGTTTGATCTTCAATCAAAGTGCAGAGGAAGCATGTGTTCATAAGAAAGAACGTTAAAAGATACATTGATATTTCTAAACTATAAGTAAACAACACGTTGTTGATTTTAACAGTATACTTGTATTAAAATCAACTTTAGTTGTTTTAATACTCAATTTTGGATTGTAAATGATGTCTTTTGTGGTGAGTATAAAAGATATAGAGATTGTCCCAAAACGATATACAAGAGCACCCTATTAAAAAGTGAACATGTAAGTTGGATTCCTTATGCATTAGCAATAGGAATTATCATACCGATAATGGTGTGCATGATATTGTGTTTTGTTTATGTATTTGATGCATGGAGCAAATATAAAATCCAAATTGATGTCACTAAATGGTTGTTTGAGGTGTTCTCGCGTATTTATGAAATATTAGAGAATTGTTTATATAAACAACGAACTCGTTATGATGGAATGTTTGGACACAAACTTTTATAATGATATTGAGTATAACATGTCAATGATAAAATTCAAGTTAAAATCTTTAATTTGAAAATGTTCAAAATAAAAGTGACTGTGGCCTATTCAACGAAATGTTGAGAACATTAACTTGAATAGCGCTACAATAAAACAATGGATATAGATATAAACGCACAATTATAATTGAGCCAAAGGTGATTCCAAATGTTGAGAATCCCATAATATTGTTATAAGATAATAATGTCATGAAATTGGTCATGATAGAAACTAAAGCTCACTAGAAGTCGAAAGACATACTTCGAATCATTCCACATGATAAAGGTTGTTTATCGGTGTCAGAGAGAGTTAATCGACAAAGTAGATAATTAAAACATAATAGCATACCGATTCACTAAGGGACTGACCTAATTGGTTTTGAGAAAACTGATTGGAGAAGTTGGAATTAGATTTCATAATTGACCTCAAGTGCAAGTGGGAGATTGAGGGAGTTAAGGGTATGCCATAGGGGCAATTATGTAATTTGCTACATATATCTAACTCGTTGACCAATTTTGTTCGAAATAAAAGGTATTTTCTTCCTATTATATACTTGATATAATGTGATTATATTAATTAATTAACTTAATTAAAAGTATATTTAATAGAAAAATCCATAAATGGTATATTTTGTGATAATAGTTACAAAGTGTTGTAACCGTGAGTAATTTATCACAACGAAACAAATATACCATTTTAAATGTTCTTAGTCAAGGTGCATCGAGACTGGATATCGATGTATCCGTTGAGACTGGAGTACGTAACGCTCTCTAAATGTTAGGCAGTATATTACTCATGACTACTGGGGGCACCTAGGAGTTACGTATTAATAGTTATTGGACAACTATGGAATGACTCACTTGATAGTTTTCTATTGGTTAATATAACTAAGGTCAAATAGAAAATATCGACGTGACTGATTTACACAGTTCTCTCGACTTGAGAATACTGTGGATCATCAATATGAAAGCTCCGCTTTGATTATAGCCAAATCATGGCATGGTGTCCATCGAGTGACTATAGTTGGGTTGAGTGCAAGTATTGGAAGTGAAGCACTATCCAAGAGAGCATTCGTCTCCTCGGTTATATACATTTAGTATCATAGTCAACTCAAGTCAACTCAAAGTCAAAGTCTCTAACCAGAGCATTTCGGTTAATAATAATTGTTATTATTGAACCAAGGACTTTGTATTTGGACTATAAAATCGAATGTGGATGAGGTTGGAATTTTGACCATTACCAAATTCCATAAGTCCAAAGTGATATAGTTTTGACGAAGAGAATTGGTGTAAACAAATGTCACAACCAGGTAATGCTTATTAAACTAAAATTGGATTTTTACCGAAAATGAGTAAGCGATAAATTTGGCCATAATGTCACACCACCCGCTAAGTGACGTGTGAACGTTAACATTAGAATAGTTCAATGTTATTCGCTGACCAAATTTACACCCAAGAGTTACAAAGCCGAAATGATGAATTCCCTTAAGACCGAACGATTTAATTAGTTTATAATTATTACAAATTAATTAAATTAATTAATATTTATGAAATATTAATTATAAAATTTGAATATGATTTGAGAAATAAATAATGTTATTTATATTTATAACAGTTATAAATATATCGATCGATATACAATATCGACAAGCGATTAAATTAGATTTAATTGCATAGTATTTTGGCTTGGGCTTAGATGGGTTTAAGGCCCATCATTAGTCCTGTAAAATTTCAGTTTTGGGAAGGTCTAGGGGTGGCTAAAGCATAGGGAATTGGCTTGGAGATAATGGGTTGAGATCAAGTGAGAATGGGTAAAAAGTTACAGGTCGGTGATTCCGGACTTGCAATTTAACGAATCAAGAACAGTAAAATGAAGGGAAGTCATTGCTCAATGTGAATTCAAAGGCATTATTAAATTAGTAATTGTAATTCATATTACAGTAATTAAATTATATTCTTCCTATAATGAGCAATTTCATATCTTTTTAAATATATTGCTACTATATTTTTAGTTATGTGAGATTTTGTAAGTAGATGTAGTTGTCACAAATCAGTTTGGTTATGTGCATAATTTGTTTATTATACTATTTGTTTTATGTATAGACAAATGTTGTTTACTGTACAAAATTAATTTTTTCTTTAATAATTGTTTTATATATATTTATTAATAAATTCATATATATATTATTGTATATTTCTCTCTCATAATAGCATATATGCACATATAAGGTATATATTTGATTTAAAAAATTTAGTACACTTATTTATACATAATATGAATTTATAAATTCGAAAATTAATTATCATACATATATTCATATTTCTAAATTAACAATTATTGAATTTTGAATTGTTTATTATATATAAATTAATTATTATATTAAAATTTAAATTTTATATTTAAAAAAATATTATATCATTCCAGAAATTTATAGAAAAAAATTAGGATTTTTTGAATAAAATTTATTATTTTTAATAATTAATATTATTTCGAAAAAACTGTTTATGATTTATTAAAAATAATAATTTAACTGAAAAATTATTCAAAATTTTTCATAACCTTTCATTCATGATCACGGAATTTGAAAATTTGAAAATTTTGAATTTTAATAATATATTATTTTATATTAAATAATTATTGCCGAAATCAATGTATTTTTTAAAAAAAAATATTTCAACTTTGAAAAATCTTCAGATTTTTTCTAAGCTCTATTTTATGATCCTAGATTTTCTAAAATTGTAAAATTTGAATTTTCATTAATAGATTATTTTATGTTAATTATTTATGGATGAAAACATTATTTTATTCATAATATATAAAAATTAAAATACTAAAATTATTATGTTTACAAAACTAAGTTAATTTTGAATTATAAATAATTTTTAATAATTGTTTTCTCTCTTTCTATATATATATTTATCCATATATAAATATTTTATGTTCACATATTATATATAATATATTTATACATATGTGTGTGTATTGTAACACATATACATGCACATATTTGGACAATATGCATGACATACAAAATGAGCTAATATGTCTGCTGCAATGTAAATCCCAACATCTACATATGGACATATTATACCTTTCACGGATTATTATATTACACATGCACTCACACATATGTGTATATGATACATTTATGTATAAACTAAATCAAATAAAATTAATTTCATATCTTAATATATTTGAATTTAAATAAAATAAATGATTTTATTTAAATGAAATTTAGAAATGTTCTAATTTAGTTAGACTTCATAGGCCCAATAAAGATCTAATAGGGTAAATTTTTTGAAATTCACCCATAACTTCTGTTGCAGGCTGGTTCAGTTTAAACATGGAGATGGCAATACGACATGAGGAGATACTTGCTATTTGTGCGAGAAAAAAGCCGGTTGAAACCCAGGGCCCTCGAGGAAAGAAGAGAAAATTCTTTAAGAGTAAGGGAGCCTAGAAGGGAGAGGCTGCCAAGAAGGCAAAGGCTGATTTAGTTTGCTTTAAGTGTGACAAGAAAGGTCATTATGCTCATGAGTGTCGGTCAGACAAGGGGAAGAAGGCTGTAGAAAAGAAGAATGTGAAGTGCTTCAACTGTGACCGGTTGGGAATTATAAGAATCAGTGCCCAGAACCAATCAGGGCGGACAAGGGAAAGCTTTTTGCTGTTGGACAATTATCTGCTAGGACAACTGCAGTTGAAAAAGGAAAGGTTGTGATGGAAGCTATGCTTTTGACTTAGAGTATATCAGTTAGGATACTATTTGATATTGGTGCATCACATACATTTATATCTCATAATTTGGTAGATAGGTTATGCTTAGAACCCATATACCTATTACTTCCTTAAGAGTTGCGAATCCGATAGGAGGGTGTGCAACTCTAGGGATGAGATGTGACTAGTTAGAACTTAACTTGTTAGGTCATAAGTTTGCATGCAATCTGCATGTTTTCAATTTCGTACATTTCGGAATCATTTTGGGTATGGATTGGTTGAGTAAGTATGAGGGTAGGATATTTTACCAGGATGGGGAGATATCACTAAGACACCCAGATAGTCATAACCGAACCATATTCTCAGTGGGGGATTCTGACCGGAGTAGTCATGTTTTGTTAAGTGCTATGGAAGTGGGAGAAGAGTTAAGTCAGGTTCGAGTAGCAAGAGATTTTGCAGATGTCTTTGAGTCAGTTACGGGACTACCACCGAAACGAGCTGTTGAGTTTCAAATAGATCTTGTGCCAAGAGCTGAACCTGTAAGTAGACCACCTAGCAGGATGGTACCGACCAAGCTGAAGGAATTAAAGGTGCAGCTAGTGGATCTAGAAGAATGGAATTTTATTAGACCAAGCAGTTCGCCTTAGGGAGCGGCTGCGCTGTTCGTGAAGAAACCAGATGGGTCGTTGAGGATGTGTATTGACTATCATAAGTTGAATGAGAGGACGATTAAGAATAAGTATCCTTTGCCGAGAATATATGATCTATTTGATTAGTTGTGTGGAGCCAGAATGTTTTCCCAATTGGATTTGGCGACAGGTTTCCATCAGTTAAGAGTGCCATATGATAGTATTCCTTTGACAGCATTTCAGACTAGGTATGGTTCGTATGAGTGGTTAGTAATGCCATTCGGGTTAACGGATGTACCTGCTTTCTTCGTGGATTTGATGAACTGAGTTTTCCGATAGTATTTGGACAGGTTCGTGTTGGTATTTATAGATGACATTTTAGTGTACTCTAAGGATGAAAGGGAGCACGAGGATCATCTTAGAGTAGTGCTTGAGACAGTGAGGAAGCATCAACTGAAGGCGAAGTTTTCCAAGTGTCATTTTTGGAAGAAAGAGGTTAAGTTTCTTGGTCACGTGGTTTTAGAGAAGGGGTTGTCAGTCGATCCATATAAGATCGAAGCTGTTAGTAATTGGAAGAGACCAGAGACGGTGACTGAGATTAGAAGTTTTCTTGGACTTGCTGGCTATTATCGAAGATTCATCAAGGATTTCTCGTGGATAGCAGCACCTTTGACTAAGTTAACCAAGAAGGAGGTGAAGTTTGTCTGGTTTGACAAATGTGAGGAAGCATTTCTTAAGTTAAAGCATTTGTTGACCAATGCACCTGTGTTAGTAGTTCTAGACGGAAATCAAGGGTTGGTGGTGTATACCAATGCATGCGAAACTAGATTGGGAGCTGTGTTGATGTAGAAGGGTAAAGTGATTGCCTACGCTTCACGACAGCTTAGGCCGTATGTAGTGAGATATCCTACTCATGATTTGGAGTTGGTTGTGGTGATCTTCGCATTGAAGATTTGGAGGTATTATCTCTTATGGAAGAGATCTGAGCTATATACAGATCATAAGTCATTAAGGTATTTATTCTCTCAGAAGGAGTTGAATATTAGACAACAGATGTGGCTGGAGTTTTTGGTTGCTTACGATTTTGGTATAGAGTATACACTTGGGAAAGGAAATAAGGTAGCGGATGCTCTTAGCAGAAGACATCGGAATGTGGAGTTAGTTATGTTGGCAGAATGGAAGGATTTAGAAGCTTTGACTACTTGTAGTGTGCAGTCAAGATCGACTATTAGTTCTAGTTAGAACTTCGCCATGTTGTCTTGTTTAGAAGTTAGACCAGTGTTGATCGAAAGGATTGCTTCTAAGCAGAGGGAGGATCCATTATTAGCCGAGAAAATTAGAAGGCTTAAGGTTGGAACCGAGATCGATAATCTAAGGTATTTTAGTCTTGAACAGAGAGGATGGTTGAGAAAGAAGGGACGATTGTGTGTTCCGAATGTTGAGAACTTAAGGAAAGAAGTTCTTGGAGAATGTCATCGATCTAGGTTTATGATTCATCTTGGAGGGACCAAGATGTATCAAGATATGAAGAGGAGCTTCTATTAGGAAGGTATGAAGAGGGATGTTGGCTTGTTGGTTAGGCAGTGTGCAAACTGTCAAAAAGTGAAAGCCAAACATCATAAGCCGAGTGGATTGCTTCAACTTTTAGAGATTCCAGTTTTGAAATGAGATTCGATATCCAAGGATTTTATAGACGGGTTTCCAAGGTCAAATAGGGGAAATGATAGTATATGGGTCATAGTGGACATATTGACCAAGAGCGCCCATTTCATTCGAGTTAAGGTAACCAGGACGACACCTGTTTTGGCTAAGTTGTTCATGAAGAATATAGTTAGACTGCATGAGATCCGTAGTAGTATAGTCAATGACAGAGATACTTTGTTTACTAGCGAATTTTGGAAGAGTCTACAGGAGATATTAGGTACCAAACTTAAGATGAGTACTGCATATTACCCTCAGACGGATGGGCAGACAAAGGGAGTCAATAAGATACTCGAGGATTTATTGAGAGCTTATGTATTGGACTTCGGTGGATCTTGGGAAGATCACCTCACCACAACAAACTGGAATATTAATAGCATTTCAAAAATGCTATCAAAACTTTCCATAGCTTTTAGAGAACACTGTTTAACGACATGCTATAGAAGATCAAAAATATATAATAGCAGTAAACTAAATGCTGTGGAAAGTGGATATTGTATAGCGATTTTTAAACGTTATGAACTCAACATGTGTAACGACCCACTATTTTGGACCATTCAAATCGACAATAAATCCACACATGTCGGACTTGAATAATTCAAAATATCAGATTGTTAATTTAAATTTGGCAAAACTCAACATATACAGTAAATAAATAATCACAGAATCACGAACACGGAGTAATATAACAATATGCAGCGGAAACAAAAGAATAGTAGTTCATGAAGCTACTATATATATAACAGAGTTAAACAAGATACAACAGAAGTCTCGAATACATAGATATCTCAATACAATAATTAAATACAAGATCTGAATACATCACTGGAATCAACTGGATAACTGATAGTAGAATCGATAGATAGCTGGATCTCCAAGCGAAGCTCCAACTCCAAAGGTGAGTCTCGAACACTGGTACACTCAGTCTGACCCGAGCGTAAAGCAAAACACAAAACACTCGAGTCAGGATTAACATTCTTATATCAATAAATCCAACTCAAGTGAAATAACAACGGGAAATACAAGTAATTCAAAGGATGTTTGGGATAACCATCCTCTAAGGATCCATTAAACTATTTATATATAGTAGTGTACGCTAAGTAGATAATGCCTATCAGTAATATAAAGTATCAAAATAGCATTAAGGCGTTACCATTATCCCCTTTAACACATTTTATATAAGCGTCATAGTCTATACAGCACTGTAAACTCCACCGTAAACTAGTGGGCTATCAGGGAGTACTCCATAGGTATAACACAAAACAAATCGTAGTGGTCGCGCATAGGGATACGAGTATGACAAGGCACATGAGGCAATATCCAAGGTAGTGAAACTATCATTTGCCTGATCCGGACTGGTGAGAATGCATCGCCGCAACGATCGCAACACCACGAAACAACACTCCCCAAATCAAGGGTGCGTACCAATCAAAAACAAGTAATGAGTAGTTTACGAAGAAGTGTGTCTGCTAGAGGTAGCTAACCTCACTGGCTCGGCACGGCTTCTGTTTAAGTCATTTCCAATTTGACACAAGTGTCAAGGTCATCCATTATCGTTCTCTTTCTTCAAATCCAGCAACGTCACCATTCCAACCACTTCATTCTGGATCACACTCCGCGTATAATAGTTATTAAAGTGTTTTTCGGTTTGGACAGAGAGTATGTCCCTAACCGATCCCGGACTCTTCAATAACTACGTAATTATTACACTGATTGGTCATTTAATAAACTTTCAAAATAGTTTATATTTCAAAACCGACATATCATTGCCATTTCAAAACCATATCCATACGATATCATTTTCACTTCAAATAAATCCATTTCCAAAATCATATCGCTTTCCAAAGTTATATCGCTTTCGAAATCGTAAGACATTTAAAATCAACACACTTTGGAAATCAAAACCTTGAAATTCATAACACTTTGAAACTATAGCTTGAAATCATAACATTTTGGAATCCATAACACTTTCCTCTTAAACCGTTTAGATATTAAAATTAGTGTATAAACTAAGATAGTTTATAAAATAAAAATAGTTTATATAAAATAGTTATAAGTTAAAATAGTTTATAATAAAATAATATATATTGAAATGATTTATATAAAATAGTTTATATAAAAAAATTGTAAATTAAAATATAAATAGTTGTAGATATAGTTTAAAATACTTTATAAAATAAAATAGCTTCCACAAATTCACAAATCGATTCAAATTTACTCGACTTCCGAATTCAACTTAATTCAATCTCAATTCATAAATTTTCAACTCAGTTCAATTTCTCAATAAATCATTTCGAATTATAACGATTTCAAATACAGATTTGAAACACAAAATAAACCATTAAATTTCAGTATATTTCAAAGCTTTAAATATTCCACATTTCAAAAACTAAATTTGATAATTCCCTTTATATCTCAATTTAATTTCATTACATTTAGTTTCTGAGATATTTCTTTAATCATTTCAGAATACATCTAAATACAACTTCAATTTTCAAATTTATATAAACAAAATATCCCATTTAAATTATTATAAGTTTGAAATATTCATTTAAGCCATTTTTTAATCAAATTCAAGTTATAAAACATATCTTAAAATTTCAAATTTAATAGATTTCAAATCAAACTTATTTAAGTATAATTATTAAATAATTAAGAATTCCAAATCAATTTCAAATTTATCTTTCAACCTGAAACATTATAAACTCTATATTTGAAAATATAGATTTTACATAAATACTCAAACATATTTTTATATTGATTCAAATCAACTTTAATAAATCTTTAAAATCCATATTTATTAAAACCATATATTTCTTTTCAAACCACAGAAATCATTTCAAATTATTTATATATAGACCAACGGTGTCTGTATATAATTTTCTACCCTATGGTCAAGTGATACGGATATTTATCATTTCAATCCGTAAATTAAAATATATGCGGGTTTATATCTTTTCAACCCGCAATCCCAAATTCAATTCAATTGAAAATCGCTTGGGTTTATCAATTCAACCCATAATGATTTTCTCCTATTCTAAAGTCCGTTCGGGTATGTATCATTTCAACCCATAGTGATTCTATACTAACAGGGAACTTGCAGAGTGATAACAGATATGATAATAATATAACAGGCATATATCATCAATATAAATAACAGATAATAATGTCAAATGTCACAGGTGAACTGATACAGGTAATAGCATATATATAACAGTGTAAATAACTAACATCAGCATATTTCAATTGGCAGATAATGGTGTCAGATGTCACAGGTGAACTGATACAGGTAATAGCATATATATAATAGTGTAAATAACTAACAGCAACATATTTCAATTGTCGTTTCAATTGAAATCAAATTTAATAAATATAAGAACGTAAATCGTGAGTGATTGCTCACCTTTCGAGGCTATATAGATAGACAATGAAGTGGGTTACGAATCCAAGCCCGAATTTCAAAGCAAAGCACGATGGACTCGAGTTCGACGAATAAGCTGATGAATAAATGAGATCAAATCAGAATTGTATCGATGAATAAAATTGGTATAAACGATCTTATATATATAACTATATATGTACATAAAATCAAATTCTAAATTCAAACATATGTTAAATTAAATATATAAGCATTTCAAAATCCATCGTTTTAAACTAAAACTCAAATATTGAAGCTAAACTTATATATAATAATAAATTTTTGAATCAATACATTTAGAACAAATATTAAATAACATATATATATAATTAAAATCATTGTTTGATTAAACACATAGAATAAACAAACATATCTATACATATAATACTTAAAATCAACAATACATTGGAAACTATTATGACTTGGCAGAATCATTTTTTTTTCTTTTTTATATCAACTAACGTACACTGAAAATATAATTGATATATATATATATATAATTTATATAGACTACAAGATAAATGATAGCAGTAAAGCATCAAAAGGTGTACCACTTTATAATGTAGCTGTATCATCAAAAGATGTAACTCTGTCACATAGCTTACTTAAAATAATGAATACTTACAACAGGCTAAGACTTAAAATATGTTCTACCATGTTATAATACAATACACTATAATATATATAAAACATACTCACTTACTTATTACATTTGAAAATTAGTATAAACTGACACATCTACCAATATATAAGTGATGAAAACATTTTGTTCATATGACTAACATATGTATATAAACCGACGCAACTCTATATATATGACAATTATTATAACATAATCTCTAAACAACAAACTAGTATACAAAGAACTTTAAAATTTTATGAACCTTAAAACTATACAACAGAGAACACGTATATATACTTAACTTATACAATCAAACTATATATATAAACTATAGCCAGTAACCCAGTATAATATAAACTAACATAATAATATAAATATATATATTAGTAACCAAAATAACTCGTATAATTTGCTTTATAAAATACACATATATAATACTTCTTTACTTCATATAAAAAACAAAACTTCAAAATAAATAAAGACTAACTACATAAGCTAAACAATAGATAACATATACCATATATACTATATATATACACACCTATAGATATAACCTTCAGATACTGAAATGATATAATATATATCACCGCAAACATGCTTGGTCACGTACACAAGACATAAGGCAACAAGACATAGCATGTAAATACTATAGCATAGGCATAACTAAAATATTATACATATATAAACTAAGAATATATATATTATAGTAAATATATAAGCCGTATAACATATATACTATTATATACTGTAATTACAATTCTCTTCTTCATAACTGTAAAGCAGATTTTTAAAACATACACACACATAACTACAACATATATCAACACTTATATATAGTCCATTATAAAATTAATATATCGTAACTAACCGATAATATGTACATATTATATAGCCAACTGTATATAACAGTACAGCCGAAGCAATATGTATATGCATATACTGTTAACAGTCTATATAATGAATATAATGCAAAACAGGTAGATAAACATGTGTAACAAACCTACATATACTTTATATTCAAAATAACTTATAAGTATAACTTGCATGAATGCACGAATAGACATATCTATCATATATATATAACTGTGCGGAAGTATATATATTGGACAAAAGAAACCAAGACAAAGAGTGCTTACAAGCTGCTGCGAAGTGGTGATAGGCCGGTAGCAGAACAAGGTGGTCAGGGATCGGATGAAGGTGGCTGAAGCAAGTCGGGTGTTAGGCCAAGGCTGGGTCGCGCACGTCTTGAGTGCGTGAGGAGGAATAGGGGAGGTGTGTTGTCAGCGGTGGAGATGCTTTAGCTTCGCGGGTGAGGTGGCTAGCAGGGTGCAGATCGGTGTGAAGGGTCGCGGGTTCGTGGAAGCTCGGCCATGCTTGCAAAAGCTATTGATTGGTTTCGAGTAAAATTGAGTAGAGGAATTGAAAAAAGAAGTCACAGAAACTAAAAAGGTGAAAAATGGAACAAAACGTAAGAACCAAAATAAATGACAATGAACCGGATAATAAAGTTTGATGTTGGGAATAACGAGTGAAATAATAGCTTCTGAGAATTTGAAAAAGTAGTGACCAATTGCTTTCAGCCGCTTGAAAACTGAATGGTCACTGAATATCAAAAGCCCCAAAATGGGTGCCGATACGGATATCCGTCTGCGTGGATTTCGTTGCATACCAGACTTCAAAACACAGAATTGAATATACCACAGAGATCAGCACGACGAGACGACCAAAACGGTATACAAATATCAGTGGTGCGATCATCGGATCAAAAGTCGATAATCGGTACCGATAAATGCTGCTATTTCGCCGAAAATAAGATCGACGGAGCAATAACAGTCCAAATTTGACCAAACGAATTATAACGTCTCACTCAAAAGATGAATTAGAATTTTTCTATGTAAAAATATTTAGGTTTATAAAACATTTTATTATCATCGATTTTAACTGATATAAATTGGAATAAAATTATAGTAAAATAAACTTCCAAATTATCTGATGAAAATTTACCAGTTGCTATGATTAATTAGATGCATTCCAAATATCAAATTTTTATTTCAAAATTTTATCGTTTAAAATTTCACAAAATTTCAACTAATTATGTTATTAAAACAGTTAAAATTTACGGGTCGTTACAACACGTTATAGAAAAATCAAATGTTTATAAGTGTTTCCCCAGCGTTTTCTCCTCTGCTATCTTATATTTCATGTACAAAATTTGTTCTAGCATTAATCAAACGCTATAAAAATTGAATATTTCTTTTATTTTTCTACAGTATTTAGCTTGCTTTATCCTCCCACCCATTTATTCATTACGTACTATACAATAGCATTTCATACATATACATATATGGAAAACCTTTTCACATACATATAATTGAATAAAACCAACACAACCTGTTTAAGAATAAAAGGAACTTCAAATATTCAATACAACAAATTTTACACCATTTTCATACATGTAATATTTATGATAATAAATCAATGACAATGTTTAATAAGATTCTAAAAGAGTACATGATTACCATAAAAATTCCTAAGACAAAATATATAAGATAATCCAAATCAACATCATGAGCTCAAACAATGAAAACCTATATGAAGTAGTAGCTTTGCCAAAATCATCTATGCAACTTCTTTAATTCTTTGTTTTCCTGCATTTAGACAAAGAATTAATTCAAATGCCATATAACTACATAAAATAACAAGGCAGATAACTTCAGTTATTGTGATGGCTGACAATCAGAATTGTACAACATTAGTGACGCAGCGGAAATATCACTTGACGACGAATTGAAGAATTCGTGTCAAACTAATCGATGAAACGATTAGATGAAGCAATATGAATCGATGAATTAATGATACCAAACGCCCAAATCCGTTGATCACGAAGATACCAGACTTTAGCTATCTTCAACACGTTGATCGCGCACGATGCCGTGAGAGAAGATCTACAATTCTTCGACGTTGATCAAGCGCACTTGATTCCGTGAACTGGCTTCAACAATCGTTGATTCGGGCGCACTCGAATGTCGAAGGTGGAGATAGGAGATAACACTCAACTACCAATTTTTATGGTGGCACAAAAGCACACAAAAGAAATTTTATTCAAATTCAACTAAGAGTTACAAATGACTCAACCCCGCTATTTATAGAGCTTTACAACACACGCGACTCAAAACTGTACAACACTTAGGTCGTGAACGACCTAAAACTTGCGACCTAAAAACAAAGAAACAATACAACCCTTTTCATTACACGACCTACGTCTTATGAAAATTACCGACTTACGAGCTAAAATCCTACGACCTAAAATATATTCACGCGACCTAAACATAACTCACGACCTAGTCTCTGGCGGCATTGCTTCGTTCGATTGAAGTCTTAGATTGCTCGCGACTTAGAGCATTAGGTCGCTCGCGAGTTGATGAGGCGGAGTAAGGTCGCTCGATTGAAGTCTTAGGTCGCTCGAGAGTTGATTTATGTCGTTCGGTGGAGTTAGGTCGTGGAGATGGAGTTAGGTCGGAGAGCATTAGGTCGTTGGGTGGTGAGTTAGGTCGCTGGTTGCTGGAAGTTAGGTCGTGGGATGGAATTGATGTGGAGTTTAGGTCGCGCTGGTGGTTAGGTCGGAGAGCATTGGGTCGCGGAAATGTTAGGTCGTGGGAAAGATTAGGTCGCGGAGGCGTTAGGTCGTGGGAATGGTTAGGTCGCAGAGGCGTTAGGTCGTGAAGTGCTGGTGATAAATTGGTGATGGGATTAGGTCGCTCGCGTTCCTCGCGCTCGTCTTCGGTATGTGCTGCATCATCCTTCCCAGGCTAAGAAAAATTCGTCCTCAAATTTAAAAGTTCCTTCCCATTGGACTGCTCATCTCCATAATAAGGTATAAGATGTTTAACATTAAACACGTCAGAAGTGTAAACATCCTCTGGTAGCTTCAACTTATAAGCATTTTCATTGATCCGTTTTATAATTTCTATTGGACCAATCTTTCGGACTTTCAACTTGTTATAAGCACCCACTGGAAAACGATCCTTTGTTAACACAGCATACACCCAATCACCCTCGTTGAACTCCACACTTCTTCTCTTTTTATCTGCAGCTCGTTTATACTTCTCATTCGTCTTCTCCAAACGTTCCTGAACGATTCTATGACAATCTCTCAACTCATCAACGAAATCTGACGCCCGCTTAATCACTCCTTTCGGTTGTGATACTCCCGTTAAATCCAACGGCCCCTTTGGCAAGCTTGAATACACAACTTGAAATGGACTATAACCAGTGCTTCGGTTAACAGCATGATTATGAGCAAACTCTGCCTGACACAACTTTAAGTCCCAACCCTTCAAATTGTCTTGTACAAGACATCGCAACAAGTTTCCCAACGATCTATTCACTACTTCCGTTTGTCCATCTGTTTGAGGATGATATGCACTACTAAAATTCAGCTTCGTTCCCACCATCTTCCACAAACTCAGCCAAAAATGACTCAGAAATCGAGTATCTCGGTCCGAAACAATAGATTCAGGTAACCCATGTAAACATAGATTTCTTTAAAGAATAACTATGCCACATGAACTGCGTCTGTTGTTTTCTTACAAGTAATGAAATGTGCCATCTTCGAGAAACGGTCTACCACAACATATATAGAATCATTTCCCCGTTGAGTTCTAGGCAAACCCAAAACAAAATCCATGCTGATATCAACCCATGGTTTGGTAGGCACGGGTAATGGAATATACAATCCCGCATTCGTTGTTGTCCCTTTGGAAACTTGACAAATATGACATCTCTCCACAAATCTTTCAAATTCTTTTCTCATAGAAGGCCAAAAATATGATTGTGAAATCAACTGCAATGTACGATCTCTGCCCACGTGACCCTCTTCATGCAATTCTTTGACAATCTTCAACCTCAAACTACAATCCGGAATACACAATCGGTTTCCTTTGAACAAGAATCCATCTTTCATCACAAAATCATCAGAACTCCCTTCCTGCATCTGATCCATCACCTTCGCAAAATAAGAATCTGAAATAAGCAATTATGGTAACAAATCAAATCCCACTACTTCCACTCGCATGGTTGTCAGCAAATGATTTCTACGGCTCAATGCATCGGCAACTCGGTTAGTAACTCCTGATGTGTGCTTCACCACGAAAGTAAACTGTTGTAAATAAGCAACCCACGAAGCATGCCTTGCTGAAATTTTATCTTGCCCCTGCAAATGTTTCAAAGCTTCATGGTCAGTGTATAGCACAAATTCTTTATGAAATAGATAGTGTCTCCAATGCTTTATGGCTTGGACTATAGCATAGAATTCCAAGTCATAAGTACTATATCTCGTTTTAGCTCACGTCAGTTTCTCACTAAAGTAGGCAATAGGATGACCCCTTTGACTCAACGTTACCCCAATTCCAACCTTGGATGCATCAGTATGTAGCTCAAAGAGTAACTGAAAATCTGGGTATCTAAGAATGGGCCTTGTGGTCAAGAGTGTCTTGATTCTCTGAAAAGCAGAATCAGCCTCTTCAGTCCAAACAAACTTCTTCCCTTTCATATATTCCGTAACTGGTGCCATCACGCTACTGAAGCGTGGAATGAATCTTCGGTAGAATGATGCCAAACCATGAAAACTCCTCACTTCTGTTATTGTCTTAGGCTGTGGCCAATTTCGAATAGCTTCAACTTTACTCTGATCAACTTGAATACCATCCTTCGACACAATATAGCTCAAGAATAGAATACTTATAGTCATGAAGGTACACTTCTTCGTTGCAGCATAAAATTCCTCACGTCGTAAAACAAACAACACTTCCCGCAAATGCTGTAGGTGTTCTTCAGTGCTTCCACTGTAGATCAAAATATCATCAAAATATACCACTAAGAACTTCCCGATGAATGGTCAAAAAATCTGGTTCATGACTCTCATGAATGTACTCGGAGCATTTGACAAACCAAACGGCATCACCAACCATTCGTACAGACCCTCCCGAGTTTTAAAAGCAGTCTTCCACTCATCACCCGGTCTAATACGAATCTGATGGTATCCACTTTTCAAGTCAATCTTCGAAAACACAACAGCACCGCTCAACTGATCCAACAGATCATCTAGTCTCGGCATAGGAAATCGATATCTCACCGTAATCTTATTCAATGCTCTACTATCTATGCACATTCTCCACGTTCCATCCTTCTTCGGTACCAACAAAGCTGGCACTGCACAAGGACTCAAACTCTCCTGAACACGCCCTTGTTCCAGTAATTCCTCTACATGTCTTCTTAACTCCTCGTGTTCTTTTGGACTCATCCGATAGTGCGGTCTATGAGGCAATGCAGCACCTGGCACTAAGTCAATCTGATGTTGTATGTCTCTAAGTGGTGGTAACTCCTTCGGTAACTCCTCTGGAAACATATCTTTGAATTCCTCCAAAACTGGTTTCACTTCCTCTGGAATTTCAGTAACTTCACTGTTTTCATGCCCAATCAACATAAAAACTTCAGGGCTCTCATCTACCTCTTCCACGAACTCCTTTAAGGACAACAAAGTCTTCAATTCCTCAATCTCCTCCAGCTTGTTCTCATTCTGCTGTCGCTTCTTCGGAACTAAAGTGATTTTCGTGCCCTCGAACAAGAAACTGTAGTTATTTGTTCGACCATTATGATGAACCTCCCGATCGTACAGCCACGGCCTTCCCAACAGTAAATGGCAAACATCCATGTCAACCACGTCACACCAAATCTCATCTTTGTATTTCTTCCCAATAGAAAACGGAACATGAGCTCGCCTCTCTACCTTCACTTCTCCTCCTTTCCTCAACCAAGCAAGTTTATACGGACTAGGATGTTTCTCTGTTTTCAACTTCAACTTCCTCATAGCTTCCATTGAAATGATATTATCACAACTCCTAGCATCAATGACAAATTTACAGACCTTCCCCAAAATAGTGCACGTTGACTGAAAAATGTTACTCCTCAACCAACTCGACTCCTCTTCCTACTTTGGGGTTAAACAAGATCTCTGTAATATCCCGGAAATTTTAACAATATCAATTTAATAATCTGTTTAATAATTAAATTGATATTGATGATCTTTGATAATAAAATTTGAATTTAATTTAATAATCTGATTAAATGGGTATTTAATTAGTGAATTTATCTTTTAAAAACCAATAAAATGATTTCTATTATAATGTATATATATATATATTTTGTTCGTTTCCGCTGTGAGTATTTGTGTTTGTTTTCTTTCTCTTCTTTTCTCTTTTCTATCCCTTTCTTTCTTATTAGCGATACGACTTTCTATGGAGAGAAAGTCGTGGTCGTTACATATGGTATCAGAGCATAGGTTGAGCGAATGCCTAAGCTTTTGGTTAAGTGAATATCAGAGCAGTAGGTAGAGTGAATACCTAGGCTCTGAAGTGGTGTCTATCTTGAGAGCGCGTAATTGTTAGTTATATAAAAATGATTTTATATTGTGTTAATTGATCGGTTGAGTGGTATATGGATTCTGGTCAATACGAGTAGCTAACGTTATTGATAGGGATCTCTAAACACTTGAACCAGGCCAACGGACACAATATTGTTTTAAAAGAGGTAAATGAAATAATTTTACCCAGAAATAATTTCTATATATAAAGTACCATTTTAAATATATATATATATTTCTACCTATTTGTTGGGTTACCTGTTCGGGTTTTCCAATATAGGATATAAAGGTAGATAGGGTAGTGGTGTGTGTAACACGACTACCAATGGTTGGAGTCTGAGTATTGAGGTTGGAAGTGTATCTGTCGAGACTGTAGACCTAATACTGTCTCGAGTAAGCTTTGCTGTGGTGAAGGATTTCATCGATCTCCGAAGGAAACTGTAATGGTTCGGAGTTTATCTTAGAAGTTTGGATGAGTAGAGTTGGATCTGTCGATGAGGCAGAAGCGAGTGATGGTACCTTGATACCTCAGGTAATAGTAGCTGTATGATGAGATACAGTGACGATGGATGTTCCCGAAGATGTTTTCTTTGGAACAAGATTAAGGAAGTGTGTATGCTTCGGTGTTGTGGCTGAGTTCAGCATGGTGTTTCTGTTTGATTTGGAGTTCGAGTTTCTCGAAGATCTTTGGAATAGGAAGTCCTTGGCATCAGTGTCAGCAGTGCAGCTCAGAGTATTCTGTGATGGCAGGAAGTTTTCTGGATGAGCAGTTTTTCTGAAGGTGAAGTTCAGAAGTAGTAAGAGTAAATCCATTTCTTCGATGGATTGGATAGTTAAGTATGAGCTGTTCGGATTGTGTAAAGAGGAACAGTTTTTCTTTGGAAATAGGTTGGGTTGATCGCAAAAGTGACTTGTGATTGCTGAGTGTTCTCTTGTGTTGTCAGAGTTTTCTGGATGTCTTCAGAGAAGTCAGAAGTTTGTCCGCATCTGAAGGGTGAGTTTTCTTATCGATTGGATTCCAGGAGTGATATCGGTGGTTCAGTCTAGTGGAAGGATGTTTCCTAGAGATGGAGTTGGCGAAGCAACTCAAGTTTTGCTGGAGTATCCGAGTTTTCTTTATGGATCAGTGAACCTTATTTCTAGAAATGTGTTGTCCAGTCTGTGTTTGTGTTCTACTTCAGATCAGAGTTGAGCAGCGAAAGCAGTTTGGAGTGTATCTCTGATGGGAGAAGTAAGTTTGGAATCTACTGATAGTTGTGAAGTAGAGTTATGTTTGGATCTCGTCTGTGTTCTGATTTGGATAAGTATTTGGACTTCGGAATTGAATTGTCAGTTTGGATTATTAGAATTCATTGTGTTTTACGTATCTCTGAGGGAATACGTATTTGATCTATCTTTGGTTGTTGAATCTGCAGTTTTGGGAAGTTTGGTAGTTGAGTCAAACTCATCTGTAGTCTGATATTCTGTTTAGTTCTGTAGATCTAGATGAGTAGGAGATCTATAGCTTAGTAGTTTAAATTGTTTATAGAGCGAGTATCCCGGTATATATATATACTTGGGGAAACTCGAGGTATTTTATCTAGAATTTAGTCTAGATAGATAGAATTGTTTGATTGAATGATTTGGTTGCTATGGTTGCTAGCATATGGATGATAGTATATGCTTGAGTTTTAAATTTAAATCTTTAATAAGATTATTAAATTACCTTTGTTTAAATTTCGGGGACGAAATTATTTTAAGGGGGGAGGAATGTAATATCCCGGAAATTTTAACAATATCAATTTAATAATCTGTTTAATAATTAAATTGATATTGATGATCTTTGATAATAAAATTTGAATTTAATTTAATAATCTGATTAAATGGGTATTTAATTAGTGAATTTATCTTTTAAAAACCAATAAAATGATTTCTATTATAATGTATATATATATATTTTGTTCGTTTCCGCTGTGAGTATTTGTGTTTGTTTTCTTTCTCTTCTTTTCTCTTTTCTATCCCTTTCTTTCTTATTAGCGATACGACTTTCTATGGAGAGAAAGTCGTGGTCGTTACAATCTCTGTAGCATCAGATTACATCCCTCGTCTCCCGACACCTCCTCTTCCTCCTCATCACTGTGTGAATTGAGATCTTCTTCTACATCCTCATCTTCCACTTCAACAATCATAGTTCTCTTCTTCGGTTTCGGACATTCGTTGCTCTTATGACCCACTTCCTGGCAATTATAACATTTGAAATTGGTGTTGACTTTTGGTTTAGCCACTTCATGAACAACCGGCTTACTTGATGCTTTAGGAACATTAGAACTACTACCCGCTCCTTTGTTCTGCCCCGTAAAACTTGGAAACACACCTCCCCCACGTCTACCTTGTTTCTCCCAAGCCAACGCCTTTTGATGTGCTTCTGCCACAGATCTAGGGTCGAACATGTTCACCATATCCTGGATCTGTGTTCTAAGTCCCCCAACAAACCTAGCGGTCAATTGTTCTTCTGTCTCCATAATGTCATTTCGAGCAATCAACTGGTAGAACTCATCAGCATAATCAGTAACAGTCTTCGTCCCTTGCCTCAGGTTCTGTAATCTCTGATACATTAGTGATTGGTAATTGTAGGGTAAGAAAGTAGCCTTCATCAACTTCTTCATCTTTTCCCAAGCAACAATCTTCGACTTCCCCATCCGCTCTCTAGTAAGTTTGGTTTGCTGCCACCACGCCATAGCTCTTCCCCTTAACCTAGTAGCAACCAACTTCACTTTACGATCTTCCGAAACCTCCTTAAAGTCAAAAATTTCCTCAACATAAGCTAGCCAATCAAGAAATTCCTCGGCTTGCATACCTCCCTTGAATTCCGGTATTTCAGTTTTCATCCCGGACTCTCATTTGTGATCATATTCTGAATGATGTCTTCCTTGTCCTCGTCTTCGTCCTCGTCCATGAACACTACCACCATCAAACTCCTCTTCAAAATCTGATGTATATCGATGTCGATCCTGACCACCAACATCTCTACTACCACCATTTCTTCCACCAACATCCTTTGATCTACATTCCTCCGATCACGATCATTCACATTTCTATCACGACTTCGATCATCAACATTCCTATCATAATCTCGATCCACACTTCTATGATCACTATCAACACTTCTCTCTCGATTTGAATGTGGTGAAACTCTACTTCTCCCATGGCTCGATTCAGGTGAAACCCTTCTTTGATTTTGACTCATCTCCAACATCATTCTCTTTAATCGTCCAATCCCTTCATTAAGCTTCTCATTAAAATTTTCGTTAATTCTTTGCTCCATCTCATCGGCCTCTTCTCTCCCATATAAAGCATCAATGTTGCGATAACGGTTAGCTCTTCTCAGAGGCATGATCACTCTTCAACAAATTCCAACAAAAACTTCACTTCGATCTAAAAATCTTCAAATCAAAACTACCCACTTGTTGAAATCTTCAAAAATCTTTAAACGAACAAATCTCTTCAAAATCTCAATAACTCACTTCTCCAAATGATGTAAATCTCGCACAACTCCAAAAATCTACGCAAACTCCTTGCGCTCTAGCTCTGATACCAAATGACGCAGCGGAAATATCACTTGACGACGAATTGAAGAATTCGTGTCAAACTAATCGATGAAACGATTAGATGAAGCAATATGTATCAATGAATTAATGATACCAAACGCCCAAATTTGTTGATCACGAAGATACCGGACTTTAGCTATCTTCGACACGTTGATCGCGCACGATGCCGTGAGAGAAGATCTACAATTCTTCGACGTTGATCAAGCGCACTTGATTCCGTGAATTGGCTTCAACAATCGTTGATTCGAGCGTACTCGAATGCCGAAGGTGGAGATAGGAGATAACATTCAACTACCAATTTTAATGGTGGCACAAAAGCACACAAAAGAAATTTTATTCAAATTCAACTAAGAGTTACAAATGACTCAACCCCGCTATTTATAGAGCTTTACAACACACGCGACTCAAAACTGTACAACACTTAGGTCGTGAACGACCTAAAACTTGCGACCTAAAAACAAAGAAACAATACAACCCTTTTCATTACACGACCTACGACTTATGAAAATTACCGACTTACGAGCTAAAATCCTACGATCTAAAATATATTCATGCGACCTAAAAATAACTCACGACCTAGTCTCTGGCGGCATTGCTTCGTTCGATTGAAGTCTTAGATTGCTCGCGACTTAGAGCATTAGGTCGCTCGCGAGTTGATGAGGCGGAGTAAGGTCGCTCGATTGAAGTCTTAGGTCGCTCGAGAGTTGATTTATGTCGTTCGGTGGAGTTAGGTCGTGGAGATGGAGTTAGGTCGGAGAGCATTAGGTCGTTGGGTGGTGAGTTAGGTCGCTGGTTGCTGGAAGTTAGGTCGTGGGATGGAATTGATGTGGAGTTTAGGTCGCGCTGGTGGTTAGGTCGGAGAGCATTGGGTCGCGGAAATGTTAGGTCGTGGGAAAGATTAGGTCGCGGAGGCGTTAGGTCGTGGGAATGGTTAGGTCGCGGAGGCGTTAGGTCGTGAAGTGCTAGTGATAAATTGGTGATGGGATTAGGTCGCTCGCGTTCCTCGCGCTCGTCTTCGATATGTGCTGCATCAATTAGTTTCACAAACTAAGCATCAGCAAACCTTGGAGTGCCCAGTTGCAAAATCGGGTGTGCTCAATGACAAATTTAGGTGAGGCCAATTTTATAGAAGTGCTCAATTCTACAAGATTAGGAGAACAAGGCGCATGCTCGATTTTGAAATTGAGAGCGCTCTTGGTTGCAAAACTAACTCTATGATGTGAAACTTCTAAAATCTGTGATATTTAAGGAACAACTAGCATGATGAAATGATTTTATGGTATGACTACTAGCATGCAAGTATTTATTACAGTATAGATACAAGATTTTTACTAATGTGCACAGATTTCGCACAGTTAAGGCACATTAATCTAACTTCTATCAAATGAATGTGGTGGATGTTCATTATATAATTTCTTGGTTTTATCAGAGGTCTTACCTAGAAATAGTTTCATTAAACAAACAAAATTTTTGTTATCAGAATAGTTCAAAAGGTAGCATATAGTTCAGTTATAAAAGAAGACATACCTGAATAAAGAAGCTAAATGCTAGCTTGGTAACTATGGGCAAGAGCCAGATAAGAGTATACCTATACTAAGGTCAAAAATGTTTTCAGGAAACACTCCAATAAAAAGCATAATAATATGATATTTTAATGGACTTATTATACACAGCTGAAAAGCACAAATTGACTTTCATGCATACCCTTCCAACGTAAACATTTGGCTGAATAATGTTAACCACATAATGACATTTTGCATAGAGCTTCTTCGAGCAAAAAAGGGCTATAAATCCAATTTATGTCAGGAATAAATTGTTTGATGTTGCTTAACCAAGGGGAAACTATATACAATTCACCTTGTAGTGTAGTTAAACTGCAATTCTAAAAACTTTGGTATGAATTGTTTACAAACTAGACGATAAATATAAAGTATCTTGGAAAATATTAGCTTTAAAATGATGATCAAATAACGGTTGTATTTCCTAGCTTTGCTACTAAATTAGAATTAAACTAAAGAATGATAAGAGAAAAAAAAATATAAGACTGTATATACTTTTGACCCCCAAATCCTTGGTTGTTATATTCTGGACATAATCTAAAATGATAAAATTGAAATACGTTAAACATAACTCATCTTGCTTATGCTTCGTTGCAAGTCGAAAACATAAACACATTATTATTACAGGAAAACATAGACAAGAGCAGAGAGCATATGGTACCGAAGAGTCTCTTCTCACAATGCCTCAAGTTCCAGCCTTACCGAATCCAGTGGCCACTACTCTAATATACGATGCAAACATCACTGCACCCACTTGGGATCGCTCGGCTCGGCTGCAAAACAGAGTATTCTTGGTTATCAAACATGAGAGTTAACATCTTTTGTAGAAAATTGTCTATATACATAACACATTCAACACTTCATTTTTCTACAAAACTAATAGGTCAGAAAATATCCATAAATTTCTAGGTATAATGGACAACAAAACTTGAATCATGCATAACTTCATGTTTTCAATCTTTAATATTTTCATTATCATATAGAATAAGCTTATTGGGTTGACAAAATCCAATATAAGGATAGAAATACAGCCTTGGAGCATCAAGGATTAAGTGATTAAACTTGAAAATGATGCGATAAAAATAGACCAAGCAAGTGATTGATAGAGACAATATCCATCAAATTTTAGATAAATAACTCGCAAATTACCCATTAAAAACACGTTTACATATCGTTGTCTTCAATCAACGTATTGGACTGAATGTGTGTGAAAATGGGTCAACCAAACAGCCTTAATCAACCAAAATTGCAAATAACCTATTTAGAAGCTAAAATATATACTGAGTTCAGGTCAGACTACGATAATCATAATAAAATAATTGGATTATTATTGATGATTTGATATTATATCTTACCGACCAAATCGAATAGCATCTCCAACAATTGACTATTGTATATTCTTTTTTCCTGGCCTGTTAAAAAAAACATGGAAGAAGGCTAGATAACAAAATACTTCTAGCAGCAATACACACTAAATTGTCATAAAATTGATATCAATAAAAGAACCATATTTCAAAGATAAAAAGGTGATTTATAGATTCTTGATGTATAACTTAGGAATTTTTTTTCTCAAATGTTACTTTTTATAATATCAGAATCAAGATAAATGTCACTTTTAATAGTCGGTTGGGAGCATGAAACTAAACTTGACTAATGGGCTTTGACTGCTTTTCACAACATATTTGATATGACAGTCCATACACACACTAATAAAGTCTGATTAAATGAGTGTTAAATGATAAATTTTATGACTCAAGTGACAACATACTTACAAAAGAGATCAAATACTTTGGAATTAGAGTTGCTCATGCTTGCATAGATTAAAGGTTATAATTAATAGAACATACGCATGTTATTTGCCAACATTATTTAAAACACGTACTTTGATTTCAGTTTGCTGATGGTTTTTTGGCCAAGTAATGGAAAGTTATGAGGATGGTTAAAAAAATAGATTAAAAAAGGAGAAAATAAGAAAATAATTTGGCTGGATTGGTTTTAAATACGTAAATTCACATGTTATAGTTAAACATATTATACAAAAACTAAATAACTTAATACGGGAAATTCTAAAATCATAGTGTTACCACCTCTTTGATGTTTCTAGAAAGCACATGAGTAGATATAAATATTTTTGAGTTGCTATTCTGGATTAATATAACTTAGGCTATATAATAATATTTCATACATTTAATTTGCACATAAAAATATAATGATCTACTTTAATCCTATATATAAATACCCACATTAATTCTTCTAGATTAATAAAATTGTTCTGTCATCATAGATAGCATCACATCGGTCACCAAGATCAACAAGTTCATAATGATTGAGGTACATGTGAGCACCTGCATGGATGAGTATACCAGTTGAGAAAAAAGAAACAAAAGGAGTATATATTTTCCATAATTGCAATTTGCTTCATAATACAATACTTCACCAATTGTCCTGTATGGGACCAGTACTAAAGGCATGTCCAATGGATTGTGCGAGTTTAAAAGTAAGCTTATTTTTTGATGTAAAATTATATAAAGACACACGTGAAGTCATGTTATATCCTTTAGCATGTAGACTGAAAGTTAGACAAAGTTAATTAGCTCAAAGAGTATAGTATAAACACATGACCAAATGGGAATGCATCTAATCAACAGACTATTAACTTATTGTAGGCAAAGAAACACAACAAATTATCATGCTAGATATAACATTGCTTACACATAACAACTTAGCATATAGACCTGGTGTAGCTCGAGCAGTAGTGCATAAACCTACCGCAGCTTGACCAAAAGCAGAAGCACATAGGCAAAGCTGTTGCAGCTTAGAGCATGGACTAGCTACATCTCAAGTAGTGGAGCAGCTACAACTCGGATAGTGGTGCACTGCAGCTTGGACCGTAGAGCTGCAGCAACTTAGACAGCAGAGCTGCAGCTCGATACATGAAGCTACTGTAGCTCGATGCGCAGAGCTACTGCAGCTCGAATAGTAAACCTAGACCCTTAATGACAATGATCCCACTCAACATCTCAATTGCAAAAGTACAACACCGTGGATTTTCAAATATCCATTGTATATCAATTAGTGCGCACACATTTTCATGTAAGATTAAGGTAATAACCATGTTTAATATCTTCTATTCATAACTTAAACAATTGTGAACCCATTTGAAATCATATTTTTTTAGTATTATGGAAATCACCGATGTAAGTTAAGGAACGTTATTTTATAAATTATGCTTACATTTAGTCTTGTCCTTATATATATCACTATATGTATTGATGCATATGTTCTTACATCTAATTTTACATACCTTCTTTCATGCAAAGAAATCTAATTTTTTTTACCAACAAAAAAATAATCAATGATGCAAAATATGAGAAAACCTACAATTTATAACCTCAACGAAATACAACTGATTTATATGAAACTTCAACCTATGTTTAGCATTTACAAATAGATATTTGGCATTATTCAATAGCTTTAGGCATTTCATTCATTGCTTAATTACTTCGTTCTGTGATTAATTACACTTTTTTTATAATATTGATAGCCATTTCATTTGATGCTTTATTACTTTGTGTCCAAAAGCAAAGTTAATCATGGTTGTAGTATACCGATATTGTTAGCATGTTACGTTTGAGATCAACTGAAAAGATTTGATGAACAAATGTAATTTCTTATTGAAGAGGATAATAGTTTGTAATAATTACATACGGTTTCTAAACAGGTTTATATAGGCTAAGCAAATAGATAGCCGTTATAATACATAAGGGCTAAAAGCAAAGGAAATAAACAGGTTGGCCCAGTAGGCCCAGAACACAAGATAAAGCAAAGCGGTACAGAACAACTAATATATCCTAATTCCCCCCCTCAAAGCCGGCTAGGGTTTTGCTTTCTTTCTCCACTCTTGTTTCTTCTGCCATGTCTTTGATACATAACTTGTTCTTGAGATCTTCAAAATATTTGCGAGATAGAGCTTTTGTAAATATGTCTGCAATTTGACTAGAGGCAGGAAGATGATTTACTTCAAGTTTTTCTCTTGCTATCTGATCTCTTACAAAGTATAAGTCAATCTCAATGTGCTTCGTTCTGGCATGTAGAACTGGGTTAGCAGAGAGTGCTACTGTGCTGGAGTTGTCGCACCAGATGACAGTTTTGCGAGTAAGCTTAATTCCCAGTTCCTTAATTAGGGCTTCTATCCACATCACTTCAGCTGTGGCCGAAGCTACACTTCGGTATTCCAATTCGGTGCTGGAACGAGATATGGTTGGTTGCTTCTTGGCACACCACGAGACTGGATTTCCACCTAGAAATATGCAATGTCCAGTAGTGGATCTCCGGTCATCACAATCTGAGGCCCAATCAGCGTCAGCAAATCCTTGTATAGATAAGTTGTTGCTTTTCTTTACTTTGATTCCTTGATTTGCAGTGCCCTTGAGATATCTAAGTATGCGTTTTACAGCTTTCCAATGTAAATCTAGTGGTTTCTGCATAAATTGACAAACTTTATTCACAGAGAAAGCTATATCAGGTCTTGTCACAGTAACGTATTGTAGAGCACCTACTATACTCCTATATTGTTTTATGTTATCAATTTGTTCTCCTTTATGTTTGGACAGATGCAAGTTACTTATCATGGGTGTAGGCATTGATTTTGCTTCATTCATTTTGGCTCGATTTAATATTTCATTAATATACTTTTGCTGACATAAAATGATTCCTTTATCAGGAGTGGGGATAACTTCTATACCCAAGAAATAATGTAACTTGCCCAAATCTTTAATGGAGAATGTCTTGTCTAACACATTGATGACATATTGTATTTCGTTATTGTCATTACCTATAATTATAAAATCATCTACATATACAAGTATGTAAGTAATATACCTTTCATTTGCCTTTGTGTAAATAGAGTTGTCAGACTTGCATACCTGATATCCCATTGAAATTAAAGTAGACTTCAGTTTTTCATACCACACTCTGGGGGCTTGTTTAAGTCCATAGATAGCTTTGTGAAGTTTACAAACTAGATTATTGTTGCTGTTTTAAGTGTATCCCTGAGGTTGTTGCATATAAACTTCCTCCTGTAGCTCTCCATTTAAAAAGGCATTGTTTACATCGAGTTGTCTTATATCCCATTCATAATGTAAGGCTATGGTCAAAATAATTCTAATTGTGGTTGGTTTAACCATAGGTGAAAAGGTTTCTGAGAAATCAAACCCATATTGTTGAGAGTATCCTTTAGCAACGAGTCTTGCCTTGTATTTTACTTTACTACTGTCTGGTAGAGTCTTCAATCTGTAAGTCCAACGACTGCCTATTATGTTTTTGTTTGCTGGTGCTGGAACCAAACTCCAAGTTTTATTTTTGATTAATGCTTTGTATTCTTCATCCATTGCATCTCTCCACTTGCTGTCTTTGATAGCCTCATTGTAGTTGCTTGGTTCCTTGCAGTTTATATTAGCAGTGTAGATCTTTGGTTTGAATATACCATGCTTCGACCTTGTAATCATGGGATGTCCTTCTTGTGCAGGTGCAGTGTTGTTACTGCTAGATGAAGAGTTGTTGTCTTGATTATCATTGTGATCACTTGTTCCTTGACTTTCTAACTCATTGTTACATGAGTTCAGATCATCACTCTGACCTGGCCCTTCAATGGGCACTGTGTGTTGGAGGTTTGAGTTGGTATCCTCATTACTTTTGGTATTTATAGATTTTTCCTTATCCCATACAGGTATGGGTGGTAGAAATTTCTTGGCACTATAGATCTTTTGGGTGGTTTTTATATCAGTACTAGTGAAGGGAAATACATTTTCATTGAATGCAACATGTCTTGATACAATTATTTTCCCTTTACTTGTAAGACATTTATACCCTTTTTGGCTAGTTGCATATCCAAGAAAAGTACAAGGTAGTGATCTAAAACTTAACTTGTGTTGATTATATGGTCTAGTACATGGATAGCATAAACACCCAAAAGTTTTGAGAAAAGAGTAATCTTGTTTTGTATTGTGTAGCATTTCTAATGGTGTTTTATTCCTCAAAACTTTTGTAGGCATTCTATTTATAAGAAACACAGCAGTTGTAAATGCATCAGGCCAAAATTTTAAAGGCATGGATGCATGTGCAAGCAGTGTTAGACCAGTATCAACAATATGCCTATGCTTTCTTTCTACCATGCCATTTTGTTCAGATGTATGTGGGCAGGTAATTCTGTGATTAATACCTTTTTTAGAGAAGAATTCTTTCAGAGTTTTGAATTCTGACCCACCATCTGTTTGTATTATTTTAACTTTCTGATTTGTTAAGTTTTCAGCCTGATTAACAAAGTGTATTATAGCATTCTTTGCTTCAGATTTTGACTTAAGTAACAAAATCCAAGTGTATCTAGAGAAAGAGTCAACAAAAGAGATGTAGTAATTCATACCATAGTCAGAATTGACTGGGGCTGGTCCCTACAAGTCAATTGCAACCATTTCTAATGGCTTATTATATTTGGTTATTGAATTACTAAATGGCATTTTGTGACTTTTTCCTAATTGACATGCTTCACACACATATGGCAAAGTTGTATCTTCATACTTGATATTATTATCTTTCAAAACATTTTTAACAGTTTCTATACTGGGATGACCCAGTTTACAGTGCCAAGTATCAAAGATTTTGCTACAATCAACTTTTCTATCAAGCTTTGAATAGTTACACCACTTTTCCTCCTCTCTTGAATCACTATTTTGCACTAGATTGAATTTATATAGTCCATTGTGCATATTACCCTGTAAAAGAATATCCTTATTTAGCAAATCTCTAATTAGACAAGACTTTGGGTAGAACTCAAAATACACTTGGTTATCTCTAGCAAATTGAGAGACACTTATTAAGTTCTTCTTAATTTTAGGAACTCTAAGAAGATTATTCAAGTGTAACTCTCTTTTGCTATTAATTTTAGCTTTGCCAGTGTGTGTGATTTTCAATGAATTACCATTACCAACATAAATAGATTGTGTACCTTTATACTCTTTGTTTCCAAGATTGAGATTCTCTAAATTGTTGGTTACATGGTTGGTTGCTCCAGAGTCTGGGTACCAATCTTCATACAACAAATCATCATTCTTCACTTGTGAATCTGACTCATTCTGATTCTTTGACTGACTGCCTTGATTTCTTGTTTCTGATTGAGTGAGATTAACATTTGGGTTATGATTCCTTTGAGCATTGTTTGGTTGCTGGCTTACAACAAAGTTCTGATCAAATCTGAAATAGCATTTAGATGCAATATGACCTGGCTTCTCACATATTTGGCACTTCACTCTATTTGTGCCAGACCATCTACCTCTACCTCTTCCTCTGAAGCTTTGACCACCTCTTTGACCTGATTGAGTTCGATCTTGACCCTTTCCTTTGGAATTGGTGGCATAGTTTACAGAATATTATGTATTGGTAGCTTTCTTTTGTTCAATTCTTCCTTCTTGAGCTAAGAGGACAGAATTAACGTATTGTATACTTGGTAAATTCTTCTTTGATGATATTACTGTGATCACAGCTTCATAGCTTTCATCCAAGCCATTTAAAATGGTTAGTACTTGTTTAGATTCAGACACTTTATGTCCTGCAGCATCCAGTTTATCACAATAATTCTTTGCTTTGGTAAGGTATTCTTGCATTGTCATACTTTCCTTCTTTAAGTTTTGAAACTGCTTCTTGTAATGCATAATTCTTGCTGCTGTTTGAGAATTAAAGATTTGCTCTATAGCTTCCCATATGTCTCTAGATGATTTACACCCAACTATTTGGGATAATATGCCTACACTTACAGATGACATTATCTAAGAAGCGAGGAGACTGTCTTGCTTTTGATAGTTTGAGAACTCACTATTGGGTATCATATTATCTTTGTCATCTTTAACCATTTTAGGAGGAATTACTATCATGCCATTGACATATTCATCTAAACCATAACCCCTTATGGCTGTTTCAATCTGATATTTCCACAACAGATAATTATCTTCATCAAGTTGAACTGCTAAGTGACCTTTTGGCTTTATAATTGGCAGATTTTGACTGGTGTTAGCATTTCTTGTGACTGATGAGGTGGTTGCTGAGGCTTCTTCATCTCCAGCCATGATTTGCAAGGCAGTTGAATAACAATTGCAGTCAAGAACTTAATATGACAGACTACAGATCTTCAGAGATAAGCTATCAGATGTTTTGTTTATCAAGAAATAGTTTCTTGATAAATTTTACACGATAGAGATGACGGACAATACAACTCAATGATGTTCACCATGAACTCAGAGAAGGAAAATAATCTGCAGCCTAGCTTCTTCAAGTTTTAGGCGAGGCAGAATGAAAAGAACAGATGCTTGATCAAGAGAAGAGTATAATCTCCAATGATGAGTGTTTGATGAGGAGTTAATCAACTAAAACAAGGTTTTAGTTTGAAGTATATATTTTCTTGTTGTTAGGCTTTGATAAGCTCTGATACCATGAAAAGATTTGATGAACAAATGTAATTTCTTATTGAAGAGGATAATAATTTGTAATAATTACATACGGTTTCTAAACAGGTTTATATAGGCTAAGCAAATAGATAGCCGTTATAATACATAAGGGCTAAAAGCAAAGGAAATAAACAGGTTGGCCCAGTAGGCCCAGAACACAAGATAAAGAAAAGCGGTACAGAACAACTAATATATCCTAATTTCAACATGAGATCCCTTATTTATGAATTTCATATACCTCGTTTCTTTAAAGTTTAAACGTTGTAACTTATTTTGATTTTTTATTTATTGCTTGTTCTTGGGTTTTCTATCTTTTACTTTGTTATTTGTTCTTAGTCGTTATGTCTTTGCTTATTGAATTTATAGAAAGTATGGGCATTACATATAATTTAGAACATGAAATAATATTAAAAATATCGATATCGTGCAAGCAATTGTACCTTCGAAAGTACAATGATGCTTCCATGTACAAAGTTAACTTATAAGATTCAACTCTTGTATTTCATCATCATATATTTAAAAAGCAATATCTAGCAATATTAGAGCTGGAAGGAGACCATTAGCTATTGGTTATTGCATTATTAATCTGAATGGTTGTCAAATGTTTCCATATAACATTATAAAAATATAATCCAGATATAGGAAATCCTTATACTTTAATATATACTGCTACAACCATGGTTTAATTCTTTAAACCATGTAATCTACCTCTTGTTTAATGACTAAGAATATAACATTGAAGCACTTTGTGTAATCTTTGAACCTTACTTATCCTTGTTACAAGCATTTCAATCATTAACCACATTTGGCTATATGTGCTTTCTGATCAAAACCTTGAATTATTATTATTTTTTGTTCATATATATTATACATTGACTGCATTTAGTTATAATTTTCTAATATGTTAATATAAACTTTAATAGAGTTGATTAATGCAAGAGTTGATAAGATAGGTAGAAATGATCAGAACCTACAACTCTCAAGGTCAAAACATTCAGCTTCTGAACAGAGAAGGAGAAGTAAAATTAATAACAACCAAGTATAAAATTCATATCAATACTACAGTACTCTGCATATCTTCATTTGATTATGATAACATTTTATACATTTTATGACTCTTATGAATGTCGATAAAAAAAGTGTATTTTGAACTAGCAACAAAGCTTATAGAAAGCTTTTGCATTTAATTTCATTGTGTTTCACAAATATTAACTTTAAGGACTTTAGCTCTAGATTAAATATCAAATTTGTAATGATCTTTAGAAGATAAATTTATTGTCCATCGATGACTCATCAATATAATCTTAGCAGTTTATGGTGTTTTCATGTGCCTATTCTCTGGTTTGTCCATAGACAACTCTTGATTTTAGTTCAAGAGAGGCATTTGCCATGCGTAACATTGTTGCCATGGTTCCACCTTATGATAAAGTATGTAATATTGATTTTCATAATCTATACCATATGCAACTTTCTGTTAAAATGAAAACAAACAACAATAGTGTGCCATTATTTACAATTTATTACCTATATTATGTTGGTGCAGACTAGTTTTCAGGAATTGGGGCAGAAGTTCAATATGAAGTTCTCGTCTCAAGTCCATGTGTTTAAAAAAAACCAAACATTTTTTCATATTTCACTAATTCAGTACTTGTACATACATATTTTAATTGAGTAGTCAAACTAGAGTATAATTAGTTATGTCTTTAGTTAGGTTACCTTTAGTGGGACATCTGTAAGCTAATGTCTATTCAAATGAAAAAATGTGACTTATGGGACTATCCTTGTGAAAGATCATAAATTTATTGGCAAGAATAAAAAAAATACTATTAAAAACAAAAGCAGACAAAACATCTTCTTTCTCTAGGCTTTGTAAACCTAACTTTCAGTACTAAGCATCATAATAATAAGAAATTCGGTAAATTAATCTACAAAGGCAGCACAACATAAACTACAAACTTCAAAAAGAACATAGAATCGTAATTTTAACTGTTGCATCATAATATAAAGGACAAATTTTCAAAGTAGGCTAATTTTCGAAACAATTTCGCGATCTGTGTTGATTTTGAAACTTATTACCAAACAGGGCTTGTTTCAGCCCAGTCAGTAGTCCAGTCAACTTTTTTGTAACTGCCAGGAAAATGCGCAACTCTTAGTTGCGCATATGACATGCCAATTTATTTTTTACGATGCACAACTCTTAGATGCGCACACTTTTTTTATAACTGTGCGCAACTAAAAGTTGCACATAGGCATTGTAATAAGCAGGCGCAACTCATAGTTGCGCCTGCTATAATATAGTGCAGGCGCAACTATGAGTTGCTCCTGCACATGTTGCTGCTATTAAAACAGAGGCAGCGGCAACCCTTCACTTCATTACCCAAAAACATTTCCCAATCTCAACCTCTTCTTCCATGCCCGAACCCATCAGCTCCAAACTCAATCTTTAGCCATTTTGCACCAAATTATCAAGAATTATTCAAATTTCTTCTTCAATCTTCGATTAACCAAAGCTATAACAACGGAAGCGGGATCCTCTTCAACACAAATAGATTTTGGTAATTTTCAAAACCCTAGTTCTTTTGATTAAGTTCTAATTTGCTTATTATTTGGTTGTATTTGCTAGAAATACCGTCAATTAGCTTGTTTTACATGTTAATAATCAAATTTGAAGCGTTGAATCACTAATTGATTATAAACGATTTGTAAATTTTGGTTTTTTTGGCATGAACTTTGAAGAACCGAAAAGCGGACCAGTAGACGGTAGCGTGCTTTATATGCAGGATAATCACCGCTCTAATTTTGTAGAGTTAATGAGGGTAATATTATTTGTTTTGTAATTATAGTAAATTTTTGTAAGCTTTTTCACATTTTGAATAAACTATAAGTTATAATTCTTTGTTTTGCAGAGTGTAAAACTGGTGGATTGTCTGGATCATTCGCAAAGTTTCGAAGATTTAATGGAGATGGTTGAAGATCAACGGGTTCAACAATTACTACATCAAGCGGGATTCTGGTATTTCATGCAGATTAAATATATCAGATTTGATAGGTTTTTACTCATAGCTTTATGCGATAGATGAAGACCTGAGACTTGCACTTTTCATTTTTCCATTGGAGAAATGACAATTACACTGTAAGACGTTTCTATTTTGCTTAGATTTCACATTGAAGGCGCCGTGTTGAACTATGGTGGTAACGTGGATGCCGGTGAGGTTTGTCAACGTTTGCTTGGTGAAATTCCACCCCCAGAAGCGGTGGTCAATAGAAGAGAGTTGACGGTCAAATGGATAAATTACTTTATAATCGGCAGAGAGATTTCAGTCGATTCATCTATTAAGGAGCTAGAACAGTTCACACGGGCTGTCATATTGCTTCTTATACCATCTCGTCTATTTTTGAACCATTCGAAGGGTAGAGTTAGCGTTAAATTGTTGTACTTGCTAGAGGATTTTTCCACCATTTTCGATTATTCATGGGGTAGTGCGGTTTTATGCGCATTGTACAAGGAGTTGGATAATGTGGCACTAAGAAGGACGAACGGGTTTTACTAACAAATCCATCGCAGTCACCAGGGTATGCTTTCCTTCCATATCCATCGTATCCTTCATAGTCAATTCCAACCCCGAATTCAAACGACTACTTGCATGAAATTGAAGATGAAGATGTTGACACCGAGGATATGGAGGGTGGAAATGCTGATATTGAAATTTCCCATTTGGATAGCATGGAAATCGCTGCTTCACTTGACGATGATGAAACATGAATCGATGCTATAAATGTTAACAATGACGCTCCTTTAAACGATATTCCAGAGGAAGTTGATGACACTGATGAGCATATCGAGATGGAAGAACCGTTAGAAGATGACCAATGCAATGATACAATTATGGAAAGATATGTTATGCAAGAATTTCAATTTACCGATGAAATGTTCGGACTGGAATGTATGGAGCAAGGCCCTCGAGTTGGTATGATTTTTAAATCGAAGGAATCTTTAATTGAACATATAAGTGAATGGTTGATAAAGTGTTCGGTTTCATTTAAAAACATAAAGTCCCGTGCTAGAGAGTTCACTGCTATATTTGATATTGATGCTAATTGTCCATGGCGGCTTCATGAAATTGTGTCTAAAAGAGATCATGCTGGGTGGTGGGTGATAAAAAAATACGGTGGTGATCATGCTTTCTCAAATCCAATCATCAACTCGAACCACAAACAAGCAACAACCAAATTCAATTGCACCAAAGTCCTTCTACATTTTCGTTCAAAACCAAGTTACACTGCAAAATCTGTCCAAGAGCTTATGGCAAACGCTTACAAAATTCAAATAAGCTACATGAGAGCCTAGAAAGGACTTAGCAAAGCGGTGTCTAAAATATTTAGCGATTGGGAATCTTCGTACAATGACTTGCCTCGGTTTCTTCGTGCTATACAGAAATGCAATCCTGGTACTGTTTATCATGTACATACAGAAGGAGTACAATTTTAGAGGACTTTCTTGGCATTTGGACCAAGCATTGCAGGTTTCAAGTATTGTCGTCCGGTTCTTTCTATTGACGGAACACATCGGTATGGTAAATATCAAGGTACGTTGCTTGTGGCTATAGGAGTTGATGCAAACAACTCTCTTTTTCCTTTGGCATTTGCTACTGTACGGACCGAGTCGGCGGAAACTTGGGGTTGGTTTTTTTCATGCATGGGACACTTAATTCCATCTTTAAATGCAAGATGCATTACATTCATTTCCGATAGAATGAAAGTAATTCCAACCGCCTTGCAAGAGAAGTGGAGAAGACCACATCATCATCGCTTCTGCCTTCGCCATTTGAAAGCAAACTTTAAAAAAGCTGGTTTTGGTAGTAAAATTTTGCAAAACTTATTTCATGCTTGTGTTGAAGCAAGAGATGAGTTAACATACAAAGAACTTAGAGAGCAACTAAAAAATATGAGTCCGGCTGTTGACAGATGGATTGATAGAAGTCTTCGACATAAGGATGAACAGTGGGCTCTTTACAAGGACAACGGTGAACGTTTCTGTATGATGACTACCAATGCTTCGGAGAGTTTTAATGGAGTTCTTAAAGGTGCAAGATCGCTATCGGTAAAGGCGTCAGTGGCACGTACCTTTCATCGTCTTAATAGCTACTTCTACAGAAGACGTACCGATGGAATGGATTACACATCTTCACTCACGCCAAATTATGACAAAATGATGGAAAAATATTCAGCAGAAGCATGTAATATGAGCATTAACAGGTTCAGCTTAACGGAGTGACAAGTAACATACACAAATGTGTGCAACTACACAATAAATATTGCCAATGACAACTGCAGTTGTTCATGCAATATTCCTATTCTAGCCCATTTTCCATGTTCCCATGTTTTAGCTGCATGCGCACGATGTAGAGGAGGAGCGAACAGAGCTTACCATGATCTTATTTCACCCTAGTTTACGGCAAACATTTATAGACATGGTTATTCTCTGGTTTTTCATCCAGTGCCCGACAGTATATATTGGGATGTACATGAAGGCCCTACTATACTCCCGCCGCCAATGTGAAGGAATACAGGAAGACCGAGGTCCATAAGAATAAGGGGAGTCATTGACAAAATGGGGGACAGAAGACAGGACAGATGTGGACAATGCGGTAACTTGGGTCATAAGAGAAGAACGTGTGGGAAGCAATAAATATTTTACTTGTTTCTACTAATTTTGTCATTCGTGAACTGTATAACTTATATTTTTATTCCGTACGCAACTTTGTTATCAAAGGTTATCTTATGTCAAACATTTAAATTACTTGCTATGTTATGTTACTTTGATTTAATTTATACGCAGCAAAATTATGAATTTTTCGCGGTTTTACATCTACCATCAAATAAACATAACAGACAAATAATAATACATCATGTATTGCATATCCATTACAACAACCAAGTAAAAATACAACCAAATAATACAACATTCATTAAAACTTAAGCATACATAACTCAATTAAACAAGTCTGATACAGATCCATTACATTACAGTTGCACTACCCAGTTTACTATACCCCTTTCCAAATTGGATTTACGGACTGCAAATAGTCTACTTGATGTCGAAGCAGACTTTTTTCCTTTTCCAAACGTCTCACTTCCGCTTGCATCTCTAGTGCATACTCCACTCCCCTAGGGGTCAACGGAAAATCTAGCCATTTGAAGAAATTACAGCACTCAACACCTTTCGGGTTAGTTATATGACCAAGGTAGCCGACACATCCATAAAACCGACGTCCATCATTTGTTTGAGTCTTGCATATAACTACCTCACAAACATCTCCACAGTGGCAAAGTGGATGTGTATCTTGTCTCGCTCATCCTTCGCCGCTAATTTGTTTCCTCGGTCTTTGATTCGGTTCGCCTAAGCAAACTTAATAATCCAAAGCAGATTGAACAGCAACACCATTAGTTGGAGGAACTATCTCAAATTGAGCTTCAGGAACTTTTCAAACTGAGTTTCAGAAACAAATTCATTTTTAGCTTCCATCTGTTCAACATATTTCACCAATACTTCATCTGGAATCTCCTAATTATCCATATAAATTAATGGTAATGTTAGTGTGGGGTGAAGGGATTGTCGTAGCTTTGGTTTAATCGAAGAATGAAGAATAAATTTGGAAACTTTGTGATAATTTTATGCAAATTGGCTAAAAAATGGATTTGGGGATGTTGGGTTCGGCCATGAAGAAGATGAAGGGGGTTGGGAAATGTTTTTTGGTAATGAAGTGAAGGGTTGCTGCTGCCTCTGTTTTAACAGCAGCAACCTGTGCAGGTGCAACTCATAGTTACACCTGCACCATATTATAGCAGGCACAACTATGAGTTGCGCCTGCTTATTACAATGCCTATGTGCAACTTTTAGTTGCGCACAGTTATAAAAAAATTGTGCATCCAAGAGTTACGCGTCCTTAAAAATAAATTGGCATGTCATATGCGCAACTAAGAGTTGCGCATTTTCCTGGTAGTTACAAAAAAGCTGACTGGACTACTGACTGGGCTGAAACAAGCCCTGTTTGGTAATAAGTTTCAAAACCAACACTGATCGCGAAATTGTTTCGAAAATTAGCCTACTTTGAAAATTCGTCCTAATATAAATAAAATTTATTTACCTAAAATTGGATTTTTAAAGGGAATTGATCAAGAGTGCTGAAGTGCGTGAAGCTTTTGATTGCAAGGTGAACTGAAAATCGGATCTGAGATCTGTAGTTTGCTAAGGATGGATTTAGGGGGACATAAGATCCAAATGAATCGAAAATTGGGGGAAAATCAGGGTATGGTTGAGATTTCAATTGATTTGGGTTTTCTGTTGGGTTCGAAGTAATTTTGAGAGAGTATTCAAGGTTATATTGTTTTCTACTTCTACGTGGAGAAGGATTGGAAAGAAAGAAAAGCGGGGAAAGGTGAAAAAGAAAGAAACAAAAGCGGCTAAGTACCTGCATAGTGAAAATATGTTTAATGAAGCGAGTAAGTAATTTTTTGCCCGCGTAAGGAAAGAAATAGCGTTGTTAATTTTTATATTCGTTTTTCTACATACTTCAAATAGCGTACGACCAGAAACGCTAACTATCGATGCTATAACAAGTCTGTTTTCTTTTAGTGTCTACATTTGGTTGAGTTTTCCTACGATAATAGTTATCAGACTAGTATAAGAATGGTGCCTTTTGAAGCTTTGTATGGAAGGACATGCAAATGACTAGCATGTTGGTTAGAAACTAGGGACAGATTGGAGGTCCATATCTGGTTAGAGAGGCGAAAGAGAAGATTGAATTAATTCAAGAAAGGATGAAGGAAGCTCAATCCAGACAGAAGAGTTACGCAGATAAGAGACGTAAAGACCTAGAATTCTCAGTTGGAGATAAGGTTTTCATTAAAGTATCACCGATGAAAGGTGTGGTACGATTTGGAA
This sequence comes from Allium fistulosum, assembly GCA_030737815.1. Classification (NCBI taxonomy): domain Eukaryota; kingdom Viridiplantae; phylum Streptophyta; class Magnoliopsida; order Asparagales; family Amaryllidaceae; genus Allium; species Allium fistulosum. The sequence goes on from CM060904.1 coordinate 539,996,576, forward strand.
AGTCAGGGAAACTAGCACCGAGATATGTTGGTCCGTTCTTAGTTATAAAGAGGATCGGGAAGCTCGCATACATAGTAGAATTGTCGAGCACTATGGTAGGTGTCCATAATGTGTTTCATGTGTCTCATCTTCGCAAGTATGTGCATGATCCAGTGACTACTATTCCTCTGACAGGGTTGGAAGATTTGATTGTAGAGCCTAATTTAACTTTTGTTAGACAACCAGTTCGGGTTATAGCGAGAGATGAGAAAAGACTGAGGAACAAAACAGTCAAGTTGGTGAAAGTTCAGTGGAGCGACAACGAGAAGGACTGTAATTGGGAGACAGAATACAGGATTAGAGATACTTATCTCGATCTACTATGAGGGTATGTTTATATTAGATTTATATAAATAGTTGCTAGTCAGGTAGGCTAGTATGGTTATTAGGAGTTGTTACAGATGATTGCTATCTTTAGTATTTAGTCCTTACTGAATTTCGAGGACAAAATTCTTTGAGGAGGGGAGCCTGTAACACCCCTAATTTTTGTAACATTATTTAGTAGATTTATTAGCTAAATTAAATAGAATAATGTAAATAATTAGAGTGACAAAGGGAATTGAGATTTGAATAAATAATCAAGGGCCGTGCTTAATTAAACAAATGGGCTTAACAATGGCTTATATGTTAATTAACTAAAATAAGGGTATGATAGGAAATAGTCGCACCCTCATATATTCACGGTTTTACCATCCATTCATGTTCATTTTTATTTCACAAAAACGTAAACGAAGAAAAGAATAGCCGGCCATTGCTAAGGAAGAAAAAAGGAGAAAATTAAATCAAAGCTAAGGATTTAAGCAAGGGGAATTAATCTCAATCGAATCTCAAAGTCCTTATCATAACCAAGGTGAATAATAATATAAATCATCTTTATTTTGTTTTATTATCATTTGTTTTTTGGGTTTAGGATTAAATCCATTATTACGATGATTTTTGATTGACGATGTGCTTGAAATTGGACATGTTGGGTTCAAACAAAATAATTTGATAATTATTTTATACGGTTTTAAGGGTAAAACAGATTATAATGATTTTCATATGCCATGAGAAAATTTTTATGTTATGTAAAACAAGATTTTAGCGATGGGTTTTAATTCTTATAATTTTCCAAGCTATGGAAATTTTATTTTGAATTTTCAAAGGAAAATATGCATAATTAGATTTAGAAATTTATTTCGATTATTTTATGAAGAATCTGGGTCTGGAATTTTATATGTCAGATAACATATTGAAAGTGAATTTCTATAATTTTTGGGGATTTTTCCTAAGTAATTTACTATGGAAATAAAATTATTTTAGATGAAGGATTTAATTGTTTGATTGATTTTGCTTTATGGAAGGGCTTATTTGTTAAATTAATACATGTTTATATCTGAAATTATGTGGTAGTTATTTTTGTAAAGAATTTGAAAAGTTATGGCAACCAATCAAATGTTTACAAATAAGCAGGTTAGTAATAAAGTATTTGCTTTAATTAGCACTAAATCAGTCTTTACCCAAATAAGTGGGTTCTGCCTCTTTCAGAAGCACCTTTCGACCCATTACTTCCGCTTCGACCAAGTCAAAACCTACCAAAAGTCGAAAACAATACACAAGGTATCACAATGATGGTACATAGTGGGTTGGAGAAAGGCGGAAGACAAGGTATCGAAACCATTGCTTTCGATGGGGTCAAAACCTTTGTTTCGCTTTCCAAAGATAAGCGCCTGCCTTGTTTTCAACAGAATGCTTTCGACTTAGTCGAAAGCTTTTTCTTTCGAATCTATTGCCGCCTCTTTGTCTAATTGGAGCTTTCGAATGGGTTCCTTGTTTATAAATCAATGCTTTCGAAAAGGGTGGTTTTGACCTAGTCGAGACCTTGCAGCCAATCTTATGCCTTTCAAATATATTGAAGTCATCAATGCTTTCGAAAGGTACTGTTTGTTTTATACTTGAGCTAAGCCACTTCCTAAAAGCTTTCGAATGGGTTCAAGGTTTTCAAAAGCAATGGCTTTGAAAAGGGGTTTCAATGCTATCCTTCAATGTTTTACTTAAATAATTTGAGCTTTTGAATGGATGGTTTCGAAGCCATCGACTTTTCCCCAAACAATTTTATATAAAGATTAATGGTTTCGAAAGGGGTACTATCGTATGTATTCACTTTGACCCAAAATATGTTTTTAAGGAAAACCCAATGGTTTTGAAAGAGATGTTTTAAAGTGTTTCAAAAGGTATATGTTAGTGTTTTGAAAAGAAGATTTGAATGCTTTCGAAGGAGGTTATCCAATGGTTTCGAAAGTAAAGTTTAAGGTTTCGAAAGCCTTAGTTTTTAAAATGAATAACCCAATCTCATTTTAAAGGAAAACCATGGCATAATAAAAGAGTTTTGAAATGATTTTAAGTATGGAGTTTTTGAAGAAGTTTTCCTTGATTAAAAGGTTAAAAGGATTAACCAAGTTTTATATGAAATGATTTCAAGGATATTAAACCATAGGTGTTGGTATTATTATGTTATTATGTTTACTTCTTCATATATATATATATATACATATATATATTCACATTGTAATGGACCCATAACTGTATTATGGAGAAGTGCAGAATAACCAACTAGGTTGATCCAGTAGTGAATATAAATTAAGTTAACTCCTGAATGAGTAGAGTTGCATCCAGAAGGTCAGATAGACCATAGCGTAGGATGCTAGAATATTGACTAAAGAAGTTTTCAGGTAGACAAGTTCATAGTAAACCCATGAAAATTATGTTTAGGAAAAGTTATTGGCATGGGCCAATAGGTTCATAGTAAACCCATGAAAACTATAATTAGATTGAGTTATTGGCAGGGGACAATTGGTTTGTAGTGAACTCATGAAAAATATACCCGAATTAAGTTATCGATAGAAGTCAATAGGTTCCTAGTCAACCCATGAAACTAAGATAAGAGGGAATTTATTGGAGATACCAGTAGGTTCAGGGAGAACGCACGAAAAAATGAAGTTATTGGCAGAGGCCAATAGGTTCTTAGTGATCCCATGAAAACTATGAAACCGGACAGAGAGTCCATAAACATTAAACATGTTATTAGTCAGTCCATGAAAACTAATAGGTTAATAGTGACCCTAGAAAGTATAACTAAGACAGAATGAATGGGGATGGGAAAAACATAATTGATTTACTTTTTTGCATATCACCATGATATTTTAAATTGCTATGTTTTAACCATTGTGGATGCAGGAGCATAGTATATGGTTTTATAAAGTTTTGAATAAGGTACTAGTGAGGGGAAAACCCGTTCCGCTAAGACGCATGGTCTCACTAGATATCTAAATGGTTTGAGATAGTAGAGTATTATTCATAACAGGCTTTATGTCTGGCTCAAAGTTTATGTTTTCCCCTTAAACTCTCGAGTACTCAGTTGATTTTGAGTAGTTTGAGAGTTGAGGTTTTCAGGTATCTATTTAGATGAATAAGCTTCTGGAGTGCAGGAGGCATGATAGCTATTTAGAGTTCTTTTCTATTTTGGTTCCGTTATGTGTTTTGTTGTAAAGGCAAAGATTTTAATTGCCTAGTTATATACTCTGATCATCCAAGGGGGCATCATCATATGTCGCTCTTGGTGCATGCTGTAACAATTATATTTTCTCTGAACGTGTTTCTCGTATTGGGATTATGTAATGAATTTGAAATGCTTTGAAATGGAATGAGAAAGTTGTTTGTTGATTTTTAAATTTTTCTATATCCATGTATTTCTGTTATATCAATGTATCTAAGATTACCGTATTTGGTCGTCAATTATTAATAACTATGGATGACTGCAGCATCCATAGCCGTTAGTTTTGGGCCTCCAAGTGGAGGATGTTACAAGTTGGTATTAGAGCATAGGTTTATGAAACTTAAAAGAAATTTAAACCTAAAAGATTTTCAAACATAATCCAATGAATCGGAAAATAAGATCGGGGTTTGGGTTAACGCTATAGTAGCGTACTTGTATATGATATAATTATATATATATATAAGTACGTATTACCCTCTCTCTTAGACCATTCTTCTGTATTTTACTAAGGCTCGTATGCAAATTTACGAGATAGAATATATGGAGATAGGAAACGGAAGAGGAAATCTCGAAGCACCACAACAAACGAAAATGTTCGACCCACCAGGAGGAACCCAGGTCAATAGGCTAATGCTAACCAAAATGCAGATGCCAATATGGGTGCTGGAAATCCAACAGTGGATATGGAGGCGATGTATCAGTTTTTCGACAATATGATGCAAGCTGGAACTGCTGCTAGAGTTGTTGGAAATGTTGGAGGAGCTAATCATATGACTCCAATTGGGAATAACCATGCTAAGTTGAGCAGAGACTACACTAGTCTTGGAGGGAAACAATTTATGGGAATGGAGGATGTTATAGAAGTTTAGAATTGGTTGTTGCACTGTGAGAGAATCTGCGCTGATTTGGGTTTGGATGATGAGCAGAAGAGGAGGCTGGCCTCTAGGCAGTTGCAAGGGGCAGCACTTCATTGGTGGAATAGTGTTACCACCGGAGTTCTGAAGGAGAAGTTGACTTGGGTAGATTTTAGAAGAAGATTTGAACAGTGGTTTTTATCTGAAGTTGCTAAGTCAGCGTTGATGAGAAAGTTATGGATTTGGTGATGGGAGAGATGTCGGTAATCGAGTATGCTACTAAGTTTGATGAGTTGTCCCGATATGGGTATGCTACTATAGACACTGTCATCAGAAGGAATGAGAGGTTCATTCAGGGAATGAGGCCTGAGATTGCTAGGACAACCCTGACACATATCTGTGATCCTTGTAATGTAGTTGTGGAGATGACAATACGACATGAGGATATGTTTGTTATTTGTGCGAGAGAAAAGCCGGTTGAAACCCAAGGCCCTCGGGGAAAGAAGAGAGAATTTTTAAAAAGAAGGGAGCCCAGAAGGGAGAGGCTACCAAGTGGGGGATGTTACAATATGTGGCCTAGAATTACATGTTAAAGTTGTAAAATTACTGATATAATCCATCTGAATTTCATCTTTTTTTATTGTGTAAGAATAATTTAAGCATTTGAAATAAACATTTTTGTCCTTTAGCCATTAATTATCATTGTTAACATGTGCCCTTGGGGTCCACATTAACAACAACATTTATTTATTACTACAACTAATGCATTACTACCATAATTGTTAGTAAAATTGAATCTGCAATTCACAGTGTTCACTGCTATAATAAACGTTTCATATTTGGAAAATAAAATCTGAAAATGAGCGATTTGTATTTTTAATACGATCTGATTTTGTTTAGTTATTATAATTTTTCAATAATTGAAGCTTATGCTATTATAGTAATTTTAGTAGTCTAACTTTGAAATTTATTATTTATTAGTGAAGATTATAAATCTTGTAAGTTATGAATGTTTTGTTGTTTTATTTTTAAAGTTTGGATAATTTTAGAACTGAATACTTTAAATTATTTTTATTGTCTTTTAGTTCCTTCGAATCACATGTTTATGCAACATAATTTGCACCATGTTTTTTTGTAAGATGATAAGTAATTTATAAGGTAAAAGTACATAACTGTTTTGTGTCTTCGTTTTCTTTTAAGAATTATCCCCCAAAACTTAGTTAATTACTCAACAAATTTAAGAAGTACGCTGTAGAAATTAGCAAGTTAAGATTTATAAACATACTTGTGTTTGTACATTACGATAATTTTTGCTCTAAATAAAGTTTTAAATTGATAGTCGATCTTTTTATATATTACTATATATACATATGAGTTACTATCAAAATTGGTTTTCTTAGAATAGAAATTGTTGACCGTAAATAGAGTTATAAATGGTTCCATCATAGTTGGTATTATCGCACTGTTATTATGGATTTAGATAAAGTATTAAATTTCTTATAAATCTTTTTTATTTATTACCACAAACATATGAGTTACTACCATAATTGGTATTATCATAATCGTTTGCAAGTTTGAACCTGTGCTTCACATACGGTGTTCATAGCTACAATAAATGTTTCATAATTGAAAAGAAAAATCTTAAATTAGTGATTTTTTTATTCAATTTGATTTTGTTAACTTATTAGATTTTTTCAATAATTGATGCATACAAAATTAGAGTAATTTTGGATTTGAAGTCTTATTATTTATTAGTGACTATGACAATAATTATGCATAATAAATTACTATGATAAGCATTATTGAGTAAGTGTGTATAAAATAAATGCTTACTGTTATAGCCCAAAAATTTTAAAATGAAAATTTGAAGGCGTGAAATTAACAAGGGACAAAAGAAAGGGTTCTCATATTAAGATCGAAAGCTATCGCATATTGAAGATAAAACTATCGCATATTGAAATATTGAAGCCATCATGACAAAGCTATCACATATTGAAGATAAAGCAATTGCAAGTTGTGATACTGAAGTTATCGCATGATGATATATGACAAAGCTATCACATATTGAAGATAAGGCTATTGCATGCTGAAATACTGAAGCTATCACATGATGATATATGACAAAGCTATGACATATTGAAGATAAGGCTATTGCATGCTCAGATATTGAAGCTGTCGCATGATGATAAGGCTATCGTAGATTGAGATATTGAAGCTATTGCATGATGATATATGACAATGCTTTCACACCTTAAAGATAAGGCTAACGCATGTTAAGATATTGAAGCTATCGCATGATGATATATGACAAAGCTATCACATATTGAAAATAAAGCTATCACATGTTGAGATATTAAAGCTATCGCATGATGATTGGTGCAAAAGCTATCGCATATTGAAGGTGCCCAAGCTATCACATGTTGAAGGCTATTGCATGTTGAAGTCAAGCAATCACAAATTGAAGTCATGGAGGCTATTGTATGTTGAAGTCAAGTTGTCGCAGGTTGAACCCATCACATGTTGATGTTAATTGAAAGAGTTAGAGGTATGCCATAGGGGCAATTATTTAATCTGTTACATATATCTAACTAGATAACCAGTCTTGTTCAATATAAAAGATGTTTTCTTTCTATTATACACCTGATATAATGTGTAATATCGATTAATTTAATTAAAAGTATATTTAATAGAAAATCCATAAATGATGTGTTTGTGACAGTAATTACGAATGGTTGTAATCATGAGTATTGTATCATAATATTATAGAACACATCACTTTAAATGTTCCTAATCAAGATGCATCGAGACTGGATATCGATGTATCCGTTGAGATCACTACTAGAAAAGGGTTAAATAGCGACCGGGGGGCAACGGCTTCCGACTGCCATTTTCCGACGGGCCGTCGGCGGCCCCGTCGGAAGCCGTCGGAAAATCGCATAATACTGGCTCCATCCGATTCTCTTCTTCCTCATTTCAGAATACCCAAAACCTAATTACAAATTCCCAAATTCACTCCCCAAGCCTCCAATCACTAATTTCGTATTTTTGCATCCTCCCCGGCTACGAATTCAACCTCTCTTGCTTTCTAGCTTAGGTATAATCTCTTATTTTCGCGAAAAATTCAATTTTTACCCTATTTCTAGATTTGCATAAGTTGATAAATTAGGGCTAATTGGTGATTGAAATTGTTTCCAATAGTGTTATAATAGTTTCTAGCATTCCATGGTATACCTGTTTCATCTTTTATCGTGAAATTGTGAAAAACATGTATAATTTGTGGTTGTTCGTGTATATGTAAATCGTTGTGTATGCATTGATTCTACGATTGTATATGTGTGTAGCGCTGCTATCATTGTATTGTGTTAGTTGGAATAAGATAAAATGAATGTACGAGCTAAGAGTATTATATTGTGCACGTATTGACTTATGCAACAACAAAAATGCATGAGTCTAAATTATAATTGTGTGTATTGAAAAATGACAAAAATGTTAAACCAGCCTTAAGTTGATGTAATACGTCGAATAAATGTGTTAAATTAAAATATATTTTTGTAAATGTAAACAGTTAGTAAATTGTATTTTTTCGTAAAATGCGCACATTTAATTAACTAATGTTCCTTAGAGAGTTTTTGGCCCCGTCTGACGAGTATTGTACATGATCGTTATATAAATAGTTGTTTTTTTTTAAAAAACGACTATTTATATTCATCTGGTACAATGTTTGTTGGATTTGTCCCTGTATTGGACAAGTTATGAACACAGTAAGCATTTATATTTTGTATACTACTTCGTCTCAAACGGTTCATAAAATTTCGTTCTAACTTTTCTTTTTTGTTTCCTACGTACACGCATTTGTGTACAATGTAGGGAACAAAAGGGAAATGCTGCCGAAATTTTGTTGAATCGTTTGAGACGAAGTAATATACAAAATGTAAATGCTTACTTTGTTTGTAATGAGAAGTAGGATGCCTGACCATGGAAAAAAAATATCTTTTTGTACAAAATTTTGTATCGATACGTTAAAAAATAAAATGTATCATATTTGAAAATATTTTTTAATTTGTGAAATAGTTTTTTAAATTCAAATATTATACGACCATGAAAATAATCTTTTTCGAATTTGTATTCTTGAAAATAAATATTAAATTTTGAACTTGTGACTCATTTTAATGGTCAAAGAGTCAAAGAAGAGACCATGCTTCTGGTTATAGCTTGATTTAAGAAAAATCTTTTAAATCATGTCATGTTTCCATGTTACATATGCACTAATGTGATACTTAAGAATTTGATAATTGTTTGTTTAGGTCCTAAAATGGCAGTGTTCGTACATATTGACCCTTCAACTCCATCCGTGTTTGAATATAATCAAACAATCATAATAGTTTGTGGGTTTGTATTTACCACTGCAATAGCGATGCTGCTTTGAAATACTTTACAGTTGAAACGTTTGGCGCTTTTTTTGCCTGATTCCTCAACATGGTTAATTCTTACACTTTTGCAGCCTGGTTCAGCAAGCACACCAAAGGTTTTTCTGGAGAAGAATAGTTCAGGTGATGCTAGAAATGAAGTTATTCCAATACTCAACCTGGGAAGTTATTTTTCTTTTTGTGTCGCCAAAATTCAGGTGAAAGTGTATTAACATTGATAGAAAATAAGTACACGACATGGTAGTATCATGAGTAAACCAGTAGTTTAGGTATTTCTTAAAAATTATAGAGTGTATAATTTTATTCGTTGATTACGCAGATGGAATACTAGTTTGCTGGGAAAGCAAACTAACTACTCTTTGGGTTGCTGTGTTTTCTCTGTTTAAGGAATTATCAGGTATTGTTGGTGTATGTAGAATTAGATAAAACCATTACATACTATCCAACTTGGAAAGTCATTGTTTGGTGAATTCATGCTGAGATTATACCTTTCATTACTAATTATGCATAAACTTTTTATTCTGTTGACAGATATTTACAAGTTTCCTGTCAAGTGTTATGATCCATGCTACACGACCATTTGTTCTAAATGAATGGATTAAAGCAAAAATCGAGGGGTATGAAGTTTCTAGTACTGTCGAGGTTAGTTTAGTATTCTCTTCTCTTGAAGCAAACATATTTAAAGCATCCGCGTCATATGTTTGCACTTATCATATTATTGTTATTATTAGCGTTTTAGCCCTTTTTGTCATTTCAGCATGTTGGTTGGTGGTCTCCAACAATCATAAGAGGGGATGATCGTGAAGCAGTTCATATTCCCAACCACAAATTTACAGTTAATGTTGTGAGAAACCTTACCCAGAAGACTCGAGAAACCTTACCCAAAAGACTCATCGGCGTATCAAACCTCATCTTGCTATAAGCCACTTGGATGTTAATAAAATCAGTGCGTGCGTATGTGTGTGTATATATATTCAGATTTCATGCATCTCTGTTTTTACATCATTATGGCATCATACTGAGTATTATAACTCCATATTTATACAGATCATAATAGCAGATATGCAGGAAGGTATTAGCAAAGAATCCTCAGATAGAACAACAGAGACTTCATATAAGAGTGTTTCTAGAAAACATCAATCCAGAAAATCATGCGTTAATGGAAACCTACCTTTATCTTTGTTTAGAATCACTTGGCAGCTAAGAATATATAACACTTGAGGCTAATACTAAACTCAACATTGCTACAGTACCCTTGGCGTAATTTCTTGTTTCCAAGAAGACATTGATCAAGTGATTTTTGCAATCCTAAAGTAAATTTTGTTGATTACGGGAAACATCATCCCGAATTGATCACCGTGACAAGTTTTGTGAAGGACAAAAAGGTTGACTAGTAATTATGAATAGAGGTTTGTTAGCTATTAACATACAAACATTCTCGATTCAATGCCAATATATGTTCTAGTTAATATCATTCCAATTGCCATTACAAGGGTGATTAATATTTTTATATTTCTTATTCAGTACTCGTTCTAGCTCTCATCAACAATTTCATTATTTGCAGATCTTTATCTCTTGTTTTGTGAAGATGTCAAGTTTTGAGGAGTATTTATGCGTTCAGGTATGCAACTTGTTATTCACAAGCTATGCACGGCTGTTTTAATTGCTCTCCTCCTTGTTTTCCTCTGTGCTGCACTGTATAACTCAAAATTCTTACATAACGTCAACAAATCTTTATCACTAAAATGCAATGTTGTCGGGCGTCTTGGGTTGTGGGTTGTGTGTAATTTGGAATGTGCAATAGTCACACACTGAGAGATCATAAGATAAATTAACTAGCTCCATACCAGGCGCCATGTCATGCCATTATGTCTAACCTATTTAGCGGCAACATGAAATGGATATCACTCTTAGTCCCCCCTTAGCGGCAACATAAAGGAATTGCCGTTATGTTTAACCTTGGTGTCAAAAATTGGAATTGACATAATTTGAAAATTACAATTGGAATGGACAGCACTCTTAGTCCCCCTTGGGTTGCTCAAGTCACCTTGGCGTCAAAAATTAGAATTGACATGTTTAACCTTGGCGGCAACATGAAATGGATAGCACTCTTAGTATTGGTGAATTGTGTATAGTTTGGTTTTTGATATTTGGTTGGAATATTATATATTGGATTCTGCAGTATTGGTGGAATAGTGTTTGTATGGGAAATGTGGATGGAAGGCTATATTGCAGCAGAAATATAAAAAAAATACAGCAAATTTCCGACGGCTTTCGACAGCTTTCAGGTTATATTTTTCCAACAGCTTCCGACAAGTATCAGAATCCGTCAGAAGCCGTCAGAAATACGAACGACGAGATGTGTTGGAAGCTGTTGGAAACACTGCACCCCGACGCCTTATTTTCCTACGGCCGCCGACGGTTTTCTACCATCGGAAAATGCCTTTTTCCTTGTAATGGATTAGATTACGTAACGCTATACAAATGTTGGACAATGTACTACTCATAACTGTTGGGTGTACCAAGAGGCTACGTACTGATGGTTGTTATAACTAAGGAACGATTATAGTTTTCTGTTGGTTAATATAACTAAGGTCGGAAAGAAAATATCAATGTGACAAAATTCATTACAAGACGTACTGTAAATTGCGGCGGACGGTTCTGACGGTCAATGACGGCTGTCGACGGTTAGTTATTTTGTTTACTTAACTCTATTACTTTATTATAATATATTAGTTATATGAGTTTGAAATTTGATTAAATATAGTAATTCAAAACCTAAGAATTTGTAAAGATATTTTTATTCACTTATTCAAATTTATGAAAGTTTTTGATTAATTAAATTAATGTTGGCGATAATCTTTTTTGTTGTATAATAATTATATTCAATAAGTAACTTTATCAAAAATCAACCACAGACGATCATTTTCTGCAAGTTTCAGTGTGTCGATTACAAAATTTCGATGAAATTTATGATATGTAATAGTTTTATGAATTTATTTTGTAAAAATTATATATAACTATAATTTAATTTAAAAAGGAAAGTAAAAGTGGTTGTAATCATTATTATCTATTTCATATTCATTGATAACTAAAATAAATTATTTAATTTTTTCTACAAATTAAAATTTTTAAACAAACTAATTCATATTAAATTTATTTAAAAAGTGTAAAAATATAATAAAAAATATACAGCGATCGTTGGAAGCCGTTGCTAGTTATAGCCGCCAACGGCCATCGAAAGCCGTTGGAATATCGCGATTATACAGCCAACAGGTCGAGAGCTGTTTTGTTTCATCATCTCCTCCAAAACACACCAAAACCATAGCTCTTTCCACCCCAACTCCGTCGTTGCCTGCTTGCAGGACTCCCTAACCACCCTCAAATTCATCATTCTCCAGTCTCAACAAGCTTAGGCCATTAATTCGGCTCCAATCAGGTATTTTTTAGTAACCCTAGTTGCTTTTAAATTGCTAAATTAGGGTTAATTTGCGATTCTAATTGTTTATAATACCCCGTTGCGGTTATTATCGTTTAAATCCGAAAATTAATGTGTAATTTAGTGTATGTGTAAATGCATTAATTAGTGTATATCAACATAATTTAGTATTTATGGCTAGCTTGGGTTAATTAGTGTATATGCATATAATTTAGTATATGTGTTTTCTAAAATGTTGAAAATAATAATTTATTTACATTACCGTTCATTAGGTTAGACCATTAATTATGTACGAAACCTAGTTTGCTAGAATGTGTGACATGTTGTAAATTAGTGTATATTATAGTTTATTTTTTAAATATAATACTACACTCATGATTCATTAAATTTGAAAACATAAAAGATTTTATAAAAAAGTAGAAATTATATAATGTATTACATAATTAATAAAACATTAAAATATAAATAAATTATTGTACAAATGCTAATATGTTATATGATTAATAAAAAATTATAATGTATATGTAACGATAATATATAAACAAATTGGTGTATAATTTGTTTTATTTTACTAAATCCCTTAGAGAGTTTTTGGTCCCGTCTCACAATTATTGTATGTGTTCGTTATATGGATATTCGTTTTTGTCACAAAATGGACATCAATATTCATCTGGTACAATATTTGTCGGATTTGTACCTGTCTTGGACAAGTTACAAACACAATAAAATAATTTCATTTTGTAAATCATTTAATTTTAAACGGCTAACAAAATTTCGACAACACCTTCTTTTTATTCCATGTGTACATGCATTTGTGTACGATACGGGGAACAAAGGTGAAATGCTATCAAAATTTCATTGAACCATTTAAAATGAAATGATTTACGAAATATAATTATTATTGTGTTTGTAATGGAAAGCAGGATGACCGACCATCAAAATAGAAAACAGTAAGCTAAAAATTTAATATTATATTAATAATCTGTTAAAATTGAAAATGTATAAATGAATTGAAATGTCAATAATTAATAAAACATTAAAATGTATAAATGAATTGAAAAGTAAAATGTCAACATTTCTTTGAAATTTTATCATATTTTTTAAAATAGGAATAATAGTCAGTTAATTTGTTGATTGGAGGAGCTGCATGTATTAATGAAAGGGATTGAGAGGCTCAATAAAGAAACATTTTTATAATACTGTACACTTATTTATTGAATTCATTTTAAGTAATAATAGAAATGACAAAGAAATTTATAGTCCGTGTAGTAAGTACAAACACTTGAAGGATTTGATATCGAATATGGTTAAAGTTCATTTGTGCTAAAACGGTTTCGCGCTAGATTATTTTGTATGAGATCGTCATGAAGAACTTGTAGCACCTAATTCTGTATAGTTAGAGGAGGAGGTGGGTAATAACATTGTTATGGCGAATTCCGAAGAAGGTATAGTTGAAGATGCAGCACAATCAATATTTCCTACGGTTGAAGTTGAAGTTGATGATGTAAATGTCGAAGATGAACCAAATATTGAAGTAAAGAAAATCTTTGATTTATTGGATGTTGCTAAGAAACCTCTTTGGAATGGCGGTAAAAACGACATCCAATTATAAGTAACAGCAGAATGCATTGCAATGAAATTAAAATATAATTTCACAAAAGCCGATTTTACAGCTGGCACTGTTTTAAATCTCGGCCATCTCGGCCGATATCTCGGCCGAGATCTCGGTTGAAGGTTTGGGCGAAACGAAACATGAGATATCGGTTGATATCTCCTTTCGATTATATCGGCCGAAATTTACATATATCGGCCGATATTTGGAGCGAAACGATATTCCGAGATATCCCCGATATATTGTTTTTTTCAAAAAAAATAGGCGCATCTCAATCTATCATAAAAAAATGAACAAAGCCCTTTTCTTTCTAATTCAACTTCTAAAAGATCACGTTCCTCGTCAAAAGATCGAACTCTCTCTTCTCCGTTGAAAAAAATCGAACTCCCTCTTTTAAAAAAAATAGAACTCCCTCTTCTAACATCCCACAGCTCGCGGTTGCTTCCAATTTTCGACTACTCGATCTCGCTTTTGACAGTCTGCAGCTTCGTCTTCGACCAATCTCTCTACTCTCTACATGTATGTAAACTAGGGTTGTTTCTATTTTAATGAAATTGAATTTTTCAGAAATTGAATATGCAGTATAATTTAGAGTAGATTTGCAAGTAGATTTAGTTTATTATTCTTACTGCATAACCTTCTGCAAGTAGATTTGCATTGTCTGAAACCCTTCGATTCCTGATATCTCTTATATGCATTTGCTTTTATTTGCATCAGTTTCTGATACTGTTATTATGTTATTCTTACTTCATATATGTAATTGTATAGAACTCGCTTTTTTCAGTTAATTTGTCGTCTTTCATCTGCTTATATGTAATTGCTAAAACTGATGATGTTTTGTAACTTTTGTTGAACAATTTCATATAGTTGAAGTATAATTGCATTATTTTTTTCAGTTAAAATAGTGGAGATTAATTGCAGTAATTCGGTAAATGTTAAATAAACCGATATCATGCATTTTTTGCTATAAATTATGTGATGTGTTATACTCCGATATGTAGGATCTAGATTAACCCTAGAGGGGGGTGTGAATAGAGTTATAGCAAATTTTCTCAAATTAAACACGGAAGCAAACAACAGATAAATAAATATGCAGTAAAGTAAATCACACACAGAATTTACCCAGCTTCGGCAACCCCTGCCTACTGCTGCATTCCCAGATTTCTATTAGAGTTAAACAGTATCCCGCTTACAAACACTCCTACAGACTCGCACACCCTGCTCCGCCTATAGAGCTTCATAAACTCGCACACCCTGCTCACTGAACTAGCCCTAACTAGACAATCTGACAACACCTAAACCCTAGGTGGTGATTCACTCTGACTGGACTTTGAAAAAACAAAATACAAAATACAGTTTGAACACCAGGGCAAAATATAGAATGACAGTTTAGAACACTTTTGCCCTCAGAATAAATTTGGCCTAAAAACTAGATCAATAAAACCTGGCCCAAATTTAAAAACTAAACTAAAACCCTAAGAACTCAAATTAAATCTAAATTTAAAACCCTTAATGAAAATAGGTCGGCCCCTTTAAACAATTATTGACCCGCTGTTTTATTTCTTCGACTCCCTGTTTATTATCTTCGGCCCAATTCGTTCTGAGATAAAATAATGGTGACTCCAAAATTGGAGCTTTCAGCGATTCTTCGATTCTCTGATAAATAATGGCGGCTGTGATCCTTTTCTCGTTCGATCTGAAATGGAGTCGGCTTTGTTCGATGTTTCTTCGATCTGAAAAATTAGGGCTTGACAAAATTTGGGTCGCCGACGTTTGTTGATTTGCCTTTTCCTCTGTTGATCGGCCGACTCCTCGAGCTAGCTTCGGCTGCTTCTTTTCGTTGCTTATGGAATTAGGTCTTCGACCTTGCTTCTGCTTCGATGAGTTCGACAGTTGCTTCGGGTAAGATTTTTAGCTCTGTTGCTCTTTTATTTTCGTATTCGAACTCATGTCTCTATGCCGATGATGATTGGGGCTTTTATAGGATTCGTTACCCTTGAATTCCGTTCGTCTGATTGTTTCAAAATTATTGCTTTGGCCGTTCGATTATTGTTGGATGTTTGCGATGAATTCTGACCTTTTCCCATAATCGTATATACTGTGATTTTTCTGGTTGACATGGCTTTGGTTGATTTCGTGATGACCATGATGTTGAATTTGAAACGTACACCTCATCTCTGACCTGTTCATCATATTCTTTGACTATTTCAAATGAGTATATATTGTGATTCTTGACTTGACTTTAATTTCGTGTTGACCATGGCTTTGATTTTATTCCTCCGTGAATTTCATGCTTGTTGACATGGTCATCACGGTTGTGAATTTTTTAACTCATCTGATGACATTTGCTTTGACTTGATTTTGAACTCCCCTGTGACTTTGTTTGAGTTTATCCCTGCTTGCACTTGATCACTTGAGTTGTTAGCTGCTGCACACTATTTTTAAACTGCTACAACCTTGTTCCCTGATTTAATTTGAGCATGTTGGCATGTTGCACTGTGATTCGAGTCTGTGCATGTATCATGTTTGTAATTGCTTGTTTTGTTGTAGCTTGACTTGCTCGAGTTGCTTGATCACATGTATTTTGTTGTTGAATTGATATCAATGCCATACTATACATATGTGCATTTTCAAATTTTGCTTCACTTTGAACTTGTCTGCATTGTTGTTACTTTGACTGCTTGCTTTCACATGGTAGCTGGACTTGCTCGAGTTGTAATCATGAGTTTGTTGTGTTGCCATATCTTGATGTCTTGTTTCTGGCCATTCTCTGGTCTGGACTGCATTTGCATTATTTTGATTCATTTTGTTAGTTGAGTTGCAGTGTTTCATCACTTGAGTCATGTATGTCTGCACTAATATTTATAATGAGTTGTATTGTCTTGGGCTCGAGCTTGCATGCTTCATGTTGCTTCATGCTTCATATTTTGCATGCTTTGTTGGATTGTTTGGTGCCTCCTTGAATTTGTGTAGACTGTCTTGACCACTTGATTGTATTCGAGTTTGATTTTCGAATTTCACCTGAGTTGAATCCGATTTGGATTTGACCTTGTGACATCATTTTATTTTGCACTTGAGTTGAATCCTGTATTTGGGTTTGACCTGTGCTCACTTGTCCCTGTAAATATATCAAGTGTATATACATATACCGGTGTGCACGGCCTTGTGGCATGTACAGTGATTCACTGTGCATGTCACAAGTTGTTCGTGTGTGTGATAAATTCAGAATCAAATTATGACGAACAACCCAAATAACTGAGGCAAATAATATTTTCAAAATCCACATTTTGTTTTATACTGCAAAAACATTTCCTTTTCAATTTTACTGCGTCAGTGAATATTTTTGCAGATTGCTCAGATGTTGGATTCAAACTGGAATGAAGTTGAAGATAAATACGAGTGTGAGTGATATGTAGTGAGGAAATGATGTAACTATGAAATTGTGATGTAATTGTATTGTGATCAAAAAATGATGTATATAGTGAGAGCTTGAAATTGTACTATCAAAATTGTAATAAATATTTGTTTGAATAAAATATTCGTTTGAATTCAAATTCTGTGTTATTTATTTTATTCAGCAAATATTTATTTTATCTGTGTAAAAATAAAATAGTACAATATCAAATACATTTAAATGAATGTATATATGTTTATTATCATCAAACAAAAAGCATATACATGCATATTCCACAATCTCCCCCTTTTGGTGATAACAAACATATATTTAAGATTTTGACTACATTAAATGTATTTGATTATTCAGTTTGCTCCCCCTATTTGAATGCTCTCTTTCTACACAATACTCCCCCTACATATATGCATGAGAATAAAGAATTCAAATGAGCCTTGATGCAATTAGAAAATATTTGACCTTTATTTTCAAAATCTTAACTTTTCTCTCCCCCTTTTGTTATCAGCAAAAGAATAATAGTAATAGAAAAATAGAGATATAGTGATAGACATTAATACAATATTAAAGCTCAATCGAGTGTAAATATGAATTTCAATAAGAAAATCAAACAAAATCATAAATACTTTAATTGACGCATATTCCACTTTAGAATGATATGAATGATTTCATCAAATAAAACCATATAGTTGTGTCTATTTGTGGTATATTTATTTCAGGAATTTGAATATCTACTAACCATGCATAACCGTTAGGACTTTTAAATGAGATTAGTAGTATTTCAAAATTTAAAAAAAAAAGAATTCAAGTATCTTCTAACCACGCATAACCGTGAGGACTTTTAAATGGGATTAGAATCAACTTGTCTATTTAATTAATTAATTTTGATACACTACAAGAAAAATTGCTTTTAACGGCAATGGAGAACAGCGTTTATACGTTGATTGTTGTTGTGCAACCTTTTATAGGTAGGAAAATCTGAAGACAATGTAGGAAAACGCTGAGATTTTTTTCAGAAAATTGCGAAATGTCGTTCCCTCTGAAAATTTCATTACCGCGTATAATTAATTTCCCTCTTCTGCCAAAAATAAGCAACCCTAAATCACCAATGCCTCCAAATCTTAATGCTTCCTCTCTGCAAAATTTTTTAAATGACTCCTCTCCAAATCTTAATTTCCTCTGCTCAACAAATTCTTTAAAACTACTCCTCTCTATCATGACCGTTGCTCACAAAGTCGTGGCTGGTTGGCTATGCTTGTATCGGAGAGAAATCATTCATTAAGTCAGCCAATCACATCGCTTGGAGCTTAGTCGCGTCGCACTCGCCACCTTATACCCTTCATCGCTGCCATCGGTAAGCAGAGAACTGCAAATTCGAGCTCGAAATTAAATTAGTTCAAATTTGATTGAATATTGAATTCAAACTTTGATTTTCTTTATTTAATTGTTAAATCTAATATTTTATTGCACTTGCTATTGAACCGAATAGCTAATATTTGAGAAAAACTGAAATCGCTATGTTGGTGTGTGTTTCATTTATCTTTCTACTGCTAAAGTGTATTATTCATGTTGTCTTGTAATGAATATTATTACATAGACATTTGAAGAATTAAAATGCTTCATTTGATTACTAAATAAATCTTTCAAATCGGATGTTTGTGTTGCATTGACACCTGATCAAAGTCTAGATTTTAATTTTGGTGGATTAGCAAAGGCATGCTGCAAACATATATTTGATGTATAACTTCTTGATGTATAACTTCTAACTGAGAGTGGAGTCTTAAATTATGTAAGAATTGAGCAATATTTTTCAAGATGCAAATGAAAAGCCTCTCTGATTAAAAATTATTGGAAATTTGAGAGCCATAAATCGCATCCTGTCTATTCTCTCCATTTATGCGAGGTTCATAAGAGACTTTTTTTAAAACGTATTGTATACCATCACATCCATTTGAGGAAATGCATCACTAATAGACCACATTATCTATCCTAATACCCACCAGTGAAAATGATTTCTGCACAATATCATTTATTAAAATAAAAAATGCAATTGTCAGTTATCTAATTCAGTTATCAAAATGATTTCTACATAATATGTTATTCATTTTTTTGATATATTTGTCAGTTATAAAGTAATCATTTTGCATAATGCTTCCTAAAAGTTCAACCAATTGTTAAAAATATAAAATTTCTTAGTATGCATCAATTCTGATAATATTTTACTCTAAAATCTGATGTTAATATTAATGATTAAAATGTTGAATTTTGATTTCTTTAGGTGGTCACTTGGGGCTATCATGTATGAAATGCTTATTGGTTTTCCTATATTCCATTCCAATGATGCTCTCACAACATGTAGAAAAGAAAACTGAAAACTGAAACTAAATCATACCCTGGAATATTTTTAAAATTATTTTACCTTCAAGTTTAAAATCAAGTTCGAACAAGATATTGTGGAATAGAGTACATGTTGTTGAGCCCTTTATATAAACTTTTTTTTAAACATTGTCAAGAAATGCATATGGCCACATGCCAATACTAGCGACTGTAAGGATAGATTTTTGTATGATTCTTAAAGAGAAATGGCCTAACCTGGAGTATGTGAAGAGAAAAAAATAAGTAGTCATCACTGTACAACGTAGCTTTGTTAATTAAGGTGAAATCATAATTTTGATTTGATATCATATACTTCAAAATTAATTATTGAATATTTCAAACAATATGCAGGTCAGGGTATGTAGGGAAAAATCAACTGGCCATGTTTATGCAATGAAGAAGCTAAACAAGTATGAAATAGTTCGTCATGGACAGGTTTTTATATATACAATTCTTCTATTGTATCCTTCGTTTTGCTTATCAACCTCTATAATTTGGTTGAAAACTTCCTAACATAATTTTGATCTATGATGATGTTACCTATAGTTAAACTCATTACTCATGAAAATTCTTGAATGTATTGGCAGACACTTTGTGCTATATCTTTATCTTTTTTGCACATAAAATAAATTAAGGGTGTCGGATAAATGAAGGAAAAAGTTAGTAAAGTGGTTCAACTATGCTAGAAATTACACTTATAAAATTTCAACATTGAGATTTTAATCCTCTCTAATACACATACAACATGGAACTCCAATATTGATTGACATCTCTATCAAAGGTTTAACAGCAACAATTATCAGCGTTTATTAAACAAATGCAGTTAAAAATTATTTTAAACGAACTAGTTTTCGTCAAAACGCTGACATAACGTTAAGTTCAAAACATTTCTCACTGCCTCTCTCATTATTACACTTTGTGAAAAAAATTGCTTTCCCTCTTCTTATTCCCTCTTCTTTTCATTTCCCTCGTTCCTCAATTTCATCCTGCCCTAATTCCCTTCCATTCAATTTTCATCGTTCTCTATTTCCCTTATTTTTCAATTTCATAGTGCCCTAATTCTCTCGTTCAGGTACATTGACCGATTCAGTTCAAATTTGTCTTGTTTTCTCTGATGTTTGTATCCATTGATCGTATACTAATTTAGTTTTTGTTAGAAGGTTAATTCCAAAAGTCTTCAGTTTTGATTCAAACTTCGATTCATATTTTGATCCTGACATGGATTTTTAGGTTTTGATTCAGACTTTGATCTCACTCAGGTACGGTAAGTTGAACCGCTTTTCCTATACATTTTTGTTAAGTCCTATGCTGATTATTGAAAGAAGCCTGGTTCCTCTTAAATTTATACTTATATAAGCTTTGCAGTAGGTCAGAATTTAAAATTTACAAAAATGAAAAATTCTTAAAACATTATTATTGAAACTGCTGTGTGGCTTAAAAGATTCACTGCTCACCAGTTTGGTTATTGATTTTGCACGTTTTGATTATAGCCTGTGTTATTTAACTAATACGCCCGAGTCCAATTTCATTTGAATGTTTGATACTATTTTTTCTTTTGAGTTAAGGAATGATGAATGTTGATGTTTGTATTAGTGTGGTATAAAAAGAATTATTCTTGGATGAATATCATTAGTTTTTGGTAATGATGAGTTTCCTAATCCGCTTCTAATGAACTGACTTAGACTATTAATTTTTCTCTCTCTGTGAATTGGTTAGAATGATTTGATTTTGATTATGTTGATGGGAAATGTTTTTTCAAAGAGTATATATTTTGAAATATTTCTTGTTCTGGTTACCATATGACATGCAATTGAAGTATACGTCGGACCTTAGAGTTAGAATATCATACACAAAATTAAATCATGATAGTTTGAAACAAAAGCATGTCTTAACTCAGTGTGTAATATCTGAGCTAGAGACAATTTTATTGAATCACTTTTGTGTGTATTGTTTTGTAATAGTTTAATCAAGCATTTTATAACAAAAACTTGAGACCATGGTTCATGGTTAAGGATCATAGATGAAACACAAGATTTTGTCTTCCTATACAGGGTCTGAGTTTGTATCTCAGTAACACAATTGATATTTCAAAAATACCATGAGTATAATAACCTTTACAGACTTTTACTATATTTAATAACTTTTGTCCAATTTATCCAACCCAAGCAAATTATAAAATGAGTCAAACATCAAAATGGTCTATGAATTGAGTTAACTAATAACATTTTTTCCACTAAGTCACTAATCATATTAGCATAGGCTTATGAAGATGAATTCACTAATCAAATAGTACAAGCTTGATCTTCATATAGTCATATGACCTATCGGCCACATATTAAATTGAAGTATTATTACTTGGAGTTCCCAGTCTCATTGAGATATAATTAAGATACAAAATAATGAAATTTCTTAAACACATAGCCTTAATTTTTGGAGAAAACGGCTAGGTAAATTTAGTTTTTATGCCAATTTCCTTTCAGTGCAACTTAGATACATCATGTTATTTTTTAGAAGAGTTAGGCTACTTGAGGTGCCATTGAATGTTTCACATTGCTTTGTACTCTACTAACATGCAGCTTTGGATATTTTGCAATACCCATTTCTTAATCGATAGGATTTATCTTTATATCCCGATGTTTCGTTGGTATACTTGATTATAACGCAGTCACCATGCATCAGGCCTATTGAGAAAATTATTGTTTGAATTAGTTGAATGAAGTACATTTTTTTATTGTATTTGATGTGGTTGCAGAACCTGAAGACTTCATTACATATTCATTTGGTAGAAAGTTATGAACTTATTTTACTTTCCATTGGAAAGACTTTAGCTGAATATCTTTTGATGATGTGAATTACTTATGTATTTCATTATAAATGTCTTTGACTCTTGGTAAGGTTCCCTTAATGAAACCAAACCAAGGAATGTATAATAGTAGCACACAGTTTATTTATTCTACTTTTCATCGTATGAGTGCATCTATAAACCATGCTTGCATCCACTCTGTATATGTTTTCTCCATTTAAATGTTTGAAGAAAGTGAAAGGCAACGATCTGTATGCTCTCAAGCTTTCTTAACCACTTGCTTATTTTGACGTTCATTTAGTGAAAAAATCTTATTATCTTGTTTGAATGGTATATGCTTAGCCTTTTTAAGCCCAATATTTGCTTTCTATTGTTATAAACTTTTAATCTGTACCATAGTACTAGATTTAATCTCTCAATTTCTTTTTGAAACTATGGTAAACTTATCTGCAATCTTTAGTTGACAGTTTTGAGCATGTTATCACAAGGCCATGAAGGGAAAGTACATGGTTTATATCCATTGTTCTCGAACAAAGTTTGTGCACGATAGTCCATTATTTGTTGGTTGAGCCATTCACAACCACGTGGTATTTCTTCTTAATTTGGATTCAGTTTTCTTATTGTTTTTTGTCATTGTTTTGTAATTTTGAAAATGGAAAGTACGGTTGAAATTTGTGCAATCTTCAGTAACCTACAAGTGTCATTTTGATTGGTTGTATGCAGTATGTCTATCTTTTACATTATTTTTACGTTTCTCGCTGGCATTATATATTTGCTACCAAGTTTTAAATTCGACTTTTCTTAAATAATGACGATTGCTGATATTTGTTTGTTATTTGTATATATACTTAGATGATTCTCCTTTGTAAGTTTAGAAAGTCAGTGCAATTCAAAGAGGAAGCAAGGTTTATATTTACAGTAAGTTTAAAAGTATTTACAATAACAGTTGTAGTTATAGTGTCCAGATTTGTTTTCGTACTCACACATATTGTTTTCTTACTCACGTACTGTGTTAGGCTTCAAATGTGTAATGACCCTAAAATAAAATAAAAATAAAGTGAAAAATATACATTTATGTTAGGAAATTCTGAGATTATAAAATGTATATATATTGCATTAAAACAGAAAAGAATTTGGCAATAAATAAAATTGCATGGGAGCTTCTGTTTGATAAAATGCAAGGAATTAAGGTGATTAGAAGAAAAATTGGAACTCAAAATAAATATAGCTTTATGTTCAAAGAATTATGTAAATATATATATATATATATGGGGTATTTGCTGTTTTAAATGAAGATAAAATAAAATGAAGTTTAATGTAAAAGTTTATATGTCTTATAATTGTGCCAGAAATAATTAGCATAATATATGTGATTTTTTAATTTAAAAGGAGTTGCTGATTTGACAAAAAGGCAGAAATATATATACACACATATATAGAATCAAATAAAATTTCCATACTATATTTATTCCAGGCAAATAATTTGGGTAAATAATTTTACATTACATAATAAGGTATGATAGTATGCATGATAAAAGGGAAATAACAGATAGGTAGAAAAAAATACAAAGGAGATTTTCAGATTCCTTAAACTTGTAAAAAGAAATTGAGGATCACATGCTTATTGCATGAGTAGAAAAGAGTCATGAAAATAGTATTGAGTGTTTAAAAATGCATGATCCCCGAAATAGCTAATTAAAGTAACCTAAATGTGTGCATTTCCAATTTATGCTCACACAGGAATATGATGTGTACATAACCATCTAAGGGTATCAGGGGAATTACCCATTTTCTTAAACCCTAGAATGGATTTATAAATAACTGCACATAGCCAAATCCATCATTCTCTCGGGATCAAAACAAAAATAAAAGAATAAACTAGGAGAAACACCAGCTTGAGGCTTTGGGGAATTTGCTGTTCAAAGGATTAAGGTAGTAAAAGGAAAAACCTTAGGTGAGTATTTATCCTTTGTATGCAATGGCATTAAGTCCTATTGCAGGCAGCCTAAAAAATATTATGAGTCATTTGAATCTCTGAAATAAATTGTTATGGGTGATATGGATGTTTGTTTGTGCATTTTTTGTTTGGAGCATTAATCTGTAAGTGGGTTTTTAGAGTTAACATGATTTGAGCATTCTTGTTCTATTTTTAAACATGGACATAGATTAAACAGGGGAACATGGGGTTGAACCAGAAAATATACAAGTAGTCATATCTCTCTGAAATATGAATGAAAGAAAAAACTAGATTGGTCACTTGGGAGATAGTCAATGATCTGCTTACTCCAGGCGGGAGCAAGCATATGCATGGTGCAACTGCATCCTGAGGCCTTTGTGTGTTGGAATAAATTAAGTAACCTGGGAGTTTCCTTCACAATGCATACATAGTGTTCATTTGACAAGGAGTTAAAGACCATAAAACAAATGGGGACTGGGGTTTAAAATCTGGGTTATAAATATTCAAATATGGTGTTAGATTTAATCAAAATAAACATTGTTCATTGATTAATTGCTGGGTGAAATTTGGAGTATGAAACCTGAGTTTACTTATCTAAGATTTGGTGTGGATGAATTAAGAATTGTACACATGATTATTTCAACTGTTTGCTGTGTATTGTTTAATTTGTTGAATGTGACTTTGTATCTCTTTGAATGAACCAAAACATGCTAAGTATAAAACCTGTTAAACTAAGAAGGCACTGCAAGATTACTAAAATTATGTATAAGCATACAAAAATTGATAAATGCTCATACCAATGTAAACTGACCCTTTTGGTTGCCCTTGCAATCATCTGGGTGTCTCAAAAATTCTTTGGGGCAGCTAAATGATTTGCTTGCAGGAAATTGAAGTTGGCTTGATGAGTAAAGAAGGCATTGGCTGCTAGTATAAATAAGAGAGACTTGTTTTAAAATTTGCAGTTGCATTGTAATGAAATTACTAGACAAATTCTATTTTCTGTAATTGAAGTTACTTATAGGAAACTTTATAAGTATTTGGGGTTGAAAATATGTACTTAAGCAAAACCTGTTGTGAGTGATCATTGATGATGTCTGGTTAACTACTAATTTATTTTATGAATGATTGATTTGGAGAAAATAAGGAGATAGACATATCATATACATATGATATGTGCATAAATATTTGATCTCTGATTTTTATTGCCTATATTTTGCCTCATGGAAATTAAACAGTTAAGGGCATTGATTATTGAAATGAACTCTCAAGATTTTAGTAGAATATTCAAGTGAAATGAATTTGTGCATGGCAGGTAAATGATACTGGCATGTGCATGAATTCTGGAAGTTTGTATGTATTTGAATATTTAAATTTCAAATAGCACTATGAGAGCAGTAGACTTGGAAGATACTGAATTTTGAATAATTGAATGAATACATATAAGAAAGCATTTCAAAAAAAACTAGACACAAACATGCTGGGGATTAGGAGTAGGAATTTGTAGAAGCTTGTTAAAATGAGGGACTAGGGCTGGTCTAGATGGCCATGGGTCAAACCTTTGGAGCCTGGAACCACTTCATTTCAATCAGTGAAGTGTAAAGTGCTTCCGAGACAAATCAAAGAAAACACCAAGCAGCCCATGGATAACACCAAGCATATCCCACAAATCACCAAGTATGTAAGTCTGCATCATGTTAAATTTAAAAATGCTAAAAATCCTCATCTGATCAACCTGAAATGATAAATGGAAATTAAGTCCAATATCCATGCCTGCTAGTAAAATTTGTAAGTAATTTCATGCATACACTTGATAACTATCATGAGATCAAGGAAATACCATTTTAGTGTTAATAGAACTATTTAGGCAGATTGATATATATATATAGTCAAATAAAAGTATAAGTGTTATAATTTGCTAAAAATATACCTCTGGCAGTAGAACAAAATTTAGAAAGGAAATAAGTGGCTTGTCAATAGCTTGTATGGTATTTTGTTTTCAATTTGATTTAAATCCCCTCTGATAAAATAATAATAATAATAATAATAATAATTAAGAAACAATTGTATATCATCAAATATATAATTGTCTTAATTTGTTTGTACACTGATATGATTATATTGGTAAAAATCAGGGTCTTGGGAAAAATATTTGGAAACTATGTAAAAAAATTCAAATATAAAAGAATTGGGGTTTAGTGGTGAATTCCTCTTGAATGTAAAAAAAAAAATCTATGTGTTTTAGAGTGAGGGTCACCACAGTTGGTATCAGAGCTATGTTTTAAATAACATAGTAAATGTTGTTGTATGCATATGGATGTTTGAATGCATTGTTTGAATTATTGGTGTTGAATGCTTCTGTTTTATGTCTGAGAAAAAATATATATGTGTGTACCTGTGATACATGCACAATGTGCACAGAAATAAGAATGAACAAAGTAAAGACACCAAAACTGATAGGGGTAAATAAACTAACATAACAATCATATTTATAGCATTATGGTAGGACCAAGGCATCACACAGGTGCAGGATCATCACGTGAGCCACCTGTGATGAGCATGGAGGATTTTGTGAGAGCTTTAAGGGATGGAATGGCACCAAGGCAAGACAATCCTCATGAGGAACTCTCCAAATTGCTTAAGACATGTACCACTTTGGGAGGAAAGGATTTTGAAGGTACTGAAGGAGCTATAGGTGTTCAAACTTGGATAAAAACTATGGAGAGGGTCTTCACAGATATGCAAATCAATGACCAAAGGAAGAGACAGATAGCTTTAAGGAAATTGAAGGGGGCTGCACTGGATTGGTGGGAAGTTGTGACAGCAGGAAGACAAGAGAATACCATCACTTGGAATAATTTCAAGGACATGCTTGAGGCCAGATTTGTCCCAGCATCTGCCAAGGCCACACTGCTTGAAGACTTTATTAGATTAAGGCAAGGAAGCATGAGTGTGAATGAATACACTCAGAAGTTTGAAGCATTATCCAAGTATGGACTGGTGTTAATAGGGAATGCAGAAGCAAAGAATGCAGGATACATTCAAGGCTTGAACCCTAGTCTGTCAAGGGCAATGTTGCCATACAAGGACAAAACCTTCGATCAAGTAATTGATCTAACTCTCTCATTTGAGCAACATGACACTACAAGAGATAAATTCAGGAATATGAAGCTCAATAAGAAGAAGGGTGGTCAGAACAAAGTGCAACCTTATGACAAGAGAAATGCAAGTAAAGGAGCTAAGAAAGGGGAAGGAGCAACAGCACCTGAAAGCAAGAAATTCACTCATTGTTTTAATTGTGGAAAAGCTGGACATTATAGTAACCAATGCCCTGACCCCAAGATACCCAGAGGAGGCTGCTATAATTGTGGAAAGATGGGTCATCTCAAGAAGGATTGCCCAGAAACCAATAGGGGAACAGCAAGGGTAGGAGCTTTGGCAGCAAGTAACACTGGGAATGTTGGGCAACTTGAAGGTATAATTTTTATTCATACCCAACCAATATCAGTAATATATGACATTGGTGCCTCACATTCACTAATATCTCTGGAAATTACAAAGAAATTAGCACTTGCATGTGTTTCTATTGATCAGCCCTTAATTGTACACAGTCCCATAGGGAGTCATTGTATGTTAGGGATGAAGTGTATGGGTCTGAAATTAATGATAGGAGGTTATGAATTTAATTCAGACTTATATACCTTAAATTGTCCTGGTATTGGGATTATTTTGGGAGTAGATTGGTTAATGAGAAATAAAGCAATTTTAAATTTAGAAAACCTTACTATTTCTTTGGAAACAAATGAAGGCAAAAGAATTACCATCTTAAGTGAAATAGCAAAGAATACATGTTTTAATAAAATCTGGAGCATTAATGAAGTTCAAAAGGAATTAAAAATAGAGGAAATCCCAGTAGTCAATGAATATATAGATGTGTTTGGAGAAGTGAAGGGAATTCCTCAAAACAGACCAGTTGAATTTAAAATAAAATTAATCCCAGGAACAAATCCAATCATTAAGAAGCCTTATAGAATGGGTCCAAAAGAGTTGGTAGAATTAAAACATCAACTAGAAGAATTAGAAGAGAAAGGATTCATAAGATCAAGTAGTTCCAGTTGGGGTTCCCCAGTGCTATTTGTCAAGAAACATGATGGAACAATGAGGTTATGTGTAGACTACAGGGATTTAAACAAGGTAACTATCAAGAATAAGTACCCACTGCCTAGAATAGATGATCTATTTGATCAATTGCATGGAGCTAAAATATTTTCAAGGTTAGACTTAGCCTCTGGATTTCACCAAATGAAAGTTGCAGAGGAAAGCATTGAGTACACAGCCTTCAATACAAGGTATGGCCTTTATGAATTTCTAGTAATGCCATTTGGCTTGACCAATGCTCCCTCCTATTTTGTAGACTTGATGAATAGAATTTTTAGAGACTTTTTGGATAAGTTTGTCTTGGTATTTATTGATGACATATTAATTTATTCAAAGATAGAAAATGATCATGCCATGCACCTACATTTAGTATTATCCAGACTTAGAGAGCATGAATTAAAAGCCAAGTATTCGAAGTGTACATTTTGGCAACATGAAGTAAAATTCTTAGGACACATAGTGTCACAGCAGGGAGTAAGTGTAGATCCAAGCAAGGTCATTGCAGTTCAATCATGGAGTAGACCCAAAACAGTGACTGAGGTGAGGTCATTCTTAGGTTTGGCAGGGTACTATAGAAGTTTCATCAAGGATTTTTCAAGAATAGCCGCACCAATGACCAAACTAACCAAGAAGAACCAACCATATGTGTGGACTGAGCAGTGTGAACAAGCTTTTGAGAAATTGAAGCAAGCATTGGTGGAAGCTCCTGTCCTACAAATCCCAGAAGCAAATGAAGGAATGATTGTATACACTGATGCTAGTGGGTCTGGGTTAGGTGCAGTGCTTATGCAACATGGCAAGGTGGTGGCATATGCATCAAGACAGCTTAAACCCAATGAAACCAAATATGCAACTCATGATCTAGAATTAGCTGCAATAGTGTTTGCACTAAAACTATGGAGGCATTATTTGCTTGGGGCAAAATTTGAATTATTCACAGATCATCAAGCATTGAAATATTTATTTTCTCAAAAATATTTAAATATGAGGCAAGCAAGGTGGTTGGAGTTTCTAGCTGCATATGATTTAGATATTTTGTACACTCCTGGAAAAGCTAATAAAGTGGTAGATGCTTTGAGCAGAAATCATGTAAGATTAGCCAGTTTGATGATTGATGAGTTTAAAAACCTTGCAGTGCTTGGGGAGGCAGATATATACAGCAAGGATGCAGTGAATTTTAAAGAACATGGTGATATGGTGGAGTATGGTACACTAGGAATAATCACAGTGAAGTCTAATCTGGTGGAGAAAGTTTGTAGCATGCAAGATCAAGATCAAAGTCTAAAGGAGAAGAAAGAAATGTTATTAAATAACATTGAGTCAGAGAATTTTAAAATAGATTCCCAAGGTTATTTGAGGAAAAATGATAAGCTTTGTGTACCAAACATTGCAGAGTTGAAGGAAGAAATCATGAATGAGCATCACAAGACCAAGTACACCATACACCCTGGTGGTACTAAAATGAATCATGATTTAAAAAGAATCTACTGGTGGCCAGGAATGAAGCAAGCGGTGGCAAGATATGTGGCAAAGTGTTCCACATGTCAACAAATTAAAGCAGACCACCAAAAGCCTTCTGGCATGTTGCAACCTTTGGAGATACCTCAGTGGAAATGGGAAAGTATTTCCATGGATTTTGTGGATGGTTTGCCTAGAACTAAGAAAGGCAATAATAGTATATGGGTAATTGTTGATAGACTAACCAAATCAGCTCACTTTGTTCCTGTCAGGTCAGATAGGAATGCATCTAAGCTTGCACAATTATTTATTAAAGAGGTGGTGAGGCTACATGGTATACCCAAGACTATTGTGAGTGATAGAGACACTTTGTTCACCTCAAGATTTTGGGAAAGCTTCCAAGAAGCAATGGGAACACAACTTTGTTTAAGCACTGCCTACCATCCTCAAAGTGATGGGCAAACAGAGATAGTGAATAAAATATTAGAAGATTTACTTAGAGCATGTGTGCTTGATTTTGGAGGTAATTGGGAGGATCATTAACATTTGGCAGAATTCACTTACAACAATAGCTATCAATCAACCATAGGAATGGCTCCCTTTGAAGTCTTGTATGGGAGACCCTGCATGTCTCCTGCCTGTTGGTTGGAAGCAGGAGAGGGTGTAATATTGGGGCCAGATCATGTTAAAGAAACCACCAACATGATTGAATTGGTTAGGCATAGAATGAAGGCAGCACAATCAAGACAAAAGTCTTATGCAGATAGAAAGAGAAAGCCAATGGAGTTTGAAGTAGGAGAGCATGTTTTTCTGAAAGTATCACCAATGAAAAAAGTGTCCAGGTTTGGAAAATCTGGTAAAATATCACCAAGATTTGTAGGACCATATGAAATTATGCAGAGAATTGGTGCTATGGCCTACAGACTTAAGTTACCTGAGGAGTTGAGTGGTGTGCATCCTGTATTTCATGTTTCTCAATTGAGAAAATGGGTGCATGATGAAGGAGCAATTCTGGAGTCACCTACTCGAGTTCAAGTCCAGAAGAATTTGGTTTATACAAATGAACCAGTAGGGATAGTTGCCAAGGAAGAGAAAAAGTTAAGGAACAAGGTGATCAAACTGGTGAAAATCCAATGGAGCTTGGACACTAATGATTGTACATGGGAGGTTGAAGATAAAATGAAGGCTAAATACCCCAATTTGTTTACTGATGGAGAGGTATGTTTAAGCAGCCTATGATGATTTTTCTAAATATATTTATACATTGTTTGTTTTCATAAAATATGAGTATGGGATTATGGAGTTACAACAGGCTATAGATTAGTGCTTTTAATTGGAGAAATTAGGTGAAATTATGGGGACATAATTCCTTTAAGGGGGAGGGTATGTAATGACCCTAAAATAAAATTAAAATAAAGTGAAAAATATACATTTATGTTAGGAAATTCTGAGATTATAAAATGTATATATATTGCATTAAAACAGAAAAGAATTTGGCAATAAATAAAATTGCATGGGAGCTTCTGTTTGATAAAATGCAAGGAATTAAGGTGATTAGAAGAAAAATTGGAACTCAAAATAAATATAGCTTTATGTTCAAAGAATTATGTAAATATATATATATATATATGGGGTATTTGCTGTTTTATATGAAGATAAAATAAAATGAAGTTTAATGTAAAAGTTTATATGTCTTATAATTGTGCCAGAAATAATTAGCATAATATATGTGATTTTTTAATTTAAAAGGAGTTGCTGATTTGACAAAAAGGCAGAAATATATATATACACATATATAGAATCAAATAAAATTTCCATACTATATTTATTCCAGGCAAATAATTTGGGTAAATAATTTTACATTACATAATAAGGTATGATAGTATGCATGATAAAAGGGAAATAACAAATAGGTAGAAAAAAATACAAAGGAGATTTTCAGATTCCTTAAACTTGTAAAAAGAAATTGAGGATCACATGCTTATTGCATGAGTAGAAAAGAGTCATGAAAATAGTATTGAGTGTTTAAAAATGCATGATCCCCGAAATAGCTAATTAAAGTAACCTAAATGTGTGCATTTCCAATTTATGCTCACACAGGAATATGATGTGTACATAAACATCTAAGGGTATCAGGGGAATTACCCATTTTCTTAAACCCTAGAATGGATTTATAAATAACTGCACATAGCCAAATCCATCATTCTCTCGGGATCAAAACAAAAATAAAAGAATAAACTAGGAGAAACACCAGCTTGAGGCTTTGGGGAATTTGCTGTTCAAAGGATTAAGACAGTAAAAGGAAAAACCTTAGGTGAGTATTTATCCTTTGTATGCAATGGCATTAAGTCCTATTGCAGGCAGCCTAAAAAATATTATGAGTCATTTGAATCTCTGAAATAAATTGTTATGGGTGATATGGATGTTTGTTTGTGCATTTTTTGTTTGGAGCATTAATCTGTAAGTGGGTTTTTAGAGTTAACATGATTTGAGCATTCTTGTTCTATTTTTAAACATGGACATAGATTAAACAGGGGAACATGGGGTTGAACCAGAAAATATACAAGTAGTCATATCTCTCTGAAATATGAATGAAAGAAAAAACTAGATTGGTCACTTGGGAGATAGTCAATGATCTGCTTACTCCAGGCGGGAGCAAGCATATGCATGGTGCAACTGCATCCTGAGGCCTTTGTGTGTTGGAATAAATTAAGTAACCTGGGAGTTTCCTTCACAATGCATACATAGTGTTCATTTGACAAGGAGTTAAAGACCATAAAACAAATGGGGACCGGGGTTTAAAATCTGGGTTATAAATATTCAGATATGGTGTTAGATTTAATCAAAATAAACATTGTTCATTGATTAATTGCTGGGTGAAATTTGGAGTATGAAACCTGAGTTTACTTATCTAAGATTTGGTGTGGATGAATTAAGAATTGTACACATGATTATTTCAACTGTTTGCTGTGTATTGTTTAATTTGTTGAATGTGACTTTATATCTCTTTGAATGAACCAAAATATGCTAAGTATAAAACCTGTTAAACTAAGAAGGCACTGCAAGATTACTAAAATTATGTATAAGTATACAAAAGTTGATAAATGCTCATACCAGTGTAAACTGACCCTTTTGGTTGCCCTTGCAATCATCTGGGTGTCTCAAAAATTCTTTGGGGCAGCTAAATGATTTGCTTGCAGGAAATTGAAGTTGGCTTGATGAGTAAAGAAGGCATTGGCTGCTAGTATAAATAAGAGAGACTTGTTTTAAAATTTGCAGTTGCATTGTAATGAAATTACTAGACAAATTCTATTTTCTGTAATTGAAGTTACTTATAGGAAACTTTATAAGTATTTGGGGTTGAAAATATGTACTTAAGCAAAACCTGTTGTGAGTGATCATTGATGATGTCTGGTTAACTACTAATTTATTTTATGAATGATTGATTTGGAGAAAATAAGGAGATAGACATATCATATACATATGATATGTGCATAAATATTTGATCTCTGATTTTTATTGCCTATATTTTGCCTCATGGAAATTAAACAGTTAAGGGGATTGATTATTGAAATGAACTCTCAAGATTTTAGTAGAATATTCAAGTGAAATGAATTTGTGCATGGCAGGTAAATGATACTGGCATGTGCATGAATTCTAGAAGTTTGTATGTATTTGAATATTTAAATTTCAAATAGCACTATGAGAGCAGTAGACTTGGAAGATACTGAATTTTGAATAATTGAATGAATACATATAAGAAAGCATTTCAAAAAAAAACTAGACACAAACATGCTGGGGATTAGGAGTAGGAATTTGTAGAAGCTTGTTAAAATGAGGGACTATGGCTGGTCTAGATGGCCATGGGTCAAACCTTTGGAGCCTGGAACCACTTCATTTCAATCAGTGAAGTGTAAAGTGCTTCCGGGACAAATCAAAGAAAACACCAAGCATATCCCACAAATCACCAAGTATGTAAGTCTGCATCATGTTAAATTTAAAAATGCTAAAAATCCTCATCTGATCAACCTGAAATGATAAATGGAAATTAAGTCCAATATCCATGCCTGCTAGTAAAATTTGTAAGTAATTTCATGCATACACTTGATAACTATCATGAGATCAAGGAAATACCATTTTAGTGTTAATAGAACTATTTAGGCAGATTGATATATATATATATAGTCAAATAAAAGTATAAGTGTTATAATTTGCTAAAAATATACCTCTGGCAGTAGAACAAAATTTAGAAAGGAAATAAGTGGCTTGTCAATAGCTTGTATGGTATTTTGTTTTCAATTTGATTTAAATCCCCTCTGATAAAAAATAATAATAATAATAATAAAGAAACAATTGTATATCATCAAATATATAATTGTTTTAGTTTGTTTGTACACTGATATGATTATATTGGTAAAAATCAGGGTCTTGGGAAAAATATTTGGAAACTATATAAAAAAATTCAAATATAAAAGAATTGGGGTTTAGTGGTGAATTCCTCTTGAATGTAAAAAAAAAATCTATGTGTTTTAGAGTGAGGGTCACCACAAAATGACTGCTAAATCAAATGCATCAATGTAGTGTATGTACCGGCGTTTCTAAAGAGGTAACAACAAAATGAATGATTTCAATATTCTTATTTGTATCTTTCAGATAAGAAACAAGGAACATAAGAGAATTAAGTTTTATGTATGACGTTTTATAACATCCTATATGTTTAATTCTCAAGGTTTTTATTTGAAAATTATACATTCTTGGTTAAGACATACTATAAAAATGTATATAGGCATTTGAGTTCTAGCGAAAACCTTGTTGCTGTATATTTTTAAAATATGTGTATGATCTAGAAAAACCTTTGGTACATAGTTTTAGCTAAATGTGCTTTTAAATTTATATTCTGATGAGTTTGAACAGTGTAGAAAATTATTTTTACTATGCATTCGTTTGAACTTAAATATTACTGTGTTTTGTGTGCCTACTTGATTAATTAGGGACGATTTTCAAATGGTGCATAGTTTATACCAAATTTAGTTCCACTTTTTGGTAATGCTGTACACATTCGGTTGTCTCTGGTGATTAAATAATTTTGTGTGCTCTTGTTATCGACTTCCAAATGTTTCAAAATGGTTCAAACGATCTCACATTCTTTTGTTTCCGATGCCATGAGAAGTGGCGACTTTTTTATTTGATTAAAGTGGTTTCAAAATGCTTATCTATTTGGTGCTGATCATTGGAAGTGCTTGACATATGCAAGTCCTGAAGCCATCTAGGTTCATTCTTAATGAATTTTCTATAAAGCCTGTTAGTATATTCTCAATAAATATGACATTTTAACACTATACTTGCTTCTACAGTGAATAGAAGTATATGAATATTCCAAAGTGCTTGGAAATTTGCTAAAATCCTTAGTTGAAAAGATGGTGTCTGCCTCTCATATACATAGATGTTTTAATGGTTAAGAAGTGCAAATAGTAGCAGAAGGAACCGTATCTTCAACTGATCCAAATGCTTTGGTACATTCTGTTCCACTGGGACCAAATGCGATAAGAGTTTGGGTGGATGTTGTAAAAGTCCCAAATGCACCTCTATGGCGGCCTACATCCTTCATGGAATGCTTATCGGATGCTATTGGCTCGACTGTAGCATGGCCTGTTGTGAATGTTAGAATGGGCTCAACTTCCATGTAAGTTTCACAACATCTTGTTTATATGCATTATTGTTCGCAGTTGAAAAATTAACAACTATTTTGCAATATCCGAACACACAATAGTGCAGTCTAGTTAATAATTGAAGCATTTTTATGTGCATGTTATGTCCGTATTGAATTTTGTGTTAAACCTTTGGTCATAAGGTAATATTTGGATTATTGTGTTTTTGTTTTGGTCATAAGGTAATTTTTCAACTGCGACTGTTGTCCCAAATAAGAGCGTGTGTGATTACTGAATTGTCATAAGGATAAGGAGGGTGTTCGGATGGAGGTTTTGTTGCTTGAACTTGGTAGTGGTCGAGGAAGGCAGTGACTGGTTGTAGATGCTGCAAAAGGAAGGTGAAGATTGTTCGTAGGTAGTGGGTGGACATCAGTGAAAGGGGGTTGAAGATGAATGTGCAGGTTGAACTGGACAGTTTGGTGTATGTGATGGAAGTGGAGGAGTAGGGGACTGGTAGTGTTGGAATGGATTGAAGTTGTGGTGCTTTAAGTGGTTGAATGAGGTGTTGGACTGTAGTGGCAGTTTAGGTGAATGGGATAAATTTCCGATGTACAGGAAGTGGATGTAAGTGCAGTAAGAAGGTAAGGTTGTAGGTTGGTGTTCGCAGCTAGTCTGGTGATGTAACTATGAAGGAGTTAATTGTTTAGCAAGAGATGGAGGGTGGTTGTACATTCAAGGGTTGAGTGTTGTGAACTTTGTAGGTGGTCTGGTTGATTTGCTGATGAACTTTGTGAAATTTGAGTGTTGAGGGTGGCTTTCCCATGTAATTGGTCTACTGTGTTATTTTTGTTTATGGATATTATTGAAACTTGATTTATAGATGTTTTTTGTATATTAATATTGTTTTAGCTAGTTTATTTAACAGATTATTATTCATTAGAACATGTTATATATACTGGTTGCTTGATTATATTCAAAATGTAGTTCTGGAATATGCAAATATAGTGGAATGTTAATGCTGTAAAAATCATATAAATAGAAGACGACATCTATTTTAATGCTGTCAATGAAGAAACAACAGCGTTTATTTCGTGTTGTAATTATCATTAAATAGTGAGTAACAACGTTTATTAAACGTTGTTGTAAACTGTAGTAAAACATCATCCCAACTGTAAAAACATAACACAGCACGCATTAAACGCTGTAATAAAAATATTAACAGCCTAAATAAAACGCTGTCAAAAGAATAATTTCCACAGCGTTTAAAATTAAGCTGTTGTAAGTTCTCTTTATACGATAGCTTGTCGTTATACAGCGTTTGTTCTAACGCTGTTGTGTCATATAACAGCGTTTAATAAACGCTGTGGTATCAAAATTTTTACAGCGTTTTCTATTTTACTGTTAAAACTTTTGCATCTACGACAGCATGTCGTTATACAGCGTTTATAATAATGCTGTCGTATCATATAACAACGTTTTTGAAACGCTATCAAAAGCTGTTTCTGGTGTAGTGATATGCGTTCCATACATGCATAACCGTGAGGACTTTTAAATGAGCATGGAAGCACAAAATCAAAAATCCAAGTAATTCACCCATGCATAACCGTGATGACTTTTAAATGAGAGTGAATATTTTGGATTTTATTGTTAGAAATATAATAAAAATGAAGCACAAATGATTCCCCGTTTAAACTACCACATATTGACATACTATATTGATTTTTGATGAGTGATGGTCGATAGACGGATGATAGAAACAGAAATGATCATGGAAAATTTATCAACAAAAAGTTTTTATAACTCTTGTTTAAATTTCTAAAGAAATTTTCTAATTATACTTTCTCAAGTCATAATATATGATTAATATCAACACTCATCTTATTTTCAATCACTATTTATTTTTTAGATAATTATTAGGGGGTCAGATCAGTTAATCAATTTCAATAAAATCAAGTTTTCTTAAATAACAAATCTGATACAAGGTCAACAGAAACTATT
Organism: Allium fistulosum; assembly: GCA_030737815.1. NCBI lineage: Eukaryota > Viridiplantae > Streptophyta > Magnoliopsida > Asparagales > Amaryllidaceae > Allium > Allium fistulosum. The sequence continues at coordinate 540,034,286 of CM060904.1, forward strand.
TTCTAGAAGGGGGTTTTTTTTTAAGAAAAAATTTCTGCTAAAATGAAAATTATTTCAAGTGAAAAACATGCAAATGTTTTCTTTGAAAAATGATGCAGCAAATGAATGTCTCGAAATATAATCACGTTCCACTAGTAATTTTTCTATCAACTACATTACCAGTGTAATCTGCATCTGACTCAATATCACTCATTGGATGTTATAGACCAGATTGTGAAATTTCAACAAATTATCTCAAAGTTATTTTCAACAAACTTGACTTTAAATTGAAGTCGTGTTAACCATCAAACAAATATCACAGTGTCAGATTTAGAAACCATAAGATCAACAGTCATTAAACCATCATCATTATTTCAAAAACAATTTCTTGAAGTTTCACCAAACAGTTTCAACAGTTTCAAAAAAAATCCTTTGAGAAATCAGTATACAATCAACATCATAATTTGACCAAAACAGATTAAGTTCAATGAAAAAGGGTTGGTCAACTTTCAAGCACAAATCAAAGTCATTGATAAAAGCAAGTCAAGTAAGATCATATCAAGTAAGTTAGAATCTGTCAACCATCATAATTACTTCGAGTAATTCTGTTTGAAGATGATTGATTAAAAAATCAGAATTAATATCATCAATCATTTCACATAACTGGCTGATTTAATTCAGATTATGGTGCAGATTTTCACATTTTATTTATCGTTTGAAAATAAATACAATTACCTGTTTTACCTGAACGATAATCTTTCGTTGTTTGCCCATTGCGAATCTATCACCTTTATACTAGGCTAAGGAACGTTGATTTGTCGCCCATTGTGTGTCTGGAACAACCAGAATCCAGACAACACGAATGTTGTTCCTTAGCCTGCCACCACACCTACACGGTAAAAGATTTTTGTGACCTATTTATAGGTCCATGGTTGTTAGTGGCAGAATAATTATGAATAAACAATCCCTTTGGAACCCAAACTTGTTTTGTCTTTTCATTCTTGTTCCAATAGATATGAAATTTGTTTGTAGAATTCTTAGAAACCCAAACTTGTATAAATTTTGTGTTCTTGTTCCTATGACTACAATTTTCAACACGATGACCAATTATTTCACATCTAGCAAAGACACTCTTACCTTTTGCATTATCATCAACTTGTGTTTTTCCAAAACCTAGTCCTTTTCTATTGTTAGCAAAAAATTGATTTCCCAATAACATATTGAATGATTTTTCTCCTCTTGAAAAGTTATTCAGAGTTTTCTCAAGACATTGGACTTTGGTTTTTAGTGTTGTGTTTTCAGTCACAAGTGAGGTGCATCTATTTATAAAATCCTTTCTCCTAGTGTCAATGGTTTCCTTAAGATTTAAGTTTTCTTTTTCAAGATTCTCCAAGCTATTCTTCAGTTTTGATAATTCTGAATCTAAAGTTTTACAGTTTTTAAAATCTAGGTTCTGAATCTTTTCAAGTTTAGTTTCTAACCTAAAATTTTCACGGGCAAGTTCTCTCCTATCAGATTTCAGTTTATCAATTTTAGAATCAAGAGCATCAACTGTTTTAGTAAGATCGAGGCACATATAAACAAGTTCTTTATAAGAATAGTTCTTTACCTCACTAGATTCCTCTGAGCTTTCTTCTGAATCTGATCTTGATTCCTCTGAGCTTGCTTCCGAATCTGACCTTGCCGTAAGACACAAATTAGCCTCCTCTGAGCTATTATTCGAAGCTTCCTCTCCTTCTTCGTCATCCCAAGTTGCTGCAAAGACCTTCTTCTTCTTTTTCTTTCCTTTGTTGTTTTTGAGAAGTGGGCAGTTTGGTTTGAAGTGGCCAGGCTTGTTGCAGTTATAGCAGGTTAATTCATTTTCTGAACTGTCAGAATCTTTTGATCTATAACCATTTGTTTTCTTCTTGCGTGGCCTGAATCTTGACAATTTTCTAAGATTATTGACAGCCATTGCAAGTTCTTCAATTGGATCTTCTGCTTCATCATCGCTCTCTTCTTTTCTCTTTAAGGCAATCGTCTTCTTCTTTGGTTCGGAGTTATTGCGTTCCTCCTTTGTTTTTAGCTCAAGCTCATAAGTCATCAAGTTGCCGATCAACTCCTCCATGCTTAGTTTACTCAGATCTTTCGATTCTTGTATTGCTGTGACTTTTGCCTCAAAGTTCATCGGTAAGACTCGTAGCACCTTCCTCACAAGCTCTACCTTGGTGAATACCTTCCCAAGCGCTCTAGCATTGTATACCAAGGTTGAGAAGCGTCCAAACATATCCTTTATGCTCTCGCCTTTGTCCATCACGAAGTTCTCGTATTCATTGCTGAACAGGGCTAGACGAGACTCCTTGACTTGAGAAGTTCCTTCGTGTGTCACCTCCAAAGTATGCCAAATTTCCTGCGCAGTTGTACAATGAGAAATTCTATTAAATTCATTCTTATCAAGAGCACAGATCAAAGCATTCATGGCTTTAGCATTTGTGGTTTTCAATTTCTTATCGTTAGCATCTCACCTATCCTTAGGTTTAGGAATCTCAATATCACCAACAGTTATAGTGGGAGGTATATAGCCAGTTTCAATAATATCCCAAACATCATAATCAACAGAACTAAGATAAATACCCATCCTAACTTTCCAGTAAGCATAATCATCCCCATTAAACATTGGTGGCCTAACAATAGATTGCCCCTCAGTAAAAGCATTATTTGATGAATTCATGACTCTAGAGTTAAAAAAAAATACCGGGCTCTGATACCACTTGTAGGATCTAGATTAACCCTAGAGGGGGGGGTGAATAGGGTTATAGCAAATTTTCTCAAATTAAACACGGAAGCAAATAGCAGATAAATAAATATGCAGTAAAGTAAATCACACACAGAATTTACCCAGCTTCGGCAACCCCTGCCTACTGCTGCATTCCCAGATTTCTATTAGAGTTAAACAGTATCCCGCTTACAAACACTCCTACAGACTCGCACACCCTGCTCCGCCTATAGAGCTTCGTAAACTCGCACATCCTGCTCACTGAACTAGCCCTAACTAGACAATCTGACAACACCTAAACCCTAGGTGGTGATTCACTCTGACTGGACTTTGAAAAAACAAAATACAAAATACAGTTTGAACACCAGGGCAAAATATAGAATGACAGTTTAAAACACTTTTGCCCTCAGAATAAATTTGGCTTAAAAACTAGATCAATAAAACCTAGCCCAAATTTAAAAACTAAACTAAAACCCTACAAACTCAAATTAAATCTAAATTTAAAACCCTTAATGAAAATAGGCCGGCCCCTTTAAACAATTATCGACCCGCTGTTTTATTTCTTCGACTCCCTGTTTATTATCTTCGGCCCAATTCGTTCTGAGATAAAATAATGGTGACTCCAAAATTGGAGCTTTCAGCGATTCTTCGATTCTCTGATAAATAATGGCGGCTGTGATCCTTTTCTCGTTCGATCTGAAATGGAGTCGGCTTTGTTCGATGTTTCTTCGATCTGAAAAATTAGGGCTTGATAAAATTTGGGTCGCCGACGTTTGTTGATTTGCCTTTTCCTCTGTTGATCGGCCGACTCCTCGAGCTAGCTTCGGCTGCTTCTTTTCGTTGCTTATGGAATTAGGTCTTCGACCTTGCTTCTGCTTCGATGAGTTCGACAGTTGCTTCGGGTAAGATTTTTAGCTCTGTTGCTCTTTTATTTTCGTATTCGAACTCATGTCTCTATGCCGATGATGATTGGGGCTTTTATAGGATTCGTTACCCTTGAATTCCGTTCGTCTGATTGTTTCAAAATTATTGCTTTGGCCGTTCGATTATTGTTGGATGTTTGCGATGAATTCTGACCTTTTCCCATAATCGTATATATTGTGATTTTTCTGGTTGACATGGCTATGGTTGATTTCGTGATGACCATGGTGTTGAATTTGAAACGTACACCTCATCTCTGACCTGTTCATCATATTCTTTGACTATTTCAAATGAGTATATATTGTGATTCTTGACTTGACTTTAATTTCGTGTTGACCATGGCTTTGATTTTATTCCTCCGTGAATTTCATGCTTGTTGACATGGTCATCACGGTTGTGAATTTTTTAACTCATCTGATGACATTTGCTTTGACTTGATTTTGAACTCCCCTGTGACTTTGTTTGAGTTTATCCCTGCTTGCACTTGATCACTTGAGTTGTTAGCTGCTGCACACTATTTTTAAACTGCTACAACCTTGTTCCCTGATTTAATTTGAGCATGTTGGCATGTTGCACTGTGATTCGAGTCTGTGCATGTATCATGTTTGTAATTGCTTGTTTTGTTGTAGCTTGACTTGCTCGAGTTGCTTGATCACATGTATTTTGTTGTTGAATTGATATCAATGCCATACTATACATATGTGCATTTTCAAATTTTGCTTCACTTTGAACTTGTCTGCATTGTTGTTACTTTGACTGCTTGCTTTCACATGGTAGCTGGACTTGCTCGAGTTGTAATCATGAGTTTGCTGTGTTGCTATATCTTGATGTATTGTTTCTGGCCATTCTCTGGTCTGGACTGCATTTGCATTTTTTTGATTCATTTTGTTAGTTGAGTTGCAGTGTTTCATCACTTGAGTCATGTATGTCTGCACTAATATTTATAATGAGTTGTATTGTCTTGGGCTCGAGCTTGCATGCTTCATGTTGCTTCATGCTTCATATTTTGCATGCTTTGTTGGATTGTTTGGTGCCTCCTTGAATTTGTGTAGACTGTCTTGACCACTTGATTGTATTCGAGTTTGATTTTCGAATTTCACCTGAGTTGAATCCGATTTGGATTTGACCTTGTGACATCATTTTATTTTGCACTTGAGTTGAATCCTGTATTTGGGTTTGACCTGTGCTCACTTGTCCCTGTAAATATATCAAGTGTATATACATATACCGGTGTGCACGACCTTGTGGCATGTACAGTGATTCACTGTGCATGTCACAAGTTGTTCGTGTGTGTGATAAATTCAGAATCAAATTATGACGAACAACCCAAATAACTGAGGCAAATAATATTTTCAAAATCCATATTTTGTTTTATACTGCAAAAACATTTCCTTTTCAATTTTACTGCGTCAGTGAATATTTTTGCAGATTGCTCAAATGCTGGATTCAAACTGGAATGAAGTTGAAGATAAATACGAGTATGAGTGATATGTAGTGAGGAAATGATGTAACTATGAAATCATGATGTAATTGTATTGTGATCAAAAAATGATGTATATAGTGAGAGCTTGAAATTGTACTATCAAAATTGTAATAAATATTTGTTTGAATAAAATATCCGTTTGAATTCAAATTCTGTGTTATTTATTTTATTCAGCAAATATTTATTTTATCTGTGTAAAAATAAAATAGTACAATATCAAATACATTTAAATGAATGTATATATGTTTATTATCATCAAACAAAAAGTATATACATGCATATTCCACACGATATGGTCCCGAGATGAACTTTAGGTCCGAGATGTAAATCCGATATTGACGTCCGAGATGTACTCATCTCGTCCGAGATCTCCCCCGATACGATACCGTGTCACTAAAATCGCCGAGACGAAACGTGTCTGAAATCCGAGATTTAAAACCTTGACAGCTGGTATACAAGCTTCAAAGTGACATATGCCAACTGATAATTTAATGTGCGAAAATCATTATGAAATAAAAAAAAACTTATGTCTTTTTAAGTTTGTTGTATCAAAAAAATAGATGCATGTTTAAATGGTTGTATGTTGTTTTAAAAAGAAGACATCGATCTTAGGAAGTGTAACCAAACAACTTTAAATCATGTTGTAACTGGTTCGCATTAGTTTTTAAATATTAACCAATAACGTGCACTGTGTTCGACATCTATTTTTTTAAATAAAAAATCTGCATTTATTCAACGTGATTTTTGATAGTTTAAGATATTTCCGTGATTTCATTTTTAATGTACATGGGACCAAATATTAAAGCCCAAATCGTTACCAGCCTTGTTGAACCAAATTTACCAGAAGACCTCCATCGCCCTATATAATTATGAATGTCCTCCATCTGATATTTAACCAAACCCTAGATCACGCAGCGACTGTTGCTCGGTTGTGATTCCACTCGTGGATTATTTTTCCGATCCCCTTTGCAATTGGTACTTGATTTTGGTTTAATTTGATTGTTTTCATATTATTTCATATCATTTGCAATTTAATGAGTTGAGCGCCGCTCAGTTTTTATTCCATTCGCGGATTGTTTTTTCGATCCCCTTTTAATTGGTATATGATTTTGGTTAATTTGATTGTTTTCAGATTATTTCATCATATTTGCGATTTAACGAGTTCCTTAATTTCGTGTGCAATTTACAGAATCTTGCTTACTATGAAAACATGTTAATGTGAGGTTCCAATTAATGTTTTTTCAGTCTTGCTTTGTGTGTTTTCATATAAAAGTTTCTGTTTCAAGAGCAAGTGATGAAGAACTAGACAGGGACATCAGCAACTCATTAAAAGTAAACTGCTTTTGTTGAGGATGACGACTAAGTCTTGATGGGAATCTCTCTGATGCTATTGTTTTCATTTCATAATCTTTTAGGCATGGAAACCTCATCTAATGATGCATTCATTTCATGTATTATCAGATAGTGCAGAAATGAAGATTTGTTACTATGCTGTCACTACCGCTGAAGATGCAAGGTTTCATGCCACTGTTTTAAGTCATTTATTTTCTGTAATTTACATTTCTGCCCAAATTTCGTATTGGTGAATCGCTGATTGCAAGTGATGATAAAATTGACAGGGACTCTGGACACATACTCATCAGCCTAATAAGAATGAATGTTGGTAGCTGTCTAAATGGGAATGGTTTGATGCATTTCAACATCTGATTGATTGGTACAATATTATTTCAATGTTTCTTTAACTCTGATTAAAACATTTTTAGTTGTACGTTGTAGTCATAAGCCCAGGTCATGAATTTGTTGATTATAAATGATGATAAACTATATAGGGACTTCAGAATACATGCTCATTGGTTATATGTGTATCTATTACTGTTTTTGTTACTTTATGGTTCTTTGTTGTCATTTGTTAAGATAGACGCAAGGGCTTGTAGTGTTGACTGGGCATGTAATGCAATTGGAATTTTGGTCAACGTTACTGTTATTGTTATACATATTAGAATTAAATTACTGGATGTGTTTTATATGTATGAACTATCAAGGCATGGCTTTAGCTTAACGGTTGATGAACACTTGTTTGGTATCTTGACACCGGCTGACAACAACTTATTTTGAAACTCCTTAAAAGGAGTTGGTTAATATGGTTTTAAATAGTGATGTACAAATAAAAGCATTTGGATGCAATTTGACTTTTAAGTTAAATTAAATAAAATAATTTGTCAAACCCAGTTATGAAAAATGTTTACAAGTCATAAACAACCAATTGTTATTCTCAATTTATACTTATTAGTCAAATTTCCAACTTTCTTACGAGAAGTTGTCAAACATCAAAATAGAAATAAGCGATCTGCAAGTAGTTTTGCCTAGTTATAAGTAGCTGTCAAAAATGCTCTTAGCAGAAAAAACCTACACAATTCATGTTATGCGGTTTCATATATTAAAAGTTTGTACATTCACTTGTAGGTATTAATGAACAACAACAACTAAGCCATTATTCCCAAACAAGTTGGGGTCGGCTAGAGATGAAACCCAAAACTAAATGAAAAAATCAATTTAAAAGTTATAATAATAACAATAGCAATAACAATAATAAAATAAAGTCAAATAAATAAATTAATAATAATAACTAAGTAAAGTAAAATAAAATAAAAATATATATATGTGTGTGTATAAAAGAGGAATGATGATAATAATACTAATAACAATAATGATACTAATAGAAATATTGGTCAAAGATCAAACTTACGTCTTAGGCTCATGTTTCCTAGTCCTATAATCTAAAATTTATAAAACTCAACGCTCATGGTTCTGGTACGTGAATTGCTAACTTCCACTCGCTCCGATCCATCACCAGCTCTTCGGATATAACTCAATCCTTCAAATCCCTTTTTACTACTTCCTTCCATGTCAACCTTGATCGACCTCTACCTCTCTTTGAGCATTCAACACGGCCTATAATTCCAACACGCATAAATATTAATCATCAATCTTATCAATTTAATTATACGGGCTAATTTATTTATCGTCTTAAAATCATGGTTCCTACACATTATAGGTTGTGGAATAAATTACATAGACGTTAGATACGTGATTAGGTGGAATGTCTTTCATGATTATTTTCAAATACTATATTAGTACATAATTACATTCATGATACTTTCAAATTAGTCTAGTCTGTTTGCAGCCTGATCACCCCATTTGGTTATGTGATTTTTTTTCACTCGTTAAATGATCTCTCCGTTACCCAATGTTGAATTAAGCATATTTTTAGTGGGAAAAATAAATAGATCTAGTGTGTATGCATAAATATATACTTATAGAAATAGTTAGATGTATACATCAAGTATAATATTTCATACTACTAACGAATCGCTTTTTATTATGTTTGAAACTTCCTCAATTTTACATTTTTTAAATTAACCGAGAATCCACTCAACATCATATTTAATTAAAATATTTCTTGTTTTATTCACCCCTACTATATTTCACTAAATTAAAAAATTAAAATAGAACCTACAATGGTTTTATTTACGAGTATTGTTAGAAAGACCGGTATTCATTATATATGTGCTCCGGCCGAAATAATATTACTGTTCATTTATTTATGTTAATATATATATATATATATATATATATATATATATATATATCTACATTTTTAAACTTAGTAGTCATAAGGGATTGATAAAAAAAGAAATATTTTGGTTAAATATGTGAAGTGGATTGTTTATATCATGTCAGTGTTGAAAATGTAAAACCAAGGAAATTTTAAATAGATAATGAAAAGTGAATAGTATAAAAATATTAATACTATATTGGAGTATATTTATTTCTTAGCTATTTTTTCTATTTGCTGCTTTACCGATCTTTTAAGTTTGATAAGATTTTTACTCTGTTTAGTAAGCACTTTAGATAAGTACATTTCAAATTTGCATTTTGAAGTTGTGCACAATTGCCTATGTTTGAATGAAGAACTTTATGATGAAAATCTCATCATACAAGAAAAAATTACACAAGTATTTTGACGTAAAATGGAATAAATATTTTTCTATAAATTTTTATCCTATTGTCCTTCATACAAATGTAGGCACTTCTTCACAAATTTAAAATCTCATAACCAACTGATTTAATATAGAGATACATCAAACCTGTGAATATGTTTATTTTTTTGCATCTATGTCAGATTGAACCAGTAAATTTTTATTTGTATGACTTTTTGGTTTGGATGCAAAAGGTAAACAAAGGTATTTAGATAACACACAGAAGAAGCATGGTTGAATAACTGCATTTAACGTTGGAAAGCATGCATTATGAAGTTAAAATTCTAAACATGGAATAAACTCACCTGTAGCATCAACTTTGGCATCAAGTTGTTCTACTTTCTCTGTAAGTTTCATGCTTTTTTCTGAATTATTTTTGTTGTAGCATTTGTTTAGGAAAATATTGCTTTTTTTCTGAAACCTTGTGAATTTAAAAATATATTTGAACTTCTCAAAAGAATATTTCGTTTGGATAATATTGATACTAATTTTATTTTCATTTAAATATCAATTGAATGTGCCTAAGTTATTTGAGATATTCAAGTAAATAGTATCTGAATACAAGTTTTATTATGTTAGCTATGGTTACTTTATAATGAATTATAGTCTAGAGTTCATGTATTTCTACAATAGTGTAGTTTCTTGTATTATGCGAGGAGGTCTTTGTTTGAAAGATATGCTACATATTTACATGAGTACAGATTGTTGTATATATTACTGATTTGTTATTTTTGAGCCTATAGTTACTCATTTTTTTAATATGTGGATTTGCAATGTGATTATGCCATGTTAATGTTTGTTCAGTTCATACTTATCAGCATGAGGATGAGTGATTTCCCTCATGCAGTGAATGATAAGTTTTATACTAGTTACGCTAATTTGGAAAAAACAATGTATATAGGTGGGTAGGAAAATTGGTTTAAATATCTGACTCAAAACATTTCTGGTAGTTGTAAGTTTTATAATGGCTGCTTCAAATTAATGGCTGATTATTTTAATATAAGCATTGCATAAGTTTCTATCACATGTCGGCAATGTGTAGTAGGCAGTGAATATGGACGTATCACCAGAAGCATTCTTTGTTACATAATTATAAAATTTCAGTTTTATAAAATTTAAACGATTGACATAATTTGGTGGAATTACATTATGAACAGCAGCACTCTATTACATTGCCGTCTAAAGTAGTTTTTTTGTTAATAGTTTAATTAAGTTTATGTACGAATATATCGGTTGTATTACCATTTAAACCATTTATGTATAAAGATAAGCGAAGTAACTTTGACCATTCAAACAAGTCGTATGACCTAAAACTATGTGTTGGTGTAAAACTCAATACGACTAATTATTATTTAATTTAAAATGTCATATTATTTGTCCATTATATTCTGTATACTGTACCAGATTTTGGTATTTTGCGAGTTCAAAATGATCTTCAAAAACCACCTGGTTCATAGTATCACTTTGCTGTAATGGAAACTGCACTATATCAACATAAGATATTTGTTTAGGATAGTTAGAAATAGGACATGTTGTAAAAGGTTGTTTCACGTGAATACAATATTCTATTACAACTGTGTGAACAATTACTTTTTGCATGGGAAGTGTCAGTTCCAACAGGTTCTAGATTAATTTTACTGTTAACAAAGTTTTTAAATTTCAGTTTTATAAAATTTGAATGATTGATATAGTTATGCATAAGCAAGCAATATGAGTTCCAATAGAATTTTTTTGGTGAAGCAAACTTTAAGGATTCGTGGCGTGTTTAGGTGCAGGTAAGTCAAACGTGATTCTATAATATAGTATAATGCGCATAGCCGTACTTTAAAATTCAATGCAATATGAGAAATATTTTAGTATAAAATGTGTTTTTATGTTGTGAAAGGACATCAAAAGTTGTGGTGAAATGAGATCGAGAACGGATTAAACTGTCAATTTTTTCTTAAAATAATAGTTGGCGTGACACTTAATTCGTCAAACGCGTCGTTTCAAATTATATGTTAAACATATGATCAACCTTTCTAAACCTTTGTCGTTTGCATTGAAAAATTAATATGCATGCAACATGCTTATCAAGTTAGGAATATTGATGATAGTGTTGTTTGCTACGTTTTGAAAAAAAAGTAGTTGCATTTTGTATGGTTCCTGATTACGTGAGCAACATCTGTGAGTAAATATTGAGGCCCAAATCATTATCGGCCTTCTTGGACCAAAAGTAACAGGACCTCCATCGCCCTATATAATTACAAACCTTCACGTAATCTTAATCAATCCCTAGCTCTCAAAGTAGATGTCGCTCGGTTTTTATTCTGCTCGAGCACTGTTTTTCCATTCCCCTTTTCATATATGATTTTCTTTTGATTTGATTATTTTCATATTATTTCATCTTATTTGCAATTTAATGATTTGAGCTGCTGCTCAGATGTTATTCCGCTGGCGGATTAGTTTTCCGATTATTTGTTTGTTTTTAGATTATTTTATCACTTTTGCAATTTAATGGGTTTTGATTTTGTGTGCAAGTTACAGAAACGTGCTTACAATGAAAACATTTTAATCTGAGGCTCTATTTCCTATTTTCTCAGTCTTGCTAACTGCTTAAGCTTTGGCTGTATATTTTCGTATAAAAATTTATGTTTGAGGAGCAAGTGATGAAAAACTAGACAACGACATCAACAACTCATTAAAAGTAAATTGCTTTTGATGAGGATGATGACTAAGTCTTGATGGAAATCTCTCCCGTGCTTCTTTTTTTAGTTCATAATTTTTTGGGCATGGAAACTTCATCTAATGATGCATTCATTGCACGTAACGTCAGATAATACATAAATGACGATTCATTTCTATATTGTCACTATCGGTGAAGATGCAAGGTTTCATGCCGCTATTCTAAGTTATTTGTCTTCTGTAGTTTAAATTTCTGCCTAAATTTCAAATCGGTGAATTGCTGATTGTAAGTTATGATAAAATAGACAGTCTAAATGGGAATGGTTCCAGGAGTTTCAACATTCGATTGACTGGTACATTATCATTTTAATGTTTCTTTAACTTTGATTAAAACATTTTTGTTGATGGTAAATGATGATAAACTAATTAGAGACATCAGAATACACGTTGATAGGTTTATCTAATGGGTCTAAGATGCTGATAAAATTAGACTTCTCTGTTTATATGTGCATCTATTGCTGGTTTTGTTTCACTTTTAAAGTACATTGTTGTCATTTGTTCAGATATAACTAAGGCTGATAGTGCTGACTTGGCATGCAATGCAATATTGCATTGGAGGTTAGGTCAATGTTACTGTTAGTGTTATCCATATTGTTTGCTATAAATTTGGCGTATAGGTATGTGTGCGCCCTTGCTTGTGTGTGTTGTGTGTATATTTGTGTATAAGAAGTGATTACGATACAAATATTACTTGTTAAATACATTTTCTGAATAAGCGTGTGTGTGTATATATATATATGCTTAAATAGAAGATGTATTTAACACGTAATTTTTTTTTCATAATCGCTTTGTATTACGTTTGGAACTACCTCAATTTTACATTTATTAAATTAACCCACTATCCACCTAACAGCATATTTAATTAAAATATTTCTTCTTTTATTGACCTCTTCTATTTGTTACTAAATTTAAATTTTTTAAAGATTAAAATAGAACTTACAACGGTTTTATTTATGATTATTGCTAGGAAAACCGGTATTCATTATGTGCTCAGGCTGAAATAATATTACTATTCATTTATTAATATTACAATATATTAGTTTGTTTTTACATTTTTAAATTCAGTAGAGTTACTAGGGATTGATAGAAAAAGTAACATTAATATTATACTGAGGAAGTTTAGCAGAGTTGCATTTTTAAAACCTAGGAAGTTTCAAACACAATAATAAAAGGTGGTAGTTGTAAAATATATTAATATCATACTCGAGTGTCTTCATTTCTTAGCAACCTTTTCTATTTGCCTCTTTAGTAAGCACTTTAGATGAGTGCAATTTAAATTTGCATTTTGAAGTTGTGCACAATTACCTATGTTTGAATGTTGGAACTTATGATGAAAATTTCATTATAAAAAGAACCACACACAACTTTTTGATGTAAAATGGAATAAATATTTCTCTATAAATTTTTGTCATAATATTCTTCATTCGTATTTATGCACTTCTTCACAAGTTTAAAATCTCGTAACAAACTGATTTGTCGATTAACCTGTTTTTTTGCATGTATGATAGATGGAACGAGCAAACTATCATTTCTACGACCTTATTGTTTGAATCCAAAAAGAAAACAAAGAGATCCATATAACATACGGAAGTGTGGTTGAATGACTGCACTGAATGTTGGAAAGCATGCATAATGAAGTTAAAATTCAAAACATGGAACAAAGTCAGCTGTAGCATCTAATTTTGCCATCAAGCTGTTCTACTTTCTCTGTAAGTTTCAAACTTTTTTCTGAATCATTATTCTTTTAGTACTTGTTTAGGAAAAAAATGGTTTTCTTTTTGAAATCGTATGAATTTAAAAATACATTTGAACTTCTCAAAAGAATATTTCATTTGGATAATATAAATGCTAATTTTATTTTCATTTAAATATTAATACGAATGTGCGTAAGTTATTTGAGATATCCAAGTAAATAGTATTCGAAATCAAGTTTTAATCTGTTAGCTATGGTTACTTTATTATGCATTATAGTCTAGAGTTCATGTATTTCTACAATAGTGTAGATTCTTGTATCATGTGAGGAGATCTTTGTTTGAAAGATATACGATATATTTACATGAGTACAGATTGTTGTATATATTACTGATTTTGTTAATTTTTGAGTTTGTAGTTACTCATTTTTTTAATATGTGGATTTGCAACATGAATATGTTAGTGTTTGTTCAATTCATACCGGCATGAGGATGAGTGATTTCCCTCATGCAGTGAATGATAATTACGCTAGTTACACCAATTGGTTTAACTATATAGCTTACACATTTTCTGATAGTAGTAAGTTTTGCCATTGTTAATCAGTCTTCTTTCAAGTATACAGCTCATGATATGTACCTACATGTTGCTGTGAAACACAGATTTATAATGGCCGCGTCAAATGGCTAATTATTTTAGTATAAGCATTGCATAAGTTTCTGTCAGAGGTTGACAATGTTGTAGTAGGCAGAGAATATGGACGCATCACCATAATCATTCTTTGTTACATAATTATAAAATTTCAGTTTTACAAAATTCAAACTATCGACATAATTATGCATAAATAAGCAAATATGAGTTCTGATAGAATTGTTTTGGTGAAGTAAACTTCAAGGATTCATAGTTTGTTTAGGTGCAGTTAAATCAAAAGTGGTTCTGTAAAGTAAGAAATATTTTAGTATCATGCACCGAAGTGTACTTTAAAGTTCAACGTAAAGTTCAGGGTATGATTTGTTAGTTGGATGGGAAGTAGTTAGGGTATGTTTGCGGTCATTTAGTGGCCAGTTCTCATCTATGCAGCTAAAGCGCTCGGTAGATTTAATGCGGTGGAGGTGCAAAAAGTCATAGCGGGGATATAGCGGGATATAGCGGATGACTTTAAAATAGCATATAAAACTCAAATGTCTTTACAGATATATAAATGGTAATTAAACGAAAAATCAACATTCAATTGAATTATAATTAATACATAAATAATTTTAAATAAAAACATGTGTAAATATACTGTAAATAAACGTAAAACTATTATGTAACATAATTAAAATTAGTAGAATATTAAAGTATTTTCATTTCTAAAAAATATATTAAAAATTCAATTAAATAAATTAATTTCATAATTTTTGTAGTGTATAAATTTCATTTTTCAATTCATTTCTTTTAAGGAAGATATAGCGGAAACAACGGAATATAGCGGGAATAACGAGATATAGCGGAAATAGCGGGGTTTAAAGCGGAAAGGATATATTTGGGGCTATATGGAAAAATCGTAGCGGTATAAATCCACTATGAGATATAGCAGGGTCATAGCGGGGTAATAGCGGGGCATTAACTGCACAGGTTTTCATTTTGAAGCGTAAGATGCATTTGAAGCTAGAACTGTGATGATGGGCATTTTACCTTGTTCTTTTTTATGCAAGAAGGGTGCTTTCTTTGTTAAGCTGGAAAATTATGAAAAAAAATGCGTTTTTATGTTGTGAAAGGACATCAAAATGTGTAGCGAAATGGGATTGAGAACGGATCAAACCGTCAAATTTTTCTGGAAATAATAGATGGCGTCTGAAGCGATGCTCCACTCGTCAAACGCGTCATTTCCAAATTATTCAATTTTCTTATGCAAGAGGGAACTTGGTAAAATACCCGCATCACCGTTTCAGCTACCAATGCGCGAACGCACCTGAAAATTGGATGATTTTAGCATTGCATACCAATTATTAATTTTAATAAAAAAATTAAAATGTTAATAAGTAACAAATAATAAACTTTAAAAATTCACAAATATTTGTCCCTAATAAAAACAACAATGAAACTAAACATATTATTTAAATAATAAACTATACTAATACTAATATGATATTATTTCCTAAATTTGAAATATTATACTAATAACATACACTGATTTTTCGATGGATGCTACTCTGCACCTTGCTAGGTGGCGCTTCCCTATAGTCCCCTGTGAAATGACCAGTCTGATCAACTGTCGCCCCCTAGGGGTCTCGATCTCAGTCATCTTCTTCATCACTTAACTTTTCTCCTCCTTCTACACTTCCTCCGTGCCAAAAACCAAAAGAATCGATGGATAAACGTCACAATTGGTATTAGATCCAACCATCGGTCCTACATAATTTGATTTAGATCAACATCCACCTAATGGCAATGTGCAGTCGGATTTAAAAAAATTGGAAGCACAATTACAAAAACAAGATCTACTCAACTCTCACTTTGCATCACAAATTACAGCCAACGGTCGTTGAGGAATTTTTTTTCACACCTGTTTCGATTAGTTATAAAAAGTGGTATGGGATTGGACAGTCCACATACGTGTGTGTATGTAATTGCAAATTGTATTTTAATTTAAAATAACTAAGTTATATAAGTCTGTAGTTTTAATATGTTTCAAAACTAGAGACTTTATATACTTGTTATTTTAAATTTAATATACAATTTGCAATTATATATATGTGTGTATATATATATATATATATATCTTTTATTATAAAGCAAATACTTGATCAAAGTGGTCAAACTGAAGCCTTTTTGGCGCACCCAAAAAAGGCTTTTCCTAGGCTTTTAGTGTCAAAAGCAATTGAAGATATTTATATCATTAGTCTTTCCACGTAAGAACCGTTTTTCCATTTTTCCACGATCCTGTTTCTCTTATCATTCTTCTTAGTACACATTTTCAACTTCCCGCTTGCAAAAGAGAGATTGTTTTCGTCAAATCCATTTTTTATATTGGATTGTTCCCAACCCTCTACTTCTCTTATTTTTCATATAGAAGGTATTATCTTCGGTTGTTTTAGAATGTTTTTGAATTTACCTAATTTGTGAATTGGGATTGATTTAATTCCTCTCTAACTTTTACGGGAAATTCAAGTTCCAAACATTATATTTAGTTTAGTAGATATCCATTAAGTGATTTAATTCTGAAGATAGCTTTCCATTAAATTCAGAATCATAGCTTCATCAACTTCCATTAAACCTTGAATCTTAGATGTGCCTTAAAGGCCTCTTTGTTCTCTATTTGAAATTCTCGTTGCTTGCGGTATCCA
This sequence comes from Allium fistulosum, assembly GCA_030737815.1. Taxonomy (NCBI): domain Eukaryota; kingdom Viridiplantae; phylum Streptophyta; class Magnoliopsida; order Asparagales; family Amaryllidaceae; genus Allium; species Allium fistulosum. Next base: position 540,051,206 of record CM060904.1, read on the forward strand.
TTGTTAAGGAAAATGGTCTCTAATGATGAAGTTTAAAGGGAACAACTGTCTTACCATCAATTCATAATAAAACTCGAGGTTTTAGTTGTATTTATATTACTATTTGTTGCTTATATTTATTGATTCTGCAAAGAAGGTAGCGGTTTGAAGTTTTTAATTTAAATATATATTGTTTGGTTGTTTGACAAACCATGATTTCACAAAAATGAAGGCATTAAAGTATAGATATATAGATGCCTGGAACTAATCTCTTAATATTTTCTTTTTTTTCAATTGTATTGATTAATTATTAATGTATTATTCCCAACTGTTGTTTCCATGAGATATAATTTATAGATACTCTTATATGGTTAAGATAACATTTTAGATTGTGCATTTGGACAAATTGTTTGTTAGAATCATGAAGAATATACTATGTTTGCTAAATAAATTTCAGTTTCTTATTTTTAGTTATTTTGTTTTTTTGCTGTAGGTGGATGTGATTCTACTTTCTCATAATTATTAAAGATGAGCATATTATACATCTGACATCTTATGAAGATGTTACATTTGGTATGAAACTAATTTTGCCTAATTCAAGTCAATATAAATATGAATGTATCACATTTTTAGTTACTTTATAGTTTATATGTGCCAAACTATATTTTTATGTTGTGGGTGGGGTATGCCTACTAAATTGAATCATGTTCTATTACCTGCAGCATAATACTTTACCAAGACATAATTGTAGGAATGTTTGATCAGTAGTCAGACAAGTTATATTGTCTCAGTATTAGTTCTCCATTTATTACATGGTTAATATTTAATGAATTGACCTTTGTATGTAAATCTCTTAATTAACAGCAACAATTTTCTTTATGACTGTGCATGGAAATAAATGTACATGAATCTACTCTACTTATTCATTTTATTGTATTAAGTATGTTGCCCTTTTCCCTAAATTAATAGCAAATGAACAATTAGAAAAGTATTTTTTTTTTTCAATATTACTAAATCATTTGAATTTTCGGTTATATTTTTCTTTCCTATTTCCAATATAACATAGTTGGGAAGTATTGATAAAGAAGATTTGCCTACAAAGATCAATTCATTAAAGGATTTTGTGATCACAATTATTAGCGAACTTTGCAATAGGTTTCCACTAGAAAAATCTCCAATAAACAATCTCAAAATTTTGCTTGCAGGAGCTAGTATGTAACTGGACAAAGAGAACTCCCAGAAACGACTAAATCCATTATCTACAAGACTGGATTATTAAAAAGATTGATTAGTCAATGTTATGCTTGGGCTTTTAATGGTACGGTAAAATTTGTTTCTACTTTGTTAGTCATTGTTTTGATCTTTAAAATTGTTATATGATATAGCGATGTGGCTTTCACCATTTCAATTTTAGATAAATGAAGCATTTATATTCCCAATTTCTACAGTTAATCCACTTCATTTCTAACTGCATTTATATCACTTACTTTCTTTTAGATGGTACAGATTACCATTGTTCAAATAATGTTATTTTTTCCCAGACAACAAAATATGCACAGTGAATAAAACTACATTGTGCATTTCTTTTTTTCAACAAAGAATTACATACATTTTCAATTTAAAAGTCTCTGCTTGATACTAGGCATAACATGATTATTACACATGTTTTTGGAAAAAAATCCTTTTAAAGGCAATATTTCTTTCACAAATCAGTTTGCCTCATTATTTTAGCAGCTTAAATCAAATTCCCATATATTCTATTAACATTTAATAGTTTTCAAAAAATTTAACATAGTAGATACAATTTTATCCATCCTATGCATATATTACCAATCATATTTCATTTTCTTTATAGTCTATTATCCTTGAAAAATAATTGTATGAGATGGCTTCTCATATTGCTCCAGAACACTACAAAATACAAAATATAGTCTTTTTTTTATGCGAGTGATGATATTGTGTTTTTAGATATTGAAATGTAAGTTGTATTATAGAAAATATAGCCTTCTTTTGATCCATTACACGTTATCTTCAAATTTTATGTCGATTAGGTATCAAACTTAGTCTGCGGATGTGAATGGAAAAAATAATTAAAGATTGTCATATGCGGATGAGCCAATCCTTCGCCATCATCACAAATTTAGATCCTGCATTATATTGAAGCTCCCACCAGTCTGATTCTAGATGTTGAAAGTCTGATTAGTGTTCTACTCTATTTACTTTCAACTCTATTTAATGCCAACTTTCTATTTTATATATATTGGATACTTATATATCATCTCACATAACTTGCTTATCTATCACATAGAACTTATATCATTTTTTAATTTAGCACATATTGCGATTCTTTTGTTTTTATATTTATACTAGTGAGTAGCCCCTGCTACGCACATGGGCATTGTTATACTCTGTAAGGTTTAATCAGAACACGTGAAAGACAATGTTAGAGCAGAAGAGTGACCATATCATTCGTATGCATATTGATGCACAGTGTACAACATATACATATATGAGCACGAACATTGCATGCAGTTAAAGCGGTAGTGCCACTGAGCATGGCAAACGAAAATAGTAGTTCAAAGCTGGAGTTGCGATTTAAAAAAAACTGAACATATATATGGTGGACGGAAGTAAAATAATTCAATCATCATACGTCATGACGTACGGTCTTGTAAAAAATTGCAAAATGAGGTAGCAGAAAAGAAAAGGAAGACGTAACATAGTGCATCGGAACGTGGTAAGTGAAACTTTTATTTATCTTGTAAGTATGGATGCAGTCTGAAAGTTTGGCGTGGAGGAAATAAACTGAGAGGTTGGAGTTAGAATGAAGGTATGATTTATAATTATGCAGTGACAGGATTGATGAATACCAATTCACGCGAAGTAAGTATGTTGTAGAAAAGAGCATGTACATATATCTATATGTATAAACATGAAATGTGGATAGGTGGGGGAGTTGATCAATAAATTATATTGCGGTAGGTAGTTTTGTTAAAAAAAAGTAGTAAAACCAGTCATCATACATAAAAGATAATAGAGCATATAAGCACAACAAATATAACATATCACGCACTGAATATTAAGAAGTACATGACTGTTGTGCAAAACAAACACAACACAAACTACCAAATCATTGAACTGCAAAAACTGTAGTTAAAATGCATGAAGAAATTGATCAATTTCATAATATGACGATCCGTTCATATTTATTTTTTCTGTGCTTGTCCACGAGCTGAGTATGGGTAGGTTCCACTTGATTGGCAAGTTCTTCATCATCCTGGAAAATAAAAATATAGCACTGCTTTAGATCATTCTATAATGCACTACAATCAATGTTCAGTGTGGGAAAGCACAGAGTAAAACAATAGTGTAATAGGGGCAGGTAAGTGAAAATCGAGTCATATAATGAAAAGATAAAACAGGCAATAGGAATGCAGCTGCGTAAATATAATTACACCACTAATTTGCATAACAGAGAAAAGAAATTAGCAATAAACAGTGACAACAAACATATAGCTATAAAAATACCACTTCGTCATCCCTTTGTTGTAGACGGTAAAAATGGGGGGCAATCAGTATTGCCATTGCTGACATCGTCTATAGGCTGTTTGCCAAAAAAATCCAACTACATAAGCAGTGTGAGCACATCAGCTGGAAACATACTTAGAATAGTACTAAATCAGCCTACCACTTTTTTCCTTTGTAATCAGAGTCAGTCAGAGTAGTATCGCTTGTTTGGATTGAAATGTTCAATGGTTGTACTTTGCTCAGTCCCATTGTCTGAAGCATGTTATATAAATTAGAAATAAGTGCGAAAAAAAAGGTTTGGTGTTTTATCAGTTTAAATGTTCTAACAAATTAGTTTATATACAGGTAAAGAATATTTTACTTGAGACATAGAAGAAGATAATTAAGAATGCATATTTTTCTTGCTTATTCTTCGAGGTCAGAGGAATGTATCTCTGTTATTCATTTCGTAGTTGTTTGGCCTGAATTAAAAAACATCTAATCCCATTGATTTTTGGAAAATGTTATGCACCTTCAGTTCACCGTTTTCCTAAATCAAACAACAGAACATATCAATAAATATCATAAACGAAAAAGTAAAATTTTGTTGAAAAATGAGTAGCTGTGTAGAGAGTTATATATTAAATAGTTCTAACCATCTTTGAGATATTGATCATCTCGTCCATGTTGACATCGATAAGTCTTTCTGCCTCTTTGTCTAAAGCGATCACAATAGTTGACGAAGTACTATTAAGAAGCATGTTGAAAAATAAGAAGCATGTTCTTTCAGCTAAATTTAATGGAACCATAGTCAAACAACAGCAGCAACAGTTCAGGGCATCGGAACGTCAGATTACTACCTAATATTCAACGCAAATCAAAATGTTAAATACGTTTTGAGTTGAATTTCTAATGTAAATGGAAAATAAATAATTAGAATCGGTTATTTTTACTCATTTCCACAGCAGATCGGTGTACTTGGTCACAAATGTCAAGAATTCATTTTTCACTTTCACAACTACCACCATAAAGATGATTCATGGTATGTATTTACTTCAGGAGTTATAAAAGGAAGTCTAGGTTCAGCATAAACATTGTTCAGTCCATGAAAAATGATAGCCTATCATAAACATGTTTGGACGGATACGATTAGTACACATATCGCCATTTACAGACCAATTACATTATCATGTATTGTCTACAGTTAACACAGTCATTGGTTGGACCAAAGAATATACGAATAACTCATAAAATGTTAGACATAGCAATGATAAAATGAAGGATAAACAATATGGCTACCCTATTGTTGTCAAAGTTATTCAAAAAGCTAACATAACATATCACGGTAAGACATACTCATAACAGTATAACCTATGGAACAAACAACCAAAATTACTCTCATTGCAAACACGTTGTAGTAAGCATTGCTGAATAACCCAACTTACGACCACCAAGCATAGCATATTTCACACTATTCCCCTACTATCAACCTACAATATTTCGTACTGCCTTCAGGTTAGCAGGTATGGAGAAGTAGTATAATTCCGTTGAATGTAGCCGTTCTTGTATTAACCCTAGAATTGAAAATACCGTTGCATGTATCCCCATGTTGCAATGCAGAAAATGTTATAAGTGAAGCAATAAGTTGTACATAACACATATCTGCGCATGAATTTAGTTTAAAACCCCACTTTCTAGGTTTTGTAGCAACAGTTGAGGGGAAATAACTATGTAGGAATTTATGTATTGATGTATAACACATGGTCGTTGAGTCTGAATATATAGTTTCCAAAAACAATTGATTGTACAAATCCATTATATCATCACAGTAAATAGTGCACCCCTTGTATTGTAAACTAAAAATATTTTGACATGGTAACAGCGGATGAAAAGGATCGGAAATAAAATTGTAATTTGAAGGCGTACGAAGGATGAGACATGAATTCATGAGAACATAAAAAAATTGACTAAAGGTTGTGAAGCTTAATATGTGAAATAAAATAGGTTCCATTGTATATATACAATTGCATCTACCTTGTTGAAGAATGGATCCTTTAAACTGTGATCTACCGCTTCATTGATGCCTGGTACTGTAATTAAGGGAAAGCAACCTACATGGAAGGGACCGGTGCCGCTGATGCTTCAACTACGAATACCTAAAGTGATGGTTCAACCTACATACTGGAGTAACATGCGACTATACACATTACAGTACTATGGTCATGTAGCAAACAAAAAATTAAATAGTACTAAACACATGCTCTTCTTCGTTTATCGAGCGGGCAGAACATGCTTACTGAATCCACGGTATGTAGGTTGCACAAATATGTTTTGCAGTCAGAAGGGATATGGTCAGAAAATCAAACGAACAGCAAGTGTAGCCAATTTACGTGCTTCTTACATATCATGTCAACCTTTTTACCCACAAAAGCAACCTATGTTTTGCACGAAATAGGTGACAACACTGCAGACATTAACATTCGTTAAAAAAACTACAACCCACTACTCTATACATGTTGTCATGCATAAAGTTAGTAACGAATGTGCATAGATCTCTTCCACTAAGCAAACAAAAGCATTGTACATGGAGGAGATGTAGGATGGTAGAACAAACGGAAATAACATTCGTTAAAAAAACTACAACCCACTACTCTATACATGTTGTCATGCATAAAGTAAGTAACGAATATGCATAGATCTCTTCCACTAAGCAAACATAAGCATTGTACATGGAGGAGATGTAGGATGGTAGAACAAAGCAAACATAAGCATTGTACATGAAGGAGATGTAGGATGGTAGAACAAACGGAAATAACATTCTTTAAAAAAACTGCAACCCACTACTCTATACATGTTGTCATGCATAAAGTTAGTAACGAATGTGCATAGATCTCTTCCACTAAGCAAACATAAGCATTGTACATGGAGGAGATGTGGGATGGTAGAACAAACGGAAATAACATAAAAAAAGGACACAAAAGCAGAACAGTGAAATGATAATCAGTAAATAAAAAGATTGAGTGGAATGGTAAACCTTTTTTGGTTTACAAAAAAACCTGGACATTAAATAGATGCAACCAAAAAAAATGGCTGAAAGGTTGAGGTATAATTACCAAACGAAGACAATCTCCATCGTGAATATTAGAAAGCCTTCTTGCTGTCAATTGTACTGTTCAGGCAGCAGGTTACAAATCTACACCAACTCTACCCAACTTAAACATTCTGCAGAAATACAACCGCTAACAGACTTGAATCTAATTTTCGTTAGTAACACCAGTATAAGCACCAAGTGAGTTGTGTAAGTTCAAGCATGAATGAAGCAAGTTAAGATTTTAGCATAAAATTATTTATAACCGGAAAGAACACAGTAAACCTTATGACAACAAACATAAACTGAAATAATGCCTACTATATTGAAACATTTTGCATGAAAACTGTTAATGAATTTTACAATGATCAATTGAATATGTAAAAGTTTGGAGAATACGTACCGATGTTCCGCACCGTCAAGGAAGCTGGAAACCAATTGCGGTCGGTTGTGGGAAATTTATGTTGTGGTGGTTGGACACGGTGGAGGAGGAAAATGGAAGGAAGCGAATGGAAGGCGATGTAGGAAAAGGGGGAAAGGAAGACAATTTCGTAGGTTGGATGGCAATTTTAGATTTTAGGGTTTTACTGGAGATTGACTGTTGCAAGCGGGGTGCGGAGGGAACATGGGGAGGCGGATGTCGAGGAGCAGGACGGGAGAAGGATTACTTCAGAAATTGGAGGCCATTGGTAGGGTAGACAGTTAGAGTTGGGAGCGGTTGAGAATTGGGGAAAGCATCTAGACGTGGGAGGGAAAATGAGTTTTTATTTTTATTTTTCCCTTCCTGTTAATAGTATGCGAACGGAAAGCAGAAAAGGCTGGATATTGAGAGATTTTGAAATGAGAAAGATACAGCAGTACACGTCAGCACGGGGAAGTTCCTGATTTAATACAAAGTAATAGATAAGTGAAGTATTAATTTGTTTTAAACTTTAGCTATCTCCTAATTTATTCTTTGATACTGTTTAGGTTCACGAATTAAGAATATCTTTTATGTACTTTATCTCAATTTTAATATATTATTTTCATTTGAGCTACGTATATTATAGATAAACTTATTGTACAAATGTCATATTATTTCATATAGTGAAAGCATTAGTGCTCACAGTTTGCCTTATCATCGCCTTCAAATCAGATTGTTGGTGTAAAAGTTTCTTCTGTACATGAATGATTCTTGAAATGATTTGTATCTGATGGTAGTTATCTGTAGTTGCTTTGCATAGATTCTGAAGTACTCAGTAGCAAAGTGGTAAATTTGATATATTTGACTTTCTTGATGCAGTTTTCTTCCCTTTGACACAAAGTTTCTTCAGTTAATGAAGTAATACCATTGTGCTGACATTGCTCAGAGCGGGTAAAGTTGAAACTTCAAAGCGACGATGAAAGTTTGGGAGAGCCGGCCAGTGGTCATCAACATTTGATGCCCAAAGTAGGTTTGTAGCACAGAGGCATTCAGTTTCCATTGGAGTTACAGTTATAAAAACTATGCTATTGTAATGTGTCTAATTGTTTCTTATTATTATGTTTTTCTATTTTGTTAAATGAACATAATCATTCACTTTTGTCATTTTTGCTTGGAATATATTTATATGACAGTTATGTAGTCTCTGTGTACAAATAAGTGACAAGTACAACTTGGTATTCCCAAAAGCCTAAGACAGTCGATGTATAAATATAGTGCTTATTCTACTGCTTCTCTGTAATGATTTAAACAATTATCTCGACAGTAAAAAGTTTCCTCCCAAGACTATGTTGAAGTGGTTTAGACGACTTTTTAAATGTATTTACCAATGCATTAGCATTAAGGTGTATGATCTTTCTAAACTATTGTTTAGTTAAGCGCACAAATAATTTTATAGATCTTATGACAAGTAAACATGCAATTGTTTAGTTCGTGCTGGTGGTTTTTCATATGTCATGGTTATATTCTTTTTAGATGCACATAGTATCCATTAATTCACATTAAAATTGCTTCATATATCAAATATTAAGTTATTCATTCTCACTTTCATCTATGCATCATGTTTGTATCTATAGTTTTACAAAAGATAGAAGTTGTTCATTGTCTTTTTTTGCATGTAGGAGGAAAAGTTTGCGTAAGTTTGAGTAGTACTAGCAAAACGATAGAACCAAAGGGTACAATTATATAGCATAATCAACTTTAATCATAGTGTTTTATGTTAATATTTTGAAGACCTTCATGTTATGTTTAGGTCCTTTTTTTATTTAGGGTGCAACTTACCAATTTTGCAGTGCACCAAGTCCAACAATTAAACAATATAGCAGTGGTTGATGCTCTTAAATAATAAGTGGTCCAAGTTTTACTATATTTTTTTTCACATGTAACATTGATTATGTATTACAAATGCATAACTTATAAACAGATTCACTTCCATTTGATGCTTTGTAGTTTGTAGTGCTCCTTTACCATTCAATTATATGCCTGGTTAAAAAAACATGTTGGTGATAGTGTAATTTGTTGTTTTCATGTATATTGTTCTACTTTTTATGTTTACACAAGTGGTTAACCACGTGTATGATGTAAAGTTTATAAAAAACACAAGCAGGATGTGCTATACAACGAGCTGCAACGACAAAGCAGCAAAACTAAATAGTTAGCTGCAACTATTGTTTAGTTAAGCGCACAAATAATTTCATAAATCTTATGACAAGTAAACATGCAATTGTTTAGTTCGTGCTGATAGTTTTTCATGTCATGGCTATATTTTTTTTAGATGTAGATAGTATGCATTAATTCACATTAAAATTGCTTCATATATCAAATATTAAGTTATTCATACTCACTTCCATCTATGCAGCATGTTTGTATATATAGTTATACGAAAGATAGAAGTTGTTCGTTGTTTTTTTAGCATACAAGAGGGAGAGTTCGCATAAGTTTTAGTACTAGAAAACAATAGAACCAAAGGGTACCATTATATAGCACAATCGGCTTTAATCATAGTGTTTTATGTTAATGTTTTGTAGACCTTCATGGTTATATTTTGTTCCTGTTATTATTTAGGGTGCAACTTACCAATTTTGCAGGGCACCAAGTCCATCAATTAAATAATATAGCAGTGCATAATATTCTTAAATAATAAGTGGCCTAAGTTTTACTATATTTTTTCACATGTAACATTGATTATATATGTATTACAATTGCATTTATTAATAGATTCACTTCCATTAGATGATTTGTAGTTTGTTGTGCTCCTTTACCATTCAATTATGTGCTTGACTAAAAGAACGTTGATGATAGTGTAATTTTTTGTTTCCATGTATATTTTTCTACTTTTTTATGTTTACACAAATGGTTAACCATATTTAATGAAAAGTTTACAGAAAACACAAGCTCGATGTGCTATACAACAAGCTGTAACGACTAAGCAGCAAAAACTAAATAGTTAGCTTTGTTTTGTATGTAGTTACAACATAGTTATCATTGAAATATGTAACCTGAAGAGCTATAAAACTAAAAATTTGATCAAGCAGCTTATGTATGCATATATATCATATGTCATATCACTATCAAATGTCAAGCTTTTGGCACGTGCATGTTTAGGTCAAGTGGAGTGACTTTTTCCAGCAGGCAGTAATCTTATAAAATGAACTATGTATGGAGGAAGGTATGGAAGATAACTAATCAAGTTCAGCGGAAGAATATTGGTTTGAGGATTCATAATCTAGCACGTGAGGCTATGTTCCATGTAAAGATGTTCTCTAGTATGATTTTTTTGAAGTTTCGTATAATTTTTATTTATTTTCTTGGATACAAGATTACGTGATAATGAGGAAGCATATAAAAATATATTTGGCATTACCTCTTTTCTTCTTCCATGGATGTATTATGTACATTAAAGAATAGAAAAAAAGAATATCAGTTTTCTCTGCACACAAAAAGATTCCTTCTATTTATTACTGGTAATAAATTTATTATTCTAAAATTGTAAATTTGAAACCTGATAACGTGTATCTAAAATTGTGATACTTTAATTTTTATACAGAATTATGCATTATATGTATAATTTTAGGTTTCACATTTCAAATATTCTCGTTGCTATGCGATAATAGTTCATTAGTCATTCATTATTGGTTATATGTGTACACATATTACTAGGGCTGTTATCATAATGATAATTGTTACCAATACAAGAAAATCGTTACCGTACCAATATGATTGGTAAATTAAAAATGATTACCGATACTTTACCGTTACCACTGATAAAATAATCATTGGTATACCGATAAACCGGTATACCGTTGAATGGTAACGGTAAATTTAGCACCACATAAAGACACTAAAATTTTATTTCATTTCGATTTTGATAACGATAAAATGGTAATTATTTAGTTACCAATTTAATCCTCATCAATGATTGTATCAACATTTTAATTTATTTTAGTTCATATAGAAAATTTCTTGATTCATCACAAATTATCTATAATAGTATGAAATAATAATATTGCTAAACTTTGATTTTAAAGTTAAAAAACTAAAAGAAGAAACATTATCATGAATAATACTTATAATGCATTTCTATGTATGATTTTTATTCAAAATTATTCATGGTTAGAGTTAATTAAAATAGTAAAAAGACAAAATTGGTATCAATGGTAAAATTACTGTTACCACTGGTTTTGACATTTTTTTACCGCTAAATTTGCCGTTAACAATGGTTTATTTATCGTTACCATACCGATAGCATTAGTATAACAAAGTTTCTCAATAATGGTTACCAATTGTTTGGTATTGGTATAGTAACGGTAAATTTACCATTACCATAACAGCCCTATATATAACTATTACTTTATAATAAATGATTTTCCTCACATTTCTATTAGCGCACGCCCATTGGATATATATATATATATATATATATATATATATATATAAAATTGCAAATTGTACATTAAATTTAGAATTATATATATATATATATATCAGTAGTTTTAATATGTTTTAAAACTTAGATCAAACAGATTCAAAACTAGCTTAAAATTAAAGAAGGATTCAAAATAGGTTTGTGATTTTGCTTAAAAGTCCACTTATAAATTTTGAATCAAATACCTTTAAACATATGTAAATAATAGCCAAAATAGTTTACATTTAAAGCCAACTAACACATAAAACATTCACTTTCGAAATGGTTTCAACACTTATGTTTGTGCATATGATAATTACATAATTACAAAAATTAATTGAAATAAGTTTTAAATCAAAAAAAATTCTTTAGAAACATCAATTCAAAATAACAAAAATAGATCGGACAACTTAAGCATACATAAATTCGTTGAAGAATGATAGAAATCAAAATTATACATACAAGATGAACAAATAATCAAAAGAGATACAACATGTATGAGATCTAACTCTATTACCATCTTGTATTTCATAATCAAATAAAATTAGAAATCACCTTATAGATTTAGCCAAAAATCACACCTTGAATGAATAATTGATCTCCTATATCCAATTAATTCATCTTTAGATTTTGCAACGATATGAAACATGACCTTTCATTTATTTTGGTTTGATTTGTTTCTGAAATTGTTTTGGAAATTTTATTGCTAGGAAGTCCATTGACTTTGGGTTTTTGGGGAGGGGGGGAGGGGGAGGGAAAAAATGAATTATCAAGGGAATGAAATGAATTTTGTTTTAAAGAAACTATTGAAACCATTCCAATTTTTTTCTTAAAACCTTCTCTTTAATTTTTCGTTAAATCTCAATCATATCAAAATCAAATCCACCCATTTAACATGCATGGTCGACCATAGAATAAGGATGTTTCCAAAAACACTTAGCAATATACTTAAATCAAATTTAAATGTTTATCAATATCGTACATCGATATGTACATATATAACTTTTATGTACGCACTTTATTAAATAATAACTGCATTCAAACAAGTCAAATAAAATTTAATAATTATAATTATAATAATTAATATTTCATAAATATTAATTAGTTTAATTAATTTAGAGCGAATATAAATTACAAAATCATATGATTTTTTGGAGTATTCATCATTATGGTTGTGCGACTCAAAAGTGTAAATTCAGTCAGTGATTAATATTGAACAATTTGAATATTAATGTTCACACATGACCCAAGCTACCAGCGTAACATTTTGGCCAAATTTATCGCTTACACATCTTTTCGATAATGTAACAATCCGTAAATTTACTAGTTTGATAAATTTTATTTATTTTTAAAATAATTCAAATAAAAGGTTGATAATACAAATAATATAGTTTTAAGTGATAATAAATAATAATAATCTTATTTTGAATGAATATTTACAAAAATATTTTCCTCGAAATTTAATCGATAAAATGGCAGGAAACCGTTTTATTGGTAGATAGCTCTATAATCGTAAAACGTCGCATACGGAGGTGGATACATACACTTATTTTATAATTGAATAAGAATATGAAATAAAATAAATTATTTTATTTTTGAAATTTAAATGTATTTAGTAATGCCCTTAAATATAATAATTCACTTACTAAATTTAATTAGGATTTAATTATTTAAGTAATTATTATAATTATTCAAATAATTATTTTTAAATGATAGTAATTTCATTTGAAATAGTTATAAAGTGTTAAGAAAACATTTATAATAACTTTATAAAGACAAATAATTGATTTAAAAATATATGACAAAAATCAATATTGCTTTATCGGTATAATAGCAATTACTGTAAATAATTTTAAATATTAATTGATTTTATAAATGAAATGTGATCATTTTAATTTATAAATAATGGTAAGAAATTTACTTATAAAGTTTGTTTATGGATATATGTATATAAATTAATAAGTAAAAATGCGTCCGATAATCGATTTCCCGATTTTCAACGATTTAACGAACAAAAGTTGTTCGAAGTCATTTGAAATGTTGTTATCCTCTTATGCACATACATGTAAATGCATATAAATGTCACTTGCACATAATAACATATATGTATGTATGTATGTACATGAACACTTAAATATGTACATATTACAAAATAATTAAAAATTTCCTAAGACCTAACGTTAAAACAACCAAAAAGCAAACATTAACTCACCATACCACATCATTATCACACCATCACCTCAACATCACCATCACATGTCATGGGGGGAAGCTATGCGCTAGAAGGGGGTTAGGAGGGGTGTGGGCCAAGGGCAAAATGCTAATTACACCATTAGATATTTGTTCCAAATTTTCTCTTATAAATACCCAACCAATTTCTCATTTTTTGGCCATATTCTTATCATCTTCCTTTCCACTTCAAGCTTCTTTTCATGGTTTCTATGCTTAACAAAATTATGGCGAAATATTTAGCAAAAGAAATTTAAAATTGTATAATACATATAAATTATCGATCCACTTCAAAACTAGCTCGAATCTCCTCTTCCTCTTCCTAAAATTCACGGCCATCCACCATCACCACCATGGCCAAGCTCTTCCACCATTTCTAGCTTGGCCATGGCCTTCCTAAGGTCTTTGACTCGATTCAATAAGCTCCAGTGTGCCGATAGCGGAGCTATAACCGATTAAGACTAGCCCGTTGGAAAAATGAAGGTGAGAAACTCTTAAACTATAGTATTATATGCTATTGGGTATTATATAAGTTTTATTATTATTGTTGATGATGATTGTTTAATATGAACGTTGAATATATATGCAAGTCACAGAAATACATGTCGATAAGCGCAAAGGAAATCACTTTTCTATATTAAATGAATTGGTGTATATGAGATGTTAAACCTCTTTAAAAAGGTTTAAAAATGAGTTGAAATGTTCTATAAACATATGAAAATGTTTTGGTGAAGTATAAATTGTAATTGAGAATTGAGTCAAAAATAGGCACGTCGCGTAACGGCAGTTCGCGATTTTGTGCCATAAAATTCAAAAGAGTATAAAGAATGAAATTTAGCTTGGAATTCTTCGAGATATGAATTTTTCGAACTATTATATCAATAGTTTTAAAAAAAATCAAGATTTTGATAAGTAGAGTTTGAAATATGAGTAAAACAAGCTTTTTTGAAAAATCACGGTTTTGCAGTTCGTAATCCATAATAGGATTTCTTTGAAAATGATATTTTAAAATTGTTTAAAAATATGAAATAAATTCTAAAAATGTTTTAAAAGTGATATGAGTCATAAAAATGAATTTCCAAATGATAAAAAGTCGTTTTGATCAATATAGCTTAAAAAGCACATTTTGCAGCAGTTTCTGCAGCACTTCCTTATAACCTTTGAAATATAGCTTTAAACTTAACAATTCTTTTTCAAATCTTTTATAAATGTTTTAAAATGGATAATTAAGTGTTTTAATAATGATTTGGGTTTTTATAAGCTTATTTACAAGAGTTTAAATAATTGATTTAAAGAAAACCTATTACAAATAAAGTGGTTTAATCTTGGCTCTAAAAGACGATGAGTAGACTGGATTTTTTATTCATGAGATCTAGATGTGAGGTATTTAAACTAAGGAGATGTTTAGGAGAAACCGGTGCCCTGGCTCACCTGGCCTCTTCCCTGGGCGAGGGATAGATAAGGTCGAAATGTCGGAAACGAGTTAAGTATAAAAAGATTAAATTTTCCATATAAAAAAAATTAAATACAATTTTGACTATATAGAGATGATCTTCTTGTACTTAGTGTTAAATCCCGAAGAGGGGACTTGTATTATTCATGGAATTTAAAAGGTGATTTCGCCGTTATTCCGCCCATAGTACTTGTTGAATACGAGAATTGATATTGAGTAGAATTAGATGATTTCTATAAATTCTGCTCACTTAATATTTGCTGGTTTTGGGGATAACTTCCTAGATAACATGGTTTTAACTCAATAAAATTATGAGTTTAAATTAAGAAATCTCTACTAAGATTTAAATCAAATGATTTGGAAATGTTTTCCTAAGTGAAAAATGAAATGATTTCGATTTATCCCCATTTTATAAGGATTTTAAGTAATCAAAGGATTTGATAAGAGAGTTTTAATGATTCCATATATACTGAAAAGAAATGTTTTAAAAGATATATATCTTTCGAAGATATTTAATATAAAAAAGGACGTAATAAATCAAAAGAAGAATCCCCTATTTACTACACATTTCTTTTATTGACGATTGGTTTGAAGGAACTGGGATCAGTTTTGCTTGATTTGTTTAGTTTGATAGGGGTTTTCGCTTCTTGTTAGGTAGCGAATGGATGAATCCTACTTCTACATGTCCCTAGTGATAAAGGATTGGTTGGTAGCCGAGAGGCTAGCCGTAAAGCAAATTCGAAGTACCAGTGTAAGCTTTGGAGGGGAGGTTGTATCCACTATCGATGGTTGCAAAGCATAGATCTTTACATTTTGGTATCAGAGCTTAGGTAGAGCGAACACCTTGGCTTTGGTAGGGGTAAAGTCTAATTAGTGATAGGGTTAGTAATACTCTAGGATGAGTAATTCATTATAGATAGGGTTTGTAACACCCTAGAATGAGTTAGAGAGTATTATATATGAGCGTGTATTTGTTAATATTATATACAAATGATTTTGGTTTAGGAAGTTTGTAAATGAAATCATTCTACCTAAAAATATATTTTTTAGAAATTATTTTAAAATTTTAACAGGCAATAAAAAAAATTTGGGAAAAGTTTTTTAAAAATTTTTGGAAGGATAAAACATTTTTTTCATACAAAGATTTTTTTTTTTAAAAAAAGCTATCTTCAGAAATGGATCTCGAGTCATTTTCTGAGTATTGACCAAACCTTGGTTTGAGAAAAGTAATACCAAGCAACTAGCAAACCTATCTAAGAATATGTTGGATTAAGAGAAAAAAAAACCTATTGCTTATGTCTAAGGAAATGTTTTTACCTTGTAGAAACCGCATGCAGGAAATTACTTCAAAGGAGAGTCTTCCAAAGCAAATTGGGGCGAGAAAGATAACTTCATTATTCTCTCCACCTAGTCATTTGTATGGAAATCCATTCTCCAGTAAGTGCTTGACATTTTGTTTGTAGAACCTACTTTGTGGCTAGTAAGTTGGAATTTAATTAATGTAACAATTTCGGCTAAGATTAATAAGTTTACTTGCAAATTTTTTCAAAGAAATGTCATTAAAAATAATATCCCTTATTTTTATGTAATAAGTATTTGGTTATCATGAGGTGAAAACCCGTTCCGTGTTTATGTGCGGCGTGGTTTTTGAGATACATTTTTTTTTCAAACGCATATTTTGAGTTCTCGCACTAGTCCCATGACTGACCTGGAGTTTATTTCCTTTCCCTTAAACTCTGGTTGCCCTAATCTTTCCCGGGCTGTCTAGTAGTCTAGTTCACTTCAGAAGAAATCTAGATGGAGCTCGAAGCAAGGAGTTAGAAGATTTTTCTTAAGGTTGTTATCTATTTCCACCACACTCTTGTGCTATAGTATTCCGAAATTGTAAGGACAAAATTTATAACTGTCCATGCTTAACTCTGATAAATGTGTGTTTCGCTGTAAAGATTATGTTGAAATAATATGTGTGAGATTCAGTTTTGTCTTTATTTTCTTCCTTACCCTTGAGAATCCGCTTCTTCAGCACTTGGATTTGCAGCACCTGAATACAAAGGATGTATTACTGTCGATTTCTGAGAGTTGAAGAAACGGGTCCTCACAGATAAAATCTAATTTTATAATTACAAGAGGCACCGAGTAAAAATGATTATTTATACTAATTCTCTTCATCAATACTATGTCACATTAGAACTTATGAGATTTGGTTTAAACCACAATTCCAACATCGTCCACATTAATTTGTTCAGTCCAAACACAAAATCATTGGTTCAGTAACAACATTTATTATTAACCATACTACTTTGGCTAGAGACTTTGACTTTGATTTAACCACAGTTGATTGTGATACTAACCAGATATAACGAGATAAATCCTCAATCGAATAGTGTTTCACTTCTAATATCTCAACTCTATCCTAACTATAATCGTTTGGTGGAAGCATTGCTATAATTTAACAATAATCAAAGTGGAGTGTCCGCATTGAAGTTCAACAGTATTCTCAATTTGAGAAAACCGTGTAATATCGTCATTTTTAGATTCTTTGTTTGACCTTAGTTATACCAACCAACATATAACTCTCAAACGATTCATTTCATCATTATCCAACAACAATCTATATGTAACCCCTTGGTGCCCTAGCAACCATGAGTAGTATGTTGCCCAATATTTGGAGGGTTACATAATCCAGTCTCAACGAATTTATCAATATCATTCTTGAAACATCCTCACTATAAATATTTAAAATAATATGCTATTTTAAAGTGATAAATTTCTCACGATTATAACACATTGTAATTACTATCACATAACATATCATTTAAGGATTTTTCATTTAAAATAATTTAAATTTATTACTTAATTAATTATATAATGGTATAACTAAAAAACACCTTTTATTTTGAACTAGATAGGTTATCGAGCTAAATTTAGGTAATAAATTACATAATTGCCCCTAGGACATAGTCCAAACTCTATCATTCTCTCACTTGAGCTTGGGGTCAATTATGGAATCTTATTCCAACTTCTTTAATCAGTTTTCCCAAAAACTAACTGGTTCAATCCCTTGGTGAACATTCATGTTATACTGTTTTAATAATCTACTCCATCAGTCAACTCTCTTCAGCGCTAATAAACTACCTTTGTCATGTGAACTTTTCAGAGTATGTTTCTTGACTTCTAGTGAGCTCTGGGTTCTATCATGATCCATGTCACGACATTGTTATCGTATAACAACATTATGTAATTATCAGCATTTGGAATCCTCCTAGCTTAGTTGTAAATTTTTGCATTTATTTATTTGTACCCATTTTATTGCAACATTATTCAAGGCGATGTACTCAGCCTTTGGTTAAATCGGCCCTTACTTGTACTAGCCTTTGGTTAAGTTAGCCCTTACTTATTGTTTGGAACATTTCCAACTTAAAGCTCTTCACTTAAGATTGATCATTAAGTTAGGATTGACATATTATATACTCGTTATCAATTATGAAGTTTGAGTCCGTGCACTCCTTCATAAGGAGTTTTTTTATTTTTATAAATGATTTCGTAGTATTTCGTAAGTGTTTGAGAATACTTTAAATTTCCATTTAGTGATCTTAATTTGGATTTGATACTTGCCTTATGTATTAAATACATAAGTGAAATGCAACACTACAAACAATATAACATATGCGATAATTCTTATTGCCAATGTAAGAAATCTATCTTACAGGTTCCATATTGAACTTTTTAATATGGCATCCGTGCATATTATTTTGGGACAATCCCAACATCCTTTTACATTGATTATAGAAGGTGTCAATTTCAAATCCAATATTGAGAATTCAATAACCACACTAAAATGATTTTAACAGGACTATATTGTTAACAATAATAAGTTAGTCATTTGGTTATAGTTTTAAAAATAATTTAGTACCTATTAATATTCTTTCTTGTAGACATGCTTTTTCTCATCATGTTGACCGAAATCAAACTATTTGATTTCTCTATCAAAATACATACTTAACTCTGACGCTTATTGAATGATACTTTCATATCATTTCTTGGATCATATCTAGTACCCACAAACTCGATGATTGCTCCCACTAGCTTCGATATATTTTGATTTTTTTGTGAAAATAGTTCATTTTAAATCATTATTTAGAATTTCCGTTTAAATATACATGTACTAGAATTCAAAATCATGTTGAGCGGTAATTTTGCGAGTGAAATCCGAATTAAACTAAGTGCGTTGGACGATGAATCTATTACAATAATTCTAATAATCGAAATTTACAACGTTATTCTATCAACATAGTTTATCATGTTCCATTTGCATTGACCTTCTCTTAAAGACACTTTTGATGCTGGTGAATCATATTTCTTTGGATACAACCAATCAAAATCTTGATAAAGTATTTGGAATCCATTTTGGATTTGCATATTATGTCATACGGTAGAATCAATACTCTTAATGGCCCGTTGACAAATAAAGAAATTCTTTTCTCGAAATCGATAAAAAAATCGTAGTTTATTTTTAATGTACAAGAGTTCTTATTAGACAGTCTAATTAGTCTTACCCGTTTAAGCTTGGTCAATTTCATTTCATCCTTAGTAATCAGTTTTATTTTTTGATCTTATCCAACTCCATTTTACTATCAATAATTTCTAAAATAAATTCCTTCGTCATGAAGTTGGTGTTTCTTGAAACAATAATTGTTTCTCAGTGTAATAGAATAGGTATTCATAAACATTTTATGAATTAGCTTTATACATACATATATGTATGTATGTATGTAAAACTGATTTGGTTTTTAAATTTGCTAAACTTATGTTCATAACATAAATTACTAAATCAATAATGGTCGGTTCCAAACTCATTGGGGTAGTCCACAAGATCCCTCACGAATAAGTATTACGTTCAGTCTCTTGACTCATACAACTTGTCAACTCATTGACTTAGTATATATGTAGGGTTGTTTCATCAACTCTTATCTTGTATGATTATGTAGACTTTGTTTTTATATGGATTTAAATTTAACCATGTGTATTTGCTCTTAAGTACACGCCCTTATAGAAAGAGTTAACTCAATTTCACTCACCATCAATCATACTTGGTACAATAAAGTCTGATTACTTCTTATGGATACATCTTTATGTATCATAAGGAGGAGTGACTTTTGAGATTGCATCTTATTTAAATACACTAATCAAATCAATAGTCGTCCGTAGGGACGACGACTCCACATCGACATAGGATGCTTGCCACACTGGACCTCTCTTCATGGTTTCAACTTTTGATTAAAAATTATTACTGTCATGTTGTTTTCTTTTCTAAAAACCATATTCATCTTGTGATTGGAAATCTCAAAGGTTTATGTAAATCTAACAACTTATCACCAAAAGATGCAAAAGAATTCAAAATAGACCAAACTTACGGAAATACTGTAAATCTAGATA
The DNA here is from genome assembly GCA_030737815.1 of Allium fistulosum. NCBI lineage: Eukaryota > Viridiplantae > Streptophyta > Magnoliopsida > Asparagales > Amaryllidaceae > Allium > Allium fistulosum. Next base: position 540,071,763 of record CM060904.1, read on the forward strand.
TACAATGATAAACATTCACTGCATTGAATTTTGATCAAGGATGCATACTTGGGCAGATTAAATGAGTAAACAGTAGTTCAGTAAACTTGTATTTTTTTACATTTCATGAAAGTTGACGTGAAAAATGACAATTCAACCACTTCCTGTCACTCATCCATATTTACCCCCCTTTATCTTCTCCTCTGTCGTTAGTCAACCATCGCCAATCCGAGAAATTGTTAAACAATTATGATAAATCCGATCAATTTTTAGGGATGTTAGTTTTTTTTTATATTCACGTTATTTCAATTATCTTTATGATATATATATTTTTGGAAGTTTATTTTCAATTTGTTTGTAATTTTTTGCTTTTGTTTGCAAAACATCGACCAAATCTTCTGACTTATTGTTCAGAGCGATTATCAACTGGACTCTACTGCACACGTTAGCATTCACAAACATCTACCATGCTTGATAGAAACTCGCAAAGACCAAATTAGTCTATGGTACAAGGAATTAGCAGATGCTAACAACTAGCAACGAAGTGTAAATTTGACTACTACATATATATGTGAAAAATAAATGAGACAACTTGAAGCTCTCTAGATCTGGGAACTTATAGCCCCCCATCTGTCTGACATAGACGAAAACCGATACTACTGTTGGATATCTTCGTTGGTTTGAGCATGATAATAAATTGGATAATATACTTCTGACATCAAGGATCAATATAACAGATTATTTCAGACAATAATATAATCTATCAGCGATAAACAGATTATTAAATTAATGACTATCATGCTTCAATGAAGCCTTCTCACGGTTTAATCAGATTAAAAATCAAGTAATTAAACTTATTCAAAAATACTTGAAACAATGTAGGATAAATAAAAACAAAAATACAAACAATCTCCTTTCGCTGCTTCGTTCGCAGTACAAAAACACCTTTTCATTTTGTCGAACTTTCCCGTTCATGCCACGTTCAAAGTACACATTTCGGGTGTTCTTTTTGTTTAACAGAAAATGCTACTTAAACTATGCCTGTCGTAATGTACAGAAGTATAATATTACCATGAAATAAAAATTGGGCGACAAGTACAATGTTAATGCGAAAAGAAAATAGGGCGATGTGTTTGGTCATATATTAACTTACATTAGTTGTGACATGCCATGTCAGCAGGAGCATCCACTGAATTTGTCCTTGGTCATCAGGCTGCCAATAAAGGACCGAATAAATTTGTGAGCTACTCAAGTTATTTTATCGAACACTTAAGGCAGTGTATTGTAAACGTTGTGAACGTTGAAGTTTTTCTTTTAATTTTCAGGTTGGGCTACGAATGTAAAATGTAATGAAGCCCAATAATAAAAATGTACAAAAGGGCCTAAGTGAAAAATGAAATAGAGGGCGATAAAGGTTGAATTACCTTTTTCTCTATTTTTTTCGAGAATTTCATCCAAAATTTCAAGGTATCCAAATCCAAAATATTTTCGAATACCGGATATCTGCATCTGCGGATACAAACGGATATCGGATATTATCTTATCCACTAACAATCAGATAAATCAACAAACATACATGGAAAATTTTAGTTCAACGTAAATATTTTTCAATCTCATTGATTATTAAAGTGTTAAAAGTAAAAAATATCATTGGATATTCATATAAAATATTTTGGTTATCGTGAGGTAAAGGCTCGTTCGTGTTTATGTGCGGCGTTGCTTTACAAGATACTTTTTATTTTAAAGGATTTTTACAATTTACGATAAATAAAATTCCTTATGATTTGAGTTTCTCATGCCAGTATTGGCAAACTGATACGGGCGTCGTTTTCTTATAATGCTCGTGTCAGACCGAGCATATTTTCAGATTAGCTTTGGATGCTTTGGAGCTCAGGAGTCGAGCTGGATGCCCAAGATGTATCCCTTGTATATTTCCATTGTTTTGGATGAAATTTGTATCGAATATGTAGGGGCAGGTAGTTGTAACTGTCCCAGGTAGGAATATCCCTTGTATACTTTTTTTACGATGGTTTGCGGACAACCGCAGACCGCGGCTAAGTGTGGGAGCCCGAAGCACTAAGGACAGTGCCCTTAGTTCCACACTAAACTTTTAATCTTATTTGACTTTCATGTTTAAATAACTATGAACATCTTTTTGCTTATTGGACTTTCATGTTCAATGCATATATTGGAACTTTTGCTTACTAATCTTGTATTTCCATAAATCCCTTTTCTTGCTGGACTTGTATTTTGAAATGGATGGATGTGAATTATTTACCTTCAATTGCTATCTTTCTCAATTTAATATTATTATCCTTATTTATTGGTCAATGTATTAAGCTTGTGAGTTAGCACTGAAATTCATATTGATATCATGTTACTTGTATTAGAATGGCGATGGTGCAAGTCCTAAGATCAAAGAGGTCTACTAAGTTTGAGCTTCAATATCTCAGTCTTGTTTAGACATTCCTATACATACCTGCATCATTAAGGATGCAGTTTATAAACTTAACTTTTTATTTTTAAATATATTTTATTTCAACTTAAACTATGCCTATCACAATGTACAAAATGTAGTATTAGTGTGGAACAAAAATAAGGCGACAAGTATAATATTAATGCGAAACAAAAGTAGGGTGATGTGTTTGCATCATTAACGAGTTCCTTTTTATGTTATCTAATTCAAGTGTCGTTGTTTTGATATATGTAACTAAACTAAATTACAAATATATATGTTAACATTTCGATTTGACCATGATAATTATAAATAAATACATACATACATAAACATACACACATACACACATACACACACACACAGGTACCTGTGTGTGTGTGTGTGATTTTTAATAATTTAAAAATATTTTCCATTTTAAATAAGTGGAAATTAGCCACAAGGGCCTCTTTAGCAAGTGAAATTAATTTCTAGGACACACAACTAAAATAATTACTTTTAAGGACAATACGCAAAATAATTAGTTTCTAGGGCCTAAAAACCTATGAAATTATGTCCTTGAAAGTAATTGGACAGCTGATTTTGTCCTCGAAAGTAATTATTCTGCTGATTTTGTCCTTGAAAGTAATTATTTCAGAGGTGTGTCCTATAAATTAATTGGACTGCAAAGTTTGTCCTTCTAGTGAAATGCCCCTTTAAATAATATATATACATATCTTATGTATCCAATATTATTTAAAAATTAGTTTAAGTTAAAAATAAGTTTTGAAAATTAAAAAAGAATTGAACTACATTTTTTAAAATAATTTAATTATAATTATATTATAATAAATTTAACTAGTGTTTTAACAGCATTTATATTGATACATTTAGAAACACACACATATACATATATTTAAATATTAATTTAATTTAATAATAAAGTGCTTTCGAATTTAATTATTTTTTTAACCGAATAGAAATGATTTATTGTATGTACTAATTTAATAATTGTTTTATAATATAATACATAAATTAATTATATTATTTAGTAATCGCGTTCTAGCGTTCTATTTAGTGCCCCTTCTCCGATGATCAGAGCTTCTGGGTCTCCTTCATCTGCTGCGTCACTGCTTGTGCCTCTTATGTCAGCATCTGCTGTGCCTAATAATGTCACAGCTTGTAACAATGCACAGGAAAACACGAGTGACCCTGCCTTGGTTAAGATTGGTAATGGTAATCCTTTATCAGGTCTATTGATTGATATGAACTCCCCTTATTTTTCCACTCCTCAATTGCCTCGTTGTCCATTGGTTTCAGGTGAGCATCCCCTATCTCCACTCTTAGCTTCTGTTGTATTTCCTCTTGGTCGCAAAGTTAGTTGTTGGCTTGAATTTTGAACCTAAATCGGTGATGATGTAATTGGGCAAAGCATTATTACTCCTATTGGTTTGGTTGATAAGTCTTTGGAAAATGCCGTGGTTGGCAGAGATGATCGTGCAATTATGGTTGAGGCAGTGGGGATCAAAACATCTGACTTTGGCATGATTCGTGGCTGCACTCCTAGTGCTTATGAAAATGCCGAGCTCAATATCCCCAAAACCAGTACTATAACCTATGTTTCTACTCCAAATGAAACACACGTCTTTCCAATGGATTCTACTCCTAGGGCAGCTCCAAAGTGGTCGTCATTGTTCTCCAAATTCCCAAAAAATGCGGGTGTGCATTCTCCTTGTTGTTTTGATAAAGTTGAGATCGAGGGTGTTATGATACCACTGATGGAAGTGATTGATGTCAGTGTTGATTATTGGAATGATTATTTGGTGGGATTCTTCCATGACCCCAATCCCTTCTATCAGCTTGTTAAGGCGAGATGCAACCAGATTTGGAAGCCTATAGGGGATTGAGTGTTCATTTCGATAATGCAATGTTCTATTTTAAATTCTCCCATAGTGATGAAAAACAACATATTCTAGAAGCCGACCCTACTCTCATAGAAGGGAAACCTTTGATTATTACAACCTGGAGTCCGTCTGTTGATAGGGCTAAAGTTCAGGTATTATCAATTCTTGCCTGGGCCCACTTTTCACACATACCTTCTGTTCTTCGGCCTCTTATCGGGATTGGCTGGCTAGCGGGTCTTATTGGTAAGATGATATGTTATGACGCTAACACTGTGGCAAGAAAGAGACTAGTTTATGCCAAAGCTCTGATAGGAATAACTCCTGCCAAATCGTTACCTTAGGTGTTAAAAGTCAAACTGGTTGAGGGCCATTTTGCTGAGGTCGGAGTTCGCTACAGTTGGAAACCAGAGATATGTACGTCAATCTTTTGGGCATGTTTTAGATCCCTGTACTAGTCCGGCCTTCGTTGGCCTTGTTCCTCTTGCTGATCGGATTCCACTTCCACATCCTCCTTTCCAGAAATAGGTTCCAAAGGTTGCACCTCCCTCATCTGATTCATTTTCTACTGTCGCTACAGTTAGTGTAGCTCCCATTGTTGATGCTCTTGTAGTTCCTCCCTCTGCTAGTTTGTCACCTATGGCCCAGTTTGAGGTTGCTTCTACTACATTGTCTGATTTTATTATTTGGAACTCTGAGAAACGTGCTTGGATTCATGTTCCATCTGATATGCGGTACTCGTCTGAGACTGACACTTTTAATGCCTATATCAGTGATATTCAGGGTGAGAGTCTTTATCTTATCTATCACATTAAGGTGAGGGTCTGTCCCTTACTAGGGTTGGCGAGATTTGTGAGGCGAACAAAAGTAATTTTTATGATGTCAGCTGGGATAGGATATTTGTTTACTCTCCTGCTTCTAAGGGTTATGATCCAAATCTGGCTACTCTCTTCTATGATTTTTCACATGTTATTGGTCCAGCGTCGGATGATGGTCGTGGCTGTTCGTCCTCTTTTGAGGGTGTTTAGTCATGTTGTTATGGTAGTTTAGGCACGTTTGTCTAGCTCCTGTGCTTTTTTATATTAGTGGTATGGTCACTATAAACACATTTAGTTGTTATGTGCATGTACAAAACACCTATTTTTCCTTTTTGTTTCAGTGGCACGGCCCATTTTGAAGCCGACTAGCTTTGCTAAAAAAAATTATTTTTTTCAGTTTCGGCAATTGATTGATTATACATACATAAATATATTTTTTATTTTCGATTACTAGTTGATATTTTTATTTGAATTCTATAAATTTGTATTTGAAATTCAATTTGCTATGTCAAAACTAGATATTTTGGATTTTAAATTTGAATTAAAATATTATTGAATTACTCAAAATATATTTTGATATTTGAAACAAGGTTTATTTTACTCAATATAAAATAAATTTGAAATTTATTTATAATTATGTATATATTTAAATATTATTTTGAGATAACCATTGCTTATATAAATGACGGATGTATACATTATAAATGCAAATTTCAACATTTAGATGCATAGATATAAACTATGTACACTTTATTATATGTTGCACATGCACAACATACACAAGTGCACGTATAACTATATACTCATAAACGTGCATTGTGTCCGACATCAAATTTTTTAATAAAAAATCTGCCTTTATTCAACATGGATTTCCGATAGTTTGAGATATTTCCGTGATTCCATTGTTAATGTACATGGACCAAATATTGAGGCCCAAATCATTACCGGCCTTGTTGGACCAAATTTAACACAACACCTCCATCGCCCTATATAATTACGATTGTCCTTGATCTTAATCCAACCCTAGCTCACAAAGCAGCTGTCGCTCGGCTGTTATTCTGCTCGTGCACTGTTTTCCCGTTCCCCTTTTCGTATATGATTTTTTTTTTAATTTGATTAGTTTCAGATTATTTCATCTCATTTGCGAATTAGTGATTTGAGCTGCCGCTCCGTTGTTATTCCGCTCATGGATTACTTTTCCGATCCCCTTTTAATTTGGTATTTGATTTTGGTCTAGTTTGATTGTTTTCAGTTTATTTCATCTCATTTGCGAATTAGTGATTTGAGCTGCCGCCCAGTTGTTATTCCGCTCATGGATTAGTTTTCCGATCCCCTTTTAATTTGGTATTTGATTTTGGTCTAGTTTGATTGTTCTCAGATTATTTTATCCCTTTTGCAATTTAACGAGTTTGTTGATTTTGTGTGCAATCACAGATACCTATTTACTATGAAAACATTTTAATCCGAGTCTCCTGTTCCTATTTTCATAGTCTTGCTAACTGCTTAAGCTATGGCTTTATATTTTCATATAAAAATTAACGTTAGAAGAGCAAGTGATGAAGAACTAGACAGGGACATCAGCAACTCATTAAAAGTAAATTGCTTTTGATGAGGATGATGACTAAGTCTTGATGGGAATCTCTCTGATGCTTCTTTTTTTATTTCATAATTTTTTGGGCACGGAAACTTAATCTAATTATGCATTCGTTGCACGTAATATCGGGTATTACATAAATGATGATTCATTTCTTTGTTGTTGAATAAACTACATGGACCTTAGATCAGGGATTAAGTGAAATGTTTTTCATCTTTGTATTCAAATATTGTATTTGCACAGAATGACATTCATGGTCTTCTCAACTTATTATAATGTGTTTGCAGCTTGCAGTCCGATCTCCCCGTTAGGTTATGTGATTTTTTCCCCCTCGTCAAACGATTTCTTTCCACTGCTCAATGATGGATTAAACAAAATATTTAGTGGGAAAACCCTATAAATTTAGACCGTGTTTAAATACATATATAGAAATAGTTAAGTGATGCATCTATCAAGTATAATATTATATACTAGTCTGTATATATGTGCATTTATTGATGTTTTTGTTTCAGTTTAAAGTTTTGTTTCAGTTTAAAGTTCTCCGTTGCTATTTATTAAGATATATACGTAAGGTCTGGTAGTGTTGACTGGGCATGCAATGCAATTGGAGGTTTGGTCAATTTTACTGTTATTGTTATGCATATTAGGTTCATATCATTGAGTTTGTTTTATACGTAAGAATACTTAGCTTTAGGCTCAGCTTTAGCTTAACAAATACTTGGTTAATGAGTGCATGTTTGTGATCTTAGCAGAAATAAACTAAATAATTCATGTTATATGGTTTCATGTATATTTACGACAGATTGTGTACATTCATTTGTAGGTATTGACCGTTAAAATTATCAATTAGATTAACAGCTGCTAATTTATTGACCGTCTTAAAATCATGGATCCTGCATATTATAGGTTGTGGAATAAATTACATAGATGTTAGATAAGTGATCAGTTTTTCATATTTGTTTTCGAATACTCAATTTGTACAGTGATATTCGGTATTTTTTCAAATTATTCTAGTACTTTGCCCATTTGGTGATGTGATATTTGTTCTACTGTATTTATACATAGTGATATTTATATCATCCCGTTTGGTTATGGATTAAACATAATGTTCTCTGGGCAAAACCCATAAAATTAGTGTGTGCGCGTGATTTTGTGTATATTGAAACAGTAATTGCTTCTTATTACTTTTGAAACTAACTCTGTTTATGTTGTCTGTGTTGGAAATTCAAAACCGAGTAAGTTTTAAACATGATACGAAAGTGGTTACAATAAAAATTTAGTATTATACTTTAATTTAAATTTCATTATAAAACGAACCATACACTAGTATGTAGATTTAGAATAAAATATATATTATTCCGTGGATTTTTGTTGTGAATGTATTAACATATTTCTCTATATTTAAATAAATAACAATCTTACCATTTTTAATTACAAAATCAATTGTAATTGTGTAATTTATAATGTTAATTACAATGGGTTTTGTAATAAAAAAGGGTAAAATTGTTATTTATTTAAATATAGAGAAATATGTTAATAAAATGTTTTAAATAAATGTAGGCATTTCTTCGTAAGTCTAAAATCTTTTAACAAACGGATATGATGTAGTGGCACATCAAATGGGTGAATCCGTTTTTTGGGTTTTAATAATCTAGTTTCAGTTTAAATGGTCTTAGTAGAGCAAATAATTTTATACCATTCATTTCTATTTTTTTATTCATTAAAAATTAAGAAGTAATAAATGATGTAGTGGGTTTTACGGATCTATGGAACCATAAAAAATTGAGATCGGGTAATTATTTAATCCGCCTTTTGCATCTATATCAGATGGAACAGATGAATTATAATATTGTCATGTTTCGATGCTTAGGGAAAAAAATTATGGTTCCAAGTTTTGAAATCCTACTTCATAACATTTACTTTTGGGGTTCAAATAAAAAGGACAGTTCAATAATAATTTGCTGGTTTAATGCAAAATGACATGGCAAATAAGTATTTGATTGCAATTCTTTTTTGTCTCCACTCCATCATTTCTTGTTTTTAAATTTGTAATAAATAAAAAAAATATAACATAAATGGTGTAGAATTGTTTGATTCATGGAAATCAGGGAGAATGAGATTAGATGATTAAATCCAAAAAAGCCGATGTACCACAATATCACTTTAATTGGTTATGAGATTTTAAACTTGTGAAGTAGTAGTGCCTACATTTTTGAGCGGATCTTCATAACAAAATTTCATTAAAAATTATTTATTTCATTTTACATCAGCATACCAGTGTATTGTTCTTTTTATATTGAATTTTTGTAAAGTCTTACTCATTTTGTTAATATATGGATTTGCAACATGTTATTTGTATGTCATCTTCTTACCTTAGTGTAGAACAAAAGATTAAGTGTTTAAATAAAAACGGCTTTCTTCATCATCCATTATGTATATTGCAGTTAAGGAAGGTACTGAAATTATTATAAGAGTACCGATGCTAATGCACGTAATATAAAATATACAAAATATTACTTTGTTGAAGTGGAGACTGCAATATTAGCATAAAATATTTTGTTTAGTATTGTGCATCAGCGCATGAGTAACGAATGGTTAGGCATAGGACACGTGTTAAAAGGCTGTATGGTGTTTGGTAAGTTTGATTAGTTTTTGCATGAGAAGTGTCAACTCCTATGCGATGTGGACAGTGGGGCATTTTTATTGTACATGTTGAAGTGGTAAATAAAATACGGTAAAAAATGTGTTAAACAGTTTCTGAATTTCAGTTTTATAAAGTTTGAACGATTTAACATAATAATGCATAAGCAAGCAATATGAGTTGATGGAATTGTTTTGAAGTAAAGTTTAATGATTCATAGTGTGTTTGGTGCAGTTAAATCAAATGTATTTTTGTAAATGGGAAATAATTACTTCAGTTTCATGTACAGAACTGTACCTTAAAATCTAAAGTGAAGATCAACGTGTGAATTGTTAGTTGGATGGGAAATAGCTAGGGCGTTCAGTCGTTTAATGGTCCGTTTAATGGTATCTTAGAGACCATTTGATGATAACTTATTTCAAAACTCTTTAAAAGATGTTTTGAGTAGGAACTTATGAGTTCTAAATAGCGATTTATAAGTATTTGGATACAATTTGACTTTTAAGTCAAACTGAATAAAATAATTTGTCAGCATTAGCTAGAAAACATATCCATAAGTCATAATCAACAAATTGTTCTCATATTTCTACTTGTTTGTCAATTTTCTTAGCTCATTGTTTAGAGTTGTCACCAAAATTGAAATAGGTAGAGGTAGGCTCATAGAAGTAGTTTTGCATACTTATAAGTAGTTGTGAAACATGCTTTTAGCAGAAAAAATCTACGTTGCTTATTTATTCATCATCTTAAAAAGCAATATTTTATGTGTTCGTATTACAATTTTTTTTGTATTTTTTATTCAATTCCGGTGTAGCAATATTTTTAAAATATATATGGTCTTCAATTCACCAATTTTCATAATAATCTATAATTTAATATCAATTACTAAAATTTATTAAAAAATATTAAAACAATGTTAAACAAATAAAAACAAATGTTAGTTGGAATAAATTACAGACTTTAAATAAGTAATTAGTTGGAATGTTTGTCATGCTTATTTTCAAATATTGTATTTGTATGGAATGACATTCATGGTATCTTCAAATTATTCTAGTTTTTTTGCAGGCCGATCACCCCATTTGGTTATGTGATGTGATTTTTTTAAATCACTCCTTAAATGATTTCTCTCCATTGCTCCGTGATGGATTTAACACAATGTTTAGTGGGAACAATTCTATAAATTTAGCGTATGAGTTTGTGTGTGTGCACGTGTGTGTATGTTTGTATAAGAAGTGATTACGATAAAAATATTACTTGGTAAATACAGTTGATAAGTATATACATGTGTGTGGTGTATCATACACGTATATACCTATCAGATGTATTTATCAAGTAATATTTTTATCGTAATCACTTGTATTACGTTTGAAACTACCTCAATTTCACATTTATTAAATTAACCTACAATCCACCTAACATCATATTTAATTAAAATATTTCTTCTTTTATTGATCTCTTCTATTTGTTTCTAATTTAAAATTTTTAAAGATTAAAATAGAACTTGCAATGGTTTTATTTATGAGTATTGCTAGGATTCGACGATCATCCATCAAAAAATGAGAATAAAATTGATGACGATTCAACGTAAAACAAATTCCTGTGTGTGTACATTATAGATTTATTTAAGGGGTAGGTATTTTTTGTACAATCCCTAATAATTTTTTCGAACAATGAAAAAATGACTCATTAACCAGTTTTGGAGTCCCTTGACAATTACCTTTAATTATATTTTCCAGTAATTGTTAATTTTTCTTGTGAGAAGTAATATATAAAGGGAACTGTTATTTAGACACCCTGGCGCCCTAGTTCAACAAGAGCACATTTGATGGTAGTGTAGTTTCTGTATTATATGAGTAGATCTTTGTTTGAGAATTATAGTATTGTGTTCACATGAGTACAAATTGTTGTATTAATTATAGATTTTATTATTTTTGAGTTTATAGCTACTTATTTTGTTAGTATATGGATAAGGAAATATTGTTTATGCTAATGTTTGTTCAATTCATGCTACGTTGATCGGATTTGCGTTTGATATGTATGAAAGTTTTGACTTGGCTTAACATTAATTTGGTGGGTGTAATTACTTGTTTAGCTTCTGTAGGTTAGTAATGAAAAAGAAATAAAACATCCTTTTGGCTTGGAATGTTCAAAATGGTTTGTGCTTAAATATTAAAAAAATTTAAAAGAAAATCTTGTTTCTTCTCTATATTAAAAATAGAAAACCCTTGCCATTAATTAAAATTTGGTTATGGATAATTGAAATTTGGTTGTAGAGTTTAATATAAAAACATTTTCGGTTTAAAATTTAATCTTAGTATAAAATTTTCCATAGCTAATTTAATCGATGGCGACAAGATGAGCTATCAATTAGAGAATTTTATGCATGATTTTGATTTAGGAATTTTGTATTACATGGGTACCCTTTAGTTGGAAGTGAACCGTTTGTGAGGTAGGAAAGAAGACTTCTTTTATTTATGTAGTTATTTGTATATCTATACCGAAAATTTTCCATTAACGAACAAATGGCATAAAAAACAGATGACTAAAGGGAAGAAGTGGGATTGGAAACTAAATATTTCCAGGTGGCATGGATGCTACAAAATGAAATATTCAGCCAATCAACAGATTTTTAAATAATTAGGTATTGTGCTCACATCAGTTAAGTTTACAGATTTAGGTTAATTTAATTTGTTGATATATATATCCCGTGGTACAAATGTTAATAAATTTTAGACATTTAAAAGTGTGCTTGATTGGGGTATATGCACCTTGGTTAGATATAATTTGATTAGGAAAGAAGACTCTTTTATTTATGTAGTTATCTGTATATCTATACCGAAAATTTTCCATTAACGAACAAATGGCATAAAAAACAGATGACTAAAGGGAAGAAGTGGGATTGGAAAGTAAATATTTCTAGGTGGCATGGATGCCACAAAATGAAATATTCAGCCAATCAACAGATTTTTAAATAATTAGGTATTGTGCTCACATCAGTTAAGTTTACAGATTTAGGTTAATTTAATTTGTTGATATATATTTCCCATGGTACAAATGTTAATAAATTTTAGACATTTAAAAGTGTGCTTGATTGGGGTATATGCACCTTGGTTAGACATAATTTGATTATATTGCTCCTAATCTCCAATTTTTAGCAGATGTTGTCGTTTTATTCTTGGTCCAGTGTGCCGACAGAGTAATATATATTTTTGGCTATTTTTGGAAATTATTTTTTAATTCATTTGGTTCAGTTTTAAATACATTTTTGTCTCTCCTTTTTGGAAACTCCTAACTGCCGGTAAATATTTACACATTTAAATATTTTTAGATGTGCATGTGTCAGAAGAAAAAAGGTATAATTAAAATATATTGCATCTTGTTTTTAATGCATCTAAACTAACTGTGTTTTGTGTTTTAAATATGACTAAAACATCATAGTTGTTGACTATTTGCACATGGCTTGGTTACTGATTTAATGTTTGTTTACATTGTTTTTTAAATGTTTTTTGACAACTTCCAATATTTATGACAATCTATTATCTTTATTTGCTTCGGGTTTTACATAATTATTCATGGTATAATTAACGGGAACATAAAGTGAACTAGTAGTAGAAGATATTCACAGATAAGTTTCTACTTCGAGGTAAGATTTAAATTTAATTTATTATTTTCGGTTTTTATATATTGTTTTTATTATATGTTGATGAAACATTACACATAATTGTCTAACTGTTTATAATTAGTTCTTGATAATATTAATTTATACCCAGTAGTTGGATCACTTTCTTATATCCAAAATTTTTAATTGGCCTTAAAGTTGCTTATAATGATAATATATTATCTCTATTACTATTGTTGTAATCGATCTAATCGGCTTTGTTTCAAATATTGTATATTATGTTGTGCCTATGAAACACTGATGTATTGAAATAAATCCATTTTACAGTGCATTTTGTATCAAAATAATAATCATAGGAATAAGTAGTAAAAGGACAAAATTAAGGAAATGTTGACAGTTAGGCTTCTAAATGCTGTACGATCTGCAAATAAATTTTAATTTTGTTTTTCCTTTTTTATAAAGAAAAATCAAGACAAATACATTAGTTTAATATAAATTTTTATATTTTTAGTGGCAGACAAAATATGTCTCCTTAAGGTACGTGCAATATTTTTGCATGGGCAATGATTTCTTTTGGAAATACCATGCATACCGCTGATATTGACTATTTGGTATATGAAATAATTGTTATGTGAAAATATACTAATGAAGCCTAGATAGTTGTGAGACTTATAAGTAGCCAGTTGTATATCATGTTTAATGTGTTAGAAATATATTTATATTGTCCCAGTCTTTAGGTAGTGGGAACGGTTAGAGCTAGTTTTCAGCATGTTTTGTTTGTTTGTTTTACTGAGTCTGCACTCTTTTTGTGGTTAGTTCTTGTGTAAGTACATGCCTATATATAGGCTGTTTGTTCAATGAATAATATAGACGATTTTGCTTTGCCTTTCTACACAAAATATTTTTCTTTAATGCTTCAATTCTTAACAAGTGGTATCAGAGCCTTACACTCGAATCTTGGATTTTCCGCTTACCGGCGGCGGTAGTTTCCGTGCTGCTGTCCGCCGGGCATTGTTCTATTATAGAAGGATACTGTATGGTGTTGCGGAGTGGCAGTTTAGTCGATGTGGCAGTGGGATTATGGAGACAGCGAAGGGAGAATATGGTGATGATGCAGTTTGGGTTTGGCAGAGGTGATGGGGTTGACGTTGGTTGTTATACGCACGTTTGTGGCAGTGCAAGGGTCAGTACAAGTGTGGTTGTTGCAGGATGAATGGGTGGAGGTTGATGTTGTATTGTGGTGAGCAGTTGAAGTATGCAATATGAATTGGTTCAGGGAAGTGTTGATGCAGCAAATGTGATGAGATATATAGCAGTGGTATGTGGTTCTGGACGTAGGCTCTGCACTTGCCTTTGATTTTGGATCGTATTATTGCTGTCATGTACACGCATCACGGCTACTTGCTTATTAAATATTTTAAACCTCGGACATTATGAAAATATCATTGGGATTTCGTATAAAATATTTTGGTTATCGTAGGGTAAAAACTCGTTCGTGTTTATGTGCGGAGTGGTCTTACTAGATCCTTTTGATTTTAAAGGATTTTACAATTTATAATAAATAAAAATTCCTTGTGATTTGAGTTTCTCGCGCTAGTTCTACCAAACTTACTCGGGCGTCGTTTTCTTATAACGCTCGGGTCAGACCGAGCATATTTTCAGATTAGCTTTGGATGCTTTGGAGCTCAGGAGTCGAGCTGGATGCTCAAGATGTATCCCTTGTATATTTCCTTATTTCCGCTGTTTTGGATGAAATTTGTATCGGTTATGTAGGGGCAGGTAGTTGTTACTGTCCCAGGTAGGAAGTTGTAATGTTATGACTCTAATGTATTAATTTGGAAATGATTATGTAAACTTTTATATTGATTATTGTATATTGTTCCTTTGTGTTATGAGATTCTAAGTTCTTTAGTTTCTCCTTGTCTTTCTTTTTCTTTCACCCCTAATAATATGTCTTTCCGTCACTTGGATGTTCGACGCATGAATACCGTGGATGTACTAGTGTCGACTTCTATGGATCGAAAAGGCATGTTGTTACATTTAAAATAGGAAAAAAATGGAATGACATGAGTAAAAGTAACGTGAAGTCATGGTGAAAGTCAATCGATCGTACTTAGAAACTGGTCAAAATATATGGTGATAATTATTTTGATTTTGATATGCATTGGGAATTTAGGCAAACCCATTTCTTTTGAATTAACGAGTGTTTTAAATATATGCAAATATACCCATATATAATTTGGGACAATGATTCCCTAGGAACATATTTAATTAGAGATAATGATGCCCTATTCCAAACATTGAATTCTTATGAAAGTGCAATTAAAGATTGGATAGGCACGTATATTTATTAATAAAATAAAAGACGAGCAATTTTATGAAAGGATGAGTATATTATAATTGCTTTTATTTGTAAACCTAATGTTCACAGACATATTTGGATCGAGAAAGTATTGTCCAAGCTCGAATTCACACTTTCAAGTGGACAAAACAATTCGTTCAAGCTCGATACCTTTTCTAATCGGACGGTAAATAGTCATATTATTTTTTGGATCGGATGAACAACGGACGGTCCGGTTCTATTTACAACCTTGATTTATGTCGAACATCAATATATGTTTTTGAATCTGCATTTATTCAACATGGTTTCCTTGAGATATAACCGTGATTACATTTTTAATGTACAAATATTGAGGCCCAAATTATTATCGACCTTGTTTGGACCAAAATCAACAGAACCTCCGTTGCCCTTTACAGCATTGGATATCCTTCACCTAACCGTAGTCCAACCCTAGATTTTCATTTAAGCTGACTGTTTTCATATTATTTCATCCCATTTGCAATTTAATGATTTGAGCTTGCTGCTCAGTTGTTATTACGCTCGTGGATTGGTTTTCGTTCTCCATTTCATTTGGTATATGATTTTGGTTTAATTTGATTCTTTTTAGATTATTTTACCCCATTTGCAATTTACAAGTTTCTTGATTTTGTGTGCAAGTTGCAGAAACTTGCTTACCGTGAAAACATATTAATCTGCGGCTCAAATTTCTATTTTCATAGTCATGCTACTTGCGTACTGTGAAAAAATTTATGTTTGAAGAGCGAGTGATGAAGAACTAGACATGGACATCAGCAACTCATTAAGGGTAAATAGTTTTTAATTAGGATGATGGCTAAGTCTTGATGGGAATCTCTATGATGCTTTTTTTTTAATTTTATGATCTTTGGGGCATGGAAACTTCATCAAATGATGCATTCATTACAGGTAATATCCTATAGTGCATAAATGACGATTCATCAGTATGTTGTCACTACCGCTGAAGATGTAAGGTTTCATGCCACTGTTTTAAGTTATTTGTCTTCTGCAATTCAAAATTTCTACCGAAATTTCAATTTGGTGAATTACAGATTACAAGTGATGATAAAATAAACTGGGACTCGGAGCACCTATAACCTACCCACCATGTAATGAGAACGGTTTGATGAATTTCAACATCTGATCGATTGGTACGATATCATTTCAATGTTTCTTTAGCGCTGATTAAAACATTAATTTTTAGTTGTACCTTGTAGCCGTAAGCCTACCTCAAGTTTTGTTGATTGTAAATGATGATAAACTAGACAGGGACTTTAGAGTACATGCTCATTGGTTATCTAATGAAGCCAAAATGTTGATAAAATTAGATTAGTGTGTTTATATGTCATCTATTGCTGGTTTTGTTTCAGTTTAAAGTTCTTCGTTGTCATTTATTAGGATATACGTTAGGGCTGGTAGTGTTGACCAGGCATGCAATGCAATTGCAGGTTTCGTCAATGTTACTCTTATTGTTATGCATATTAGATTTATATTATTGAATGTGTTTTATGTGTATGAACCATGAAGGTTTAGCTTTAGCTTAAAAAATATGGGGTTGATGAACACTTGTTTGGTATTTTAGACCCCAATTGACAACAACTTGCTTTAAAACTATTAAAAGGCAATTTGGATAATAACTTATAAGTTGTTTTAAATAGCGATCTAGAAATAAAAATATTTGTATCGTGCATGTTGTGAACATTCTATTTTTCTTCCAATTTTTAGGTTGGGCATGGAATGTGAAATGCAATGAAGCCATTAATAAAAAAGTATAAAAAGGCCTAAGTGAAAAATGAAACAGAGGACGATAATTGTTGAATAAGCCTTAAGCCTATTTGATACATTTAGTACATTTTGTTTTCAAAGGTAATTCGAGGCATTATCATCAATTAAACAAACTTGATCAGTGAGAGATTATCTAAGTAGATTTGAATAAGCCTTAAGCCTATTTGATTTTGCAGCCGTCACTTTAATCCAGCCATGTCGGAGGTACGGTTTTTGAGCAGTAACTTGATATGTTTTTTTCTGTGTAACAAACCGTAACACTATTTTTGCATTGTTGTCAGTATAATTTTGGCTTTTTAGACAACTGAATTTCAGTTAATGGCGGAAAAAGTATGAAACGTGCTCTTGAATCCGTGCGTTATATATTAATGTTCTGGTTTTTTGACTTAATATTTGTAATCCAGTTTGTTAACGTTGTTTTTTGTTACGACAAGGTGCTTCCTATAGTTGTGGTGTGGTTATCAAACATCTAAAGAAATTTAATAATAAAGTTTTTGTTGGCTGCGAGTTATTGCGAGGTGTTAGGAATATGTTATTGTACCCATGTCATGAGCTTGAGAATTTGTTACGATACCTTAAACTTGTAGGAATAGATACACGTGATAGGTTGGGTTCAATTGCTCATCAACTTGTGTATGATCTGCTTTTTAATCGCATAGTAAATGATTAAATCACGACTGAGATTTAGTTGGACACACATTCATTAAAGTTGAAGACGGAGGAATTTCCGGGTGATAAGTTATTATGTGAATACCGAGAATAGAGAGAGAAGTTACTGGTATAACAATTTGGTTGGTGAGGATAGTTCTGACGGACACAATATGGACTTTTATTTGTCATGGCTTCATACACATGGTAACCAATTATAGGTAATTAAATTGATTTAATAACTC
This sequence comes from Allium fistulosum, assembly GCA_030737815.1. NCBI lineage: Eukaryota > Viridiplantae > Streptophyta > Magnoliopsida > Asparagales > Amaryllidaceae > Allium > Allium fistulosum. The sequence continues at coordinate 540,089,780 of CM060904.1, forward strand.
CCTTTATCTATACTTTAATTATTATTACTACCTAAAGAAAGTTTGCTTAACTATCATAATTGATAAATTGCCATTTTGCATGAATTGCTATTTTTCGCTGCTCTATTAAAAAGTAAAGTTAGAAAAGATGCATCCAGAAAACCTGCTGATTTGAGAGAAAAGGAGTGATTATATAAGATTAAAAGTCAACTGCTGTTTAAATCAAAGAGAACGTTTACTGAGAGCAATAATACATTATCTTCAAGCATCTTATTCAAACAAAATCTTGAAGAAATCTTACATTATGTTCATGCATCGAAATTTTGGTAGGGAGACGCCAAACCACATTACATTACCTACAATGTGGATGTGGTCGTCCACGTGAGTAGTACACACAAGTGTTGACTGTTGTATAACAGTCTCCCTACAGCATTACAATGCAATGCAATAGAGCGACAACCCAAACTACTTCTTCCTTACCGTTATTATTTGTTGATATAAATATTATATGTATATTGAAATTGTTGTTATTTGTGATTTAATAGACAAAACAATGAATGATAGTTAGTTGAGTTTATTTTGAATAGTTTAAATTATGATATTTAATTAAGCTTGATGTATGGTATAAATATAAAATACTGTAGAAAACTGAGTAAAAATATTTAACTCTAGAAATTATAAAAGAGCATCTGAATGTAGTATAGTTTGCGAGAATTTTTTGAAAAATATTAATTTTAAAAATCATAAATTATATTAAAGTATTTTGAAGTTAAAAAGAATGAGAGAATTAAGAAGAGATAAATCCATAAGCGCAAATTATGTCTATATTAGTATATAAGTGCAAATTCTGTTTATATTATTATATTATGTTAAAACGAAGATATAAAAATACCAATATAAATTTTCTTTAATATACCTATATACCCATTTACTACACATATAAATTAAATAAATACTACACTTAACGTATAATTTATTTAAATTTCAAAAACGTTTTTCTAGAATTATTTTAAATTTAGATGTATATATCTATAATCCAAAATAATAGTAGATATAATTTCTGGTAATTTATTTTTGTGTAATTTAACGTATTAATAGAATGTTTTATAAGTACACTATCAAATAATAGTATGGTAGAAGGAATTATATCTAAACATATGAATTTTGAGAATTGAAGTCTATTATTATTTCAATTTTGTATTTTATATAAAAATCACTATTGCTTATAGTTTATAATTTTGACGATTATTAATAAGTCTCTCCTTGATTTTGACCTAGCATTTAGTTTCAAGTATGAATTCCATCATTGTTTAATTAACTTCAACTATTTTAGATTTAAGTTTGTATTATTTTTTTTCTTTTTTAAATGATATTTAGTAATAATAAACATGCGTAATAATAAAGGCGCTCATTATTTTTCCTTACCGTTTTATATTGAAGTATAATTTTCAAATTATTTGGAATGTTCTCTTTAATTTCATTTTACTAAGTTACATTTAAGTTTATGTTAATTTTCTTTCAAAATTGATATTTTATTATTGACTATCAACATATACAAAATAATTGAAACACATGACTTACATTAATATATGCTTTTGTATGATCGATTTAACCCTAGAGGGATGGGGAATAGGGTGATACTAATAATTATGAAAATTAAATGTGGAAATATATAAAATAATTGCAGCATAGACAGGGATATATCTTGCTCTCCAATGGGCGCTACCCACGAAGCTTTGCTGCACCTCCCCTGTTTTAGCCATTCCCGGTTGATGAGGCTTGAGGCTACGATTACCTTTATAGAACACATCTATCTTAGAATGCTCATCGCCCTCCTGACGATGTTCTGAAAGCATTCAATCCATACAAGTTCGTTACGGGTTCGAACGAAACCGAAGACACTATCTCGCTACACTCTTATTGGAATCACCCTCAGAGTTAACGACAATAACCATTGCACTCTGAATCTTCATCTCGAATCTGAAAGTACTATCTCCGTCAAACTCATTACGGAATCACCCACAGAGTTATACTGACACAAAATAGTTCTTACACCTTGAGTCTTCACTTGCTCCACTTGGATTAACGACCTATCGTTAATTTGGATCGATGTGGTTTTCGGATATCCAAATCTGGAAACCCGATCCCGGTCTCATCGAAATCCAAAACGTATCTTTTAAGTCCAAGTTGTTTAAAGGTTTAAACATTTAAACTTATATTCAGGATGATATAAACAGATAGATAAATCACATTATCACAATAGATAATTCATATCAAACATTCATCTCACAAAGCAGCATATCACATATCATCATTTGCAAATCATCCAGTATCAACCAATTACCCAATATCAATCATCCAATATTAACCAATCATTCAAAAGCAGAATTGATTAACTCCAAATCAATTTAATTAACCTTTAATTAAATTAATTACTATTCTTTAATTGCTTAGATTATCTTAATCCTGCTTACTAACATTAATTAATTAAAAATTAATTAATTAATCATCTCTTAATGATCTTCCTTAATTAATCTTCCTTGATTAATTATACTTTAATTACATTCAAGTAATTACCCTTAAATTAATTAATTATAGAAATTAATTATTGTAACGACCCGTATTTTTAAACATTTAAAAATATTAAATTAAATAAGATTTTTGAATAAAATTGTTAGGAATTTTTTTTTGCAAGATTTTACTGATACAAATTTAATTATAATCCAAGTTATGAGCTTAAGTAAAAATTCTATTAATGAAACATGTTTGCAATAATGTAAGGATAATAACAAATGCTAGTGTGTATTTTAATAGCATTGGTTTGAGTGAAATTAACAATTGTCTAAATGTAAATTTCCAATTGATTGGAATAATAAATGTTAATGAAGAATAATAAATGCTTCTATATTAAATAAGAAATCATATGTTTATTTATTTGAAATGTTTAGTAGCTGAAAGATTTATTGCAGAGACGAGAAACTATTATTTGGTAAGAAATGTATAATTTCTGTTTGTATCCAATAGTGTGTAATTATGTTTAAATTACTATTAGATAGGAAATAATTGTTCTATTTCTCATTACATTTATTTTGTTCATTTTAAATTCACCTTTGTAAATAATTGAAATTAATGTAATTGAATAATTTCAATTAATGGTAGAGAGGACACCAAATTGTAAATTAATAGGTGTAATTAAACGTAGCTTATGTTTTAGGAAAATATAAGGAAAGTTGATTTAATGAAAAGAACATTTATATCAAATGAAATGAATGTTTCATTTGTGAATGTAGGTTTAATTTCATTAAAATAAAGAATAGAATGATTGATTTAAAGGAAGAAATATATGTATATTTGAACTATGTTTTAGCATACAGATGGATTACAAGAGTAGGAAAATAATCTATTTAAGCAAGTTAATTTATAACTCTTATGTGTAAACAACGGTTCTATAAATGTATTTAAGTTACTGTAAAAAGACTTCAGTTCTTTTAATTATCTTATGTGTAAACAACAATTCTACAAATGTATTTAAGTTACTGTAAAAAAAAATTCAATTGTTTTTATTATCTATCCATTAATTATTTTCTGTTTTAAATTTTAATGTTGAAATTAATTGCCGTGGATTTAATTTGAAATCTTTCAATAAAATGGAAAGATAATTTAATCGAACTTAATGACGTTTAATGAATGAAATGTACAGGATTCACTTTAAAGTGTAATTTTGAAACTAATTAAAACTATGTCGATTTGGAATCTTTCAATTTTAAAGAGGCAAAAAAAAACCATTAATGGTAATTAATGGATTTCACGAAAGAAATGTACGTTATTGTTATAAACAAAGTATGTTTTAATGAAAACAAAATAAACGTTGTTGTTTTTAAAGTAAGTGTAATTTTATAAAAAGAAAAAAATTGAATTTTGAAGCAATATTTTACGGTCGTTGAATAATAATCTTTGGCAATATAGAAGTGATTTTAATGCTAATCGTAAAATTTAGAATAAATTAAATATTTTATGTTCATGATTGTGCGCTGAGAAAAACGCCGATTTTGAATTGGAATTTGGAATCATGGTTCTCCTTTTATTTTTATGTAGCGGTGGTCATCGTTACTTTAATTGGTGTGTTCAATTTTTTTTTTACTGTATGTTAATAAAACTTTTAGATAGGTGTAAAGTTGAGTTGATTTGGAGTTAAAGAAATTAATTGAATTGAAAAATATTTCCATATTGAATTAATGTGACATTAAATTCCTTTTGAAGTATGAAAGGTGATGTTCATCATGAATTCATATTCATGCACGTTTCATATTCTATTGCTTTTTCTAACTACTATCTCATTCATATTTTTCTGCCTTGTTTACTCTCACATTTCAGTTATTCATATAAAAAAAAACCTCTCTCTTTATTTCATAAAACTTTCATTTATTCTCTATATATTCATTTTCCATTCTTATTGTTAGCTATACATTCTCTCACCTAATTTTATTCGACCTAATTCTTATATACCTCTTGTATTTGCATCTAAGCATTTATTTTTACACGTTACAACTTTTAGTATTCACTCTTTTTCATAACTTCTGCCTGCACTAATTCGTCCATTAACAATTTAGATTTAATGCACGTGCATCATTCCTGCTAGCCTGTTCATGTTTATATTTATTAAACACATAACCACGTCGTTTCTTTGAAAAGTTTACTTTATTTTTGTATTCTTTTATCACCTTCCCACTTTCCAACCTGTTGACTTTTCAATTTCCCACTAGAGAACAAAACCAAAGTACGTACAGATTGTTTCTCATTCCTCTATCTGAAGCTTTCTGCTCACACTTTCTCCATCCTCAAAACTACATAAACTCCAAAATTTCTAAATCCACAAATTCCCCTTGCTTCATCTCTCTAAAAAAAAAGAAGTAAAACTCAATCTGTTCGATTTGCATCGTCGTGCTTTGCTTTTCTATTAGATTGTTGCTATGGATAAGACTGGTTAGCTTGTCGTGTTTGGATTTCAACTAGGATCTACATATATGTGTTGTCAAAAACTCTCTAACCTCGAAAGGTGAGCAATCACTCACGATTAACATTTTTCTTGTTAGGTAAATAAACATCGAAATGTTATAAGAAATGTTTGCTTTAGATATGAATATGTGATATATGTTGTTATGTTACCTTGAATTTGTGTTATGATATTCACATGCACATGTTGTTTTATATGTCACAAGTAGTATGTTATGTTGATTTGATTAATTGTCACATATGTATGTGAAATACATCACATATGATATGTAAAAAAAATGCATTATGTTAGAAAAATATATTTTTATATGCCATGTTGAAATACATCACATATGATATGTAAAAAAATGTGTTATGTTAGAAAAAAATATTTGTATATGCCTTGTTGAAATACATCACATATGCTATGTGGAAATAATGTGTTATGTTTGTGAAAAATGATATGCCATGTTAATTTATTGTAAATCACCTTGCAAGTTCCTTGTATATATGTCATGTTATATATTTATATGTTATGTTAGAATTTGAAATATTCACTTATGTTGTTTACGATATGTGACACATGTGATATGTTAGTTATGCATGTGTATATATTAAATTGTTAATTATGCACGCATGTTGGTAATTGACATGTTATGTTATTTATGTTGTTATTGTTCTCACACTCCAAGTTCTCTGATAGTTAGCAAAAATCACTTTGGATTGAAATGATACATACCCGATATAAAACCACTTTGGGTTTAAATAAATTAATTTAGAAATAAAATTGGAATATTGTAAGTTTAAATTTATGTTCGAACTTGAAATTATGAAATTGAAATTTAATTGATTTAATGAAAGTTTTAATTGGACTCTTTTAGATTTAAACTTGTTGTTTGATTATAACTTAATAGCTTTAAGTGAAAAATTGAAATCTGAAGTTGGATTTAATAATGAATCGATTGGAAACGAACATAAAGTCGGTATTTGAACTGAACTAATTTATAGTGTGAAAGATGATGTTTATTTAAACCTAAGCATTTCACTTATTGAGTTATCTGTACATTTCACTTGAGTTGACTTACTTAAATAAGAATGTTAGTCCTGACTCGAGTGTTCTTGTTTTACTTTACGCTCGGGTCAGACCGAGTATTTCAGTTTAGCGAAGACACTTATTTTCTGGAGGACGAAGACGAAGATTCAGTATATTATTGCTATTTAATATTTCACTACATTCTGTGTTCTGCTGCATTATTTGTTTATTTCTGATGTATGTATAACTCTGATTTGAATTGTAAAAGTGTAATCAAATGTAATTTGTAAAACAGCTTCATGAACTGTTTATTTGATTATTATATTTTGTTATTCCGCTGCGAGATTATGTGTTTTGTTTTCTTTTTTCTTATTTACCCCATTAACAATCCTCCCTTTTGAATGGTTTGAGTATGACATGTGTGGTTGGTTGTCGATTTGAAACGTCCAAAAAGGTGGGTTGTTACAGTTGGTATCAAAGCTTTGGTTTAGACATACCTTAGCCTGTTGAGGTTAACTCATTAGAGATAGGGTAGAAGTACCCTAGAATGAGTTGTCTGAATGTATATACGAGAGCGCGTATTTGTTAGTGTTATAAAAATGTTTTATATAAGTTTTGAAATGAAATTATTTTTCCTAATATTATATGATATATATAAAGGAATAAAATTTTATAACTGATATAGTTATTTGTAATGTGTTTGTTTTATGAAATGGTAATATCTAATTATTATCATTTATTGTTAATTTGTTGTGTTTAATCAAATTATAAACATTGGCAATTATTGTTGATTGAAATAATAGACTAAACATTAGTTTAATAATGGTGTATTAAAGAGAATAAAATGAATAATTAGGATATTTGTTTATGAAACTGAAATGTTGTTGTGAATTTTGTTGTTTGTTGACCGGTAGTTTCAACGATTAAAATAAAATGGAATATCTGGATATTTTGGATAATCGAAACCTTCTAAATTAATATATGAGTTAAAACTTAGAAATTGTGTTGAACTATGCAGTTGAATTTAATAACATTAATTTGAAAGCAAGTGAAACAAGGTTTAATTTGTTATATCTATGTTCAGTAAATGAATAGAATTGTCGTATACATTCTTGGCATGTAATGTAATAATATAAAAGTGTGAACTTTAAGCCTTTGGATGTTTAAATTGAAATTGTGATTAAGGAAATGTTGTAAATGTGATTAAATTGGAGAAAAATATGTTTATAAATTTAATTAACATAAATAAATTGAAAGGTAAAGGTGAAAGTAAATGGGATAAGCAAATATGAATTAAAAGTGAAATGATTATAAATAAAGCCATGACTTGTAAATTGATACGAAATTAATGGATGTAATAAATGGTTATAAATAAAGTTGTGATAACTTTAAACTCGAACAATGTCTTATAAAGAGGAATTAAGTTTTATAAATTGGTTACGAACTTAAGAAAATTCCTTATGAAAAGATTTGCAAATAAATGTTGTATTAAATAAGAAATATTACATGTGAAATGAATGTAATTTAAAGTGAAGAGAAATATAAGCAATTTTATGAGAATGAATACATTAATGTTTTATATTAATTGGAGAAATTCTATGAAACAAATATTAAAGTATGAAGTGATATTTGTGTTAATCAATGAGATTAAAAATGAATTTAATTGAAATGTAATTGTGATGAAACAAATTAGAATAATTACGTATGTTGTATGTATATTGTTTTGTTCGCAAAAATATCCGGATTTGAGTACACAAGTTCTATATGAATTACACCACTTCGTGTTAGGATTTTTCATTCGATTCTTGATGGCGAATATTTGATACAGATTTTTGGTTTGATTCTAGAATTCTCTATCATAGTATATGGCTATGCAAGGAGAATGTTAGTTTCTAGTCAAGAAACCTTATCGAAGTCCGCATTAGGGAAGTCGAATGAAAAATACTAGTTCGAAAGCAAACTTGTGTACTCGAGCGAGCGATCGAATGTGATTTTGTGAAATGATGACATATGTACCTCTTATGTTCTAATATTATTGATATGCTTTGACGCTGAATTTGAAAGTCGTTGGGTTGGATATCTTTGTAATTTAAATTGGAATTTTTCTTGTATGCAAAACTACTATTAATTTAAACCATTTTACAAAACTATTTTCTTTTATTTTTCTTATACAAACTATTTTATTTACAAAACTATTTTACAAACTATTTTATTTACAAACTATTTTACAAAACTATTTTATATACAAAACTACTTCACAAAACGATTTTATGTACAAAACTATTCTAAATTCAAAACCTTTTATAAAGCAAAGATGTTCAATCCCATATGGCTTTTCATACAGCGAAATTGATTTTGGAAAAATTTTGATTCTTGTATAAGACGGACTTTATATAAGTATAAGGTGATTTTTAAAACTGTTGATTTTAGAAGGTATTCGATCTAAAGAGATAAATCTTACATATAAAGGAATTTATATAAGAATGATTTGATATTTTCGAGATTATTGATTTTGGAAAGTACTTTATTTGAAATGAAATCTTATATATAATGGAATTTATATAAGTCCGATATTTGAAGCTATTATTTTGAAAGTGTACTATATATGGTATGTTATATTTTGAAGTAAAAGGTATGGGGAAGCACCCTCCACGAAGAAGTATAGTGTGATATGCTTCGACCCAGATGGACTTGGGGAATCCAGGAATGGATTCGACCGATAAACCCTAATATACTTGGGTGAATTCAGAAATGGATCGAACCGATATGGTTGTCCGGACTTAAACTCATGAGTTCCTCGATTTTTTTTTCCAGGGTAGATGGTTCTTTAGTTTACCCAATGGAGGCGCTTTCGATCCTGGGATCTGTTGTTTATGGATCTTCCGGGAAGGAAGTGCATCCATTGCGTAAATCATTGAATCAGCAGCGTACCACTGCAGCAGGGGTCGATGGTCCCTTATTTACGAACTGGCTACGATATTTTTCTGGAATCCGGAAGGTGGAAGGATCTTCTGGAAAGTTTTGTGTCCATTTTGTAAATTCTGGATCAGCAGCAGGCCAATGCTATCGTAACATCATCATTTGACATCAAATTTTGAGCGGTACTTCTCATACCTGTTTTTAAGTATTTTTCACTGGGTGTTGAAACAGGTCTACTAAGTACTTGGAGAATTCTAGTCTTACGCTTGATCAACGTACGACCAGAGTCTGCAAGAACGTGGATAAACTTGTTAAAACATCGAGTTATAAAAGTATTTTGATAAAGTATTATATAAAAGATATTTTGTTTATTTTTTTCATTTCTAAATACTTTAAAATGTTTAAAATATTGTTTATTTATGTAAAACATGGTTTAATAGTAAATTATTAGTGTTGTAAATATTGTAGGAAGTTATTAATTAAATAAAATGTATTTAAAGTTAATGATTATTGATTTATTAATGATGTTTAAAAGTATTTTGAGATTTAAAACTAATAAAATTATAATTAATGGATTTAAGGTTTTCAATAACTTCTTTTTAAATATAAGTAATGATGTAAATTATTGTTTTCAAATAGTTTACCTATATTTATAAAGATGTTATTTAAAATTTTTAAATGGTATTTATATATGAAGCAAGAAATTTTACAGATGAATTTTTTCGTAAAGTATTAAAGATGATTGATTTGCAAATGAAGTTTTCAAATGAATATTTCAAGTAAAATTTATATAAGTTTCTTTGAATGTATAATTTAAAGGTATTATATAAATGAAAAAAAAATTGATTTGCGAAGTTCATTTATGGTAATATACTTGACAAATGAATTTGAATCTCTATTTTGGAGGTATGGTTTGAAATATTTACTTGCTTTCGAAGTACTAATAGTAAATTTATAGGTTTATTTACTATTTGAATTTTGTATTAAACCATAATAAATGTTTTTCCATGATTTGAATATTCGTTTTAAAACAAATGTGTACAATTAATTATGAAGATATGAAATTTTATACTTTGATTTGGATATTTAATGTAAGATTTGAGTATACTATTAGTTTCAGTTTAATAATCTAGAGTTTATACTTATTTTAAAATAACGAGTCTAATAAATTATCGAATTTAAGGAACTTTATTTTTTTAAAAGCTTATCATATGTTTTGATATAAACTTTTAACATTGTTTAAACTTTTTGGAAAATCCTTGCAAAATGCTATGAGGATGTTTTAAATATATCTTATATTCTTACTAAGTGAATGAGATTAAATGTTTTAATTAAATTTTTAAATATATTAAAATATTTCTTTTCTCTTCAAGAGCGAATACCAAAAACTTAAATTTTTATTCTATAACAGAATTAAGTTATAAACTTAGGTAAGGCAGTAGGAGCTTAAGTAGTATTTTATGAAATGATTCATTAATGACTTAAAATCTTTAATGGAAAACAAATTATGCAAGTGATTGATCTTTATATAAATAAATGAATGGAAAGGTAAATGATGAGAAAAAAACTAGTAGAATAAATTTAAGTAAATTTAAAATTCTTGTTGTTTGGATGATGGGAAGTTTGGGAAATAATACTTCTAATTGTTTGAGGTTGTATGAATAATCTATTAAGTGATTATCTAAGGCTGTTGAGCATAAAGTACACTTTTTAATTTATTTATCACCCTTGTACGATTAAAAGTTCTGAACTTGAACAAACCATTAGTTTTGGTTGCTATGGATGTGCGATGGATTCTTTGTTGCCTATGATGGTTGTATAGTTTTGTGTGCATATGATTGTGATATATTGTATGTTGTTTGTGCTATTGATTTGAAACAACTAAAATATTATTCTTTCACATAATTTTAACTCTTTGGATTATATAAGTGAAATACATGTTATAGAAGCAACAGCTACTGCTTTTGGTTTCATAAATAAAGTTTGTTTGCCCGACAAATAGGTACGTTTTCGGATTAATAAATTGACTGTTTTAAATAAAATGTAACAAAATTTTGAATTCCTTCTTGTTTCTTTTCGAGGACGAAAATTTTTGAGTGGGGGAGATTGTAATGACCCGTATTTTTAAACATTTAAAAATATTAAATTAAATAAGATTTTTGAATAAAATTGTTAGGAATTTTTTTTGCAAGATTTTACAGATTCAAATTTAATTATAATCCAATTTATGAGCTTAAGTAAAAATTCTATTAATGAAACATGTTTGCAATAATGTAAGGATAATAACAAATGCTAGTGTGTATTTTAATAGCATTGGTTTGAGTGAAATTAACAATTGTCTAAATGTAAATTTCCAATTGATTGGAATAATAAATGTTAATGAAGAATAATAAATGCTTCTTTATTAAATAAGAAATCATATGTTTATTTATTTGAAATTTTTAGTAGCTGAAAGATTTATTGCAGAGACGAGAAACTATTATTTGGTAAGAAATGTATAATTTCTGTTTGTATCCAATAGTGTGTAATTATGTTTAAATTACTATTAGATAGGAAATAATTGTTCTATTTCTCATTACATTTATTTTGTTCATTTTAAATTCACCTTTGTAAATAATTGAAATTAATGTAATTGAATAATTTCAATTAATAGTAGAGAGGACACCAAATTGTAAATTAATAGGTGTAATTAAACGTAGCTTATGTTTTAGGAAAATATAAGGAAAGTTGATTTAATGAAAAGAACGTTTATATCAAATGAAATGAATGTTTCATTTGTGAATGTAGGTTTAATTTCATTAAAATAAAGAATAGAATGATTGATTTAAAGGAAGAAATATATGTATATTTGAACTATGTTTTAGCATACAGATGGATTACAAGAGTAGGAAAATAATCTATTTAAGCAAGTTAATTTATAACTCTTATGTGTAAACAACGGTTCTATAAATGTATTTAAGTTACTGTAAAAAGACTTCAGTTGTTTTAATTATCTTATGTGTAAACAACAATTCTACAAATGTATTTAAGTTACTGTAAAAAAAAATTCAATTGTTTTTATTATCTATCCATTAATTATTTTCCGTTTTAAATTTTAATGTTAAAATTAATTGCCGTGGATTTAATTTGAAATCTTTCAATAAAATGGAAAGATAATTTAATTGAACTTAATGACGTTTAATGAATGAAATGTACAGGATTCACTTTAAAGTGTAATTTTGAAACTAATTAAAACTATGTCGATTTGGAATCTTTCAATATTAAAGAGGCAAAAAAAAAACCATTAATTGTAATTAATGGATTTCACGAAAGAAATGTACGTTATTGTTATAAACAAAGTATGTTTTAATGAAACCAAAATAAACGTTGTTGTTTTTAAAGTAAGTGTAATTTTATAAAAAGAAAAAAATTGAATTTTGAAGCAATATTTTATGGTCGTTGAATAATAATCTTTGGCAATATAGAAGTGATTTTAATGCTAATCGTAAAATTTAGAATAAATTAAATATTTTATGTTCATGATTGTGCGCTGAGAAAAACGCCGATTTTGAATTGGAATTTGGAATCATGGTTCTCCTTTTATTTTTATGTAGCGGTGGTCATCGTTACTTTAATTGGTGTGTTCAAATTTTTTTTTACTGTATGTTAATAAAACTTTTAGATAGGTGTAAAGTTGAGTTGATTTGGAGTTAAAGAAATTAATTGAATTGAAAAATATTTCCACATTGAATTAATGTGACATTAAATTCCTTTTGAAGTATGAAAGGTGATGTTCATCATGAATTCATATTCATGCACGTTTCATATTCTATTGCTTTTTCTAACTACTATCTCATTCATATTTTTCTGCCTTGTTTACTCTCACATTTCAGTTATTCATATAAAAAAAACCTCTCTCTTTATTTCATAAAACTTTCATTTATTCTCTCTATATTCATTTTCCATTCTTATTGTTAGCTATACATTCTCTCACCTAATTTTATTCGACCTAATTCTTATATACCTCTTGTATTTGCATCTAAGCATTTATTTTTACACGTTACAACTTTTAGTATTCACTCTTTTTCATAACGTCTGCCTGCACTAATTCGTCCATTAACAATTTAGATTTAATGCACGTGCATCATTCCTGCTAGCCTGTTCATGTTTATATTTATTAAACACATAACCACGTCGTTTCTTTGAAAAGTTTACTTTATTTTTGTATTCTTTTATCACCTTCCCACTTTCCAACCTGTTGACTTTTCAATTTCCCACTAGAGAACAAAACCAAAGTACGTACAGATTGTTTCTCATTCCTCTATCTGAAGCTTTCTGCTCACACTTTCTCCATCCTCAAAACTACATAAACTCCAAAATTTCTAAATCCACAAATTCCCCTTGCTTCATCTCTCTAAAAAAAAAGAAGTAAAACTCAATCTGTTCGATTTGCATCGTCGTGCTTTGCTTTTCTATTAGATTGTTGCTATGGATAAGATTGGTTAGCTTGTCGTGTTTGGATTTCAACTAGGATCTACATATTTGTGTTGTCAAAAACTCTCTAACCTCGAAAGGTGAGCAATCACTCACGATTAACATTTTTCTTGTTAGGTAAATAAACATCGAAATGTTATAAGAAATGTTTGCTTTAGATATGAATATGTGATATATGTTGTTATGTTCCCTTGAATTTGTGTTATGATATTCACATGCACATGTTGTTTTATATGTCACAAGTAGTATGTTATGTTGATTTGATTAATTGTCACATATGTATGTGAAATACATCACATATGATATGTAAAAAAAAATGCATTATGTTAGAAAAATATATTTTTATATGCCATGTTGAAATACATCACATATGATATGTAAAAAAATGTGTTATGTTAGAAAAAAATATTTGTATATGCCTTGTTGAAATACATCACATATGCTATGTGGAAATAATGTGTTATGTTTGTGAAAAATGATATGCCATGTTAATTTATTGTAAATCACCTTGCAAGTTCCTTGTATATATGTCATGTTATATATTTATATGTTATGTTAGAATTTGAAATATTCACTTATGTTGTTTACGATATGTGACACATGTGATATGTTAGTTATGCATGTGTATATATTAAATTGTTAATTATGCACGCATGTTGGTAATTGACATGTTATGTTATTTATATTGTTATTGTTCTCACACTCCAAGTTCTCTGATAGTTAGCAAAAATCACTTTGGATTGAAATGATACATACCCGATATAAAACCACTTTGGGTTTAAATAAATTAATTTAGAAATAAAATTGGAATATTGTAAGTTTAAATTTATGTTCGAACTTGAAATTATGAAATTAAAATTTAATTGATTTAATGAAAGTTTTAATTGGACTCTTTTAGATTTAAACTTGTTGTTTGATTATAACTTAATAGCTTTAAGTGAAAAATTGAAATCTGAAGTTGGATTTAATAATGAATCGATTGGAAACGAACATAAAGTCGGTATTTGAACTGAACTAATTTATAGTGTGAAAGATGATGTTTATTTAAACCTAAGCATTTCACTTATTGAGTTATCTGTACATTTCACTTGAGTTGACTTACTTAAATAAGAATGTTAGTCCTGACTCGAGTGTTCTTGTTTTACTTTACGCTCGGGTCAGACCGAGTATTTCAGTTTAGCGAAGACACTTATTTTCTGGAGGACGAAGACGAAGATTCAGTATATTATTGCTATTTAATATTTCACTACATTCTGTGTTCTGCTGCATTATTTGTTTATTTCTGATGTATGTATAACTCTGATTTGAATTGTAAAAGTGTAATCAAATGTAATTTGTAAAACAGCTTCATGAACTGTTTATTTGATTATTATATTTTGTTATTCCGCTGCGAGATTATGTGTTTTGTTTTCTTTTTTCTTATTTACCCCATTAACAATCCTCCCTTTTGAATGGTTTGAGTATGACATGTGTGGTTGGTTGTCGATTTGAAACGTCCAAAAAGGTGGGTTGTTACAATTATCTTTAACCATATACAGTAATTAACCTTTAATTACTATCATTAAACAATAATTAATGATCCTTCATTTGCTTCTATTAATTAATTAACTATAATTATTTGCATTAATCCTCAATTAATTATAATTAATTAATCATACTTTAATTAATCACTTTTATTAATCAACCTTGATTAATTTTATTAATTATATTAATTAATAATCCTCTAATTACTTCATTAATTAATTACCTTCTAGTTAATTAAATAATTAATCTTTAATTAACTACATTCATTAATTAGTCTTAATTACTCATAATCAGTAATTAACCATCCCATAATTACTTACCTTAATTAATTAATTCCTTAATTAATTATATTAATTAATTATTCTTTAATCACTTATTATTAATTAATTAATTTTAATTAATCAACCCTTAATTACATTATTTATTATATTAATTAATGATCCTTAATTACTCCCTTAATTAATTGCTCTCTTTTAATTAATTACCTTAACTAGTAATTAATCACATTATTAATTAACCTTAATTGTTTAATTAATTAATTACTCTTTAATTAATTAACTTCAAATCAATTATATTAATTAATCCTTTAATTAATAACATCAAGTGATTAACCCTTAATCACTTCCATTTAATTACTTACATAATTAATTTCTCTTTTCTTAATTACATTCAGTAATTACCCATTAATTACTTTACTAAGTAATTTATACTTAATTAATCATAAGTTATTATCTTTTATTAATTAGCCTGATTAATTAACCTAAATTTAATTACATTAATTAATTAATCAATAAATCATCACTTAATCTTTAATTAATTCATTAACCATCCACTAATTACTTTATTAAGTAATTATCCTTAATTACAATAAGTAATTAAGCTATAATTTATTTTATTAATTTACTATTCTTAATTAATCTCAACTTAACTAATTAAGAATACTTGTATTTATATTTAAATACTTACTCAAATTATTTACTTTATTAAAACCCCTTTTTTAAAATCAATTTTTAAATATGACTTTGCTTTTAAACAAAACAATTCCAACACTTAATTTTAATACACTTAAAATCTTTGAATATCCTTTCAAACATGTTTGATTTAAATTAAATAAAACAATTATTTAACTTTGGAAATCTCAAATTTCATATTCTTTAAAACTTATTTACTTAATTATATTTTAAAACTTGTTAAACATTCATCTTTGAAAACAAGACTATTTCCTTTGCTTTTGAATTCGAACAATTTGTAAAAAACAAGCTTCCAGTTTTAAAACCCATAACAAACCGAGTAAACCCCACAAAATCACGAGCCTTCCCCGAACAAACTTAGAACTACTCACGTACAACTACTCGAACTCACCTGCTTCGAGTCGTTACGCAACCCACACGAGACCTCTTCGAGGAAATCCTGAGATCGCTCCCCTTCTTCCCCAAAATCTCGAACTCCAGTACACCAACGTGCACCGTGCACGTGTACGACCGTTCGACGTCGCTCCGACCAATCACCTGATCGTCGACCAGTCACTGATAGCCTCGCCGTCCCTCTCGTGCACCCATATCGATGAAAACGCCCATGAATTGAGATCGAGCATCTCGATCTAAACTGGAGAAAATCCAATCAGCCAAAATCACCACCAGCCACCAACTCCGACCACCGGGTCACACGCCCATCAACCAGAAGTTACGCCACTACCACCTGCCTCGTTCCCCTTCATCGCGATCCGGCCTGATGTGTCACCCTCGTCGAACAAAGCTCGATATCTTCCTCGACAAAAACTAGAACCAAAACCCTACATCGACGATCTCTGGCCATTACGATCACCAGAAAATTCCATCTCCATTTTTCCAGAGAACCTCACCACATTGGCCACCTCCAAACCAAACATCATCCAATTCTATCACGCTGATCATCGGAATCAACAAAGATACCCAAAACGTACATTTCGAAAATTCTCATGAATTAACAATTTAAAAATTATGATATGTATATTAAAATTCATGATTTTCAATCACGAATTCATTCATATGATTCAAATCAAAAATTGAGATTGTTGATTTTTAACATAATTTTGAGTTTCACTGTTATTTCCTTCTTTAAAATTATTTGTTGAATTTAAAATCCTTAACTATTTTTAAAAAATCATCATCATGCCTTAACAACCAACTTTCCTTTAAATATCAAAGTCTAATATTAATTCTATTTGGAGATTTGAATTTTTTTTTTCTTAAAGAAATCAAATCCTGTAAGTAAAAATATAGAGGATATATGCATACAGGAACTTAAATAAACACAGACATTCCACAATTTAACATGCTTTCACAGATAAGATTCATTTAAACATATATGTCATCACAGAACAATCCATCACATATATCAAAGTAAATTCTCAGATTTAAAAACTATTTTTAAAAATATTTACTCACCTTATATTTAATTGCAGAGAACAAAGCAGAGCAGTTTTGTTTTATTTCCTAGAACTTGTATTTGATTTTGTTTCTGGTACTTGATATTTGAATTTGAAACTGAAACTTGCATCTTCGTTTGATGTTGAGTTGATCTTCATTATGGTTTGCAGATTCCAGATTGAAAAATTTGAGAACTGATGTTGATCTCTCATTTGAAATACAGATTGATTTGCAATTTGAATATCAAGTTTCAGGTTTTGATTTACTTTTAGTTTTCAATTTCAGGTTGAAGAAAATTTTCTGGTTTGAGTTAAGAAAAGAAGACAAGGGATGAAAGTGTTTTTGAACACTAGTTTTCTTCTTTAAATCATTTAATTTAAAAATTTAAAATAAAGCAAATAAAAATGTTGCCACATGTTGTTTAAACTTTACATTTGTCATTTATTTATTTAATTGCCTTACAAATGTCTTTAACATGTACTATTATGTTTAAATCCTTATCTTAAAGGTATTTATGTTATTTAATTATGTAAATATGGATTATTATTTATTTTATTTATGTTTACAAACCATTTAAATTAAAGAGATATTAAAAAGAAAGATCTAATTAAATCTATATATATTTATAACCAAATTTATTTATATAAGTTTAAAAGAAAACATATAAAAACACAAGAAATGAATCTTTTATTAAATCTTATTTATACTAGAGCTAAAATATTTTTAATAAAATAAATATTTACTTTAAGAGTTTTGAAATTAGCTTTTAAATAGCCTTTGAAAGGTATTATATTAAATTATACTTTCCAAATTGCAATATATATATATATATATTAGAAATTGAAACACTTTTATTAATTTTCAAACCAAAACTTCAATATATACAAATATACATATATATTTAAATAGAAAATATTTTTAACATTAATTTGAGAATTATTATATTTAATTTCAATACAACTTCAAATCATAACATATACATACATATATATTACAATTTGAAAATACATCTTTTATTTAAACAAAAGATTTCTATTCACAATATATATAGCAAAATATATATTATAAATAGGATAAAATTTTATTAGCTTTGAAAATAAATCTGATCAATATTGCCAGATTATAATTTATTAACCTTTAAAAGTTAAATTACCAATTTAAATTAAAATTATAAAGGAAAATTATCAAATCAATTTAATTATTAATACTGATTATTAAATTTATATTGCCCAAAATCCCGGGATATCACATTCCTCCCCCCTTAAAATAATTTCGTCCCCGAAATTAAAAGCAAAGATAATTTAATAATCCAGCAAAGATTTTAATTTCAAACAGCAACCACATACCTATCATCCAGTTACTAACAACCAAAGCAACCAATCAAACAATCAAACCTAACTAATTATTTTGATACAAATCAGGATAGATCTTCGTAATACTATCTAGAGTTTCCCAAGTATAAATCACCGGGAGACTCGCTCTACAGAAGCTAAACAAACTACACCACTATAATCCAGAGCTCCCCTCATCTCTAGATCCACTAATCTGAACAAAATATCAGACCACACTCAAGTCTAGCTCAACTACCAAATCCATCTGAACTGCAGATTCTATATGTAGCGATGAATCATACACGTACTCCCTCAGAGATACGTGAAATACAATAAATTCCAGCTATCCAAGCCGTCCATTCAATCCTGTAGACAAAGAACTAATCCTCTCGAGAACACAGGAAAATCCAAAATACTTCGGAGCTAACTTTCCAAACTTACCAAATCTTATAGCTCTATAATCAGAGAAAAACTTTAAACAATTTCCAATCTCCAACTCCGAATTCCAAACTCCGCCTCATATCTGCATAACTCACCAGACGATCCTGGGCTACCTCATCTCTTCCTGACCATCTTAACCTTCGCTGATGCTTCTTGAAACAAATCTGGACCAAACACAAGATGACCTTTCCAAGATCTGTTGAAAGCCAAACTTGAAAACTAGATCTGACCAATCCATTTCCAAAAATATCTGAGCTGCTACACCAACTCTTCTCTCTCTAGGAACTATCCTACTACCAGACTAACCACCGGCATCGCTTCTAGAACTAAGTTGATACGGAACTCAAACTCTAGATGTATACAACTTCTACTTCCTCGAAGACATCCAGAAAAATCTCTGACTACTTCAGTAGCTCCTACTTCCACATGAGAAACCTCAATCTCAAACAAAAGATTACCCAAGATAAATTCCCAACAAATCGCAAGTCACTTTTACGATCCTACCTAGTTCAGATTCCAAAGAAATTGTTCTCTCTTTACCAATTAAAACAGCCTTAAGCTTTTCCAAACAAGGTTAACCCTTCAAGAAAGCCTTCACCATCTGCCCGGACTGCTGATAGAAGAACCACAAAGATTCCTGAACCATCGGAGAAACGACACACTGCTGCTTCCAAACTCTATCTCTAGAACACTGCTAAGTCAGAAAATCTTCTCAAGAAAATCGGGACTCCAAACCAAACGCCAATAACTTACTCTTCTTAATCTTGTTCCAAAAAAATAAACATCTCCTTCGGGAACATCCATAGATACTGCGTCTCATCACACAGCTGCTCCTTCCTGAAGTTGCCAAAATACCATTACTCACTTCTGCTTATTCCACAGATCCAAACTCTAGAAAATCCGCTCATCCGAGCTCAACCAAGCTTACACTTCAATAATGGACTCCGAATCTTGAAAAAAATATTTCCTTCAGAGATCCGAGAAATCCTTACACCATACTGCCAAACTTACTCGAGGCGGCCTTGTGGCATGTACAGTGATACACTGTGCATGTCATAAGTTGTTCGTGTATGATGAATTTAAAATAAATATGATGATGAACAACCTAAATAACTTAGGCAAATTATATTTTCAAAAGCATATTTTATTTTACACTGCAAAAATATTTCTTTTTCAATTTTACCGTTTCTGTGTTTGTTTTGCAGATAATTCAGATATTAGATACAAATTGGAATACAGTTGAAGAACAAATATGAGTGAACGAGTGATATGTAGCGAGGAAAGTTGTATAATGAAATTGTATTGTAGAATGACAAAGTGTAAGTTTATAGTGAGAGCTCAAATTTGTCTATTCAAAATTGTAATAAAATATACCCACCGTTCGTAGCTCGGTTGGTTTGGGAGCAGGGAGATGGGAACCAAAGGACTGCGTCCGGGCAGGTTCGAATCCCAGCGCCAAACCATCAGTGGGAGTTTCAACGTTAAGCATCCGTGTGCGACGACTAAATAAAAGCGGGGTAGACACACGGCGTGGTTTTCTTAAGTGAGTATCGGTGAATACCATGATCTTAAGGTTTCCCATGATCTCAAAAAAAATTGTAATAAAATATTTCTTTGAATAAAATATCGGTTTGAATTTAAATTCTTTGTTATTTATTTTATTCTACAAATATTTATTTAATTATGTGAAAATAAAATAGTACAATAACAAATACATTTAAATGAATGTATATATGTTTATTATCATCAAACTAAAATCATATACTTGCATATTCAACAATCTCCCCTTTTGATGATAACAAACATATATTTAAGATTTTGAATTTATTAAATGTATTTGATCATTCTATTTGTTCCCCCTATTTGAATGCTCCCCCTACACCAAAGATCCCCCTTTATATATGCATGAAAATAAATAAAAATATGCAAATAAACCTCTATATGAGAATATGCAAATAAAAAATTTGACTTGATTTATTTGCCAAAATCTTAATTTTTTTCTTCTCCTTTTGTTATCAACAAAAGAGTAATAGTGTTAGAAAAAATAGATATAAAGTGATAGATATTAATACACTATTAACACCCGATCGAGTATGAATATTAAATTTCAATAAAAAATCAAACAAAAATCATAAATACTCTGTTAGGCGCATATTCCACTTTAGAATGATAGGGGTGATGTCGGTATATAAAATCATATAGTTGTGTCTATTTGTGGTATATTTATATCATGAATTTGAATATCTACTAACCATGCATAACCGTTAGGACTTTTAAATGAGATTAGTAGTATTCCCAATTTTTATTTAAAAAAAAATGAATTTCAAGTATCTTCTAACCACGCGTAACCGTGAGGACTTTTAAATGGGATTAGAATCAACTCGTCTATTTAATAACCAATTTTGATATGTGTTCCATACATGCATAACCGTGAGGACTTTTAAATGAGCATAAAAGCACATAAACAAATATTCCAAGTAATTCATCCATGCATAACTGTGAGGACTTTTAAATGAGTGTGAATACTTTGGATGTTAAAAATAAGTAAATAAAAACGAATAATTTCCTATTTAAAATATCACATTTTGACATACTATATTGGATTTTGATGAGTGATGGATGTTAGAAATATGATAGAAATAGAGATGGTCATGGAATCTTTACCAACAACAGTTATTATAAGTCTTGTTTAAATTTTTAAAGAAATTTTCCAAATATACCGTCTCAAGTCATAATATATGATTAATATCAACACTCATCACTTTTTCAATCACTATTTTTCTTTTCGATAATCAGTAGGGAGTAAGATTAGTTAATGTAGTCATTTAAGATCAAATCCAAAAATAATTATAAAATCAAATTTTCTAAAATGACTAATCTGAAACAAGGTCAACAAAAACTATTTTACGAAAGGGGTTTAAAAAAATATCTGCCAATTGGAAATCAGTTGAAATGAAAAATATGCAGATATTTTCTTTGAAAACGATGCAACTACCGAGTGTCTCAACATAAATCACGTTCCACTAGTAGTTTTTCTATCAACTAGATTACCGGTGTAATCTGCATCCGAATTTCCCTTTGACTCAAGATTATCATTAGTTGGATGTCATAGACCAGACTATGAAGTTTGCAACAAATACCTTAAAATCTTTTTACAGCTTTTAAATGAAATTCTTTTGAAGTTGAACTGAAATCGTGCAAATAAACAAACAGTGAACATAGTGTCAGATTTAGAAAAATATATCCACGTGTACCTAGAGTAATCATCAATCAATACAAGACAACATCTCTTATCATCTAAACTTGTAATATAGTTGGTCCAAACAAATTTATATAAACTAGTCCAAAGATGAAAAGATGACTGGTCAACATTTTTGCACAAATCAGAATCAAAAATCAACATTTATTTCTTTATCACATAACTGGCTGAATTAAATCAGATTATGGTGCATATTTTCACATTTAATACCTCGTTCAAGGTAAATGTACCGTTACCTATTTTACCTTTGCCGATAATTTTTCGTTGTTGCCCATTGTGATTCTGCCACCTTTATATTAGGCTAAGGAACTTTAATTTGTAGCCCATCGTGTGCCTGGAACAGCCAGAATCCAGGTAGCACTATTGTTGTTCCTTAGCCTGCCACCACACCTACACGAGAAAAGATTTTTGTGACCTATTTGTTTTTATAGGTCCATGGTTGAAAGTGGCAAATGATTTTGAAAAATATGTTTGTGTAGACACAAGACTATTTATATTTGTTCCTTTTAGCACCCAAATTTGTTTGACTTTAAGGGATTTTATATTCGTGCCTTTTGGAACCCAAACTGGAATGGTTTTCACGTGTTTGGGTCTATACTAGCATATATTGTGATTGTGTCTAGTTTTTCCACAAATTGTGCACTTGGAATCGACTTGATTAATTTCACTTCTAACACGTTCAGATTGATTATACCCAAGTCCTTGTCTAACAGTATTAACAGTTTGTTTCCCTAATAGCATATTTAACGATCTTTCTCCTTTGAAGAATTTTCCTAAAGTTGTAGACAATTGGTGGACTTGTGTTTTGAGAGATTCATTTTAATTCAATAATTGAGTGCCTTTTTAATAGAATTTTCTCTCCTAGTATTTTCACTTTCTTTCAAAATCATAATTTCATTTTCAAGTGATTTAATTTTAATTTCTGATTTTTTAATCTCTTCTTCAAATGATGGACACTTATCACACTTAGGGCACTGTTTCGATAGTTTTTAACCAATTGATCGAGCTGTTTATTTAATTCTATCAAACTATCTCTTTGTGGTTCAATTTTAGCGTATTTCTCCCTAAGTCTTTCAAAATAGCCATTTACTTCGTGAAAATATATGAGTAATTCTGAGTGAGTAAGTTTTGATACCTCGCTTGGCTCATCATCATCACTGTCAGTTGTTTCTCCTTGAAGGCACATATTTTCATTTTTACTGTCACTACCAGTGCTTTTATCATCTTCATCAGTTTCATCCCAAGTGGATGCAAAACTTCTCATTTTCTGTTTCCTTCCTTGGTTGAGTCGATTCTGAGGACAATTTGGCTTGATATGACCAGGTTTATTGCACTTGTGACAAATGATCTCCTGCTCTTCTGAGTTGTCTAGTGCTTTGACTATTCTGCTTTTCAATTGTTGATTTTGAGCTGGATTTCCGTATTTGCAGTTCCACCTTTTGAATCTCTTTATTAGTTGCGCCAGCTCAGCTGCTCCATCATCATCATCACTTTCCGTTATTCCTTTAAGAGCTATCGATTTCTTTCGAGTATCACCTCCTTTACGTTCTTCCTTGAATTTGATTTCTAGCTCGTAAGTGGTGAGATTTTCGATGAGTTCTTCGACTTTGATTTGTTTCAGATCTTTTGATTCTTGAATGGCTGTAACTTTTGCTTCAAAATTTCATGGAAGAACTTTGAGGATTTTCAAACTATTTCCAACTCTGTGTATGGCTTTCCAAGTGATTTTGATTTATATACTAGAATAGAAAGTCATCCATACATTTCTTTGACACTTTCATCCTTTGCCATTGTGAAGTTTTCGTATTCGCTACTAAGCATGGCAAGGCGAGATTCTTTGACTTGGGAAGTTCCTTCGTAAGTCACTTCAAGTGTGTGCCAAATTTCCTACGCAGTTAGACAATGTGAGATATGATTAAATTCAATTTGATCCAATGAACAAATAATAGAATTCATAGCTTTAGCATTAGAATTCTATAGTTTATTTTCAAGATCTGTCCATTGATTCATCGGTTTTTGAATTTACTGATTATTTACCACTATAATTGGTGTCCTATATCTTGTCTCAACGATATTCCAAGCATCAATGGTTTTCAGAAAAATTTTCATTCTATTATTCCAGTAAGCATATTCACCAATGAACATAGGTGGTCTAACTATGGACTGACCCTCAGCAAAAGCATTATTAAAAGAAGCCATTTTAAAAAATCAAAATTTTAAAATAGTAATTTGTTTTCGAAAAATCAAATTTTAAAGTAAAAATTGTCTTTTGTTCCTAGCTTTGATACCACTTGTAGGATCGATTTCACCCAAGAGGGGGGGGGGCAAATATGGTGATACTAATAATTATGAAAATTAAATGCGGAAATATATAAAATAATTGCAGCACAGATAATAGCAGAATAATAAAAGTAGAAATAGAACAACACAGAATTATCCAGCTTCGGCAAAACCCTGCCTACGTGTTGCCCCCAAGGTTTCTAATAGAAATTAAGTAGTCAGACGCTTACATATGTAAACTTGCGACACCCGCTATCGACTAACCTAACTCTACGCTCAAAACCCTGCTATAACTCAGCCACTGAGTTGCGAATTCTCGAACTACACTACCGTAGTTCGTCCCCTAGTCACACGACTAGAATTTACAAACGTTTAAAAGAGAAATACAAAATAAAAACAATTTACAAAACCTTATTTAATAAATTAAGCCCAAACTATTAATTAGGACCGACCCAATTTGAATTAAAAGAAAAGTCCCTTTTTCTTTTTATATTTGTTAATCTCCGGTCGTTCCCCTTTTCTTATTTTATGGCTACTTCCTTGTTCCTCTTCGTTCTGAAAATTAGGATTCTATGCAATTAGAACCGCCGATTGATTGTTGATCGATTGCAGTGATTATTTGCTCTGTTTAGCTTGGACAATCGATCTTCTAGCTGTGATATGATTTCGGTCGCTCCAATTTTATCGAGTTCGAACTAAATTGGTATGTGATTTTCTTTGTTGCTCTCGTTGATATGCTTGAACTCGATCACTAGTATGCCGATGATGTTAATGGTATTTATAGGGTTTAATTCCCTAAATTTTCGATCGAATATATTATTTGAATTCGTCTGATAATTTTAGCTCGGCCATTCGATTTTGATTGGTTGCTTGTGATTGATCCTGACCGGTTCAATTTCGTATATTTTTCTGATGTCCTTGCTTGATTACCATGGCTTATTTGATTTTCTGATTTTTCGTTCATACGTGTTATCATTTGGCTTTGGATTGGTTTCGTTCTCTATGCTCCTTTGATTTGAATTTGTTTCTTTTATGACTTGTCCATTGGTTTCTTGGTATCACCTTGGCCACCACGACTTTGACTTTGTTATTTAAAATCTGACATGTTCAGATTGAAATTCCTGCAACATTGACTTTTTGAATTTTCCGACTTGTGATAAAAATTGAGTTCGACTTATTCAACTCCTTTATGCTACTTGTTCGATGTGTATGTTCATGCTTGTAACATTTGCGACCTGATGCTTGTAGTTGTTGTGTGATATTGGTCTGGGTTGCATTGAGTACATGTTCAGTTGCTTGTATTGATTGGTTCGATAGTTTCACTTGAATCAGGTTTGGTTTGCATATGACTGAGTTGTACATTTGTGTGTTGAATGTGTGGTTTCATGTCTTCGAAACTGTTCTATGGTTGGCCTTGGTTCTGGTTACATGTGCACTGCCTATATATATATATGTATACATGTGTGTTTGCATATATGTATGTATGCTTGCCTACACTTGATTACTGTCACTGTTTTGTGTTCACTTATATGTGTTCGCAACTGTTTTGCTCTATCCATTGTTTCATACATATCACTGTCTGGACTTGTGACTGCACCTGATGTGTGCGTGTGTCACTACTATTGCACTACCCTGATGCCATTGATATTTGAGTCTACACTTGTATTCAGTTGCACATTTCCTTGAGTCTAGTTACTTATGTGTGCACTGTGTATATACATGTGCTAATTGCTGTAGTTTGGATTCAAATGAACCTTTGAGCTTTGTACATGTTGAAAGTAGATTCTGTCATGTTGAGTTGCTTCACATGTACATCATCTGGTTTTGTCCTCTTCACTTTCATATATTTGTCACTTTGGTTTGTGCAGTTGGTTGCATTGTCAACTTTGCTGCATATGTTTGGTTCTTTTCCTTTGTGCCATGCCACTAGCCTGAACAGTTGAACTGTATGGTGCACCACTTCGAACAGATTGAAGTTTAGGTCTGCACTTGCCTTGAGTTCATATTGTAACTGTTATGTGTATGCATATGTGCATTCATGTCCTAATGCATATACTCTGGTTTGCATTGATTTGAGTATATTTACGGTTCACTTGATATCTTTACTTATGTATACTTGTTTGCCTCATGCCTTCACTTGTTCCTCTTGAAGTCTTCACTTGGTTGTTGCATACCTCTGTTTACTCATTTTTGGTGCCATTCCTTCTCTGCTATGTTGTAACCGAAATGTTGCTTACACATTTTGTATATATGATTGAGGCAGTTGTCATATTTGTTGGACCTGAGCATGTTTTATTGATTTGGTCGAGACTTCATATGTACACAATTGTGCACTTGTTAGCATGGTCTAGTTTTGGCTTCTTGTTGCACGAGAAACTGTACTCGACAATTTTGTGATGTATTTGTATTGCATCTGTGTTGAATCCAGCTTATAGCTCGGGTTTGACCTTGTGCTCACCTATCCATGCAGTTTTATCAAGTGTATATCGGTGTGCGGCCTTGTGGCATGTACAGTGATACACTGTGCATGTCACAAGTTGTTCGTGTATGATGAATTTAAAATAAATATGATGATGAACAACCCAAATAACTGAGGCAAATTATATTTTCAAAAGCACATTTTATTTTGCACTGCAAAAATATTTCTTTTTCAATTTTACCGTTTCTGTGTTTATTTTGTAGATAATTCAGATGCTGGATACAAATTGGAATACAGTTGATGAACAAATATGAGTAACGAGTGATATGTAGTGAGGAAAGTTGTATAATGAAATTGTATTGTAGAATGGCAAAGTGCAAGTGTATAGTGAGAGCTCAAATTTGTACTATTCAAAATTGTAATAAAATATTTGTTTGAATAAAATATCTGTTTGAATTTAAATTCCGTGTTATTTATTTTTTTCTGCAAATATTTATTTAATTATGTGAAAATAAAATAGTACAATAACAAATACATTTAAATGAATGTATATATGTTTATTATCATCAAACAAAAATCATATAGTTGCATATTCAACAGCTTTACGTTAGCATATTATATTGTATGCCAACTATTTAACTATGTATATTTGACAATTTCTTTTATAATATTATAGAATGCAACGCACGGGTTATATACTAGTGAAGTAATATAGTGCACAAATCGAGGGATCAAACCAAAATTTTTAACTTGGACATCGCATACCATTATGTTGACATTGCTCGGAACGGGTAAAGTCAGAACTTGAAAGCGACGATGAAAGTTTGGGATAGCCAGCTAGTGGTCATCAACATTTTATGCTCAAAGTAGGTCCATCATAAGGACATTTAGTTTCCATTAGGTTTACTGTTACAAAAATTATATTACTATAATGCATCTAATCATTTGTTATTGTTAAATTAATTTGTTTCTATTTTTTTTAAATGAACATGATCATTCATTTTTGTCATTTTTGCTTGGAATATACATATATACATATATATATATATATATATATGACAGCTACATAGTTACTGTGTACAAATAAGTGATAAAAACAACTTGGGATTCTCAAAAGCCTAGGATAGTCTATGTGTAACTATAGTGCTTATTCTATTGCTCTCCTTTAATGATTGAAATGATGATTTCGCCCCTAAAAAGTTTCTTCCCAAGACTCTATAGTGGAGAGGTATTTTCATGCTAGTTTAGATGACTTTTTAAATATATTTACCAATGCATTAGTATTAAGGTACATGATCTTTCTAAACTGCTGTTTAGTTAAGTGCACTAATAATGTAACGATCCGTAATTTTTAACATTTCGAATGGAAATATTTAATTTATTTAAATATTCAGATTTGATTCAAATTTAATAAATAATAAGAATAATTTTTTAATAAGACGATTTGATTTTTATTGACGTATTTTTATTTTGATTTATAGGATCTTTCCATAATTTTTAATTTGGAAAATATTTAGATTATCGTTTGAAGTACTTTTGGCAAACAATTGTATTTTTGAAAATTCGCAGAATAAGATAACTAATGTATTTTATTGTTGTTTTGAGATCATGTTGCATTTTTTGTGCACGATCATATTTGTTTTTGTCGTTCGTGGTTCATACGCGAATTAAATTCTATGTAGCAAAGTGTCCGAAACTGTAAAATAAACATAACCTAACAAAGACTTTTCCTTCATTTCACTTTCCATCTTCTCACTTTTCTCTCTTATTTCCATTTACTGTAAATAAAGAAAAAATCAAGTGTTTCTTTCAAAAATTAAAATCAAAAGATCCACTCAACTAAAAAATAAAAAACCGGATCCATTGAGTTCCTATCGACTAGATCTTCAAATCTATATATGTGTTGTGGCATTGGTGTTGGTTGGCGGAGTGTGCGGTAGGTAGCGAATCTAGGGTTTCGCTTGGATGGAGTAGAAGGCGGAATTAAGCAACGAGGAGAGTGGAATTGAGCTTAGGGGATGGAGATGCGGTGATTGGTGGTGGTTGGAGGCCATGCGATGTCCTGCGATGAACCACGACTTTGACTACAATAGGGAAAAGGGTGAGAAGGTCGAAATTTGAACAGGTTAATCGGGTTCAACATCATCGGGTCAGGGGAGATGCTCGCGTGGAGTGGGTTCGTCGAAGGTGGCTTCAGGCGATTCCGTTGAGTATTGGTGGAGAAATCATGGAGGGAAGGGTTGCGTGTTTAGGTTTAGGGTGCATAGGTGATATGGCATGTACTTACAGGAAGAGATTAAAGTTTGGGGAAGAAAGGTGATTTGTGGATTAATATGTAATTAGTTTAATTAAGTATATAATTAACCTTAAAACTTTTAAAATTAATAACTTCTTCATACGAGGTCCAATCAAGACGTGGACTTTTGCTTTATGCTCATAGGAGCGATATCTACGCATTAGAATTATTTCATCAAGTTTGGATCAAGTGAAATTTTGAGTCATTCGATTTTAGATCAAACCGGAATGCTTAAACGTCAATTAGAATTTCAGTGAGTTATCTCACCTTTGGATGAATACTATAATGATATATAATGGATATAAATTATTGTTTTTGTGATTGAATGATTTATTGATTCGGTTGGTAGAATTTTCGCTTTGAAAAGCGAATGACATTTAAAATGAAATACAGGGTATTTTGTAGAGGAATCCGGTCTCATCGTTGTAATTTTAAATTTCAGCATGTACCTGTTGATTTTAATTCCATTTATATACTTGCTATATAAACCGTTGAATGCTAAAAGTTGGCAGTTGACCATATTGGATATGACATTAATAAATGTTAAAATTCGAACCTTTTTAATGATAAAGCTAGTATAACAATGGTTAAGTGTTATGGTAGCTATAGGCCTCGTTATAGTATTTTAAAATAATATTAATTGTTGTTTTGATTGGAAAATGGTTTTGATTCGGAGAATGATTTTTAAATGCAACTTTTGGAATTTTCGATGGCATTTTGTTTAGAAATGGTTTTCGAACTTCTCTATTTTACTTCAGCTAGTTATTAGTCTTTTCTAATATATGTGGAAATGTCTTAAAATTATTTTGAGAAGTATTTATTTTACAGAAACAGTTAATATAATTACGGATGTTTATTTTAAAGAAAAAGAGGAAATTTATCTTTTAAAATAAAGTGATTTAGTTTTTAAAAGAAGGTAGAAATATTTTATAAAAGGTATTTTATAAATAAAAGCGAGATTTATAAATGATATTTTATAAATAAAAGAATAAATTTATAAATTGTATTTTATAAAAAGGAGAAGGATATCATTTTTATAATTTAGTATAATAAACACATTTGTCGATTTATAGTAATATATGAAATGATTGTTTTATGGAAAGTATTTGGTTCTATCTTGAAACTAAAGGTTTGTGATTAGTAAATGAGATCTATAAAAGGATTTTTATGATTATATTTGGAAATTTATAAAAGTAGTTTTATAAATGATATTGTATAAAAGTAGTTTGTAAATATAAAAGAGTTTTATAAGTAGTAAAGTGTTTTATAAAAGAAGTTTTATAAATAAATTTGGAGATTTATAAAAGGAGTTTTATAAACGATAGTGTATAAAAGGAGTTTGTAAATACAAAAAAGTTCTATAAATAAAAAGGAGTTTTATAAAGGAATTTTATAAAAGGGATTTATAAAAGGAATGAGACCCTATTTCCATAAATGATCATTTTAAATTATGGTAGCATGGGATGTATTCTTTTCTAACTTAATACCAGATTCCGAGGTACGGAAACTCATCCCTATCCCGATTTAGCTTTGGATGCTTTAGAGCTTCAGGATATGAGCTAGATGCCTCCAAGACATATTCATGTATATTTTATTTTCGTTGCATTTTTTGTTTTATATTTTCAGCATTTTGGAGGATAGTTTGTTATAACAGTCCGGGCTGATGAACGGTTAGTTTACTCTGATTAATGTAAGTATATTTTAGTTTTCTTTTGTAAAGATCTATTGTATATTATATATTACTCGTCACGACGTGAGATTCTATTCTGTATTTTCTTTCTTCAACCCCAACAATTTGTCTTTCCAACAATAGGATACACGACATGTGAATACCGTGGATGTATTAGTATCGACCTTAATTTGAGGTTCGAAAAGGCCAGTTGTTACATGTGGTATCAGAGCTTAGGTTGAGTGAACACCTAGGCTTTGGTAGGGTAAACTCATTAGAAATGGGGTTAGTATCACCTTAGAATGAGTTTGAGTGTGTGTGTGTTAGAGCATGTATTTGTTAGTGCTATAAAAATGTTTTGTATTGTATTGATTTGTCTTTAGGGTGGTTTATGAATTCTGGTCGATACAGAAGGCACAACTGTATCAATTGGGGTTTTTAAACTCTTGAACAAGACAAACCGACACATTATTGTTTTAAAATTTGGTAAATGAAATCATTTTACCTAGGATTATATTTTATATATAAAAGAATAATTTTTATGGAGTTGATATAGTTATTTACGATGTGTTTGTTTGTTGCAAAATGATAATATTCGATTGTAATCATTTATTATTTGATTAGTTGCACCCAGCTAGTTTGTAGGCATTGACTACTGTTTGTTGATTTTTGGACTATGCTCGATTAGTTTATGAGGAGTTTTACCTTTTTACTACATAGGTTGGTAGATGGTAATTGTGAAAATATTGAAACGAATACCTTGTGAATTAAGTTTCACAGTTTGATTATAAGGCGTTCGGTGATAATATTGGATTCAAATTTAATTTTAATAAAAGCTATTTATTATAATCTAAACAAAGATATACATTTGTGAATGATTTTAGATAAGTATGGTTTATAAATAAAAAGGATTTACATTGAGAATTTGAGAAATTAAATTCTGGTATTTTTGAAAATTGTTTTTCAAAGTTTTGGAGAAAATAATAATAGTATTATTTGAAAGTATTTTTGTGACGACCCGAAATTCCACTACCGGAAAATCGCATCATCGATAAGAAAGAAAGGGGTGAGAAAGTAGAAAAGATAGAGAAGAAAGAAGAAACAACATCAGAATCTCAACAGCGGAACGAATAAAATATAATATATCACATAAGAGAATACATAGTATCATATACATCAGAGTTACACAGATAATACAACACATACTAGACAGTTATAAACACCTGTCTAGTTAATACAACTCGATACATCTCAAAACAACACAGAAATATAACACAGCGGAAATACAGATAAACACTAACACAGCGGAACCAATATATATCTACACGCTGAAGCCTCCTGCTCCATTGCTCCTCCACAATTCGTCAAAGCTAACCTGAATCCCTTGGCTACCCGTAAAAATTTGGGTACCCGAGAGTTTATGAAAAACAGAAATAAACTTCGGGTCAGACATGGGTCTGGTATGAGTAAACGGTTAAAGTTTCTTAACTTTCAAAGACCTTTGAAAACAAAAGGTATCACGTAAGACATCCCACACATAAACATGGAAATGTTCTTACCTTACGCTAACCAAAACTGTTCTATAGGAAATCCAGTGATATTATAATAGTGTCTAGGGTTTTCAATTAAATAAGAAATAGCTGAAATTGTTACATGATTAAATTCCAGCATACATAGGTATACAATCAAATCCGATGGCACTTATTGGATTTTGGATTCCATACAATGGCAGGGCTACTGGGGTACCGCCCGTCACAGTACGTGGCCTAGATCACCGTACCGAGAACCCACCCTAAGTTCCCTGCAACACAAGGCCGGAACATCCCTTACTGGATAATTCCCGGATAAGATACCCCACGGTTGTCATGATCAACCGCACACAAAGCTGAAAAATAAGGGACATCTAGACAGGGGTAATCTCGTCCTACTTGGGTGCTACCCACTAACCTTGCCGCACCTCCCCTGTTTTAGCCATTCCCGGTTGATGAGGCTTGAGGCTACGATTACCTTTAGAGAACACATCTCTTAGAATGCTCATCGTCCACCTGACGATGTTCTGAAAGCATTCGATCCATACAAGTTCGTTCCGGGTTCGAACGAAACCGAAGGCATTATCTCGTTACACTCGTATTGGAATCACCCTCAGAGTTAACGACAATAACCCTTGCATTCTGAATCACCATCTCGAATCTATAAGTACTATCTTCGTCAAACTCATTACGGAATCACCCACAGAGTTATACTGACGTATAGTTCTTATACCTCGAGTCTTCACTTGCTCCATTTGAATTTCACAACCTAACGTTATTTTGGATCGATGTGGTATTCGGGTCTCCAGACCTGGAATCCCGGTATACGGAAACCCGATCCCGGTCTCATCGAAATCCAAACCGTGTCTTTTAAGGCCAAGTTGTTTTAAAGTTAAAACAATTTAATTCAATTATCTATATACACACAGATAGATAAATAACAATATCACAATGGATAATAACATCATCATCATAAACAGCTAATCCATATTATCTACTCAAACAGATAATCAATATCATCATACTTAACCAAGCATCCATAACACAATAGATATATATCTGAGATCACAATCAATCATGGAAATCAATATCATCCATCATATATAAACAAGATTAATAATCACCTCATTTATAATTAATTTAAAATGAATTAAATTAATTACAAATCTCTAATTAATTTAAAGTAAATTAAATTAATTACTTCATCAATATTAATTTTGCTTACATAACCATTAATTAATTACCAGTTAATTAATTAATCATTTCCTACTTTCCATCTTAATTAATCATCCTTGATTAATTATCTTTAATTACATTTGTGTAATTATCCTTTATTTATTTTCACAAATTTATTACCTTATACCAATTATAGAAAGTAAACTTTAATTTACTAAAATCAATTACATTACTTCTTTAATTAATTTCATAAGTGAATTCCTTCATTTATTAATTATTTCCAAATAAATCCATTTTAACTTACATCATTAATTACTATAATTAATGATCTCTAATTACATTTATTTCATTAAGTAATTTATCTTCGATTAAACCAAATTTGTTAATCACCTTGATTAACTCCATATAGTAATTAACTACCCTTAATTACTTCATCAAATAATTTAATTACTCCATAATTAAATATCTCTAATTAATCCGTTGATTAATTTATACAAAGTAATTATACTCAAATTACTTTCATTACTAAATCATCCACAATTAATTACTTCCTTAAGTAATTATACTTATCACATCAACAAATGGTTATTTAAATTAATTAAACTTAATTAATTAACTTAAACAATTCATATTAAACCTGATTTATTAAAATGAGAAATTAATTTCTTAATAACTTCATAAGTAATTATACTTAAATAATTCACAATTTATTATCTTAAATAAATAAATCTAGTTAACTATCAAATAATCATTTTAATCTATTATTTTATAATACTAGTTAATAGCCTTCATTAATCATTAACACTTCTTAAATTTACTTTTCTAAAGTAATTAAATTAAGATTTATTATCTATTTACAATTACATTTCATCTTTAATAACTCATTAATAAATCCTTAATTATTTAATTAATTAAGTATTCAATATCACTTAATTAATTCTTGCTTACTTTATTAATTAATAATCATAGATTAAAATTCAACTCTTATTCAATTAATGATTCTTAATTTTCCATTTATTACCAATTAATTATCTTAACCCTTAAGTAACTAATTTAACCTTTAATTACTAAATTAATTAATTCCATCATTAATTAATCAAATTATTTAATTATTCATTTTAATTAACTTAATAATTACAAATCTATAAATCTACATTTATTTAAAAGGAAAGGCATTTTCTTATTAATGGTCAAATTCTCCCTTATAAATGCCTTTGAAACATTTTACCGTTGACTCTACTTTTACATTCCATTTCAATTTTAGATTCAAGATAATTACAACTTAACTTAGCTAAATTTAAAACACTTTAAATATACTTTAAACATTGTAAAGTTATAAACCTTTATTTTTTTATAAAACTTATATTTATTAAAACTAGGAGACAAAGTAAATTTGAATCCTATCTCTTTCATTTTGGTTTTAAACTTAGTTTAAAACCCTGTCTTTAAAATTTCACAACTTAAAACCTTACAGGCTTTAAACTGGCAACACCACAAAACAACCCGAGCCTCCCCTATATTCTTCGAGTCAAAACATAAAAAACTCGGGCCCCTTCCTTATTTTACTCGAGGAACTCGCGTATCATCCCTGCTACCAGAATTCCACATGCACCAGAAATCACGTGTACGTGCACACGAGTTTTGATCGATTCCGGTCGAACTCGACGACGTTCCCTCGTCGACAACCATGCCCAAACACCATCGTCATCACCAGATTCTCCCATCTCAACTCGAATACGAAATTCGATTTCAAACTGAAGCCTGGAAACCCAACATCTCGAACACGCCAAACCTGGCAACGCCACTGCTCGCCGCTCCGATCATCGGCAGCTCAACCCCTCCGGCCTCGACTCCCTCTATGCGTCAACTTCCATTCCCCAGAGCCCGGTTAAGCTCGATCAACGATAGTGACCACGGTGGTCCATTTTCCTAGCTTAGCAAAAACTAGGGTTCTAAACTTCTGATGGCAATCACCACCTCCCCACTAACCCGTACCATCACCTGACAATTTTGTCGAAGTCCCCTATCACCCCTCCACCTCCAGAAAGAACCGCCACCTCCCAGATTAACTATATCACCAGAGAAACCCAATAACTCGAAATACAGACATCACCCCAGAACACATTCAATACTACACTAAAAATTGTAAACTTGATTTTAAAAATCCTATCTTTCAGTTACAATTTCAGATATGTAATTATATCAACAAAATTTAAGATTTGATTTTTGACATTTTTCAAGTGGCTCTGTGTTTCATTGTTTCCAGACATGGTTTCTACCTATAAATTTTTGCAACTATTTTAAATGCTTAGTTAAGTTTAAACCAACATCTTTGTTTTAAATACTTAAGTCCAAAAGAAATTTGAGTGAGAAGGATTTAAGGTTGAACAAGTTTAAATCTCTGTAGTTTTTAAACAGAGATGAACACTGCAAAAGCTAGACATTCTCACATATTTTCAGAGTTTAAAACCATCATACAAACATACTTTCAAACTTACATCACCAGTTCATTTTAACTATAAGTCATTTGCATCAAACAAAGAGATGTCACATGTAACAGTTTCAAGGAAAGGGGTTGAACTACAACCTGAGCTGTTTAAAACTATACACACAAAAACTTACAGATATACATGCATATAAACAATCATAAACACAGACTTCTATAAGTTATTTAAGGTTTGGTTTTAAAAGTTTACTCACCAGTCATTTGAAACAGAAACTTGCTCTTTTTATTTGAAGACAGGGAACTTGAAATCTGGCATTTGAAAACTTCCATATTTTGTTGTTTTGATCTTCGAAAACTTTGAATTGGCTTTGAAACTCAAACATGAATGGGTCTTAAACCTTGTTAAAATGAAGATGCTTTCATTTTTGGTTGTGAAACTGAAATGCTTTTGCTTAGTTGATTTCTAGTTTTGTATTTTGTTTAAATTCTCTCTGTTTAAAAACTGGAATTGCAACACTCTCGTATACGAAATAAAATGAAGTAGGTTGAACAAATAACAAGTATACCATATTGTTTAAGTACAAAATTTCAGAGATATTTATTTCTAAAAGAAAGCTGAAAGGAAATGTTTCGTGTACTTGGTGATGGCATTCAATGCCTTGCTCCTATTCAAGCCTACAACAGCCATACTTTTATTATTCTTGTATGTACAACCTACAAACATATGTTTATATTTGTTTAACTTAGCTTAGCATACTATTCTATTTCGTTCGTATGTGTTGAAGTGGTCTCGGCCTACCCATGTATTTTGTTAGAGTATAAAATTTTTCTTAAGTTTTACTTTATATTTTAGTACTAGTGAGATCTCAATGCCTGCAAGTATGTTTACCTAAGTTTTAATTTAAAGTTTTGTTATGGTTATTGTTGTTGTTAGCTTGAATATTAATTTTAACCTTAGTATTTAATTCTACTCCTAACATAAGTGTATTTATTTTTTTCTAACATGAAGGTATTTACATTTTAAAAGATAAACAATCAATATATAATTCCCCATTATCATTTTATTTTATAATTACTTTAAATATTTACAAGGTATATTTTATCATCTATAATCTATAATTATTATATTTATTTTAGAGATTTACATAAATTTTAAAACCATAACTTCTTTTTAAAACATATATAACAATTTTCATTTAAAATAAAAATCTACTTATATAGACATCACGTTATAAATAAAGCTCATTATTACATTAAAATAAATTTATAAATGAAATTATTACTTCATTTCTTATTTTTATAAAACAAGACAATTCTTTGTTTAATTTAAATCTAAGCTAAAATCATTTAAACAATTTTAACTTAAATCTTAAGTATATTCAAGCCATATGATTATTTATTTAAATATTGAATTAAATCAAATTTCCAAATTACCAAAAAGATTTGAGTTTGAAAACATATTCTTATTTATTAAAATTTAAAACAAATCTTAACTATTTACACTATATACACATTTATGAAAATTAATAGAAAACAATTTATTAGCTTTTAAAAAGATAATTTACCAGCTAAATATTTATTTAAAAGAAAATTATCAAATCAATTCATATCTTATTAATCAAAGATATATCAAATCAATTTAATATTTAATATAGATTATTAAATTGATATTGCTTGAAATTCCGGGATGTCACATTCCTCCCCTCTTAAAAGAATTTCGTCCCCGAAATTTAAAACAAAGGTAATTTAATAATTTTATTAATGATTAAATTTTAAAAACACAAGCATATCATCAATATATACTAACAACCATAGCAATCAATCATCCAATCAAACAGATCTAACTATCCAGACAAAATACTAGATAGAATTTCCTCGAGTTTCCCCGAGTATAAATACCGGGTTACTCGCTCTATAGAATCCAAACAATCAATACTACTAAGCTACACACAACTAGATCTACAAACAAGATAGGATATCAGACTATAAACAAGTCTGACTCAACATCCAAAACTCCCTGAACAGCTGGTTTTACAACCAGAGATAACTCATACACGTACTCCCTCAGAGACACGTGAAACACATCGAATCCCAGTTATCCAAACTGACAATCCACTCCTGAAGATCAAACACTTATCCAAAATCAAATCTCCGATTCTTATCCACCAAAATCCTTCGGACGATCCTGGGTCTCCTATATCCTTACTGATCAGCTTATCCTTCGCTGATGCCCTCCCGAAACATCCTGAACCAAAACAATCAACAAAATGATCTTTCCAAGATCAACCACAACTCAGAACTCCACTCTATTCCAGAATCAAAAGACGGATCTCACTTCTCTTATCCAAAAGAGATAAAACAGATGCTCTCCAAACTGCTTCCGCTGCACAACTCTGATCCGAGCAGATGAAAATGCTGATGACGAACACAAGCACAAACTTCCACTGATACCAACTGTGACGGACCTAGGCTTTGCAACCGTCGGTCAGTAGCCACAACTGGTAAGCTTCTCAACCATTCAGAAAATATGGTTCAATAGATCCATAAAGAGAAAATTCAAAAGTTCCTCCAAAACCCGAGCTGCTTCACTAAACTCTCTCCAAAAACCATCCTACTACTAAGCTGAACCATCGGTATCACTCCTGGAAATCCAGTCGATACCAAACTCAAACTCCCTGATGCTAACAAAATTCTGACTTCCTGAAGTCATCCAGAAAAATTCCTAACATCCCAAGAGAACACTCAGACTATCGCAAGTCACTTTTGCGATCAACTCAGCCTGATTCCAAAGAAAAACTGTTCTCTCTTTATCAAGCAGAACAGCTTACACTTAACTTGCCAATCCAATGAGGAAATGGAACCACTCTGCTGCTTCTGAACTCCACTGCTAGGCTAGAAAGCTTCCTTGCCAGCATACAGGACCTTCCGAACTACACTGCTGACACCAATGCTAAGGAATTTCCAAATCCAAAGCTCTTCGAGAAACTCGAACCTCAAACCAAACAGAAACACCCTGCTGAACACAGCCACTACACCGAAGCAGATACACTTCTTAAAACTTGTTCCAAAGAAACATCTTCGGAAACATCCATAGTCACTGCGTCTCATCACACAGCTACTACTCCCTGAGATATCAAGATATTATCTCTAGCTTCTGTCCAACCGACAGATCCAATTCTACTCAAAGATGGACTCCGAACCTTAACAGGTTTCCTTCAGAGATCGATGAAATCCTTGCATCAACAAAGCTTACTCGAGACAGACTGTAGACCCAATACCGCCTCGGTAGATACACTTCCAATCTCAACAAACTTCAACCATCGGTAGTCGTGTGACACACCACTACCCTATCTACCTTTATAACTTATATTGGGAAACCCGAACAGGTAACCCAACAGACAGGTAGAAATAGATAAATATATATATATAGATAAAATTACAAGTACGCTCTCTCAGGATAGACACCACTCCAGAGCCTAGGTATTCACTCAACCTACCGCTCTGATACCACCTGTGACGACCCGAAATTCCACTACCGGAAAATCGCATCATCGATAAGAAAGAAAGGGGTGAGAAAGTAGAAAAGATAGAGAAGAAAGAAGAAACAACATCAGAATCTCAACAGCGGAACGAATAAAATATAATATATCACATAAGAGAATACATAGTATCATATACATCAGAGTTACACAGATAATACAACACATACTAGACAGTTATAAACACCTGTCTAGTTAATACAACTCGATACATCTCAAAACAACACAGAAATATAACACAGCGGAAATACAGATAAACACTAACACAGCGGAACCAATATATATCTACACGCTGAAGCCTCCTGCTCCATTGCTCCTCCACAATTCGTCAAAGCTAACCTGAATCCCTTGGCTACCCGTAAAAATTTGGGTACCCGAGAGTTTATGAAAAACAGAAATAAACTTCGGGTCAGACATGGGTCTGGTATGAGTAAACGGTTAAAGTTTCTTAACTTTCAAAGACCTTTGAAAACAAAAGGTATCACGTAAGACATCCCACACATAAACATGGAAATGTTTTTACCTTACGCTAACCAAAACTGTTCTATAGGAAATCCAGTGATATTATAATAGTGTCTAGGGTTTTCAATTAAATAAGAAATAGCTGAAATTGTTACATGATTAAATCCCAGCATACATAGGTATACAATCAAATCCGATGGCACTTATTGGATTTTGGATTCCATACAATGGCAGGGCTACTGGGGTACCGCCCGTCACAGTACGTGGCCTAGATCACCGTACCGAGAACCCACCCTAAGTTCCCTGCAACACAAGGCCGGAACATCCCTTACTGGATAATTCCCGGATAAGATACCCCACGGTTGTCATGATCAACCGCACACAAAGCTGAAAAATAAGGGACATCTAGACAGGGGTAATCTCGTCCTACTTGGGTGCTACCCACTAACCTTGCTGCACCTCCCCTGTTTTAGCCATTCCCGGTTGATGAGGCTTGAGGCTACGATTACCTTTAGAGAACACATCTCTTAGAATGCTCATCGTCCACCTGACGATGTTCTGAAAGCATTCGATCCATACAAGTTCGTTCCGGGTTCGAACGAAACCGAAGGCATTATCTCGTTACACTCGTATTGGAATCACCCTCAGAGTTAACGACAATAACCCTTGCATTCTGAATCACCATCTCGAATCTATAAGTACTATCTTCGTCAAACTCATTACGGAATCACCCACAGAGTTATACTGACGTATAGTTCTTATACCTCGAGTCTTCACTTGCTCCATTTGAATTTCACGACCTAACGTTATTTTGGATCGATGTGGTATTCGGGTCTCCAGACCTGGAATCCCGGTATACGGAAACCCGATCCCGGTCTCATCGAAATCCAAACCGTGTCTTTTAAGGCCAAGTTGTTTTAAAGTTAAAACAATTTAATTCAATTATCTATATACACACAGATAGATAAATAACAATATCACAATGGATAATAACATCATCATCATAAACAGCTAATCCATATTATCTACTCAAACAGATAATCAATATCATCATACTTAACCAAGCATCCATAACACAATAGATATATATCTGAGATCACAATCAATCATGGAAATCAATATCATCCATCATATATAAACAAGATTAATAATCACCTCATTTATAATTAATTTAAAATGAATTAAATTAATTACAAATCTCTAATTAATTTAAAGTAAATTAAATTAATTACTTCATCAATATTAATTTTGCTTACATAACCATTAATTAATTACCAGTTAATTAATTAATCATTTCCTACTTTCCATCTTAATTAATCATCCTTGATTAATTATCCTTAATTACATTTGTGTAATTATCCTTTATTTATTTTCACAAATTTATTACCTTATACCAATTATAGAAAGTAAACTTTAATTTACTAAAATCAATTACATTACTTCTTTAATTAATTTCATAAGTGAATTCCTTCATTTATTAATTATTTCCAAATAAATCCATTTTAACTTACATCATTAATTACTATAATTAATGATCTCTAATTACATTTATTTCATTAAGTAATTTATCTTCGATTAAACCAAATTTGTTAATCACCTTGATTAACTCCATATAGTAATTAACTACCCTTAATTACTTCATCAAATAATTTAATTACTCCATAATTAAATATCTCTAATTAATCCCTTGATTAATTTATACAAAGTAATTATACTCAAATTACTTTCATTACTAAATCATCCACAATTAATTACTTCCTTAAGTAATTATACTTATCACATCAACAAATGGTTATTTAAATTAATTAAACTTAATTAATTAACTTAAACAATTCATATTAAACCTGATTTATTAAAATGAGAAATTAATTTCTTAATAACTTCATAAGTAATTATACTTAAATAATTCACAATTTATTATCTTAAATAAATAAATCTAGTTAACTATCAAATAATCATTTTAATCCATTATTTTATAATACTAGTTAATAGCCTTCATTAATCATTAACACTTCTTAAATTTACTTTTCTAAAGTAATTAAATTAAGATTTATTATCTATTTACAATTACATTTCATCTTTAATAACTCATTAATAAATCCTTAATTATTTAATTAATTAAGTATTCAATATCACTTAATTAATTCTTGCTTACTTTATTAATTAATAATCATAGATTAAAATTCAACTCTTATTCAATTAATGATTCTTAATTTTCCATTTATTACCAATTAATTATCTTAACCCTTAAGTAACTAATTTAACCTTTAATTACTAAATTAATTAATTCCATCATTAATTAATCAAATTATTTAATTATTCATTTTAATTAACTTAATAATTACAAATCTATAAATCTACATTTATTTAAAAGGAAAGGCATTTTCTTATTAATGGTCAAATTCTCCCTTATAAATGCCTTTGAAACATTTTACCGTTGACTCTACTTTTACATTCCATTTCAATTTTAGATTCAAGATAATTACAACTTAACTTAGCTAAATTTAAAACACTTTAAATATACTTTAAACATTGTAAAGTTATAAACCTTTATTTTTTTATAAAACTTATATTTATTAAAACTAGGAGACAAAGTAAATTTGAATCCTATCTCTTTCATTTTGGTTTTAAACTTAGTTTAAAACCCTGTCTTTAAAATTTCACAACTTAAAACCTTACAGGCTTTAAACTGGCAACACCACAAAACAACCCGAGCCTCCCCTATATTCTTCGAGTCAAAACATAAAAAACTCGGGCCCCTTCCTTATTTTACTCGAGGAACTCGCGTATCATCCCTGCTACCAGAATTCCACATGCACCAGAAATCACGTGTACGTGCACACGAGTTTTGATCGATTCCGGTCGAACTCGACGACGTTCCCTCGTCGACAACCATGCCCAAACACCATCGTCATCACCAGATTCTCCCATCTCAACTCGAATACGAAATTCGATTTCAAACTGAAGCCTGGAAACCCAACATCTCGAACACGCCAAACCTGGCAACGCCACTGCTCGCCGCTCCGATCATCGGCAGCTCAACCCCTCCGGCCTCGTCTCCCTCTATGCGTCAACTTCCATTCCCCAGAGCCCGGTTAAGCTCGATCAACGATAGTGACCACGGTGGTCCATTTTCCTAGCTTAGCAAAAACTAGGGTTCTAAACTTCTGATGGCAATCACCACCTCCCCACTAACCCGTACCATCACCTGACAATTTTGTCGAAGTCCCCTATCACCCCTCCACCTCCAGAAAGAACCGCCACCTCCCAGATTAACTATATCACCAGAGAAACCCAATAACTCGAAATACAGACATCACCCCAGAACACATTCAATACTACACTAAAAATTGTAAACTTGATTTTAAAAATCCTACCTTTCAGTTACAATTTCAGATATGTAATTATATCAACAAAATTTAAGATTTGATTTTTGACATTTTTCAAGTGGCTCTGTGTTTCATTGTTTCCAGACATGGTTTCTACCTATAAATTCTTGCAACTATTTTAAATGCTTAGTTAAGTTTAAACCAACATCTTTGTTTTAAATACTTAAGTCCAAAAGAAATTTGAGTGAGAAGGATTTAAGGTTGAACAAGTTTAAATCTCTGTAGTTTTTAAACAGAGATGAACACTGCAAAAGCTAGACATTCTCACATATTTTCAGAGTTTAAAACCATCATACAAACATACTTTCAAACTTACATCACCAGTTCATTTTAACTATAAGTCATTTGCATCAAACAAAGAGATGTCACATGTAACAGTTTCAAGGAAAGGGGTT
Organism: Allium fistulosum; assembly: GCA_030737815.1. Lineage (NCBI taxonomy): Eukaryota > Viridiplantae > Streptophyta > Magnoliopsida > Asparagales > Amaryllidaceae > Allium > Allium fistulosum. The sequence continues at coordinate 540,133,739 of CM060904.1, forward strand.
GAACTACAACCTGAGCTGTTTAAAACTATATACACAAAAACTTACAGATATACATGCATATAAACAATCATAAACACAGACTTCTATAAGTTATTTAAGGTTTGGTTTTAAAAGTTTACTCACCAGTCATTTGAAACAGAAACTTGCTCTTTTTATTTGAAGACAGGGAACTTGAAATCTGGCATTTGAAAACTTCCATATTTTGTTGTTTTGATCTTCGAAAACTTTGAATTGGCTTTGAAACTCAAACATGAATGGGTCTTAAACCTTGTTAAAATGAAGATGCTTTCATTTTTGGTTGTGAAACTGAAATGCTTTTGCTTAGTTGATTTCTAGTTTTGTATTTTGTTTAAATTCTCTCTGTTTAAAAACTGGAATTGCAACACTCTCGTATACGAAATAAAATGAAGTAGGTTGAACAAATAACAAGTATACCATATTGTTTAAGTACAAAATTTCAGAGATATTTATTTCTAAAAGAAAGCTGAAAGGAAATGTTTCGTGTACTTGGTGATGGCATTCAATGCCTTGCTCCTATTCAAGCCTACAACAGCCATACTTTTATTATTCTTGTATGTACAACCTACAAACATATGTTTATATTTGTTTAACTTAGCTTAGCATACTATTCTATTTCGTTCGTATGTGTTGAAGTGGTCTCGGCCTGCCCATGTATTTTGTTAGAGTATAAAATTTTTCTTAAGTTTTACTTTATATTTTAGTACTAGTGAGATCTCAATGCCTGCAAGTATGTTTACCTAAGTTTTAATTTAAAGTTTTGTTATGGTTATTGTTGTTGTTAGCTTGAATATTAATTTTAACCTTAGTATTTAATTCTACTCCTAACATAAGTGTATTTATTTTTTTCTAACATGAAGGTATTTACATTTTAAAAGATAAACAATCAATATATAATTCCCCATTATCATTTTATTTTATAATTACTTTAAATATTTACAAGGTATATTTTATCATCTATAATCTATAATTATTATATTTATTTTAGAGATTTACATAAATTTTAAAACCATAACTTCTTTTTAAAACATATATAACAATTTTCATTTAAAATAAAAATCTACTTATATAGACATCACGTTATAAATAAAGCTCATTATTACATTAAAATAAATTTATAAATGAAATTATTACTTCATTTCTTATTTTTATAAAACAAGACAATTCTTTGTTTAATTTAAATCTAAGCTAAAATCATTTAAACAATTTTAACTTAAATCTTAAGTATATTCAAGCCATATGATTATTTATTTAAATATTGAATTAAATCAAATTTCCAAATTACCAAAAAGATTTGAGTTTGAAAACATATTCTTATTTATTAAAATTTAAAACAAATCTTAACTATTTACACTATATACACATTTATGAAAATTAATAGAAAACAATTTATTAGCTTTTAAAAAGATAATTTACCAGCTAAATATTTATTTAAAAGAAAATTATCAAATCAATTCATATCTTATTAATCAAAGATATATCAAATCAATTTAATATTTAATATAGATTATTAAATTGATATTGCTTGAAATTCCGGGATGTCACAATTTTTGAATAAAAATATTTTAAAAGGATTTTAAAGGAGATAGAAAGCACTAAACTCACTTCTTTCACGGAAAATAATTTTGGTGATGACTACAACATCATAGACGTTCATTTTCTAGTTTCTAAGTGGCGAAATGCTACCATAGTAATTTGCTATAGAGTTGTTTGGTAAAACAGATCTTGGTTTAAAAATCCTGAAAGTATGATTTGATATACTAAAGTTATAAGTATATATTATTATTTCAAATAAGAGTTAAAAATAAAACTCGGGTGTTTTATTCTAAAGTTTTCAATTGTAAAGGCCCGTATCTTCCTTCCCTTTGAGTAGCCAATAAATCACACGTGTCCCACTCATATTGAACGGAAATACGAATCTTTAGGGGTTAAATAAGAAAATAAGAGAAAAGAAGAGGAAAACAAACACAGAATCTCGCAGCGGAACGACAAATATAATAATCAAGTAAACAGTTCATGAAGCTGTTTATATTTTACATTTGATTATAATCTATACAACATTCATCGGAGTTATATATATACATCAGAGATAAATAAGTAATGCAACAGACAACATGATGCAGGACTAATAATAGTAATAATACACCAAACCTTCATCTTCGTCCTCCAAAATAAATCTTCAATAAGCTAAAAAACTCAGGGCTGACCCGAGCGTAATGAAAAGACAAAACACTCGAGTCAGGACTAAAATATTCTTATGTGAGTCAAATCGATATCGCATATAAAATGAGTGTTGTGGCGTCAGAGATGTTTACGGGATTTCACATTTCCTATCCAGTGTATAACATGAGTGCAATAACTCAAGAGATGTTACGAGAATTTCCTATCTAGTGTATAACATGAGTGCAATAACTCAAGAATACGCTACATATATAATGTCTAATCAATAAAATAAATATTTGCATTAAGGCTTTACATTAATCCCCCTTAACGTGTTTTTAAGCATTATCATACAATTTTCATATAAAACACCAGTAAACGGTCGGTGGATAGGGATGCGCCGTGGTACGACAACACTAAACCAAAATCTTATGGGTCTCGTTTAGGGATAACCGCATGACAAGGCACGTGAGGCAATGCCCAAGGTAGGATACTACTAGTTTACCCTTCCCGGCCGGTGGTAACGCATCATAGCTATGATTGCCCACCGTGTCCAACACTCCCATAATTCGAAGGGTGCGCACCAATCAATCACAATGTAAATGATGGTAATACGATGAAGTGCGTCCGCTTGGGGTTGCTAACCCACTTGGCCAGTACAGCTCATGTTTTAGTCATTTCAAATTGGCATAAGTGCCAAGCTAATCCATCATCGTTCTCTTTCTTCAAATCTAGCAAACAATGCTAAATCTAACCACTTCATTCTGGATCATCACTCAATGTACACAGTTGTCAAAGTGGTTCCGGTATCGACAAAGAGTATGCCCAAATCCGGTTCCGGTCTCTTTAACAACCAACTTCGTTTTACACACCAGTTGGTACTTTTACATTTTGAAAACAGTTCATACTTGATATGAAAATATCATCTTTGCTTCAAAATCAAATCCATTTCGAAATCATCATTTTTACTCAAAATATGCTATTTCGATTCAAAATCATTTTCGACTTAATATCTCGATTTCGATTCCAAAACGGTTTCGAATTCCAATTTGGGTTATAACTTCAATAAACCCAATTCGTATTTAAATCCATGATTTAAAATAACCTTCCACTCTTGACCAGTTTGAATTTTTGAAAAATAGTTTGAATAGTTTAAATAATTAAAAATAGTTAAAATAGTGTAAATGGTTAAAATAGTTAAAAATAGTTTAAATGGATAAAATAGTTTAATATAAAATGGTTTAAGTATTAAAATGGTTTATATAGTAAAATAATTTGTATATTCAAGAAGATAGCTTTTAAATAGTTTTATATTAAATAATCAATTTGAAATAGTTTCAAAGTCAAACCGATTCAATTCCAATTTCTTAATTCAACTAATTCCAACTTCCATTCTATCGATTCAATTTCAATTAATTCAATTCCACTTTCAAATCCAATTAATTCAGTTTCAATTTCAATTTGTCGATTTCGAGCTCGATTTTCAAAATATCGATTCAAAACATTTAAATCAAATTGTCCTTCAATATTCAGTTTAAAATCCAAATCTTCAAATAAAATTCAATTCCAAACTCAATTTCCAAATATAGTTTTTATATCACTTTTACTAGTAATGTCCAATGTTCGAATAAAAGTTTAATCTTTAAAAACAAATCAATTTATGAAATTTAATCACATTTCGATTTTAACTTCAAAATCTCAACTTCAATTATTTAACAATTTCTTTTAACCAAAATTTTATTTCAACATTTCAAACTCGAATTCGTGATTAATTCGATTTCTATAAATTTGATTTTTATTTATTTTAAAATCAAAACCATTTAAATAATTTCAAATCTAAGATTTTCAAAATCATTTAATTTAACCAATCCGGTGTCCGTATGTAATTTGTCTATCCTATAGCCAAGTGATCAGATATTTCACTTTAATTTCAGGGATGGATATATATCATTTCAATCCAAATCACAGTGTCATAGGTATATATCATTTCAACCTATTTCTTAATTCATTCAAAATAATTCAATTTACAGTTTGATACTGTAAATAATATACAGGGTGATAATAGGATATATCAAAATAAATAAACATCCAAATCATCCAAAATATCAATCAATAACATCCATCGCAATCAATCATCCAAACAGTCAATATAATTCACAACAATTTCTTAGCTATTATTATCGGGAATTTTACTGGTAATTGAATTCCAATTTCAGATCTAACTGTCAATTTTAATTTCCATAGTTAATTCAATGACAATTTATCAAACAATGATCAATAAATTTATATCACTTCATAATTTCAAATTTAACTAGCATTAAAATATTCTAGTACGTTGTGATCGTTATAAAACACTCACTTTGATTTTTGTTATTGCTTCCGCGTTCTGATTCGTCTAATATCAAACAGGCGTTCGTTTTTAGGACGAAATTCCAATAGCTTGGATCTCGACTAAACTAAGTACACGTCGATGAATTCGTCAATACGAACCCAACGCGACTGACCGCGTTGGATTTGGATCTAAAATGAACGAGTTACGAAATTATAAGCAATTGAATTTAATTTAAACAAATTTATACGTTTAATTTTTTTTAATCTAATACCTAAGGCAAAAGAGACCGGCCCACACTCTATCCTCACGCTGCTCTTCTCTTCCCAGATACACATTTTTTTCTATTTTTTTTTTCTCCCATCTTCTTTTTTTCGAACGGCCCAAAGCAAAGCCCCCCCACCTTCTTCTCCATCCCCCTTTCTTTCGCATGAACAAGATACACATAGCAACCTAAAAAAATCGACCGTGCACATTTCACTGATACAGCCACAACTTCGACGAAATCACGAATAAACCTCACCAATGCACTCCCCTCATCGTACTCGACTCGACCATCACCAAAACTCAGCCTCCGATGACCCCAAGCAAAACGCGACTGCTCTCCCCATCCACGCTATAGTATAGGTTGCAATAGCCACCAATGTAACATTCCCCCTTTTGACCGTCCCCAGTCGGTAATTAAACCAACTTGAAACGTTTAAAAAGACGAATTGTTATTTAGTTTATAACGTTTAAACAGAATCAGCCACAAAAACATAGATAATAACAATAAATTAAAACAAATGAGAATTTATTTCATTACTATATATCTTTCTATATACATCAGAGTTTATACAATTTAATACTGATACAGGGGAATATCTTAAAATACAATTTTCTTTTGAAAACTAAAGTGATTCTTTACTCTCTCTCTCTAACTTCGCTGCTCGAAAATCTTCAAGCTATAAAAATACTCGGTCTGACCCGAGTATTACATTCAAAAGAAAATAATACACAGGTCAGTCTAATTCAAACCAGTTATTAGTGCATAAAAGCAGTAATAATTTAAATAGACGACAGTCACAGAAATTCCCGTCTATCCGATTCTTTTAACAAAGAAATCGAATAACGAAAATTTTAACACTAAACAGTGTTAAACAATAAATCAGCAGATTTAAATCATCTTAAAGAGATAAATAAACAATTTATCAAATCGACTAAATCAATTTAAAACAATTGAAATTGTCACTTTAAAACCATCAAAAATTCGATTGGCTGCCGTACACGCACGCGTGTACGGCCTCGCCAATACAGCATAAAAGATCAATGCATCACAACACAAAAGAAATATCAATTCAAAACTGTCGATTTTGGGTGGCTGCAGTGCACACACGCGTGCACTGCCTCGCCACCACCGAATATAGAGTCACCACAACTCCAAGTATTAACAGAAAATAATAAGTCAAAAATCAAAAATATCCGAGCATAAGAATGCAAGTGAATGTCATTGAGAAGGGATGTTTAGTATACATATAAATTAATTTCATATGTACAACAAACATAAAAGACTACTCAGCAATGCAAGTGGATGACAGTCTCAAGCAACAACGACCTTACATGTTCGAACAGAGCAAATGTTCGAATAGAGCAAAGAAATGCCAAAGTGACAGTGGATCAATAAGCGAGGCTGCACAGTAAAATCAGGTTACTACATAAAGGAACTGGCAATAACTTTATGTAGAAATATACACAAACAGAAAAACTGAAATGCCTGGCATATTCATCAGAAAACAAATCCATGTCAAAGCCATAAATCAAATTGCAACAGTGTGTATAAACCACTAGTGCAACAGTAGTATCCAAATAATCCAGTGTATCTGCATATTACTTATGCGACTCCAGGTTACAGTGGAGACTACAAAATGCTCAATGCAACTCGAAGTCAGTGATACCTGACCAAAAACAGGTATGCAACAGATAAATACAATGAAGTCAGTGAATTGAGGCTGAGAAAGTTCATATATACTAGATGGACTAGACAGTATCAATATCAAGTAGAGACGATACAAGCATGTGAAATGCAAGCATGTAGAGACTGAAGCGATAAACAACATAACCCAAAAACCCAAGTCAATCACTTAAAAAGAAAAATGCAATTCGAATGTACATATATACATATCAATCGATGTATATACATACACGACTGCTTACATATGTATAAAGGCCATTTGAAGTCTGTCAAATAGACTGCAAGATAAACTCTGAATTGTGCATATGAAGTATACTGGTAGAAATATGCAAACAAAATGCATGAAACCCCCATGCAAATATGAATGCACCTTAGTAATGCAGAACTGCACCTAAAACGAATCAGGGATGCTAGAACATCAACTAAGTTCAAAACTTCATACAAAAATAAAACTGCAGCATGTACATGCTCCAAACTGTCGAGCTACAGAAATGAACCACAGGAAATAAAATCCCAATGTAAGTGCTGGTTGCACATGTGTGAAGACTACAATGATCAAAGTGCACTGGAACTAAATGCACAATATCAACATGGATGCAAAACAAATGCAAACAAAAGTATGGTGAAACCCAGAAAACTAAACAAGAGTCAGACTTCAAATAAAATTAATACTACTGCAAGCACTCAAATTGTCAAGTGCAGATATGAACCAGGAATAACAATGGTACAACCTATACATGTATTGCGAAAACAACTACACGTATCAAGTTGAGCCAAAACCAACTATCAACTAAATTTTCAACTAAAACCGATAGCCGAAGCCAGGCAGTGTTCACAACCGCAAATCATGAAATCAAGTGAACCAGTCAATGATATCGCAACAACACAAGCAAGCAAAACATGGAACCGCAGTATCAATGTCAATATATAAGAAAACTGTAAGTGTAGACTCGCCGATACATGCATACACACATACATTTGTATATATGCACATATATAAAGTCATATCTAATTAGTCAAGCAGTTACAGATTAACAGTTTTTTTTCAAGCCCAGTCAAAAAAAGAAATCATCGTTCCAGTCAAAGAACGAAATCAAATCGAAATCGAACAAACAGTGATGACCAACGAAGTCGACTCCAGTCAAAAATCAAGTTTAAAGCCGAGTCCCACATTATCACAACAACAAAGTTAAACCCGAAGTCAAGTGATAATTAAATTTAAACAGAAACCAAATTCACGTTAATACCGATGCCAACAAAATTGCTCAAAATCATTTGCAGTTCAAATCAAAAAGGGACATCATATAAAGCAACAAATCAAGCATACTACTGGGTGAACGAAAATGGCCAAAGTCAAAAATTATCTGGGATCCAAATGTAAAAACAGTTTTCAATCAGTTTTCAACAAAGTGACAAGGCCGACACTTAACAAGTCAGGCATAAAGTCGAACCAACCAAAGCAAAAAGAATCGTAATATGTCGAAATGACCAAAGAAAATTTCAAACATTTCAATACGAACGAAATCAACATTAGACAAATCATAACAAGTCAAAGGAATCACGAAATCGCGAATTCGAATCGAACAAAACAGAAAGTTTAAACTAGATGTGAGCGAATGAATCACTCACCTTTGCCACGAATTGGATGCGAGCGAGGCGAAGGAAGTCGAAGCCTTTAATTCGCCAGAGGATCGAGATCGCCGAAGCCCTAATTTTCAGATCGGAGGAAGAAAGAAACTCGTGGCCGCCATTTTTATTTCTCTTCGATTTTTTTCTTTTACTTAGGGTTACGAATGAGAAGGGGAGAGGGGGTACGTGTTTTATCAGAGAAAAAGGGGGGAGAACGTGGTTTTGTAGAAGGGAACGTGGTATAGGGTATAGGCTGGTATTGGTATTTTTTTTCTTTTTATTTTATCTTTTATTTTTGTTTTTATTTTTATTTACTTTGTTTTGTTTTCATTAATTACTAATAACTTATGCTATTGAATTTTGTAGATAAAATTTATTCAATTTTTCCCAATTATTATCTATATTCTTTTAATTTGCATATCTCATATCAATTTCAAAATGTGGAGTTTTTATTTTAATTGAATAAGATAAATTTGATTTTTTAAAATCCAAAGATTTTATACTTTAAAATTTCAAGGCAAATTTCCTTTACATTTTTATAAATCCCGATCCAAATTATTATTAAATTTTCAATAGATTAAACCCTAAAATTTAATCGCAAAATTTATTCTGAAAAGTTGAAATTCGAATCAATTCATTATTCAAATATTTAAAATTCATTAAATATTTTCAATTTGAATTTTTGAAATTTCAGGATCGTTACAACCAAGGAGCTGCGCCCCACTGAACTTCGACCACCAGTTTTACGCACCACGACAAACTTGAAAATCACCTCCAAAACTCGAATTGAGGCCTAGACTAAAAGAAAACTAGAACCCTAGTTCGAACCAGCTTTGAGAAAAATGTTGAGCAACTCAAACTGACGTCGCGCCTATCAATGCCTATACCAGATCGAAGAGAAAGCTAAAACTTGAATTTAGAATTTTGTTTGGGATTTTTATATTGAGTATAAGAGGAGAAATTAATTTTTGAAGCTTGCTTTTTTTTCTTTTGTGAGATACTCTGCCGTGCTTTAAAAAGGAAGAGGGAAGAAACGTGTTTGAATGGGTTAACGTCAGATCATAAGTGGCTGAGAAAAGAAAGAAAATAAGTTGATTTGAATATGGTCAAATCAATAAACATATATATATATATATATATATATTTATTTAAAGTTTCAAACCGTCTCGATTACGTAACTCAAAATTTCGAACCCCAATTGAGACGTGCTGCTAGGCATTTATAATGTTATAACCCTATTATGAATGCAATGGAAAAGGTTTCGAGTCCCAATTCGATCGTATGGAGAAGATAGCATTTTGGACCGAATTATTATATTGAATTTTCGATATAAATTTCAACGCGTTTCTATACTGTGCGACCAAACGATAACTCCAAACGCTACGAAATTTGAAATTCGATAATAATACACTATTACGGATCCAATGGAATTGGTTTTGTTGAAATCCGAGACTGCGCCTCAGAAGGCTATTTTAACGTCTCGATTATAATATAAAATTTCCAATTTCTAATTATTCACTTTTAAATCTAATTTTAAATGTTAACAATCTTCATTGTTGTTTAAATAAAATTTACATCAACTTCCGGTATCATTTTCAATCATATTAAATTCAATATTCAGTTATTCCAATAATTTCCAATATTAAATTTTAAACAGTTTAATTTTCCAATAAATCAATAAATTTCAATATTATATTTTAAATGAATTTTAGTTATCAAGCAATTACTTTATTTATAGCTAATGAATTCAACATTTATTATTTAATCCAACTATTGATTGTAAACACATCCAATACTTAGCATTACCGTTTCAATACCTGTTATTACTTAGATTTTCGAAATTAGTTTATTTCAAAATTTTATTGAAGTTTATATACAATAATCTACCTTCAAAATCGTTAATTTTTTTAAACCATTTTTATTTAATAGTTACATTAAATCTAATAATTTAAATAGCTAAAAATACGGGTCGTTACATCAGTGAAGTTATTTTATGGACGTATGTATCTTATGCATTAGGATAGTTTGGTTTGTGTATCTCATTATGATTTTTTGTTTGGTATTTTCATTTGTTGAAATGAAATGGAATTTTCAGTGATTTAGGACAGTCGAAAATTTCCGAGTTAATTGACAACTTGAAGACAAGTGTCCGTGAAAATATAAAAATTAAGTTTTTGTAACTTATAAATTTGAGAAATAGTAAGTTAAAACAAGTTTAAATTTGTTGAACATCCTGTTTAACTAAAAAATCTAATATTATGTACATACTCTTAGGATGTAGAAGAGTATTATATGAATATGAACTTGAGTTATAGAATGTTTATAAACATAAGTAATGCTTTATGAAATGTATCATAAATAACTTTAGTATTAAATGAAATACTATTGGTGGAAAAACAAATGTGAATAAAAATAATAATAATTGGTATAGTTAAGAAACCAATGGAATAAATAAGCAAGTTGTACGTAGATCATTTTATTCTTATAACTAGCTTGTCCAGATTCGAGTACATGATTTCAAAGTGATTTACACTGATTTGAACAAGGATTTTTCATTCGATTCTTGATGATGAACACTTTATATGGATTTTTGATATGAGTCTGAAGTTTTCTATCATAGTATATAGCTATATAAGGAGAACAGAGGTTTCTAACCAAGGAACTTGATAGGAGTCCTTACTAGGGAAGTCGAGTGAGTGGTACTAGTTCGGAAATAAAATTTATGTGATCGAGCAAGTGATCGGATTTGATATTGCGTATGGATGACATATGTACATCGTACGTTCTTTAATATAATTGTATGATTTTGACATTAGAAATGCAATTTTTATGGTTTGAGGGCATTTGTAAGTGAGATACAGGTTCATGGAAGCAAAAGCTTGCTAGTTGCTTTTAGTTTCATGAATAGAGTTTGATTTCTCAGCAAATTGGTATGTGTTTATTGCTTAATGGGCGTGTTTGCTATGTGACATACACACTCTATAAGATATATCATAAATATATAATTTTGTTGATGAATTTATGCCATGAATATAGGAGGCCACTTTTGGGCTTTTATTTCTTTCTTGATTTGGGCCAGTTGTGGTGAGTTTTAGTTTTTCAGATCGAGCCGCGCAAAGGAGGTGCTGCCGAAATTTTTCGTAACATAAAGAGTTTTAAAAGATTAAGGGTGCAAACACATTTTTCTTCCTTTGGGAATTTCAGGGATGAAATTTTTTAAGGGGGGAAGAATGCAATGACCCTTAATTTTTAACGTTTAGAATGAAAATATTTAACTTATTGCGATATTCAAATTTGATTCAAATTTAATAAAAGTGGAAATTAGCCACAAGGGCCTCTTTAGTAAGTGAAATTAGTTTCTAGGATACACAACTGAAATAATTACTTTCAAGGACAAAACGTAAAATAATTAGTTTCTAGGGTCTAAAAACCTATGAAATTATGTCCTTGAAAGTAATTGGACTGCTAACTTTGTCCTTGAAAGTAATTATTCCGCTGACTTTGGCCTTGAAAGTAATTTCTTTGAATGTGTGTCCTAGAAACTAATTGGACTGCGAAGTTTGTCCTTCTGGTGAAATGCCATAACTATAAAATCTATTTTTAACAAAACAAATTAATTTTTATTGATGTATTTTTATTTTAATTTATAGGATTTTTACATATTTTTAATTTGGAAAATATTTAGATTATCGTTTGAAGTATTTTTCGGCAAATGATGGTATTTTTGAAATTTCACATAATAAGATAACCTGTGTATTTTGTTGTTGTTTTGAGATCATGTCGCATTTTTTTACGCAGTCGTATCTTTGTTTTTGTCATTCATAGTCGTATGCAAACGAAATTCTATGTAGCAAAGTGTTTGAAATTATAAAATAAACATAACCTGACAAAGACTTTTCCTTCATTTCATTTTCCCTCTTCTCTCTTCCTTCTCTCTTATTTCCATTTACTGTAAACAAAGAAAAATCAAGCCTCTCTTCCAAAATTAAAATAAAAAAAATCCACTAAACTAAAAAAATATAAAATCAGATCCGTTGAGTTCCTATCGACTTGGGCCTCAAATCTATATATGGTTGGTGGAATGCAACAATTGGCAGCAAATTCAAGGTTTCGCTTGGACAGAGTAGGAGGAGGAATTAGGCAATGGGTTGAGTGGAATTGAGCTTAGGGGATAGAGACACAATGATTGGTGGTGGTTGGAGGACGTGCAATGGCTTAGGATGAATCCCGACTTCGGCTACAGTAGGGGCGAGTAGGTCAGAATTTGAACGGGTCGATTGAGTTCAACGTCATCGGGTTGGGGGTGATGTTCCGTGGGATAGAGTTCGTCGGAGGTGGGTTCATGCGATTTTGTTGAGTATTGGTGGAGAAATCATGGAAGGAAGGGTTGCGTGTTTGGGTTGGGGTGCACATGTGATACAGCATGTACGTACAAGAAGAAATTAAGGTTTAAGGAAGAGAGGTGATGCAACAACCCAGAATTTTGCTTCATGGATTTTGAATATTTAATAAATTTTAAATATTGAATAATTTGGGCTTAAAGTAAATAACTTGAATTAAATTATAGATATTATTAAAATATGTGAATTGGAAATTTTAATATTTGAGTAGTGATTTTAAATTACAGGATTCTGAGCTAAATATTAATGACATGGTTTTTAAAAGTTTATAGCTTGAATTCAATTGCAGCGGTTATTTAAAATATTTGAATTTGTGAACTTAAGATATTTGAATGATGATTTAAATATCTGGATTTTAAATTTGATATTTATTTAACTGATTTGATGGTTTTATTTTACTTCTTCAATTGATAAATAATAACGATGAATGCATTCTAGAAATTTATTTGCAGCAATAAACAGTTCGAATAAATAATTAGAAAAATTATTTTTTATTTTAACGCCTCGATTTTTATTAACGTATTTTTAATTTATTTTATTTGGTTTTTTCATATATTTTTAATTTGGAAATTACTTAAATTATTATTTGACGGTTTATCAACGAATGTCAGTGATTTTATGATTTTTAAGAAGTCAATAACCAGTGTATACTATTTTTGTTTTAAGGTCGTGTCGTTGTTCTGAGGGAGACCATATTTTTGTTTTGCCGTTTGCAACCCATACGCGATCAAAAGTCTATGCAGTGTGATGTTGGAAAATTTGAAAATAAATATAACCCATTACCAACATATTCTGCCATCCGTCTTTTCTTTGTCTCGAATTCATACATGCTTGTTCAAAGATCAAAAAGAAAATGAAATTCAAAAACAGAGAAAACCCATTTATCTTCTTCAAAAAAAATTGAAAACAAATATATGGGGTCATTTAAAATATTGAATATTCGTTGTTTAAATCATTGCCGTGCAACGCAGGAGATTATGTCCCACGTTCATTTGAATCTATGGAGGTTGACGGGGTCATGTTTCCTCCGCCAGAGGTCATTTAGGCTGGCGAAGACTATTGGACTAACTACCTTGTTGGGTTCTTCCTAGATTCGAATCCTCCGTACCATATTGTTTGGGAACATTGTAAGAACCGTTGGAAACTTAAGGGTGGTCTCCAAGTTCAATTTGATAATTCTACGTTTTTCTTTAAGTTCTCTAAAAAGGAGGAAAGACAGCGTGTGCTAGAGGCTGAGCCTTCTTTCATTGAAGGTAAACCACTTATTATTACTTCATGGAGTAAGCCGATTGATAGTGCAAGAGATCAAGTTTTATCTATACCTGTTTGGGCTCACTTCTCTCATATTCCCTCCGTTCTTCAATCGTTGCTTGGTTCGAATTGGATTGCTAGTTTAGTTGGAGATCTTTAGTGCTTTGACTCAAACACAGTGGCTAGAGGTAGGATTGTTTATGCTAAAGCTTTGATCGAAATCACCTCTTTCAACCCTCTTCCTTCTAAGCTTAGAGTTTTCCCTGCTGATGGCCATGTTGCGGTTATTGATGTTCACTATGGATAGAAACCTGATATCTATGAGATATGTCACTCCTTTGGTCATGTGGCGTTTCATGCAAGAATTTCCCTTCTTCTGATCCATCAGGTGACCCTCCCCTTCCTATCCCGGATAAGATCCCCCGACCTTGGCCTCCTACTAGTATGTGGGTACCGAAGTCTCGCCCTTCTTTGGATGACCCGGTTACTTCTGATGCTGTCCCTGCGGAGACCCGTATAGCACCAGATTGTAACATTGGTGTTGTAGTTGCCTCTTCTCCTGTTACTGTTGAATCTTCACTTCCTTCTGTTATTTCTTCTGTTGAGGCTGTTATTTCGACTCCATTGATTGAGTGGAACTCCACGGAGAGGACTTGGGTTCATGTGAAATCTGAGATGTGATTTAGTACAGAGTATGATTGTTATTATATGTTTGTAAGTGGAGATGGAGAGATAAGGCGGTTATTTTATCATGCTGTCGGTGTTGGTCTTGTTATTTCCTGTGATGGAGACGATGGGGATGACAATAGACTTATTTTGGAGGATGACACTTGGGATAGAAAATTTATTTACTCCAGTGAATCTACGGTTTTTGATCCAGATATTACGGCTCATTTCTCAAGATTTATCCATGTTATGGGGCCTTGTCCAATTGATGACGACAGTGGTACCTCCTCTAAAGAGGACGTCTAGTGTTTTGTATGTATAGTGGTATGGCCACTTTAAAACCATGTTAGCTGTTCTGTGCATGTGCAGAATACCTATTTTATATTCATATACAGCAGCACAACCCACTATAAATCCGGCTTTGCTATAAAAAAATTGAAATAAAAATCTAAAAGTTCAAAAGTGAGGATCTTTGAGTTTAAAACATCTAGATCTTCAAGGCTAAGGGTTTTGGAAGCTTGCAGTGGTGTTTAGAGGGCTCTCGCATTTTACAGTGAAGGGTAGGAGATTAGGGTTTATGATTTTGGCAAATGTGGTTGGAAATTGTCGAAATGGAGTTTGGATTCAATTTGGAGCATCGAAGAGAAGCTCGGGGTCGAAAATGGAGGGCCGCGATGCTCTTTGGGAAGGCGTGACTTGGCTATGTCCTGGTCTAGAGCAGGAGATGACGGGTTTTGGTGTGGGGGATCGGGTCGAACATGGAGGGGTTGGGAGGTTAGGCTCAAGAAGAGAAATCTAGTGCTAGAATAGGATTTTGGTTTAATGGAGTATGGGGGGAGTTAGAGAAGGAAGAAGGTGCAGCCATTGTAGGTTTGGGTAGCAGGATTAAGCAGGAAGAGTTTGTAATTGGGGAAGTGTAACGACCCATAAATTAATCGCTTTGTATTTGAATATTTAAATCATTTTTAAATATTTAAATAATGGATTTTAATAACCAAATTAACATATTTTAAATATTAATTAATGATATTAAAATCATTTTCAAAAAATAGTTAGTTCAAATAAAAATAGAATATGTGACCGAAAAACGTTTCCCGAAATTTTGACTTTTCGGCATCGAAAAGTCGTCGAAAACGTTGTGCACATTTTGTACAACTCATATAAAAATGCACACACATGCATATATGTCATATGATAAGTTAATTATAGTGTTAAAGTTAATAACCATGCTTAGTTTAAAATAAAACATGATTTGACTAAATATACATGTAAAAACCTAAGGAAGTATACCATCCATCGCCTAAAACACCCTAGGTTAGTACAAAGCATGGCTAAGAAGCGGGGGGGGGGGGGGCTGCTATGGATGTGGGAAACAAGTTATGGAGGGATATATGGTGTTGTGTATTCATGACAACTTTATGTTATTTCAATACTTAAGTCATTTTACTAAAATGCCCTTCTCATTTGCCTATAAATACATGCCTCCTCTCACCATTCTTTACTTTACATCTTCACTTCCATATTCATTTCCTTTCTCTTCATGTATTCATAAATTTCTATGGCTTCCATTTGTAAGTTCATGGCTTAAAACTATAGTTTTTCCACTTCCATCCACTTAAACCTCGCTTATACCTTCTCTACATCAATCTACTTACCAAAACCAAAGCCTTAACTCCCTATTTCAACCATGGCCGAGCCCATAACAGCCTATGGACAAACCTAAACAGCCCATTTAAAGGCCCAAAGTTCCGAGCTTAAGTGGAGTGAAGTATAGTTCGTGTGTCGATAAGTTGTTGTAGGAGTTCGGCTGCATTTTTATGAGTAAAGCTTCCACCTTTGAACCATAAAGTTTAAACTATATTCATGCTCATATTTGTAGCTATTGAATGCTTATTGTCTAGTTGTAATAATGGTTTGGTTGTTGGATTTGTTTGTTGCTTGAAAGTTAGTCGCTTTGAAAACTCGGTAAGCGAATCATAAGACATATGAAATTTTATTAGTTAAATTTATGCCTTCGTTAATAAATGCTTGATATATGTTGTATTATTGTAAATCACCATGTATATATTCTCATAGCCTTGCTATTTGATGTGTGGTTGTTTTGAAAATGGCATAAACTTGAATTCCGAACTGTCCGTAAAGGCTAGATCGGCACTTTCAGAAAATCACCTTTTATCGAAACCGTTTGGTTTCATTATCGTGCTTGAAATTATTTTACAAGTTAAGCAAGTTTTTAATTAATGATGTTTTCAAAAATAATTAAGTATTTTAATAATGATTATTTAATTTAATTAATTATTTAATTGATAAGGATTAGGGTTAACCAATTAACTTATTAATGATGTGTTTTAAATTTAACTAATTACTTAGTTAATGATGTTTTAAAATGAATTAATTATTTTATTTAATGATGCTTAAAGATAATTAATCATTTAATAATGATGGATTAAAGTTAATTAATCAATTTTCTAAAAATGTTTTTAAATTAATTAATCTTTTTAATTAATGATTTTTAAAATAAATCTATTTGTTTTAACTTTAAGTAATCTTTCCTTTAATGATGTTTTAAAGTTGTTAATCATTTTAAATAATGATATTTAATTATTTATTAATTAAATTAATTAATTATATTTAGATATTACTAATTAATTAAATTAGTGATGTTTTAAAGGTGATTTATCCTCTTCAATTAAAGGCATTTGAAGTCGATTTATCAACTTAATTAATGAACTTTCAAAGTGAATTTATCAAAGCAACAAGGATGGTTTGACTTTTTTATTCATTTTAATTAATGATAATAAATTATTTAAATATTTAATTTAATTAATTATAATTAATTTTTAATTTAAATTAATGGTGTTCAAAAGTGGTTAACTTCTTTTGGATTAAAGGCTGCTGAAGTAAATTCATCAACTGAATTAATAAACTTTTAAAGTTAATTAATCATATCATAAGGATGTATTTAAGTTGTTAAATCCTTTTTATAATGATGTTTCAAAGTTAGTAAACTCGTTTAACAAAGTGTTTTAAAGCTAATACTTGTAATGTGAAACCAAGCATGAATTCGGGTTTTTAAAAGAAAAAGTTTGATTTGTTTATGGAAATGAATTAATTTCTATAAAGCGATTCAATTACATGGAAACAATTTATTTGTATAATTAGCACTAAACATCGAAGAAGTATACTTGTCGCTATTTCGAAAGTTAAGAATAATCGTGAGATAGGAACCTTGACTTGTCCGGTATTATTGTTAACCAAGAAACAATACAAATTTGAATTTGATGAGTGGCGGTAAGTATACAAGACTTAAGTTCCATATACGATCGTTTTATATCCTCAATAGTTGGTTTCTCAACTTTTGGTTACTTCAGCTTCTTTATTATCATTATTCTAAGATGACGTGTGGCTCCATTGAGCTTTGTATCCTTTGTCGGAAATAACTAAATCCAAAGTGTGAGAGGAAGCCAAGCTATGTTGGGTTGCTCCCATTAGGATACTTTCACATCTCATCTGGATTTGGATGTGGTAGCGCTATTAGATGTGAAATATTCAGATACTCGGTAAGGTTTGGCGAGGTCCGGCTTGGTATTGTCCGAGAAGTGTCACGGAGTATATGAGCTTCTCATAAGTATATTACTAGAGGTATACTTCAAGGGTGGTGCACCTTCCTAGTCATTTGTTGGAAAATTTTCCTTTCCTTATTTGATTCAAACCATTGAATTTTTTTTCCGTAATTGCAACGTGAAGAGTCAACCACTCTTCATGATGTTTAATTATAGCTTTTGTCCATTCTATCAAGTTTGGACAGTTATCTTGTTTTATCCATTATGTCCAGTTTGGATTTTGTTCAGACTATCTCCATTCTTTCAAGTCCGGATCTTTATACTATTTTTGCCCATCATCTATGTTTGGATTTGTTTCCTATTTATTCTTATCCATTCTTATGTTTGGTTGTTGTTTATGTGGGATAAAAATTGTTCCGTGTTAGCGGCATGATCCCACATATTATTGTTAAATACATTTCCTTTTATTTCAAAGTTTTACTCATATCAAACATATTGTTTGACCCGAATTTTTTATTTTCCCCTAAACTCTCGGGTACTCAATTATATTTGAGTAGTCCAAGAATAGCAGGTTTCTCTTTAGCGCTCTTGAAGACGATGATCGAGCAGGCGGCTCCTTAGTTATATAGTTATTTCTTTTCACTATATAATTATGAAGATGTATTTTGTATCCAAAAATGATAAGTCATAATGTATAGCTGCAAATCTGCTAGATGTAGTACTTTTGTTTATCTCAGATAGCTCCATGTAAGGAGTAACCTTTTATATTATATTATTTTGTATTATATGTAATCATTCCATTGTGAGGTGTTTTTATTATGCCTTGTTTTGTTCTTTATTTTACCCCATGACAATTCATCTTTCCCATGCTTGGGCAATGACACATGAACACCGAGAATGTGTTAAGTGTCATTCTTAGGGGTCAGAAAGGTGGGTCCTTACAGGAAGGTGATGTTAATTTGGGTATTAGTGCTTAAGAATGTAATTAGTAATTATTTAATTTAATCTCAATCTTATTAAACATGTATCTCTCTCATACAAGGTCCAAATCAAACAAATCAGTCATGTTGGGTTCGTAATAACGTTATCTAAGTTATGGAATTGGATTGGTAGGCATTGGGGCTTGTAGAATTTTAAGCTAAAATCTAACGATGTTCGATTTTAGACGGAACCAGAACGCTTCGGCGATAACTGGGATTTCGGTGAGTTAAACTCACCTCTTTGGTTAATCAGTATGTTATATAATTGCTAAAAATTATTTATTATCTGCTTGGATGTTGAATTTGCTGGTTATTTGTTTGGATAAATTATCATTTTTGAAAATGGATAATGTATAAAGTGATAAAATAATACCGATTAAAACTAATTACGTTGTTTAAATAACAACGTAGTTAATTTAAGCATACTTCTTTGGTATTATCTATTTAGTCAAATAAACACCGTGTAATAATTATTGGAAGAATTTATTTTGAATGATATTTGTTTAGCAGAATAAATCCCCGTTCTACTATTATAATAATTTGGACATTCGTTTAAGTGCCAGTTGGTTAATACTGGATAAGTGATGTGTTAATGATTGATTGTTAATTATGGACTTGGTTTACATATATGCCTACTTATGTAAATACCTGTAATTTAACTTGAGAAGTTAAATTGAATTTAATGGTAGCTTATTAAGTACCATTTTGGTCACCAAGCATATTTATGAAATCGGAAAGTTAAGGATTTAAATTAGCTTCAGATTTTATAATTTGAAGTAAAGTGTTTTATTTAATTATTATTTGAGGTAAAGTGGTTATTTAATTATTATTTTAACAAAGTGTTTTGTTAAATTCTTATTTTACAAAGTGTTTTGTAACATTATCTCTTTAGTAAAGCTAATTATTATATTTTGGTAGCTATTCTTTAAATCACTTGATTTTGGTAGCTATACAAGACTTAAGTTCCAGTCTACTTGTCGGCCTTTAGAGCCGAGATTAAATCACTTGATTTTGGTAGCTATTCTTTAAATCATTTATTTAAACCATTTTAAATAAATTATTAAACTCCCAAATCATTATTAAAACACTTAATTATTCATTTGAAAATATTTATAAAAGATTTGGAAAAGAATTGTTAAGCCAAAATCCATATTTCAAAAGTTATAGAAAGTGTTACGAAAAGTGTCGCGGATGATGCTTTTTAAGCTATATTGATCAAAACGATTTTTCTATCGTTTGGAAATTAATTTTTACAACTAGAATAACATTTAAAACATTTTAAAATATTTTTAGAAATTATTTCGTATTTTTAAACATTTTAAAAATATCATTTTTTAAAGAAATCCCTTTATAGATTCCAAACTGCAAGACCGCAATTTTCCAGAAATCTTGTTTTACTCATATTTCAAAATCTACTTGTCAAAATCTCAATTTTCTTTATTTGTTTGAATACTATGGATATAATAGTTCTGAAAATTATTATCTCAAAGAATTTCGAGCTATATTCCATTCTATATATTCATTTGACTTTTACGGTGTGAAATCGCAAACTACCGTTACGCGACGTGCCTATTTTTGACTCAATTTTCAATATTCATTTAAACTTTACCAAAACATTTATAAATGTTTATAAAACATTTATAAATAATATGAAACCATTTTTAAGAGGTTTAAACAATCCTTACACACCATTTCATTCAATAAAGGAAAACGATTTCCTTTATGCTTATCGACGTGTATTAACGTGACTTGCATATATATATTCAACAACATTATTAAACAACCTTCACTAACAATCATATCCAAACATATATATTGTCCAATAGTATATATAACTATAGTTTAGGAGTTTCTCACTTTCATTTTCCCTTCGAGCTAATATAAAATTGGCTATAGCTTCGCTATCACAAAATCTAAGCTCACGATCACTAGCACTTTTGCCTTTAAATGGCTCAGCCTAGGATTTGGATGCAAGGAGGAGCTCATGGCCTTGCTAGGGGAGGAGAAAGGGCTCGGCCTTGGTTTGAGGAAGTGAAGGCCGTGGGTATAAAAATAGGTAGAGGAGGAGTTTTGCCGTGGTTTGAAGTAGATTTGATAATATATGTATATCATACAAATTCAGTTTCTTTTTGAATAAATTTTCTCCATAACTTTGTTAACATGAGAGGCCGTTAATAAGCTTGATAATGTTGAGAAGGAAGTGAAGAAAATTATGTGAAAAATGTAAAGAAAGGGTGGGGTATTTATAGGATTTTAGAAAACCGAAATATCATAATATGAACAGACGAAACTACCCCTTGCCATCCCCTCCTAGCCTCCATAGAACGCACGACAACCCCCTTAAGTGGTGGATGATGTGGAGGTGATGGTGGTGATGATGATGGTGTAAGGTGGATATGATGTGAGAAGATGTTTGCTTTTTTAAACTTAGATATTTTCTACATTTACCATTTGTAAACATATTTCTACTTTTCTACCATTGTTATATGTATATGTATATGTTAATATATGTGTGTGTATACTACAAAGATGTATAATTACATAAACAACGCTGTATAACTTATATATGTCAAATTGTTACGAATTTTGAATTCCGATTTCCGATCATATTTTCACTTATTAATTAACGTACATATATTTGTAAACAAAAATTTGAAAGTTAATTTTCTTATTGTTTTAAATGAATAAAAATGATCATATTTGAAGTATAAAACCAAGTAAATCAATATTAACAAATATTTACAAAAACCGCTATTATATTGATAAAGCGATACGAATTTTCTTATATTTTCAAATCAAGTATATATCTTTATAAAAATATTATGAATTATTTATTAACAGTTTATAACTTATTTAAAATGAATTATCATTATTTTAAAATAATTATATAAATAATTATAATAATTATTAAATCATTAAATCTCAATTTTAAATTCGTAAATCTATATTTAAAGGTAAGAGCTTCACTGATGATGTTAGAAACACATTTTATTTTCAATAATAAAATAATTCATTTCACTTCATATTCTTATTCAATTATAAAAATAAGTGTATGTATCTAGCTCTGTGCACGATGTTTTACGATTATAGAGATAGTTGTTCATAAAACAGTTTTCAGTCATTTTATCGATTTAAATCCCGAGGAAATTATTTCTGTAAATACCTATTCAAATTAAGATTTATTATCACTCAAAACAATATTATTTGTATTATCAACCTTTTATTTGAATAATTTTAAATTATTTTTTATCAAAGTGATAAATTTGTAGGTCGTTACAGACTCCCCCCTTAAAAGAATTTCATCCTCGAAATTACAACACAAAACCCAAAGGTGTTTGCCCAAAATATTTATTTTTAAACTTACACCCGTACGATGTATATAAATCATCCGTATGTAATATCTGATTCGATATTTTATTCAAATTCATTACTTTACTTCCTAACTAGTATTGATCACCCGATCCTTTAGTGCGGACTCTGACCAGGCTTTCTGATCAGAACTTTAGTTTTTTCCTTGCATAACTCTCAACTATGATAGAAAACTCAAGTATTCCACTACAAACCCTTATCAATGTTCGTCGTCAAGAATCAAGTGATAAATTATTTTTTGGACCGGTGTAAACACGTCAAAATTCTACACTCGAATCTTAGACCATGTGAGGAAATAGTCCACGTACTTCATATGAATTTAACAATCTTTCGAAAAATTTAATGAAAACATTTCATAAAACTTTCCGTCTTTATTCAAACTTTTATAAAGATACTTCTTTATAACCATTTTACATTTTTATTTCCAAATATTTCTATTTAAAAACACATTTCTTTTTCAAAAGATAAATATTTTTTTATTATAACACATTTCTAAACATATCTTAATGATTTCAGAAAAACCCATTTTCAAAATAATTCATTAAATTAATAAATTACCATAAACTTCCTTTGTTAGTCAAAACTTAATATTTCTTTTAATATATAAATATTGTAATTTCTCTTATCTTTGATTTTCTCTAGATTATTTATTTAAATATTCTGCTATCGAGTCTTTTAGTCATTTCATAATACCATTTTCTCTTATAAAAGAAAATCCTTCATTTAAATTTTCTTACTTCTTTCCTCGAGAATTCTTATTAAAAGATTTATATAAATGCGAAGTTGAAACAAAATATCATATTATATATTTCTGTACTTTTGCATTCATCATTTCAATTTAAACTTGGGTCAAGACCTCCCAACACTGATACGGTACAAAATATTGACCTTAACAACATTTCACCTCCAACCACCTTACTATATATAGATTAGATAAATAGAGATATCCACAATTATCATACTCAACATTTCCCTCATTCCTCCGAATCTAAAGCCGATGGCGCACTCCAGTGTCCAAGATCTATTAAAACTTCCCCAATTCCTTCTTCATCGCCTTCTAGTTCATCATCGGCCTCATCGCCATCATCATTCGGTTGCTTTTCACCCTCAACATAGAGTAGCCATGGATGGTTCCATGGAACATGTCCTATACCAACTGGTACTCCTGGGACTACTTCTCCCTCTTCTATCTCTTCCAGACCTTGCAAACTAACTTCCCACGGGTTTTCGAATACTTCAACTTCATCTTCTTCTTCCGCTACTTCTTCATCGTTACCCTCCATCTCGTCCCAGTTAATGTAGTAACTAGATGGTTCTTCTTGCTAAATAATATGCTCCCCATCCAAGTCCCATATCACATTGCTGCATTCGCTAGATATTATGGCATTTGGGTCTTCCATAGGTTCTGATTCTTCCTCAATAGGTATTGAATCTTCTTCCATGGGTTCTAATTCTTCTTCCATGGGTTCAGATTCTGCTATGGGTTCAAGTACGGAGCTAGCAGGATCCAAAATCCATATTCTTTCCAAGAACTACACAGGTTCGTTATCACTAGAAATTATAATCATCTTGAGGGTCGTGGGTGGTATGAGCATTCCTGCTATTGGATATCCATCTTTACTTCTTCGAGTGTACGTCGCATGCTCTTCCTCAATCGGGGGCAAATCATTGCTAGGTGGATATTTCGGTTGTTCTTCTTCATCGCTAGAGAGGATAATGACGTTGTCCTTCTTGCCCCAATTTGCCCTTGAGGTCTCTCCTTTAGAGTACTTTCCTCCATATGGTTTCTATAATGTAAACAACGTTCCCTTAGATATAGGTACTAGGTAATTTTTTTAATCTAACTTATTCTTATGGTGAGTTATTTATATTTCATTACTTAGCATATCCTATTGTAAGTTGAGAGGTTTGCTAATCACTTGCTATTACTTTCCTCAAATCAATGTTCGACCAATACTTAGAAAACAATCCGAGTCTTTGTTCAATCACTTTTAAAGATACCTTTTCCCACATAAAATTCTTTGTATAACAAAATGGTCTATCCTTCCAATAAACCTTTGAAAATTTCACCCAATTTTATTGCTTTCAAGAATACTTTTCATAAAATCATTGTACTTGACTAAAATTTCTAAAAATACACACGCGCGCGCATGCATTTCTCATAAAGATATACATTTTAACCCAACATCATTTTTATGTATGTCATTAACAAATATGCCCTCATATATAATATTCTCAAACTCATTGTAGGGTGTTACTAGCCCTATCTCTAATGAGTTTAATTCTAGGGTATTACTAACCCTACCTCTGATGAGTCTTTTACCCTTACCAAAGCCTAGGTGTTCACTCAACCTAAGCTCTGATCCCAAATGAGATGACCCATCTCCTCGATCCCTGAAAATCGACATTAATACATCCTCAGTATTTACATGCCGCAAATCCAAGTGCCAGAGATATAGATTATCATGGGTTAGAAAGAAAATAAAGACAGAACAGAATCTCGCACGGATGGAATAACATTTATTATTTCAACATATAATTTTACAGTGGAAATTTTAAATACATTTATCAGAGTTAAACATGGACAGTTATAAATATCTGTCCTTACAAATGCGGAATACGATAATACACGAGTGTAGTGGAAACAGATAACAATCTTCAAAAGAATCTTCTAACTTCATGCTCCGGGCTCTTCCAGATTCCTTCTAACAAAATCTAAACTACTTGGCTGCCCTGGAAAATTTAGGCACACAGATTTTAAGGGAAATGGAAAATAAACTCCGGATCAGTCATGGGACTAGTATGAGAAACTCAAAGTATCTGTATTTCATATTATGAATTATTTATTAACACTTTATAACTTAATTAAAATGAATTATCATCATTTTAAATTAATTATTTAAATAATTATAATAATTATGAAATCATTAAATCTCAATTTTAAATTCATAAATTTATATTTAAAGATAAGAGCATCATTGATGATGTTAGAAACACATTTTATTTTAAAAAATAAAATAATTGATTTTACTTCATATTCTTATTCAATTATAAAAATAAGTGTATGTATTCAGCTCCGTGCACGATGTTTTACGATTATAGAGCTGGTTATTGATAAAACAATTTTCAATTATTTTATCGATTTAAATCCCGAGGAAAATATTTTTGTAAATATCTATTCAAAATAAGATTTATTATCACTCAAAACAATATTATTTGTATTATCAACCTTTTATTTGAATAATTTAAGAATAAATAAAATTTATCAAAGTGATAAATTTGCGGGTCGTTACACCGATGCATGTATTATTCAAAATTTGTTATCTTATCTGTGCAAACATATATGAAATACAACCTACTTGATTTGTGTTGGAAGTTGATAAAGAAAAGGATACTTGGATTATCTGTTTAACCATATTGCTTGGACTACCATTTGTGCAAGCATACGATAAGATTAGATAGGGTTAAGGCTTATACTTTATCTGTTTGTGTAAAAATCTAGCAGAGATAATAAACTAAGTTCACCCTTATAATAATATATGCATTTGCGCAGGTTAACTAGTATGCATGTAAGATTATCCCAGTAATAGTCTTATATGTTCAACCATATATGTTCACTTAACAAGAACCCATAGTAGGATGTCTAAATGAAATATTATATATATATAATATGTATGTATGTGTGTGTATGAGCGTTCAATGACACCCCAAACAAAGCATCACCCTAATAGCCCTCTGATTTCAACAACACCTCGAATTAAATAATAATAACAATAATAATGATCATAATAATAATAATAAACTTATTTGATAAAAAATTAACTAAGTTTATAATAATAACAATAATAATAGAAAACTATAGTTTGATAAAAATAAACTAAGTTTATAATATTAATAATGGTGATAAATTAACTATCAACTAAGTTTTATATTTAATAATAATAATAACAAAAACTAAGTTTGTAAAAATTAACTAAGTTTATAGTAATAATAACAAATTAACTAAATTATGAAAAATTTATAAGTTTGAGATAATTTATAAAAATTAACTAAGTTAATAGATTTTAAGTTTGAGATAATTTATAAGTTTAAGTTAATTAATATATAAGTTTAAGTTAATTAATATATAAGTTATGACATTTTAAGTTTTTTATCAATTGAGATAATTTATAAGTTTAATAATAATAATAATAATAATAATAACAAACAACATTTTGAATAAATTGAATAAGTTTTATAGAATTTAAATATGTTTATAAAAATTAACTAAGTATTATAAAAATTAACAAGTTTATAATAATAATAGTAATAGTAATAATAAACTAAGTTTGATAAAAATTAACTAAGTTTATAGTGGTGGTGGTGGTAATAATAAACAACAACTATAGTTTGATAAAAGTTAACTAAGTTTATAATAATAATAATAAATTAACTAAGTCAACTAAGTTTTATAATTAATAATAATAATAACAATAATAATAACAAAATCTAAGTTTTTATAAAAATTAAATGAGTTAACTAAGTTTTATAAAAATTAAATAAGTTTACAATAATAATAATAAATTAACTAAGTTTACAATAATAATAATAAATTAACTAAGTTTATGAAAATGTATAAGTTTGAGATAATTTATAAAAATTAACAAAGTTAATAAAGTTTTAAGTATGAGATAATTTATGAGTTTAAGTTAATTAAAATATAAGTTCTAACATTTTAAGTTTTAGCAATTGAGATAATTTATAAGTTTGAGTTATTATAATTAAGTGTAACGACCTGCCTTTTCGAATCCTAGAAGTCGACACTAATACATCCACGGTATTTACGTGCCAAACAACTAAGTGCTGAAAAAATAGATTTTTAGGGGAAAGAAAGGAGATAGGAGATAGAAGAAACTAAACAATCACAGAATCTCACAATGCAACGGAATAACATATATTAATCAACATAATACTTCACAAAGTCATTTCAAAAATAATACATCAGAGCCATACTAATGAAAATTCTACTTACGATAGTTATAACAGCCTGCACCCTACCTAACTGGTATAAGATATATATAATACATCGGAAATAAGATAATAACTAACTATTGATGAAGCCTCCTGCTCTAAGCTCCTCAAAATGCATCCGTGGGAAAACCTGAACTACTTGGCTGCCCATAAAAATTTTAACACCTAAGAGTTTTAGGAAAAGAAAATAAAACTCCAGGTCAGACAGGGGTCTGGTGTGAGTAAACTCGAAAAATTGAATTATTATGTTTAAAACTCTTTTAAAATCAAAGGTATCTCATAAGACCAAGCCGCACATAAACACAGACGAGTTTTTACCTTACGATAACCAGAACACTTTTTTTTTTATAGAAAATCCAGTAATATTATAATAATGTATAAGCATTCAAAACAAAAATATATGAAAATAGCCGAAATTGTTACCATTATTAAATTCCAGCATACTAGGCTCTACAATCAAAACCGTAAAGGCACATATTGGAGATTGGATTCCATAATATGACAAGGCACTGGGGTACCACCTATCACGGTACATGTCTAGAAAATGTACCGAGGACCTCGCTAGGATCCCCTGCCAATACAAGACCGGCCTACCTCTTACTGGATAGTACTGAATATGTAATCACTCTGGTTGCTTTGCAACCCTTTTTATTGAGATCTCATGCATAACCAATCCATAAATATGTAGATGTATCTAGAAAGGAGATGACACACCCTAATGGGAGCGACCCACTTAGCCTTGCTGCATCTCCCTTGATTATAGTAATTCCCAGTTGATGAGGCTTAAGGCCGTGGTTACCTTCTGAATAGAAATTCCACTTGGAATGCTAACACTGCCTTCCAAGCAGTAATCCAGTGCCAGCATTCATCCATATAAGTTGTCCAGGATAAGGACAAACCGAAGGCACTACTTCTACTACATCCACTTTGGAATAATCCTCAGGATTAATAGCAAATAGCCCTTGCACTTCAATGTCTTGGTCTTCGGTTCCATACTCTTCAGTATGTCTTCATTTCAAAATGCTTGAGTTGGATCGAAGTGGTTTTTGGATAACATATCCGATCCAGGTCTCTTCGAAACAACTTTCAATAGTTCTTGGTAAACTCAACCCAAGTTCTTTAGGAAATAAACCGATAAAGAAAACAGCGGAGATCACCTCCTAACCATTGGTGGACGGATTTCTTTATCATTTATCCTAGAAGAACGAAACAAGATTTATAAGCACAGTACAACATTATTGAGAATGACTGTGCCATATAACTCACGTGTTTCTCCTAGATATTTCCAAAGTTACGTTTTGGTTCAGATTTTGATAGTTGCTATTTAACCATCAAATAAACAATCATTCAACATTGATTTGATTCCATATGGGATCTACTAAGCCTTTATTAATTAATCTTTAATTAATTAAAATCACTTTTTAAAAATTCGATCAAAAGATCTTTTGAAAACACTATTCCCAAACCTTTTACATCCCTTTTATACTTGGAAAACATTTATACTTATCCTAGGTGTAAGGACCCATTTATTCGACTCCCAGAAATCGATACAAATACATCCTCGGTATTCACGTGCCGTAAATATAAGTACCGGAGAAGCAGATTCTCAAGGGTAAGAAAGAAAAATAAGACATAACAGAATCTCACATATGTTATTCCAACATAATCTTTACAGCGGAAATTAAAATATATTTATCAGAGTTAAACATGGACGGTTATAAATTCCTATCCTTACAAATGTGGAATACAATACTACAAGAGTGTGGTGGAATGTGAAGACCCGGAACTTTTGGATGTTTGAAATCGGGATATTTAATTGATTTTAAATATTTAGAAGTTAATGCTTAATTTGAAATTTCAAATATGTTATTAAATTATTTGAATTAATGATTGAAAATGGAGAAAATACCGAATCAAGAGTTTCGAGCTTGTTAAAAATATTTTAAAGGCTTAGAAAATTCATATTAATGATGCTGAAGATAATAGAACTTTTAAAACTAAAATTAAAAGTGTTTTGTCCAGTTTTGAAATTATATCGTTTAAAATGATATTTAAAAATAGCCTTCCGAGGCACAGTCTCGGAATTCGACGAAACTAGTTCCATTGGATCCGTAATATTGTATTATTATCGGATTTCAATTTTCGTAGCATTTGGAGTTGTTGTGTGAGCGTACGATATATAAACGCGTTGAAATTTATATCGAAAATTAAATGTTATAACTGGGTCCAAAAAGCTATCTTCTCCATACGATCGCATTAGGACTCGAAACCTTTTCCATTGCGTTCGGAATAGGGGTATAACATTATAAACACCTAGTGGCATGCCTCGATAAGAAGTCAAAATTTTGAATTGTAATTATCGAGACAATTTAAATTTGAATTTAGAATTTGTGTATATGTTTACACCCTAGTCAAATTCTCAGCTGCATTTCTATCATATCAGCTGATATTATATCCACATCGAAACTTTTCTCTACTTCAGCTTTTATGTTTTTTTAAGGCATCGTAGCCTGGAGAAATTTCACGTCCGTCTCCCTCTTTCAAAACATCATCTGTCTCCCTTCTCCTTTAATTATAACACATCTCTTCGGTTTGCAAAAGAAAAGAAAGCTGCCCTCCCATTTAAAATCACGTCCCTTACTCTTATCAGTCAAGCATGAAATCAAATCGCCTTCCCCTCTAAAAAGAAAGAAGAGATCGAATAGAGCATTCGAGATAGGCGGAAGCAGATTCGCTCGATCGACAGAGGAATACTCGCGATCTCAATCTCGGGTTGATGGGGTGTCGCGAGCTGGAGCTCGAATCTTGGAGGCGCGATTGTGGAGTCGCCGTAAGGAGGCAGCATTGGAGTTGATCGACTCGGGATGTCGTGCGACCCGAAGCATTGAGCTAGGGTTTGGAAGCATCACGATTTGGGGGTCGCGCTCGTAATTGGGAAGGTTATCGATGTGGCTTTTGTCGATGGCATAGTCTGAGCGCTGTGTCGACGAAGTGGGCAGGGGATCGATGGTGGGTTCATGGTTGTTCAAAGAGGCTGTTGTGTGGTTCGAAGGCAGTGAAGGTTGTCGACATCGGTGAGCTCGAGGTCGTGAGTTCTGGCCAAGTGTTGATGGCAGCTTCGGGGTAGTTCGTCGGTGGGGTAGTAGCAGTGAGGTATAATTTCAATGTATATTTTCAATTTAATATTAACAATGAAGTAAATATTAATTTTGGTTATTCACTAAAAAAGAAAAAAATTATACATACTGTTCAAATTTTAAAGTATGAACGATGGTAATTAGGATATGCATAAAAATACACTGTTAACAAATTTATAATTTGGTCAGAGAGAAGGAAATATATGTTTGGAGTGGGATATATGTAAATGCAGGTTTCGATTTATATATCTATATTAAGAAAGCAGAAAATAAATAATTATATTTTTGAATCGATATAAATTAAGTTTTCAAATATATATCATTAAGTAGGAAAATTATGGACAGTAAAGTAAATTTCTGGTATTTTATTAAGAAAAGAAAAACAAATTTTGATAATAAAATTATATATATAAATATACACATCTATTTTAATAAATATGGGAAATTGGTTTAATAAACTTATTTGATTACTTTAGTCACTAAAAATATTTTATTGAAAGAAAATTTGTTTAAAAATAAATTATTGGTTTGAACCCAAATTATTAGATAATTTAAATGAATAAATAGAGATTAATTGTTTGACTAATTCAAATATTAATATACCGTACAAATGCTTGTACAAGGTTTAAAATCGTGGAGAAACAAGTCGAGATGGATCAGATTGCTAATTAAAAAAAAAGCAAAGGTGAGTCAATCTCACTCATCTGGTTTTTATTTTAATTTAAATTTTAATGGTTAAATTTAAATAATTGATTGAATGATTGAATTTGATTGGATGTGGTATATTATATAGTAGTATATAGTATATATTAGGTGATTGATATTCCCGCATTTTATAGCGGATGAGACCCTATGCGCCGCATAATAGCGAATGATAATATTTAAAACCCGTATACCACGATATTCCACCTCGAAGTGGAATTGGTATTGTGCTAACGTCTGTGGATGCAGGGAAACAGGTTGGAGGGATCCAACTGGATTCCTCAAAATTATTTAGATTATTTGATATTCTGTGCTATGAATATTGATACCTGTGATGATTTTATTGATGATTGAAATATTGGAAGATATAGTTGGATTGAATATCTAAGTATAATGAGTTATTAAATTCTATAGAATTGGATTTTTGAAAAGAAATATAAGAGTAAATTTTAAGTAAAATAATTCAAGTGAATTGGAATAAATTTAATAATGAATTAAAAAGAAAAGAAAAATAAAGCGATTCAGAATTTTAACAAATATGGAATAAGGGAATTTTGAATTAACAAGGGAAATATAAACTTTAAAACTAAAGCGATATTAAATTTAAAGAATAAAGAATTTATTTTTGAATCTAAGGATTAAATTTAATTAAAGGATAAATAAGGAGTTTTGAAAATTTAAAATTGTTATTTTCAGTTAAAAGGGGTTTAACTCATAATAAAGAAATAAATCTAAAAGTTAATATATTTTGAAATAAATGAAGTAAGTAAAGAAATTTTTTTCAAGTGAAGTGAGTTGGAAATCAATTGTAAATTGATTTAAGTATTTGGAATTGAAATTTTAAAGAGAAGTGAGATTTTGGAATTTATATACTGGGTTTATAAAGTAAAATAAAATATCAGTGGATATTTGAAAATATAAATTCAAGGTGGGAATTTATAAAGGGATATGAATTGGTTTAAGAATAAATGTTGATTTATTTTTTAAAAGATGTGAAGAGAAGTGTATTTCCTTGGTTAGCCAAGTACGTCTTCAAAGCAATTTTTAATATAAGTTAAAAGTTCTAATTGTGTTTTAAAAAGCATGTTTTAGAAAATTGATTATTTCTAAATGTTAAGTCCCAAAGTAAGATTTTCAAAACCTATTATTGTAATAATTATATAAAAGTGACTTAGTATTATGTTAAAAAGAGAAATTTAGTTTATATTTATAAAGTGGTTTTATTTTAAATATTCTTAAAGTATATATTTTAATAAAGTATTAAAGTAGTTTTAAATTTCAATGTTATAAAGTATATTTATAATAAAGTGTTTTAAAATTATTTTAAAATCTAAAAGTATTTTGGTACTTGGTGATTTCAGTGGAACTAGGAATATTTGGAAAATTTATTCCATGAGAGAAGGACGGTTTGAGATTGTTTTCAAAGGATTGAAAATGGAAATTTATCTTGCAAAGATATTTTGAGGTTAATAAATAATTTGGAAAATTATTTATGGTTGGATGGATTGTTGTGAATGTTAATTGATAGTTAAATAACCGACTATCAATATTGGCCAATGCGCTGATCGTTTCGAAGATACCGGGATCGGGAGTTTTTCCCGAAAACCACTTCGATCCGGTTTGTACGTTTCGTGGAAACGATTTCGGAGTCAAAGATGGAGCAGTGAAGTGAAGGGCTAGTCGCTACTAATCCTGAGGATATTTCCAAAATGGATGTAGTAGGAGTAGTGCCTTCGGTTCCGTTCAGACCCGGAACGGACTTGAATGGATGAATGCTTTCGGAACATCGTCAGCGGGCGATGGGCATTCTAAGGGATATGTTCTATAAAGGTAACGCTTAGCCTCAAGCCTCATCAACCGAGAATGACTGAAAATCAGGGGTTATCCAGCAAGGCTTCGTGGGTAGCCCCCACTTGAGAGTAAGGTCATCCCTGTCTAAATGTCCCTTTTTATTTCGGCTTAGTGGTGCGGTTGCTGACCCCAACCGTGGGGTGATTTTACTTGGAATTTGTAACGACCCAGAATTTTTGATAATTAAAATTCGAATATTTAATTGATTTTTAATATTAATAAATGGAATTTAGAAGTCGAATGATTTATTTTTCGAATATTGGGTTTTAATTGATAATTTAATCGATAAATTAAATAGTGAAATTCCAGAGATAATTGAAAATTGAGTTTAATATGATTGAAATTGATTTGGAAAATTTTATTTAATCATACTGGAGTTATAGAAAGGTTATAGAACTTTTAAAATTGAATTTGAAGTTAATCTGTGAAAATTGAATATTTTAATATTTAATTATCGACTGTAAAATATCCAATTTTCGAACAGTCTCAGAATTTAACGAGACCAGTTCCATTGGATCCGTAATAGTTAGTTATTATCGGATTTCAATTTTCGTATCAATCGGAGTTGTCGTTTGACCGTGGCAACTCGAAACGCATCAATATCGTTTTAATTTTAATTCGGCGAGTTAAAAATAGTCATTTTTCAAAAAGTCTCGGATTTCGACGAAACCAGTTTCATCGGATCCGTAATGTGATATTATTGCATGGTTTCAAATTTCGTAATTTTTGGATTTACCGTTTGTCCGGTACGAATTAAAACGCCTCGAAATCTATTTAAATCGGTTTAATTTAATTTGATCGTTTTTCTCCGTATCTCGCACAGATGTCCGAATTAGCTCCCGAAACACGTTCCATTGCGTTCGGAACGCGGGGTAAACCTTAGAAACGTCAGCCGGCACGTTCGATTTCGAGTTCGAAATTTTTCGATGAATAGTAAATCGTGAAATTTTCTATAAAAGCACCTACATTTTCTCATTTGCAAACCGAGCCTAGGGTTTTAATTCAGAGCCGCCACTTTCAAATTCGAAGGCCAGAAATCACTCGTCTTCTCCCCTAAAATTCTTCCAATCCACTCAATAATTTCACAAACTTTCAACTGCAAAGTGGTAGAGCGTCTCGAGCTCGATAGATCCGTACGGTGAAGTTGGTTCTCGTCGACCATAAGTGGAGCTGCATGCTCGCGTTCATAGCCATGTCGCGCGCGTCGTTCGAGGTAGTGGGGCCACCGAGTGGAGCGCGGTTCCAGGTGAAGGTTCGTGGGGCCTAGGGCTACGCGTGGGAGGTAGTTGATCAATGTGATGGTGCTCGAATGGGGGTGCGAAAATTAGGGTTTAAGGGCGGCATGGGTTCGTTCGAACCTGGGAATGTCGCGCGTGAAAAACTGATGGGGGGAGAAAGGGGGATGCGCGGCCCAGATCTCGTGATGAATGGTGAACGGCCACGATTTGTTAGGTTATAAATTATTAAAAGGAATTGTAAATTAATCTTCTTTTTATTCGTACGATGTTTAAAATGCAATAACTTTTTCATATATTGTCAGAAAATTACGAAACGAAGTGCGTTGGAATCGTCTCGACGTGTACTTCGCAATGCAGCTGGATTTAAGTCGTTTGGAGCTAGCGAAAATTTCGGGTAAAATTAAACGCGCGTTTAATTTTATTCGAAATAAAAACGCTACGAATTGCTATCAGAAAATCACGGTGAGATTTTTCTCACTCAAATTGAATGTGGAATTTTTACAGTTATTGATTGATGATTGACTGTTTGGATGTGATATTAGATATAGTAGGATATATATCTATATATAGCAATATATACATATTGGCATATGTATATATTGGATTGATTGATTTCCCGCCTCGTATAGCGGATGAGACCCTATTGCGCCGTTAGTAAGCGGATTTTTATAAAACCTATATACCGCGATAATTCCGTACTGGAGCGGAATTGGTATTGTGCTAACATCTGTGGATGCAGGGAAACAGGTTGGAGGGATCCAACTGGATTCCTCACCCGTAGTTATTTATTTACAGATATTGATGTATATTCTGTTATCATATGATGATATATGATATTGACTGTTGTGATGGACTGATTGGTGTTGTTGCATCATCGGATTCAGTTTTGAAATGTAAAAATAACGACTTTTATTTTAAAAAGGTTTGTAAGTGGGTTTTGAAAATATACGTTTTATGGAATTTTTGAATCGATTTATAAACGTAAAATTTTAAAGTTATAAAAGTTATAATTTTTAGTGAAATATAACCGAAGTGTCGTTTTTGAAATAAAAGTCGATTTATTTATAAAATGGTTTAAGTTGGGATTTTGAATAAC
This sequence comes from Allium fistulosum, assembly GCA_030737815.1. Taxonomy (NCBI): domain Eukaryota; kingdom Viridiplantae; phylum Streptophyta; class Magnoliopsida; order Asparagales; family Amaryllidaceae; genus Allium; species Allium fistulosum. The sequence continues at coordinate 540,169,089 of CM060904.1, forward strand.
TATAAACGATTTGTATAGAAAGATTTATAAAATTGATATGTTGTAAATCAAAATATTGGACTTATAAAACGAATTTTTATAAGTGTTAAAAAGAAGTATAAAAGGATTTCATAAGTGAATGAAATTTATAGATTTATAATGTGAAGTTATAAAGTGAATAGATGTTGTAGAATAAACGATTTATAAGTAATTTACTTATAAATTAGATTTTTGCACTTAATTGGGATATGAATGGAAATTTCTAAATGAAATGATTTCATAAGTTGAAATTGTTATGAAGTATAAATGTGATTTATAGACGTTGTTTATAAATCCGAAATCACTTATTTTGATAAGTAATTTTAGAAGTTAATAAAAGGAGAATTTTATAAATCGAAGTGTTAGAAAATATAAAGATGGATTTATAAACGTTGTTTTATAAATTCGAAATCAATCAAATTTGATGAATTGAATATAGAAGGTTATTAAGGGAATTTTATCCACGATTTTGGATAGTGGATAATTCTTGAAATATAAATGTGTAGGAAAGATTGAAATTTGGTTAGTGAAGTATATTCACGATTTTGGACAGTGAATATATTTTTAAGTAGAATAGATATGGTTTTGGGAAAAGCGATATTATAAAATGAAGTTAATTGTTTTAAAAGATGTTTTAAAACGTGATAAGTATCGAATACATAGATTTCAACATTTTATTGTTGAAATAGACGTTTTCGAGAAGTAGAAGGAAATGGTGGACTATAACACTGTTGTTATAGTAAATGATTTCCGAAAGGAAATGTTTTTATGTAGTATTGGGATTCATATATCTATCTAAATTCCGAATCCCTATACTAGTGATTTTGAGTCGTCGTAACGATGTTTTACGTAACATTCGTTTTGACTCAAATAAAATGTGTTTAAAGAATGATTTCCTTAAAGAATGAATTATATACTTAACTTTGATTTAAGTATATCGAATATTTTCTAAGTGTTGAAAATAAATAGATTTGTGAATTACTTATTTTTAAATAAGTATGAAAATGCTTTTCCAATATGAAATGAACTGTTTTGAGATTTTATCTTCTTAAAGATAAATCGAAAATGAATATTTGAAAACGATTAAAAATCGTATATCAGTATATATTTGAAAATATAAATTCAATATGGAATTTATAAAAGAAAGGGAAACTGTTTAGAAAAATAAACGTTGGTTTATTTTTAAAGTGTGGAAATAATATATCTAATAAAGATATTTTTGGGAAATTAAATAATTTGGAAAATTATTTGGAATCTGATGATGTTGCGCATCTTTATTGATAGTTAAATAACCGACTATCAATAATTACCTTTAGATAGGTATTTGTTGTGAATTGGATGAAATTGAATGCCACACTTATTTTGAATAAACGCTCACTATTCGGGTTAGCCGGGAAAGGACCATGGGGTCGTATAACCCATTCCGAATATGTGATACGTCGTTATGAATCGCATTCGAAGACCGGTGTTGAAGACCGGATATTTTTGAAAACGGAAGGATTACCGTCGAGTTACTCTACATCGACTGATCTTCGATTTAGAGGTTTTATCACCCTTAGTGACGGAAAGTCTTGACGTGATTGAAAATTATCCGGATGTGCAAGGGCTTCGTGAGAAGTGCCTTCGGTTCTGTTCGATCCCGGAACAGACTTGTATGGATTGTGTGTCTGACGTTACAATTTGAGATATAAAGCTGATTTCTTTCAAATACATTTCTGTTGGTGGCGGAGAATTTATTCTCTTAGCTTAACACCCTTCTCTGAGACGTACGAGCTCAGAGGTTATGTAGTTGAAATTTATCAGCGATATATCCCAATTTGGTAACGTGGCATACTGAGTGTTGCTGTGAAATGATCAGTGTTTGATCATTTGCGATATGATCAATTGTTTGATCTTATATCTTTGTGATCATAGGTTGATCATTTTGTTTGACCCGAAGCAGGGCTTTTTGTAGAAAGCGTAGCTTTGTGGACGAGACTTCGTCGAGCCTCACACCCCGGAAATGGTCGAAACAGGACGAATGCGGCAAGGTTCTAGGGAGTAGCGCCCCTTAGTGTATGTCATTCCTTCTGGATAAAGGTGGTATCATGGTATGGAGCCCAGATACTTAACCTCTGTGGTTACTGCATTATTATTATCTATGTGGTTTGTTGGAAATCGGGGATCCTCGGGAAGATCGGTGACGATCGGGGGATGGCATACGCGTGTCAGTAGTTACCTATTTTTGCAGAGGTAACCCGGCCTTGTGTTGGCAGAGATCCGGTTAGGTTCTCGGGTCGTCTATTCCAGGGACGTACCCATCGTGGATAGGAAGTTCCTTTGCCTGACCATTTGTTGGAAATCCAAACTCCAATACGAACTTTGTACGGTTTTAGTTGTAGAACCTGCCATCTAATATGGCAGCTATAGCAAGCATACTATAATGGTACCTATGCTGGCTAAGATTTATATTCTACTTTCGAAATGTTTTCCACTATGCACTAATAATAATATCAAAAATGATTTGATTTTGCGTAGTAAGCATCTTTGACTATCATAAGAAGAAATCTCCTCCAAGTCTGCGTTTGCATTGTGTGTGTGGCGGGAGGTCTTATGGTAGTTTCATTTTCCAAAAGCATTGCGAATTGACTTTAAAATTCTTCTGTTGTTTATTTTAAAGAAAGATAAACTGTTTTACGATCTCACACCAGTCACCATGACTGACTCGGAGTTTATTGTTCCCTTCTAAACTCTGGGTGCCCACCATTTTCCACACGGGCAGCCTAGAGTTAGATTATCAGGATATTCTGGAGCTTTGGAGATAAGCTGGATGACGAGACGTAGTATTTGTATCTGATATATTTATTCCGCTGTGTATTCTGTATGAGGACAAGTTATATAACTGTCCATTGTTGTATATTGACTCTGATGATTGATGTATGTATAAACTGATATAGTTCTTTGTTTTTAAAAGACTATTGATTTATCTATTATATATTGTTCCGCTGCGATATGTGAGATTCTGATATTGTTCTGTTTCTGTTGCTGTTCTGTTGTTCTTCTTCTTCCTTTCTTCTCTTTTTCTTCTATCTTCTTCTTCTTCTACTTTTTCTTTTTCTTAAAACCATAACTTTTCGGGTTTCCGGCATTCGATGGCTCAGCAGTCGATAAAGTGAGTATCGATGTTGAATTTTCGAAAGTCGAAAATTTTCGGGATGTTACATTTGATATCAGAGCATATGGTTGAGCGACAACCCTGCTCTGTTGGGTGTTACTCATTAGAGATAGAGTCAGTAGTACTCTAGAATGAGTTGAGTGTAATAATAGATACGAGTGCGTATTTGTTAGTGAATATAAAATTGTTTTATATTGTGATGATTGGTTTGTTGAGTGGTATATGGATTCTGGTCGGTATTGTCCGTACAACTTTATCGATAGGGATCTCTAAACACTTGTATAAAACAATTCGGCACAGTATTGTTTTAAATAGGGTAAATGAGATAATTTTGCCCAAACTATTTTTGTATAGAAAATAAATGTTTTTCTGTAAAGTACTACAGTATATGGTTGCATGGATGTTAGGAAGTAATGATAGTGAATTATTATCATTGAAATTGAATAAGAAATTGAAATCATAACTCCAAAGTTAAGAAATAAAATCCATGTACAAATGAGATTTAAGGGATGTAAATTATAAATGTGATTTGTAATTTAAAACGGAATTCCAGAGAAGTTTTTGGAAATGTTTTGAAATGATTTGAAAATTTTGGGGATTTGGAAAGTTTAAATTTCTTTTTGATTTGAAAATGAATTTCAAAGGTTTTGGAAAGTATTTTGGAGAGTAGAAAGCTCTAAACTCTTTTCGGTCGCTGGAAAATAATTCCGATGATGATCGCGACATCACCGGTGTTCATTTTCGGGTTTCCAAAAGAGAAATTGCTGCCAAATTGTTTTAAACAGAATTATCCAGTAAGGGATGGTTCCGATCTTGTGTTGCAGGGGACTTAGGGTGGGTCCTCGGTACTGTGATCTAGGCCACGTACTGTGACAGGTGGTACCCCAGTGCCTAGTCATTGATGGAAATCCATTCTCCCTACGTGCCTTGTACAGTATTTGTTTGTATTACCCACGATTGTGGCTAGTATGCTGGAATTTAATAGATGTAACAATTTCAACTATTTGAATAAGTATTTGTATATAGACACTACTATAATATCAGAGGATTTGATAAGAAAGTGTTTTGGCCATCGTAAGGTAAAAACCCGACATGTTTATTTGTGGCGTGGTCTTACGAGATGCTTTTGATTTCAAAGGGTTTGGAAACTTTAATAATTCAATTGAGTGTGTTTTCTCACGCTGGTTTTCCAGACTGGCTCGGGTGTTATTTTATTATAATGCTCGGGTCAGACCGAGTATTATAGGGTACAAGATATGATGCTGTGGAGCTCAGGAGATGAGCTGGTTGGCGAGACGTATCTACCGTATTTGTGTATGTATATTCCGCTGTGTAGATTGCTGTACATTCAGTTCTATTGAGGACATGATATGATTATTGTCCAGTTGTATGTTATGTGTACTCTGATGATGTATTGTGTAAAACAGATATAGTTTTAATTTGAGTAAAGATCAGTTGTTATCTATAATATTTTATTCTGCTGCGATGTGAGATTCTGATGTTGTTTTCTATTTTCTTCTTCTACCTCTTCTTCTTAACTCAAATGGTTCGTATTTCCGTTCTTCTTGAGTTCATTAATGAAGATTAATGTCAATTCAAGGGGTACTGATTTGCGGGCTGTTCCAGTGGTATCAGAGCTTAGGCTAGCAATAACCTTGGCTCTGGTGGGATTTCTCATTGAAATAGAGTCCATAGTACTCTAAAATGAGTTTGAGAGTATTAATAGATACGAGCGCGTATTTGTTAGTGAATATAAAATAGTTTTATATTGTGTTGATTGGTTTATTGAGTAGTTTATCGATTCTGGTCAATACGAGTAATTAACGTTATTGATAGGGATCTCTAAACACTTAAATAGAACAATTCAACACAATATTGTTTTTAAAGTGGTAAATGAAATAATTTTACCCAAATTATTTTTGTATATGAAAGAAATAATTTTTAGTAATTACTATATATATATATGGTTGCTTGGTTGTTAGGGAGTGATAATATTAAATTATTATCACTATTGTGTGAAATTGAATAAGAATTGAAAACTTATAACCAAAGTTAAAGAATAGATTTATATAACAAATGGAATTTGAAAATATAAATTATAAATGTAACTTATAAATTGAAACAAACTTCCAGAGAAATATTTGAATAAGGATTGGAAGGTTTTAAGGTGTTGAAATTTTGAGAAAATTTAATTCCTTTGAGTTTGAAAATGGTTTTCAAAAGATTTTGGAGAAATAATGGTGATATTATTCGAGGAATATTTTAAAGTTGAATTTGAAATATGGTGAGATTTGGGAATTAAAAATATTTGAAATGTTTTTAAAGAGATAAAAGCACTAAACTCTCTTTCGGTCGCTGGAAAATAACTTTGGTGATGACTGCAGCATCATCGATGTTCATTTTCGAGTTTCCAGAAGAGAAGTTGCTGCCAAATTGTTTTAAATCAGAATGGATTGCAAAACTGGGTTTGATTTTGAAATTCAAAGAGATAATTGAATTTACCAAAGAATTTTGGATATAATTGATTTCAAATGATTTTTGAAATACTTAAGGGATTATTGAAGACTGTGACGCCCCACCTCTATGCTCACAATAACAAAGGTTATTATAAGGAATAACGTCTGCTATTGCGAAGAATAAGGCTTGTTAGAAGCGACCATCCGTATGTTATGCCTTAGACGGGTATTGATTACATCGATAGGAGCTGTATAAATTACTCCCAAAGATATATATTCAATCCAAATCTAAAACGAAACTACGGTGGCTTAAGAAAAATCAAGAACAACTCATAATAACAATAACACAAATAGTATAATCACATCAGAACAGAAATATCAGATATATAGTGGAAGACTAGTCTGGAATACATGCTACAACAATCGATAGTTCACATGAACCGATACATATACATATCCATCAATACATACATAAGATGAGGACTACTAAACCAAAAGAACTCCTCGGAGGCTAGACAAAAGATGATGCGAAATCCCAAAAGCTGAAGCTGCTACTAAATCAGAGATGAAGACTATCCTGAAATAACTCGGTCTGACCCGAGTATTATTTAAAAGAAAATAATAAACGGATCAGTCTAATTTATTTTCAAAAATAAGTGAATGATAAACAACACTTAAACAAATAATTATAGTCTCGAATGAGACTATACAACGTAAATAATCAGCATAGTTTAAATGAAAAAATCTCAATTTAAACTCCATCAAAATCAGTTTTCAAATTCACAATTGAATTTAAAACAGCAATACGCAAATTTATAATCTCAGATGAGATTATACTCAAACTCAACTTCGAAATTCATAATTGAATTCAAAGCCGCAATTCACAAAATCCAGAAATCAAAATAGATAACTAGAAAATCAACAGTCGCAAAATCTAGAAATCAAAACAAGATAACTAGAAAAATCAGCATAAAAGGTGGATCGATCCCAGCAGATGGCGAGTTTTAGCTACGCCGCACGTGCATCTCATATGGCCGAAGCCTACCAAGTACTATATATTTTGGCGCCCATCAGATGACCCGAAGGTCCGTAGAGTGACCCGAAGGTCTAGTATTGGTAATTGACCCGAAGGTCCATCAGATGACCCGAAGGTCCAGCAGAGTGGCTTGAAAGCCCAACAAAATCATCAGAATCATCAAACAGCAAATGTTTCAATTAACGAGTCCGGAATTAACCGAAATAGTAAAAGTGTGGTTCCATACTCCGCACTTTTGCTAAATCGTTTAAATCTCTTCATCGTTTCCTTGAAAGTGCAAAATTGTGTATTTTATATAAATAACATTTTACGTTCTCAAACGAACAAGTCCGGAATTAAGCGAATCAGTAAAAGTGAGGGTTCATAGTCCTCAATTTTGCTGAAGCGTTTAAATCGCTTCCTCATTCTTTTGAAAGCGCAAACTGTAAAAATTTTGAAAGCACTTTTATTTTAAAACGATTTTTAAAATACGTGATTAAAACAACAATAACTGTAGCAATTTCGACGAGGAAATTGCGCTTCACAAAACACCGTAAAAACGGATATCAAAATCAGCGTTGCGGGATAACCGCTTGAAAAGTCACTTTAAATTAACGGTTACTGACGTTAAAATAACAGTAATTTTTATTCGTCAAAAATGTCACCAAAACAACACGATTCAAAAATATTTTGCCGGCGTACAAATTCCGTTATAAAAATAACGACAACAGAATACGTTTTAAAACGAGACACCGGTTCAGAGTAAACCAAATCTTGGTCTACTCTACACCTGTATATTTGTAAAAATACTACACTTGCAAGCAGTAATTAACGTAAACAAAATATAATGCACGCGAGTAAACAAACAAAGATGGCCTGGGCAATGCGCACGTAACAAATATGTAATAAAATAAAATAAAACATCCTGTAGAAAAACTCAAAACAATGTGACATGTACCTATGCATGCCCACTCCAACTTTCACTCACGCAAACAAACAATGCCAAATTAATGTCACCTGGACTTGTTCATTTCTTTTGTTTTCGCCATATTCACGTAAATCAATAAGTAGCCTGGACCATTTTCCTTTCAAAACAAAGTAATTAATGAAAAATATGCCTCAGGCTATACGTGCGAGCCACCTTCCTCTCAAAATGTTATCATGATGGGGCATGCAAAAATGTTAGCATGTAAAAACGTGACTTAGGCTATAATTGCCTGGGTATGCATGCATAAATGAAGAAAGAATATATGAGACCTTGCAACACAAAAAAAAACTTAGCAACAAAACAAAGTTTTGGACCAAAAATAAGTGACCTGCACTCGTACTATTTGATTGCAAACAAAAGAAAAATGCGATCAGGAACGCACGCAAGGATTATAACTCTAGCCCTGGGTATTACACGCATGTGAGAAATTGAAAAATCAAAGTATTGCATACGTGAATATTAACTACAACTGTAAACGAATTGTGCTCAATATTTGAGACCGCATACATACTTGTACGCAATGCCCTGGACAAAATCAAGTGTAGATTACTTTTGCATACGAATAATTAAAGTTTCGAATATCACACTCTTTACTTAAAAATGCAGTTAATGAAAGAAATAACTTAGCACCTTTTACAACACGTTTTCACGCATGTAGTAAAATGAATAAAATAGATTGTTTTAGACCCAAACACTAGTGTATTTCACTAATACACGTAAGCATTAATCAAAGATTTTAGATTAGAAATGTGAGTTGCACTCACCTCAAATTTGTTACGGAATAATTTAGCAACCGAGATCTGATAAGGAGCAGAAATTTGGAGATGCCATTAAAGCTTTTTGCTGAGCTATTCGATAAATGAAAGCAACGAAAAGAATGCTACTCGGAAGAATTTGAAACCAACTGAATGATGAAGGCTACACTACCATATTTCCAATCGTGCACAAGTCAAGGCCAAAAGTACATTAACATTAAATGAAACGTGCCTTAGTGGAAGAAAAAGTACACGGGCTTGTATAATAAACTGAAGATGATGGCTGATAAAGTGACTTCAAACTTTGCTTTCCAGTTGAAGTGACAGCAAAGCACACAAAAATGTTTCACTTTGTTTTACAATCCTTGTCACAAAATTGCGTCCAAACTTTGCTTTACAAAAAGTGACAGCAAATGATCAATTTTCTTGTTCTTGAATTGAACCGAGACCATACACGTGAAAGAAACAAATGCAGTGCATTATCACGTTCACCAATATAAGCATTTACTGACTTTGCCAAACGATTTTACACTGTTATTTTTTTTCGAATTTTTTATTTTTAAAATTTCTAATTAAAATATTTATTACGATAGTAATTCAAAAATAACGGTCGTTACGGACTTTAAAAATATTTATTACGACGGTAATAAAATCACGTTCGTTACAAAGACCTTGGAATTGGTTTAAAAATGTCATGGATTATAAACAGGTTTGAAAATTTATAAAGTTTAAAAATTTCCTGGGATGAAATTAACTTGTAAAAAGTTAATAAAGTTAGAAAGATAAACCAGTTAAATAAAGTAAACTAAAGAAGGTTAGTAAAGTGGAATTGGAAAATATAGTTGAGTGGATTAAAAGAACAAAGTTCTAAGAATTAAAAATTTCTTGAAATTTAGAATAAATTAGTAAATGTAACTAATTTAAAGTAAGTGTGAAACCAAAATAAGTGGGAAGGTAAGCTAATTAATTGAGGAGAATCAAAGAAAATTAGAAAATGTAATTAAATTTGAGAAAACTTATAGAAGTTTAAAAATTGAATTCAATTGGAATGTGATTTTATCTAGTAAGATAAAAGTAAATGTAAGAAAGAAGTCTAAGTGAGCTATGAATGGCTATTGAAATAAAATTCAACTTGGATTGTTGATGAATTAAATATAATTGGAAATGTTGTTGGATAAAATAGAGTTGGATTATAATAGTGATGGTGTGAATTTGCATATAAAATCCAAGTAAAATTGGAAATTAAAATCTGAATGCAATTCGAGAAAGAGTATTTAGATTTGAAATTAATTAGTAAATTGAAACAAACCGAATCTATATGGAATTGGAATCCAAATTGATTAAATGTAAATAAAAACCAGGTGATAAAATGAGAAACAAATATAAGGAATATATATAAAATATGGATATTGAACTTAAGAAATGAATGAAAAAATTCTTAAGTAAATTTGGTATTGGGGTATACCGAGTTAATCCTTGAATGGAGATTAAGTAAAATGTGAAATGGGATAACTGTGGAGAGTGAATAGAAATCAAATGAATGTGAATAAAAAGGAAATTGATATAGTTAATAATCAATGGATAAATACGTATGATGTACGTATATTATTTTATTCGCATAGTGATTTGATCCAGATTCGAGCACAGAATTTTGAGGTAGTTATACCGATCCGAGTTAGGATTTTTCACTCGATTTTTGACGGCGAACCCTGGATATGGATTTTTGATTGATTCTGAAATTTCTCTATCATAGTTTGTGGCTAAGCAAGGAGAATGACGGTTTCTGATCAAGAAACCAGATCTGAGTCCGCACTAGGAAGCCGGGTGGATGATACTAGTTCGGAAATGAAATTGTGTGATCGAGTGAGCGATCGAATTTGGAATTGCGTATGGATGATATATGTGCATCGTACGGGCTTAAGTAAAGCAAATATTGAAAATGTGTAAAGGCAGTGAATAAAATAATTTTGAATTCTGAAATTGGATAGTATTGCTAAGTAGGGTATACAGGTGTTTAGAAAGCAAAAAGGAAATTGGGATTTTTGATTTCCAAAGATAAATTGTATTGCTCGACAAAAGGGTAAGTATGTAAATTTCTGTATGAAATTTGATGGGTTTTTTATTTTGCCATTTGGCATTTTGTTTTCTTTTGAAATTGGGGGCCCATAGAGCCATTTTGTAGTTGTACCGAGCTAGCCGCGCAAAGGAGACGCTGGCAAAATTTTTCGAAAATTTAAGAAGTTAGAAAATTTTGAGAAAATTTTGATAATTCAAAATTCGGTTTCAAATTTAAATTTGAATTGTTAAGTAATATTGTTTGGGACCTATAGATAGGTTTAGGAAGTTAGTAAGAGGGATAATGTGTCTTTAATTAAAAGATTGTTTTGGGGTTGTTGAAACTGTTTGGGTTTTTGGGAAAAATAGTAACGGGGCATGGACCATTCTTCCTAACAAATAATTTCGGGGACGAAATTCTTTTAAGGGGGAAGGAATGTGACGATCCAGAATTTTTGGATGTTTGAAATCGGGATATTTAATTGATTTTAAATATTTATAAGTTAATGCTTAATTTGAAATTTCAAATATGTTATTAAATTATTTGAATTAATGATTGAAAATGGAGAAAATACTGAATCAAGAGTTTCAAGCTTGTTAAAAATATTTTAAAGGCTTAGAAAATTCATATTAATGATGCTGAAGATAATAGAACTTTTAAAACTGCAATTAAAAGTGTTTTGTCCAGTTTTGAAAATATATCGTTTAAAATGATATTTAAAAATAGCCTTCTGAGGCACAGTCTCGGAATTCGACGAAACTAGTTCCATTGGATCCGTAATATTGTATTATTATCGGATTTCAATTTTCATAGCATTTGGAGTTGTTGTGTGAGCGTACGATATATAAACGCGTTGAAATTTATATCGAAAATTAAATGTTATAACTGGGTCCAAAAAGCTATCTTCTCCATACGATCGAATTAGGACTCGAAACCTTTTCCATTGCATTCAGAATAGGGGTATAACATATAAACGCCTAGCGGCATGCTTCTATAAGAAGTCAAAATTTTGAGTTGTAATTATCGAGACAATTTAAATTTGAATTTTGAATTTGTGTATATGTTTACACCCTAGTCAAATTCTCAGCTGCATTTCTATCATATCAGCTGATATTATATCCATATCGAAACTTTTCTCTACTTCAGCTTTTACGTTTATTTAAGGCATCGTAGCCTGGAGAAATTTCACGTCTGTCTCCCTCTTTCAAAACATCATCTGTCTCCCTTCTCCTTTAATTATAACACATCTTCTCTTCGGTTTGCAAAAGAAAAGAAAGCTGCCCTCCCATTTAAAATCACGTCCCTTACTCTTATCAGTCAAGCACGAAATCAAATCGCCTTCCCCTCTAAAAAGAAAGAAGAGATCGAACATAGCGTTCGAGATAGGCAGAAGCAGATTCGCTCGATCGACAGAGGAATACTCGCGATCTCAATCTCGGGTTGAGGGGGATGTCGCGAGCTGGAGCTCGAATCTTGGAGGCGCGATTGTGGAGTCGTCGTAAGGAGGCAGCATTGGAGTTGATCGACTCAGGATGTCGTGCGACCCGAAGCATTGGGCTAGGGTTTGGAAGCATCGCGATTTGGGGGTCGCGCTCATGATTGGGAAGGTTATTGATGTGGCTTTTGTCGATGGCACAGGCTGAGCGCTGTGTCGTCGAAGTGAGCAGGGGATCGATGGTGGGTTCGTGGTTGCTTAGAGAGGCTGTTGTGTGGTTCGAAGGCAGTGAAGGTTGTCGACATCGGTGAGCTCGAGGTCGTGAGTTCTAGCCAAGTGTTGATGGCAACTTCGAGGTAGTTCGTCGGTGGGGTAGTAGCAGTGAGGTATAATTTCAATGTATATTTTCAATTTAATATTAACAGTGAAGTAAATATTAATTTTGGTTATTCACTAAAAAAGAAAAAAATTATACATACTGTTCAATTTTTAAAGTATGAACGATGGTAATTAGGATATGCATATATATACACTATTAACAAATTTATAATTTGGTCAGAGAGAAGGAAATATATGTTTACAATGGGATATATGTAAATGCAGGTTTCGATTTATATATCTATATTAAGAAAGCAGAAAATTAATAATTATATTTTTGAATCGATATAAATTAAGTTTTCAAATATATATAGTTAAGCTGGAAAATTATGGACAGTAAAGTAAATTTCTGGTATTTTATTAAGAAAAGTAAAACAAATTTTGATAATAAAATTATATATATAAATATACACATCTATTTTAATAAATATGGGAAATTGGTTTAATAAACTTATTTGATTACTTTAGTCACTAAAAATATTTTATTGAAAGAAAATTTGTTTAAAAATAAATTATTGGTTTAAACCCAAATTATTAGCTAATTTAAATGAATAAATAGAGATTAATTGTTTGACTAATTCAAATATTAATATACCGTACAAATGCTTGTACAAGGTTTAAAATCGTTGAGAAACAAGTCGAGATGGATCAGATTGCTAATTTAAAAAAAAGCAAAGGTGAGTCAATCTCACTCATCTAGTTTTTTTTTAATTTAAATTTTAATGGTTAAATTTAAATAATTGATTGAATGATTGAATTTGATTGGATGTGGTATACTATATAGTAGTATATAGTATATATTGGGTGATTGATATTCCCGCATTTTATAGCGGATGAGACCCTATGCGCCGCATAATAGCGGATGATAATATTTAAAACCCATATACCGCGATATTCCACCTCGAAGTGGAATTGGTATTGTGCTAACGTCTGTGGATGCAGGGAAACAGGTTGGAGGGATCCAACTGGATTCCTCAAAATTATTTAGATTATTTGATATTCTATGCTATGACTATTGATACCCTGTGATGATTTTATTGATGATTGAAATATTGGAAGATATAGTTGGATTGAATATCTAAGTATAATGAGTTCTTAAATTCTATAGAATTGGATTTTTGAAAAGAAATATAAGAGTAAATTTTAAGTAAAATAATTCAAGTGAATTGGAATAAATTTAATAATGAATTGAAAAGAAAAGAAAAATAAAGCGATTCAGAATTTTAACAAATATGGAATAAGGGAATTTTGAATTAACAAGGGAAATATAAACTTTAAAATTAAAGCGATATTAAATTTAAAGAATAGAGAATTTATTTTTGAATCTAAGGATTAAATTTAATTAAAGGATAAATAAGGAGTTTTGAAAATTTGAAATTGGTATTTTCAGTTAAAAGGGGTTTAACTCATAATAAAGAAGTAAATCTAAAAGTTAATATATTTTGAAATAAATGAAGTGAGTAAAGAAATTTTTTTCAAGTGAAGTGAGTTGGAAATCAATTGTAAATTGATTTAAGTATTTGGAATTGAAATTTTAAAGAGAAGTGAGATTTTGGAATTTATAAACTGGGTTTATAAAGTAAAATAAAATATCAGTGGATATTTGAAAATATAAATTCAAGGTGGGAATTTATAAAGGGATATGAACTGGTTTAAGAATAAATGTTGATTTATTTTTTAAAAGATGTGAAGAGAAGTGTATTTCCTTGGATAGCCAAGTACGTCTTCAAAGCAATTTTAAATATAAGTTAAAAGTTCTAATTGTGTTTTAAAAAGCATGTTTTAGAAAATTGATTATTTCTAAATGTTAAGTCCCAAAGTAAGATTTTCAAAACCTATTATTGTAATAATTATATAAAAGTGACTTAGTATTATGTTAAAAAGAGAAATTTAGTTTATATTTATAAAGTGGTTTTATTTTAAATATTCTTAAAGTATATATTTTAATAAAGTATTAAAGTAGTTTTAAATTTCAATGTTATAAAGTATATTTATAATAAAGTGTTTTTAAATTATTTTAAAATCTAAAAGTATTTTGGTACTTGGTGATTTCAGTGGAAATAGGAATATTTGGAAAATTTATTCCATGAGAGAAGGACGGTTTGAGATTGTTTTCAAAGGATTGAAAATGGAAATTTATCTTGCAAAGATATTTTGAGGTTAATAAATAATTTGGAAAATTATTTATGGTTGGATGGATGTTTGTGAATGTTAATTGATAGTTAAATAACCGACTATCAATATTGGCCAATACGCTGATCGTTTCGAAGAGACCGGGATCGGGAGTTTCTCCTGAAAACCACTTCGATTCGGTTTGTATGTTTCGTGGAAACGATTTCGGAGTCGAAGATGGAGCAGTGAAGTGCAAGGGCTAGTCGCTACTAATCCTGAGGATATTTCCAAAATGGATGTAGTAGGAGTAGTGCCTTCGGTTTCGTTCAGACCCGGAACGGACTTGTATGGATGAATGCTTTCGGAACATCGTCAGCGGGCGATGGGCATTCTAAGGGATATGTTCTATAAAGGTAACGCTTAGCCTCAAGCCTCATCAACCGGGAATGACTGAAAATCAGGGGTTATGCATCAAGGCTTCGTGGTAGCCCCCACTTGAGAGTAAGGTCATCCCTGTCTAGATGTCCCTTTTTATTTTGGCATAGTGGTGCGGTTGCTGATCCCAACCGTGGAGTGATTTTACTTGGAATTATCCAGTAAGGGATGGTTCCGACCTTGTGTTGCAGGGGACTTAGGGTGGGTCCTCGGTACTGTGATCTAGGCCACGTACTGTGACAAGTGGTACCCCAGTGCCTAGTCATTGATGGAAATCCATTCTCCCTACGTGCCTTGTATGGTATTTGTTTGTATTACCCATGATTGTGGCTAGTATGCTGGAATTTAATAGATGTAACAATTTCAGCTATTTGAATAAGTATTTGTATATAGACACTACTATAATATCAGAGGATTTGATAAGAAAGTGTTTTGACCATCGTAAGGTAAAAACCCGACATGTTTATTTGTGGCGTGGTCTTACGAGATTCTTTTGATTTCAAAGGGTTCGGAAAATTTAATAATTCAATTGAGTGTGTTTTCTCACGCTGGTTTTCCAGACTGGCTCGGGTCAGACCGAGTATTATAAGGTATAGGATATGATGCTGTGGAGCTCAGGAGATGAGCTGGTTGGCGAGACGTATCTACCGTATTTGTGTATGTATATTCCGCTGTGTAGATTGTTGTACATTCAGTTCTATTGAGGACATGATATGATTATTGTCCAGTTGTATGTTATGTGTACTCTGATGATGTATTGTGTAAAACAGATATAGTTTTAATTTGAGTAAAGATCAGTTGTTATCTATTATATTTTATTCCGCTGCGATGTGAGATTCTGATGTTGTTTTCTATTTTCTTCTTCTACCTCTTCTTCTTAACTCAAATGGTTCATATTTCCGTTCTTCTTGAGTTCATTAATGAAGATTAATGTCAATTCAAGGGGTACTGATTTGCGGGCTGTTACATGGAAATAGACAAAAAAAATATTCAAAAAATCTTCAGACTCCATGCTTCGAGCGCCATCCAACTTTCTTCTAAACTAAACCCGACTACTAGGCTACCCGGGAAAAATTAGGACACCCAGAGTTTAAGGAAAAGGAAAATAAACTCCGGGTCAGTCATGGGACTGGCGTGAGAACTCAAAATACGCATTTTCAAAAACAAAAAGGTATCTCATAAGACCACGCCGCACATAAACACGGAACGGGTTTTTTCCTTATGATAACCAAAACATTCTACGTCAAAATACTTGATATTATTTTTAATGACATATCTTTGAAAACATTTGCAAGTAAATTTATTAATCTTAGCCGAAATTGTTACCATTATTAAATTCCAGCATACTAGACTCTACAAACAAACTGGCAGACACTTATCGGAGAATGGATTCCATACAAATGACCAGGTGAAGGGACTACCTTCCGTTAGTACATCTCTAGAGGAATGTACCGAGGTCAACAGAACATCTGCACCTCTACCAACACAAGACCGACCTACCTTTCCTTAGATAGTACTGAATATGTCATCACCCCGGTCGTTACCGGCCTATCCGAGCGCGCTTTAGCATACATCCACATTAATTTACGTCCCGAATGTCATAGCTGGAAGAAATATATCTAGAAGGGGATGATCATACCCTAACGGTATCGAACCACATAGCCTTGCCGCATCTACCATATTTCGGTCATTTTCGAGTGTAAGGCCTGAGGTAACGATTACTTTTTCACATAGCCCATCAGCTTTCTTTGAATGCCACACTACCATTCTATCGATCACTTGTTGACTTCCACAAACATACAACCTCCGAGCTCATGCGTCTTAGAGAAGGGAGTTAAGCTAAGAGAAGTTTCCTTCTCCACCACCAAACAGATGTACGTTTACAAAAATCAACGACGTAAATCTCAAGAATGTAATGTCAAACATCCATCCATACAAGTTCGTTCTAGGACTGAACGAAACCGAAGGTACTCTCCTACCACATCCTGTCAGGAATTAACCCTAGGATTAGTAGCAAGAAGTCCATGCAACCCAAAGAATTTCAAAAATGAAGGGACCACTGCTACTTTAGTATTTGGGAGCTAATCAGAATTATCAACAAGCAGTCCTTTCATCCCAAAAATCCCTGATCTTCATTCTTCATTCTCACTATCAGATCTTTATTTTCCAAATGCATTAATTGGTTCGAAGTGGTTTTCGGATAGGGTTTCCCCAGATCCGACCTCGGTTCCTTCGAATCCAATAATCGATAAAAAGAGGTTTTGTAAATAGGAAATCATTCTTAAATTGATTAAGTTCTTTTTTTCAAAAATCTCCCTCGGAGATATATATATTTCTAAAACATTCTTTCCGGTATATACAAAAATATTAAACCTCTCTTATCAAATCTTTGATTACTAAAACCCTTTTAAATTCCAAATCATTTCATCTTTTCTTAGGAAAATATTCCAAATCAATTATTTAAATCTTAACAAAGATTTGCAAATCATAACTTTTAACATGGATTAAAAACAATGTTATTCAAGACATCGTTTACTATAAATCCAAACCAATAAATTTTATGTATAGGAATTAAATTAATTTCAAATCATCTCATATAAATCTTAACAAAGATTTCTTAGTTTAAAACTCATACTTTTGATTTAGTTGAAACTATGTTATCTAGGGTGTTAATCCAAACCCAGTAAATTATTAAGTGAGCAAAATCTATAGAAATCATATAATTCTACTCAATATCAATCCCCGTATTCAACAAATTCTATGGGCGGAATAACGGTGGAATCACCTTTTAAATTCCATGAATAGTATGAGTTCCCTCTTCGGGCTTTAACACCGAGTACAAGAAGACCATCTCCATAAAATCAAG
Source organism: Allium fistulosum (assembly GCA_030737815.1). Classification (NCBI taxonomy): domain Eukaryota; kingdom Viridiplantae; phylum Streptophyta; class Magnoliopsida; order Asparagales; family Amaryllidaceae; genus Allium; species Allium fistulosum. The sequence continues at coordinate 540,186,757 of CM060904.1, forward strand.
TTGTATTTAATTTAAAAATTAAATCTTTTTATACTTAAGTCGTTTCCGACATTTCGAGCTTATATATCCCTCGCCCAGGAAAGAAGCCAGGTGAGCCAGGGCACTGATTGTTCCTAAACATCTCCTTAGTTTAAGCACCTCACATCTGGATCTCACGAATAGAAAAATCCAGTCTACTCGTCGGCTTTTAGAGCCAAGATTAAACCACTTGTTTATAGCAGTTTTTTCTTTAAATAATTTATTTGAACCTTCTTCAATAAGCTAGAAAATCTCCAAAGCATTTTTAAAACCCTTAATTATCCATTTGAAAACATTTATAAAAGATTTAGATAAGAATCATTAAGTTTGAAACAATATTTCAAAAGTTACAGAAAAGTGATGCGGAAAAGTGCCACGGAAAGTGCTTTTTAAGCTATATTGATCAAAACGACTTTTTATTATTTGAAAATTCATTTTTATTACTCAAATCACTTTTAAAACATTTTAAAAGATTTATAAGATTTATTTCATATTTTTAAACAATTTAAAACACCATTTCCAAAGAAATCCAGTTTTGGATTCCGAACTGCAAATTCAGGATTTTTCAAAAACTTGTTTTACTTATATTTCTAAACCTACTTATCAAAATCTCGATTTTATTTCTTTGTTGGAAAACTATGGATATAATAGTTTGGAAAATTCTTATCTCGAAGAATTCCGAGCTATATTCCAACTTTTACACTAGTTTGACTTTTATAAAACGAAATCGCGAACTTCCGTTATGCGACGCGCTTATTTTTAACTAAATTTCTCATTTCTTTTCAAACTTCACCAAAACACTTTTAAAGGTTTACAAAAAATTTCAAATACATTTCAAACCATTTTAAAGAGGTTTAACACTTCCATACACATATCATTTCCTTAATTCAAGGAAAGTGATTTCCTTTGTGCTTATCGACGTGTATATTCATGACTTGCATACATATATATTCAACATTCATATGAAAACAACCAAACTTAATGATCAAAGCATATTAAACATCTATTGCAAACATTATTTATCATTCAACATATAATATAATATAGTTTAGGAGTTCTCACATTGATTTCCTATCGGAAAAAGGCTATAGCTTCACTAACTCACGATCCGAGCTCACGAACCCCAACACCTTGCCTCCTAATATGCTCGGTCATTCCATGCCAAAAGTGGTGCTCGACCAAGCATGGGAAATAAGGTGTAGGACTTTGGATTATCATTGAATTTACCGAAAATTGGACCTAAAAATAGGTCATTTTCTATCGGGATTTTGGACACACAACTCTCTGAATTTTGGTCAACATGAAAATTGTAGGAAATTCTTTTCTCTATGGTTTCAAATATAGAATCATCTAATTTGGATTAGTTATGAGGAGGTTATGGCCAAGAGAAGAAGATGTATTCTCGGATTCGTTAAAACAAACCCCGAAAATGCACTGTAAAAAGGTGGTATTTTGACATAGCTAGGCTCAAATTTAGTAGAAGTACTCAACATGAAAGTTGTAGCCACTGGAATTTTACACAATTAGAAAAAAGGCATTACCTCATTTGGATCTAATTTAGAGGAGTTATACTCGAATGAAAAATAGGTATTTTCGGCCATTGAAAATGGGCTCGAAAATGCTTTGGAGAAAATGGAATTTTGAGCATAGTTAGCTTTAAAACAGGAAGAAGTGGTCAACTAGAATGTTGTAGCCACTGAAATTTTGATGGGTTTCAAAAAAATAAATTCCTCATTTCGGTTTGATATGAGAAAGTTAGGCTAGAGTGAAGAAAGTGAAAAAAAATGTGATGAGAGGGTGAGATATTTATAGCCAAAGGAAGAGTGCAAAGGAAGCCATACACACATCATCACTTAATGGCTTCTCCAACACACCTCCCTTCCTTCCTAGGCCAGAAAAAGCCTTTCCCTCATGTGCCCATCACTTCCATCCACTTCATGTATGCACAAGTTGACTTATGAATGCTTAAGAAAGAAGCTTTATACAAAATATCTTTGATTTTTGTCTTATGTATGTATTTGTAAGTGTATAAGTATATACGTATGTATACATATGTTCATGTTCATGTTAATGGATGCATTTGTATGTTAAATATATGTACATGACATATAAATAGCGTTGCATTGATTCCGAATAACTTTCGTTCGATAAACCATTGCCAATCAGAGAACCGATTCCCGGTCACATTTTCACTTATACTCTAACATACATATATTTTAAACAAAATTTCAAAATAAATTTCTTATCATTTAAATGAAATTAAATTATCACATTTCATTTATAAAACCATATGAATTTACATTAACAATTATTTACCAAAGTCGCTATTATACCGATAAAGCGATATCGATTTTTCCTTATATTTTCAAATCAAATATATCTCTCTATAAAACTATTTTAAATGATTTATTATCACTTTATAACTATTCAAAATGAATTATAACCTTTTTAAAATCATTATTTGGATTATTATAATAATTATTTAACCATTAAATCTCAATTTAAATTAATAAATCAATTATCATATTTAAGGGAATTACTACTTATGTTATAAACACATTTTATTTCAAAAACAATTCAATTGATTTTATTTTATATTGTTTTTTAATTATAAAAATAAGTGTACATATCCAGCTCCATGCGCGATGTTTTACGATTATAGAGTTGTTTATCTATAAAACAATTTTAAGCCATTTTATCGATTTAGATTTCGAGGAAAATATTTTTATAAATACTTATTCAAAATAAAATTACTATTACTTATTATCACTCAAAACAATATTATTTGTATTATCAACCTTTTATTTAAAAATAAATATAATTTATCAAAGTGATAAATTGGCGGGTCGTTACACTAGGGGTATCAGTATATTATCAAAACATTTGGAAAATTCCTCCTTTTAAATTCCTTTTTGAAAACATTACTTTCTATAAACCAATCCACTTATCCTTTATAAAATGTTCCTTTTTAAAAGATCACTTCACATTCAAATACCTTTTAAATTTCCAAAATCAATTTATAAAACACTTTTATAAGTCTACAAGTCAATTTACAAAACCTCTTTACAAACCTCTAAATCATTTACAAAACATTTCCTATTTAAAACTCCTTTGATAAACCTTCTTTAAGAAAAATCCTTTATAAAATATCCTTTGCAACTCATCCTTTTAAATGACTTTAAATAAACCTTTTTACTCAGTAAAACCAATTTTTATAAACAAGTTATTATTTATAAATACCTTTATAAAATAATTATATAACTTGAAAAATCATTTATAAACCTTAAATCCCAAAATTGATTAAAGAATTGAAGTTAATTCAAAATCATACTTTATTATTTCAAAAAGAGCTTAGCAATACCAATGATAGTAATTTAAATTACCATTTAACATCAATTTCACTTCCAAGTCACTTAACCATTTATTTACATAAGTCAACGTATATGTAAATGCAATTCATATCCAAATCAGGGAATAACATGTCAATACAACTCAACTAGCATATACATGTTCACATAATCAAACAACCAATTATAACAGAACAATGATTTATTCTGCTAACACATATCCACACAATCAAACCATCTACATAGCTCATTCACAATTATTTGTCTACTAAATGGTATCGACACTTGAATCTCCTGTGTTCAAATCCTTCTTCGAAAAAAAATCCTTTAAAACAATTTGGTTCTTGAAACAAAGGATTTAAAACTTAAACTCTCTTTTAAAATAATTAATTACAAGTTAAACTCTTTATTTAATCGTAATTAATCTTTATTAAATTTGAACTTAATTTAATTATAAATTAATAAATAATTAAACCTTTAATAAATAATTTATTTATAAATTAAACCCTGAATTAATCCTTTATTAATTATTAAATAATAATTTAAAACCTTTATTAATAAGTAACCGTAATTAATCTCAATTAATTAAATAAATAATCTTTTAATTTAAATTTAAATAATAAATTAAACTTTTAATAAATAATTATTTAAATTAAAACCTTAATTAATTTATCATTAAAAATAATTAAACACTTGATTAACAATCAACTGATAATTAACCTTATATTTAAATAACAATTAATTAAAAATTAATTATATACTTAACTCATAATCAGATAAAATTTATCTAGCTTAATTAATAATTAATTTAAATTAATCTTACTTTAAAATATGATTAATTTTAAGAACTAATCTCCATTTAATTATAATTATTAAACCTTGCTTGATACTTAATTAATCATTTATTATTTTAAAAAAACCTTAATTAATTAAAAATCAATTAATAAATTCTTAAATAACTTTGTAAAACATCATTATTGGGTTTATAAAGCATTTACAATACTTTCAAAGGAGAAAAACACAAACTTTCAAAACTTGGATTTTTATAGAAACTGCATCCGTAGTGACTATTGCTATGATACCATTTCTTGGAATTGTTTCCTTAGTTCATTCTTTGATATCCTATCACTTGAAAGCTTTCCAACTGTTTGGAAACATAAAGTAAGTGTTTTTGAAACTAGACAAAGTTTCTAACTTTAACAAAATGGTTTTTGATCTTTAAAACTAAAGCTCGTATTTTCACACAAGGATTCTTCGTCGATAAACCAATCAAAGTGCTAACTTTTCTTAGGAACAAACACATAATCATGTCATAACAATGTACACATAAAACAAACCATAACATAAGCAAGATCACAACATATAACCAAAGTTTACAACTTTTGCAAACAACGCCATATTTAACTCAATCTCAAGTTTAACTTTTCAACTCATAACAACAACCTATAAGCATATTCAACCACAACATATCTAACCAATTCAATTCATAAATCATACACAATTCATATAATACATAGAAGCTAAAACTTGATATTTTAAAAAGCTAAAGTTTACTTACCAAAAGTCTTTGAAAACTTGAAATGCTTTAGAATTTGAAAATCTTGGAAAACCACAAAAATCACTCGAAAATTAGTCATTTTCCCCTCAATTTTCATCCATTTTACTCTAGTAGTTTGGACAAGTGGTATGAATAAATTTTTTAGGAAATTATATTTTCTACAATATCATAAAAAGAATCACTCAATTTTGATTTGTTTTGAGAGAGATATGGTCAAAAGAAGGAGTGCTATTTTCGGCCTTGATCATATGGGTCCAAAAATGAGTCAGAAAGAAATGAAATTTTGACCAAAAAATATTCAAAATTTGGGAATGTGATTCCAATGAAAGTTGTAGCCACTGGAATTCTATGTGGTTTTAAAAAAAAATCTTAATTTGGAGTAGTGTAGAGGAAGTTATGGCAGAATGAAATGGGAGGAAAATGGAGAAGAAAGTGTTTTAAAACAAAGTTTGAAAACATTTAAAACAAAATAAATTTTGAATTTAAATTTTATAATTTTAAAATTGGAAACCATTAATAAGGTTTAATGAAGCTAAGAAGAAGATGGAGGATCTTTTAAACTGTGAGAAATGAAAGAAATGAGAAAAAAAAATTAGAAAAATCTCTTTTATATAAAATACATGTTGTAAATTACCAAAATAACCCTTGCTACGCTACCCTCCACACCCATTGCACCACCTCATCATGTCTCCCTTCCTTTGTCCCCCCTTTTATTTGTAACCCACACAATTTCCATGCTCCCCCCTCTTTCATGTGCTAAGAAACATGTTTAAACATGCTTAAGTACTTCTTGTACTTAATGTCTCCTAATGATGTGACATATATAATTATAATTTTATTTTCTAATTTATTTACTTAAGTGTACATACATATATACACATGCATTCTTATATTCAAAATATCTGTAAATGTGTAGAGATTTGTGTGTACAAAATTGTTACGACGATTCCGATAACTTTTAGCCGACAAAAATTCGAAAATTCGGAAAACGAATTCTGGTCACATTTTCGATTTTCCTTTGAACTAAACATTTTTGTAAACAAATTTTGAAAACTAATTCACCATTATTATTCATTGTTTAAAAGAGTTTTATTTCCATTATAAAATCAACTATTTGGTTATTTAAAATTAATTAAATATTCGTAAATCAAAGCAGTAAAATTTCGGGTCGTTGCATAAAGTTATAAATAAGCTAACCGAGCTTCATAAAAATTTAACTAACTTTTGTAAAATTAACCACATTTTTAAAATTTAATTAAATTTATAAAAATTAAATAAATTTACACAAATTAATTAAGTTTTATTAGAATTTAACTAAGTTAACTAAGTTTTATAAAAGTTAAATAAGTTTATTATAGAAATTAACCAAGTTTTACAAAAGTTTAACTAAGCTAACTAAGTTTATTAAAATTATTAAAATGTAATAAAAGCTTAACTAAGGATGTTTGACATACCTTAAATATGTAAAGCACTTTTATAATCATTTGTTAATTATTTAACTTATCTACATGTAACTAGCTTTTTTGAAGTAAAGACCAGTTGCAGCAAAGAATTGTGGGCAATCAAGTAATGAACATGGCTCTAAGTATTATACATATTATAACATTTTGTTAGTACTAGTTGTGTAAACTTAATTTTGAATGGTTATAGATTTTATGTATGCTTATGTTGTCTAAAATCTATTATCGAAATTGTTATGAATATCATATTTGATTAGGTGGTTAACATGTTTGTTCAATTGTTTGGATATGATGATTATGTGATTGATTGATTGTTGGTTTGAATACAACGATTATGTGATTGAATGTTGGTTTTAATATGACTGTTATGCGAGTGATTGCTAGAAATTATACAAGCCATTAACAAGAAATGATAGCATGTAAAGTATGCTGCATAATAGTAATAACTTATGTAGCGTTTTGAAAACGCTACAGAAATAAATATAAACTGCTAAACAATATACTATTGCAAGGTACCAATGCTACGGAAAAAGGGGAGTAGCAGAAAAATCACTATAGAAAATCAAAGAAGGATGAAAGTAAAAACACACCTAAAATTTTTAACTTTGGTAGCAGTTGACAAACAGCACAGACATAAACTTTTGTACCGCTTCTAAACACTACAACATGTTAAGTTTTGGTAGCGTTTTCTACAACGCACAAAAAGTTTTAGACTTTTAATGGCATGTTGTATCGGAGAGTTTACCGAAACGCTACTAAAAGTTTTGGTAGCATTTTTTCAATGCTACGAAAGGCAATTCAGGTGTAGTGCTTAGTGGTTGCTTATATGCTTAATCATGCTTAGTTTTCATATGGAATTAAATCTCTAATTGGATTGTTTGCTTATTTGACAGTTAAATAACTAATTATCAAAACTTGGCCAGTTTTGGAACTATTGATTGTTGGTTCGGAGAGATTGAGATTAGATAAGCATGAGTTATTCGAAAACCACTTCAAATTGACATTATCATTCGAATTGAAGATATCTTGTAGATGATGGAATCGAAGACAGAGTTCTTTGAAGTGAAAGAGCTGCATGCTACTAATCTTGAGGGTGATTCCAAAAAGGATGTGGTAAAAGTAGTGCCATTGGTTTGTTCATATCCTAAATAACTAGTATGGATGAATGTTGGCATTGCATTGTTGAATTAAGGGCAGTGTTAGCATTTCAAGTGGAATTTCCTAAAAAGGTAAAACATAGCCTTAAGCCTCACACCGGTAATGACTAAAACATGAGATATGCTTCAATGGTATATGGTTTTCTACCATTAGGGTACGGTCATCACTCGATCTAGATCGATATTTATGGATTTACGTATGCTTTGGGCCCGGTACGGTTTGTCACATTGGCAGCCAAGGTGTGATGATATATTGAGTACTATCCAGGAAGGGGTTGGCCAATCCTGATTTGTTGTGGGTTAGCTAAGGCTCTTGGTAATTTTCTCTAGAGGTATACTATGACAAGCGGTACCCCGGTAGCCTTGCCATTGATGGAATCCATTCTCTATTACGTGCCTTATGGAGTTAGTTGTATACCAAATATGCTGGAATGTAAGATGCATGCATTTCAGCTATGTTATTTATTTATTTATTTTAAACCCTAGACATTACTACATTATCACTAGATTTTCTAATAAAATGGTTTGGTTATCAGGTAAAAATCCATCCGTGTTTATATGTAGAGCAGTCTTATGACATGCCTTTAATTTTGAAAGGTTTTATATCAATAAAAATACATATGATTTGAGTTTCTCATGCTGGTTTACCAGACTGATCCGGGCGTTATTTTATTATAATGCTCTGGTCAGTCCAAGCATATTTCTAGATTTAACTGGATGCTTTGTAGTTCAAGAGACGAGTTGGATGCCTCCAAGACCTATTCATGTATTTTAGTTTCTAATGCCTTTCTTGTATTGTATTTATCGTCATTTGTGAGGACATGCTGTTATAACTGTCCAGGCCGATGATAGGTTAGTTTAATATGATTGATGCATGTATATTATAGTTTTCTTTTGCAAAGATCATGTGTATATTATATATTACTCATCACGATGTGAGATTCTGTTCTATCTTTTCTTTTCTTTCACCCCCACAATCTGTCTTTCCTACATTGGGATGCTCGGCACATGAATACCATGGATGTATTAGGGTTGAATTTTGAGGTTAGAAAAAGTGGGTCAGCACATAACAATTAATATTACATAAATATTAATTAGTTTAATTAATTTACAATGAATATAAATTAATTAAATTGTGTTTTTTTGGAGTATTCAACATTACAGTCGTGCGACTCAAAAGTGTAAATTCAGTTAGCGATATATATTAAACAATTTGAATATTAACGTTAACACATGCCCCAAGCTAGTGGCATGACATTTTTTCCAAATTTATTGCTCACACATCTTTTTGGTATAATCCAATTTCACTATTACAAGTGGCATCTGGTAGCAATGATTATTTACACCAGTTCTATTCATCAATACTATATCTCATTATGAATTAGGGAACTTGGTTTTGATCAAAATTCCAACATTGTCTACATTCAACTTGATTAGTCCAAATACAAAATCCTTGATTCAATAACAACATTTGATATTAACCATACTACTTTGGGTAGAGACTTCGACTTTTGTTTTACTATAGTTGACTATGATACTAAACTCATATAACCGAGGAGATGAATTCTCTATTGAATAGTGTTTCACTTCTAATGTTCCAACTCGAAACTAACTATAGTTGTCTGATGAACAAAATGCTATGATTAACTATAATCAAAATGGAGCATCTATATTGGAGTTCAACGGTATTCTCAATTCCAGAGAATTGTGTAATATCGTCACTTCAAGATTCTCTATTTAACCTTAGTCATATTAACCATCAAAAAACTCTCGACCAAGTCATTCCATAACTGTCGAAAAACAATCTTACGTAACCTATTAGTGCCCCCAACAAGCTCGAATAATACGTTGTCTAATATATGGAGAGCGTTACATAATCCAGTCTCAACAGATGTATCGATATCATGCCATGAAACATCTTCAGTAGAAATAATTAAAATAATATGTTATTTTAAAGTGATAAATTTCTCATGATCATAACACATTGTAATTAATATCACAATTTCATATCATTTAAGGATTTTCCATTAAAAATACTTTAAATTAATTATATCACGGAATAACAAGTATATAATAGAAAAAAACCTTTTATTTTGAAAAGGATTAGTTATCGAGTTAGATTTATGTAATAAATTATATAATTGCCCGTAGGGCATATCTCTAGCTTTATCAATCTCCCAAATGCACTGGGGGTCCATTATGGAATCTTATTCCAACTCCTTCGATCGGGTTCCTCAAAAAATAATCGGGACAATCCCTTAGTGAACATGCATACTATTCTATTTTAACTATCTACTCCGTCAATCAACTCTCTCCGGCGCTGATAAACTACCTTTTTCATGTACAACTTTTCGGAGTATGCTTCTTTACGTCAAGTGAGCTCTATGTTCTGTCAATCTGTATCACGACATCGTTATCGTATAACAACATAATGTGAGTCTCAACATTTGGAATCCTCCCTAGCTTGGTTGTAAATTTTTGCATTTATTTATTTATACTTCTTTTATTGCAACGCTATTCAAGGCGATTTTCTTAACTTTAGATTGATCATGAATTTAGGATTGACATACTATACTCGATATTACTTATGTAGTTCGAGTCTGTGCACTCCTTCATAAGGGGTTTGTTATTTCTATAAACAATTTCATAGTATTTCGTAAGTGTTCAAGAACAAAATAAACAGCCACTTAGTGATCTTAATTTGGATTTGATCCTTGCCTTGTTTATCAAATACATAAGTAAATGCGATACTGCATGCAATATAGCATGTACGATAATTCCAATTGCTAATACATAAGAAATATATTTACGTGTTCCATATTAAACATTTTGATATGATGATTTTGTATATCATTTTGGGACAATCCCAACATCCTTTTACATCGATTATAGAAGGTGTCAATTTCAAATCCAATATTGAGAATTAAACAACCATAACTAAAATGATTTTAACGCGACTATATCGTTAACAATCATAAGTTAGTCGTTAGTTAAAGTTTAAAACTAATTTAGTACCGCTTAATATTCTTTCTTATAGACACGCTTTCTCTACATGTTGAATGAAGTCAAACTTTTGATTTCTTTATCAAAGTACTTACTTAACTATGATGCTTATCGAACGATACTTTGTATTAGTTCTTGGATCATATCCAATACCCACAAACTTAGCTATTGCTCCCACCAACTTTGATACATTTTGGTTTTTATGGCCAAACAGTTCATTCTAAATCATTAATTAGAATTTTTGTTTCAACATACATGTACCAAAATTCAAAATCATATCGAGCGATAATTTTTTGAGTGAAATTCGAATTAACGTAAGTGTGTTGGTTGACAAATCTATTACAATAATTTTAACAATCAAAGTTCACGATGTTATTCTATCAATGTAGTTTATCATATTCCAACTGCATTGGTCTTCTTCTCGAAGACACGTTTGTGGTCAGTGAATCATACCTCATCGGGTACAACCATCTAAATCATATTTTGATAAAGTACTTGGAATCCATTTTAATTTTGCGCATCTTTCCATATGGTAGAGTCAATACTCTTAATGGCATTTTTACAATTGAGGAAATTCATTTCTCGACATCGATAAGAAATTCGTAGCTTATTTCTAATGTACGAGAATTCTTATTAGACAGTCAAATTAGTCTTGCCCGCTTAAGCTTTTTCAATCTCATTTCATCCTTAGTAATTAGTTTTATTTTTGGATCTTATCCAACTCTATTTTACTACCAATAATTTCTAAAAGAAATTCTTTCATCATGAAGTTGGTGTTTCTTAAAACAATAATTATATCTCAGTGCAATAGAATAGGTATTCACAAAAAATTTATGAATTACCTTTATATATGTGTGTAAAACTGATTTGGTTTTTTAGTTTGCTAAACTTATGTTCATAACATAAATTGGTAAATTAATAACGGTCGAACCCAAACTCATTTGCGATAGTCCATAGAAGATCCCTCACGAATAAGTATGACATGCAGTCTCTCGACCCATACAGCTTGCCAACTCTTTGACTTAGGATATGTAGGGTTTTTTTATCAACTCTTATCTTGTATGGTTCCGTAGACTTTGTTTTAGATGGATTTAAATTTAACAATATGTATTTACTCTTAAGTAGACGTCCTTATAGAAAGAAGTTAACTCAACTTCACCCACCATCAGTTGTACTTTGTACAATAAAGTACGATTACTTCTTATGGATATATCATTATGTATCATAAGGAGGAGTGACTTTTGAGATTGAATCTTATTTAGGTATATTTGGAACTTTTTCCAATACATTCCCCTATTCGATCAAATCAAATTATTTTATTTTCTTTTTTATGTCATGTTATTTACTTCCATTTTATATTCTATAAACTTATCATAGGCATATTCGATATGCATCAAATACACATGTTCATTGTTGTAATAATTCATCGGTGAATTTAACGAAGTAAGTGGATACGTTTTAGTACTATTAGACCTTGAACTGCAAACATTTATATGTATCAATCCAAAGGGTTCAACTACTCTTTGTCGCTCCCATGAATGGGTGCTTTGCCCTTAATAATTTGAAATATAATTCATCAGTACCATATAATTCATAATCATATGATCAAAGAATTATTTCTCAAAGATATGGCATAGTCCTTAATTCCAAAATAATTGTATTTTCTTCTACATCATTTTGATATCATGTCAAATACCATTATTATAGTTTTATCTTATAAAGAATATTCATAATACTTATATAAAAGAACTATGTCAATTTTTAGTTAGTACAAAAACAAATATTACTTCATAAATAATACCTGATATGTTTACGAAGACAATCTTCCATAACTTGATACATCCGTTACTAAGTGTTATATAGTGTGCACCTATTATTTCCGCCATTACTATAATAACTTACGAAATATAAAGCTCCATTCATCCACTTATAAAGATATTTTATTTCATTCACGGAAACTACTTTGTAGACATGAGTTTTAGATAAATTTTCTTGAACTCAAAGAAATAACATGTAACGACCTGCCCTCTCGACCCCCGACTGTTGACACTGATATATCTACGGTATTCATGTGTCGAGCATCCAAGTGCTGAAAGGACGAATTATTAGGATGAAATAAAAAGAAAAATAAATAGAACAAGAAAAAAGAGAACACAACATTAGAATATCGCTAACAGAACGATAATATATAACATCAAAGGAACAATATAAAGGGTTGCTCCGATAGAGAAATTTTGGAGTTATAATACCTAAGCACCATCATCAGCCTGGATACTTATAACTATATGTCCTCACAAATGCTGATATGTACAATATAGTAATGTGGCGGAAATAAGAATACTACGGTAGGTGAAATATCTAGCTCATCTTCTCGAGCTCCAATGAACATCAACGAAACCTGCCTTTCTTAGACTACTCGAAAGAGCACACGAGGAATTTAGGGAAAACAAAACTAAGTGTCAGACATATGTTTGTTAAGAGAAACTCAAGAAATATGTGATCAACATATAACAGTAACTTTGAAATCGCATGAAATGCCATAACGGTTATTCACTCAAATGGACCACCATCTAATAAGTACATAAGGTAATATAATAGGTAATGTCTAGGGTGTAAAATATAAATATTATAACATAGCTGGAATAGTTACATTCGTTACATTCAACAGCATATTAGAAGTACAATCAAATCTGATAAGGAACGTTCGCATGTTGGATTTTCGATGGTGATCCCGATGGAGTCGGATCTAATCTTCTACACAAGGGTCAGAAAGTACCTTTAAGCTATGTACATCTCGAGATAAAATATACCTTTAGGTAAACATAGCCGGTCCATGCCCAAACACGTGATCCCACATATCATCAACTCCCATCGGCAATAATCGATAAGCATACTCTAGATATGGAGTTGATTTATCCTGTCATGGTTTAGCTAAACCCCAGGCTATAAGCCTACTCTATTTTTAGCCATTTTCGGTGTCGAGGTTACATTCGACACCTTTCACATAGTCTACAGCACTTGAATAGAACACAAATCCCTAATTGGATCCCACATCTCAAACAGATCACATATCACTATATGGATTCGAGCACCTTGAACATATATTGAATTTCTACGTAGATACCATTTTAGCCGCTTCCAAGAAATAGAACACGTACCTCTGTCTTGAAGTGGATTTCGATCAGTAAAACACTTATCGATCCCGGGCTGTTCAAGGCTGAATCAATGAATTTAGTCATTCAATGATAGTTAGAGCGATCACATATGGAAACCAAGTCTCATATACTTATCACGTTTTTGATATTTTCATCTCACACTATCCCTCGTTCAAGAGTGAAGCCAGTAGTTAGAGCTCTATTGCTCATATACCTACTCGAACATCAATCTTAATTCCCACGGATAGACAAGCCACTTCATCGGCTTTTAGTGCTAAGTATATGACTAAATGTTTTCCATAAACGAGTAAACATACAAAGCATGATCAAGTCGTACGAAGCACGATTGATTCACATAAGCAACTTCTGATCCCATTTTTGTTTAATTAATCTTTTTTTAATTAAAACCACTTTTATTAGTAAAACTTCTTTTATCTACTAAAATAACATTTATCAATTTCTACTATTCATTTATACTCTTTTCAACACTTTAAAAAGTATTCACATACTTATTAAATTGTATAAGTATATTCACAAATCATTAACATGATTTCTTACTTAGAGCCTTTGCTTTTTCTATACTTCAAAGAGTATTCATATACTTATTTCAAATGGTATAGGTATAATCACAAATCATTAACAGGATTACTTGCTTATAATTTCCTTCAAAATATTCATGTTAAGGATCTAAGTACTTTCACAAATCCATTTAAAAGGTTTAAGAAAATGTTACTTAAACATTGTCACTACAAACCCAAAATCATTTCACTTATGCTTATCTTTAAAACATTATTTTAAAGATCTTTTCACATTCATAAGTATGATCAAAATAGATTAAAGGAGAATGTTATTAAGACATTATCACAACAAACCCAAAACAATTTCCATACTTATATCATCTTTAAAACATTCCTTTAAAGATCCAAGATAATATTTTGTTAAGTTCGATAGTCGAATAATCGATTATCTAGTTAAAACAATTGCTTAGTCAAATCAATATTCATATACATAACTCATTTTCGACATTTCAACTCAACTATTCTTCATTCAAGTGTGAAGCCAGGTAAGTTAGAGCACTAGTTGCATCAATGCCTTGCGTAGACACTTCATTCTTGAACCTCACAAATAGACAAGCATACTCATTGGCTTTTGGTATTAAGTATATTATTAATGATTTCCATAAACAAATAACATGATTAACCCATTCCCAACGTTCCCGACTTAACTATTCCTCGTTCAAGAGGGAAGCCCGGTAGATTAGAGCTCTGTTGCTCCATCCCTACTTGACATCAATCTTAACTCCCAGAAATAGATAAGCCTACTTCATCGGCTTTTAGCGTTAAACAAAGTTCATTACCTTTTAAACACGTAAGTAAGCAAAGAGATTAACGCATTTCCTACATTCCAATTTAACCATTCCTCGTTCAAGAGGGAAGCTCGGTAGGTTAGAGCTC
The DNA here is from genome assembly GCA_030737815.1 of Allium fistulosum. Classification (NCBI taxonomy): domain Eukaryota; kingdom Viridiplantae; phylum Streptophyta; class Magnoliopsida; order Asparagales; family Amaryllidaceae; genus Allium; species Allium fistulosum. The sequence goes on from CM060904.1 coordinate 540,201,909, forward strand.
TATTGCTCTATCCCTATCAGACATCAATCTTAACTCTCAGAAATAGAGAAGTCTACCTCGTCGGCTTTTAGTGTTAAAAAGCTTCTTTAATTTTTCAAAATTTATATATAATTATTAAAAATATATTTAAACTTCAAACCAACTTTAATATACTTCAAAAGATGTATAAAAACGTCTCTAAAAAGGTTAGAGAAAAATACCAAATTTAAATATCATTTTTAAACATTTAAAACCATAATCGACTTATTACAACATTTATAAATGCTGTTAAAAGTCCTCGTTAAAAGAACATTGAAAAGAACGATCTTTGTAACTAGTTTTAACCACTTAAACAAATGACTTAAGACTTGAAATTTTTAATATGTCAGCTGTTGATTTTGATGATAAAAACCTTAGTAATGATAATAAAGTCGTATAAATTATGGTTACTAATACTTTTGTATAGATATATAGCGTACAATGTATAGTGCAAAATATTATCCAGGTATTAAATTGAAGACTATACAGTATAGAGACTCGAGAAATGGACTTGAAGACTCATGAGTATAAAGATCAAGATATGAAGATTTTAGGACTATAGTATTGTATATAGAGTCATAGATTATTGTTAAAGTCCTCAGTAGAAATCTTTGCTCGATATCTCTCTTTCTTTTAGTCTTTTATAATTTAAACCAAAGTATGTTTTTAATATGTTTAAAAACTATTTTCTAGAAGTTTTTTAAAGTTTAAAATGCTTATAAACTATGTTTAAATTATTTTACAAATTATCACAATATTTTACAAAGCATAAGATTTTCAAAACATTTTAAAACAAAAGATTTTTTTAGAATTCAAAGGGATATGTTGACATATCCATACGAATTATGTCAACATACATGTCTATATTTTGAAATTCAAATTTTGAAATGAAGTGTCTATTCGTCATAACTCTTCGCAAATGGACATGTCTGTTAACTACTTTTCTATTATCTTCTCCCTTCTTACTCTGGAAATTTTTTTAATAAAAATATATTCAAATTGTCTCAAATTCAAACAAAATCAATTCAATCTTCATTATATTGATTCTCTACTATTTACTCTCTGATTTCAATCATCTCTCTCTCTCTCAATCGAAGATCAAAATGCTATCCAAGATGCTATAGGATCAATTGTGTCCAAAGATCAAACATTGTCTTTGGAAAAACCATCAAACTCTAGTTATGGTTGATTGGATGTGATTGCTTCCCGATTCAAATCAATTGGATGTGATTGGTGTCCCGAAAACCCAAGTGGGTGTGCTTGTGTCCCGTCCAAATCAAGTGAATGTACCTAGAGCTCGGATAATTTGGATGATGTGTCTCATAGCCTTGAAATCGAGATTGTGTTGGGTTTGCCTTCTGCCCATTTAAATATTGGCATTTGAAAAGAAATATGTACAAGAAATTGTACGGGACTGGATGTAGGATCACTCTGAACCAGTATAAAAATCCCAGGTATAATCTCTCTATTTCTCTACTTTTTACTTTACCGCTTTTATACTTATCTGTGTTTGCATCTGTGATTGTTCATTCTGTATTGATTGATAATAATCTTGAAAGAATTTTAAAAAGATTCATAAAAATTAGAAAATACTATTAACCCTCCTGTATTGTTTAATTAGCCTTAAGATCCATAATTCCACATCCAGCATTTGGTATCAGAGCAATTGGTTCTCCAAAATTCATAATTTGATTTTTGAAAAGTTTAAATGGCTAACAACACCGTTAGTATTTCTGTTAGTAACATTGTCAGTTCATTTGTCAACAATTCTGTCGAAGGACAATCTACTGCTAGATCCCCACTTTTTAATGACAGTAATTACACTTATTGGTCATGTAGAATAATTTTTTTTTATAGTCAAGTGGTCTAGACATATGGAATATTACACAAAATGAGTACACTGAACCCCAAACTGATTTTCCATCTTAGACTACTAACTAAAAGGCATTACACAAAATAACTCCAAAGCTATGAATATTTCATTTTGTTCACTAGCCAAAAATGAATTTAATAGAGTGTCTATTTGTAAGTCAGTATATGAGATTTGGAGAACACTGCAAGTTACACTTGAGGACACTAGTAAAGTGAAACAGACAAAAATTTCCATGTTAACTAATCAGTTTCAATTATTTAAAATCAATCCATCTAAGTCCATTTTTGACATGTACTGTGGACATCAAGATATAGTTCATTCATTAATTACATTAGGAAAAACTTTTATGAAGAGGATCAAGTTCAAAAAGTCCTAAATTCACTCTCTTAAGAGTGGGATCAAAAGACACTTGCAATTGAAGAGGCTAATGATATTAGTACTCCGAAAATTATAGAGTTAATATACAATTTAATGTCATATGAAGCACAAATACAGGGTAGAAGGGAAAGCAAGGCAATAGAAAAGAAATCCATCACTTTCAATGCAATGACTGATGACCATGATTCATACGATGATAATGACGAGGAAATTTCCTTTATGACCAGAAATTTCAGAAAATTCTTGAAATATAGAAGGATGAACAACTTTCAAAAACCTAAAAACAAAACCAATGTAACTAGAACTATGGTCAGATGCTTCAACTGTGATGAAGTCGGTCATTTTCAAAGAGTCTGCCCATATCCAAATAAATCAACGGTGTCACCGGAAAATGACTCATCTAGAAAAAGAAAGAGGACTTATATAGAAACTATGGATGATTCAGACACTTCCTTTAGTGACAATGAAACTAATACTGAAAATGTGAATATGTGCTTCACGGCAACAACAGATTAATCAAAACTAATCAACAGAAAGCAGCAAAATTAGGTATGCCTTATAATTTAAATTTATATTTTTTGGTTGCTTTTGATTGATAGGAATAACCTATAAATTAATAATATTAGGGTAATTAGAAATATATATAGATATATAAGTATATAGGAATATTTCATGTTTGGTTTAGTTTTAAAATCAAGGGCTATATGTCGACATATGCCCCACCAATATGTCGACATATGTACTAGAAATTTAAAATCTAAAATTTCCTTTCAAATTCGAACTTTCGAACTTCCCTCCACTTTTCACTTACTCCTATGTTCTAAAAAGGTGCCTTTTTTATCAGAGAACATGTCCTTTGATTCTTTACTTATTTATTTTATCTCCATTCATTCATTTCACTTACTTTATTTTTAAATTTCAAATATCATTTCACTCTCTTATCTCCTTAAAAACTCAAAAATGGCTTCCTCTAATTCAAACCTAAAAACCATTAGGCTCTCTAAGAAAACAAAATTCTTCTCTTCAATGAGAAAGATGCAATTGAGGCCTATATGGAATATACAACTTCCAGAAAAGTTTCTCCATGAAGGTTTGCCAAATTTGATGATTTTGCTTCTTATGGTTTATATGAACTTTGTTTTGAAAATAATATTCTTAGTTTGATCAAATCTTCCCAAAATGATTTTGTTTGCTATCTCGATTTGGTAAAAATGTTTTATGCAAATTTAAACAAAAGTTCTATCAAGGGGTAGAAGGTCAAGTTTGGAGTAGCGTTAATGGCACTCAAATAGTTTTAAATTATGAAATTTTAGGTCATATTCTTGGTTGTAAATCTAGTGGAATTAACCTCTCCACTTTTAAAAATGATATTTAAAATCATGAAGTTCTTCATGACATTTTTGAAAATGATGAAGACTTTGAATTTAAACATAAAAATCTTCGTCCAAAAGCAGAACCTTTAAGTCTCATTTTTCAATAAAGCATAACTTCGAGGATGGGTGTGACGCCCCACCTCTATACTCACACTAGCCAAGGACACTACGGAGTAATGCCGTCGACTAGCACGAAGAATAAGGCTAATTAGGAGCGACCATTTGTGTAATTGCTTTGTGCGAGTACCGATATGTCAGATAATATAACTTTCATTTCATTTCAAGAGGAAATCCGACATATCAAATACAAACTCAAAGCTACCACACAGTGGCTATGTGGACTTCGGTAACAAATATAGAAATAAACATAACACAAATTGGTCACAGATAATCATATCACTAAGGCGGAAATAGATATGAATATAACACATAAAAGTGTACATCAAAGTAGTGGTCAAACTAGATCCACTACATCACAAAAGAATAGGTACAAGTGCTAGACAAAAGAATATATATACATCAAGGAGTCTCTATCTCGTATGTATAACAACAAAAACTACTAATCTAAAGTAGTTTGTCAAAAATCAGATGATGGTCCCAGATAAGAAGTCAAGCAGAAGCACCTGAAATACCTCGGTCTGACCCGAGTATTATTTAAGAAGAAAATAATAAACTGATCAGTCTAGCTATAAATATCAGATAAAATGAGATAGGATAAGAGATATGACCAAAAACGTATGATAACAAAAATGCCATATTGTGTCAAGTATACATCAATTAACAACAAAAATCATATAGTATCTCAAATCATCTCAAAACACCAAAAAGAATCACATTCTTTAAATTATTCACCAAAACACAAATATTGATAGAGCTTATCAATGCAAACCACGAAAATTGGTGAAATGCAAATTCTAGAAATCACAACCAGAAATCCAGAAATCACAAAGGGGGGAAGGCCTATCACAAACGGGAGCATGAAAACTCCCTAACACGTGTGTCACGAACGGAATGCTATTCCATGGTCGTTAACCATCAAGTTGAGCTGAAACTCCACAAACGGCCCGAAGACCATGGGTCGCTACCCCACCAACACTATGCCATAAATGGCCTTCTGCAACACAAAAAAAATGTTGGCTCAGACCCCGAAAAATGTTGCCATAGGTCTATGGCAACACTTTTAGGGTGATGCAATTTTTGCCGTTGCCTTAGACCTCAAAGGCAACATTTTGACTATCTAAGGCAACATAAGAAATATTGTTGAAATAGAATCCTATTTGGGTCTATAGCAACATCCATAGGTGCATGTAGCAACATTCAAAAATGTTGCTATAGATATTAATTGCTATAGATATTAATTTTCTGAATTTGTGGGGCCCACAATGTAGAGCATATTTGATTTTTTAATAGAAATAAATAATTATTTAATAAAATGCTATTGCACAGAATTTGATATTCAAACAGTATTTTATTTAAATAAATATTTTATTTCAACATTAGAAATAGTACAAATTCCTGACTCCACTATTTTATAATTCAATGATTTATAACACTGATATTCACATATACAGATATTCCTCACTACATCACTCAGTTCACTCATTACATATACAGTTTCATTTACAGACACATACTTACTCATACACTGAATCTTCAACTACTTCCATATCATTACATATACAGTTTCATTTATAGACACATATCTTCAAGCTTGTATCCAGCTGTCCAGTCTTCAATACTTGCCACATATAATTCAAAAGCGGTAATCTGGAAAATAATATTTAACTCGAATAGAAAATGAAAATATTTTTGTTATATTATTTGTCTCAGGTATTTGGGTTGTTTCTTTTCATATTTTTTTCTGACAGGGACCACATATTTGCACGGACAACCTGTGATATACACAGTGTATCACTGCATATATCACAAGGCCGTTTCCCATTTTTTATCTCATGGACGATTGAAAATTCCCATAAAAATGGACATGGCACAAGGTCAAACCCGAGTCATCGACTGGATTCAACTTAGGGCCTAGTCAACCAGCAATGAACAGTGCACTTGAAGTGCAGCAGCAAAACAGTGCACAAGTCAGCTATTCACAAGTGCATAAGCCAAACATGAATGCAACACATGTATACAAGGCAGTATGGAAGACAGCAAGCAACAGTTCGGGAAAAAATGCACAAAGGAGAAGCCAAGTGCACAAAGTAGTACTCAACACAGCAAGCAACATAACATGACCAAGAAATGCATGTACATGGATGAACATACATGCATCATAAGGCTTGATACAAGAAACTACTCAAGTGCAAGTTCATACTCAAGTGCAGCCAGATATGTAGACAAGCCAAAAAATGGACACGGCACAAGGTCAAACCCGAGTCATCGACTGGATTCAACTCAGGGCCAACCAACCAGCAAAACAAACAAGAAACAGGTTCAGCGAAATGTAGACAAGCCAGTGCAAGAAACATAGCAGTACACATAGGCGGCCCATTAAGCAAAAACAGTGAATGCATCAGGCATGTATAAGAGAAACATAGGCAGTAATATGATATACAAAGGACTTGGAGCATCAGTTTCAGGTTAAAGAACAAGGTTAGCATGGTACCAGTTCGGTCCAGACCAAGCAAAACCAACAAAGCTCAACACACATATGTTTGTATATATCGTGGAAATCAAAACTCAATGTTCAGATTAGTCAACAGTTTTAGAAAACCAAAGATCACTTTCAAAGTTCTGATTTTCAAAAATGCAGAAGTTTTCAAGTGAAGCAGTTTTCAAGAGGACAACAGAATACAAATACTTCAAGTTCTGGTTTAACAAATGCAGCAAGATACAAAGGTATGTGAACAAGTTTAACAAAGGTTCAAGTTCTGGTTTAACAAATGCAGCAAAAAGGAGCTAACAAGCTCAGATCAGAAATCAAAATCAAGCCAGTGAACCAAAATCCAACATACCAAATAATATCACATCGCAATTCATCATCGACAAAGCAAAATCAAGCCAGTGAACCAAAATCCAACATACCAATTCATCATCGCAATCCAACATACCAGATTTCTCAAAGTCCAACAGAAAGATTAAACTCGAGATTATAGGAAATAAAGCCTATAAATAAATCCCAATTCATCATCGGCAAAAGCATGCGAGTGTAACCAAAATCATGAATAATCAAGTAAACCAGAAGGCAGAAAACATACAAAATAATATCACATCGCACCCGACGACGAAGTCAAAGCAATTCGAGCAATCAATCAAGGAGAACGAAAGAGCAAGCTACTAGGAACGTTTCTCACACTAGATTCGATCAATCAGAGCATCAAAGCAATTGGAATCGCGTGCCCTAGTTTTCACAGAGAGGAACGAGAAAGAAAAATCGCGTGCCCTAATTTTCACACAGAGAGGAACGAGAAAGAAAAGTAAAGCGGGAAATGGAAATTGCTAAGGTGTGGATTGATGGTTGAGATTTTGTTTTAAATGATGGTGTGGATCGTTGAGGTGTAAAATTTTATTAATTTTATTAATTTGAATATATTTATAGCTACTGCAACATTTTGCTGATATCTACGCTAACATATAGAAGTGAATGTTGCAATAGACAAAAATCAGCATAGCTATTGTTACATTGTAGCTAGCAACACCTTGTAATTTCGTTGCAATAGGCCATCTATGGCGTAGTGCAATTTGAGTCGAAGCACCACAAACGGCCCGAAGACCATGGGTCGCTACCCCACCAAATTGAACCGAAGTTCCACAAACAGGGTTTTTAGTCCCTCACACAAACAAAGAGACATCGCACATCACTAGTCTAAATCACAAAATGATCATTAATGATCGACAAGTGTAAATTACACTTAGTTAGTAAATATAAGAGTTTAGCTTCATGTCCCATAACCACTAGCTTAACTTAAATATTTACGAACAGATTGTAGATTTCCACTCGAAAATTGTCACAAGATTTCAATCGAACAAGTTTAAGAATTAACCGACAAAGTAAACGCAAGCGTTTCATACCACTTGTTTTGCTAAGCCGTTTAATTAGATTTCTCATACGAATGAGGTAAAGGTTTGTATATACTTATAGATTGGAAAACGTTTTTTAAAACGAGCTTTGTATTTAAAAGTAGTGTTGAAATCGTTTTTGTGAAAGAGTTTGAGTATTTACTACTAGTATAGAAACCTTTGTATTTTAAAGTGACAAACCACAGAAATGATTGTAAAAACAATCCATCACCAAAGGTTCACATTCGAAGGCGTGAATCAAAACCATAGAAATCGATATCAAATCCATCAAATGGATATTCCCAAAAATCCAAAGAAAGAAGTCATCAAAGTCGATAATAAGTGATGAGAACTATCCGGATCAACAACAATCGATTAAAAATAGGAAATCCACTCAAAAATAGGCAAATAGGCAAAACTGGACAGTTCCAGACATCTGGGGATAAATCCAGACGTCTGGATTTGAGTTCTGGAAATTTTCCAAAAACTCAAACCAGACGTCTGAAAACTAACCAGACATCTGGTAGGTTTGGACCAGACGTCTGGTCCAACTCTCTGCCTTTTTTTTCATCTCCAGTCCAAACCAGACGTCTGGACTTGATATCCAGACGTCTGGACTTGATATCCAGACGTCTGGTCACCTGGCCTGGGCAACAGTTTGCCTAGGCCAAGATGGCCAAAACGTTTCGGGAGCGATCAGACGAGCAACGACGAATAGGGATTTATACCAAGTGACAACCCAGCCTTATAGGCTCTTTGATACACCCCAAATATCATGTCCAAACACCATAGTAGGATTTTCATAAAATTGGACCAAAACACCAAAATTTGGAAAATTCACCAAATCAATTCAAATCAAAAGCAAATGAACACAAATAAATGTTAAGAATTCATACCTAACAACAACGAGAGTTATAGACGTAGATGTGAGTTAAAAACTCACCTTTAAAACTGAAAAACACGAATGAGAAGCTTTAAAACAAAGGAAAGGCCAATTCCTCTTCAACTTCAACTCAAAAAGCTCCAATCTAAGCTAATAAACAAATATTTCCTAAGTTAGGTTATAGGAAAATTTTGAAATTGGAGAGAGATTGAGATGGAGAAGATGAAGAGGATGCTTACCTAAGCTTCTCTTTGATTTTGGAGCAAGAACTTGTGTTTCCAAATCAAACTAGGGTTTGGAATTTCTATTTCCAATCTTTTTCCTCCAATTCTCTTATGCTAGAGTGTTAGGAAAAGGAATAAGTGAATGAAGAGGAGTTGAGTGGAGTGTTAGGGTATTAGATGAGTTAGTGGGCTGAAACCCAAACCCAAAGCCCTAAATGAAAATATCAAAATTTCACTCAACTCCAAACATACCGATGTTTATACTTAAAAAGGTCGCAAACACCATTTTGGACTCAATGGAAATGGTTTCGAGTCCCAATTCGACTGTTTGCAAAAAGTGACATTTCGGACTTAAATCCGACTAACGATGCTATATTTAAATAAAACATTTAAATATACAATCGTAAAATATGTGGGTTGTTACCGACTCCCCTCCTTAAAGAAATTGCGACCTCGCAATAATTAAGAGGAAAATAAAGAGTAACAACCATAAAAGCATATCAACACAAAAGAAAATTTTGAAATAAGAAGTTCACCATAAAAGAGCACGAAAGAGTAAGTCCGGATGTGTTTGCTCGATAAATTCTCAAGATTCCCAAGAGCAATCCTTAGGATTTGAGGACCATTGAACCTTTACAAGAAGAACATCTTTATTTCAAAGGCGTTTATCCTCCGAAGCAATGATACGAATAGAATGTTGCTCATAAGTCAAATTTGGTGAAACTTCAATTTCTTCAATTACACCGGGCTCAAGAATAGAATCGAAATCCCTAAAGTATTTCCGTAATTGAGAGACGTGGAAAATGTCATGAATAGCAAAAAATTGAGCCGGTAATAAAAGGCGATAAGCCACGGAACCAATGTGTTCGGTGATGGGAAATGGACCAATATACCGAGGTATAAATTTTCTCGATCGACTGAAACACACAACAACCATCATAGGTGAAACACGAATAAAGTCTGGACCTAAAACCAGCTTCTCACCGGCTTCAAGCCAACACGAAGGAAATCAGCATGGCCTTTCGTAGAGTGCCTCGAAAGGTGCCATACCAATAGAAGTAGGAACTCCATGCAATTTAACAACTTCTTTTACATAGAGTTTAGCCAAAATAAGTACGGTCCAAAAAAAAGAAGGATGAGCCTCAAGGCTACATAAAACAAGAGATGAACATGAATTGGATTCACGATCTCGAATCTCACAAGTGAATAAAGTCTCGAGATCATTCCATTCGGATATCATCATGAAATCAACCGCTTGTTGCTTACGACTAAGGGCATCGGCAACACGATTACCCTTTTCGGGAGTATAAAGAATATCAAAATCATAAGATGCAAGGAACTCGAGCCAACGTTGTTGATGCAAATTAAGTTCCTTTTGAGAAAATAAATACTTCAAAGATTTATGATCGGTGTAAGAATAAATTTCTCTCCCAAAAGATAATGTCGCCAAATTCTAAGAGCGAAAACAATAGCCGCGAGTACCCTATCATGAATGATATATTTAGTCTCGATAAGCTTTAATTGTCAAGAAGCATATGTGATAACACATTCCCTTTGCAAGAGAATGACACCCAAACCAATACAATTAGTATCGGTACAAACAATAAAGTCTTGGTTCCCTTCGAGAATCACAAGAATAAAAGCATCGGAAAAGAGTTCCTTTAATCGATCCTCTTTCCCGAAAAGCTAAGACTTTCAAAATTATAATTAACTTTGTGTAATCATCTTTTTAGAAAAATTTACCTATTACAAGTCAATTTACTATGTCTGACTGTCTCATCATAGCGTTTAGGAGATTCCTATCGATAACGTTGATCAAGCGCATCGACCAGAATTCTTAAAGCACTCAATGGGCAAAACAACACAAAATCATCTTCTATATGATAACCATGTCTCTTATAAAATTTACAAATATTCTTTGCTCGTTTTAAGAACAAAATCCAATTATGCTTATAAATTCTTATTAAAAAGATTTGCAAATTTTAAATTGTTATTTTCATCCATAATCAATAAATACAAGGATGATCTCAATGAGATATTCGCAGAATACTCGATTCACAAAAAGGATGAAATAAGGTAGAAGGTTCGTCAAACCGAATGACATAACGAACCAGTCACAAGAATCATAACGAGTGCGGAATGCGGTAAGTGGATATCCTCCGCAACTCGTAGCTGATGAAAACCGATGGCAAGGTCGAGCTGAAAAGACCTTAGCACCATTCAATAGATTGCTAAGGTGATAATTCTAAGACAAACTCAAATATACTGGAAAATTCACAAACTACTTGAATGAGAGAAATAACATTCTCCACATCATGTAGGTTTAAAGAATAAAACGATGTCACCGAATTGGAAATCGAAATCGAAATCATTAAGAAAAAATAGAAATCTTCTTAACAGATTAAGGATGTCGAAGATAGATAGTCCGCTCAGGACATAGGATGTGGGCTTCATAATGGTCAAGCCAATCCTTTCCCAAAAAATCAATTTTGAAGCCTAAGTAACGCATAACATGCAAATCGGCTCGAAAAGAATAATCACATAAAATAATCTCGACATTTTCACAAAGTAAACTGAGTGTTGCAGATCCACCAACCGGATTCGCAATTCTCAGTGAAGTCATCAAGCCCATAATATTTAAAGAAAAGAATCAACAAGTTTTTTTGATATGAAAGAGTGGGATGCACCCGTATCAAAAGAAATCAAATAGGAAGATCACGAAATAAAATAATGCCATCAAGGACTGAATGAAAAAAAATACCTTGACCAAGAGAAGTGTTACTAGGGGCTTGCACAACATTTAGCTTTCCCTCCTTCCTGCTTTGAAGTATGGGACACGCAGATATATGATGACTCAAACTTTTGGAATAGCGACAATAAAGTGGTTTCAAACACTCATTTGCATAGTGGTCCATAGAACCACAATTATAGAATTGACCACGACTAGAGGTAGGAGTCTTTGCTACCGACGTTTCATGCTTCCCTTTCTTGTTGGGATTGGGGCCTTTAAACTTAATAGACCTCTTCATGTTATTGTTTAAGTTCTGTTTGGCACGCACAACTTCAACATCACTTTCTCTATCGGCCTCTTCTAGTCGAAGAGCGATATCTACAAGCTGATCGAAAGAAACTTCTAGTTTCAGAAGTAAAGGCTTTTTGAGATTCTTTTTCAACCCATAGACAAACCTCTTATTTTTTTTCAATGGGGTATTAATATACTCAACCCCATATTTAGAAAGAGATTCAAAAGATGCAACATAATCCATCACAGAAGATTCACCTTGAACAAGGTCAATAAAGCATCTGGCTAAAGTTACCTTTTCAGCCTTCGGCACAAACTTCAATTCGAATCTTTCCCAAAATTGCTCACAAGGAAGATCCGGTTCGATAATCTCATAAACCAAAAGCTCATACCAATCTAATGCTCTTTCTTGGAGCATGCTAGAAGCCAATTAGACTTGATGAAGATCAATAAGATTCATGCGAGAAAAGATGCGATCGCATGATCTAAGCCGAGCTTGGATTTCTATAACATTTTCGGATCCCTTGAATGGCTTTCACCCAAAACGGTATAATCTCTGCACAAGCGTGCAAACCCGGATTTAGGGTGAGTAGGCGCTGGAATGGGTCCAGCAGCTTGGGCATTGCTCAAAAGATCTAAAAGTTGTTGAGCTGACATAAATACTCCATCCTGAGGAGTAGCGCTGGGACGGCCTGGTCTAACCATTTCTCTTCTTTAAGAAAGAAAGAAGAGAAAAAGGTTATTCACAGAATGAATATCAAACAAACTTGATTGATAAAACAAGGCATCACAAATGAAAATAGGATAAAACGGTACGAAGACTCGAATTAAATCCTATGGCACGATTCCTAAGAAAGACTTAGGACAATGATCCTTGCTAGATTATTCTACATTGTTCCGAAGTTTGGCTCTGATACCAAGCTATGACGCCCTACCTCTATACTCACACTAGCCAAGGACACTACGGAGTAATGCCGTCGACTAGCACGAAGAATAAGGCTGTTGAGGAGCGACCATCTGTGTAATTGCTTTGTGCGAGTATCGATATGTCAGATAATATAACTTACATTTCATTTCAAGAGGAAATCTGACATATCAAATACAAAATCAAAGCTACCACACAGTGGCTATGTGGACTTCGAAAACAAATATAGAAATAAACATAACACAAATCGGTCACAGATAATCATATCACTAAGGCGGAAACAGATATGAATATAACACATAAAAGTGTACATCAAAGAAGTGGTCAAACTAGATCCACTACATCACAAAAGAATAGGTACAAATGCTAGACAAAAGAATATATATACATCAAGGAGTCTCAATGTCGAATGTATAACAACAAAAACTACTAATCTAAAGTAGTTTTCCAAAAATCAGATGATGGTCCCAGATAATAAGTCAAGCAGAAGCACCTGAAATACCTCGATCTGACCCGAGTATTATTTAAGAAGAAAATAATAAATGGATCAGTCTAGATATAAATATCAGATAAAATGAGATAGGATAAGAGATATGACCAAAAACGTATGATAACAAAAATGCCATACTATGTCAAGTATACATCAATTAACAACAAAAATCATACAGTATCTCAAATCATCTCAAAACACCAAAATGAATCACATTCTTTAAATTATTCACCAAAACACAAATATTGATAGAGCTTATCAATGCAAACCACGAAAATGGGTGAAACGCAAATTCTAGAAATCACAACTAGAAATCCAGAAATCACAAAGGGGGGAAGGCCTATCACAAACGGGAGCATGAAAACTCCCCAATACGTGTGTCACAAACGGAACGCTATTCCATGGTCGCTAACCATCAAGTTGAGATGAAACTCCACAAACGGCCCGAAGACCATGGGTCGCTACCCCACCAATTTGAGTCGAAGCTCCACAAACGGCCCGAAGACCATGGATCGCTACCCCACCAAATTGAACCGAAGTTCTACAAATGGGGTTTTTAGTCCCCCACACAAACAAAGAGACATCGCACATCGCTAGTCCAAATCACAAAATGATCATCAATGATCGACAAGTGTAAATTACACTAAGTTAGTAAATATAAGAGTTTAGCTTCATGTCCCATAACCACTAGCTTAACTTAAATATTTACGAATAGATTATAGATTTCCACTCGAAAATTGTCACAAGATTTCAATCGAACAAGTCTAAGAATTAACTGACAAAGTAAACGCAAGCGTTTCATACCACTTGTTTTGCTAAGCCGTTTAATTAGATTTCTCATATGAATGAGGTAAAGGTTTGTACATACTAATAGATTAAAAAACGGTTTTAAAAACGAGCTTTGTATTTAAAAGTAGTGTTGAAATCGTTTTTGTGAAAGAGTTTGAGTATTTACTACTAGTATAGAAACCTTTGTATTTTAAAGTGACAAACCACAGAAATGATTGTAAAAACAATCCATCACCAAAGATTCACATTCGAAGGCGTCAATCAAAACCATAGAAATCGATATCAAATCCATCAAATGGCTATTCCCAAAAATCCAAAGAAAGAAGTCATCAAAGTCGATAATAAGTGATGACAACTATCCGGATCAACAACAATCGATTAAAAATAGGAAATCCACTCAATAATAGGCAAATAGGCAAAACTGGACAGTTCCAGACGTCTGGGGATAAATCCAGACGTCTGGATTTGAGTTTTGGAAATTTTCCAGAAACTACCAGACGTCTGAAACTCAAACCAGACGTCTGGTAGGTTTGGACCAGACGTCTGGTCCAACTCTCAGCCGTTTTTTTTTCATCTCCAGTCCAAACCAGACGTTTGGACTTGATATCCAGACGTCTGGTCACCTGGCCTGGGCAAGTTTACCTAGGCCAAGATGGCCAAAACGTTTCGGGAGCGATCGGATGAGCAACGATGACTAGGGATTTATACCAAGCGACAACCCAGCCTTATAGGCTCTTTGATACACCCCAAATATCATGTCCAAACATCCATAGTAGGATTTTCATAAAATTGGACCAAAACACCAAAATTTGGAAAATTCACCAAATCAATTCAAATCAAAAGCAAATGAACACAAATAAATGTTAGGAATTCATACCTAACAACAATGAGAGTTATAGACGTAGATGTGAGTTAAAAAACTCACCTTTAAAACTGAAAAACATGAATGAGAAGCTTTAAAACAAAGGAAAGGCCAATTCCTCTTCAACTTCAACTCAAGAAGCTCCAATCTAAGCTAATAAACAAATATTTCCTAAGTTAGGTTATAGGAAATTTCTGAAATTGGAGAGAGATTGAGATGAAGAAGATGGAGAGGATGCTTACCTAAGCTTCTCTTTGATTTTGGAGCAAGTACTTGTGTTTCCAAATCAAACTAGGGTTTTGAATTTCTATTTCCAATCTTTTTCCTCCATTTCTCTTGAGCTAGAGGTTAGGAAAAGGAATGAGTGAATGAAGAGGAGTTAAGTGGAGTGTTAGGGTATTAGATGAGTTGGTTGGCTGAAACCCAAACCCAAAGCCGTAAATGAAAATATCAAAATTTCACTCAACTCCAAACATACCATTGTTTATACTTAAAAAGGTCGCAAACACCATTTTGGACTCAATGGAAGTGGTCTCGAGTCCTAATTCGACTGTTTACAAAAAGTGACATTTCGAACTTAAATCCGACTAATGATGCTATATTTAAATAAAACATTTAATTATACAATCGTAAAATATGCGGGTTGTTAAAATGGGTAATTATAACAACCCTACTCAAAAAAATTTCAAAACTCTTTTCGCTATTTATGGTCGCTACGACATAAAATAGGCACAAGTCAATTTAGATTACTCTGTCCAAAAGAACATTTCTAGACATGAGAACACACTTTTCCATGGCGTGAATCTTACTAGAATTTTCCGATATTTTGGTGTGGATTTATGAGGAGAAAAATCCATTTGTAGAAAAGTTTTCGACAAAGCAAATGTCTCCCTTATGGACATTTCACCTATCTTTGAACCTTATGAAACTCTTCCTGAGAAGGAGGAAAGTTTGGCATGGGAAGAAGAACTAGAAATTCAACAAGAAGTGAAGGAAGAAGGGGATGAAATGGAAATGGAAGAAGAAGAAGAGTAGGAGGTGGAAGAAATGGATTCTTCTTTGGAAAGTTTCGTAAAACCATCCAACCCTACTAACAAAGAGATACTAAGAAACTAAGAGAAGTTTCTTAAAAAACAAAAGAAGCTTAAATGTTCATTTCGTGAAAAGCTTACTTCTATTTCCAATAAAATGGATAAATTCTTTGGAAAGGTCATTCGCAAGCTTGGGGGCTCTTCATCATCTTCATCTACATCCTTTTAAATCTGGCTAAGTTGCTTACTTATGTTATCTAGCCTTGTATTGTGATTTTAGTTAATATTCAATTTATGGCTATGTATTTTTTGTAACGACCCATAATTTTCGATAATTAAAGATAGTTAATTTAATAAGGTTTGGTGATTTAATGTTGGAAGATATAAAATTTGTGATTTAATAATAAGATTATAACTGGAATGAAACGTAATAGTATTTATTTAAGGTACTTGATAACCGCTTTAAATGTAATTCCAATTAATTGAAATGATTAAAAAAGTTATAATTGGTGATAGACTGTAAATTTATTGTAATAATGTGTGTATTAATTGATAATTGGATTAAAAGAGTAATTGATAATTTAAAGGTTGTATTAATTAATGAAATAATGTGTAATAAATTGAAATTAGATAGAACTAGTATTGTGTAGGTTGTTATAACATTTGTTTATAAATAATAAACTTACAAATGTGATTAAATATAGAAATGGTGACAATTGTTATATGTTACCAATTTATTTAATCAATTATAATTAAATGAAATTAAATGTTACGCAAAATGAGTTAAGATGATAGCGGTAAAAGCTGAATGCAATAAAATGTACAGAAATGTCAATTATATTCATTAGGCAATAATTGATTTAATAAAATGGGTGAAACAAAGATAAATTAATTTATTGGGATTTTAAATTATAATAAATTGACGAAAATTCAATGTAATTGGAATATTGCTACTAATATGGTAAAAGATGATAATTAGAGAATATTAATGTAATAAAATATAAACAAATCTTAACTATGTCTATAGAGTAATAATTGATTGAATAAAAAAGATTGAAAATAAAATTAAATCAATTTATTGGAATTAAATTATAATTAATTAGATTTAATTACAGTTGAAATCGAACACTGCAATTAGTGAAATAATTAACATTGAATTGATATGTGAATTTGTTTTAAATTATTGTAAATGTCCAAGTAATCAAA
The DNA here is from genome assembly GCA_030737815.1 of Allium fistulosum. Classification (NCBI taxonomy): domain Eukaryota; kingdom Viridiplantae; phylum Streptophyta; class Magnoliopsida; order Asparagales; family Amaryllidaceae; genus Allium; species Allium fistulosum. The sequence continues at coordinate 540,218,988 of CM060904.1, forward strand.
ATCGATGAAAATTGTTAGTTATTAAATTTGAAATTAAAAGTTGATTTAATCAATTTAATAATAATTTATTTAATTAACGTGAAAATAGCCATTTTGGCCACTGACTCGGATTTCGATGAATCCATTTCCGTCGGATCCATAACGGCGAATTTTTTTAAGGTTTCAAGTTTCGTAGCGATCGGACTTGTCGTTTGATCGTACAGACTCGAAACGCGTAGAAATCAATTCAATTAAATTCAATTGAAATCAATTTGTAATAAGCTAATTTTAAGCTAACTTCTTTATACGATGGAATTAGGACTTGAAAGCTATTCCACTGAGTTTAAAACATCGAAAACATCTATTTTGATATATGGGATGACTCACTTTCGCCTCGAAAGCGAAACGGGCTTTTTGGGTCGCTATTGTCGTTCGTAACAATTCGATATGTAATTCATTTTATCAGGCTTTGCTAATATGAATAGTCTTGTTTCCCAAATCCTAGCAGTCATTTCCATATTCTGTACGTACATCAACTTCTATCTATCTCTTTCTTTTCAATGGCAAAAACAAATTCAATCTCGAAACTCTAATTCAATTTTAAATTCAAATCGAAATCAAAACTCCTCAAAACTGTCATATTATATATCGTTGGAAATCTCTCGAGGAGCGCAATCCACCACTGTAGTTCGTTTTTCGATTCAAGCCACCATTTGGTCAGAAATTGGCCATTTATTCTCGGTCGTCCGTTGCTAGGGTTTCAATTCGATGGTGGATCTTCGTCGATAGGACGATCGGGAAGTGCTGCACTGTAGAGGGCGTCGAGTGGCTTTGATCCATGCTGTTTATTATTCGAGATCGCCTTTGGGTTCGCCAGAGATTGGCTTGGAAGGTGACGTGTTTGTCAGGGCAGTGGTGGGTTTCTGGTGGGACGGAGTGGGCGGCGTCATCAGTATATGGTCGACCGGAGGTGGCAAAGACAGAGGCGAGGTCAAATCATGGCAAGAGTCATCATGGCGGTGGCGTTTTTCAAGTATAGGTCGGCGACTGAGGGTTTTTAAAGCGGGGTCGAAGTCGAGACGTGGAATTAGGGTTCGGTGAGTAACGGGTTTGACTTTTTTTAATTTAATTTAAATTTTATTTTTCAAGTGTTCTAATTTACATAACTTTTGCATACGAGGTCAGATTTACGCGGAGTTTGTTTCATTGGGATCGTATTGAAATTCCAAACATTTTGGAACTAGTTTGGATGAATTCTAAGATTGCTGAATTTTTGGGCCTTTATTTGGATTTTTAAATCGATTTGGAATCAAAAGTGAGTGTTTTAAACCACTCACAATTATTAAATTATCTTATGTTAGTTAAATTAAATTTATGATGTGATTTGAAATTAATTGATCGATGTTTGGTATGTTTAAATTGCCATTCTAGTTAAATTTGACTTTTATTGCATTTAATCATCGTTTAATTCAATATTGAATTTGATTGTCAATTTAATACCTGTTATTGATAATCAGTTATCTATTGATGTTTATTGGCTGATGATTGTGATGGATGTTTGATTATTGATATTGGATGACTGGATGTTATATTTTATATTGTTATAACACTGCAAGTTCCCTATGGGTTGAAATGATATATACCCGAACGATCTGATAGATTAGGGAGGAATCGTTATGAGTTGAAATGATATACTTAAGCGATTTCATGGATTTTTAATTAATTCGGGATTGCAGGTTGAAATGATAGATATCCGTAAATTTAAATAATTGCGGATTGAAATGATAAATATCCATATCACTTGACCGTAGGGTAGAAAATAATATACGAACACCGGATTGGTTAAATTAAATGATTTTAAATCTCTAAACTTTGAATCCAGTTAAATGATATTTTGAAATAGAATTTGGTTGATAAATTGAATTGTTTTAAGTGAATTTCTTAAAGGATTTAAATTGAAATTCTAAAGTTGATTTTGAAGTATAAATGAAACTATCGAAATTGATTTATTGAAACTTTGTAACTTTGAGATCTATTGGAATTGGAATAGCCAAAATTGATATTTCAAGATGTAAAATTGGGTTTTGATTGAAATTTGGATATGGTCCAGATTGGTTGAAATGGAAGAAATGGTTAAATTTGATGTTAATTTCAATTTTATTTTCTTAATATAAACTGTAAAATGTTCTTTAAAAACCTAAATTATTAAGATTTTCAACCTTTAAACTAAATTTATCTATTTTAATTATTGTTAACCTGTTTTAAATCTATTTAAAGTATTTTAATCTATTCAAATCTATTTTAAATCTATATAAAGTGTTTTAACCTATTTTAATCTATTTAATCTATTTTAAAGCTATTTAACCTATTTTAATTATATTAAATCTATTTAACTATCTTAAATAAATTTAAGCTATTTTAATCTATTTTAACTATATTGGAGTATTTTAACTATTTAAATTTATTTTAAACTATACTAAACTATCTAAACTATTTATAACTATCTAAACTATTTTCTAAATTTTAGACTGTGTAAAGTGGAAGTACTTATATTTGAATCCTTTAATTTTAAAGTGAATATGGTGAAATGACGTTATAACTTAAGTTGAGATTTGAAATGATATTTGTTGATGAAATGATATATTTGAGTAAATATGATGATTTTGGAATGAAGATTTAATTAACCTATCTTATCAATATGATTTAGAAAGTGGATATGGTTCTAAATGTGAATATGATTCGAAAGTGATATGGTTTGAAATCGAATGTGATATTTTGATATTAATTATGAATTGACTTTTGAAATGTAAAAGAACTATCCAGTGTGAAATAAGCATTTGGTTGTTAAAGAGACCAGGATCAGATATTGTCATACTCTCTGCCAATACCGAAAACCACTTTAACAACTGTGTACGGGGTGGAGATTCTAGAAATGAAGTAAGATGGTTCGGCGAACGATTTTGTATGAGGTATTTACGTGACCCTAACTCCCGTGAGTCAGCTTAGATGTGACTAAAACAGGAGCTATACCGGGCCAAGTGAGGTCATTCCTCCTATCGGAGACATTTCTTCGATACTATATTTTTGACTTTGTGATTGATTTGGTGGCCACCCCTTGATTTGATAATGGGAGTGTGTCCGAGGTGGGCGGTAGTAGTTACTATGCGTTACTATGCGTTACCACCCCTCTTCTCTTCATTCACTTTCATTTCCTAACACTTTCAAGCTTTGAGATTAATGGGGGAAAAAGATTGGAAATAGAAATTCAAAACCCTAGTTTCCTTTGCAAGCTCCATTTCTTGCTCCAAATTCAAAGAGAAGCTTAGGTAAGCATCCTCTTCATCTTCTCCAACTCATTCTCTCTTCAATGTTAGAATTTCCTAAACCTAACTTAGGGAATGTTCTCCTTTTAAGCTTAGATTCAAGCTACTTGGGTTGAAGTGAAGAGTGTTGATCTTTCCTTTGTGATTAAGCTTCTCATTCATTGTTTTTGGGTTTAAAGGTGAGATTTTTATCTCAGATCTATGTCTATAACTATCTTATGATTGTTAGGTATGAATTCCTAACATCTTTACATGTTCGTTTGATTTTGATTTGGATTGATTTGGTGAATATTCTAAATTTTTGTTTTTTGTCCAATTTTTGTGAAAATCCTTTTACGGATGTTTGAACATGTTTCGGTGAAGCATTGAAGAGCCTATAGGGATGGGTTGCCGGTTGGCGTAAACCCCTAATGCCAGTGGCTCGTCCGATTTCGATTTGTTGGATTTTTGCCCCACAAGGGGGCTAGGGTGAATGTGTTTCAGAAGCAGGTTCAGTCGACTGAACCAGTGGTTCAGTCGATTGAACCAGAAGGCAAGGAATGCCTTAGAAGTAGGTTCAGTCGACTGAACCAGTGGATCAGTCGACTGAACTAGGACCCAGGAAATTGCCTGGGTCTGTTTCAGTCGACTGACCATCTGGGTCAGTCGACTGACTCTAGGGATAGAAATTTCGTACCCCTATGTCAGTCGACTGACCACTTGGTTCAGTTGACTGACCTGCTTACTTCAGCCCCATTTTCTTACTTTGCTTGAGATTCCAAATGTTAATCGATTCGTGATTCTCCGTTTTGTTGTTATCATTTGTTACCGATTTTGATGACTTCTATTTCGGGATTTTTGGGTATATCCATTTTGATGGCTTCGGCATCGATTTCTATGGATTTGATTCACGTCTTCGAATGTGAATTTTTGATGGTTGATTGTTTCTACAATCATTTCTGTGTTTTGTCACTTTAAAATACAAAGGTTTCTATACTAGTAGTAAATATTCAAACTCTTTACAAAGATGATTTCAACTCTTTTTTTAATACAAAGCTCGTTTATAAAACCGTTTTCTAATCTATTAGTATATACCAACCTTTACCTCATTCGTATGAGAAAATCTAATTAAACTGCTTAGCAAAACAAGTGGTATGAAACGCTTGCGTTTACTTCGTCGGTTAATTTATGGACTTGTTCGATTGAAAATCTTGTGACAATTTTCGAGTGGAAGTCTACAATCTGTTAGTAAATATTTGAGTTAAGCTAGTGGTTATGGGACGTGAAGCTAAACTCTTATGTTTACTAGCTTAGTGTAATTTGCACTTATTTTTGAGTGGAAGTCTACATTCTGTTCGTAAATATTTGAGTTAAGCTAGTGGTTATGGGACATGAAGCTAAACTCTTATATTTACTAGCTTAGTGTAATTTACACTTGTCGATCATTGATGATCGTTTTGTGATTTAGACTAGCGATTGAGCGATGTCTCTTTGTTGGTATGGGGATTAAAACCCATTTGGGGAGCTTCGACTCAAAATTTGGCGGGGTAGCGACCCGTGGTCTTCGGACAGTTCGCGGAGCAATCGGCTCAATGAGTCTGTGCATGAGTCGTATCTTTTAGGGTGCGTCGATGTTCATCTCATTTATCCACGTGGGTAATTGTACCACGACCGAATCTGTGCATGAGTCGTATCTTTTAGGGTGCGTCGATGTTTGGTTCATTTATTGGGTTAGCGACCCATGGAATAGCATTCCGTTTATGTTGCACGTGTTTGGGAGTTTTCATGCTCTCGTTTGTGATAGGCCTCCCCCTTTGTGATTTCTGGATTTCTCGTTGTGATTTTTAGAATTTGTATTTCACCTCTTTATGTGATTAGCAAGAATATGTTTGTCAAGAATTTGTGTTTCACCTCTTTATGTGATTTTTAGAATTTGTGTTTTGAGATTTTTGAGATATTGTATGATTTTTGTTGTTATTTGATGAATACTTGACACAGTATGGCATTTCTTTGTTATCATACATTTTTGGTCATATCTCTTATCCTATCTCAGTTTATTTGATATTTATAGCTAGACTGATCCGTTTATTATTTTCTTCTTAAATAATACTCGGGTCAGACCGAGATGTTACAGGTGCTTCCATTTGACTTCCTATCAGGGATTATCATCTGATTTTGGGCTAACTACTTTAGATTAGTAGTTTTTGTTATTATACATTTGAGATATGGACTCCTTGATGTATAATTATTCTTTTGCCTAGCACTTGTATCTATTCTCATGTGATTTAGTGTATCTTGTTTTACCACTACTTTGATGTACACTTCTTCGTGTTATATTCATATCTGTTTCCGCCTTTGTGATGTGAATGTCTGTGACTGATTTGTGTTAAATTTATTTCTATATTCGTTTCCGAAGATCGTATAGCCACTGTGTGGTAGCTTTGAGTTTGTATTTGATATGTCGGATTTCCTCTTGAAATGAAATGTAAGTTATATTTTCTGACATATCGGTACTCGCCCAAAGCAATTACACAGATGGTCGCTCCTCAACAGCCTTATTCTTCGCGCTAGTCGACGGCATTACCCAGTAGTGTCCTTGGCTACCGTGACCATAAAGGTGGGGCGTCACAGCATGGTGTCAAAGCCAAACTTCGGAACAATGTAGAATAATCTAGCAAGGATCATTGTCCAAAGTCTTCCTTATGAATCGTGCCATAGGATTTAATTCGAGTCTTCGTACCGTTCTATCCTACTTCTTTTTATGATGCCTTGTTGTAACGATTCGACTTTTCGATGCTCGAAAGTCGACATTAATACGTCCACTGTATCAAATGCCGCGCAATCGAATGTCGGGAAACCGAACCATAGGGTTAAAGAGAAGAGGTAGAAGAAGACAGAAGAAAAGAAAGAACAGAAAAACAGAAACAACAGAAAAACAGAAACAGAAACAATATCAAAATCTCATAGTCGCAGCGGAACAATATATAATAGATAATCACTAGTCTTTTAAACAAAGAACTATATCAGTTTATACAATACAACAATGAGAGTCAATACAACTCAATACAACAATGGACAGTTATATAAACTTGTCCCCATACAGAATACACAACGGAATAAATAAATAAGTACGAGTGTACGTCTCGCCATCCAGCTCGTCTCCAAAGCTCCAGAATATCCAGAATATCCTGATAACATAACTCTAGGTTGCCCGTGTGGAAAATTATGGGCACCCAGAGTTTAGAAAGGGAACAATAAACTCCAAGTCAGTAATGGTGACTGGTGTGAGATCGTAAAACAGTTATTTTCACAAAGAAAATAAAACAAATTCGCAATGCATTTGGAAAATGAAACTACCATAAGGCCTCCCTCCACACACACAATGCAAACGCAGAATTGGAGGAGATTTCTCCTTATGATAGTCAAAGATGCTTACTACGAAAGATCAATTGATATTATTATTAATGTCTAGTGTGGAAAACATTTCGAAAGTATAATATTAATCTTAGCCAGCATAGACATTCCGAACTATGCCTACTATAGCTACCATATAAACAGTGGTGACCACCATAAGTAAATGGCAGTTTCTACAACTAAAACCGTACAAGGTTAGTATTGAGAATTGGATTTCCAACAAATGGTCAGGCTAAGGAACTTCCTACTGCCACATGGGTACGCCTCTGGATGGACGTCCCGAGAGACAACTGCTCTCTGCCAACACAAGGCCGGGTTACCTTTGTAACTAGGTAACTACTACACGAATATGCCACCCTCCGGTCCTTTGGGACCTTTATCCGAGGGCCCTCGATCACACAACAACAATCACACAGTAAATGAGATTGGAGCAACCACATAGGTAAATATTTGGGCTCCATACCATAATATCACCTTTTTCCAGAAGGAAATGACATACCCTAAAGGGCGCGACCCTCATAACCTTGCCACATCTTTCCTGTTTCGACCATTTCCTGGTTGTGAGGTCCAATGAGGTCTCGTCCACAAAGCTACGCTTTACACGAAAGCCATGCTTTGATCAACAAATGATCAGCAACACACAGCAACACTTGGCATGCCACACTACCACGTTGGGAGTATATCACTGATAACCTTCAACTACATAACCTCTGAGCTCGTACGTCTCAGAGATGGGTGTTAAGCTAAGAGAATAAATTCTCCGCCACCAAATAGAAATGTATTTGAAAGAAATCAGCTTTATATCTCAAAGTGTAATGTCAGACATACAACCATACAAGTCTGTTCCAGGTTCGAACAGAACCGAAGGCACTTCCAAAGAAGCCGTTGCAATCTGGGTATTCACAATCCCGATCGGACTTCCCATCACATAGGCAATCTCTATACCGCAGCTACTCGGTGCAGAGACAATCGATAGGTTATCCTATCGTTCTCACAAATACCCGGTCTTCACACCGGTCTTCAAATACAATCCATAACGTCGTATCACTATTCGGAATGGGTTATATGACACAAAGTCCTCTCCCGGCTTAACCGAATAATGAGCGCTTGTTTTAAAAACAAATTCAAATGCCATTTCAAAGGAAAATACTGATAGTCGGTTATTTAACTATCAAACAACATTCACAACAATCAACCAATTTAAATAATTTTCCCAAATTATTAAATTTCAAATATCTTCGCGAGATATGGTTTATAACTTCAACCATTTGAAAACGAATTTCAAAACACACTTTTCACCTTTCAAACTTTTGAAAACAAATTTCAAATCAATTTCCCTACACGGGATATATTTCCAAATATTTATTCATTTCCATTGGAAATCTGCCGAGTTCAAATACTTTATCTCCAAAATATTCCTTAAAATCCAATTTTAGAATTTCTTCATTTATAATTTAAAATTATTTTGGAAATATACTCGGCTTTTCAAGGAAAATACACTTCCATTTCAAAATGGTCCATTTAAACCAATTAAATAAATCCTTATCGATTTATTTCAAATTTACATCCCAAATCTGTAAACTTATTTCCACACTTTAAAAATAAATCAGTGTTTATTTTTTTTTAAAACAATTTCTCTTTCCTTTGTAAATTCCCCTTTGAATTTACATTCCCAAATATTCACTTTTAATACGATTTTCAAATCGATTTCCAAATATTCACTTTCAACTCCAAATCAACTTTCAAATGGATTTCTAGATTTATTTCCCTTTTAAAATAAATTCCTTTTAAAGAAAACAAATTCTTTTATCTCTGCCAATCTATTTAAAAATCCAAATTTTAAATAAATTCTTCAACTTATAAACAATATTACTCGAAATCCACTTATTAAGCCTTTTCCCATATTTGGAATTTTATTCAATATGATTCAAAAATAAAACTTTATTTTTTTCAAACTTCTTTTAAATTTATCCAATTCTCAAAAATAAATTTTTACTATAAATCTTCTAACTTGAATTTTAAAAATCCAATTTTTATCTATTTCTGGTATCCTACGATACCAAAAATATATTCGGCTAAATTATAGCCTTCAACAATTTCAATCACAAAGATAATCACACGGAGATTATAAATAATCAACACACAACATATGAAACCAATTCAAATGTTTTGAGGAATCCTGTTGGATCGCTCCAACCTGTTTCCCTGCATCCACAGACGTTAGCACAACAATAAAATACCCATTCCACTTCGAGGTGGAATATCACGGTATATGGGATTTATAAAATATCATCCGCTATTATGCAGCACATAGGGTCTCATCCGCTATATAATGCGGGAAATCAACAACTCCAATATATATATGTATGCCAATATATATATTGCTATATACTACTATATATACTATCACAATCAGGCAATCAATCAATAACTGCAATTCAATTTTAATTTGAGTGAGAAGATCTCACCTTTGATTTTAATTTTGCAATCCATTTCCATTCCAGTTTGATTTCACGATTTTAGACCTTGTAACAAACATCATAAGGTTTTTATCAATATTCGAGAAAATCAAACATTTAACTTCCTTTTTAATAATTTAATTAACTAAGAATTTTGTTCAAACTAATTTTCCTTTTAAAAAATTTCTTAGTAACCAAAAGAAAATTTAGATAAGTTAATTAAACAAATTTATCTCCTAAATATTTCTAAAATAACAGTAGACTAAAGCGGGCATGTATAATATAATTTCTAGATATATTTACATTTAAAGATTTACTTTACTGTAAATTTTCTGATAATTTAAATAATAAACACAAATCAAATTAAGGTTTTACTTAACATTAAATTAAAATACTAATTTAAAAGCAGCACTGTTTATCTATGTAGATTTATAAATTTGAAATAGGTATGTATATCTTTTTATATAGATATATTAATTTTATATATTTTTCCGTAAATATCAAAACAACAATTTCTTTACTGTAAATATTTTTTTTCTCTGTATATATGCAATGAATCAGCTAATTAAATTAAATGTTTTAAAACTTGAGTAACACTAATTCAAAATTTTCATTTACCTATAAGATGTATATATATATATATAATTTTATAGATATACTAAAAATACTTTACAGCTTCGAACACACCTCCCCACCTCCTTCGACATTGAAGAACTCATAATCAACGCCGAGCATGCTCCCCTGCTCTACACGCCATTCCTGACCCCCAAAATCACCAGATCTAGCTCAAAATCTCTCGAGCAAAATGAGAATTCCAGCCTCACGAATCCACCCAGAACAATACAGTCGCGTGCGTACATCACTCGACGTCAAGTGATGTCAGCTCGTTCGCGATCAGGTCGATCGGCCATCGCGACTGAGTCGCGCCCCTAAATTTTCTCTCTCTTTTTTTACTAAGAGATTATCGATTTGGATTAGAAGAGGGTGACGAGATTTTCAATGGATGAGGCAGAATTTTTTTTCGATTGGAGAAAGAATTATAAAGGAGGGAGGTCATTTGAACTGAAAAGGAAGAAGAATGTAAGCTCGCGATTTCTTTGAACAGCGGCCATTCTATATATTTTCCTTCCTTATCTTTGACATGATCACTACGTACATTTTGAAAAGGAATGGGGAGACCAGACGAGATGTTTAGCGTGCCAAAATCAGTTTTCTACAGTGGTTCTGAGAAAGCAAAGGCTGCTGAATGAAAAAGGTTTGATGTGAAATAGCTTGACCAATCAAACAATATGTTTTATATTGAAATTTAAATTTAAATTTAAATCGACTTCAATTCGAAGCTCAAAATTTTTACATTTTATCGAGGCATGCTGCTATGCATTTATAATGTTAAACCCCTATTCTGAACGCAATGGAAAAGGTTTCGAGTCCTAATTCGATCGTATGGAGAAGATAGCTTTTTGGACCCAGTTATAATATTGAATCTCGATATAAATTTCAATGCGTTTTGAGCTACCACGGTCAAACGTCTACTCCGATTGCTACGAAAACTGAAATCCGATAATAATACAATATTACGGATCTAATGAAACTGGTTTCGTCGAATTCCGAGACTGTGCCTCGGAAGGCTATTTTTAAATATCGATTTAAACGATACAATTCAAAACTGAACAAAACAGTTTCAAATTCAATTCTGAAAGTTCAACTACCTTCAGAATTATCAATATAAATTTCCTAAGCCTTTAAAATATTTTTAATCAGCTTAAAACTCCAAATTCAAAATTTTACTCAAATTTTAACAATTAAATTCACTAATTTAATTACCAAACAAACTCTGATATTCGAAACTCAAATTAAACTAACATTCAAATATTTAAAATCAATTAGATATTCAAATTTCAAATGTCAAAAATTCAGGGTCGTTACATTCCTCCCCCCTTAAAAGAATTTCGTCCCGAAATTACTAGTTAAGAAGAATGCTCCAATACCCGTTTATCATTTTACCAAAACCAAACAGTTTTATCAATTTTCAACCCAAATCTTTTTATTAAAGATCCATTATTACTTTAACTAATTTTCCAAAATCAACCATAGTTGTAAACAACTTTATTTACTTCATAATTCAAAATTAAATTCAAATTCAAATTTTAAATTATCCAAAATTTCTCAAAAATTTTCTAACTCTCTAAATTTCCGAAATTTTTTGCCAGCGTCCCCTTTGCGCGGCTAGCTCGGTACAACTACAAAATGTCCCTATGGACTCCTAAATTCCAATAGAAAACAAAATGCCAAGTGGCAAGATCAAAAACCCAATCAAATTTCATACTGAAATTTTAAATACATACCTTTTGTTGAGAAATTCAAATTTATCTTCGAAATCAAAATCCAATTCCATTTTCCTATAGCCTTTATAATCCCTGTATACTTTACTCAACAACAATGTCCAAATTCACTTATTAGATTCCCAATACCCATTTACTTAAGAATTTTCTCCATTCATTTCTTAAGTTCAATATAAGTATTCACATACTTCTTATATTTATTTTCACTTCACAAACAAAGTTATATATTCATTTCCATTCAACTTTGCATTTTCAATTCCATTTGAATTCAATTTATAATTTCAATTCTATTTGAATTCATTTTATCTTCAAACTCCGAATATTGAACTTTATCAATTATGTTTCATTCACAACAGATTCATCTCATTGTTTAAATTAGTTTCATTTACTAATTTTTTCAATACTTTGCTTCATTTGATCCAATTTGACAAATTTTCCATTAACAAAAATTTTCCAATTTTTTTTTTTCAAAATTTTTCTAACTCCCAAAATTTTCAGAAAATTTTGGCGGAGTCTCCTTTGTACGGAGGAGCTTTTACAATTTGACAAAAGGTATAAATATATATACATCGACCCACTTGGTCGGAAAAGCAAAAACAGTTCATATTTCCTATTTTGTATTGCGTAGGCGTACCTTTATTAGCATTTTAAGAAAAGCGGTTTATTTAAGCATTTCGCGCAATCAAAATGCAGCCAAACGGCTTCCAAAAACCTGTACTTACTCAATTTAAATATGTAAGTGACACATATAGGAAATCTATTTACATTTCGCTTATTCTCAATAGTAAACACATAGTTTTCATAAGCAAAACATTCAAAATAATTCCCATAAGTAATTTATAAAATTTCAATACAAATTTAGTTGCTTTCTTCCAATTCACATTCAATTCAATGGTTTACAATGCAATTCTTTATATTCAATTCATTTTTAAATGAATCTAACTCATATCCCTTTCAATTTGATTCCAAAATCAATTTAATTTGCTTTTATTAACTCATAGATTTTGATACAATCTCGTTTGCGTCAAACGACAATCGTTTCTATGCAAATTCGGCGATATTCACTTAATAGAATATCCATTCTAGTTTATAACTAATTTAAATTGATACCAACTCAATTTATTTTAATTCCATTTTATTTCCAATTGATTCCATTCAATTAAATTTGCATTTCATTAATCAAATAAATTTCATTGAAAACCATTCAATAAAATTTGACAACAACCATTTCACAATTTTACTTAAGTCGAGCATTTATCCAAATATTGCTTAAGTTATTTCAACTCAAAACTCAAGTTCATTCTCCTTGTAAAAAATTTCTAATTTAAATCTTTGATTTGATTTTTTCATTAAATCAAATCCATTCCATCTACTAATTTAATCCAATTAGTATATTCACTTATTCTTTTTAAATTTCAAATTTCCATATTCAATTCATCCTGAATTTACTTTATCTATAACAAGGAAATTTTCAATTTATTTTTCTCTACTTACTTGAATTTATATACAAATTCAAACCACTTTCAAATTTAGCTCACAACTCAACTTTAATTTAACTAATTCAACTTCCAATTCATTATTTCATGAATTAATAATTCATCAAGTTAGTTTACTTGAATTCAATCCATTTTTTTTTCCAAGTTTGGACTTTTATTCAACTTGATTCAAATAAAATCTCATTTCATTATTCAATTCCAATTCATTTATTTACAAATGTGGCTTCATTTGTTCATTCACAAATTCATTTCTTTTCAATTTGAATCTTATTCCAATCAAATTTTCAAATATTTTATAAGTCATCAAACTTATTTACATTCCATAACACTTTAAAGAAATTCCAGAGTCTTTTAAACAATTACTCTGGCATCTCATTTCACTTTATAAAACTCATTTATAAATTAACATTACCAATTTCATTCCATTAATGAATTTATTTTCAAATATTTTCTTGGAATTCTATTCCAAAATATAAATCACATTTACAATTTATATTTACAAATCCCATTTGTATATGAATTCATTTCCTTATACTTTCAATTCATATTTATAAATTTCATTTGTTGAATGAATTTATCTCCAAATCTTTGGTTATACCATTATTTCTTATTCTGTTTCCATACAACAATGATAATAATTCAATATTATCAGTTCATAACAACCAAGCAACCATGTACTATAATAATTTATAGAAAATTATTTCTTTTCTACACAAAAATAGTTTTGGGCAAAATTATTTCATTTACCCTATTTAAAACAATACTGTGTTAGTTTATCTTGTTTAAGAGTTTAGAAACCCCTATCGATTATAGTTGGCCAAATTGCACCGACCAGAATCTATAAACAATCAACCGATAAGTTAACACAACATAAAACAAATTTTGTAACTAACAAATACGCGCTCAAATCTATTATTACACTCACACTCATTATAAAGTACTACTGACTCTATCTCTAATGAGTAACACCCAACAGAGCCAGGGTTGTCGCTTAACCAATTGCTCTGATACCATATGTAACTATTCGACTTTTCGACGCTCGAAAGTTGACATTAATACGTCCACTGTATCAAATGCCACGCAATCGAATGTCGGGAAACCGAACCATTAGGGTTAAAGAGAAGAGGTATAAGAAGCAGAAGAAAAGAAAGAACAGAAAAACAGAAATAGAAACAATATCAGAATCTCACAGTCGCAGCGGAACAATATATAATAGATAATCACTAGTCTTTTAAACAAAGAACTATATCAGTTTATACAATACAACAATGAGAGTCAATATACAACTCAATACAACAATGGACAATTATATAAACTTGTCCCCATACAGAATACACAGCGGAATAAATAAATAAGCACGAGTGTACGTCTCGCCATCCAGCTCGTCTCCAAAGCACCAGAATATCTAGAATATCCTGATAACATAACTCTAGGCTACCCGTGTGGAAAATTATGGGCACCTCGAGTTTAGAAAGGGAACAATAAACTCCGAGTCAGTCATGGTGACTGGTGTGAGATCGTAAAACAGTTATTTTCACAAAGAAAATAAAACAAATTCGCAATGCTTTTGGAAAATGAAACAACCATAAGGCCTCCCGCCACACACACAATGCAAACACAGAATTGGAGGAGATTTCTCTTTATGATAGTCAAAGATGCTTACTACGAAAGATCAGTTGATATTATTATTAATGTCTAGTGTGGAAAACATTTCGAAAGTATAACATTAATCTTAGCCAGCATTGACATTTCGAACTATGCCTACTATAGCTACCATCTAAACAGTGGTGACCACCATAAGTAAATGGCAGGTTCTACAACTAAAACCGTTCAAGGTTCGTATTGGGAATTGGATTTCCAACAAATGGTCAGGCTAAGGAACTTCCTACTGCCACATGGGTACGCCTCTGGATGGACATCCCGAGAGACAACTGCTCTCTGCCAACACAAGGTCGGGTTACCTCTGTAACTAGGTAACTACTACACGAATATGCCACCCCCTGGTCCTTTGGGACCTTTATCCGAGGGCCCTCGATCACACAACAACAATCACACAGTAAATGAGATTGGAGCAACCACACAGGTAAATATCTGGGCTCCATACCATAATATCACCTTTTTATAGAAGGAAATGACATACCCTAAAGGGCGCGACCCTCATAACCTTGCCGCATCTTTCCTGTTTCGACCATTTCAGGGTTGTGAGGTCCGTTGAGGTCTCGTCCACAAAGCTACGCTTTACACGAAAGCCATGCTTTGATCAACAAATGATCAGCAACACACAGCAACACTTAGCATGCCACACTACCACATTGGGAGTATATCACTGATAACCTTCAACTACATAACCTCTGAGCTCGTACATCTCAGAGATGGGTGTTAAGCTAAGAGAATAAATTCTCCGCCACCAAACAGAAATGTATTTGAAAGAAATCAGCTTTATATCTCAAAGTGTAATGTCAGACATACAACCATACAAGTCTGTTCCGGGTTCGAACAGAACCGAAGGCACTTCCAAAGAAGCCCTTGCAATCCGGGTATTCACAATCCCGATTGGACTTCCCATCACATAGGGAATCTCTATACCGTGGCTACTCGGTGCAGAGACAATCGATAGGTTATCCTATCGTTCTCACAAATACCCGGTCTTCACACCGGTCTTCAAATACAATCCATAACGTCGTATCACTATTCGGAATGGGTTATATGACACAAAGTCCTCTCCCGGCTTAACCGAATAATGAGCGTTTGTTTTAAAAACAAATTCAAATGCCATTTCAAAGACAAATACTGATAGTCGGTTATTTAACTATCAAACAACATTCACAACAATCAACCAATTTAAATAATTTTCCCAAATTATTAAATTTCAAATATCTTCGCGAGATATGGTTTAACACTTCAACCATTTGAAAACAAATTTCAAAACACTTTTCACCTTTCAAACTTTTGAAATCAAATTTCAAATCAATTTCCCTACACGGGATATATTTCCAAATATTTATTCATTTCCACTGGAAATCTGCCGAGTTCAAATACTTTATCTCCAAAATATTCCTTAAAATCCAATTTCAGAATTTCTTCATTTATAATTTAAAATTATTTTGGGACTATACTCGGCTTTTCAAGGAAAATACACTTCCATTTCAAAATGGTCCATTTAAACCAATTAAATAAATCCTTATCGATTTATTTTAAATTTACATCCCAAATCTGTAAACTTATTTCCATACTTTAAAAATAAATCAGTTTTTTTTAAAACAATTTCTCTTTCCTTTATAAATTCTCCTTTGAATTTACATTCCAAATATTCATTTTTTATACGATTTTCAAATCGATTTCCGAATATTCACTTTCAACTCCAAATCAACTTTCAAATGGATTTCCAGATTTATTTCCCTTTTAAAATAAATTCCTTTTAAAGAAAACAAATTCTTTTTAAAGAAAACAAATTCTTTTATCTCTGCCAATCTATTTAAAAATCCAAATTTTAAATAAATTCTTCAACTTATAAACAATATTACTCGAAATCCACTTATTAAGCCTTTTTCCCATATTTGGAATTTTATTCAATATGATTCAAAAATAAAACTTTATTTTTTTCAAACTTCTTTTAAATTTATCCAATTCTCAAAAATAAATTTTTACTATAAATCTTCTAACTTGAATTTTAAAAATCCAATTTTTATCTATTTCTGGTATCCTACGATACCAAAAATATATTCGGCTAAATTATAGCCTTCAACAATTTCAATCACAAAGATAATCACACGGAGATTATAAATAATCAACACACAACATATGAAACCAATTCAAATGTTTTGAGGAATCCTGTTGGATCCCTCCAACCTGTTTCCCTGCATCCACAGACGTTAGCACAACAATTAAATACCCATTCCACTTCGAGGTGGAATATCACGGTATATGGGATTTATAAAATATCATCCACTATTATGCGGCGCATAGGGTCTCATCCGCTATATAATGCGGGAAATCAACAACTCCAATATATATATATATGCCAATATATATATTGCTATATACTACAATATATATTATCACAATCAGGCAATCAATCAATAACTGCAATTCAATTTTAATTTGAGTGAGAAGATCTCACCTTTGATTTTAATTTTGCAATCCATTTCCATTCCAGTTTGATTTCACGATTTTAGACCTTGTAACAAACATCATAAGGTTTTTATCAACATTCGAGAAAATCAAACATTTAACTTCCTTTTTAATAATTTAATTAACTAAGAATTTTGTTCAAACTAATTTTCCTTTTAAAAAATTTCTTAGTAACCAAAAGAAAATTTAGATAAGTTAATTAAACAAATTTATCTCCTAAATATTTCTAAAATAACAGTAGACTAAAGCGGGCATGTATAATATAATTTCTAGATATATTTACATTTAAAGATTTACTTTACTGTAAATTTTCTGATAATTTAAATAATAAACACAAATCAAATTAAGGTTTTACTTAACATTAAATTAAAATACTAATTTAAAAGCAGCACTGTTTATCTATGTAGATTTATAAATTTGAAATAGGTATGTATAACTTTTTATATAGATATATTAATTTTATATATTTTTCTGTAAATATCAAAACAACAATTTCTTTACTGTAAATATTTTTTTTCTCTGTATATATGCAATGAATCAGCTAATTAAATTAAATGTTTTAAAACTTGAGTAACACTAATTCAAAATTTTCAGTTACCTGTAAGATGTATATATATATATATATATATAATTTTATAGATAAACTAAAAATACCTTACAGCTTCGAACACGCCTCCTAACCTCCTTCGACATTGAAGAACTCACCATCAACGCCGAGCACGCTCCCCTGCTCTACACGCCATTCCTGACCCCCAAAATCACCAGATCTAGCTCAAAATCCCTCGAGCAAAACGAGCATTCCAGCCTCACGAATCCACCCAGAACAATACAGTCGCATGCGTGCATCACTCGACGTCAAGTGATGTCAGCTCATTCGCGATCAGGTCGATCGACCATCGCGCTGAGTCGCGCCCCTAAATCTTCTCTTTTTTTTACTAAGAGATTATCGATTTGGATTAGAAGAGGGTGACGAGATTTTCAATGGATGAGGCAGAATTTTTTTTCGATTGGAGAAAGAATTATAAAGGAGGGAGGTCGTTTGAACTGAAAAGGAAGAAGAATGTAAGCTCGCGATTTCTTTGAACAGCGGCCATTCTATATATTTTTCCTTCCTTATCTTTGACATGATCACTACGTACATTTTGAAAAGGAATGGGGAGACCAGACGAGATGTTTAGGGTGCCAAAATCAGTTTGCTACAGTGGTTCTGAGAAAGCAAAGGTTGCTGAATGAAAAAGATTTGATGTGAAATAGCTTGACTAGTCAAACAATATGTTTTATATTGAAATTTAAATTTAAATTGACTTCAATTCGATGCTCAAAATTTTTACATCCTATCGAGGCATGCTGCTAGGTGTTTATAATGTTAAACCCCTATTCTGAACGCAATGGAAAAGGTTTCGAGTCCTAATTCGATCGTATGGAGAAGATAGATTTTTAGACCCAGTTATAATATTGAATCTCGATATAAATTTCAATGAGTTTTGAGCTGCCATGGTCAAACGTCAACTCCGATTGCTACGAAAACTGAAATCCGATAATAATACAATATTACGGATCCAATGGAACTGGTTTCGTCGAATTCTGAGACTGTGCCTCGAAAGGCTATTTTTAAATATCGATTTAAACGATACAATTCAAAACTGAACAAAACAGTTTCAAATTCAATTCTGAAAGTTCCACTACCTTCAGAATTATCAATATAAATTTCCTAAGCCTTTAAAATATTTTTAATCAGCTTAAAACTCCAAATTCAAAATTTTACTCAAATTTTAATAATTAAATTCACTAATTTAATTACCAAACAAACTCTGATATTCAAAATTCAAATTAAACTAACATTCAAATATTTAAAATCAATTAAATATTCAAATTTCAAATGTCAAAAATTCAGGGTCATTACACTTGTTTTATCAATCAAGTTTGTTTGATATTCATTCTGAGAATAACCTTTTTCCTCTTCTGTCTTTTTCTTTCTTTCTTAATGAAAAAGAGATGGTCAGATCTAGCAGTCCCAGTGCCAGTCAATCCAATGGTCCTTCTTTGGATGGCGTATTCATGTCTGCCCAATAGCTTTTGGATCTTGTAAAGAATCAAAGGTTTATCTGTGCTTTAAGTAAAAACCCTGAAAAGATTTTACCTCTGAAATTAGAAGTACCTTTCGATCAGCTTATAGATATCACTCTTCAACTTGAAGAGGCCGATAAAGAAAGTGGTGCTGAAGTTGTGGATGCCAAACAAAACTTCAACATAAATAAGAAGAGGCATATTAAATTCAAAAGCCCAAATCCCAATAAGAAAGGGGAGCTGGCAACTTCTGTAGCAAAGACTCCAATCCCTAATCGTGGAGGATGCTACAATTGTAATTCTAAGGACGACTAGGCAAATAAGTGTCCAAAACCCTTTTCTTGTCGCTATTGCAAAGGTTTGGGTCATCTTTTATCTTCATGTCCCAAACTTCAAAGTAGGAGAAAGGGAGAGTTGAATGTTGTGCAAGCCTCTACTAGCACTTCTCTTGGTCAAGGTATTTCTCATTCTATCCTTGATGGCATTATTATGTTTTGTGATCATTCTATTTGATTTCTTTTTATACGGGTGCATCCCGCTCTTTTATATCAAAAGAATTTGTTGATTCTTTTTCTTTAAAATATTTTTGGCTTGATGACTTCATTGAGAATTGCGAATTCGATTGATGGATCTGCAACACTTAGTTTACTTTGTGAAAATGTCAAGATTATTTTATGTGATTATTCTTTTCGAGCCGATTTGCATGTTATGCGTTACTTGGGCTTCGGAATTAATTTTGAGAAAGGATTGGCTTAATCATTATGAAGCCCACATCCTATGTCCTAAGCGGACTATATATCTTCGACATTCTCAATCTGTTAAGTAGATTTCTATTGTTTTTAAAGATTTTGATTTTTCAAATTCGGTGGCATCATTTTATTCATTAAACCCACTTGATGAGGAAAGTGTTATTTCTCTCGTTCAAGTAGTTTGTGGATTTTCCGGAATATTTGAGCTTATCTTAGGATTATCACCTAAGAAATCTATTGAATGGTGCTAAGGTCTTTTTAGCTCGACCTTGCCACCAGTTTTCATTAGCTACGAGTTGCGGAGGGTAGCATTCCACTTACCGCGTTCCGCACTCGTTATGATTCTTGTGAGTGGTTCGTTATGTCATTCGGTTTGGCGAACCTTCTACCTTATTTCATCCATTTTGTGAATCGAGTGTTCTACGAATATCTCGATTAGTTTATCCTTGTATTTATTGATTATGGATGAAAACAACAATTTAAAACTTGCCAATCTTTTTAATAAGATATTTATAAGTATAAGTGGATTTTGTTCTTAAAACGAACAAAGAATATTTGTGAAATTTTTAAGAGGCATGTTTATCATATAGAAAATGATTTTGTGTTGTTTTGCCCATTGAGTGCTTTAAGAATTCTGGTCGATGCGCTTGATCAACATTATCGATAGGAATTCCCTAAACGCTATGATGAGACAGTTAGACACAATAAAGTGACTTGTAAAATGTAAATTTTTCTAAAAAAAAAGAGAATGATTACATAAAGTTAATTATAATTTCGAAAGTCTTAAGCTTTTCGGGAAAGATGATCATTTAAAAGAACTCTTTTCCGATGTTTTTATTCTTGCGATTCCCGAAGGGAATCGCGACTTTATTGTTTTTACCGATACTAGTTGTATTGGTTTTGGTATCATTCTCCTGCAAAGGGAATGTGTTATCGCATTTTCCTCTTGACAATTAAAGTTTGTCGAGATTAGATATGCCATTCATAATCTAGTGCTCGCGGCCATTGTTATCACTCTTGGAATTTGGCGACATTATCTTTTGAGAAAGAAATTTGTTCTCTTCCCCGATCATAAATCTTTGAAATATTTACTTTCTTAAAAGGAACTTAGTTTGCGTCAACGACGTTGGCTCGAATTCCTTACATCTTATGATCTTGATATTCTTTATACTCCGGAAAAGGGAAATCGTGTTGCCGATGCCCTTAGCCGTGAGCAACAGCGGATGTTTCTTTGTTGATATCCGAATGGAATGATCTCGAGACCTTATCCACTTGTAAGATTCAAGATCGTGAATCCAATTTACGTTCTTCTCTTGTTTTGTGTAGCCTTGAGGCTCATCCTTCTCTTTTGAACCGCATCCTTGAAGCCCAATATTAAGATCCCAAATTGGCATTTCTTAGCCAAAGTTGTAGGGATCCAAATAAGGTTGATGGTTTGAAAGATTTTGAAATCGATGCTCGTGGTGGCATTCGAAGATTTGGTAGAATTATTGTGCCAAATATTTGTGATCTTCGTAAAGACATTTTAAGAAGATTCTCATCGTTCTAAATTTACCATTCATCTCGGTAATAGTAGCGACTTTATTATTGGGATGGAATGAAATCTGATATTGCTAACTTCATTAAGTGCTGCATGACTTACCAACTCATAAAGGCCAAGCATCAAAGGCCCGGTGGGTTATTGCAACCTTTGGACATTCCAATTTGGAAGTGGGATCATATTTCCATGGACTTTATTGACGGTCTTTCCAATTCTCGTTCGGGTCATAACAATCTATGGGTGATTGTAGATAGACTTACAAAATCCACCCATTTTCTTCCTGTTCGGTCCAATCGGACCGTACCTCCTTTTACTAAACTCTATGTCTAGTTAAATTGCATGGAGTTCCTACTTCTATTGTTAGCAATCATGATCCATTATTTTGCTAGTGGATTTTTGTAAGGTCTTCAAAAGCTTTGGGAACAAAGTTTAATTTTAGCACCGCTTATCGTCCTCAATCCGATGGACAAATAGAGCATGTGAATCAAACTCTTGAAGGTCTTCTTTGTGCAAGTTTTCTTGATTTTGGTGGAAGTTGGGAAGATCATACTCTTTTTGAGTTTTCTTCCAATAATAGCTTCCAATCTTATATTGGTATGGCACCTTTCGGGGAACTCTACGGAAGGCTATGCCGATTTCCTTCGTGTTGGCTTAAAGCCGGTGATAAGTTGGTTTTAGGTCCAAATTTTATTGGTGTTCATTTGTGTTTCACCTATGATAGGTGTTGTGCATTTCAGTCGATCGGGAAAGTTAGCACCTCGATATGTTGGTCCCTTTCCCATCACCGAACATATCGGTTCCATGGCTTATCACCTTTTTATTACCGGCTCTATTCTTTTGCTATTCTTGACGTTTTTCACGTCTCTCAACGACGGAAATACCTTAGGGATTCCGATTCTATTCTTGAGCCCGGTGTAATTGAAGAAATTGAAGTTTCACCAAATTTGACTTATGAGTAACTTTCTATTCGTATCATTACTTTGGAGGTTGAACGCCTTCGAAATAAAGATGTTCTTTTAGTGAAAGTTCAATGGTCCTCAAATCCTAAGGATTGCTGCTGGGAATCTTAAGAATCCATTGAGCAAACACATCCGGACTTACTCTTTCGTGCTCTTTATGGTGAACTTCTTATTTCAAATTTTCTTTTGTGTTGATATGCTTCTATGGTTGTTACTTTTTATTTTCCTCTTAAGTATTGCGTGGACACAATTTCTTTAAGGAGGGGGGTCTGTAACAACCCGCATATTTTACAATTGTATATTTAAATATAGAATCGTTGATCGGATTGAAGTCCGAAAAGATACTTTTTGCAAATAGTCGAATTGGGACTTGAGACCACTTCCATTGAGTCCAAAATGGCGTTTGCGACTTTTTTAAGTATAAGCATCGATATGTTTGAAGTTGGGTGAATTTTGCTATTTTTCACTTAGGGCTTTGGGTTTGGGTTTTAGCCCAATAACCTAACATAACACCCTAGCTCAGTCCCCCCTCTTCTCTTCATTCACTTTCATTTCCTAACACTTTCAAGCTTTGAGATTAATGGGGGAAAAAGATTGGAAATAGAAATTCAAAACCCTAGTTTCCTTTGCAAGCTCCATTTCTTGCTCCAAATTCAATGAGAAGCTTAGGTAAGCATCCTCTTCATCTTCTCCAACTCATTCTCTCTTCAATGTTAGAATTTCCTAAACCTAACTTAGGGAATGTTCTCCTTTTAAGCTTAGATTCAAGCTACTTGGGTTGAAGTGAAGAGTGTTGATCTTTCCTTTGTGATTAAGCTTCTCATTCATTGTTTTTGGGTTTAAAGGTGAGATTTTCATCTCACATCTATGTCTATAACTATCTTTGATTGTTAGGTATGAATTCCTAACATCTTTACATGTTCGTTTGATTTTGATTTGGATTGATTTGGTGAATATTCTAATTTTTTGTTTTTTGTCCAATTTTTGTGAAAATCCTTTTACGGATGTTTGAACATGTTTCGGTGAAGCATCGAAGAGCCTATAGGGCTGGGTTGTTGGTTGGCGTAAACCCCTAGCGCCCGTGGCTCATCCGATTTCGATTTGTTGGATTATTGCCCCACATGGGGGCTAGGGTGAATGTGCTTCAAAAGCAGGTTCAGTCGACTGAACCAGTGGTTCAGTCGATTGAACCAGAAGGCAAGGAATGCCTTAGAAGCAGGTTCAGTCGACTGAACCAGGACCCAGGAAATTGCCTGGGTCTATTTCAGTCGACTGACCATTTGGGTCAGTCGATTAACTCTGGGGATAGAAATTTCGTATCCCTGTGTCAATCGACTGACCACCTGGTTCAGTCGACTGACCTGCTTACTTCAGCCCCATTTTCTTACTTTGCTTGAGATTCGAAATGTTAATCAATTCGCGATTCTCCATTTTGTTGTTATCATTTGTTACCGATTTTGATGACTTCTATTTCGGGATTTTTGGGTATATCCATTTTGATGGCTTCGACATCGATTTCTATGGATTTGATTCACGTCTTCGAATGTGAATTTTTGATGGTTGATTGTTTCTACAATCATTTCTTTGTTTTGTCACTTTAAAATACAAAGGTTTCTATACTAGTAGTAAATATTCAAACTCTTTACAAAGATGATTTCAACTCTATTTTTAATACAAAGCTCGTTTATAAAACCGTTTTCTAATCTATTAGTATATACCAACCTTTACCTCATTCGTATGAGAAAATCTAATTAAACGGCTTAGCAAAACAAGTGGCATGAAACGCTTGCGTTTACTTCGTCGGTTAATTTATGGACTTGTTCGATTGAAAATCTTATGACAATTTTCGAGTGGAAGTCTACAATCTGTTCGTAAATATTTGAGTTAAGCTAGTGGTTATGGGACGTGAAGCTAAACTCTTATATTTACTAGCTTAGTGTAATTTACACTTATTTTTGAGTGGAAGTCTACAATCTATTCGTAAATATTTGAGTTAAGCTAGTGGTTATGGGACATGAAGCTAAACTCTTATATTTACTAGCTTAGTGTAATTTACACTTGTCGACCATTGATGATCGTTTTGTGATTTAGACTAGCGATTGAGTGATGTCTCTTTGTTGGTATGGGGATTAAAACCCATTTAGGGAGCTTCGGCTCAAAATTTGGCGGGGTAGCGACCCGTGGTCTTCAGACCGTTCGTAGAGCAATCGGCTCAATGAGTCTGTGCATGAGTCGTACCTTTTAGGGTGCGTCGATGTTCTTCTCATTTATCCACGTGGGGAACTGTACCACGACCGAATCTGTGCATGAGTCATATCTTTTAGGGTGCGTCGATGTTTGGTTCATTTATTGGGTTAGCGACCCATGGAATAGCGTTCCGTTTATGTTGCACGTGTTGGGGAGTTTTCATGCTCCCGTTTGTGATATGCCTCCCCCTTTGTGATTTCTGGATTTCTCGTTGTGATTTCTAGAATTTGTGTTTCACCTCTTTACGTGATTGGCAATGATATGTTTGTCAATATTTACGGTTTGGTGAATAAAATAAAGAATATGACATTCTTTTTGGTGTTTTGAGATTTTTGAGATATTGTATGATTTTTGTTGTTATTTGATGAATACTTGACACAGTATGGCATTTCTTTGTTATCATACATTTTTGGTCATATCTCTTATCCTATCTCAGTTTATCTGATATTTATAGCTAGACTGATCCATTTATTATTTTCTTCTTAAATAATACTCGGGTCAGATCGAGATGTTACAGGTGCTTCCGTTTGACTTCCTATCAGAGATTATCATCTGATTTTGGGCTAACTACTTTAGATTAGTAGTTTTTTATTATAAATTTGTGATATGGACTCCTTGATGTATAATTATTCTTTTACCTAGCACTTGTATCTATTCTCATGTGATGTAGTGGATCTTGTTTTACCACTACTTTGATGTACACTTCTTCGTGTTATATTCATATCTGTTTCCGCCTTTGTGATATGAATGTCTGTGACTGATTTGTGTTATGTTTATTTCTATATTCGTTTCTGAAGTCCGTATAGCCACTGTGTGGTAGCTTTGAGTTTGTATTTGATATGTCGGATTTCCTCTTGAAATGAAATGTAAGTTATATTTTCTAACATATCGGTACTCGCCCAAAGCAATAACACAAATGGTCGCTCCTCAACAGCCTTATTCTTCGCGCTAGTCGACGCCATTACCCAGTAGTGTCCTTGGCTAGCGTAAGCATAGAGGTGGGGCATCACAACCTTAGTAATGGTAATACATTCATATAAAATATGGTTACTAAAGCTTTTGTATAGATATATGTATATAGTGTATAATGCAGAATGTTATATAGGTATTAAATTGAACGTTGTATGATATAGAGACTCAAGAAATGGACATGAAGACTCATGAGTATAAAGAACAAGATATGAAGGTTTCAAGACTATAGTATAGTATATAAAATCATGGATTATTATTAAAGTCTCTGGTAGAAATCTTTGATTGTTGTCTCTCTTTCTTTTATTCATTTATTCTTTAGATCAAAATAAATTTTTAGTATATTTAAAAGTATTTTATAAAAGTTTTTTAAAGTTTAAATTCTTATAAACTATGTTTAAATTATTTTACAAAGTATCAAAATATTTTACAAAGCATAAGATTTTCAATACAATTTAAAGCAAAAGAGTTTTTCAAAATTCAAAGGGATATGTCGACATATCCATATGAAGTATATCAACATGCATGCCGATATTTTGAAATTCAAATTTTGAAATGAAATGTCTATTCGTTGTAACTCTTCGAATATGGACATGTCTGTTTATTCTCTATATATAGGGGATTTTGAAATGGATTTTTAACAACTACTTTCTTATTATATTCTCTCCTCTTACTCTGCCAAAATTTCTATTGAAAATATATTTTAATTTTCTCAAATTCAAACTAGAATCAATTAATCTTTTATTGTATTGCTTCTCTACTATTTACTCTTTGATTTCAATCATCTCTCCCACAATCAAAGATTAAATTTATATCCAAGAGGATATAGGAGGAATTGTATCCAAAGATCAAATGTTGTCTTTGGAAAACCCATCAAACTTTAGTTATAGTTAATTGGGTGTGATTTTGTCCCAATTCAAATCAATTTGGTGTGCTTGTATCTCGTCCAAATCAAGTTAGTGTACCCAGAGCTTGGAAAATCTGGAGAGTGTGTCTTGTAGCTTGAAATCGAGATTGTATTGGGTTTGCCATCTATCCGTTTAAAGATTGGAATTGGAAAAGAAATCTGTACAAGTAATTCTATGGGACTGGATGTAGGGTAACTCTAATCCAGTATAAAAATATCTGGTGTGATTACACTAATTCTCTACATTTTACTTTACTGCATTTATACTTATCTATGTTTACATCTATGATTGTTCATTCTGTGTTGATTAATAATAATCTTGAATGAATTTTAAAAAGATTCATAAAAATTTGAAAATACTATTCACCCCTCTTCTAGTATTTAACTAGCCTTAAGATACATAATTTCATAACCCATAGAAACTTTTATAGTAAGTACTACCATCAGGGTACTAAAAACCTATGGAAAGAAACCCTTAAGAATATCTTTCTGTTTATGTATAAAAATTCTCGAAAACAAACGATTCAAAAGTGCACATATAACGACTATTCTCGCCTCAAACACTTCAAACTTACTTCAATTTAATACACAAGTTAAATAACCATTTAAAAATCTAGTCAAGGCCATACCACAGGTTTAAGAGGATAATAGAAGTGATGCTATACATATAAAGTTATCATTTGCTTTCAAAAGAAAGAGCGTCCAAAGTTTATAACTTTACTTAGTTAATGTCACTTTAACTATTATACTTTGCACACAACATATACACACACACACAATATATATACTTACAAGATAGTTAGATAACTCACTCAGATCCATGACAAATCCAAGAACAAATCCACAAGAGCAAAGAACCACTTTCATCCATCAGCACAAGCCTAAAGATCCAACCTTTAGCACTTCCAAACCAAAGCAACCACCTCCCCTTCCTCCTCCCAGCTCACGGCCCCTCCTTGGAACCCCCTCTTCCTCTCACCTTCTCCTACTTCTTACTTCCAAATTATGCCTCCCATGATGTCATAGGCCAAAGCCAAAGTTCAAAAGAGATTGGAGAAGGTTTGATCAAGACTAGAAAAGATTAGAGAATAACTATTGGATTAGTACTTAAGCACTTCCACCAATTTTAATTCTCATATTTCATCTTAAGATTAAGTGAATTAGTGATTTATTCATTAGGGTATGTCCCTCCTTATAAAAGTTTTTACAAGAGGTCATAACTATCTCTTACCTTCCATGAAAGGTCACAAAGGAGCCTCCTTTTCACATGTTAACTTTACACCTCTCTTCTTTTACTTAAAAGTTAAGTCTTACCATTTAAACTCATTTCCTAAATATTTTTGATGACATCATCCAAAATATTTATTCCATAAATGGAAAAAAAATTATTTCATTTTCTTAATTTCCTAAGCAAATAAGTGTATATGAAAAATATCTAAACAACTTTTGACGGTTAAAAAGTTGCTTATTGATAAAAGGAATTTTGGTCACATTATCGATATTTTTTCAAAGTATTTATTTTTGTAAACATTTTTTCCAAGTTTATCATCATTACTTTTGATTTAAAGGTTTAAAAAGCTTATTAAATCATTTTAATAACATTTAATCCAAGATTCAAATATTTAAATAGTTTAGATATTTAAATATGAAGTGTCCGAAATTCTGGGTCGTTACATAACTTTTATAGAAACAAGTTTCTATATGAAAATACATGGAAATCAAATTTCTCATTCTATATTAAGTATCATTTAGAATTTTATACAATTCTCGTTGCTGATGTCTTTTCATCAAGCAGAGGTGATCATTCACTCCCTTCATCCCGACTGTGCCTAAGTCATATCCACTCTCATACATTCGCTTCTCTTTCTAATTGGTTATACCATTCAAAAGGAAACCTTTATTTTAATCAGTCACACTGAATACATAGTATCGCATTATGGTTTGTTTGCTTATTTTTGATGAACTAATTTCATCGAAGTTTCATACACTATGAACCGCGTATGTTCACCATAATACATTTATATGTGATTGGATATGGATTAAATATCCATATTCTTGCATTGCTATTAGAGTTCGACACTCTTTTAAAACAATACACAATATAATGCAAATAAACTATTAAGCGACCGAGGCACGAATATTTAGTAGTTGTTCAAATTGGCTCTTGCATGGTTCTTGAAGTGACAACAGTCAAAATATTATATTAGTAAGTATATATTTTATATTTCTATGTCAATTTAATTTAGTTCATTCGTATATTTTAACTAATAAACATTTTATCAATTATAATGGTTGCACAAATTACAATGGTTATAATGTTTATGTATACATATCAATATATGTAAATATATTGATCAATTAACTTTTAATAATCTAATTAATATGAAATTTTAGTTTATTTATCATAAACATTTCTAAGATAAATAAATGGCCACAACAATTATTGTTATACACATATATAAAAATATATATTTTAATCGATTAACTTTTAATTAATTATTTTATTTAATTAATCATATTAACTAAATTTTAAATTCCAAGTTTAATCATTTATTTTTTCAAAATAATTTTGAAGAATTGAATGCATTTTATAACTTTCATAAATTTCCCTTTAATATTTTTAACTTAACTTTTAAATCTAAAATATAACTTTAAATTTTCAAACAAATTTTTAAAATTAGCCCAAGGCCAAAGAAAATTTGAGTATTTATATTAGGAATAACCTTTGGGCTTACTTCATCATTCAGCCTAGGCTAGCAGCTGAGTAAGGTAGAGTACATTTTACCCAAACCTTATCGAAGACACTACCATTTTAGACATCTTGCTAAATGGGTAGGCTTTAAGAAATTAGCCTTAATATTACTAATTTAGACCATATAGGCCACTTATGCTTTGATACCATTAAAGGAACCATGTTAGTTGAAGTTTATACCAAATGTTGGCACAAACAGCCTAAAGATTTTAAGAAGAAATGAAATGAAGCAATTTAATGAAAAATAAGAAGAAACAACACACAACAATTATAGTGGCTCGGCCAATCACTGGCTTATGTCAACTTGAACTCTGTTATTGGTGTTGAAAAGTTTCTACAAACATGATCTTATGGATCAGTAGTTTATGAATCATTGATGACCCGAGAAATTGTATTAACAGCACGAAAATTTAGAATGTAGAAAAAAGGATCTTGAAATAGTGTCTATCACCCTCTATTTATAGATGAAGATTAGATTTATCTTAACCACATTCTTCCCATAATCCCCACGTCCAGAAGGAGTTGTTCTGAAAAGATCATGGCCAGATCAACAAATCTCATGGATAGGTACCAAACCATTGCCTATCGATCGGTACCAATCGATAAAATGGAATGTTATACCTCGTTTGATCCTTTGAGGTTGCTTGGTTGGCTTGCACCTTCATCTGTATAACTTGAATGTGTCTATATGAGCTTGAACTTGAGTGAAGTCTTTAGTTCAATGGCTAGGTAAAAGCATCTGGTTTAGTTATCTTGAAACTTGGATCTATTTATCGATCGCTTGGGTCATGGATTTCCAATGAACAATCCCATGTTACATGCTTTACTAGCTAGCACCTTAGCTCCACTTGGCATGAAGTTAAACACAATTCTGGGCAAGTTCCATGGATCGGTACCGAACCATGGCTATAAATCAGAACTGATCCAAGACTTTGTTTGGTTCTTGGATTTTGACCCAGGCACTTTGAGTTGACTTGGCATGTAGTCAACTTTAAAGATCTTAGGCATGTTAATGGTATTATCCACTGATCTGTTTGATAACCAAGTTTAGAATCTATTGTTCTGGATTCTTGTTTAGTTATCCTTCTATTTGATTGATATGACTTGTTCAAATATGCATTGGTCATAAAGCTAGATAACATTTGCCTCCTAAAGAATTTCTTATGTTAATAAGGTATGCTTTGGATTAAGACAAACCGCGAACACTATATTATCAGCTTCAAGTTCTGTTCTGAATAGATGTTATTTATCCTTTGAACTGTTTTCACAAATCATTGTATCTCTTTGCCGATAATCATGTTGCTTCAGACGGTTTTGAACTTGCACCTTTTGTGTAGTATAAGAGTTGAAGCATGTTATTCGAGTTTGGTATTACAATTCTGGAATGTTTTCAACGATCGCTTTCTTTAAACTTTTTAGATAGGACTCTCTTGTTCAGAACTTCCTTTGGTTTTTGGTATTACACTTCTCAACATCATCGTCACCATTTCCCATTTTCCTTAGTGTCATTATATATATATATATATGGATCGATACAGATCCATAGGCCATGGATCAGTACTTATCCTTAGATGATTTCTCTTCCTATTTTCATGGTTCGACCCTTATTTAAACACGAACCAACGCTTAGTTCATTTCACTTATTTTCATCTTATTTCCACCTTGAGATTTTCATGCGCAAGTTCACTATTGCCGAACTTCGAATCGCCGACTCAACCTTCGACCTTTGAACCATCGCCTTAAATCATCAGTTCCATCTCCCTCTACCATCAATGCCACCAGAACCATTGGCTTCATACCCTAATTCACGAGTATTGAACCATGTAATTTCTTTGAGTTTTGAAATTGAGCGGAAATCGAACTTGATCTCCTATTTGAATAGATTGAAGTAGATGGTTGGGTGGTTCTACTTGAATCACTAACAACCAACTATCATTGTCCCTTGGTCATGTCCTAGAACATTATTTCCCCCTCCAATGGATCGATGACAATACAAGACTTGGGAAAATTTTGGCAGGAGAAAGTGGATATGGCAAACTTAAGGAAAACCCAAAACACACCTATGAATTTCTTCTCAGGTTTCAGCCCACACTATTTTGCACGAGCTTCCATGGGCTTGCTTCGAGTTGAACTTGAGCCCGGCTTGAGTTTTTATTTGGAATTGCGAAATTACAAAGTTTCTCCAAATAAAAAATAAAAAAAATAAAAAAATTTGCAAGTCTAAAGTAAAAGTCAAATGAGTAACAAAAGTGATGTAACACCCTAAAAATTTAATAGAGAATTTAATAAAAGAACTAAATTTAATAGGGGCTAAAACGGAATATTACAAATGTCCAAATTTGCTATGAAATTTGCAACAATACTTCCGTATCTATTTTTTGGACAATTTCATATGTAACACTTTGAAATCGAAGCTGGCATGGAGAAGTTCTAGACATTCTGAAACTTTAAAACAAAATTAATCAAATAAACTAATAAGGAAATTAAGATATCCTTAAATAAATAGCTCCATCGATCGACACCTTGGGGTGTCGTCGATCGTTATGCAGCGGTCGACCGATCACCGCTTAGTGGTCGACCATTTGAAATTCCAGATCGGGAATTTTGAGTGGCCAACAGCCTGAATTTATTGAAATATTTTCACTTGGGTGCGAAGTAAAGGATTAGCATACAAGATGAAACCAAAGTTTCTCCTTGGGTTATCAAATGGTCAAGACTAATCTAAAACCCTTATAAAAACAAAGCTAAGAGAAACCCTAGTTCACAAAAATTAGCCTGCTCTACTAAAACACCACCAAATTCTTCCCTCACTAAACCTAAATTCTTCAAAATAAAAATTAAAGTAGAGAGATTAAGAAGGACGAATCAAGTAAGCAACTAACAAACGAGGGAGACTCCAATCGGGATTCAACGGAAAGCTTGGATCTAAGGTTTGGGTATATTTTTAATAAGATGGTTTATATGTAGTTAATTTCAATATACCCTATCTGATTTAGGTTGCTAGAAACAAAATTGAAGAATCATATGGTTTAAAACTGAAATTTTAATTATAAATTAAGTTAGTGTAAACTTGTTAGAATAGGAATTGATTTGAGGTAAACCCCTTTCTAATCAAGTAGAATTGCTATAATCTGTTAACATAACCTGATAACATGGATATTAGATCCTATTTTAATTGATTGCTATAAATTGAAATTGATTAGGAGTTTAGACAAACACTACTTTGATTTCATACAAACTGTTAAACATGAAACAGAACTGTATGTTTGCTATTGAAATTAGAGAATGAACAAAATTAAATTGTAATCAATCTAAAATAAATAAAAATAACCTAAAATTTTCACCATGATCGGTTGACCGCACTTACTGAAGCGGTCGGCAAAAGCGGTTGACCGCTTTAGGAGTAGGCGATCAATAGGTTAGCATTCGAGAAGTGTAGTACGAACCTTGGCCTAAGGCCTAGGTTATAAATAAATAAATTATTTATTAGTGAAAATTTATAATATATATATATATCTGTGTGGATGTTAGGAGTAGGGAAGCACAGCAGTAGTTGATGTCTAATGAAGTGTGTGGCCCAACATAACGAGAGTTCCTTAGTATTCACGAATACTGACGCAACATGATACTGTGTTGTTGTTGGATCCTGGTGCATGCAATAAGATGCATTACATTACCATTGAGAGTTGGACACGGATGTAGATGAAGATACACTTCGATGAGTCAACATTATGGGCTCCTCCACAATGCGTAACCGGGGGTGTGTGGTTGTATTTATGGGAAACTTAGAACCATGGAAGGAATTGTAGGGAGAACTACGTGGAATAGTTACACTAGTCATAATGTGAGCAATATAGTCCTATAAAAGAAATTATTGGATAACCCTATATTGGAAAAGTTCCACTAGCTACTTGCCAATTATTAGTTGTCTATAGGTTCGATCAGTTGTTTAATCCTAAGTATCAGACTGCACAAGTGGTTGATGTAGGTACATATTTATATAAACCCATTAAATAAAGTAAACAAGTAATTCATGAACTTTCTTTGGACATCCTAGATCACATACCGTATCATTAAAGCCAACTGCATGTGATCACCATATATTAATAGTGTACTCATTCACTAGACCTTTGTCAAACCCACCACTTTTCCTTTCTTTTTCCCCACCATAGGAGGACCGTGAAGCAGGTGATAGGACTGTGATTAGTACGTGGAGAAGCGAGCTCATCCTTGGAGTTACTTGTCATTTTATTTTACTCTCCATGTAACTATCTATCATATTCAGTACTTAGTATTTATTAGACTATGTATCTTATTTTTGTGTACTCTGGGTTTGACTACATACTATTTTCTAAGACTTTGTTTTGAGATATTTCTAAGATGGTTATTTTCTTTATTTATATTTTGTTGCCTTCCACTATGAGTTCTGAAAGTGTAGTATATTTTAGATAGTATCAGTATATCTTTAGTCTCCATAATGTTATAAACACCCAAATAACTAGTGCTTCTCAACACCGATGCAAGTTCGAAAGTCACCTTAGGCTTTAGATCGATGTGTCGGCAGGTGCGAGGATTCACAGTTGGTATCAGAGCCTAGGTTTGGAATTTTGTAGGGATTAGGGGCGTATTGAGAGAACGTACTTGAAAAAATTTTTGAAAAGAAAAAGTTCTTCGAATGTTTTTCAAAAGGTTTTCCAAAAAGATTTTAAAAATTAGTTTCCAAAGTATACATATATGTATGTATAGATAAAAGTTTTTCAAAAGATTTTATATAAATATAATGCGAATGAGTCTTTCCCTATTTTTGCAATGCATCTGTTAAAAGTTTCTAATAAATTCCTAAATCAAAAATAGATGATGAGTGATTCAGGCTTAAGCATGTGGCTTACATTTCAGGTATGAACGTTCTGATTTGGTTCCATCGACATCTTTAAGCGAGGGGACAAGCCAAGCTTAATAGAGGACCCACAAAGCGGGTGGCAAGTGTAGTTCCTAAATACCCACCTACCACCGACCTTGCTAAGTTATGTAAGGACTTTGCAAGCCTATGATGGATGTCATATGCGGGGACTGAGTCATATATAGATTCAAAGACATGGATTCATACTTGTGAGAGTATTTTTCGATTTATAGGTCCCGCTGATTTGGCGAGGAGATAGTTTACTACTTGGAATCTACAGGGGGAGGCACTAAATTAGTGGAATTTTGTTGAGGAAGAGACTGAAGGGGGAGTGATCACTTGAGGGGAGTTTGGGACGTTTTGAGATGAAGTTTTTGTTTACAGTTGAAAGGGGAGTGCAGTTGGAGAGGTTTATCCATCTGAAGCAAGGAGACATGTCGGTAAAAGAGTATGTCAATCAATTCAACGAGTTGGCTAGATTCAGAATGGATTTGATCAATACTGCACACAAAAAGGCTTTGGAGTTTGCTAAAGGGCTGGAACAACCACTTAAAGATTCAGCATTAAGTCATATTTCCATGAGTGCAACGTATAAGGGTTTAGTGGAGATGACCTTAGTGAATACCATCTCTAAATAGGAAGTAATGGAAGAACACAAGAAGTCTCGAGGAAAGATGCCATAGCATAGTCAGTGCAAGGGAGGATTAGGACCCAAGGGAAAGATCAAGAAGAAGGATATGCATTGCGAGAAATTTGGCAGGAAGGGACATTTTGCAAAGGAGCGCAAGGCGGATGGTTAAAAGATCGAGTGTTACAATTGCAATCAATACAGGCACATGAGATGAGAGTGTCCAGCACCTCTAAAGACATCTACCCAGATGATTCCAGCTTATGCACTGGACGTAGTTCCTAAGTCGAGTGCACCTCTAATAGCGGACAAGGGAGAAGAGGGTCGTGATTGAAGGTGTGTTAACTCTATATGGTTTATCCATTCGTACCTTATTTGATATTGGGGCATCATACTCTTTTATTTCTAGTAGACTTGTAGATGAGTTACACTTAGACACTAGCAAAATTACAGACCTTATGGCTTTATCAAACCCAGTTAGAGGATCGGCTTATTTATCTATGATATGTAAGGGTTTGAAATTATTCACTTTTGGGGTTGAATTCGACTGCAATGCTTTTTTCTTAGGGTTTTCTTGGTTTAGGTTGATTTTGGGCATGGACTTAATGACGATGTATGGGACTATTCTAGATTGTGATAGGAAGATTGTTAGGTTGTCTACTTGTAGTAGACATAGTTTAGAGGTTTATTGTGTTCCCAGAGGTTTGGTTATATTGAGTTACCTATATTCATTAGACCTGTCACACGATGAGTTAGATGCCGTGCCTATAGTTAGAGATTACCCAGATGTCTTTTACAAGGTTTTCGGTCTCCTACCCTAAAGTGAGATCGAGTTCTAAATTTACCTAGTGGAGAAAGCCAGACCCGTTGCCTTAACCTTGAAGCATATGGTTACGAAGGAGAAACGTGACCTGAAAAAGCAAGTGAATGAGCTATTAGAGAAGGGCTTCATTAGGAGGAGTATTTTGGAGTAGGGAGCACTAGTCATCTTTGCCACCAAGGCGGATGGTACTTTGAGGCTATGCGTCGATTATAGGGAGTTGAATAAGCTTAACGAAGAAGAATCGTTATCCATTGTCCCCTTATAGATGATCTGTTTGATCAGTTAATAGGAGCGAAGGTGTTCTCACAACTTAGCTTGGCTACCGGATTCCACCAATTGCGTGTAGCTGAGAATAGTATTCAGAAGACTGCTTTTTAGATACCTTATGAGTGGTTAGTCATGCCCTTCAAACTTTCGAATGCACCCATCTATTTTATTGATATGTGGGTCGAGTTTTAAGAGGTTTCTTAATAAGTTCATTGTGGTATTTGTGGACAACATTGTGGTCTATTCGAGGAGCGAGGAGGAGCACATGATGCATTCAAAAGAAGTGGTCAATGCACTCTATGAGCATAAGTTGAAGGAAAAATTTTCTAAGTGCCATTTTTGGCATGAGGAGGTACACTTTTTATGACATGTTGTCTCGAAAAATGGGCCGGCAATCAATCTGAGTAAGGTTGCTATAGTTTAGGATTGACATATGGCAAAGAATATGCCATGGAAATGAGGAGTTTCCTTGGTTTGGCATGCTACTATAATAAATTCATTAAGGAATTTGCTAAGATATCTACCCCTCTGATCCACCACACGAAGAAGAATTTATTTTTCTAGTAGGACACAAAGTGTAAGGTTGCTTTTATTAGGCTAAAGGAGGCGTTGACCGGTGCAACTATTGTAGTGTTACCTGATGGTAAAGGGCATTCACTGTATATATCGACGCTTGCGGTATGGGGTTGGGCACGGTCTTGATGCAAGAAGGAAGATCAGTGAGCTACATTAGTTGATAGTTGAAGGTCCACGAGAGAAACTATTCCATCCATAATCTTGAGTTGACAACCATTGTCTTTGTGCTAAGGTCATGGAGGCATTATCTATTAGGAAGCGGCTTAAGCTATATATAGATCATAAGTCTCTGAAGTACTGTTCTTCCAAAGGTGGATGGAGTCTGGCATCATACGATTTAACTATCTCATATATTCCAGGTAAGGGCAATTTGGTGGCTGACGCCTTGAGTAGGAAACATGCGGTGTTAAGTCCTTTATTCTTAGAGCAGAAGCATTTGGAGTTCATTTCTACATTCAACTTCCGACCATCATCAGAAAATACTCCGGGATTGTTAGCAGCCTTGGATGTGTAGCCTACACTTATGGACCGTATCAGGACAAGTCAGAAGCACGACAAAGAGTTAGTGGAAATTTTTGAGAAGCTTAGATGAGAGCAGTCGAGTCATTTAAGGCGTTATATTATTGACTCGACGGGTTGGTTACAGAGGGATGGTAGATTGTGTGTTTGTAAGGACCCGATTCTTCGACTTCCGAAAATCGACATTAATACGTCCATTGTATCAACTGCCGAACAATCAAATGCCGGAAAACCGAATTCTTAGGGTTTAAGAAAGAAGGGGTAGAAGAAAAGATAGAAGAAAAATAAAGAAGAACAACAAAACAACATCAGAAACAGAAACAATATCAGAATCTCACATTCGCAGCGGAACAACATATAATAGATAAATGAATAATCTTTAAATTAAAGAACTATATCATTTTATACATTACATCATCATCAGAGTTTACAACTACAATACAACAATGGACAGTTATATAACTTGTCCTCATACAGAATACAAAGCGAAAAAAATAATATCATATACAAGTGGTACATCTCGCCATCCAGCTCGCCACTAAGCTCCACAGCATCCCGAATCCAGAATGACCTGATAACCTGACTCTAGACTGCCCGTGTGGAAATTGGTGGGCACTCAGAGTTTAGGAAGGCAACAATAAACTCCAGGTCAGTCATGGTGACTGGTGTGAGAACTAAAATAGTTATTTATCTTTTTAAAACAATAACAGGATAATTTTAAAGTCAATTCACAATGCTTTTGGAAAATGAAACTACCATAAGACCTCCCACCACACACACAATGCAAACGCAGACTTGGAGGAGATTTCTTCTTATGTTAGTCAAAGATGCTTACTACGCAAAATCAAATCAAATCATTTTTGATATTATTATTAGTGCATAGTGGAAAATCATTTCGAAAGTAGAATATAAATCTTAGCCAGCATAGCTACCATTATATTATGCCTGCTATAGCTGCCTCCTGAGGAGACAGGTTATACAATTGAAATTGTAAAGGGCTCGTATTGTTTCTTTGGATTTCCAACAAATGGTCAGGCTAAGGAACTTCCTATGCCACGAAGGAATGCCTCTGGAATGACGTCCCGAGAACCCAACCGGATCTCTGCCAACACAAGGCCGGGCTACCTCTGCAAAAATAAGTAACTACTGACACGCGTATGCCATCCCTCGATCGTAACCGATCTTCCCGAGGATCCTCGATTTCCAACAACCACAAAGTAATAAACTCGCAGCATCAACATAGGTTAAATATCTGGGCTCCATACCATGATACCACCTCTATCCAGAAGGAATGACATACACTAAGGAGCGCTACTCCCTAGAACCTTGCTGCATCCTTCCTGTTTTGACCATTTCCGGGGTGTGAGGTCCGACAAAGTCTCGTCCACAAAGCTACGCTTTGTCACAAAGCCATGCTTCGGGTCAAACAAATGATCAAAGCAATGATCACAAAGATAAATGATCAAACAAATGATCATATCACAAATGATCAAACAATGATCATTTCACAGCAACACTCAGCATGTCACATTACCAAATTGGGAATATATTGCTGATAACCTTCAAATACATAACCTCTGAGCTCGTACGTCTCAGAGAAGGGTGTTAAGCTAAAAGAATAAATTCTCCGCCACCAACAGAAATGTATTTGAAAGAAATCAGCTTTATATCTCAATCTATAACGTCAGACATACCATCCATACAAGTCTGTACTGGGATCGAACAGAACCGAAGGCACTTCTCACGAAGTCCTTGCAATTCCGGATAATTTTCAATCACGTCCGAACTTCCCGTCACTAAGGGTGATAAAACCTCTAAATCGGATATCAGGCGATGTAGAGTAACTCGACGGTAATCCTTCCGTTTTCAAAAATATCCGATCTTCAACACCGGTCATCAAATGCAATTCATTACGACGTGTCACATATTCGGAATGGGTTATACGACCCCATGGTCCTTTCTCGGCTAACCCGAATAGTGAGCGCTTATTCAAAAATAAGTGTGGCATTCAAATTCATTCAATTCACAACAAATACCCATTCAAGGTAATTATTGATAGTCGGTTATTTAACTATCAATAAAGATGTGCAACATCATCAGATTCCAAATAATTTCCAAATTATTTATTTCCCAAAATATCTTTACTAGATATATAATTTCCACACTTAACCGTTTGAAAACAAATTTCAAATATTCACTTTTCAATTTATCTTTACAAAGATAAATTCTCAAAAACGTTACATTTCATTTTGGAAAACATTTCCATACTTATTTAATAATAAGTAATTCACAAATCTATTTATTTTCAACATTTGAAAATATTCAATATACTTAAATCAAGATTAAGTATATGTTTCATTCTTTAAGGAATCATTTTCTTTCACAAATTTATTTGAGTCAAAACGAATGTTACGTAAAACATCGTTACGACAACTCAAAATCACTAGTATAGGGATTCGAAATTTAGATAGATATATAAATCCCAATACTACACAAAATATTTCCTTTCGGAAACCATTTACTATAACAACAGTGTTATAGTCCACCATTTCCTTATTTCTCGAAACGTCTATTTCAACAATGAATGTTGAAATCTATGTTTTCGATACTTAACACGTTTTAAAACATCCTTTAAAACAATTACTTCATTTCGTAATATCACTTCTCCAAAATATATCCATTTTATCTAATAATATATTCACTGTCCAAAATCGTGAATATAATTCGTTAACAAAGTTAATGTTTCTACATATTTTATTTAAAGAATTATCCACTATCCAAAATCGTGAATAAAATTCCCAACCAAACTCTTATTATTACATCGTTTAACTTTAAGGATAATTCGCTATCCAAAATCACAAATATATCTTCTTTATTAAACTTCTATTTTTAATTTATCAAATTCAATTGGTTTCGGATTTATAAAACAATGTTTATAAATTCCATTTCTATTTATAAAAACTTCGATTTATAAAAATCCCTGAATTAACAAATTCAATGCATAACTCAGTTTTATACCAAAAATCTAATTTATAAGTTCATTACGTATAAATCTCTTATTTTACCACAGATCTATTCATTTATAACTTCACATTATAAATCTATTAATTTCGTTCACTTATGAAATCCATTTATACTTCTTTTTAACACTTATAAAAACTCGTTTTATAATTCCAATATTTTACTTTATAAATATCAACTTTATAAATCTTTTATATAAATCATTTTTAACAATCCAAAAATCCCAATTTAAACCACTTTACAAATTAATCAACTCTTTTATTTCAAAAACTACTTTTCGCTTATATTCAACAAATCTCATAATTTTCAAAACACGAAAATTATAACATTTATTTATTTAAAATGAAATCAATTCAAAATTTTAATAAAACGTATACTTTCAAAAATCACTTTTAAAATCCCTTAAAAATCAAAATCGTTATTTTTAAACTTCAAAAATGGATCCGATGATGCAACAGCACCAATCATCAATCACGACCAACAAACGTCATATATCATCATATGATAACAGAATATATCACAATATCTGTAAATAAATCAATACGGTGAGGAATCCAGTCGGATCCCTCCAACC
The DNA here is from genome assembly GCA_030737815.1 of Allium fistulosum. Taxonomy (NCBI): domain Eukaryota; kingdom Viridiplantae; phylum Streptophyta; class Magnoliopsida; order Asparagales; family Amaryllidaceae; genus Allium; species Allium fistulosum. Next base: position 540,259,609 of record CM060904.1, read on the forward strand.
TGTTCCCTGCATCCACAGATGTTAGCACAATACCAATTCCGCTCCAGTATGGAATATCGCGGTATATGGGTTTAACAAATATTATCCGGTATTATGCGGCGCAATAGGGTCTCATCCGCTATACAATGCGGGAAATCAACAAATCCAATATATACATATGCCAATATGTATATATTGCTATATATACATATATAATACCAATTCCACTTCAATGTGAAATTATCGCGGTATATGTTTTTAATAAATAACCTCCGCTTAATAACGTCGTATAATGTCTATTTTAACAATCAATAGTTAACAATCATCATTCAGGCAAACAATTAAGAAATTTTAAATCTAACTATTTAAAATTAACATCGAAACAGATTCGATTGAGTGAGGAATTCTCACCGTGGATTTCAATTCAGTTTCAGCGTTTATTTCGAATAAAATTAAACGTGCGTTTAATTTTACCCGAAATTTTCGCTAGCTCCAAACTGTAACGACCCAGAATTTTTGTCAATTAAAATTTTGAATATTTAATTGATTTTAAATATTAATAAGTAGAATTAATAAGTCGAATAATTTAAAATTCGAATAACTGGATTTAATTGGATAATTAAATTAATAATTTAATAGTGAAATTCCAAATATAATGGAAATTTGGATTAAATGTGATTGAAAATGATTTATGAAGTTATATTAAATCATGTTAGAGTTATAGAGATGTTACAGAACTTTTAAAATTGAATTTAAAGTTAAACTGTGAAAATTGAATATTTTAATATTTAATTTTCGACTGTAAAATAGCCAATTTTCGAACATTCTCAGAATTGGACAAAACTAGTTTCATTGGATCCGTAATAGTTTGTTATTATCGGATTTCAATTTTCGTAGCAATCAGAGTTGTCGTTTGACCGTGGCAGCTCGAAATGCATCGAAATTGTTTTAATATTAATTTGGCGAGTTAAAAATAGTCATTTTTCAAAAAGTCTTGGATTTCGACGAAATAAGTTTCATCGGATCCATAATGTCATATTATTGTAAGGTTTCAAATTTCAAGTCCATCGGATTTACCGTTTGTCCGGTACAGGTTAAAACGCCCAGAAATTAGTTAAATCGGTTTAATTTTAAATTGATCGTTTATTGCCATATCTCACACATACGATCGAATTAGCTTCCGAAACCTGTTCCATTGTGTCCGGAACGCGGGGTAAACCTTAGAAATGTCAGCTGGCATGCTCGATTTGGAGTTCGGAAATTTTCGGATGAATAGTGTTTTGAAATATTTTCTATAAAAGCCCCCTTGATTTCATTTTTGCAAAGAGAATAGGCTAGGGTTTCCTCTAAGGGTTACAGCCGCCGTTGTTTATAATCAATGGCCGAAAACACACACTCTTCCCTCCTCGATTTCATCAAATCCATACATTATTTCAAGAAATCTTCAACTGCAAAAACGTAGAGGGCAACGAGTACTAAGAGATCAACGGTCACGATCGGTTTTCATTGAGTGGATCGATGGGAAATCGCGTATGAAGCCGAGATGTTCACGCACGTTTTCCTATGCCTATGGTCGACCGAGTTGGCCGTGGTTTTCGCCGTAGGGGGAGCTCGGTAGGGCGGTTCTAATGGGGGCATCTGATCATCTTCAAGCGGCTCGAGTTGGTTGCGAAAATCAAGGGGAAGCGGCGGCTATAATGGGTTCGAACGCGATTTTATCAAGAGGGGGGAAGGAAGGGAAAAACGCGGCTGTGATCTAATGATTTGGAATCAACGGTCTGGATCTCCAGTAGGTTTAAAAAATTTAAAAGAAAATGTAAATTAAATTATAATTCGAGTAAACTTTGAAATGTGATATCTCTTTCATACGAGATTGAAAATTGACGAAACAAGTGGCGTTTGCTTCGTTTTGTCGAGCTCTTCGCGATGCAACTGGATTGGAGTCGTTTGGAGCTAGCGAAAATTTTGGGTAAAATTAAACGCGTGTTTAATTTTATTCGAAATAAAATGCTACAGATTGCTATTGGAAATTCACGGTGAGAACTCCTCACTCAATCGAATTGTTTCGATTTATATTTTAAATAGTTAGATTTAAAATAGTTGATTGTATGCCTGAATGATGATTGCTATCTATTGATTGTTAAAATAGACATTATACGCCGTTATTAAGCGGAGGTTATTTATTAAAAACATATACCGCGATAATTTCACCTTTGTGTGAAATTGGTATTATATATATAGCAATATATACATATTGGCATATGTATATATTGGATTTGTTGATTTCCCGCATTGTATAGCGGATGAGACCCTATTGCGCCGCATAATAGCGGATAATATGTATTAAACCCATATACCGCGATATTCCGTACTGGAGCGGAATTGGTATTGTGCTAACATCTGTGGATGTAGGGAAACAGGTTGGAGGGATCCGACTGGATTCCTCGCCATATTGATTTATTTACAGATATTGTTATATATTCTGTTGTCATATGATGATATATGATGTTTTGATTGTTGTGATTGATGATTGGTGCTGTTGCATCATTGGATCCATTTTTGAAGTTTAAAAATATCGATTTTGATTTTAAATTGGGATTTTTGAATTATTATGAACGATTTATATAAAAGATGTACAAAATTGATATTTTATAAAGTAAGAATACTGGAATTATAAAACGAGTTTTTATAAGTGTTAAAATGGAAAAAAAAAATGGATTTCATAAGTGAACGGAATTTATAGATTTATAAATTGTGAAGTTATTAAATGAATAGATTTTGTAAAATAAAAGATTTATAAGTAATTATCTTATAAATCGGATTTTGGCATTTAAATGAGATATGAATGGAATTTGTTAATAAAGAGATTTATAAGTTGAAGTTTTATAAATAGGAATGGAATTTATAATCATTGTTTGTAAATTCAAAATCAATTGAATTTGATAAATTAACATAGAAGTTAATAAAGGAGATATATTCGTGATTTTGGACAGCGAATTATCCTCTTAGTTAAATGGTGTAATAATAAGAGTTTGGTTGGGAATTTTATTCACGATTTTGGATAGTGGATAATTCTTTAAATAAAATGTGTAGAAACGTTAACTTTGTTAATGAAATATATTCACGATTTTGGATAGTGAATATATTATTAAATAAAATGGATATGTTTTGGAGAAGTGATATTACAAAATGAAGTAATTGTTTTAAAAGATGTTTTAAAACTTGTTAAGTATCGAATACATAGATTTCAACATTCATTGTTGAAATAGACGTTTCGAGAAATAGGGAAATGGTGGACTATAACACTGTTGTTATAGTAAATGGTTTTCGAAAGGAAATGTTTTATATAGTATTGGGATTTATATATCTATCTAAATTTCGAATCCCTATACTAGTGATTTTGAGTTGTCGTAACGATGTTTTACGTAACATTCGTTTTGACTCAAATAATTTTTGTAAAAGAGAATGATTTCCTTAAAGAATGAAATATATACTTAATTTTGATTTAAGTATATCGAATATTTTCCAAGAGTTGAAAATAAATGATTTGTGAATTACTTATTATTAAATAAGTATGGAAATGCTTTTCCAATATGAAATGAAAGGGTTGAAATTTTATCTTTTAAAGATGAATTGAAAAGTGAATATTTGAAAATTTGTTTCAAATGGTTAAGTGTGGAAAATTTTATTTCTTGTAAAGATATTTTTGGAAATTAAATAATTTGGAAAATTATTTGGAATCTGATGATGTTGCACATCTTTATTGATAGTTAAATAACCGACTATCAATATTTACCTTGAATGGGTATTTGTTGTGATTTGCTTGAATTTGAATGCCACATTTATTTTTTAATAAGCGCTCACTATTCGGGTTAGCCGGGAAAGGACCATGGGGTCGTATAACCCATTCCGAATATGTGATACGTCGTTATGAATTGCATTTGATGACTGGTGTTGAAGACCGGATATTTCTGAAAACGGAAGGATTACCGTCGAGTTACTCTACATCGACTGATCTTCGATTTAGAGGTTTTATCACCCTTAGTGACGGGAAGTCCGGACGTGATTGAAAATTATCCGGAATTGCAAGGGCTTCGTGAGAAGTGCCTTCGGTTCTGTTCGATCCCGGAACATACTTGTATGGTTGTATGTCTGACGTTACAAATTGAAATATAAAGCTGATTTCTTTTAAATACATTTCTGTTGGTGGCGGAAAATTTATTCTCTTATCTTAACACCCTTCTCTGAGACGTACGAGCTCAGAGGTTATGTAGTTGAAATTTATCAGCGATATATTCCCAATTTGGTAATGTGACATGCTGAATGTTGCTGTGTAATGATCATCGTTTGATCATTTTTGATAGGATCATTTGTTTGATCATTTATCTTTGTCATCATTACTTTGATCATTTGTTGACCCAAGGCATGGCTTTGTACCAAAGCGTAGCTTTGTGGACGAGACTTCGTCGGACCTCACACCCCGGAATGGTCAAAACAGGAAAGATGCAGCAAGGTTATTAGGGGATCGTGCCCCCTTAGTGTATGTCATTCCTTCTGGATAGAGGTGGTATCATGGTATGGAGCCCAGATACTTAACCTATGTGGTTGCTGCAAATTTATTACTTTGTGGTTGTTGGAAATCGAGGATCCTCGGATATAGATCGGTTACGATCGGGGGATGACATATTCGTGTCAGTAGTTACCCAGTTAGGGGTAACCCGGCCTTGTGTTGGCAGAGAACCGGTTTGGTTCTCGGGACGTCATTCCAGAGGCGTTTCCATGTGGCAATGGGAAGTTCCTTGGCCTGACCATTTGTTGGAAATCCAAAGAAACAATACGAGCCTTGTACGGTTTTAGTTGTAGAACCTGCCATTTTTATGGTAGCTATAGTAAGCATACTATAATGGTACCTATGCTGGCTAAGATTTATATTCTACTTTCGAAATAATTTCTACACTATGCACTAATAATAATATCAAAAAGGATTTGATTTTGCGTAGTAAGCATCTTTGACTATCATAAGAAGAAATCTCCTCCAAGTCTGCGTTTGCATTGTGTGTGTGGCGGGAGGTCTTATGGTAGTTTCATTTTCCAAAAGCATTGCGAAATTGACTTTAAAATCTTCCTGTTGTTTGTTTTAAAAATAACTGTTTTAAGTTCTCACACCAGTCACTATGACTGACCTGGAGTTTATTGTTTCCTTCCTAAACTCTGGGTGCCCACCATTTTCCACATGGGCAGTCTAGAGTTAGGTTATCAGGTCATTCTGGATTCGGATGCTGTGGAGCTTAGTGGCGAGCTGGATGGCAAGACGTTCCACTTGTATATGATATTATTTATTCCGCTGTGTATTCTGTATGAGGACAAGTTTATATAACTGTCCATTGCTGTATTGTTGTTGTAAACTCTGATGATGATGTAATGTATAAAATGATATAGTTCTTTGTTTAAAGATTATTCATTTATCTATTATATGTTGTTCCGCTGCGAATGTGAGATTCTGATATTGTTTCTGTTTCTGTGTTTTTATGTTGTTCTTCTTTCTTTCTCTTCTATCTTTTCTTCTACCCCTTCTTTCTTAAACCATAACGGTTGGGATTTCCTTCGACTGGGCGGCGTTCGATAAAGTGAGTGTAACGACCCTGAATTTTTGACATTTGAAAAGTGAATATTTAATTGGGTTTAAATATTCGAATGATAATTTAAATAGAAATTCAGAATATCAGAATGAATTTGACGATTAAATTATTGAATTTAATTATCGAAACTGGGTAAAAATTTGAATCTTCGATTTTAAGCTGATTAAAAATAATCTGAAGGCTTAGAAAATTCATATTGATAATTCTGAAGGTATTGGAACTTTTAGAATTGAAATTGAAACTGTTTTGTTCGGTTTTGAAAATTGTATCGTTTAATCGATATTTAAAAATAGCGTCCCAGGGCGCAATCTCGGAATTCGACGAAACCAGTTTCATTGGATCCGCAATATTGTACTATTATCGGATTTTAATTTTCGTAATGTTTGGAGTGATCGTTTGGCCGTACGATAAGCAAACGCGCTGAAATTAAATCGAAAATTTAATATTATAACTGGTCCAAAAAGCTATCTTCTCCATACGAGCGAATTTGGACTCGAAACCTTTTCCGTTGCGTTCGGAATAGGCGTATAACATTACGAATGCCTGGCGGCACGCCTTGACAGGAGGTCGAGATTTCAAGTTGTGTTTATCGAGAGAATTTGAATTTAAATTAAATATATATATTTGTATATTAGTCAACTTCAGCCGAATCTTTTTCACATCAGAGTTTTTACCACTCATTTCAAAGTCACTGTAGCCTGTTGATTTAGGTACGTGAACATCCTTTCATGTCCCCTATTTCTTTTCACGCAACCTTTCTCTTTTTACTCAGTTAAAACATTTCGAAAGAAAAAAAAATAAAACAATGGCCGCGTTCCTCTATATTTTCGAAATCGAAATCAAAACGAAACCGTGCCCCTTTCTCTTTTCTTCAGTTTCAAATCGAAAAAAAAAACATCATATTATAAATTGCGCATTCCTGTCTTCCTCCTCAGCTAAATTCACGTAGTCGAATTCGTATAGAAATCGAACGAGATAAATCGCTTTTCCCTCTAGTAAGCAAGCAGTTCAAGATCGGCTTCGAAGGGGAGCAAATCAAATCGCGTACTGGTGACAAGGTGTTCGATCGAGCGTGAGTGGTTCGAAATGATGGGGTGGATCTATGGCGACGGTCTTGGGTAGGGTTCGTCGATGTTGGGCGTCATAAGGAGGAATTGCGACGAGCAGTTGCTCGTTTTCGATCAATGACGAAGCAAGTTGGTTCGAGCGACGATGGGGAAGTTCGCGTGGGATGCTCAGCAGGTGGTCGCGTAGAGGGGAGTAGTTCGATTTTGGTTTGGGCCAGAGAAATTCAGGCTTTCGATTTGGAAATTTCAAGCTTCGATTCGGTCGCAGGGTTGTAGAATTTTAGCAGTGAGGTATGATTTCAATTTTCAGATTTCAAGTTGCAAGGAAAATATTGTAGTGAGATATATGGTTTTAAATTTATACATATATATGTATATATACGTATATGCATGAAACACTTATTTACAGTAGGATGTAAAAAGAAAAATCTGTTTTTAATTTTTTTTTTTACAGTAAACTAAGGTTTGGGTTTTATGGGAAAAAGAAGAAAAGAAGGTTTTACAGGAAAGAAATTAGAAAAAAAAACTAAATTATTAGTTTAAAACCAAAGTGTTAGTTAAGAAAAATTTAATTATTCGATTTATTTCGAATATTAATAAAATTGTATAAATTGTTTATACAAGGTCTATAGATCGTGAAAAACAACTGGAATGGAAATGGGATTGCAAAATAAAAGCGAAGGTGAGATCTTCTCACTCAATTTGCAAAGTGGAAATTTTCAGTTATTGATTTGATTGACTGTTTGGATGTGATATTAGATATAGTAGGATATATATATATATATAGCAATATATACATATTGGCATATGTATATATTGGATTGATTGATTTCCCGCCTCGTATAGCGGATGAGACCCTATTGCGCCGTTAGTAAGCGGATGATATTTTATAAAACCCATATACCGCGATATTCCACCTCGAAGTGGAATTGGTATTGTGCTAACATCTGTGGATGCAGGGAAACAGGTTGGAGGGATCCAACAGGATTCCTCAAAACATTTGAATTGATTTCATATGTTGTTTGATTGATTATTTATAATCTGTATATGATAATATCTGTGATTGAATGTATTGAGAGCTAAAATTTAGCCGAATGTATTTTTGGTATCGTTGGATACCAGAAATAAATGAAATTGGATTTCTGAAATTAAAATTGAATTTTAGATGGTTTGGAAAAAAATAAAAGAATTTATTTAAAAGGAGATAAATTTGTTTGAAATCAAATTGATAATTGATCGGGTATTTGAAATAAACAATTTGTGAAATCGATATAAAATCTATTTGGTGTTTGGACAAAAAAATTGATTCTTGTGTTGAAAAATAAATTTGGAAATCGATTTGTGAAACGATTTAGTCTTTGGGATTAAAAGTTAAAATCAATTTGAAATGTGATTCGGTGTTGAAGTAAATTCAGAAATAAATTTGGAATTCGATTTGGATTTGAAATAAAATGGAGAAATCAATTTTTAAAGTTGATTCGGAGTTGAAAATGAATGTTTGGAAAATGATTTGAAAATCGTGTAAAAATGGATTTTTAGGAATGTAAATTCCGAATAGAAGTTGTAAAGGAAAGGGAAATTTGTTTAAAAATAAATATTGATTTATTTTTAAAGTGTGGAAAATATGGTTTGAAATCGGATTTTCAAAGTGATGAAGTGTGGAAATAAATTTACAAATTTGAAACGTAAATTTGAAATAAATCGATAAGGATTTATCTAGTTGTTTAAATGGACCATAATATGATTTGAAATTAATTTTCAAACGTGAAGTATGAAATGTGATTTGAAATTAATTTTCAAACGTGAAGTATGAAATGTGGTTTGAAATTTAATTTTCTTACGTGAAGTATGAAATGTGATTTGAAATTGAATTTTCAAATGTGAAGTGTGAAATACGATTTGAAATGAATTTTCAAATGTGAAGTGTGGAAGTATGTATATCTTGTGAAAAGATTTGAAATTTAATAATTTGGGAAAAATTATTTAAATTGGATGCTTGTTGTGAATGTTATTGATAGTTAAATAACCGACTATCAATATTTGTCTTTGAAATGACACTTGATTTGTTTTTAAAACAAACGCTCATTATTCGGTTAAGCCGGGAGAGGACCTTTGTGTCATATAACCCATTCCGAATAGTGATACGTCGCGAGTGGATAGCATTTGAAGACCGGTGTGAAGACCGGATATTTGTGAAAATGAAAGGACAACCTGTCGAATGTCTCTGCACCGAGTTGCTCCGGTATAGAGATTTATATCACTCTTTTTGTGATGGGGAGTCCGGACGTGATTAGTGAATATCCGGATTGCAATGGCTTCTTTGGAAGTGCCTTCGGTTCCGTTCGATCCCGGAACGGACTTGTATGGATGTGTGTCTGACGTTACACTTTGAGATGTAAAGCTGGTTTCTATCAAATACATTTCTGTTGGTGGCGGAGAATTTATTCTCTTAGCTTAACACCCTTCTCTGAGACGTACGAGCTCAGAGGTTATGTAGTTGATGGTTACTAGTGATACATTCCCAATTTGGTAATGTGGCACACGAAGTGCTGATGATCATTTGTGGATCAAAGCGTGGCTTTGTGAAAAAGCGTGGCTTTGTGAAAAAGCGTTATTTTGTGGACGAGACTTCGTCGAGCCTCACAACCCGGTAATGGTCGAAACAGGAATGTGCGGCAAAGGTTTGTAGGGGTAGCGCCCCTAGGGTATGCCATTTCCTTCTGGATAAAAGGTGATATCATGGTATGGAGCCCAGATATTTTACCTATGTTGATTATATTTTGTGGCTGTTGCTTTTCGATTGAGGATCCTCGGATAAAGGTCGGTAACGATCGGGGGATGGCATAGCTCGTGTGTTAGTTACCTAGTTACAGCTCGGTTGGAGCGTGAGGTAGCGTCGGCCTTTTGTTTGCAGAGATCCAGTTAGGATCCGGGGCGTCTTTCCAGAGGTGTTTCTATTTCGGTAAGGAAGTTCCTTAGCCTGATCATTTGTTGGAAATCCAAAGAAACAATACGAACCCCGTATGGTTTTTAATTGTATTACCTGCTATGGAATGTGGCGGTAACCTGCTATTGAACGTAGTAGCTATAGTAGGCATACAACAATTGTTGTATGTTGGCTAAGATTGATATTATACTTTCGAAATGTTTTCCACACTAGACATTAATAATAATATCAATTGATTTTGCGTAGTAATCATTTTTGACTATCATAAGGAGAAATCTCCTCCAATTCTGCGTTTGCATTGTGTGTGTGGCGGGAGGCCTTATGGTAGTTTCATTTTCCAAAAGCATTGCAAAATTGTTTTATTTTCTTTGCGAAAATAACTGTTTTACGATCTCACACCAGTCACCATGACTGACCTGGAGTTTATTGTTCCCTTTCTAAACTCTGGGTGCCCATAATTTTCCACACGGGCAGCCTAGAGTTATTTTATCAGGATATTCTGGATATTCTGGAGCTTTGGAGATGAGCTGGATGGCGAAGCGTACTATCGTACTTGTTATTTATTCCGCTGTGTACTCTGTATGAGGACAAGTTATATAACTGTCCATTGTTGTAAACTCTGATGATTGATGTATGTAAAAAACTGATATAGTCTTTTGTTTTAAAGAATATTGATTTATCTATTATATATTGTACCGCTGTGATATGTGAGATTCTGATATTGTTCCTGTTCTGTGTTTTTCGGTGTTATTCTTCTCTCTTTTTCTTCTATCTTTTCTTCTACCTCTTCTCTTAACCATAAAGTTTCGCGTTTTCGCCATTCGATTTTTCGACATTTGGTACAGTGGACTTATCGGTGTCGAGTTTTCGGAAGACGGATTTGCGGGTCTTTACAAGTGGTATCAGAGCATCCGGTTAAGCGACAACCCTGCTCTGTTGGGTGTTACTCATTAGAGATAGAGTCAGTAGTACTCTAGAATGTGTGTGAGTGTAATAATAGATATGAGCGCGTATTTGTTAGTGAATACAAAATTTGTTTTGTATTGTGTTGACTTATCGGTTGATTGTTTATAGATTCTGGTCGATGCAGGGTGGCCAACTGTAATCGATAGGGGTTTCTAAACTCTTAAACAAGATAAACCGACACAGTATTGTTTTAAATAGGGTAAATGAAATAATTTTGCCCAAAACTATTTTTGTATAGAAAAAAAAATGATGATTTTCTATAAATTATCATAGTATTTAGATGCTTGGTTGTTAGGAAGAGATAATATTGAATTATTATCATTGTTATATGGAATCAAATAAGAAATAAAATGATATAACTAAAGATTTGGAGATAAATTCATTTAACAAATGAAATTTATAAATATGAATTGAAAGATAAGGAAATAAATCCATATACAAATGAGATTTGGAAATGTGAATTGTAAAGGTAATTTACAAATTGAAATACAATTTCAGAAAGAATATTTGAAATAAATTCATTAATGGAATGTAAATAAGTTTGATAACTTATAAAATATTTGAAATCTAATTGGAATGAGATTCAAATTGAAAATGAATGAATTTGTGAATGAATAAATAAATTTGCAACTGCAAGTGCAAGAAAATGAAATTGAGTGTTAAAATTCATTTTTAATTTGTAAGTAAATAGAACTGGAATTGAATTTGATTTGTGAAAAACGAAGTGATGTATTAAACTAAAATTAGTAAGTGAAGCTAATTGAAGATTGACAAAATGAAGAAGGTTCGAAACGAATTGAATTCAATAATTATAAATGAAATATTGATTGGATTTATATGGAATTGGTAATCCAGTTTAAATATAAGTGGTAATTGAAAATTAATATCAAAAGTATGGAAAATACTTGTATTGAACTTAAGAAATAAGTGTGAAATTCTTAAGTAAATTTGATATTGAAAATATTATAAGTTGGTGAATGTGAATATGAAATGCCAATTAAAATTGAATGGAATCAATTGGAAATGAAGTACTATACATATATGACATATGTTTTCCAAACTAAGGATATGAAAAAGTACCTTCCATTGAAAAAAATTGTGAAGGTGTTGGAACTCAGTATGAGTATCCGTTTGATCGTGATGGGATCATATTGATTGATCACGATGTATGCTAGCGAAATTCGAGGGGCGAGATGCCTATGGTTACAAGCGATTCCACTGAGATAGTGGTGTAACCGCAGTGTGAACTACGATCTATGGCAACAACCATGGCGAAATTTAAGAGATGAGAAATCTACAGATTACGAGCGATTCTACTGGGATAGTAGCGAAACCGCCGAGTAACTGTGATCCATGGGGGAACGTGCTTTCCATATCCATTTGTAAAAAAGTTTTTTTAAGTGTTTTCACTGGGAGTTAGAAAAATTTGGAATTTTTGAAAATTTTCACTTAACGACAAGTGATTTCAAATTGAATTTGAGATAAAGGTAAATGAAACCCAATCTTCAGAACTAGAAGATGAATCGAATTCAAGTAAAAATTCGAAATGAAAATAATCTGAAGATAAAATGAATTCAAATAGAATTGAAATTGTCAATTGAATTCAAATGGGATTGAAAATGCAAAGTTGAATGGAAATGAGTATGACCTTGTTAATGAAGTGAAACCGAATATAAGAAGTATGTAATACTTATATTGCACTTAAGAAATGAATGAATGAAATTCTTAAGTAAAACGGGTATTGAGAATCCAATAAGTAAATTTGGCCATTGTTGTTAGGTAAAACATACAGGGTATATGGAATTGGATTAAATTTTGAAGATAAATTGAATTTGCTCGGCAAAGGTATGTATTTAAATTTCAGTATGAAATTTGATGAGTTTCTGATTTTGCCACTTGGCATTTTGTTTTCTTTGAGATCTGAGAGTCCGTAGGGACGTTTTGTAGTCGTGCCGTATTAGCCGCGCAAAGGAGACGCTGGCGAAATTTTTCGAAAATTTCGAGTGTTAGAAAATTTTTGAGAAATTTTGAAAGTTTAAAATCTGGATTTAAACTCGAATTTGAATTGAGAAGTTAAACAATGTTGTCTGAAACTTATAATTGAAGTTAGAAAATTAGTTGAAGTGATAACGAATCTTGAATAAAAAGATTTGTTTTGAAAATGTGATAAAACTATTGGATTGTGAAAAATAGTAGACGAGTTAAGGACCATTTTTCCTAACTTGTAATTTCGGGACGAAATTCTTTTAAGGGGGGAAGATTGTAACGACCCTGAATTTTTGACATTTGAAAAGTGAATATTTAATTGGGTTTAAATATTCGAATGATAATTTAAATAGAAATTCAGAATATCAGAATGAATTTGACGATTAAATTATTGAATTTAATTATCGAAACTGGGTAAAAATTTGAATCTTCGATTTTAAGCTGATTAAAAATAATCTGAAGGCTTAGAAAATTCATATTGATAATTCTGAAGGTATTGGAACTTTTAGAATTGAAATTGAAACTGTTTTGTTCGGTTTTGAAAATTGTATCGTTTAATCGATATTTAAAAATAGCGTCCCAGGGCGCAATCTCGGAATTCGACGAAACCAGTTTCATTGGATCCGCAATATTGTACTATTATCGGATTTTAATTTTCGTAATGTTTGGAGTGATCGTTTGGCCGTACGATAAGCAAACGCGCTGAAATTAAATCGAAAATTTAATATTATAACTGGTCCAAAAAGCTATCTTCTCCATACGAGCGAATTTGGACTCGGAACCTTTTCCGTTGCGTTCGGAATAGGCGTATAACATTACGAACGCCTGGCGGCACGCCTTGACAGGAGGTCGAGATTTCAAGTTGTGTTTATCGAGAGAATTTGAATTTAAATTAAATATATATATTTGTATATTAGTCAACTTCAGCCGAATCTTTTTCACATCAGAGTTTTTACCACTCATTTCAAAGTCACTGTAGCCTGTTGATTTAGGTACGTGAACATCCTTTCATGTCCCCTATTTCTTTTCACGCAACCTTTCTCTTTTTACTCAGTTAAAACATTTCGAAAGAAAAAAAAATAAAACAATGGCCGCGTTCCTCTATATTTTCGAAATCGAAATCAAAACGAAACCGTGCCCCTTTCTCTTTTCTTCAGTTTCAAATCGAAAAAAAAAACATCATATTATAAATTGCGCATTCCTGTCTTCCTCCTCAGCTAAATTCACGTAGTCGAATTCGTATAGAAATCGAACGAGATAAATCGCTTTTCCCTCTAGTAAGCAAGCAGTTCAAGATCGGCTTCGAAGGGGAGCAAATCAAATCGCGTACTGGTGACAAGGTGTTCGATCGAGCGTGAGTGGTTCGAAATGATGGGGTGGATCTATGGCGACGGTCTTGGGTAGGGTTCGTCGATGTTGGGCGTCATAAGGAGGAATTGCGACGAGCAGTTGCTCGTTTTCGATCAATGACGAAGCAAGTTGGTTCGAGCGACGATGGGGAAGTTCGCGTGGGATGCTCAGCAGGTGGTCGCGTAGAGGGGAGTAGTTCGATTTTGGTTTGGGCCAGAGAAATTCAGGCTTTCGATTTGGAAATTTCAAGCTTCGATTCGGTCGCAGGGTTGTAGAATTTTAGCAGTGAGGTATGATTTCAATTTTTAGATTTCAAGTTGCAAGGAAAATATTGTAGTGAGATATATGGTTTTAAATTTATACATATATATGTATATATACGTATATGCATGAAACACTTATTTACAGTAGGATGTAAAAAGAAAAATCTGTTTTTAATTTTTTTTTACAGTAAACTAAGGTTTGGGTTTTATGGGAAAAAGAAGAAAAGAAGGTTTTACAGGAAAGAAATTAGAAAAAAAACTAAATTATTAGTTTAAAACCAAAGTGTTAGTTAAGAAAAATTTAATTATTCGATTTATTTCGAATATTAATAAAATTGTATAAATTGTTTATACAAGGTCTATAGATCGTGAAAAACAACTGGAATGGAAATGGGATTGCAAAATAAAAGCGAAGGTGAGATCTTCTCACTCAATTTGCAAAGTGGAAATTTTCAGTTATTGATTTGATTGACTGTTTGGATGTGATATTAGATATAGTAGGATATATATATATATATAGCAATATATACATATTGGCATATGTATATATTGGATTGATTGATTTCCCGCCTCGTATAGCGGATGAGACCCTATTGCGCCGTTAGTAAGCGGATGATATTTTATAAAACCCATATACCGCGATATTCCACCTCGAAGTGGAATTGGTATTGTGCTAACATCTGTGGATGCAGGGAAACAGGTTGGAGGGATCCAACAGGATTCCTCAAAACATTTGAATTGATTTCATATGTTGTTTGATTGATTATTTATAATCTGTATATGATTATATCTGTGATTGAATGTATTGAGAGCTAAAATTTAGCCGAATGTATTTTTGGTATCGTTGGATACCAGAAATAAATGAAATTGGATTTCTGAAATTAAAATTGAATTTTAGATGGTTTGGAAAAAAATAAAACAATTTATTTAAAAGGAGATAAATTTGTTTGAAATCAAATTGATAATTGATCGGGTATTTGAAATAAACAATTTGTGAAATCGATATAAAATCTATTTGGTGTTTGGACAAAAAAATTGATTCTTGTGTTGAAAAATAAATTTGGAAATCGATTTGTGAAACGATTTAGTCTTTGGGATTAAAAGTTAAAATCAATTTGAAATGTGATTCGGTGTTGAAGTAAATTCAGAAATAAATTTGGAATTCGATTTGGATTTGAAATAAAATGGAGAAATCAATTTTTAAAGTTGATTCGGAGTTGAAAATGAATGTTTGGAAAATGATTTGAAAATCGTGTAAAAATGGATTTTTAGGAATGTAAATTCCGAATAGAAGTTGTAAAGGAAAGGGAAATTTGTTTAAAAATAAATATTGATTTATTTTTAAAGTGTGGAAAATATGGTTTGAAATCGGATTTTCAAAGTGATGAAGTGTGGAAATAAATTTACAAATTTGAAACGTAAATTTGAAATAAATCGATAAGGATTTATCTAGTGGTTTAAATGGACCATAATATGATTTGAAATTAATTTTCAAACGTGAAGTATGAAATGTGATTTGAAATTAATTTTCAAACGTGAAGTATGAAATGTGGTTTGAAATTTAATTTTCAAACGTGAAGTATGAAATGTGATTTGAAATTGAATTTTCAAATGTGAAGTGTGAAATACGATTTGAAATGAATTTTCAAATGTGAAGTGTGGAAGTATGTATATCTTGTGAAAAGATTTGAAATTTAATAATTTGGGAAAAATTATTTAAATTGGATGCTTGTTGTGAATGTTATTGATAGTTAAATAACCGACTATCAATATTTGTCTTTGAAATGACACTTGATTTGTTTTTAAAACAAACGCTCATTATTCGGTTAAGCCGGGAGAGGACCTTTGTGTCATATAACCCATTCCGAATAGTGATACGTCGCGAGTGGATAGCATTTGAAGACCGGTGTGAAGACCGGATATTTGTGAAAATGAAAGGACAACCTGTCGAATGTCTCTGCACCGAGTTGCTCCGGTATAGAGATTTATATCACTCTTTTTGTGATGGGGAGTCCGGACGTGATTAGTGAATATCCGGATTGCAAGGGCTTCTTTGGAAGTGCCTTCGGTTCCGTTCGATCCCGGAACGGACTTGTATGGATGTGTGTCTGACGTTACACTTTGAGATGTAAAGCTGGTTTCTATCAAATACATTTCTGTTGGTGGCGGAGAATTTATTCTCTTAGCTTAACACCCTTCTCTGAGACGTACGAGCTCAGAGGTTATGTAGTTGATGGTTACTAGTGATACATTCCCAATTTGGTAATGTGGCACACGAAGTGCTGATGATCATTTGTGGATCAAAGCGTGGCTTTGTGAAAAAGCGTGGCTTTGTGAAAAAGCGTTATTTTGTGGACGAGACTTCGTCGAGCCTCACAACCCGGTAATGGTCGAAACAGGAATGTGCGGCAAAGGTTTGTAGGGGTAGCGCCCCTAGGGTATGCCATTTCCTTCTGGATAAAAGGTGATATCATGGTATGGAGCCCAGATATTTTACCTATGTTGATTATATTTTGTGGCTGTTGCTTTTCGATTGAGGATCCTCGGATAAAGGTCGGTAACGACCGGGGGATGGCATAGCTCGTGTGTTAGTTACCTAGTTACAGCTCGGTTGGAGCGTGAGGTAGCGTCGGCCTTTTGTTTGCAGAGATCCGGTTAGGATCCGGGGCGTCTTTCCAGAGGCGTTTCTATTTCGGTAAGGAAGTTCCTTAGCCTGATCATTTGTTGGAAATCCAAAGAAACAATACGAACCCCGTACGGTTTTTAATTGTATTACCTGCTATGGAATGTGGCGGTAACCTGCTATTGAACGTAGTAGCTATAGTAGGCATACAACAATTGTTGTATGTTGGCTAAGATTGATATTATACTTTCGAAATGTTTTCCACACTAGACATTAATAATAATATCAATTGATTTTGCGTAGTAAGCATTTTTGACTATCATAAGGAGAAATCTCCTCCAATTCTGCGTTTGCATTGTGTGTGTGGCGGGAGGCCTTATGGTAGTTTCATTTTCCAAAAGCATTGCGAAATTGTTTTATTTTCTTTGCGAAAATAACTGTTTTACGATCTCACACCAGTCACCATGACTGACCTGGAGTTTATTGTTCCCTTTCTAAACTCTGGGTGCCCATAATTTTCCACATGGGAAGCCTAGAGTTATTTTATCAGGATATTCTGGATATTCTGGAGCTTTGGAGATGAGCTGGATGGCGAAGCGTACTATCGTACTTGTTATTTATTCCGCTGTGTACTCTGTATGAGGGCAAGTTATATAACTGTCCATTGTTGTAAACTCTGATGATTGATGTATGTAAAAAACTGATATAGTCTTTTGTTTTAAAGAATATTGATTTATCTATTATATATTGTTCCGCTGCGATATGTGAGATTCTGATATTGTTCCTGTTCTGTGTTTTTCGGTGTTATTCTTCTCTCTTTTTCTTCTATCTTTTCTTCTACCTCTTCTTTTAACCATAAAGTTTCGCGTTTTCGCCATTCGATTTTTCGACATTTGGTACAGTGGACTTATCGGTGTCGAGTTTTCGGAAGACGGATTTGCGTGTCTTTACAGTGAGTATCGATGTCGATTTTCGAAAGTCGAAAATTCGCGGACGTTACATTTGGTATCAGAGCATATGGTTAAGCGACAACCCTGCTCTGTTAGGTGTTACTCATTAGAGATAGAGTCAGTAGTACTCTAGGATGAGTTTGAGTGTAATAATAGATACGAGCATGTATTTGTTAGTTAATATAAAATTGTTTTATATTGTGATGATTGGTTTGTTGAGTGGTATATGGATTCTGGTCGGTATTGTCCGTACAACTCTATCGATAGGGATCTCTAAACACTTGTATAGAACAATTCGGCACGATATTGTTTTAAATTGGGTAAATGAAATAATTTTACCTCGATTATATTTTGTATATAAAGAAATAATTTACAATTGTGATAGTGTATATGAATTGATTGTTAAGTTGTTTGAATAAGTTGAATTAAAACAACAATGGTGGAAGAATAAATTGTATAAGCAAATGAATCATAATGTATGAAGTTATAATTAAAATGATTTACAATTGTGAAATAATCTTATATATAAATAGTGAAATTTTATAAGTAAAAGATTTGTAAATGTGATTAATAATCTGAAATAAAATTCCAGAGAAATGTTTTTGAAAGGATTTGATATTTTGGAAAATTGTTTTGGAGAGATGAAAGCTCTAAACTCTTTTCGGTCGCTGGAAAATAATTCTGATGATGATCGCGACATCATTGGTGTTCATTTTCGGGTTTCCAAAAGAGAAATTGCTGCCAAATTATTTTAAATGAAAGTTGTTTGGAAAATTTGGATTTTGTTTTGCAAATTCAAAAGATAATTTGAATTGATTTCAAAATGGTTTTTGAAAGGTTAAAAGGACTCTGGAATCATATTTAAAATATTTATGGGAATGATAAATGAGTTGATAACTTATACAATTTGAATTTTGATAGAATAAATTTAACTTAAAGAATGGAGTTAAATTAAAATAAGTATAAGTGAATCAATAAAATCCAAGCTGTAATTGTTGAATATAAGTAATCCAGTTTTGAACTTATAATATGAGATAATAAATTTTGACTTTGGTAAAAGTTAAATAGAATTGGAATCTGAATTGGATTTATAAGTGGAAACTTAAGTTAATTTGAACAAATGAAGTTTGAAATAGAAAGTAACTTAAGTGATGTAGAATAAAGTTGATTTTGGTATCGAAGTAAATAATCAAGTGAATTAAATGAATATGAACTTGAGTTATATAAGTGAAATTCAACTTGAAATGTTAAATGAATTAGCAATTGAATAAATAAATAGATTGGATGTTAATTAATCCAATCTAATAAATTGAATGGAAGATCAATTTAATATTAAAAGAATTGGAATTAAATGTGTTGGTTATACATTGGTTGTTATTTGATTGTTAATTGATTGTATATAAATTCATTAAGAGTTAATGAAAGTAAATTAGCAAAAAATTGAAAGCTAAAGTGATTAAATTCAAATTGATAATATGTGAATTTGAACAGAATTGAATCTGATTTGAATTATAAAATGAATGTTGATAAAATCCAATGTAAATGAATCAAATATGATTTAAAATGGAAAACCAATTCAATGAATGTTAAGAAGTGAATCTATATTGATTGGTTATGAATTGATTTGGATAGACATTGATTTGTTGGATGTTTATTGGATGATAGTTGTTTGGTAGTTGATGGTTGCATTTGTTGTTTGTTGCAATTGCTATATTGACACATAGGTAGTTATTATGTTGCTATATGCTGTATATTGATATTATTTTCTATATACATGTTCTCATTTATTTGATTGAGTGTTTAGTAGGTGCGGATGGTGTTTGCTTCGCATTTGGAGCTTGCTTTCGCGCTATATTAGCCGTATACGCTCGCTAATAATATAAATAAGGTACATATCTCGGATTAAATATCGTACTTTTACACTTTTTTCCCTACGGGATGCCTCATCACTTGATGAGATGTATACTTGTGATATATATACACTGTCATTTTTTTTTCGGATCGAGCCGCGCAAAGGAGGCTATGGCGAAATTTTCCGAAAATTTAAGGCGTTAGAATATTTTTGAGAAATTTGAAAATTTTGAAAACTTAGTAAAGTTTTGTAAGAAGTTTAACTAATGTATTTTTGGAAAAGTTAAACACTTAAGAGATTTGTAAATCTAATTTGAACGGTTTGTTTTTGAAAGTTAATGGATTTTGTGAATTCTTCTTACTTGGTAATTTCGAGGACGAAATTCTTTTAAGGGGGGAAATTTGTAACGACCCAGAATTTCTATCAATTAAAAATTTGAATATTTAATTGATTTTAAATATTAATAAGTAGAATTAATAAGTCGAATAATTTAAAATTCGAATAACTGGATTTAATTGGATAATTAAATTAATAATTTAATAGTGAAATTCCAAATATAAAGGAAATATGGATTAAATGTGATTGAAAATGATTTATGAAGTTATATTAAATCATGTTGGAGTTATAGAGATGTTACAGAACTTTTAAAATTGAATTTAAAGTTAAACTGTGAAAATTGAATATTTTAATATTTAATTTTCGACTGTAAAATAGCTAATTTTCGAACAGTCTCAGAATTGGACAAAACTAGTTTCATTGGATCCGTAATAGTTTGTTATTATCGGATTTCAATTTTCGTAGCAATCAGAGTTGTCGTTTGACCGTGGCAGCTCGAAACGCATCGAAATTGTTTTAATATTAATTTGGCGAGTTAAAAATAGTCATTTTTCAAAAAGTCTCGGATTTCGACGAAACTAGTTTCATCGGATCCGTAATGTCATATTATTGTAAGGTTTCAAATTTCAAGTCCATCGGATTTACCGTTTGTCCGGTACAAGTTAAAACGCCCAGAAATTAGTTAAATCGGTTTAATTTTAAATCGATCGTTTATTGCCATATCTCACACATACGATCGAATTAGCTTTCGAAACCTGTTCCATTGTGTCCGGAACGCGGGTTAAATCTTAGAAACGTCAGCCGGCACGCTCGATTTGGAGTTTGGAAATTTTCGGATGAATAGTGTTTTGAAATATTTTCTATAAAAGCCCCCTTGATTTCATTTTTGCAAAGAGAATAGGCTAGGGTTTCCTCTAAGGGTTACAGCCGCCGTTGTTTATAATCAATGGCCGAAAACACACACTCTTCCCTCCTCGATTTCATCAAATCCATACATTATTTCAAGAAATCTTCAACTGCAAAAACGTAGAGGGCAACGAGTACTAAGAGATCAACGGTCACGATCGGTTTTCATTGAGTGGATCGATGGGAAATCGCGTATGAAGCCGAGATGTTCACGCACGTTTTCCTATGCCTATGGTCGACCGAGTTGGCCGTGGTTTTCGCCGTAGGGGGTGCTCGGTAGGGCGGTTCTAATGGGGGCATCTGATCGTCTTCAAGCGGCTCGAGTTGGTTGCGAAAATCAAGGGGAAGCGGCGGCTATAATGGGTTCGAACGCGATTTTATCTAGAGGGGGGAAGGAAGGGAAAAACGCGGCTGTGATCTGATGATTTGGAATCAACGGTCTAGATCTCCAGTAGGTTTAAAAAATTTAAAAGAAAATGTAAATTAAATTATAATTCGAGTAAACTTTGAAATGTGATATCTCTTTCATACGAGATCGAAAATTGACGAAACAAGCGGCATTGGCTTCGTTTTGTCGAGCTCTTCGCGATGCAACTGGATTGGAGTCGTTTGAAGCTAGCGAAAATTTCGGGTAAAATTAAACGCGTGTTTAATTTTATTCGAAATAAAACGCTACAGATTGCTATCGGAAATTCACGGTGAGAACTCCTCACTCAATCGAATTGTTTTGATTTATATTTTAAATAGTTAGATTTAAAATAGTTGATTGTATGCCTGAATGATGATTGCTATCTATTGATTGTTAAAATAGACATTATACGCCGTTATTAAGCGGAGGTTATTTATTAAAAACATATACCGCGATAATTTCACCTTTGTGTGAAATTGGTATTATATATATTTATATATAGCAATATATACATATTGGCATATGTATATATTGGATTTGTGGATTTCCCGCATTGTATAGCGGATGAGACCCTATTGCGCCGCATAATAGCGAATAATATGTATTAAACCCATATACCGCGATATTCCGTACTGGAGCAGAATTGGTATTGTGCTAACATCTGTGGATGCAGGGAAACATGTTGGAGGGATCCGACTGGATTCCTCACCATATTGATTTATTTACAGATAATTATATATTCTGTTGTCATATGATGATATATGATGTTTTGATTGTTGTGATTAATGATTGGTGCTGTTGCATCATTGGATCCATTTTTGAAGTTTAAAAATAACGATTTTGATTTTAAATTGGGATTTTTGAATTATTATGAACGATTTATATAAAAGATGTAAAAAATTGATATTTTATAAAGTAAGAATACTAGAATTATAAACCGAGTTTTTATAAGTGTTAAAATGGAAAAAAAATGGATTTCATAAGTGAACGGAATTTATAGATTTATAAATTGTGAAGTTATTAAATGAATAGATTTTGTAAAATAAAAGATTTATAAGTAATTATCTTATAAATCGGATTTTGGCATTTAAATGAGATATGAATGGAATTTGTTAATAAAGAGATTTATAAGTTGAAGTTTTATAAATAGGAATGGAATTTATAATCATTGTTTGTAAATTCGAAATCAATTGAATTTGATAAATTAACATAGAAGTTAATAAAGGAGATATATTCGTGATTTTGGACAGCGAATTATCCTTTAAGTTAAATGGTGTAATAATAAGAGTTTGGTTGGGAATTTTATTCACGATTTTGGATAGTGGATAATTCTTTAAATAAAATGTGTAGAAACGTTAACTTTGTTAACGAAGTATATTCACGATTTTGGACAGTGAATATATTATTAAATAAAATGGATATGTTTTGGAGAAGTGATATTACAAAATGAAGTAATTGTTTTAAAAGATGTTTTAAAACGTGTTAAGTATCGAATACATAGATTTCAACATTCATTGTTGAAATAGACGTTTCGAGAAATAGGGAAATGGTGGACTATAACACTGTTGTTATAGTAAATGGTTTCCGAAAGGAAATGTTTTATATAGTATTGGGATTTATATATCTATCTAAATTTCGAATCCCTATACTAGTGATTTTGAGTTGTCGTAACGATGTTTTACGTAACATTCGTTTTGACTCAAATAATTTTTGTAAAAGAGAATGATTTCCTTAAAGAATGAAATATATACTTAATTTTGATTTAAGTATATCGAATATTTTCCAAGTGTTGAAAATAAATGATTTGTGAATTACTTATTATTAAATATGTATGGAAATGCTTTTCTAATATGAAATGAAAGGGTTGAATTTTATCTTTTAAAGATGAATTGAAAAGTGAATATTTGAAAATTTGTTTCAAATGGTTAAGGGTGGTAAATTTTATATTTTGTAAAGATATTTTTGGAAATTAAATAATTTGTAAAATTATTTGGAATCTGATGATGTTGCACATCTTTATTGATAGTTAAATAACCGACTATAAATATTCACCTTGAATGGGTATTTGTTGTGATTTGCTTGAATTTGAATGCCACACTTATTTTTGAATAAGCGCTCACTATTCGGGTTAGCCGGGAAAGGACCATGGGGTCGTATAACCCATTCCGAATATGTGATATGTCGTTATGAATTGCATTTGATGACTGGTGTTGAAGACCGGATATTTTTGAAAACGGAAGGATTACCGTCGAGTTACTCTACATCGACTGATCTTCGATTTAGAGGTTTTATCACCCTTAGTGACGGGAAGTCCGGACGTGATTGAAAATTATCCGAAATTGCAAGGGCTTCGTGAGAAGTGCCTTCGGTTCTGTTCGATCCCGTAACAGACTTGTATGGTTGTATGTCTGACGTTACAAATTGAGATATAAAGCTGATTTCTTTCAAATACATTTCTGTTGGTGGCGGAGAATTTATTCTCTTAGCTTAACACCCTTCTTTGAGACGTACGAGCTCAGAGGTTATGTTGTTGAAATTTATCAACGATATATTCCCAATTTGGTAATGTGACATGCTGAGTGTTGCTGTGTAATGATCATCGTTTGATCATTTGTGATAGGATCATTTGTTTGATCATTTATCTTTGTGATCATTACTTTGATCATTTGTTGACCCAAGGCATGGCTTTGTACGAAAGCGTAGCTTTGTGGACGAGACTTCGTCGGACCTCACACCCCGGAATGGTCAAAATAGGAAAGATGCAGCAAGGTTATTAGGGGATCGCGCCCCCTTAGTGTATGTCATTCCTTCTAGATAGAGGTGGTATCATGGTATGGAACCCAGATACTTAACCTATGTGGTTG
Organism: Allium fistulosum; assembly: GCA_030737815.1. Taxonomy (NCBI): domain Eukaryota; kingdom Viridiplantae; phylum Streptophyta; class Magnoliopsida; order Asparagales; family Amaryllidaceae; genus Allium; species Allium fistulosum. The sequence continues at coordinate 540,283,746 of CM060904.1, forward strand.
CTGCAAATTTATTACTTTGTGGTTGTTGGAAATCGAGGATCCTCAGATATAGATCGGTTACGATCGGGGGATGACATATTCGTGTCAGTAGTTACCCAGTTAGGGGTAACCCGGCCTTGTGTTGGCAGAGTATCGATTTGGTTCTCGGGACGTCATTCCAGAGGCGTTTTCATGTGGCAATGGGAAGTTCCTTGGCCTGACCATTTGTTGGAAATCCAAAGAAACAATACGAGCCTTGTACGGTTTTAGTTGTAGAACCTGCCATTTAATATGGTAGCTATAGTAAGCATACTATAATGGTACCTATGCTGGCTAAGATTTATATTCTACTTTCGAAATGATTTCTACACTATGCACTAATAATAATATAAAAAAGGATTTGATTTTGCGTAGTAAGCATCTTTGACTATCATAAGAAGAAATCTCCTCCAAGTCTGCGTTTGCATTGTGTGTGTGGCGGGAGGTCTTATGGTAGTTTCATTTTCCAAAAGCATTGCGAAATTGACTTTAAAATCTTCATGTTGTTTGTTTTAAAAATAATTGTTTTAAGTTCTCACACCAGTCACTATGACTGACCTGGAGTTTATTGTTTCCTTCCTAAACTCTGGGTGTCCACCATTTTCCACACGGGCAGTCTAGAGTTAGGTTATCAGGTCATTCTGGATTCGGATGCTATGGAGCTTAGTGGCAAGCTGGATGGCAAGGCGTACCACTTGTATATGATATTATTTATTCCGATGTGTATTCTGTATGAGGACAAGTTTATATAACTGTCCATTGCTGTATTGTTGTTGTAAACTCTGATGATGATGTAATGTATAAAATGATATAGAACTTTGTTTAAAGATTATTCATTTATCTATTATATGTTGTTCCGCTGCGAATGTGAGATTCTGATATTATTTCTGTTTCTGTGTTTTTATGTTGTTCTTCTTTCTTTCTCTTCTATCTTTTCTTCTACCCCTTCTTTCTTAAACCATAACGGTTGGGATTTCCGACCTTCGACTGGGCGGCGTTCGATAAAGTGAGTATCGATGTCGATTTTCGAAAGTCGAAAATTCGCAGACGTTACACAAACGACTCCAATCTAGTTTCATCGCGTAGTGCTCGTCCATATGATTCCAACGCAACTGATTCTGCATTTTTTTTGATCTCGTATGAAAGAGATACGATATTTTAAAGTTTAACGAATTAATATACATATATATATTTACAATTCTACTTTAATTAATTACAAACCCTCATCTGGACCGTTCATTCTCCAAACAAATCACGGCCACGTTCTTCATCTTCTCTCGTGAACAACCCAGACCAATCAAACCCACCAGCCTGCCATCTAGGGCTTGAAACCGCTCACACTACGCTCGACTATCTGTCGATCAACCAACTCCGATCGAAAGGCCAATCTCCCGTCTCCCTACGTCGAGAACGACGCGAAACTCGGCCCCCCATACACGCAAGAATTTGTGCTCAAACGTGTGCGAACGTGGCCCCTTCTCTCCTCCCCTCGTCGATGATAACACAAATCAACCGTTGGATTTACTCGTCGTGCCGAGATCTACAAGTTTCTAGTTGAAAGTTTTTAACGAAAGTGAATGTATTGGTCGAAAATTGGGGAGAAAGATCGTGATGTGGTGGCCGTCTAAACATGGGTGGCGGCTGGCTATCACTTAGGGTTAGGGCTTATTTTTCTTCAAAATGAAATAAATGAAGTGTTATATATAGAAATTTGAACGAACACTATTCATCCGGCTTTTCAAAACTCCGATTTACGCGCGGTGACTGACGTTTCTAGGGTTTATCCCGCGTTCCGGACACAATGGAACAGGTTTCGGAAGCTAATTCGATCATCTGTGCGAGTTATGAATTTAAACGATCAATTTAAATTAAACCGATTTAAATCGATTTCGAGGCGTTTTGGCTAGCCCTGGACAAACGGTAAATCCAATTGACACAAAATTTGAAACCATACAATAATATCACATTACGGATCCGATGAAACTAGTTTCATCAAAATCCGAGACTGTTTGAAAAATGACTATTTTTAACTCGCCAAATTAAAATTAAAATTAAAACAATTTCGATGCGTTTGGAGCTGCCAGGGTCAAACGAAAACCCCGATTGCTATGAAAATTGGAATCCGATAATAACAAACTATTACGGATCCAATGGAACTAGTTTCGTCCAATTCTGAGACTGTTTGAAAAATGGCTAATTTCACTAGTCGATTAAATATTAAAATATTCAATTTTCACAGATTAACTTTTAATTCAATTTTAAAGGTTCTATAACATCATTATAACTTCAATATGATTTAATATAACTTTATAAATCATTTTCATCACATTTAAATCCAGATTTCAATTATTTCTGGAATTTCACTATTAAATTATCGATTTAATTATCCAATTAAATCCAGATATTCGAATTTTAAATTATTCGACTTATTAATTTCACTTATAAATATTTAAAATCAATTAAATATTCAAATTTTAATTAATATAAATTCTGGGTCGTTACAGTGTTCCTCTCATTATAGATTTGATCGACATGGTGCTAACAGAGTCTCATCGCACTAGGATGACCATTCATCCTAGCGAAGACAAAATGTATCGTGACATGAAGAGTCTCTTTTATTGACCTGGTATGAAGAAGCATGTTGCGGAGTATGTAGCCCGATGCATGACTTGCCAAAGGGTAAAGGCGGAGCAGAAGAAGCCGGAAGAATTTTACAGCCATTGTATATTCTACAGTGGAAGCGAGAGAGTATTTATACGGAAAATCGAATTATAACATTTATAAAAAATTCTTATTTTAAATTTAACTTCTAATTTTAAAATTTTATTTTAATTTTAAAACATATTTTGAAAATTAGCCCAAGGCCCAGATTCAAATTGGTCATTTTCTATGAGGGATAAGCTTTGGGTTCACTTTACCTTTCGGGCCAGGCCGGTAGCCAAGTAGGGTAGGGTACATTATTATCCAAACCCAGCCTAGATACTACTTTTCTAGCCATCCTACTAAAAGGGTAAGCTTAAATGGTTGGCTCTAACATGACTAATTTAAGCAGCATAGGCTATTGTGCTCTATTGTAATTGTTGAATCTGTGCCAACATGTAGCGAGTTAAATGAGTGAATTTCAATTTTTTTATCATTTTTGATCTTATTGGGCCTATGAAGTCTAAATTGATTTAGATCCGATCTAAACTAACTTTAAATAAATTTATTATTTTATTCTATTTGTTAATAAAATGATTTAGTTGGATGTAATATACACATTATATAATGTGCACTTGCGTGTCGTATACACATGTACGTGCACATGCAACATATGCATTATGCATGGTTAAACATGTCCCTATCTAAATGTTGGGACTTACACCGCAATGGACATGTTTGCCCCTCCATATGGATATGTGTGTTTCGTATACATACATACGTACATACATACATATACATATATATATTAATGTGAAATAAAATCATTTTAATATTTGAATAGACATATGTGTGTTATAATGCAAAAGGGGTATTATACACACACACACACAAAATAGTATTTATTAATAACTATAGATTGTTAAAATTCAAAATTCAAAATCAACACATCATTAATGATATTAATAATCAATTAAACTTACTATTCATAATTTTTTAAACTTGATTAATGGCGTTATGGTATTAAGATATTCTCCTCACATCTGCGATTTCTCATTCACGTTCTTCCTTCCCCCGACTTCTTCCCTTCTCTTCCCTTTCGCCACTCCGTCTCAGATCTAATGGCCAAGAATTGCAAGGCTAAAGCACGCTTTGTTGCATCGCATGAGCTTTGCCCTCCCTTGCAATCTAGGTCTGGATGCTCTTATTCATGCCCCGCGCTACCTCTAATTCTTGGACTACCTGCGACACTTGTCATGGAATTCGACTCTTCTAGAATGGCCAGCTCTCTCACCTATCCTATCACTGTCTGTGCTAATTTTGGTTCGACCTTTGGCATCATGGCTTCTGCCATTATTGCTTTTAATGGCCAACGTAATTCCTTCACTGACTTAGTTGTGGATATTCCTTCCTCTGTTGGTCCGGCTTCAGGTATTGTGAAAATTTCAAACTCTGTAATTACTCCTGTGCTTGAAACATCTTCCAAGTGTAGTAGGCTATGGATGATTAAAGGACCTATTAATGAAATCTATGATACTATATTTGTTGTACACGTATCAGATGTGAATAATGTTCCATATGCTGATGTAAACTCAACCCAGATCCTTGAACCTTTTTCTGGACTAGTAGCTCCCTTACCTGCTTTTTCCAAGTTGTCATCCCTGTTTAAAACCTTGCCCAAAAATGCTGGTTTGTTCTATCCAAGAATTTTCAACATGTTCAGATTGACGGAGTCATTGTGCCACCAGCTGATTCAGGAGGGCATGAATTATTAATTTGAGTTCTTAGTAGGATTCTTCTTGGACTCATTTGCATCATATATAGAAATACGTGATCAATGCAAAAGCATCTGGAAATTGACAGGTAGTCTCCAAGTCCAATATTTCAATACCATGTTTTACTTTAAATTCGCAAAAAAAGATGATAGGCTTAGAGCTCTTGAGTCCATCCCTATTATCATCACAGGGAACCCTTTCATAGGCACGCAATGGAGTTTAGGAGTTGACAAACCTAGAGAGAAGGTTCCCACTATTTCGGTTTGGGCCAATTTTACACATATACCATCTGTACTCCAGCCCTTGATTGGTTTGAACTGGCTTGCTAGTCTGTAGGGGATCTCAAGTGTTTTGATACTAGTACGAAGGGCCGTAAGAGTTTGTTGTATGCTAGAGCCTAAATTGAAGTCTCCCATAATAAGCCATTACCGTTAAATCTGAAAGTGAGATTAGCAGAAGGCCATGATGTGGATGTTGACGTTTAGTATAAATGGAAACCAAATATTTGCATATCGTGTCAGTCTTTTGGCCAAACCACAGTGACGTGTGAAAGTCTAGTGGATCGTATATTACCTAGCTTGTGTATAATATGCAAGGTATGAGCTAATGTTATAATAAACAATAAATAAAAGTGTATAAAAAGTGTGCAAACTAGAGTTTTTATACTGGTTTGGACCTCCCGTCTTATGTCCTATCTCGAAGCTCCCCTTCGGTATTTACTAACCAAAAAACCCTCACTTCACCTAGAGGAACAAGCTTAATACAAAAGTGTATTGTTGACAATTTTGTATTTTAGATAACACATATATTAACTATACAATACAATTCTTCCTATAATCTCCTTTGAGTGATACTGTTTATGTGCACTTTGATTTTTAGGAAGTAATAAACAAAATATAAATTTTGGTTATTTGAATGATTGAGAAAATTGAATCAGTGAAAGCACAGAAGTAAGAATATAGAATAAGAGTATAGAAATCAAGGTGAAAATTAACCTCAATCATTTAGTTGTATTTATAAGATTCAAGAGTTGTTTCTCGAAGAGAAGCAACTGTTACCTTTCAAAGAGTTGTAATGTCTGAGTAAATTCAGTGTAATGAAAAATTCAGAAGGAAGCAACCTTTCATAGAAATTGTCGTTATGTTTTAGAAATAACGTCACAGACATCTATAGAAAATAACAGACGTCTATCATTACAGGGATTAAGTTTCCTATGTAATGTCAAAGACGTCTGTGGTTTTTCACAGACGTCTATAAATTCAGTTTTCTTAAGATAAATTCTGTTTTATTTTAAAAACATGAATTTGTGTTTTATGAATCACTCAAGGAGATTTTACATATTTTATCTACGACCAAATACGACCTTACTAGTAATAGTCTCTCCTTACTTGTCTTCTAGCCATAATCTTTTTGCATGTACCTACATATTGATGATGTTTATATTATATATGTGTGTTTGTATAGTTGTTGTCATCAAAACTAAGAATGGAGGTTCTAACATTCTCCCCCTTTTTGATGATGACAACTATACAATCACTAACAATGTACAATTATATTTTTACTCCCCCTAAGTATGTGATCTCCCCCTGTATATATGAATATCTTGTTCTCTCCCTTTGACATTATCAAAAAGAACATTTACAGATATACGAAACAAATACAGAAATCACATCACAGTTACACAAAAAACACAAAAACCACAAACACAATAATCACTGACAAACAAGATGAAACAAATAAGAGTTTTGAAAAAATGGCTTACTGAGAAGAATAAGAAAACTCCCATAGTTCTCATAGTACTCCCAATATGATGATGGGTCTGTTTGAAAATCTCCGGGCCAATGATGTTGATTGGTGTTCTCCACATTCTCTTGAGTAGTCAATCCTTGCATCGCCATATAATCCTGCTGAGATGTAGGCTGGTCGGCATCCGGGTTTGGCCGTGGACTCCCAGAACTTTCTTCTTCTTCATCATCCTCCAAAACCACAATTGTTTTTCCTATATTTGTGTGCGATGGTTGAGGAGGGGAATGTTGAGAACATTTTTGACGAGTAGGAGGTGTTGGGGATGGTGATGAAGATGTAGACCTACCTCGAACTTTTATCATAATTTTTCCTAATCCAAAAATGGCTTTTTCTAAAGTTTTTTCAATCTTAATCATACGAGTCGAAAAATATCGTTCTAGTCCAACCATTCTCTTCTCCAGTTTCTTTTGATTTTTGGTAATGATTCCCTGATTTTGTAAAATTACATTGCGACCAAATTCATTGTGACTAAGGGAGTTCGGGCTTCTAAGGTATCGAGATTCGAATGGTATTCTTAAGGAGAGGTGCAGAAGGCTGAGAAGAAGATACGAGCCTTTTTCCTTGTCGACGTTGGTTTTAGAGTTTCCATTTTTCAAATGGAATAATGGGAGGAGGAACTGTTGGGAGCTGCTTTAAGGACACAAATCTCTTCCCACTATCCTTGATTGGTATTTCTTCATATTGTGATATATACGAAGGCACATTTAAATCTCTTAATATTCTCATTATGTACGGAGCATAGAGAATAGTCCTTTTGTGTTGACTTCAAAAAAAAATTATTCGATAATGTATGAATTTTTCCCAATTGACAAGAAGTTGAGCATACATAGCATATAATGCTTTATGCTCATTTTCATGAATTTGCTCATGACTGCCTAATCTAGGAATAACGGTATGAATTATCATTCTAGTTAGTAGACAAGCTCTTAGTTGAAGATAGATTGACCTCTATTAGGTCATTTCATCTTCCCAAAGTTGACGAGTTTCTTCGTTTCTAGGTAGCACACGATAGTCGGGAATTACTTCCAAGTTTATACCTAGGATTCGTCCTAAGGTAAATACATAATTTTTTATAGTTTTTCCATACACACTCGTCCATCGCCATCCATCATCATTTTTAGGTTTCTAAATCTTTTCACTGCAAAGATTTGAGTAGAAGAGATAAATTGCTAAAGGATATATTATTACCTTATTCGATTCAATGTTAATAAGATGTATATATGCAACCTGCATTGGTAGTCAAGCTATAGATATCATACTCTATTTTGACATGTATGTTATAGAACGGACCTGTATGAAATCCTTTGTTGGTTAAAGCTTGGAATCTATTAATGGCAATTTCCTCATTCCTTAGCCAATTTGTGATTTGAACTTCATTCGCAATTTGAGTAGCTCTAGAAGAAGATTGGATGTTTTTTGATCTTTTTGAAAACGGTTGTTTGGGAGCCATTGAAGAAAATTTGAGGATTTTGAAGTTTTAGGGTTTTATATTTGGAGTAGAATGAGTGGAGGCTGGTAAAAATGAAAGGATGGAGGTAAAATCATTTATATAGAGCTAGGTGGAATAGTTGTTCGAGCATAGCCACAGACATCTGTCGATTTCCATAGACATCCGTGGTTTCAGGATTATGAAACCCGAATTCCTTCACATACGTCTGTGATTTTTTACAGAAGTCTGTTGGTTCAGGAATAAAATACCCGAATATTGTCATAGACGTATGTGGATTTCCACAGACATCTGTGGTTACAGGGAAAATCTTTCATGAACCTTGCTACAGACGTATGTGGTTTTCCACAAACGTTTGAGCTCTGTCTGTATGTAATTGTGATTGATTTTTGAATATTTGTTATGATACAATCACTTGTTATATATATAAATGACTATGATACAAAGTTCGAATTAAATAAAAATAAAAAATAGTTATTAAATTTATTTAAATAATTATAATCGGAGAGGTAGGAGACTGAAGTGATGTTTTTTTGTCTTCGTCCGAATTTGATTTTTTTTATTCTTGTAAATCCCAATAGTTCGGTTCATATTTTATTGGTGATCAACTCGAAGTATCATATGTACCCTCTATCTTGGTATTTTCAACAAACGTACGGAGAGGAGACCAAAATGAGTGAGATGGAGTATGTGGTGCTTGCTCTTAATTAGACGGACCTTCTCCCCATATATTTTGGGGAGTAATATTGTGCGGTCTAAGTGATGTTTCAATTAGTCGAAGTAATTTTTTGTGCAGACAATCCTTAGTTGGAGAGTGGCCACAAATAGCCAGTATGCATCTTTCCAAGAAATTTAGATGGCGTCCTTGTCGTTTTTGTTCATCGTACATTTCTCTTTGTACTCCTATTATCTCTTGCTGGTAGTGGAAGATTTCGTCAACTTTATTTTCCAAAGATGATAATTCAAGATTAATGGCTCTTTTTACTGTCTTTCCTTTTGATGAATATCCGGTGTGATAGTATTTTTAGACACAGATTTATTCAATGGAGTCGTGGTTTTTGGAGAGACATGTACACTTTTTGATGACGGTGAGCTGAAGTCTAAAGTGGAGTATGTTGAATCGTGATTCGAAGACATGTTGAATTCACAATATAAATGGTGGAACTTAGAGAATATTTAAAAATAAAGTAGTTTGATATTTATAACTAGTAACCTTTGTTCCTTAAATATTCCTTAAGTTTACTAAATTTAGGTATACAAAATTTGTGATGAAAATCATTATGACCGCTAAAAACATTAAACATAATTTTGTATTAAAAAAAATTAGTGGCTCGAAAGTTTAAAGTTATTTTTAGCTTAACTAGCATACAAAAGTGTTTCATATTTGTATCCATAGTATAAAAGAGATTTTGCTATGAGTTATATGGTTTTAATTTACTAATTCATTATATGAGCATTTTTCGAAATCTCATCTTAGTTTGATAAACACTGTTTCACATAATGGTTCCGTAAAAGTATCAGCTATTTGATTTTTGGTATTTACAAATTCAAGAGTGATTATTTCTTTTTCAACATCATCTCTCAGAAAATGGTGACGAATATCGATATGTTTTATTCGTGAGCGATTAATTGGATTTTTAGATTGGTTTATATCATGTATTATCGCAGTATATTGGAGATTTGTCTATTATTTTTCCATAATCCTTAAGTGTTTGTTGCATATATATTATTTGAGCGCAAGCTAAGGCAGTAGAAATATATTTGGCTTCACATGCCAAAAGAGAAACGCAATTTTGCTTTTTACTAAACCATGAAACTAAGGATTGACCAACAAAATGACATATGCCACTTGTACTCTTTCTATTCGATTTCCAGCCACAAATGTAATAACCCGCAAATCCGTACCCCTCGAATTGACATTAATCTTCGTTAATGAACTCAAGAAGAACGGAAATACGAACCATGTGTGTTCAGAAGAAGAGGTAGAAGAAGAAAATAGAAAACAACAACATCAGAATCTCACATCGCAGCGGAATAAAATATAATATATACTAACAGATCTTTACACAAATTAAAACTATATCTGTTTTATACAATACATCATCAGAGTACACATAACATACAACTGGACAATAATCATATCATGTCCTCAATACAACTGAATGTACAACAATCTACACAGCGGAATATACATACACAAAAACGGAAGATACGTCTCGCCAACCAGCTCGTCTCCTGAACTCCACAGCATCATATCCTGTATTCTAAAATACTCGGTCTGACCCGAGCATTATATAAAACAACACCCGAGTCAGTCTGGAAAACCAGCGTGAGAAAATCACACTCAATTTATTATTAAAGTTTCAAAAATCCTTTGAAATCAAAAGCATCTCGTAAGACCACGCCATAAATAAACATGTCGGGTTTTTACCTTACGATAGCTAAAACACATTTTATCAAAATCCTCTGATATTATAATAGTGCCTATATACAAATACTTATTCAAATAGCTGAAATTGTTACATCTATTAAAATCCAGCATACTAGCCACAAAGTGGGTAATACAAACAAATACCGTACAAGGCACATAGGGAGAATGGATTTCCATCAATGACTAGGCATTGGGGTACCACCTATCACAGTACCTGGTCTAGATCACAGTACCGAGGAGTACGCCCGCTTCCCTGCAACACAAGGCCGGAACCATCCCTTACTGGATAATTCCTAATAAAATCACCCCACGGTTGGGATCAGCAACCGCAACCTAAGCCGAAATATAAGGGACATCTAGACAGGTATTACCTTACCCTCCTATAACGACCCAGAATTTTGAACAAATTAAATTGAAAATATTTAATTAATTTTAAATATTTGAACGATGATTTAATTTGAATCCCCATATAACTTTGAATTTGGCGATTAAATTTTAAAATTTAATCTATTGAAAGTTGAATAAAAATTTGAATCTCCAATTTTAAGCTGAAGAAAAATATTTCAAAAGCTTCTAAAATTTATATTGATAATACTGAAGGTAATAGAAGCTTCAGAACTAAGTTTGAAACTGCTTTGTTCAGTTTTGAAATTATATCGTTTGAATCAATATTTAAAAAATAGCGTTCTGAAACACAGTCTCGAAATTCGACGAAACCAGTTCCATTGGATCCGTAATATTGAATTATTGTCGGATTTCAAATTTCGTATTAATCGAAGTTGATATGTGACCGTACGACGGTTAAACGCATTGAAATTTAAATTGAATTCAATTTAAATCTAAATTTAAAATTATTAAAATTGGTCACGACAGCACGTTTCGTTCCTTTAGTTACACCTAGGATCACGCAAGAAATCACGCTAAAAAATCGTGCAACCCATGCTCGTTCCATTTTTTAAATATCCCTCCTCAGTTCAAAGAAATCAAATCGAACGAAACAAGAAAAAAATCGTATATCCTCGTTCAAAAAAATTCAATCGCATTCACTTCCCCATTCTTTTTCAGTTCAAATTAGAAATCAATGGCCGAAGAATTTTCGTTCCTCCAAAATAAATTCATATCCCTTAACCAGTTCAATACAAAATCAAATCCTCTGAATAAAGAATGGCCGCTTGTTCCCACTCTTCCCTTCAGTCATCAATCGAATTCATTCGATTCAAAATAATGGCTGAAGCCTCGTAAAAAAATAAATAAAATGGATTGAGTTCGTTCAAACGAGATGCTCTCAATCTCGAGTTCGAGTAAAGATCGTTCTAAAGGGGATCCTCGAGTGAACGTTTCGTGAGGAAGTGGCAAGGAGGCATGTTAATCGTCGTCGCTCGATTTAGGGAGAGGCGAGGGTGTCGCGGTGTCATCTAGTTCTCGCGAGTTTGTTGTGCGAAGCCGAGGCTGTCGTAGGAATTGTGGGAAGCTCAAGCACAAGCGAGCTTGAAGGGGCACGTCGATTTCAGTAGTAGAGGCGAAGGCGACAACGTTCTCGACGAAGGGAAAGGCTGGGGTTGTTCGAGGCAGTATAGGTATAAGTTTGTTTTGTTTTAAAACATGTATATTATATATGTATATAGGTTAGGTAAATAATAATAACATTTATTTTCATAAACTTATTGATTTGTATATATACCTATAAATATACAGTAGGATAAATTACTGATGTTATTTTCAGAAGCAGAAAAATAAAGTTATATGTTTACAGTAAATAGAAAATTAATATAAGGATTTATAAAAGATTTGATTTTTAATATAGTTTATTTTTATAAGTGTATATATATATGTGGTTTCAAAAGAAAATATATATTTATATATATAACAGAAAGATTTAAATGTTGGAAGTTATATAAATTAGATTTGTAAATCTATAGATTTTTAAATAGATATATACATAGGTAATTTCAAAAGGAAAATATTTTTTTTCTCAAAAAGGGAGTTAGTTGAAATTAAATTATTAGCTAAAATTAAATCATTTGTTAATAAGATTTTATTAAATGGAAATTTATTATTCGATTAATTCGAATATTAATAAATTATCTAAATTGTTATACAAGGTCGAATAAAGTCAAGGAAACAAATTGGATTGGAAATGGATCGCAAATTAAAAGCTAAGGTGAGATTTTTCTCACTCAAATGAAATTTGATTTTACAGTTATTGATTGATGATTGCTATTGGATGTGATATTAGATATAGTAGGATATATCTATATATATATAGCAATATATACATATTGGCATATGTATATATTGGATTGATGATTTCCCGCACTGTATAGCGGATGAGACCCTATTGCGCCATTATTAAGCGGATGATATTTTATAAATCCTATATACCGCGATATTCCTCCTCGAAGTGGAATGGGTATTGTGCTAACGTCTGTGGATGCATGGAAACAGGTTGGAGGGATCCAACTGGATTCCTCAACAGTATTTATTTATTTATTTATAGATATTGTTGTATATTCTGTTATCATATGATGATATATGATGTTTGTTGTCGTGATTGACAAATTTGTGTGTTGCATCATCGGATTCATTTTTGAAGTTAAAAATAACGATGATGATTTTTAAAAGATATTTTTTTAAAGTGATTTTTGAAAGTATACGTTTATTAAATTTTTGAATTGATTTATAAACGTTAAAATTTTAAGGTTATAAAATTATGAGGTTTGTGAAATATAAGCGAAAAGTGATTTTTGAAATTAATAGTTAGGTAATTTATAAAATGATTTAAACTGGGATTTTTGAGAAATTATAAACGGTTTATATAAAAAGATTTATAAAGTTGATATTTATAAATTAAAATATTGGAATTGTGAAACAAGTTTTATTAAGTTTAAAATGAAGTACAAATGGATTTTTCAAGTGAATAAAATTTATAGATTTATAAATGGTGAAGTTATAAAATGAATAAAATTGCAGAATAGAAGATTTATAAGAAATTAACTTATAAACTGGATTTTTGCCTTCAAAGGGAATATTGATCGAACTTGTTAATAAAGGAGATTTATAAATCAAAGTTGTTGTGAAATATAAAGATGAATTTATAAACGTTGTTTTATAAATCCAAAATCACTTATTTTGATAAGTGAAATTTTAGAAGTTAATAAAGGAGATTTATAAATCGAAGTTGTTATAAAATAGAATTGGAATTTATAAACGTTGTTTTACAAATTCGAAAATCAATCAAAATTGATGAATTTAATATAGAAGGTTATTAAGGGAATTTTATCCACGATTTTGGATAGTGGATAATTCTTGAAATAAAATGTGTAGAAAAGATTGAAATTTGGTTAGTGAAGTATATTCACGATTTTGGACAGTGAATATATTATTAAGTAAAATAGATATGTTTTGGAAGTGACATTAAAAATGAAGTTAATTGTTTTAACGATGTTTTAAAATATATTAAATATCGAAATCATAGATTTCAACATTCATTGTTGAAATAGACGTTTTCGAGGAAGAAGGAAATGGTGGACTATAACACTGTTGTTATAGTAAATTGATTTCCGAAAGGAAATGTTTTATATAGTATTGGGATTTATACATCTATCTTAATTCCGAATCCCTATACTAGTGATTTTGAGTCGTCGTAACGATGTTTTACGTAACATTCATTTTTGACTCAAATAAATGTGCTTAAAAGAATGATTTCCTTAAAGAATGAATTTATACTTAATTCTGATTTAAGTGTATGGAATATTTTCAAATGTCGAAAATAAATAGATTGGTGATTACTTATTTTTGAATAAGTATGGAAATGTTTTCCAAATATGAAATGAAACATTTTTATGAATTTATCTTCTTAAAGATAAATTGAAGTTGAATATTTTAAATCGATTGAAAATCGTATATCAGTAGATATTTGAAATATAAATTCACTATGGAATTTATAAAAGAAATGGGAATTCGTTTTAAAAATAAATATTGATTTATTTTTGAAGTGTGGAAATTTTATATCTAGTAAAGATATTTTGGAGATTAAATAATTTGGAAAATTATTTGGAATCTGATGATGTTGCGCATCTTTATTGATAGTTAAATAACCGACTATCAATATTTACCTTTAAATAGGTATTTGTTGTGAATTGGATGAATTTGAATGCCACACTTATTTTTGAATAAGCGCTCACTATTCGGGTTAGCGGGGAAAGGACCATGGGGTCGTATAACCCATTCCGAATATGTGATACGTCGTTATGAATTGCATTTGATGACCGGTGTTGAAGACCGGATATTTTTGAAAACGGAAGGATTACCGTCGAGTTACTCTACATCGACTGATCTTCGATTTAGAGGTTTTATCACCCTTAGTGACGGGAAGTCCGGACGTGATTGAAAATTATCCGGAATTGCAAGGGCTTCGTGAGAAGTGCCTTCGGTTCTGTTCGATCCCGGAACAGACTTGTATGGATTGTATGTCTGACGTTACAAATTGAGATATAAAGCTGATTTCTTTCAAATACATTTCTGTTGGTGGTGGAGAATTTATTCTCTTAGCTTAACACCCTTCTCTGAGACGTACGAGCTCAGAGGTTATGTAGTTGAAATTTATCAGCAATATATTCCCAATTTGGTAATGTGACATGCTGAGTGTTGCTGTGAAATGATCATTGTTTGATCATTTGTGATAGGATCATTTGTTTGATCATTTATCTTTGTGATCATTGCTTTGATCATTTGTTGACCCAAGGTATGGCTTTGTGAACAAAGCGTAGCTTTGTGGTCGAGACTTCGTCGGACCTCACACTCCGGAAATGGTCAAAACAGGAAGGATGCGGCAAGGTTCTAGGGAGTAGCGCCCCTTAGTGTATGTCATTCCTTCTGGATAGAGGTGGTATCATGGTATGGATCCCAGATATTTAACCTATGTTGATGCTGCGAGTTTATTACTTTGTGGAGTTGGAATCGAGGATCCTCGGGAAGATCGGTTACGATCGGGGGATGGCATACGCGTGTCAGTTGTTACCTATTTTTGCAGAGGTAACCCGGCCTTGTGTTGGCAGAGAACCGGTTTGGTTCTCGGGACGTCATTCCAGAGGCGTTTCCATGTGGCAATGGGAAGTTCCTTGGCCTGACCATTTGTTGGAAATCCAAACTCCCATACGAACTCTGTACGGTTTTAGTTGTAGAACCTATCATTCACTTATGGTGGCGCCCCACTGTTTGGATGGTAGCTATAGTAGGCATAAGTGCGAAATGCCTATGTTGGCTAAGATTAATATTATACTTTCGAAATATTTTCTACACTATTCACTAATAATAATATCAAAAATGATTTGATTTTGCATATCAAGCATCTTTGACTATCATAAGGAGAAATCTCCGCCGATTCTGCGTTTGCATTGTGTGTGTGTGCGGGAGGCCTTATGGTAGTCTCATTTTCCAAAAGCATTGCGAAATTGACTTTAAAATCTTCTTGTTGTTTGTTTTCAAAATAACTGTTTTACGATCTCACACCGGTCACCATGACTGACTCGGAGTTTATTGTTTCCCTTCTAAACTCTGGGTGCCCACCAATTTCCACACGGGCAGTCTAGAGTAGGTAATCAGGATATTCTGGATATTCTGGAGCTTTGGAAGCAAGCTGGATGGCGAGATGTAGTATTTGTATCTGATATTATTTATTCCGCTGTGTATTCTGTATGAGGACAAGTTTATATAACTGTCCATTGTTGTATTAAGTTGTATATTGACTCTGACTGATGTATTTTATAAAACTGATATAGTCCTTTGTTTAAAAGACTAGTGATTATCTATTATATTTTTGTTCCGCTGCGAATGTGAGATTCTGATATTGTTTCTGTTCTGTTGTTGTTCTGTTGTTCTTCTTTCTTTTTCTTCTATCTTTTCTTATACCCCTTCTTTTAAACCCTAAGAATTCGGTTTTCCGGCATTCGATGGCTCGACAGTCGATATAGTAGACATATTGATGTCGATATTTGGAAGTCGAAGAATCGGGTCCTGACAAAGTGGTATCAGAGCATATGGTTAAGCGACAACCCTGCTCTGTTGGGTGTTACTCATTAGAGATAGAGTCAGTAGTACTCTAGAATGAGTGAGTGTAATAATAGATATGAGCGTGTATTTGTTATTGAATATAAAATTTGTTTTGTATTGTGTTGACTTGTCGGTTGATTGTTTATAGATTCTGGTCGGTGCAGGGTGGCCAACTGTAATCGATAGGAATTTCTAAACTCTTAAACAAGATTAACCGACACGGTATTGTTTTAAAATGGGGTAAATGAAATAATTTTGCCCAAAACTATTTTTGTATAGAAAAGAAATAATTTTCTATGAATTACTATAAGTATATGGATGCTTGGTTGTTAGGAAATAATAACATTGAATTATTACCATTGTTATATGAAATTGAATAAGAAATTAAAATAATAACCAAAGATTTGGAGATAAATTCATTTAACGAATGAAATTTATAAATGTAAATTGAAGATAAGGGAATAAATTCATATATGAATAAAAATTGTGAATATAAATTGTGAATATGATTTATAAATGAAAATAGAATTCCAAAAGGATAATTGAAGATAAAATTCATAATGGAATGTGAACAAGTTAATAACTTATAACATATGTGAAATCTGATTGGAATTAAATTAAATTGTGTTTGTAAATGAACAAATGAGATTACATTTGTAGATAAATTGAATTGAAATTGAAAAATGAAATGAGATTTGAATCAAAAGGAATAAAATCCAAACCTGAGAAAGATGAAATGGATCGAATTCAAATAAGCTACTTTGATAATTTATTAATTCACGAAATACAGAAATGGAAGTTGAATTAGATAAATTGAAACTTGAATTGTGAGCTAAGTGAAAAGAGATGGTTCGAATTTAAAGATAAATTCAGGTAAGTAGAAATAAATTTTCAAAAGAATGGAATTTACAATTGTAATGTGAATGTATAAATGATTTTATAAATCAAAATGTAAATAAGTCAAAAACTTATAGTATATTTGAAAATTTGATTGGAATGAGATTCAAATTGAAATGAATGAATTTGTGAATGAATAAATAAATTTGCAATTGCAAGTGCCAGAAAATGAAATTGAATGTTAAAATTCATTTTGGATTTGAAAGTGAAAAAAAACTGGAATAGAAACTGAATGTTGAAAACAAATTTGAATTGTGTGAAATAAAATGAAGTGTTAAGATTAGTTTAAAGTGAACTAAAGATAATTGATAAATTCAATATTCGGAAGATAAATAGAATCCAAATTGAATTGAAATTGTGAATTAAATTCAAATGAAGTTTGAAATGCAAAATTGAATGAAAATAGATATGTAACTTCAATAGTGAAGTAAAGATGTATAAGAAGTAAATATCGAAATTTTGTACTAAAATGTGCAAAATGAAAATTGAATATTGTAACTAGATATTATGGCTAGTAGGATATACATGTGTTATAAAGGAAATTGGGATTTGATTTTCGAAGGTAAATTTGAATTGCTCGACAAAAGGTAAGTATTTAAATTTCTATATGAGATTTGAGGATTTCTTGTCTAGCCGCTTGGCTTTTTCTTTTCTTTTTGAAATTTGAGAGTCCGTAGGGACGTTTTGTAGTCGTGCCGTGTTAGCCGCGCAAAGGAGACGCTGGCGAAATTTTTTGAAAATTTAGAGCGTTAGAAAATTTTGAGGAAATTTTGAAAGTTTAAATTTGAATTTGAATTTAAATTTGAATAGAGTAGTAAAACAATGTTGTTTGGAACTTATAATTGAAGTTGGAAAGTTAGTTGGGTTAATAACGAATCTTTAGTAGAAAGATTTGTTTTAAAAATTTGATAAAACTATTGGATGTTGAAAAATAGTAGACGAGTTAAGGACCATTCTTCTTTACTTGTAATTTCGGGACGAAATTCTTTTAAGGAGGGAAGATTGTAACGATCCATAATTTTGAACAAATTAAATTGAAAATATTTAATTTATTTTAAATATTTGAACGATGATTTAATTTGAATCCCCAATATAACTTTGAATTTGGCGATTAAATTTTAAAATTTAATCTATTGAAAGTTGAATAAAAATTTGAATCTCCAATTTTAAGCTGAAGAAAAATATTTCAAAAGCTTCTAAAATTTATATTGATAATACTGAAGGTAATAGAAGCTTCAGAACTGAGTTTGAAACTGCTTTGTTCAGTTTTGAAATTATATCGTTTGAATCGATATTTAAAAAATAGCGTTCCGGAACACAGTCTCGGAATTCGACGAAACCAGTTCCATTGGATCCGTAATATTGAATTATTGTCGGATTTCAAATTTCGTATTAATCGAAGTTGATATGTGACCGTACGGCGGTTAAACGCATTGAAATTTAAATCGAATTCAATTTAAATCTAAATTTAAAATTATTAAAATTGGTCACGACAGCACGTTTCGTTCCTTTAGTTACGCCTAGGATCACGCAGGAAATCACGCTAAAAAATCGTGCAACCCATGCTCGTTCCATTTTTTAAATATCCCTCCCCAGTTCAAAGAAATCAAATCGAACGAAACAAGAAAAAAATCGTATATCCTCGTTCAATAAAATTCAATCGCATTCTCTTCCCCATTCTTTTTTAGTTCAAATTAGAAATCAATGGCCGAAGAATTTTCGTTCCTCCAAAAAAAAATCATTTCCCTTAACCAGTTCAATACAAAATCAAATCCTCTGAATAAAGAATGGCCGCTTGTTCCCTCTCTTCCCTTCAGTCATCAATCGAATTAATTCGATTCAAAATAATGGCTGAAGCCTCGTAAAAAAATAAATAAAATGGATTGAGTTCGTTCAAACGAGATGCTCTCAATCTCGAGTTCGAGTAAAGATCGTTCGAAAGGGGATCCTCGAGTGAACGTTTCGCGAGGAAGTGGCAAGGAGGCATGTTAATCGTTGTCGCTCGATTTAGGGAGAGGCAAGGGTGTCGCGGTGTCATCTGGTTCTCGCGAGTTTGTTGTGCGAAGCCGAGGCTGTCGTAGGAATTGTGGGAAGCTCGAGCACAAGCGAGCTTGAAGGGGCACATCGATTTCAGCAGTAGAGGCGAAGGCGACAACGTTCTCGACGAAGGGAAAGGCTGGGGTTGTTCGAGGCAGTATAGGTATAAGTTTGTTTTGTTTTAAAACATGTATATTATATATGTATATAGGTTAGGTAAATAATAATAACAGTTTATTTTCATAAACTTATTGATTTGTATATATACCTATAAATATACAGTAGGATAAAATACTGCTGTTATTTTCAAAAGCAGAAAAATAAAGTTATATGTTTACAGTAAATAGAAAATTAATATAAGGATTTATAAAAGATTTTATTTTTAGTATAGTTTATTTTTATAAGTGTATATATATATGTGGTTTCAAAAGAAAATATATATTTATATATATAACAGAAAGATTTAAATGTTGGAAGTTATATAAATTAGATTTGTAAATCTATAGATTTTTAAATAGATATATACATAGGTAATTTCAAAAGGAAAATATTTTTTTTTTCAAAAAGGGAGTTAGTTGAAATTAAATTATTAGCTAAAATTAAATCATTTGTTAATAAGATTTTATTAAATGGAAATTTATTATTCGATTAATTCGAATATTAATAAATTATCTAAATTGTTATACAAGGTCGAATAAAGTCAAGGAAACAAATTGGATTGGAAATGGATCGCAAATTAAAAGCTAAGGTGAGATTTTTCTCACTCAAATGAAATTTGATTTTACAGTTATTGATTGATGATTGCTATTGGATGTGATATTAGATATAGTAGGATATATCTATATATATAGCAATATATAAATATTGGCATATGTATATATTGGATTGATGATTTCCCGCACTGTATAGCGGATGAGACCCTATTGCGCCGTTATTAAGCGGATGATATTTTATAAATCCTATATACCGCGATATTCCTCCTCGAAGTGGAATGGGTATTGTGCTAACGTCTGTGGATGCATGGAAACAGGTTGGAGGGATCCAACTGGATTCCTCAACAGTATTTATTTATTTATTTATAGATATTGTTGTATATTCTGTTATCATATGATGATATATGATGTTTGTTGTCGTGATTGACAAATTTGTGTGTTGCATCATCGGATTCATTTTTGAAGTTAAAAATAACGATGATGATTTTTAAAAGATATTTTTTTAAAGTGATTTTTGAAAGTATACGTTTATTAAATTTTTGAATTGATTTATAAACGTTAAAATTTTAAGGTTATAAAATTATGAGGTTTGTGAAATATAAGCGAAAAGTGATTTTTGAAATTAATAGTTAGGTAATTTATAAAATGATTTAAACTGGGATTTTTGAGAAATTATAAACGGTTTATATAAAAAGATTTATAAAGTTGATATTTATAAATTAAAATATTGGAATTGTGAAACAAGTTTTATTAAGTTTAAAATGAAGTACAAATGGATTTTTCAAGTGAATAAAATTTATAGATTTATAAATGGTGAAGTTATAAAATGAATAAAATTGCAGAATAGAAGATTTATAAGAAATTAACTTATAAACTGGATTTTTGCCTTCAAAGGGAATATTGATCGAACTTGTTAATAAAGGAGATTTATAAATCAAAGTTGTTGTGAAATATAAAGATGAATTTATAAACGTTGTTTTATAAATCCAAAATCACTTATTTTGATAAGTGAAATTTTAGAAGTTAATAAAGGAGATTTATAAATCGAAGTTGTTATAAAATAGAATTGGAATTTATAAACGTTGTTTTACAAATTCGAAAATCAATCAAAATTGATGAATTTAATATAGAAGGTTATTAAGGGAATTTTATCCACGATTTTGGATAGTGGATAATTCTTGAAATAAAATGTGTAGAAAAGATTGAAATTTGGTTAGTGAAGTATATTCACGATTTTGGACAGTGAATATATTATTAAGTAAAATAGATATGTTTTGGAAGTGACATTAAAAATGAAGTTAATTGTTTTAACGATGTTTTAAAATATATTAAATATCGAAATCATAGATTTCAACATTCATTGTTGAAATAGACGTTTTCGAGGAAGAAGGAAATGGTGGACTATAACACTGTTGTTATAGTAAATTGATTTCCGAAAGGAAATGTTTTATATAGTATTGGGATTTATACATCTATCTTAATTCCGAATCCCTATACTAGTGATTTTGAGTCGTCGTAACGATGTTTTACGTAACATTCATTTTTGACTCAAATAAATGTGCTTAAAAGAATGATTTCCTTAAAGAATTAATTTATACTTAATTCTGATTTAAGTGTATGGAATATTTTCAAATGTCGAAAATAAATAGATTGGTGATTACTTATTTTTGAATAAGTATGGAAATGTTTTCCAAATATGAAATGAAACGTTTTTAAGAATTTATCTTCTTAAAGATAAATTGAAATTGAATATTTTAAATCGATTGAAAATCGTATATCAGTAGATATTTGAAATATAAATTCACTATGGAATTTATAAAAGAAATGGGAATTCGTTTTAAAAATAAATATTGATTTATTTTTGAAGTGTGGAAATTTTATATCTAGTAAAGATATTTTGGAGATTAAATAATTTGGAAAATTATTTGGAATCTGATGATGTTGCGCATCTTTATTGATAGTTAAATAACCGACTATCAATATTTACCTTTAAATAGGTATTTGTTGTGAATTGGATGAATTTGAATGCCACACTTATTTTTGAATAAGAGCTCACTATTCGGGTTAGCCGGGAAAGGACCATGGGGTCGTATAACCCATTTCGAATATGTGATACGTCGTAATGAATTGCATTTGATGACCGGTGTTGAAGACCGGATATTTTTGAAAACGGAAGGATTACCGTCGAGTTACTCTACATCGACTGATCTTCGATTTAGAGGTTTTATCACCCTTAGTGACGGGAAGTCCGGACGTGATTGAAAATTATCCGGAATTGCAAGGGCTTCGTGAGAAGTGCCTTCGGTTCTGTTCGATCCCGGAACAGACTTGTATGGATTGTATGTCTGACGTTACAAATTGAGATATAAAGCTGATTTCTTTCAAATACATTTCTGTTGGTTGCGGAGAATTTATTCTCTTAGCTTAACACCCTTCTCTGAGACGTACGAGCTCAGAGGTTATGTAGTTGAAATTTATCAGCAATATATTCCCAATTTGGTAATGTGACATGTTGAGTGCTGTTGTGAAATGATCATTGTTTGATCATTTGTGATAGGATCATTTGTTTGATCATTTATCTTTGTGATCATTGCTTTGATCATTTGTTGACCCAAGGCATGGCTTTGTGAACAAAGCGTAGCTTTGTGGACGAGACTTCGTCGGACCTCACGCCCCGGAAACGGTCAAAACAGGAAGGATGCGGCAAGGTTCTAGGGAGTAGCGCCCCTTAGTGTATGTCATTCCTTCTGGATAGAGGTGGTATCATGGTATGGAGCCCAGATATTTAACCTATGTTGATGCTGCGAGTTTATTACTTTGTGGTAGTTGGAAATTGAGGATCCTCGGGAAGATCGGTTACGATCGGGGGATGGCATACGCGTGTCAGTTGTTACCTATTTTTGCAGAGGTAACCCGGCCTTGTGTTGGCAGAGAACCGGTTTGGTTCTCGGGACGTCATTCCAGAGGCGTTTCCATGTGGCAATGGGAAGTTCCTTGGCCTGACTATTTGTTGGAAATCCAAACTCCAATACGAACTCTGTACGGTTTTAATTGTAGAACCTATCATTCACTTATGGTGGCGCCCCACTGTTTGGATGGTAGCTATAGTAGGCATAAGTACGAAATGCATATGTTGGCTAAGATTAATATTATACTTTCGAAATATTTTCTACACTATGCACTAATAATAATATCAAAAATGATTTGATTTTGCGTATCAAGCATCTTTGACTATCATAAGGAAAAATCTCCTCCGATTCTGCGTTTGCATTGTGTGTGTGTGCGGGAGGCCTTATGGTAGTCTCATTTTCCAAAAGCATTACGAAATTGACTTTAAAATCTTCTTTTTGTTTGTTTTCAAAATAACTGTTTTACGATCTAACACCAGTCACCATGACTGACTCGGAGTTTATTGTTTCCCTTCTAAACTCTGGGTGCCCACCAATTTCCACACGGGCAGTCTAGAGTTAGGTAATCAGGATATTCTGGATATTCTGGAGCTTTGGAAGCAAGCTGGATGGCGAGACGTAGTATTTGTATCTGATATTATTTATTCCGCTGTGTATTCTGTATGAGGACAAGTTTATATAACTGTCCATTGTTGTATTAAGTTGTATATTGACTCTGACTGATGTATTGTATAAAACTGATATAGTCCTTTGTTTAAAAGACTAGTGATTATCTATTATATTTTTGTTCCGCTGCGAATGTGAGATTCTGATATTGTTTCTGTTCTGTTGTTGTTCTGTTGTTCTTCCTTCCTTTTCTTCTATCTTTTCTTCTACCCCTTCTTTTAAACCCTAAGAATTCGGTTTTCCGGCATTCGATGGCTCGACAGTCGATACAGTAGACGTATTGGTGTCGATATTTGGAAGTCGAAGAATCGGGTCCTGACCAGTGGGAGCTACCCACGAAGCCTTGCTGCATAACCCCTGATTTTCAGTCATTCCTGGTGGATGAGGCTCGAGGCTAAGTGTTACCTTTATAGAACATATCCCTTAGAATGCCTATCATCCGCTGACGATGTTTCGAAAGCATTCATCCATACAAGTCTGTTCCGGGTCCGAATAGAACCGAAGGCACTACCCCTACAACATCCATTTTGGAAATATCCTCAGGATTAGTAGTGACTAGCCCTTGCATTTCACTGCTCCATCTTCGACTCCGAAATCGTTTCCACGAAACGTACAAACCGAATCGAAGTGGTTTTCGGGAAATTAATCCCGATCCCGGTCTCTTCGAAACGATCAGCGCATTGGCCAATATTGATAGTCGGTTATTTAACTATCAATTAACATTCACAACCATTCATCACACAATGAATAATTTTCCCACATTATTTATTTGCCTCAAATATCCTTTCAAGATATATTTCCAAATTTCAAAACTCATTTGGAACAATTTCAAACAGTTTCCGCTTACGGAATACATTTCCCAAATATTTATTCCCTTGAAACACCAAGTACAAAATACTTTTAGATTTTTAAAATAATTTAAAACACCTTATTGTAAATATACTTTATAACATTGAAATTTTAAAACTACTTTAATACTTTATTAAAATATATACTTTAAGAATATTTAAAATAAACCCACTTTATAAATATAAACTAAATTTCTCTTTTTAAAACATAATACCAAATCACTTTTATATATTTACTATAATAATAGATTTTTGAAAATACTTACTTTGGAAATTAACATTTAGGAAAAACAATTTTCTAAAACATGCTTTTTTTAAAAACATACTTAAAACTTTTAACAAGTATTTAAAATTTCTTTGAAAACGTACTTGGCTATCCAGAGAAATACACTTCTCTTTCCCATCCTTTAAAAATAAATCAACATTTACTTTTAATCCCATTACATATCCCTTTATAAATTCCCCCCTTGAATTTATATTTTCACATATCCACTGATATTTTATTTTACTTTATAAACCCAGTTTATAAATCCCAAAATCTCACTTCTCTTTTAAAAATCCCGTTTTAACACTTAAATCAAATCCCAAATTGATTTCCGATTTACTTTACTTTGAAATAAATTCCTTCTTTATCCCTTAATTAAATTTAATCCTTACATTCGAAAATAAATCCTTTATTCTTTAAATTTAATATCACTTTAGTTTTAAAGTTAATATTTCCCTTGTTAATTCAAAATTCCCTTATTCCATATTTGTTAAAATTCTGAATCGCTTTTATTTTTATTTCCTTTTCAATTCATTATTAAATTTATTCAAATTCACCAGAATTATTTTACTTAAATTTTTACTCTTTTATTTCTTCCCAAAAATCCAATTCAATACATTTTGATAACTCCTTTTACTGAAATATCCAATTCAATCATATCATCTAATATTTCAATTACCAATAAAATCATCACAGGATATCAATATTCATAACACAGAATATAAAACAGTCTAGATAATTTTGAAGAATCCAGTTGGATCCCTCCAACCTGTTTCCCTGCATCCACAGACGTTAGCACAATACCAATTCCACTTTGAGGTGGAATATCGCGGTATATGGGATTTATATAAAATCATCCGCTATTATGCGGCGCATAGGGTCTCATTCGCTATATAATGCGGGAATATCAACAACTCCAATATATACATATGCTAATATGTATATATTGACATATACTACTATATATAATATAGCATATCCAATCAATGCAAACCTTCACCCAAATATTTAAATTTAACTGTTTAAATTTAAATTAAACCAGATGAGTGAGATTAACTCACCTTTAATTACGTTTGCAGTCCACTTCATTATTGCCTTGGTTTTCCGATTTTTGACCTTGAATAAACAATTTATATGATTTATTAATATTCGAAACAAATCAAACAACCCAATTACATATATTTATTTTCTTTTGGAACTTCATATATAAATTTATAAAAATAATCTATATGGATTTTTCAAAATTAATCTATACAAAATAACCTCTCTTTAATAATTATTTTTAAATGACTAAAATAAATTTAAATGAGCTAATTAAATAAATTGACCACCTAAATAGTTATTATAATTTCTTTTCAAATTAACAAAACTGCAGTTTTCTCACTGCTGTATATATATATTTTCTGCGTATATGTATATATATAGAAATTCCATTAAAAACAAAACCATCTCCGCTGTTCTTTCTTCTGTAAATAAATTTAAAACAATATTTATATTTATTAAATTTAAAACATGATTTACTTTTACCTTACTGTGAAATAAATATTTCACTATCAGAAAGTACCTTTACTGTAATTATCAAAGTTTCCAATAAATGGATATAAAATTAATAAAATAAAAACAAAAATAAAATACCTCATAAACTAGAACGAACGTCCTCCCTCTAACTCGCGAGTATCGCGGTCAGTCCTACGATGATGCCGATGATCTTCGCTGAAACCATTGCCTCTCAGCCCTGGTAACTTGCGGCTACCCCAAACTTCCCAGCCTCAATCGACTCTCGCACCCACCACTTCGACGAGACCATCGCTGTCCTTCTCCAGATCGTGTGGCCTAAACCCTAGTGAGCTCGAAACCCCACTGTCATTTCTCGAACTCGACTGAATGGTGACCACGTTGCGATGCCAACGCCTTCGTGCTCGCAAATGAAACCCCCATTCAATCACGAATCAATCGCGAGTCGATTGCAGTCGCCTCCTCCTGCGATGCCCTAAATCTTGCGAGTGCGAGAACGCGAGAGCATCCCACTCTCTTCGACGAATGATCAATTCATTGTAACGAAGGGAAGCTCGGCCAATTAATTTTATCAGATGAGGATTCGACTTCAAACTCTCTCTCTCAGGCTTCGGCCATTACTATTTATTTTCTGCTGAAAATAAATTGAAGTCCAGGAGAAGATAACGTGACTTAAAGGGAAAGTAGGGAGACAAGATAAGATAGTTGCGTGTGGAATTGGGTGGTTGAACAGAAATGTGAATTGAAGAAAAACGGCTGACATTTGACTTAATTTAAAATTTAAATTTGAATTGAATTCGATTTAAGTTCAACGCGTTTATGTGTCGTATGCTCGCATAACAACTCCGAAAAATACAAAATTTGAAATCCAACAATAATACAATATTACGGATCCAATGGAATTGGTTTCGTCGAATTCCGAGAATGTGCCTCGAAAGGCTATTTTTTTACAGTATCGATTTAAACGATATATTTTTAAACTGAACAAGACACTTCCAAATTCAGTCCCAACGCTTTTACTATCTTCAGTACTATCAATATAAATTTTACAAGCCTTTAAATTATTTTTAACTGGCTTAAAACTCTAGATTCACTATTTTGCCCAATTTTCAATTATTAAATTTAATAATTAAATCACCCAATAAACAGCGATATATGAAATTTAAGTTTATAATTAACCTCTGAATATTTAAAATTAATTAAATATTCCAATTTCAAATATACAAAAATTCCGGGTCATCACATTCCTCCCCCCTTAAAAGAATTTCGTCCCCGAAATTTCTAGTTAGGAAGAATGTCCCATATCCCGTTAGCTATTTCCCAAATTCAAACAGTTTTAACAATACCCGAACAATCTTTTATTAATGATACACTAATCATCTTTTAACTTCCCAAACTTATTTACAAGTTCAACCCATATCACCTACTTATCAATTCAAATTTATATTTGAAACCAAATTTTGAACTATCAAAATTTTCTCAAAATTTTTCTAACTCTTTAAATTTCTGAAAAATTTTGACAGCGTCTCCTTTGCGCGGCTAGCTCGGTACAACTACAAAATGGCACTACGGCCTCCCAATCTCAAAAAGAAAACAAAAGGCCAAGTGGCTGGATCAAAAACCCAATCAAATTTCATATAGAAATTCAAATACATACCTTTTGTCGGGCCATTAAATTTTATCTTCTAAAATCACAAATCCTAATTTATCCATTGCTTTTATACACCTGTATATCCTACTAAGCAATAACATCCAATTACAGCTTCAAAACCATTTTAGACATTCCTTTACAAATTTCAATATTTGCTTTACTTAAGCCCGTACGATGTATATATATCATCCATACGCAGTATCACATTCGATCGCTCACTCGATCACACAATTTCACTTCCGAACTAGTATTGTCCACCCGACTTCCTAGTGCGGACTCAGATCTGGTTTCTTGATCAGAAACCGTCATTCTCCTTGCATAGCCACAAACTATGATAGAGAATATACAGAATCAATCAACAATCCATATCCAGGTTCGCCATCGAAAATCGAGTGAAAAATCCTAACTCGGATCGGTAAAACTACCTCGAAATTCTGTGCTCGAATCTGGATCAAATAGTTATGCGAATAAATAATATACGTACATCCTACGTAATTAGCCCAATTGATTATCAATTATATCAATTTCTTTTTTTATTCACATTCATTTTGATTGTTATTCACTTTCCACAATTTACCCCATTCACAACTATCAGTTTTGATCTTCATTCAATTATTCACTTAGAATACTTTCAGTACAAAATTTACTTAAGAATTCACTATTCATTTCTTAAGTTCATGATAACATTTTATATACTTCTTGGATTTGTTTTACTTCATTCTTGAAGTTTATATTCAATTTTATTCACCTTTGTCTTTACAATTCCATTTGAATTCAATTTGGCTTCCACTTTGAATATTGAATTAGTTTCACTTACTAATTTGTTTTCATATCTCAAATAAAAGTTTGTTTGCAAACTTTTCTTTCTTCAATTTCTTTGATTTCACCTTACTTTATATACACACTTCAATTAGATTTCCATATTCAGTTCAATTCTTTATTCTTATCAATTTTAAATCATTTATTGTTAATGAAAATTTTCAAACATTTCAAAAAAAAATTTCTAATTCCCAAAATTTACGGAAAATTTTGGCAGAGTCTCCCTTGTACGGAGGGACTTCTGCGATATCGCAGAATGCACAAATATATATATACATCGGCCTCGGGCCGGAAATCACAATATATATCAATATATGCAGTTCATACCTCCTATTTTGAATTTTTGCGTAAGCGTACCTTATTTTAGCATTTAAGCAAGCAGCTATTTATTTTAGCAAATTTCGCAATCAAATCCAGCCAAACGGCTTCTCGGTACCTGTACTAACTCAACTTAAACAGGTAAGTGACCAATATACAAAGTTTATTAACATTTCACTTAATTGCAATAGCTAAACACATGTATAACATAAGCAATATACCCAAAATAATTTCCATAAGTAGGTTTATAAGGTTCCGACACAATTTAAATGCTTCCATTTAAATGGTTTACACTCATTGCTTATATTCAATTCATTTTAATCCAAACGAACCCATATTTATTTCAATTGATTCAAAAATCAATTTTATTGCTTAAATTAACTTATAAATTTTTATACAATCTCATTTGCGTCCACGACGACCATTTCAATGCAAGTTCAATAGAATATCCATTCAATTTATTCTACATTCCATGTTCACATTTATTCCATTTGAACCCATTTATTAATCTTGGAACATTTCATATCACATCAACTAATTAATTACCAATTAGTTTATTCAAATTTTACTTTGTTCGACTACACTTCCAATTTTATGTCTAATATTTGATTTTTATTTCAAAAATCACCTTAACCATTTTACTGGAGTTCAATCTATTTTATAATTTAAGTTTTGGATTTTATTCATTACCATTACAAACAATTTTATTTGGCTTATTTATTTTACTTCCAAATTTTATAAGTCACAAACTTATTTATATTCATATTTCATCTATTTACAATCAATCCCATTCACATTTTGCTTTTTAACTCGGGATTATACATTTTATTATTCCATAAACATCTTTAAATAAGATTCTAGAGTTTAAACAATTTCAAATTTTCAAAATCATTTTTGAAATCAACTATACCCAAAACCCTTTTCAATTTCAAAACCAAACTCAGTTTTGCAAACAAACACCAGTCCAAAACATCCAGGTAGCAATTTCTCTTTTGGAACTCGAAAATGAATATCGATGATGCTGCAGTCATCACCGAAATTATTTTCCAGCGACCGAAAGAGAATTTAATGCTTTTATCTCTTTAAAAACATTTCAAATATTTTTAAATCCCCAAACCTGACCAGATTTCAAAACCCAAAATATTTCTGAAATAGTACCACTTATTAGTTCTCCAAAATCTTTGAAAATCATTTCCAAATCTCTCCAAAACTTTTGAAAACTGCTTTCAACTTCCAAGGGATCTAAATCTTCCTCAAAATTCCAAATTTGAAACCCATTCCGATTTATTTCCAAATATTTCTCTGGAAACCTATTTCCAATTTTAAATCACATTTGTATATGAAGTTTTATTTCAACTTATAAATTACATTTATAATTTATATTCTCAGATTCCATTTTGTTATATAAATTTATTTTTCAACTTTGGTTGTAAGTTTTCAATTTCTTATTCAATTTTCTCCTAATGATAATAATTTATTATCATCATCTAACAACCAAACATCCAAATATAACTATAATAATTTATAAAAATTATTTCTTTCATATACGAAAATAATTTAGGTAAAATTATTTCATTCACCCTATTTAAAACAATACTGTGTCGAATTGTTCTATTCAAGTGTTTAGAGATCCCTATCAATAACGTTAATTACTCGTATTGACCAGAATCCAAAACTACTCAATAAACCAATCAACACAATACAAAATCATTTTATATTCACTAACAAATACGCGCTCATATCTATTAATACACTCAAAATTCCCACCAGAGCCAAGGTTACCTCCAGCCTAAGCTCTGATACCACTGTAATAACCCGCAAATCCGTACCCCTCGAATTGACATTAATCTTCGTTAATGAACTCAAGAGAAACGGAAATACGAACCATTTGTGTTAAGAAGAAGAGGTAGAAGAAGAAAATAGAAAACAACAACATCAGAATCTCACATCGCAGCGGAATAAAATATAATATATACTAACAGATCTTTACACAAATTAAAACTATATATGTTTTATACAATACATCATCAGAGTACACATAACATACAACTGGACAATAATCATATCATGTCCTCAATACAACTGAATGTACAACAATCTACACAGCGGAATATACATACACAAATACGGAAGATACGTCTCGCCAACCAGCTCGTCTCCTGAACTCCACAGCATCATATCCTATATCCTATAATACTCGGTCTGACCCAAGCATCATATAAAACAACATCCGAGTCAGTCTGGAAAATCAGCGTGAGAAAATCACACTCAATTTATTATTAAAGTTTCAAAAATCCTTTGAACTCAAAAGCATCTCGTAAGACCACGCCACAAATTAACATGTCGGGTTTTTACCTTACGATAGCTAAAACACTTTTTATCAAAATCCTCTGATATTATAATAGTGCCTATATACAAATACTTATTCAAATAGCTGAAATTGTTACATCTATTAAATTCCAGCATACTAGCCACAAAGTGGGTAATACAAACAAATACCGTACAAGGCACGTAGGGAGAATGGATTTCCATCAATGACTAGGCACTGGGGTACCACCTATCACAGTACCTGGTCTAGATCACAGTACCGAGGAGTACGCCCGCTCCCCTGCAACACAAGGCCGGAACCATCCCTTACTGGATAATTCCGAATAAAATCACCCCACGGTTGGGATCAGCAACCGCAACACTAAGCCGAAATATAAGGGACATCTAGACAGGGATGACCTTACCCTCCAGTGGGAGCTACCCACGAAGCCTTGCTGCATAACCCCTTATTTTCAGTCATTCCTGGTTGATGAGGCTCAAGGCTAAGCGTTACATTTATAGAACATATCCCTTAGAAAGCCCATCGTCCGCTGACGATGTTTCGAAAGCATTCATCCATACAAGTCCGTTCCGGGTCCGAACGGAACCGAAGGCACTACCCCTACTACATCCATTTTGGAAATATCCTTAGGATTAGTAGCGACTAGCCCTTGCACTTCACTGCTCCATCTTCGACTCCGAAATCGTTTCCACGAAACGTACAAACTGGATCGAAGTGGTTTTCGGGAAATTAATCCCGATCCCGGTCTCTTCGAAACGATCAGCGCATTGGCCAATATTGATAATCGGTTATTTAACTATCAATTAACATTCACAACCATTCATCACACAATAAATAATTTTCCCACATTATTTATTTGCCTCAAATATCCTTTCAAGGTATATTTCCAAATTTCAAAACTCATTTGGAACAATTTCAAACAGTTTCCGCTTACGGAATACATTTCCCAAATATTTATTCCCCTGAAACACCAAGTACAAAATACTTTTAGATTTTTAAAATAATTTAAAACACCTTACTGTAAATATACTTTATAACATTGAAATTTTAAAACTACTTTA
Source organism: Allium fistulosum (assembly GCA_030737815.1). NCBI lineage: Eukaryota > Viridiplantae > Streptophyta > Magnoliopsida > Asparagales > Amaryllidaceae > Allium > Allium fistulosum. Next base: position 540,315,942 of record CM060904.1, read on the forward strand.
ATACTTTATTAAAATATATACTTTAAGAATATTTAAAATAAACCCACTTTATAAATATAAACTAAATTTCTCTTTTTAAAACATAATACCAAATCACTTTTATATATTTACTATAATAATAGATTTTTGAAAATACTTACTTTGGAAATTAACATTTAGGAAAAACAATTTTCTAAAACATGCTTTTTTTAAAAACATACTTAAAACTTTTAACAAGTATTTAAAATTTATTTGAAAACGTACTTGGCTATCCAGAGAAATACACTTCTCTTTCCCATCCTTTAAAAATAAATCAACATTTACTTTTAATCCCATTTCATATCCCTTTATAAATTCCTCCCTTGAATTTATATTTTCACATATCCACTGATATTTTATTTTACTTTATAAACCCAGTTTATAAATCCCAAAATCTCACTTCTCTTTTAAAAATCCCGTTTTAACACTTAAATCAAATCCCAAATTGATTTTCGATTTACTTTACTTTGAAATAAATTCCTTCTTTATCCCTTAATTAAATTTAATCCTTACATTCGAAAATAAATCCTTTATTCTTTAAATTTAATATCACTTTAGTTTTAAAGTTAATATTTCCCTTGTTAATTCAAAATTCCCTTATTCCATATTTGTTAAAATTCTGAATCGCTTTTATTTTTATTTCCTTTTCAATTCATTATTAAATTTATTCAAATTCACCAGAATTATTTTACTTAAATTTTTACTCTTTTATTTCTTCCCAAAAATCCAATTCAATAAATTTTGATAACTCCTTTTACTGAAGTATCCAATTCAATCATATCATCCAATATTTCAATTACCAATAAAATCATCACAGGATATCAATATTCATAACACAGAATATAAAACAGTCTAGATAATTTTGAGGATCCAGTTGGATCCCTCTAACCTGTTTCCCTGCATCCACAAACGTTAGCACAATACCAATTCCACTTCGAGGTGGAATATCGCGGTATATGGGATTTATATAAAATCATCCGCTATTATGCGGTGCATAGGGTCTCATTCGCTATATAATGCGGGAATATCAACAACTCCAATATATACATATGCCAATATGTATATATTGACATATACTACTATATATAATATAGCATATCCAATCAATGCAAACATTCACCCAAATATTTAAATTTAACTGTTTAAATTTAAATTAAACCAGATGAGTGAGATTAACTCACCTTTAATTACGTTTGCAGTCCACTTCATTATTGCCTTGGTTTTCCGATTTTTGACCTTGAATAAACAATTTATATGATTTATTAATATTCGAAACAAATCGAACAACCCAATTACATATATTTATTTTCTTTTGGAACTTCATATATAAATTTATTAATCTATATGGATTTTTCAAAATTAATCTATACAAAATAACCTCCCTTTAATAATTATTTTTAAATGACTAAAATAAATTTAAATGAGCTAATTAAATAAATTGACCACCTAAATAGTTATTATAATTTCTTTTCAAATTAACAAAACTGCAGTTTTCTCACTGCTGTATATATATATATATTTTCTACGTATATATGTATATACATAGAAATTCCATTAAAAACAAAACCATCTCCGCTGTTCTTTCTTCTGTAAATAAATTTAAAACAATATTTATATTTATTAAATTTAAAACATGATTTACTTTTACCTTACTGTGAAATAAATATTTCACTATCAGAAAGTACCTTTACTGTAATTATCAAAGTTTCCAATAAATGGATGTAAAATTAATAAAATAAAAACAAAAATAAAATACCTTATAAACTAGAACGAACGAGCTTCCTCCCTCTAACTCGCGAGCATCGCGGCCAGTCCTAAGATGATGCCGATGATCTTCGCTGAAACCATCGCCTCTCAGCCCTGGTAACTTGCGGCTACCCCAAACTTCCCAGCCTCAATCGACTCTCGCACCCACCACTTTGACGAGGCCATCGTTGTCCTTCTCCAGATCGCGTGGCCTAAACCCTAGTGAGCTCGAAACCCCACTGTCATTTCTCGAACTCGACTGAATGGTGACCACGTCGCAATGCCAACGCCTTCGTGCTCGCAAACGAAACCCCTCCTTCAATCATGAATCGATCGCGAGTCGATCGCAGTCGCCTCCTCCTGCGATGCCCTAAATCTCGCGAGCGCGAGAACGCGAGAGCATCCCACTCTCTTCGACGAACGATCAATTCATTGTAACGAAGGGAAGCTCGGCCAATTAATTTTATCAGATGAGGATTCGACTTCAAACTCTCTCTTTGAGGCTTCGGCCATTACTATCTATTTTCTGCTGAAAATAAATTGAAGTCCAAGAGAAGATAACGTGACTTAAAGGGAAAGTAGGGAGACAAGATAAGACAGTTGCGTGTGGAATTGGGTGGTTGAACAGAAATGTGAATTGAAGGAAAACGGCTGACATTTGACTTAATTTAAAATTTGAATTGAATTCGATTTAAGTTCAACGTGTTTATGTGTCGTATGCTCGCATAACAACTCCGAAAAATACGAAATTTGAAATCCGACAATAATACAATATTACGGATCCAATGGAATTGGTTTTGTCGAATTCCGAGAATGTTCCTCGAAAGGCTATTTTTTTACAGTATCGATTTAAACGATATATTTTTAAACTGAACAAGACACTTCCAAATTCAGTCCCAACGCTTTTACTATCTTCAGTACTATCAATATAAATTTTACAAGCCTTTAAATTATTTTTAACTGGCTTAAAACTCTAGATTCACTATTTTGCCCAATTTTCAATTATTAAATTTAATAATTAAAGCACCCAATAAACAGCGATATTTGAAATTTAAGTTTATAATTAACCTCTGAATATTTAAAATTAATTAAATATTCCAATTTCAAATATACAAAAATTTCGGGTCGTCACAACAAAATTCCACATCACTGTAAGATACGAGTTGAAATGAACTTCCTTTTGGATAAAATAGACCGTAATCTATAGTTTGGTTAAATATCGTAAAATCCATTTGACCGCCCGATGATGTGATTCCTTAGGTTGTGCTTAAAATCTTGCACATAAACAAACACTCGTCATAATATCCGGTCTACTAGCTGTTAATTATAGTAAAGATCCTATCATGCTTCGATATAGTTTTTGATCGTAATTTTTTCCATGTTCATCTTTGTCTAGATGAATATTGGTACTCATTGGAGTAGGTTTACTTGATGTATTATCCATTCCAAAACGTTTTAGTAATTCTTTACAATATTTTTCTTGATTTATAAAGATTCCATTATTTAATTATCTTATTTGTAATCCTAAAAAGAAATTTAATTCACCCATACGAGACATTTCAAATTCGTTTGTCATTATTTTAGAAAATTCATTACATAAATTTTCATTAGTATATCCAAATATAATGTCATCAATATAAATTTGAACAATTATTATATCCTTTCGTTCTCTTTTAATAAATAATGTTGTATATATTTTACCAATTTGAAAGCCAAAATTTATTAAATGTGATTTTAATCGATCATACCAAGCGTGAGGTGCTTATTTTAAACCATATAACTCCTTTTTAAGTTTAAAAACATGATCTATATATTTTTCATGAACAAATAGTGGTGGTTGTTTAACGTAAATATTTTCTTTTATAGTACCGTTCAAGAAAGCACTTTTGACATCCATTTGAAATGGCTTAAATATATGATGAGACGCAAAAGCAAGTAATATTCTTATGGCTTCAAGACGTGCCACAGGTGCAAAAGTTTCTTCATAATTAATTCCTTCTTCTTGATTATATTCATGTGCCACTAATCATGCTTTAGTACGTATAATATTTCCATTTTTGTCTGCTTTGTTTTTAAATACCCATTTTGTTACTATTACTTATTAATTGTTTGGCCTCGGTACTAGTTCCCAAACATTATTTCGTTCAAATAGATTAAGTTTTTCTTGCATTGCTAAAATCTAGAAATCATCATTTGATGCTTCCTTGTAATTTTTTGGTTCAAAATTAGATATAAATGCTACATTACTCATTTTCTTTATTTGACTTCTTGTCGAAACTTTGTTATCTAAACTTCCAATTATGTTATCAATAGGACGATCTTTTAAAATATAGGGTGGTTATTTCAAAACATCGTTATTTTGATTATCATTATTATTTTCAGCTATAATATCCATAGCTTTATTTTGATCAGTGTCAAAAAATTCTTCATTGCCTTTATTCATTATATTTTTAAAGCCTTCATCAAACGAGACATGAAGACTTTCCTCTATAACATTTGTGCAATTTGTTAAAAATTATGTATGCTTTACTTCGATCGGAATACCAACAAAAATTCCTTCATCGGCTTTTGGATCGAATTTACCAAGGTTATCTTTTGTATTTGAAATAAAGCATTTTGATCCAAATATTTGAAAGTACGATACTTTCGGTTTCTTTTTGAAAAGCATTTCATAACATGTATTTTTAGTCATAGGTCTAAGAATTGCACGATTTAACATATAACATGCAGTAGCAACTACTTCGGCCCAAAAATTCTTTGGTAAGCCACTACCATTTAGAAGTGTTTGAGCACATTCTTGCAAGGTGGGACTTTTTCTTTCAACTATTCCGTTTTTTTGGCATGTTCGTGGAAATGAAAAATTATGGCTAATTTTCTTTTTATTACAAAAATTTGTAAATAATTCATTTTCAAATTTTCCACCGTGATCACTTCTTATACTTTTGATTTTTAAATCCATTAGAGTCTTAATTCATTTACAAAAATTTTAAACATTTCAAATGTATCACTTTTATGTTTTAAAAATAGTGTCCAAGTATACCTTGAAAAATCGTCTACAATTAGAAAAACATATTTATTGTGATTTATCGAACGTACTTGAGTTGGACCAAATAAGTCCAAATGAATTAATTCAAGAGGTTGTTCAGTAGAGATTTCCTTTTTAGACTTAAACGAGCTTTTCTTTAATTTTCCAAGTTGACATGCATCGAATAGATTTTGAACTTTGAAATTTATTTTGGGTAATCCTCTTACCAAATTGTTTTTAGCTAATTTTTTTATATATTTGAAATTTATGCGACAAAATCTTTTATGCCATAGCCATGGATCACCATGATTTGTGGCTAAGCGTAAATCATTATTATGATTAATATTCATGTTTAGAACATAAATATTTCGATTTCTTGTTCATTCAAAATTAAGTTTTATTTTGATCAAAGATATTACATTTATCATTTTCAAAATTGATTCTAAATCCCTTATCACATAATTGACTTATATTTAGTAAATTATGTTTTGAGTTTTTAACTAATAAGACATTTGAAATAATAGGAGAAGTAGATATACCGACATTGATGACGTTTCCAATCCCAATAACATACCTTTTGGAATTATTTTCAAAAGTCACCGTGCCACCGTCCATGTAAGTGATGTTTGATAGCATGTGTGCATTTTCCGTCATATCTTTAGAGCATTCGCTATCGAGTATCCAATTCTCCTTATTTTTAATTTTTTTTCGATACCTGCAAAATAATAAAAGTCTTAATTGGTACCCACTTCCTCCATTAGGGTCGTATGTGTTAGTAGGAGAAGGTAGCCATACCCATGAGGGTTTGGGGCTTTTAGAGATGTAATTTTCATTATGAACTATATCTTTTAAATATACATCTATGTATTTTTGTCTAACCAATTTGTTATTTGTATTAGGAATCCATATTTTAATCATTTTTTATCTCTTATTTTCATATTTAGATTTTGTTTTTTCTAAAATTAGTATATAATGTACTATACTTCTTAGTTCCTTGATTATTATTAGAAACCAAATTATTTCTTGATACTTTATGATTTTTTCTGTTTAATCCTAATCCCTTCCTATTTTCTGATGGTTTTGAAATTTTTATAAAATTTTCTAGACTTTGCTTTCCTTTATTAAATTTTGAAACATTGTTAGTAATTTTATCTAATTTATTTCTGAGATTAGAAATTTTTGCATTAGCTAATTCTAAATTTTGTTCCAATTCACACTTTTCTTTTTCAAGTTTATTATTCTCTATTCTTCTATTCTCTATATCTTGTGTTAGAGTAGAATTTTGAGATGATAATTTCTTACATTCTTTTTGTTCTAATTCTAATTCTTCTTCTAAAATAGTTTTCTTATCTTTTAACAATTCAATTTCCAATTCAGCTCTATTTAATTTTCCTACATTTTCTTTATTTACTTTTTTTGATTATCTATACTTGTCATCTAATTATATACTAATTTCAAGAATTTCATCATATCTTAATTCAGGATGTACCTCATTTGTGTTAGCCATAAAGCCAACATTTGCTTGTTTTAAATCACTGGTGCTATTGGATGAAGAGGAAGAGTCGGAGTCATCCCAAGTTACTTGAAATGCTCTTCTCATTTTCTTGAAATTTTCTAACTTGTTTTTCATTTTATCATTGTTGAGTACAGTCCTTCTTTATATAGCCAAATTTATCAAACCCGAAGCATTTCATTGATGTTTGATTTGAGGAATTTGTGTTGCTGTTGTTTTGAAATTTTGTCATATTTTTGAACTTGTTGTAATTTTTGGCGATGAAAACAATCTCATCATCTTCCAAGTTGGATTTGTCATTATTTTCTTGAAATGCGATGTTTGTCTTTTCTTGATTTTGTTCTTTTCTTGCCTATAAATTAGCTTCATACGACATCAGATTTCCTATTAACTCTTTGACTTTGAGTTGGGAAAGATCGTTAGCTTCTTCGATGGCTAAAACTTTTCTTTCCCGTTCGTTTGTCAAAGAGTTCAGAATTATGTGACTATGTCAAAATCAGTGAATTTAACTCCTAGTGCCATAAGATCGGGTTGTATAGTTTGAAATCTAGCATACATGTCAATAATGGATCATTTGTTTTCATTTTAAAAGATCAAAATTGATTTTGTAGAATAGAAATTTTATTTGTGCTTTCATGGATAATTTGTAATGTACGCCATATATCATAAGCAGTAGTACAAAGCATGACTCGTGAAAATTCATTTTTACGAAGTGAGCAAAATAGAACATTCATAGCTTTTGCATTATTATTTGCTAAATTCTTTTGTGCGTCAGTCCAAGTATTTATATCAGTAGCAGGTGCTTCATATCTAGTTTGTGTAGTTTGCCAAATTTCTAGACCATTAATTTCCATAAAAATTCTCATACGTGTTGACCAGTAAGCATAGTTTGATCCAGTGAATAGTGGAGGACGTGCAGTTGATTGTCCTTCTTGAAATGTACTTGCCATATTAACCAAAATGAAAAATCCTTGCTCGGATACCAAATGAAAGTCTAGTGGATCTTATATTATCTAACTTGTGTAATATGCAAGTATATGAACTAATGTTATAGTAGACAATAAATAAAAGTGTATAAAAAGCGTGCAAAGCGGAGTTTTTATACTGGTTCAGACCTCCCGTCCTACGTCCAGTCCTGAAGCTCTCATTCGGCATTTACTAACCAAAAAATCCTCACTTCACCCGGAGAAACAGGCTTAATACAAAAGTGTTTTGTTGGCAATTGTGTGTTCTGAATAACACGGATATTGACTGCACAATACAATTCTTCCTATAATCTCCTTTGAGTGATATCGTTTATGTGCACTTTGTTTTTAGGAAGCAATATAACCAAAATATAAATTCTGGTTACTTGAATGATTGAGAAAATTGAATCAGTGAAAGCACAGAAGTAAGAATATAGAATAAGAGTATAGAAATCAAGGTGAAAATTAGCCTCAATCATTTAGTTGTATTTATAAGATTCAAGAGTTGTTTCTCGAAGAGAAGCAACCATTACCTTTCAAAGGGTTGCAATGTTTGAGTAAATTCAGTGGATTGAAAAATTCAGAAGGAAGCAACCTTTCATAAAATAGCCATTATGTTTCTGAAATAACATCATAGACGTCTGTCATTACAGGGATTAATTTTCCCGTGTAATGTCACAAACGTTTGTGGTTTTTCACAGACGTCTGTGAATTCAGTTTTATGAAGATAAATTCTGTTTTAATTTGAAAATGTGAATTTGTGTTTTGTGAATCACTCAAGGAGATTTTACATATTTTATCTAAGACTAAATACGACCTTACTAGTAATAGTCTCTCCTTGATTGTCTTTTAGCCATGATCTTATTGCGTGTACCTACATACTGATGATGTTTATATTGTATACCTGTGTTTGTATATTTGTTGTCGTTGAAACTAAAAATGGAGGTTCTAATTGTTGATTCATGAGTTTTGATTCATGACACAAGCTTCAGAGATCATACGACGAAATACAAAGAGAATACTATATGAAAGCGACAAAAAGAGAATAAACGTATATTGTGAACTACAAAGGAGACAAGACTACAATCCAGATATTAGTATGAATATTTTATTTTATTGAGTCTTAGAATATTGTTAAAATCATTCCTTAAGTAGTCACACACACACAAATTGATCCATGTTAATTTATACATATATAAGTGTACACTGTGCAAATAACATCAGGTCGGCTGACCGACCAGGATCCTCGGTGGACCGACCCTGTGTTATGTGCACAGGTACTCTCTGTTTTGTGTACGATTTCGAACTCAGCTGACCGGCCAGGTTTTCCGGTCGACCGACCAGAGAATAACGGCTAGGTTTCTGAAGAGATGCGATCATTTCATGAAGAGGAATGTCCTCTGTTTCAAGAGATATGGACACAACTGTTGACTGAAACTCTTCATGAAAGATTACAACTCTTCTATAACTATATAAACATATTCAATTCATTTCTACAATAACCGATTCTTGTTTATATTTCTGAAATCTAATCTCTATTCATTTCTGCAAATTAAAGCATTCATTCTTATTTAATATCACTAGAATCCTTGATTTAATTCATATACTTTGATTCTACGTGATTATCTTCCTTCTAAATCTTCACACACATATATACTCTTGAGGATTTGATTATAGGAAAGTTTTACTATCAAAAGACAATCAGTGTTATTCAGAACACATTCGTCAACAAATTATTTGTATTAAAGTTGAAGTCCTCTTCGGCTGTTGAGGCGGAAAATTCCTGTTCGGCTGCTCAGGTGTCGTATACCTATTCCTCCGGGTTAAGTGAGGGGTTAGTTTAAATCCAGAGGGTATTCTGGGACTGGACGTAGAACGGGAAGTTCGAACCAGTATAAAAATTCCTGGTGTGCTTACTTTAATTTTTATTTTACTGCTATTATCAGTTTCCGCACTTATATACCATATTACACGATCCTTAGTACTACACGTACACTTTCATTTGGTATCAGAGCAAGGTTATCCTATAACCGTCACAAAGTTATTTGATATCTATTTCTAAGTAATATGGCAAAAGGTAATGAGGTTAGTAATTTTACTTTTGATGATATGATAGAAATAAATTCTGAATTATTAGATACTTTAAAAAGTCTCAAAAGAAAATATAAAGAGGCCATAGAAAATAAAAACAAGGTAGAATTTGAAAGAGATATGCTTAAAGACGAGAAGAAAATATTGGAAGAAGAACTTGAGAAAACTCAAGACTCACTTTCAAATTTTAATTCTCAACTTATATTATTGAGTCAAGAAATTGAAACTCAAAAAGAAAAGAATGATGGTCTTGTTTCTGAAAATCATGTTTTAAAGACTAATATTAAAATGGTTGAACTAGAAAATTCAAGTCTAAAGACCAAACTAGAAGGAATCACTAAAAATGTTTCAAATTTTAATAAAGGAAGAGAAAATTTATCTAGACTTATTGAGAATTCACAACCTATTAACAATAAAAATGGTTTAGGATATAATAAAATTAATCGTAGAAATAGCACTAGATACGCTTTTATGTACAATAAAAATGTTAGTGCTACTACTAAATTTTGAGTAAAGTCGAAACCAAATTTTCATAGAAATTCAAACACTACCATGACCAATAATGTTTATAATTACTCTAGAAGTACAAATTCATTGACGGGAAATATGAATAAAAATTATCTAAGTATTTGGGTTCCTGTTAATTGGAAAAATAGAGAAAAATGCATTAATAATTATTTTGATATGGTAATTAATAATGAAAATTATATTTATAAAGGTACAACCACACCCAATTGGGTATGGTTTCCTAAAAATTAGGAATTATAAGAACCTTGGGAATCGCATGCTTTAAATGTTCATTGTTTTTTTTGATACCTTACATTATAAGTAGTAGTTATTTTATATTGTTAACACTCATATAATTTATGAACAATATGTCCATATTTTTTTCTATTACATCTAATAAGTATTCCTTTTTGTCGATGACAAAGGGGGAGAAATATATGAAAGCTAACAAATTTTTTGTAGAAAAGTCGCCATATATTCAGGGGGAGAATTATAATATATATACTACTTCGTCACATAAGTATTGTCATCAATCAAAAAGGGGGAGAATGTTGATTCATGAGTTTTGATTCATGACACAAGCTTCAGAGATCATACGACGAAATACAAAGAGAATACTATATGAAAGCGACAAAAAGAGAATAAACGTATATTGTGAACTACAAAGGAGACAAGACTACAATCCAGAGATTAGTATGAATATTTTATTTTATTGAGTCTTAGAATATTGTTAAAATCATTCCTCAAGTAGTCACACACACACAAATTGATCCATGTTAATTTATACATATATAAGTGTACACTGTGCAAATAACATCAGGTCGGCTGACCGACCAGGATCCTCGGTCGACCGACCCTGTGTTATGTGCACAGGTACTCTCTGTTTTGTGTACGATTTCGAACTCAACTGACCGGCCAGGTTTTCCGGTCGACCGACCAGAGAATAACGGCTAGTTTTCTAAAGAGATGCGATCATTTCATGAAGAGGAATGTCCTCTGTTTCAAGAGATATGGACACAACTGTTGACTGAAACTCTTCATGAAAGATTACAACTCTTCTATAACTATATAAACATATTCAATTCATTTCTACAATAACCGATTCTTGTTTATATTTCTGAAATCTAATCTCTATTCATTTCTGCAAATAAAAGCATTCATTCTTATTTAATATCTCTAGAATCCTTGATTTAATTCATATACTTCGATTCTACGTGATTATCTTCCTTCTAAATCTTCACACACATATATACTCTTGAGGATTTGATTATAGGAAAGTTGTACTATCAAAAGACAATCGGTGTTATTCAGAACACATTCGTCAACAAATTATTTGTATTAAAGTTGAAGTCCTCTTCGGCTGTTGAGGCGGAAAATTCCTGTTCGGCTGCTCAGGTGTCGTATACCTATTCCTCCGGGTTAAGTGAGGGGTTAGTTTAAATCCAGAGGGTATTCTAGGACTGGACGTAGAACGGGAAGTTCGAACCAGTATAAAAATTCCTGGTGTGCTTACTTTAATTTTTATTTTACTGCTATTATCAGTTTCCGCACTTATATACCATATTACACGATCCTTAGTACTACACGTACACTTTCACTAATAACGTGTTCGCCTGGGTCTGTCTCCACTTCCCAGTCACTTCCTGTCAAGATTTAATTTCCTAGGCTAGTTTTGAGGTGGGTTCCTAAGATTAGGGATCTTTCTCCTAGCCTTGTTATCCCTACTCTAGCTGAGGTTCTTTCATCTGTCGCTCCTGCTACTATTGCTATGGTTCCTGCTATCATTGATTCGGCTAGCCCCGGCATTGCAAGCGAACCTGAAAAGGTTTCTTCGGCCGAAAATGAGATTGTGTTATGAGCGTTCATGGGTACATGTTAAATCTGAAATGAGATAGTCTCAGGAGTTTACTAATTATCATATGTTTGTTGGTGGAGAATGTGAGGAACGTAGGCTATATTATCGCGTTTAGGGGGGAGAACTTGTTCTCTCGTCTCTTGGTGAGGATAGTGATGAAAATAGAATCGTTTTGGCTGATGAGAACTGGGATCAGAAATCCTTTACTCTTTCGATTCAGTGGACTATGCTCCAGACTTGGTAATTCTATTTGCTGATTTTATTCATATCATTGTACCAGTGTCAGACGATGATGACTATGGCTCCTCCCCTAGGGATGATACATAGTTCCATCTTTTTTAGTAGTTTAGGCGTCTTGCCTTTCTCATGTGCTGTTATTCATTTTTCTAAGTGGTTGGCCACTATAAAACCAACATCGATGTACAGTGCATGTACCAAACACCTCTTTGCCATTATTAATAATAGTGGCACGACCCACTAAAAAGCCGGTTAGCCTTGCTTAAAAAATCAAAATCAACTTTTAAAAGCTAGATATTGTATTGAAAATATCTTTTAATTTCAAATTTAAATCAATTTTGTAATAAACTATATTTAATAATATAAACATATACATATGGAAATGAATTTTATTATTTTGACGCAAACACACACACACACACATTATAAATTAATATCTAAAATGATTTATAAAATAAAATTATATTATATAATTAATTAGAAAGATATATTTATATATTATTTCAACTAAAATTATTTTTGACAAAATCAATTTTTTTAAATTTAAATCCTTATGAACTTAACTTATATTTTTCTAATTTAAAATTTAATTTTCGCACGGAAATTACATAAATTTTTTTTTTTGGAAAAAGAAATTTTACAACATATATAAAATTTATATATATATATCTGTGTGTGTGTGTGTGTTTATAATATATTACAATTAATTAATGTATAATATTTGTAATATATATATGTGTGTGTGTCTACGTATATGTATATTCAAATTTTAATATATATATATATATATATTTACATGCATAATAAAAAAAGTTGAAATATTGATAATTATATAATTTAACATCAAATTTACATATATTGTATACATATGTTTATATAATCTAAAATCAATAAAAATCATTTTTAGATTAACTTTTAATTCAAAAATATTTTTTCTAAAATTTCTGGCCGAAAACATATATTCACACACACACAGATATATATATATATATATATATATATATGTATGTATATATGTATATATGTATATACATGTATGTATTTATATCTATATTACGAAAAACACGGTTAAGCGCTAAATGCATGCACAATGCTTAACTTTTGGGAAAAGAAAAATTCCTGCTTATTGAAAATATGTGAATTTATATTCCTGCTTATTGAAAATATGTGAATTTTTAAAACTTGATATCTAGCTCGTTTTAAATTCGTTTGAATTGATTCTTTTTGCGTTGGACTTGTGTTGACAAGTATTACGCTATAGTATAAATTGTTGGTTGTTTGGATGTAACATAATTTTATGATAAATAAATACCCACTAGTTATAGTTACGTTAATTTAGTGAATTACGTAGTTAGTTAAATATATTTTACAAATAACACCTGTTTAGCGGAATAAAACACCGTTCCGTTAATTATATTTATCTGGACACCTTATTTAGCGGAATAAATCACCGTTCTGCTAATTTAACTATATAGTGTAAATTGACATCTATTATCAGAACAAATTTTCATTCTGCTATTTTATAACTTTGGACATTTAATCATATAATGTAAATTGATATGCCAATTTAGTCATTATGAAATAAGTGTTGCGTTCAATCCTGATGGATAATGGTTGATCGATTTACATAATCGTTGACTAAGTAAATAATAGTAATTAACTTGGATAGTTAATTAAATTAAATGGTAGCTTATTTAAGTACCATAATGGCCGCGAAGCCACTTTCTAAATTTGCAAGCTAATTATTGAATCAAAGTTATTTAATAATATTTATTATTTATTAATAAGGTTTTAAAAATAATTATTGTATATTAATAAGATTTAAAGGGTGATTATTATTTATTAATAATGTTTTAAAGATAATGAATTATTTTTTCAAATAATGATTTGAAGTTAATTATTTTATTAATATGATCCTTAAAAGTTATTTAAGAATATGAATTTTTTTAAGGTTATTTAATTATTTATTTAAACTATTTTGAATTATATTTTAATTATTAATTAAAGTTATTTAATTGTATTGGTTTAATTTATTTAATTTTATTAATAATGTTTTGAAAATAAATACATAATTATTATATTAAGTTGGTTTGAAATTAATTAGTTATTTTATTAATATTGTTTTGATGGTAACTTATTAGTATAATAATATAGTTTAAAGTTAATTTAATTTATTATCAATGATGTTTTAAAGTTATTATTTTGAATGAGGTTTAAGGATAATTGAATAGAAAATTAGGGGTGGGCACAGTTGGTTAACCTATTAAATTGGTTAATATTTTCAGTTAACCGAAATTATTATACGGTTCGGTTAACCGTTGATCGGTTAAGGCAGTCATCAGATTACCGACCGTACCGTTTAATTTAAACCGCAGTTAACCGGTTAAATTAACTAGTTAACCGATTAAGTTAAATGGTTAATTTTTGATACAGTTAACCGTTTAACTTAATCGGTTAATTGGTTTATTTAACCGATTAACCAACTGAAGTATTTAACCGCTGCTAGTCTGCACGGCTGCAACTATAATTTATAGCATTTCAGTTTATGCATGTTAAATCCATATGCTCATTACTGGCATTACATACAACATTGTATAAAGTTATAAACTATAAACTGAAACGTATTAATATACCTGACTTGTTGAAATACATTACATACAACACTTAGCATTATAGTAACAGCATGATAAAATACATCACATTGATCACAATTCAAAGTTTTAAGGTTCAAACCCCAAAGTCCATTACAATACATCATAATTCAAGGTTATAAACCCCAAAGTCCAAACATAACTAAAAATACATTAATATAATTACAACAACAAATGGTCCAAATAAAATAACATAAAATTACTAGAATATACTGCCAAAGATATTGCAACTTCGGTCTACAATCTCTAAGTCTCTATCCAAAAGTAAACATATATAAGTTAGTCAAACTGAAATGGATGATATATTGTGTATTACTGCAACTGAAAACATTGGCACAAAAATTGAACAGACTTGTAGTGTTTACAATAAACAACTTCATGATATATGAACTGAGTATTAACTTAGTTCATGAATTAGTTTAAATGCATATACAAGCTAGTTCATGAATTAGTTTAAATGCATATACAAGCTAGTTCATGACAGTAAAATGAACTGAGTATTAACTAAGCTTGACGGTAAAATGATATATGAACCAAGTATTAACTGAAATGAAAGATATATGCTTGCATGAAAATGAACTGAGTATTAACTTAGTTCATGAATTAGTTCAAATGCATATACAAGCTAGTTCATGACAGTAAAATGAACTGAGTATTAACTAAGCCTGCCGGTAAAATGATATATGAACTAAGTATTAACTGAAATGAAAGATACATGCTTGCATGAAAATGAACTAAGCATAATATGCATTTGCCACTAAATGCATATACCAGCTTAGTTCATAGCATCATGATAACTGATATTTCATTTTTGTAGTAAATGCATATAGAAGCTTAGTTAGTTAGTTCTATGTATCATGCATATATGTATGCAAGCTTAGTTTATACCATATATATTATATAACAGTTTCTGTCTAATAGTACATCGGTTGCATATATAATACACAGTTTAAAACATTCAAATGCAATACATCAATTGCATATATCAGTTGCATATATGTGTGTATCGGTATGATCTATGCCAACTATAATTTAGTTTATATGCAATACACACTACACAGTTTATATGCAATACACAGTTTAAAACTGTAAATTAAAACTGATAAATTAAAAGCTAAAATTGTAAATTAATACTGATAAATTAAAACTATAAATTAAAACTGAAAAATGTTTGCATGTTTGCATTCATAACCAATGCTATATTATATGCAACTGACACACACTAGCACATACACTATATTGTAAACTGACACACATTGACACACACACACACAATTCTAAATTTTACTTTATATTCCACTAAATTCGAATATTAATTATATTATAGACGAGAAGGAAGAACTAAGAAAAGGAAAACAAAAAACTCTTGTTTCTTAAATTCGGAGTAGCTTGCTGATACAGCGGTTAGCAATGTTTTTGGGTAAATTTTAGTTTTACCCAAATGTTTCCATAATAAGGTAACAACATAAGTGATCTATGTTCAGAAAACAAAAGCAACGGTCTTATTTTTCATGGCTGCCTTCTAATTTCTCTACTTTGTGAATCTCTTCTCTCTATCCCCGTTCTTCTAGTTTGCCTTACTTCGTGCGTGTTCTCTTCTCTAGAGCGCGCTCGTCGCCTTGGTTCGCTGTGATTTCTAGGGTTTATTATGGAATTGGGGCTTTTTTATTTTCGAGGCGATTTCGTGGGTTTTAGCCCCTCTTTTGATGGTTTAGCTGATGCTCTCTTGGCGGTTGTGGCCCCGCCGTTATCGGTTTGTTTTACCAGTTCGTTCGAGGTTGAGATCTGCGTCTTTTCCCAATTTTCGACGTCTTCTTTGTCTCGCTTCCACTATCTGATTGTGGATGGGCGATTTATGGAGTTGATACCTTGTTTCTCTTATTATGTTCGTGGCCCGTCCATCTCAACCTCGTTCTCTGGAGATGTTGAAGAGCGTAAGCTTTGTTCTGCCCTCCCTTGTTATTCGGAGCATGCCGGTGGTCGGGATTTCATCACCCGATTCGAACCGCGCCTTCAATTCGGGGAAGCGGTGGGCGCTCTGGAGTTGCTCCATTGGGAGTCCTGTTTTGGCTCGCTTGAGTCTGGATCTGGTTCCAATTTCGGTGGTTCTTCTTTGAATGGAATACGTGTTACTTCCTCTTGCTTTGCCCTTCGGCTCGCCTTTCTCGGGGCAGTGGATACGGCATGTTTGCGTGAGATTGATTGTGTTTTTGGGACTTTGGGCTCTGCCGATGTCGTTGGTGGCTGTGGGGATATGGAATTGACCACCATTCCCCCGTTTTCTGATTGCGCGTTGGTATCTGAGTTCAGTTATTTTGAGGTGTTGGCTGGTCGATCGCCTGCCTTCTCGGACTTAGTATCTTTGGCGCCTTCGATTGCTGGTGATGGGTTATCGTCTGATCGGTTCAGTATGGATAGGGTAATCCCCAGTTCTTCTCGAGTGTGGACCCTTTCCTCTTGTCGGCAGGTTGGTGGTGCATTGGTAAGTCAGGTTTGCTCCCCTGTTTCTACTTTTTTCTCTTTCGTTGCATTTGAAGGCTTCCTTGTTGGATTGATGGCCATTGAGGCCGTGTCTGACTGCCTGAGCTCTATCACACGTTTGTGTGTGCTCGCTGTTTTATCTCCTGACTTGATTTCATCGCCATCTCCTGGAATCCCGTCTTGTCCCTTTTGCTTGCATCGGTTTGCTCTGCCTTGCCGTGGTGTTGTGTCTTGTTGCTTGTCTCAGAAGCCATGGTCTCTGAGTAGGTTGCAGGCTCCACACTGCATTATCGGTTATGACCGCACTATTTTTCGAGTATGGTTCGGCTGACTGGAATCTGCTTTTTGGTTTTTTACTTTCTGTCATAGCGATTTCCTGTCTATGTCGTTTGTGACTTTATCCTTCTTCTGTGAGTCTTCCCATTCGGCCCCCTTTTGGTTTTATCGGCGGATGTTTCAGGCCTGGTGGGGTCGGCGTGGGCACTATCTTATCTTTGGATGTATAGCGATTGTTTATGACCGCTATACGGGCAGGTTAGGTTTTTGCCAGCCACCTTCGGCCAGTGCGGTTGATCTTTGCTCTTGGTCAGTCCCGAGACTCCTACCCTCTATGCGGGATTGTCTGATTAGTGACAGTCTGGCAGTGGTAGGACTCCCACAGCAAATTGGGAAGCAAACTGTTTGCTCTCATACACTTTTGTGCCGACCGTCCGAGGTTGCTTTTCCCATCCAGGCGTCTTCCTCCACCTTCTCTACATCGGTAGATTCGGTGGCTGCTTCTGCTTTAGGCTCCTCTGTAGTTTGTTCATCCATCTCCACAGTGCAAGCTGCATTCTCTCTCGACTGGCTCATCTGGCAGTCTGGATTGCGAGTGGATCGCATCCCGTCTTGCCTTCGGATTCCTTTTGGTCTCCCGGTCCAGGTCGCCACTTCTTCTCTACGCTGCTCTTCGGAGTGCTCTCTTTCTTCCTCTTCGTGCCCTCTTTCCATCTCTATTCCTCTGATGAGCAAGACTGAGATTGCGCTTCTATATGAGCGGCTGGATTGTTTGGCTAGGAACTCCTCGCCCTCTCCTTCGACCCCTTTGTCCTGTTCATCGTCAGATCCTTTGGTCGGGACCAGGGGCGATTTGATGCTTGCACCGTCCGACCCTCCACCTCGATCATCTAGGCGCGGGTCGCGGAGAGCCATCTCTACCCCTCGCACCATTTGCACACGCTCTATAGCGGCGTCCAAGCAGATTGACCGATCGGCTCGATTTTCGTTGTATTTGATCTGAGTTTGAGTTGTTTTTCGGTTCTTCTCGCTCTTTTCCACTTTTCTCTCATGGCAAATTTTCTTTTCTGGAATATTCGTGGTGTGGGTAACAATGCGTCTTTGGCTAGGCTAAAACGCATTGTTAGGAAGCATTCGGTTGGGTTGGTTGCTCTCCTGGAGCCCATGATTGATCCGACTAATATTTCCCGGGTCGTATTATCCTTAGGATTTGGCGGTGGCTCGGCGAATGTCTCGGGTAAGATTTGGATTTTGTGGTCCAAATATTTTGTGGTTCTTCCCGCTTTCGACTCCTCCCAGCTTTTATCTGTGGTGTGCTCGTCCCCTTCCTTTGTTCCCTCTTTTCTGTTCTCGGCAGTCTACGCCAAATGTGATCGTTTGGGTAGGTTGGTTCTTTGGTCTGATATTCTTGCGCTCGAGTCCTTTGGCTTCTCTTCTTCTGTGATTGGCGGCGACTTCAATAGCGTCGCTTTCCAAGCAGAAAAAAGGGGTGGAGCGGCCATTAACCGAGGGTCAGTGGTGGATTTCAACTCTTTCATCGCATCATCTAGCCTCTCGGAGATTCCCTTTGTGGGCTCAGCTTTCACCTGGTCTAACAACCAAGAAGGTCCGTCTCGAATCCTCTCTAGACTGGACCGGGTTTTCGGCTCGGAGGAATGGTTTCGCCTTCCTTTCTCCTTCTCTATCGCTCATCTACATCGGTCCCTCTCGGACCATGCTCCTATGATTGTGCGATGTTCTCCACTCTCGCTCTCGGGGCCCTCTTCTTTTCGGTTCCAGAGCATGTGGAAGTCCCACCACTCGTTCCTTCAAGTGGTCTCTAGCTCTTGGGGCGTTCTTGACTCTGCATCTCCCTGTACTGCTTTTGGGTGCAAACTGTCACGTCTCAAGGCGTGCCTTAAGGTATGGAACGTTGAGGTCTTCAGGAACATTTTTGACCGTGTTCGTTCGGCCGAAGAGGTGCTTATCGTTGCCGAATCTTTGATGGACGAACATCCGTCCGCTGCCAACAAAGAAGCGTGGGCCCTTGCCCAAGCTTCTTTCTCTTCGGAGCTTCGTGTAGAGAATGACTACCTTCGTCAAAAGGCGAGGGTCAAGTGGGCAATCGACGGTGATGCGAACTCCAAATTCTTCCATTCTTCAATTCGTAAGAAAAATAGCCTTCTCTCGATTCACGAGATTTTGCGTCCTGATCTCTCTCCGGCCTCCTCGCGCGAGGAAGTCATTGATATCATCCTTTCTCACTTCCATTCATTTCTGGGCTCCCCTTCTGTCTCGGTTACAGACCCGGGCCTTTTAGCTTTCATCCCTCCATTGGTACTCTCCTCGGAGAGTGCCGTGCTAACGAATCTCCCGTCCCTTGAGGAGATTCGTGCATATGTTTTTGCTTTGAGTAAAGATAGTGCCAGTGGACCTGACGGTTTCAATGGTGTCTTTTATAGGTCTGCCTGGTCGATTATCCAGGCTGATTTTTGTCTTGCTATTCAATCCTTCTTCTCAGGAGGGAATCTCCCCGCTGGTTGGACTTCCACCAACCTGATTCTCATTCCTAAGTGCGACAACCCAAGGTCTTGTTCGGATTTCCGTCCGATAAGTCTTTGCAACTTTTCGAATAAGGTCATCTCGAAAATCCTGGCTTCCCGTCTTGCGCCTTTCCTTGAACGTATCATATCACTGTCTCAAGCAGGTTTTGTCAAAGGACGTCTTATCTCTGATAACGTCCTTCTCACCCAGGAACTCATCTCTTAAATTGATCGGAAAGTTAGGGGTTCCAATGTTGTGTTTAAACTGGACATGGCCAAGGCCTACGATCGCATGTCCTGGTTTTTCATCATCAAGGTTTTAAGGACTTTCGGTTTTCCGGAGGCCTTGATTGACATGGTTTGGAGGCTTATCTCCAACACCTGGTTCTCTGTCCTCATTAACGGTTCAGCCCATGGGTACTTCAAAGCTAGGAGGGGATTGCGGCAAGGCGATCCGCTCTCGCCTTCTTTGTTTGTGATTGCGGCCGAGGCTTTTATACACGGTCTACAATCCTTAACCATTTATGGTCAAATCCAATGATTTAGTATCCCGCGGGGCTGTCCGCTTGTCTCCTCCTTGTCCTTCGCAGATGACATTGTCATTTTCTCAAATGGCAGTCATTCCTCTGTTAGGCGGCTCCTTAGCTTTATCCATCAATACGAGAGATCTTCGGGTCAACTCGTTAACCCCTCCAAATGCTGTTTCGTCCACTCGAAGGGCTTGTCCCTTTCTAGCGCTTCTTGGATCGAGACCATCTCTGGGTTCAAGGAAACTTCCCTTCCTCTTCCTTACTTAGGTATTGTCCTTTATCAGGGCAGGAAGCTTAATGCTTTTTTCGATCCTTTGACCGACAAAGTGAGGGGCAAAATCTTACGCTGGAATGCGTCTCTTCTCTCCCAGGCCGGCAGGCTTGTTCTTATCAAATCAGTTTTGGATTCAATGGGAACTCACATTTTCGCGTCCATGACCCCAACTTCCTCTTTCTTCCAGTCATATCGATCATTGGCCTCTTCGTTCTTCTGGGGTAACAAGGTAAACGTCCGCCGCCACCACTGGGTGTCGTGGGACGTGGTTTGTCTCCCGAAATCTGAAGGTGGTTTAGGCCAGCGAAACCCTTCTGACCTTTGCAAGGCCTTTACTTGTAAGCTATGATACCGGTTTGGGGTTAACAACTCCTTGTGGGCATCGTTCCTCAGAGCTAAATACCATAGACTTGCTGGCTCTAACTTCTCGGGCTCTCCATCTTATTCTAGTGAGACCTGGAAGCATATGCAGTCAGTCAAGGCTTTTTCGGACTCTCACGGAGGATTGACGGGCTGGGATGGTGATTCATTCTCCATCCTTAAAGCCTGGTCCTCTATCAGATCTCTTTCCCCTATTCGTCCTGAATTCTCTTTCATTTGGGATTCTCGTATTCCTCCCAAGGTTTCTCTTCTGATGTTGCGAATCTTACACGGAGGATTGCCACTTGACAAGAATCTCCAAAAGATTGACATCCCTTTAGTATCCCGAAGTCGCTGCTGTGGCAACGGGCAAACGGAATCCTTCAACCATTTGTTTTTTGATGGCTACTCTACCAGATCTTGCTGGAATTACTTCGGTAATCTAGTAGGTGTTCGGAGTAATGCAAGATCCCCCTCTGTTACTCTCCATTCGTGGTGGTCTGGGAACTCGGGGAAATCTCTTCGGTCTAGTGTGTTCAGACTGATCCCGTGTCTCATATGCTGGCACGTCTGGTGCGCGAGAAATAAGGCCATCTACGACATCATTCCTATGGATCCGCATTCCATTATCCAGCGCGTGAGGAATGATCTCTTCCTGGCCTTTCGGGGAAGACCTTTCAGGGGACCCATGAGCCACCGGTCCAGGCGACTAGTGGGACTCCTATCTATCTCTTGCGCTCAATCAACCGCTAGACTAGGAATTGGTTGAGCCGTCGTTGTAAGGTGGTGCACTTCCCACACCACTTTTCCCCCTCCCCCCCCTTCTGTTATTTTACTGTGTTTGCTAGTCTTATCTTCAGGAGTTTTATGTCTTCTCTGGGCTTGGATTTCGCTATGGATGGTGTGGCGGGTTTTCTGGTGTCTCCGTTGGTTTCTTGAGCGGTCCTATTTTCGTCTTGCACCTTTGTCGTTACTTTCCCTGAGCTCTTGTGATGGTTCTAGGTGGAAGACTTTTGTCTGCTTCCTCAGTTCGTTGTGCGATGTCCGAGGCTCATTAGTCATCTTCTTTTGGTCGTTGGCATTGCCGGTTTTTCTTGTAGACTGGTCCGGTTTTGGCTATCCTGCTATGCAGCTCCTGTGATTCCTCTTGGGATTCTTCCGTGCTGGCTTATCATATCGGAGGGGTTGTCCGTGCTGGCCTCCCTGGGAGTCTGCTTCCTCAGTTTTCGCTGCCTTGCTGGTTCAGGTGTGGTTTTTCTGTGGTTGGGATTGGTGGTCTGGCCTTTACTTTCTGGTAAAGGCGGGTTAGGGGTTGTTGGCGGTTTCTCTTTTCTTATTTTAGATTATGTGTGGGTTTTCATGGAGCTGTCGTGTTTGTCTTTGCTCTACGGGCTTTGCATTTTGTTGTTTTTCTTTTTCGTCTGTGGGAGGCATATGTCCTTCACTTGCTTCGTCTTTTCCTGTGAGCCACCGGAGAATGGCGTTTATTCTCCTTTTGTTTATATATTTTGTCTTTTTCAAAAAATAATAATAATAATAATAATAAGGTAACAAATAAATGGGTATGAATATCCATAAACTACCTCAGACGAAGTCTGTATTTTATCTCATTTATTTTAGGAGTAGAATTGATGGTATGATGCTAATTTATAAGGAGTGAGTTCAGAGAAAAAACAACTATTTCTTAACTGCTCCAAACCATTAAGAAAATTATACAAGATTAGGTTGTACTTTAAGCTTTCGTTCATCTATTGGAGAACTGAGACATGCAAGTTCTAAATGTTCACGGTGTAATTCCTTCATGTTGAAGATGGCCTAACTTCTAAACAAAGACCAAAAATTTATTTTTGGATTCTTTGTACTTTATTTGACGTCTACGTCTACTGTCATTTACAATAAGTTATTAAGAAAACATAAAAGCAAAATCAACTAGTCTGAAAACCATGCAAACAATTTATTTTTTATTTGTCTTATGATGTTTTCTCAATTTTGTAACATAGTATTACTATGATCTGAAAATGTATTACAACTTATATGCGATACCGCATGTTTGCATATTGGGATTTCAGTTCCTAACATGCTGTTATGAACTGAAACTATGTATATACTATTATTATATACATAGTAGATATATTATAACAGCATATAATTTCGATCATATTTTTAGTTCATAACCCAGATACAACAAAAACTAAATACACATAATAGGATATGAATTAATAAAACATATATTCAGCGCATATTAAGATTCATATCCCAATGTTACCATAATAACAGTCAATAATAACTAAATAAAATAAATAAAAACTAAATATACACATAATTAATACAAACTCGCGTTTTCCCCTTTTCCTGCTAGCATTCACCATATTTGAATTTGTAGATCGATATGAATTCATGTTGATCAACGGCTAGGTAATCGAGGGCTAGGGCATGGTGCAAATTTGTTTTGATCTGAGTTTTTTTGGGAATGATCAAGGCATTAGGAAATATGTAGATCTAATCATTTTTGGGAACGAAATGGGTGTTGGATTGAAAGCGGCAAGCACGATTGAAAATTTTAGGGTTATGTTTTGTTATGCGATATTGGGATGGGCCGGATAGCAGAGCGGTTAATTCGTTCTTGCATAATGAGGGGAAATCATTTTCGGTTAACGGTTAACCGATATATGCTATATGGCTAGCCGTTAACCGAACCGACTTTCATCGGTTAATATCGGTCGGTTAACCAAATGTTTGGTTAACCGAATTTGTCGGTTAATGCGGTTCGATTAAGGTTGGTTAAGTCAGTTAACTCGATTAACTCGGTTAAATGTCCACCCCTAGATTAAGCAATGAGCGTTTAAGCGCGCTTAATTAGCACTTATATGCACTTTGCTTATGCTTAAGCAATACTTAGCAAAATATTATTATCTTTGAAATAAAAAGAATTAGTAATATAGCAAAAAAAACACATTCCTAACAAAGTTTTCTCATTTCCTATGATATGGATCGACGGATGATTTGCATTAAGATATGATTATTTAATTTGACAAATGTGCACAGTTCGTAGTCAACTTGAGTATGCTTACTTTTAATGAATATAGAAAGTCAAATCCAATTTTTGAAACCTATGAATTTATAAGTTAAATTCAATGTTAAACTTTAGTTCTTTGTGGTGAATTTATGGATACACATATGGTACACTTGTACATATATAATACACTTAATATAATCTCTTTATAATAATTTTATATAGGTACGGATAAAGCATGCTAAATAATTAAGTAGTGTTTAAGCGGTGCTTAAGCGATGTTAAGCGAAGCGAGACATCTATCGTCTCACCTCGCTTAGCGCTTATTATAAAATAGATATATATTAATGACAATTTGTTTGTATATATTCATATTCAACATTAAGAGCACATATATATAACGATTCGTGATATATACATTTAATCTAATCTTATCCAAATCAAAATAAATGAGACACACACATACATATGCGTGTGTCTTTGTGTGTGTGGTGTGTGTATGTAAATTGGAATCTTACGTCAACTATAGCCTAACAATAACATCTTGAATACTGAATCTACCGAATTCCTTGGATCTTAATCCAATCTCTCCTATAAAATGATACTCGATTGAATGATCTACGCACCTTTTCATTGTTTGACTTGAATTTGTGTTTTAAACTTGAAAGTTAATAGAGGAGGGGAGTAATGCTTACGGCTAGAGGTCAAAGGGGAGAGAGCTAAAAAGTAAAAAAATATATGAAGAGAGGTGTAGTGGTGTTTAAATAAGAGAGAAAGAAGAGAGTAAAATGTGGATCCAAATCTACTTTTTTCTACTATTTCAAACTCCACAAATATCGAAAATAGCCCCTTCTCCTCTATAACTTTGGTCGGCCACTACTGGTATCATATGGGCTTCCATTTTCAAACTAGATCAGATAATTCCCATTTAAATCAAATTTAAAAGTAAATCGATATGTATATCGATACATGTATATATAACTTTTATATATCCACTATTTTCAACACTGGTCAACACTAATCAAACAAAAATTTAGAATCAATATTTCACAAACATTAATTAATTTATAACATTTATAATTCAATTAAATTAGGTGGTAGTTGGAGTATTCAGAATTTCGATTGTGTAACTCTTAGGTGTAAATTTGGTCAACGGTTAATATTGAATGTGTATCCAAATCCACTTTTTCCTCTGCTAATTCAAACTCCACAAATATCAGAAATAACCCCTCCTCCCTTATAACATTGATCGACCATTACTGGGTCCATATGGGCTTCCATTCAATTTTCAAACCAGATCAGATAATTCCCATTTAAATCAAATTTGAAAGTACATCATTATCATATATCGATACATGTATATATATAACTTTTATATATGCACTATTTTCAATACTGGTCAACACAAATCAAATAAAATTTTATAATTAATTTTTCACAAATATTAATTAATTTAATTAATTTATAACATTTATAATTTAATTTAATTAGGTGGTAATTGGAGTTGGAGAGTAT
This sequence comes from Allium fistulosum, assembly GCA_030737815.1. Taxonomy (NCBI): domain Eukaryota; kingdom Viridiplantae; phylum Streptophyta; class Magnoliopsida; order Asparagales; family Amaryllidaceae; genus Allium; species Allium fistulosum. The sequence goes on from CM060904.1 coordinate 540,341,521, forward strand.
TCAACATTTTGGTAGTGTAACTCTTAGGTATAAATTTGGTCAACGATTAATATTAAACAATTCGAATATTAACATTCATACGTCACTTTAACTAGTGGGGTGACATTATGGCCAAATTTATTGCTTACATAGTTTTGGTAAAACCCAATTTTACTGGTTTTAAGAGGCCTCTGTAGTGATAATTATTTACACTATTTCTCTTCGTCGAAACAATATCACATTAGGATTTATGAAATTTAGTAATGGTCAAAATTCCAATATTGCCATATTCAACTTCTGTAGTCCAAACAAAAAGTCCTTGGTTTAATTAACAATTAAACCGAACTACTCTAGCCAGAGATTTTGACATCGAGTTGACTTTAGTTGGCCGTGATACTAACCTCATATAGTTGAAAAGACGAATTCTCTATTGAATAGTGTTTCACTTCCACACTTCAACTCGACCCAATTATAGTCGTTCGATGGATGATGTGCCACGATTTAACTGCAATTTTAGCGGAGTTTCCATATTGAAGTTCGATATTATTCTCAAGCCGATAGAATTGTGTGATATTGTCATATCAATATTTTCTGTTTGACCTTAGCTATACTAACTAGCAGAAAACTATCGAACAAGTCATTTCACAGTTATCAAAATATTATAAGTACATAATCCTTTGGTGCTCCCAATAGCCATGAGTAATACACCGCCCAACGTTTGGAGAGCGTTACGTACTCTAGTCTCGACAGATGTATCGATATCTAATCTTGATACATCTTGATTAGGAATATTAAAACAATGTGTTTATTATATTATGACACTACAAGAACAACACTAGTTACCGGCGGCTCAAAGCCGTCGGTAGCCGTTGGAAGGCCATGTGAAACCGTAGGATTAGCCGTTGGAATACGAATCTCGTTTAGTAACGATTTCCAACGGCATATTTCCGACGGCTTCCAACGGTAATCTTTGACCGTTTTCAATGGCAAAAATGTCTACGTGGCAATCCTGGAAAACCAAATAGTCGTCCCACGTCGTCGGAAATGGTCGTTGGAAGCCGTTGAAAATATGACCTATAAGTCGTCGGAAACCGTTACAAGCCGTCGGTAATCTGGGTAATTTTTTTTATGAATTTGAACCCATTGCCTTCCAGCCACCCCACATCCATCAATACTAATAACCGTTCCTTTTTGAGCATATATAAACCAATAATCATATAGATAAGCATACATTAATATTTCATCCATAAAATCCATATCCAAATCCAACATAATCCACAAAATCAACATCCAAATCCACAAACTCAACATCCAAATCCACATAAAATAATATACAATCCATCAAAATGTATCAAATACATCCTCACTCACTCGAAGCGTATATATACAGACAAAAAAACATAATAGAACATACCAAGCATCACTGATCATCATCCCCTGCAGAACCACCCGACGAAGGAAACCCCCATGTTGCTCCATATACTCCGCCAAGCGCTGGTTGAGCTGCTCCATCTGCGCAGCACGACGGCGATCTCGGCTCGTAGCACTTCAATTTATTCTTTGTCTTGAGCCATCTTATACGCCTTCTGCGATGTCCTAGCCTGCAAATATAATTAAATTGTCATACTACCTCCAACATCATAAACGTAATTTACGTAACTTTAATTGAAAAATATGTAATATTTGAATTTAGTTTATTTTCTGAACATTACCGCTTGGTTCCAATATTCATAGCGCCTGCTGCGGGATGGTGGATCCATGACAGACTCAAAAATAGCGTCCTCCTCATCAACTGGCAACTCATCCCGTCCTGTCTCAGCCAGCAGTTGTGCCCGTGCTTCCTGAAACTTTTGTTGTAATGCAAAATACAAAATACAATTTAGTAGACTAATCGCTATACTAATTGATAAAAAGTTGAAATGGTCACTGGTATAAATAACACTAATTAATATTTCTATAAATGTATACTTAATTAATTAACTGATGACTTTTAACTTAATTATACAATACTTACATAGGCAACAGTCGCTTCATCGTGCTCCAATGAGTATACGACTAAGCTCGAATCGTCGGTCTGTTTCAGGGCATGAGTATGAGCAAAAACATCCCAATACGAAACAGCACCTCCTCGCGCTCTTTCCTGAAATATATATATATATATATATATATATAATTGTTTTATTAACTATCTATTAACAACTTATAACTTAAAATATAAAAATGTGAATATAAAAATTTACCAAATCCTCGCGATGATGCTGGAACGACTTGGAACCACCGCGATGTGTGATGGGATTCTTATTTCTATTTGCGGAGTTCCTATCTGACTCCCTCTACAAATTTCAATTGGAAATAACATTACAGTTCTAAATTATGTATTAAATACACACAACAATTTAAAGTAATTAATATGTGGTAACTTACGTGGAACTCCTCATTGCCCCACCATGCGACCCAGGTCTCTCAAACGCTAGCACTCATCCAGTTGGGTTTTTCTCCGCTCTTCTCATTGCGGACACTGTATCCCTATAATTTTTGACGATTTTGCTATTCCAATGCCGCTGCACCAGGGATACATCGATCTCTTATAGGTTGACCGAACCCTGCACATTTAGAAAATGAAAGTTATACATTTTTATAAATAGTCTACAACATATAAAGTGATATATGATCAAAGAGAAAGTGTGAAATATAAATTTACACTTACCAAAAAATCCTGCCAAATGCTCTCCCGGACAAATATTGTATATAATGGATATAGATGTCCGTTCTGTCAAAAAAACGGATACCCACATAACGATCATATACAATACTTATCAGACGGGACCAAAAAACACTCTAAAGGTTTTATGAATAAAATATATTATATATTTTATATTTAAAAAAAATTGGCTTTCGTCGTTTACATTAAATTGATTAACATTTAACTTAAGTTAAACTACCGTATACGATGGTTTATCACATACGCACAGTTTAAAACTTTAATTAACTAACCATACGTATATAAAATTAATTACCGTTTTCCACGTTTTAGAAAACGCATAAACTAAATTATGCTCATCCACAGTAAATAACGCAACTAACGCGTAAAAGCATTAAATTATTCAACTAATACACACTAATTTCTTATCGCACAAACTAACAAATTAAACTATACTAACTGACAAATCAAACTAACAAACTCACCTTCAATAAACTATACTACACAATCAATAAGACAATATAAACAATTAAACTAACAAATTAACCCTAAATTAACAAATTCATTAAATTAGGGTTTAGCGATAATACCTAAAATAGAGGAGATTAGGGGTTTGAAGGAGATGAGATTCCGATTTGATGAAGTTGGAGTTGATTTCGGCAGAAATTCGTCGCTTGGAGCTGGAGGGGGAAATGGTGGAGGAGGGTTTTTGATTCGGGGAGGAAAGAAATGGTTCAGGCTTCGGCCTGAAGAAAAAGACACACGCGACTTTCCGACGGCTATCAACGGCCGCAAACGGCATATTTCCAACGGCTAGCGACGGCTAATTATTTTAATCGTAACAAAGTCCAGAAAATATATGTCGTTGGAAGTCGTCGGGATTCTGCCGTCGGTAATGGTTGTCTGAATATAATGTACTTCTAGTAGTGTGATAAATTGCTCATGATTACAACACATTTTAATTACTATAACAAAACACAACATTTATGGATTTTGTATTAAATATACTGAAATTAATTAATTAATACAATATATTATAACAAGTATATAATAGAAAGAAAAACACTTTTTATTTCGAACAAGATTTTATTACAGTGTTTATAATTTAAAATAATTTACGTAATTGCACTTAGGACATATCCATATATCTATCATGATATAAGTTACAAAACCAAACATTGTAATATAACAATAACAAATGTTATTAAATACACGTGTGTTTTACACTACAAAACCAAATATTGTGATAAAACAATAATTAATGTCAATGAATCTAATTTAATCACACATTAATTATTTGTATATATGCCAGCAAAGATTAAGCAATTTTGTTGGTCAAAATTTTCCCATCTTACACGGTGCTAAATGAATCAGACAAAAGTTAACTCCTGCAGACAATAATTTTGACAGGATTGAAATTTTTTTCAACTCCCGACCTGTTCTTTTAACGATTTTTTTTCTCTTATATAAACCGGACCTCACTTTCACTGTTCTTTCAATTTTTCCACCTCAAATTTCAAACGTTCTATTTCTTCCCGAATCAATTTCGCCTTCTTATTTTCACTGAATCGACATCACTTTTCTTTTCAGAAGGTCTCAAAGGTTCTCCGTTTTATATACATGCCAAAATATACTGTTTGCTAGCTGAATTAGGGTTTTGACGTGGAAATTATTGCTATTTTTGGGTTGATTTCTGTTTGAATGCCGATCCTTTAAGTTTGCTTTGATATCTTATAAGTTGAATTTGAACAGAATGGATAATGCATTTGTGTAAATAGTTAGCCATTAAAATAGTAATATTAATTTATGTATAAACTATAAAGAATGAGCTTTAACGTGTGTTTTTTACAGAATAATTTTGTTGTCATAATATTCAACAAAACCCTATTTCTTTTAAAGAGTTTGGAACTTTGATTCACGGATTAAACAACTCTGAGGGAACTTTGTTTTAGGGATTAACATTGAGGGAATAAACAATTAGGGATTTCATACAATTTCTTTTCACTAAAAATTCTGTGTTTTGGAATTGTAAATCAGGGATTAAACATTTGTGAATCAGTGTAGCTTAAATTTTTATTATTTTGTACCTATCAAATGTTGGTTGCCTTATAATTTTCTCTATTTCAAATTACTCTAATTAAATCTAGTCTCAACAATATCAAAAGTAGTCATTAGGTTCTCGTATTCGGTTTGCAAAGGGTAAGACTTTTGTGTTGATTTTAATTTATTTTATATGAATATATGCTAAATTTATTTTTGTAGAATTTTTTAACATCGGTGAATAATTAGTTAGAAAGATTGAATTGACATGTTACAATAACAGGCCATAAAAGCAAACCAAATCCAGAACTCTTATTAATGTTGGCAATGTTACTGACAACTCTCTCATAGTAATTCTTATTACAACACCCTCTTTTCTATGCCCAAACTTATCATCGTTGTTTGTATTTCCTACACAAAATGAACTTCATAAACTTAGACATGTCACTCAAATGTCAATGAAATCAATTTAATTTTGGGTATTGGGTAGTATACTGGTTAGATATATTCATATTACTGATCGAAGTTTCTTTTTGTTTACTATGTTTTGTTTCTCTTCAATATGAACCAGATTTTGTATAGTTGGGATGCTTTGTTAACAAGCATATAAAGACTCACATGGTAGCGAACTGCAATAATCATGCAAGGCCTCAACGTGATTCTTGAAACTTCTACCTAATGTTCTAGGGAGTAGACTAGTAGTAAAGAGTAACCATGCAAAGTCACTGTGGATTTGGCTCATTACCTTTGTAGTGCAATTATCGTGGCTATTGGTTTAAGAAAATAAGTTTGAAAAGAAAAAATATTTTGGTACATGAATTTTTAAAAGCAGCAGAGGATTGAACTGTAAAATCCAAGGTTAAAACGAGATTGATCTTTTTTACTTTTCTGAATTGATTGTTGTTCCGAAATGTGATTAATAATTAATTGAGTGATGATCGCATATGCTTGTTTTCTTAGATCCGTAGTAAAAAATATATATTTTATTTTATTTGAATACACACTTAAAATATGTGCTGTCATGAATCTAAAGTTAAGCATTGGCTGTTTTTAGATGGGTAATGTACTTCTAAAGACAGATTTAAAACTAATAAGATACTATTGTTAGATAGTGAAAATCCATTGATGGTCATTATAGTATTAAGCTCAATGTATTAAAATCATAACAACGCAATTACATGAATATTAATTTTACAGAAAAAATTTCACTTATCATTTTTTAAAGTAGAAACCGATTTTTGCATGATTTTCTCCATAGTCTAAAGCTAAAATTTTAAAATGATAATCTTCAAAATTCTTAAACCTGAAACCAGTAAGCAAATAAAATAATTTTCTGAGCACATGAACACACTTTACACATGCATATATACATCTATAGTTACACATACGCATATAGCTGAGCGTAATTTGTTATTTTACAAATTTGTTATTTATCTTCTATGTAAACATTTTTTTAATAGTGAAAATCTAGTCTTTGTTGTGATATTACTAGAATTGAATGAAAAGCTTTTTCCCAATGATTTTGTACTCATTTAAATGCACATTAAAGACAAAAAGAAATGTAACAATCCCTAACCAAAGTATCAAATTCCCAACCTTGAGTAACAATGTTAAAATCAGAGGTGGTTAGAGTTAATTTATTTTATTTTCTCTGATTTTTTTATGGGATCCTATTTGTAGTAAGGAATTTACTACTTAAGTGAGAACTTTATTTTGAGTATGTTTTAAATTTTTGATCTCTCATTCTTCTTATATCTTAATATCACTTTTTATGAGAATATTCAAGTTTAGAGTTTTTATGATAATATTCAAGTCCAATGGGCCCCTTTTAGTTTTCTTAACTAGTAGAATTTACCCAGTTCTTGTACCTAAATTTCTTATTCCTGTGTCCTACTTGATTTCAGCCCATGATTTACAAATCATCAATCTTTCATGCAATTGGTCCCACACAATAGTAAAATCATGGCGATGAATCAGTGAAATTGAAAATGGCACATGAGGACATGAGATTTCATTTGGAAATTCACTAAGAATTTGTTCTGAACCCCACAATGTTCTGTTAACCTTTATCATCTATGTTTATATGAGTCTTTATTTGTTCCAAAATTTTCAAGTAGTATGTGTCCAGTAAAAGTAAGAGCCAAAGTATTTTACAACAACATGTTGCCTTTTCTTTATAATGATCGTAAAATGTGGAAAAACCTTTGGATGCATACTAAGCTATTTATGTGAGGTATTGTTAAAGGGACTACAATTTTGTATAATAATGTTATTTATTTAATTTTTTACAACTGATACGAGGGATACCAAAAAATTTCGTCCCCTCATAGTAAATCAAATATAATTCCGTTACTATCCCGTTATGCAATTTTTTCTGTCGACCCCCAACATTTTATGAATTTCTTTTTGGCCTAACCCTCCACCAAATTTTGTTTTCGGTGGACCATCGTCGGATTTTTTTTTCCTTTCATTTTTCGACTTGGTGTTGCCGAATTATTTTTGAACGAGCGTAAAATTGAAAATTATTACGTTTGGTTTCATTTAACGTGTCCATCCTATAACAATTTTATTTTAGGACGTCAGATTCCCCTGGAGAGTACACTTTTTTATCCAAAATTGATGTTCCTTTAGCAATGCCCATTATAAGATGTAGTTTACTTATCTTTTAAGTCTTAACTACATGATGTGGTATATATTATTTTAAGCCCGTTTGATTTTCAACTATGTTTGGGGATGCCAATGCTCAAAATAATTAATACCATCGAACATTAAATCTGATTTAAGTATTTCCCACACATCAGATTTTATTATATATCATCATAATTTGCTTGGCGCAGGTGCATGTGTGTATATGAAATTTTGAAGTATTTACTACCATTCATTTTGTAACTTTTTTTTAGAATCAACAACAGTTTGTAAGTAAATCTTGAAAAAAGAAGAAAAATCTTCCAGGTGATGTTAAACCGTGTAGCACTTATGTTTTCACACATTTATTTAATTGCATACTCCCAGATAAACCAACCAGTCAAGTAAATTAATGGCTTTGCTAATGTGCAATTGTTTTCCATTGTAAGTGCATGACCAAGGTCTTTTTAACAACTCTACTTATGTTAAAATCCTTTAACAGGTAACTTCCATCATCTTGAGGATGGGTGACGAAGCTTCTGACATAAGCGAGTCCGAAATAGATGAGCAGGAAAGTATTTCGTATAATGCATTGAAGAATGGCGAGCTTATAATAATAAATCCAGATAACACTTACAGATGCCCATTCTGTACGATGAAAAAGAAGCAAGACTACCTCCATAACGAAATCCTTCAGCATGCGACTGGAATTGGCTCTTCGTTTAGTAGAGAAGCAAAACAAAAGGCTAATCACAGAGCTTTGGCAAAGTTCTTACAAAATGATTCTAAACCTGAAACAAAACCTTCACCGCAATCAGTAGTTACAGACACAGATAATACTCTTGAGTCTACGGATGATCATTTTGTCTTTCCATGGATGGGTGTTCTTGTTAATGTACCAACTACAGTTAAGGATGGTAGGCATGTAGGTGGGAGTGGGACCAAGTTAAAGAACGAATTAAGAGCATTCAGACCGTTAAAGGTTATTCCTTTATGGAACCACCTTGGTCACACTGGAAATGCCATTGTGAATTTCAGTAAAGATTGGCTTGGTTTCAAATATGCAATGGAATTTGAAAATTATTTTGAATCCAAATGTTTGGGCAAGGCAGATTGGCATGGAAACAAACAAAGTTCATCTGAGATATATGGTTGGGTTGCACGGGCTGACGATTATAACTCTTCCGGGCCGATTGCTGACCACTTGAGAAAAAGCGGAGATCTAAAAACTATTTCCGCTCTTAAGAAAGAAGTTTGTCAAAAAACTGATAAACTCATAGCAACTCTTGCTAATGAGATCGAAGTGAAGAATAAATATTTGCTGGACTTAGAATCCAAGTATAATGAAACGAATATATCCTTGAATAAAGCAGTGGAAGAGAAAGAGTCTCTACTTCGAGCTTACAATATAGGTATGTTCAGTGATATTCGAGTGATGATTAATCCAAAATTTGCATCAAGTTGCAAAAACTGTGAATATTGTTATGGATGACTTAAATGTTCTTATGTTTCATATCTTGTTAACTAAAAGCTTATTTTATTTATTAAAATATAAGCAGATCATTATTTACAGGATCCCTTAAAAGTTATGCAATTATTTTTTGTATTTAGAAATACAGAAGATGCAATGCCTAGCTCGTGACCACTCCCGTAGGATTTTTGAGGAGAATGAGAATTTAAAGTCACAGTTGGATTCTAAACGCAAAGAACTAGAGATAAAATGTGAACAGCTTAGCAAGTTGGTTGCACAAAGTGATGCTGAGAAGAGTGAATTAGATGTTGAAAAACATAAGGTGAAATTTTCGATTTATTTAACCAATATTGACACGGTATGCTGTATTGTTATTATTTGTTTGGTTATGTACTATCTAACTTTCTGCGTGCGCGTGCACTCACACACAAATTGAATATTGGTTTTTATGTGTAACTAAGGGATCAAATCCAAGACCTTGAGCAACAACTCAAGTTAGATGTCTTACCGCTTGAGAAAGTGGTCATTGACATCTTTATATTAATAAATATAGCTATTGGCTTGGCTGCTAACCTTACCTTAATGACTCGTTTTGTTATATTGTTTTTTTCTTGTTCAATTTGTATCTTCTCATAATTAAAAATGTCAAATGGTTTTACATCTTGCAGTATATTCACAATAAAGAACAATTTGTTGAATTGGTTTGACAAAGAATTATTTTTTGTTAACACTACTCTGTCCTGACATATTAAGATAATTAACAGGTCTACTAACTTGGTTGTTATTCGTGTAGTATGCAATGAGAAATACTTCGCTTGAATTGGCATCCTTGATGCAGAGAAAGGCAGACGAAAATGTCTTGAAGCTTGTTGAAAATCAAAAGGTTAGTTGTCTAAAGCTATTAACTTATTGTACAAAATCGTGGAGATAAAGTCCGTATCTTACTGTAAAAAATAATAATAGAAAGAACAAGAGGCTACACTCAACAAAATACTGGAGTTAGAGAAGCAGTTGGATGCAAAACAAAAACTGGAGCTGGAGATCCAACAATTAAGAGGAAAGCTAAATATAATGCAGTGTATGGGAGGAGAAGATGAAGAAGTGCGGAAAAAATTGGAAGAAATGAGTAAAGAATTGCAGGAGAAATTGGAGGAAATGGAAAGCTTGGAATCTCTCAATAAAACTCTAGTTTTCAAGGAGAGGAAGAGCAATGATGAGCTTCAAGATGCTCGTAAAGAACTTATAATGGTATTTGCCATCACTTTACACCCTGTTTATTTTTATTTTTTTCCCCTCCTCCTCCTTCTTCTTCAATGGTTGCTATTTTGTGTTCTAGTTTGAGTGTCTAGGAGATAAAAAAAAATGAGGGTTTGGATACAGGACGCATCAAGCTATCTCTTCATAATAAAGCTAATGATGCCAGTGTAGTAGAAAACCGTCTCCATGTATAATCAGTTTCTCTGATTGATTGTAAAATATAGTTTCTGCTAATTTCACTTGACCATAAACTATTTTCGTTTACAGGCTTTATCAGACATGTTAAGTGGCCATGAATTTATTGGGGTAAAAAGGATGGGTGAACTTGATAAAAATGCATTTCAAATTGCATGTAGACGCAAGTTCAATGAGGTTGATGTTAAAAAAATGGCAGAGGAATATTACTTGCAGTGGGAAGAAATATTGAAAGATCCAAATTGGCATCCATTCAAAATTATTGCCATTGGTGACAACTCAAAGGTGAGACTCAGTTTCATACATTTCCACGTATCAATGAAGTACTGTTAGTCGATTTTTTTGCTGCTAATTCTCATTGCTATCATTGACCTAAAAACACACATACAAAGTTAATGTCGTTGCAGAGAACTTAACTTAGAAGTTCTGCACTGAAATGTATCATCTGCGTATTATTGAACTTGCTCTCTGTACTAGTTTTGTTAGGTCCTTGACCCTCAGGAGCAAGATAAATCACTTCAGACTTAAGTGTGTGTTTCTAAGTAACAGTCTTTAAGTAAGAATTCTGCTGCTGTACATGTATGTGGTCATGACACAATACATTTGGAGACAATTTTGTTATGATTTAGTAGAAATAATTGTGCACCACATATATCATGTAGTTGACATTTTCTCCGATTAATCAATGCGTTTAATCTGCTTGGTTTTCCCATATTTTATTGTTTTTTTTATCCATTTTAATTTTACCCTTATTATATGTGTCAAACCTTTTAATTCTTGCCATTTTCTTTCTTCTTTCTCATCTATGTTACTCCATTATTATTTCCTTCCCGTTTCTAGATTAATCCCAGCAATTTTTATTTAGTTATTTACTGTTCAAAATTTCCTGAAGTCTTGATTGGACTGTAAATAGATCGGATTTTGATCCATATCTTATTCAGACCCACACTTCATAAACAAGCTTTGATTCCATTTTTCGATCAGTAATTCTGATTGCGTGTTTATTTATTGGATCAGATATAGATCAAAACGATCTGGTTTGTTAATAATCTGATCTGTTAATCCATTTTAGTTTTTTATTAACAATACTTAAATAGGCTATGAATACACATTAAAAAGCTAAAACAAAAGAAAAGTATGGTGCATACTACAAGTTTTTAAATGAAATATAGATAATATATAATTTCAATAATTTATTTCAGTTAACATGATTTTGTAATAAAATATTTTGATTATCTTGTTATATATGGTGCTAGTACTTAATATCTTTTTGGTTATTATGTTTTATGGATGTAATATAAGTTATTGGTTCATTTGAACAATTAGTTGTTATCGCAAAAGTTAAAACAAATGAATGTAATATAAGTTATCGGATTTGGATTTGATAGTTCATAATCCGGGGGATAAATGGATCATATACGAATCAAGTTTTTCAATATACAGACAGTTACAGGTTGAGGTCTCATAGACTTGTTATATTATGAACTAAATAAGTCACAGATAGATGAAAGAAAGACTTATGAAGTATATAAGTAACAACCAGGGAATAAACTTTTGACAACATCTTTTTCAGTCCAAAATGGTCCATAATTTTGTGAAAATCTGTTAATCATACTCACTACAACACATATATATCATACAATAAACACACTGTATATCTTTATTATACAGTGTAAACATATTGAAATTTGACTAGTCGAAGAGCAAATAACCATGATATGAGCAGAATTGCCAGCATAAGCAAAACCTTAAATTCTTAATTATGTGAAATTTGGTATCATGCAGGAGATATTGAATGAAGAAGATGAAAAATTAATAGCTCTTAAAAGCGAGCTAGGCGTTGAGGCATACAATGCGGTAATAACAGCTTTACTGGAGATGAATACGTACAATCCTAGTGGTAGGTATGCTGTTTCAGAGCTGTGGAATTTTAATGAAGGAAGAAAAGCTGCACTCAAAGAAGTTATCAAGTTCATATTGGAGCAGATGAAAGGAAAACCCTTAAAAAGAAGGCGACTGGGATAGTTTAGTATCATATGAATTGAACAAGAACTACTCCTCTTCCTCCTCTTACAGTTCAAATAATCGATCAAGTACCAGTGGACATAAAATGATTTTATTACCATTTGAACCAAAAAGACATGCTTTTATACTTATCTGCCTGAAATCAGGTCATGTTGTTATATTGATTTGGCATGAAAACGCCAAACTTCATTACCATGAACTTAGCTTCTGGATAACAATTTTATGCTATTTAAAAATAGACTTTAATCAACATAAAATATGATTATTGTTGTTTGATTGAATCTGTTTTATGGTTCTGATTTCCATATTCAGTAGTTTTCTATGTGCATTATTATTGTTATTTTGTTGTTTTTCCTGTGCTAGTCAAAACTGCTGATAGAAGATACAAATGATGCTTATTTTCAGATAACTTTGAATCTCCCGAAATTTACATGACTTGAGTAGCCTTAGGTAATCTATGTTTGCTTCCCTGTGAATGACAATAGTTGTATTCTAAAACTTACTTACGAAAGCTCTGATTACCCTGTACAATATGGTTGTGTGCGACTCTCTCTACACGAGCGCACACACGATATATATACATACACACACATATGTATGCATATGTGTACATATGTGTACATATATAATATATATGTATAAGTATGGTGTCTCCGATGTGCCAAATTCATCCAAACTCATTTATATATTTCGTCCATCATCTGTTTTTTGGATTTCATCTATTGGGTGATTGGTTATTGTATAAAGTTAAAAAGAATTGATATAAATGATAATCTTTAAACTCATGTGGCTGGCTTCAGAGATCCCTTTCCTTTTACTATGACGGCTAACAAAACGATTTAGCTTGTCGATTTTGGTTAACAAAACTTGCCGGTGGTCGTTTTTGTTGACTCCACAGATGATAGCAGATGGTAGGGTTTGCTTCAAAGCATGCCAATGACTCTTTTCTTAAAATGTTATTTGTTTTCATCACTGTTTGCTTAAACAAGTGTGTGCATCGAGTAATGACAAACAACTTCCTATGTGAAAAAATAGGTGGATCGAGTGGTATGGTTTACATGTATTTTAGCTAAAGATACTAGGTTATGAATTGCTACAACAATAAATTTAACTAATTGGCAGAGTAATCAACAAAGTATGAATATACAGAAAATAAAAACTAAGCACACTTATACGGGTTTAGACTTTTCATTCTATATTCAGTCTCAAACCCCGCTTTGGAATTTCCACTAATAATACCCTTGTTTGACTCGGAGAAATTGGTTTCTACTTTCTACACCATTGCCTGAGCCGCCGAGCTGGATTTCACATTCAGTTTGAATGTTGAATTTTGATAATTGTTGTATCTATGAATACTGATTTGTTAATCATTGTACAAATATCCTAACACCCACATGGGACTTTGAATTGAGGCTTAAAAATTAACAGGACAACAAGCCATCAGAAAATATTTAGGAATTGAGTGACTAGAGATCGATGCATTTAGGGTTTGAGTGTAAATAGAGTTTTGAATGCACTGGAGTAGTAACGACGATAGAATCTTGAAAGAGCTATTTGAGTGTAAATAGAGTTTTGAATGCACTGGAGTAGTAACGACGATCAGAAAATCTTGGATTAAATTTGTATCATCTACATAATCAATTTCATGTTTGAATCTTGCATCTCATCTAGTCCATTGCACTACCTTTAATTTCTTTAGAAAAATTCCTTCAATAGAAAGGCGGTATGTCTTGAAAGAACTATTTGTTTCCTAATGCGATGGAACATGCATTCATATATTTTATGAACTGACTGAAGATGTAAACATAACAGATTTAGTGTTGAGTTCATGTAACTTACGTTCATAATGTAGGTCCGGCAACAACATATCTTAAACTATTTAAGATTGAGTTTCTTCATAATTTATATCTTACATTGAATCGTAACCTCAGTTATAGATGAAACCAAAATCAACATACATGCTTACACTTAAACGTGTATGCCATAATAGAAAAGTAAACAATTTTCAACACCCTTCCTAAATTCAAAAGGCATGGCGACCCCCTTCCAAAAAAAGCATTCCATCAAACATTCCTCTAGTTATTTTCAACATTTTTTTTTCAATTTTTTTAACAGTTTAGATCTACACTGTAATACACAAAATCTGAGCAACTTTCGAAAAAAAAATCAAATTATTTTCAAAAGTATTTGCAGTAAAAATTGCAAATTACCAGAAAAAAAGATAGTTTTTTTGCTTAGAAATAACAGCAAAATAACATAGATAAAAATTATTAAAAAACGAAAAAAAATTCCAAAACATAGAGAGGGGTGTTTGGTAGGGGTGAGCAATAATCGGTTAAAAGCAAATTAATAGAATGAACTAGTTCATTTTGGTCGTTTCAGTTCTATTCGATTGCAAAACTTAATCAAATTGAATTAGATTTATAAAATAATTTTTCTTGGTTATCGATTTAACCGAATTAACCAAACTTTAATTATATTATCCATATTAAGATATTGTAATAATTTTAAAATTTGGTTTAGTGTAAAATAACAAAGTTTACCTATTGAAAATATGTCAATTTTTCTTATAAACATATAAAATATTGAAAATTATCTCTCTAAACATATATTTATGTATTCCTTGAGTAAATTAGTCATTTGAAAATAATATACATTTTTAGTTTGATTAAATCAATTGCTGACCGAATTAACCAAAAACAATTTAGCTCGGTTCGGTTTTGAATGTTTCAATTCAAATTTGATTGACATTTTTTTACCTCAAAACCGACTGAACTAATCGAACGCTGACTCCTAGTGTTTGGTGAAACTAGGTTTTAGGGGGGAGGGGGGTCATTGCCTAATAAGTTTGAAAAGAATGATGCATGCCTAATTCTCATATAGAAAAATCAACTCAAATTTCTCATTGTCAATCGTACTTTGTCTAACAAAGTCTGATTCTCCTTATTGATACACCATTATGTATCATATGGAGGAGTGCTTTGAGAGTGAATCATATTCTATTTTAGATAAGTTTGGAACTCTTATTCAAGATACTCACCCATTCGATCAAATCAAATTATTTTAGTCCTTCTACATGTTATACTTTTCTACCTTAGTTTTATGAACTTCTTATATATCTAACTTGCATATCAAGTACACATGTTTATAATTGTTAAAATTCGTTGATGACTTAACGATGTAAGTGGATCTGCTCTTGATATCATTAGATCTTGTACTGCATATATCTATATGTATCAACCCAAAGAGTTTGTTAACTTTTAAATATATTATTGGACATAATTGATAGCAAGTTTGTGTCTTTACTTTTTATGGAAAAATATATAGAAGTTATCTTACCACCGAGTAAATTATGGTTTCTACAAATATTAGTTTATAATATAATGAATAACTTTATCTACAAATTTTATTTTACTCCTCTCATTTCAATATTTGTTACTTTTTTCATAATTACATATATATAATATAAAAGAAATTGTTATTCTCCATAATATAGCTAATTTAGTTTGATATTTCACAACATCAATATGTATAGTAATTGTCACACTCGATATTATTTTAGTCTAAGATAATCTTATTCAAACAATAATAATAATCACAAAATTTCATAGTTCGCTTGTTGACTATGTTTTGTTATGCCATGTGGTCTTATGGTTATCATTAATAAAATATTATCCAAAGTATTTTTTAAATGTATCTAAAAATATTCATGTTATGTCGATTAGTTAGTTCATTTTGAATTACGTTAGTCGTCATATTGTTTCAGTTATTATTTTCGTATGAATTTTGAAGTAAAGAAAAACATTTTTTAGTTATTTCAAAAATTAGAGTGCATAATGTAAATATTTACGTATATTTCTCACAATATATAATCATATTTTTATTAGAATATATGCTGCTTCAAATCTAATGTACTATTTTTAGATTCAGTTAAATATTGGATAATGTCAAAAAAGTATCAATGCAAATGTTCGAATGTTGTTTGTTTGAACTAAATTTGAAATATTTTCACTCGGTGCAATTTTGTATCAGGTTTTAAACATAATCATCATACAAAAATGTGTACATGTTTAAATTTATACATTGGACATAGGATAAACCCATTTTGAACATGCATTTCTTATATTTGAAAATTAACATTCATATTCAATAACGTAATGATTATCAAGTTAGGAATGATTGGTAGTCAATGCAAACTTTTTTGTATAAAGCCAATATGCTTTAAAAAGAATGTTGTCTTTGAGGCTTCATACTTTGTCCATCTAAAGATTACCTAACAAATTTATTAGCTATGTTTTCCCAAAGTCGTACACATTCTACTAGGCTCTACGTAAATGGAATCTATGCTCAAAACATACTAGAGAAAGTGGATTACTTCTATTCATTTTAGGATGCATTTTAAAGTTAATTACTAAACGATGTTGCTACAAGCATTATACCAAGACCTAAATGTACCAACCACAAACTAGCATGATATGTAGATTGTTTCAATATAAATATAAAAGGAATACACATTAGAGCATATTGGAAGAAACAATTACATTTTTACTTTATATAGTACTTCCTTTTACAAAGTTTGTACGGTCAGAAATGGCTCTTTATTTTCATTGGACAGCTGTTCATTTTGTTACCAAATTTGTTACATAAATGTGTTATATATGTAATGAAATGAAAAGCATTTGGTAGGATGGAAATTATTTTCCAACCAAGAAACTAATCTCGTCTCACAACACTTCATATAACTAAAATCAAAATTACTCCTGCCACACACCAAAATTCCATTCAACAAATTACCTATGATATAGCCGAACTAACATTCAAACTCACATTTATGCCCCCATCACCTAATCATGAATCTTTAAAGGCTAACACCACCTCCTTCTCTTCTTACTACACCTCCTCATGCTGCACTTCATACTCATCACCTCCCAGCTCCACCAAATATGCAAATCTTTAAATGTGAGCAAACCCACTTCGATGGACGTAACCCATTATATTAGACTTTTAAAGTGGAGTAGTTTTTATTTTATTACTCCAACCCGGATGACAAAAACATCCATCTAACTAGCATCTACACGGTCAGCCAAGCCTTAACACGGTACCAATGAATGTTCCGAAACAACCAACTCATGTCATGAAATAATCTCACAAAATTCATTGAACAACATTTTGACCATCCTCCTCCATAAACCCGTAGGGGACCCTTTTCAAAATCCTGAAAACAACAACCGTCGAAAACTACTAATCCCAATTCAAAACACTAAGCAATCAAATCACAAACCTTCCCCATGAAACTCTTCTAAATTATTTCATCTATAGCCTAAAAACAAATATCCTAAATGAACTACAACCCCTCGAGTCCAACTCCTTATCTGATGCAATTAACCTTGCCAAACTCATTGAAGACAAAATCATCAAAACTAAACGATTCTAATAATCAACCCCTACGACCTCCCATGCTCTTCTTACCACCAATTCCAGCCCCAACTTAACCACCAAATCCTAATTACCAAATCAAACGGCTGACCCAACTAAGTACCAAAATTGTCAAGAAAAAGGCATATGCTTCAACTATGAACAAAAACACTATCCATACCATAAATGCAAAAATAAACGAATATTACTTTTTGATAGAGTTAGGGGTATGTCCTAGGAGCAATTATCTAATTTTTTACATATATCTAACTTGATAACCAAACTTATTCAAAATAAAAGGTTATTTCTTTTTATTATGTACGTGTTATACTATAATATACTTAATTAAGTAATTAGTTTAAAGTATATCAAATATAAAAATCCTTATGCAATATGTTATGTGATAGTAACTACAATTTGTTGTAATCATGAGATATTTATTACATTAAAAATAACATATTATTTTTAATATTCCAAGTCAAGGTATTTTGAGACGGGACGCCAATACATCCATTGAGACAATAGTGCGTAACGATCTCCAAATGTTTGATAGTGTATAACTGTGGTTGCTAGGGGCACTAAAGAGTTATGTACTAATAATTATTGGTTAAATATGAACTGACTCACTCAAGAGTTTTCTATTAGTTAATATAACTAAGGTCAAATAGAGAATCTCGAAGTAATGATATTGCACAATGCTCTCGACTTAAGAATACTATTAAACTTCAATATGGACACCCCACTTTGATTATAGTCAAATCATGTCATGATGTCCATCGAACGACTATGCTTGGGTCGAAGCTGAAGCATTGAAAGTGAAATACTATTCAATAGAGAATTCGTCTCCTTGGTTATATGGGGTTAGTATCATGGTAACCTATAATCAACTCAAAATATAAAATTCTTGCTAGAGTAGTACAATTAATAATTATTATTTTTATTGAACCAAGAATTTTCTTAGAGTAATTAAGTTGAATGTAAGAGCTGTTGGAATTTGATCGAAATCAAATTTCAAAAGTCCTAGTGTGATATTGTAACGCCTCACCTCTATACCCACACTAGCCAAGAACACTACTGGGTAATGCCGTCGACTAGCGCGGAGAATAAGGCTGTTGAGGAGCGACCATCCGTGTAATTGCCTTGTGCGAGCACTGATATGTCAGATAGTATAACATGCATTTCATCTCAAGAGGAAATCCGATGTACCGATACAAACTCAAAGCTACTACACGGTGGCTATGTATATATACTTCGGAAACAAATATAGAAATAAACATAACACAAATCAGTCACAGACAATTCATATCACAAAGGCGAAAATAGATATGAATATAACACATGAAAGTGTACATCAGAGTAGTGGTCAAACAATATCCACAATATCAAAAAGAATAGATACAAGTGCTGGACAACAGAATATGTATACATCAGTGAGTCAATATATCGAATGTACACAACCAAAAAAAACTACAATGCTAAAGTAGTTAGCCAAAAGTCAGATGATAGTTCCAGATAAGAAGTCATGAGGAAGCACCTGTAAAATCTCAGTCTGACCCGAGTATTATTTAAGAAGAAAATAATAAACGGATCAGTCTAGCTATAAATATCAGATAAAGTGATATAGAATAAGAGATATGACAAAAACGTATGATAACCATAAAGCTATACTGTGATAAGTATCAAATCGAAAATCAATCCAGAGATTAATCAATACCACAAGAATCTTCTCAAAGATTAAAAAGAATGTCATATTCTTAATTTAATTCACCAAGCCACAATAAATGACATGCACATCAATGCCAACTGAAAAAAGTGGTGAAACATAAATTCCAGAAATCAATCATTAGAAATCCAGAAATCAAATAATTCGAAGCAACGACGTTGTACAGTGAAACGTCCGGTGCTCCAGAATCACAATAAATCGGAACAACGACGTCGTACAGCGTAACGTCCGATGAACCAAAACACAATAAATCGGAACATCGACGTCGTACAGCGAAACGCCTGATGAACCAAAACACAATAAACCGGAACAACGACGTCGTACAGCGAAATACCCGATGAACCAAAAATCCAATAACATGGAACAACGACGTAGTACAGCGAAACGCCCGATGAACCAAAAATCCAATAATATGGAACAACGACGTAATACAGCGAAACGCCCGATGAACCAGAAATCCAATAATTATGGAACAACGACGTAGTATAGTGAAACGCCCGATGAACAAAAAATCCAATAATATGGAACAACGATGTAGTACAGCGAAACGTCCGATGAACCAGAAGTACAAATAATTTGGAACATCGACGTCTTACAGCGAAACGTCCGATGAACCAAAACAAAGAGACATCGCGCATTGCTATTCTAAACCATAAAATGATCATCATCGATCATCAAGAAGTGTTAATTACAATAAGCTAGTAAATATATGAGTTTAGCTTCATGTCCCATAACCACTAGCTTAACTTAAATATTTGCGAACAAATTGTAGATCTCCACTAGAAAATTATAACAAGAGTTCCAATCGAACAAGTCCATAAATTAACCGACGAAGTAAACACAAGCGTTTCATACCACTTGTTTTGCTAAGCCGTTTAATTAGATTTTCTCATACGAAGGTAAAGGTTTGTATATACTAATAGATTAGAAAACGGTTTTATAAACGAACTTTGTATTAAAAATAGAGTTGAAATCATTTTAGTAAAAGAGTTTGAATATTTACTACTAGTATAGAAACCTTTGTATTTTTAAAGTGACAAGTCATAGAAATGATTGTAGAAACAATCAATCATTAAAATTCACATTCGAAGACGTGAATCAAATCCAATTAAACCGATAAAGAATCCATCGAAATGGATATTCAAAAATCCCAAAAAAGGAGTCATCAAAGTCATAATAAATGATAACAACAAATAGGATCATCACGAATCGATAAAAGTTGGATCCTCAAGCTAATTAGGCAAAATAGGCAAAGACAGCAGATTCAATCGACTGGACCAGGGTGGTCAATCGACTGAATCATGCCTGGAAACTTTCTGTTTCCAGGCTCGGTCGACTGACCTAGAGTGGTCGGTCGACCGATTCTGGAAATTCCAGTATTCCAATGCCTGGAAACTTTCTGTTTCCAGGCTCGGTCGACTGACCCAGAGTGGTCGATCGACCGATACTGGAAATTCCAGTATTCCAATGCCTGGAAACTTTCTGTTTCCAGGCTCGGTCGACTGACCAAGAGTGGTCGGTCGACCGATACTGGAAATTCCAGTATTCTCAACCTAACCCCCAAGGGGCAAAATCCCAAACAATTGGTGAGCGGACGAGCGATGGACGCTAAGGGTTTACGCCAATCGGCAACCCAGCCCTATAGGCTCTTTGATACGCCACCAAAAACATGTTCACAAATCAAAACAAGGATTTTCAAAGTTTTGACTTCAAAACACCAAAAACTGAAATGTTCACCAAATCAATTCAAACCAAAAGCAAATGATCATGAACAAGTGTTAGGAATTCATACCTAACATCAAAGATAGTTATAGACAAAGATGTGAGATAAAAAATCTCACCTTTAAACCCAAAACAAATAAAGAAGAAGCTATATAGCAATGGCAAGGACAATCACTCTCCAATTCCAACTCAACAAGCTTGAATCTAAGCTTAAAAGAGTAACATTTCCTAAGTTAGGTTTAGGAATTTCTGAAATTGAAGAGAGAATGAGTTGGAGAAGAAGAAGAGGATGCTTACCAATATCTTCTTCTTGAATTTGGAGCTAGAACTTGGATTTGCAATGGAACTAGGGCTTAGGAATTTCCTAATTCTTTTTCTCTTCCTCCATTTTTGATGAAGCTTGAGTGTTAAGAAATGAAAGTGAAGTAATGAAGAGGAGAGGGGGTGGAGTAATGATATAACCAGATTTGGGCAAGTGGGCTGAACCCAAACCCAAAGCCCTAAGTGAAAAAGTAGCAAAATTCCACTAACTCCAAACATATCGAAGTTTATACTCAAAAAGGTCGCAAACGGCATTTTGAACTCAATGGAAGTGGTCTCGAGTTCTAATTCGACTGTTTGCAAAATGTAGCTTTTCGGACTTCAATCCGATTAACGATTCTATATTTAAATAAATATTTAAATATTCAATCGTAAAATATGCGGGTTGTTACAGATATAGTATTAATGAAGGGAATTGATGTAAATAATTTTACTATCAGATACCGCTTATAAAAAGTAAATTGGATTATATCGAAAAGATATGTAAGTGATAAATTCAGCCAAAATATCACACCACCAGCTAAGGTGATGTTGAATATTAATATTGAAATTGATCGATATTAATCGCTAACTGAATTTACACGTTTGAGTCACACAACCATAATGATGAATACT
This sequence comes from Allium fistulosum, assembly GCA_030737815.1. Classification (NCBI taxonomy): domain Eukaryota; kingdom Viridiplantae; phylum Streptophyta; class Magnoliopsida; order Asparagales; family Amaryllidaceae; genus Allium; species Allium fistulosum. Next base: position 540,363,610 of record CM060904.1, read on the forward strand.
TCGAAAAACCACACGACTTAATCAATTTATAATCGGCGTATATTGATTAAATTATATAATATTAATTATTAAATTTATTTGATTTGTTTGAATATTATTAGTATTTAATAAAGTATATACACTGTTGTTATATCGCATATCGATATATGATATCGATGGAATATTTAAATTGGATTTAAATCGATTAAATGCTAAATGATTTTGGAAATTTTTGAGGGCTATGTGACAACTTTCATGGCAATCCAAACATAATAAAAAGGGAGAAGATTTGATGGGATTCTATGAGTAATTAAATATGGAAGGTTTTAAAGGAGGGACTCGAAAAGTTTTAATGTTTCTTTTAAAACAAGTTCTCTTTTGTTCATTTATTTTTCCTCTTCGGATCATTCACTTTTCTTTCTCACCTCTCTCTTCCTTATCATGGCCAAATTTCATGGCCTTAATGGTTTAGTAAAATTCCAAAATGGAAATCAAAATAAAATCAAATAATGAAAGTGGTTGACCTCTTGATCTTTGCAAAATTTGGATGTTGATTCAAGAATTTATGAGCTTTTTATTCATCATTCAAGGTGAGTTCTGTTGGCTATATCTTAAGGTAAAATTCTAGTTTATTTATTCTTGTGTTCATCCTTTTTTGGCAACACCAACTAGGTTTTATGGTTGGTCGTCCACTTTTATTACCAACAAATCAAAAGTTAATACAAAAGCAATGCATCATGCCTTAACTACTAATAAAAGGAAAATATAAAACAAGTGTTAGGAAAAAGGTGCCTAAGCTACTATAAAGTACCTAAAGCTGGTCCTCCTCGGAAGAGGAGGATCCACTTCCTTCATCCGAAGAGTTAAGGCCTTTCACATGCAGAAAGCTTGTGAAAAGAGATATGATATTCATAATATAACCAGAGTAATCCATGCAATATATAAATTTCCTATTCCAGTTATCATCGGCAAGAACAGCCTTATTCCTAGCACCACAGGCACCATCATCTAAAAGTACAAGGTCGTCCCCATCAATAAAGAAAGGAAGACATCTTGATTCACCTTCAACTTCGCTAAAAACATATGGAAATCATGTCGAATAGGGTTTCATACCTTATCTCAAATGGCTCATGTATCCATGATTTCTCAAAAGAGTTCTGCTCAATAACATCAACCTGGGTGGCACTAAATGACATAGGATCAATAATAGCACCAAAAGGGGAGATCATAGGGGAAGCGATACCTTCCACAAAAGGGAGGCAGGACGAGTTACAGGCATAAGTGGAACCGATGCAGATCTAGAAATAGGTGCAACATCTGAAGGGCTAACAGTAAGGTTCATATACACAAAAGAGTTATTCCTAACCATAGGAACCCACTTTCGCATAAGGGGAAGAGGAAGTGAAATCTTGGGCGGAAGAGGAGCTTCCATGGTTGAGGCTAGGAGCTTGCAAGAGTCAGCAAGATGGCCAAAAGAATTACAAGCGGTGCATATATTGGGTGCCCAACCATATCCAATCCGAAATTCTGCTACATGGCCAATGGAAAGCTGAACTCTAATCAAAGATGGAAGCGGCTTTTTAGGGGTTATTTCAATCAGAGCCATGGCATAAACCAATCTCTCACAGGCCACCGTATTAGAGTCAAAACGTTTCAATTTACAAGTTGTAATTGCTAGACAATTCAAGCCCATCAACGACTATAAAACAAATGGAACATGCTTAAAATATGTCCAAATAGGAATAGACATTACCTGGTCCCTAGCACTTTCCATGAAAGGTGTCCAATTTGTGATAATAAATGGTTTCCCATCAATAAAGGATGGATCAGCTTCTAAAACACGTTGATGATCCACATTGTTAGAAAATTTAAAGAAATACATTGGGTTGACATAGAGTACATGGAGATTCCTATGAAGTTTCTATATATGGCGGTAGCGTCATGAATCATTTGGTTGGGATCCAAAAAAAATTAAGACTCCCGACCAATAACCAGCCCCTGCTTGCATAACAGAAAGTGGAAGCATCATAATTCCATTATCCGCCTCAATCACAAAGTCAATGGGCAAGTAGTTACCTACATTGTAGGGTAGGGAGCGAAAGAGGGATGACCAAGGCTTGGGACAAATAGGTTCAGACATAGAGTCTGCATACTAGTCAGCAACAACACTAAGCGAGGTAGCATTGAGTAGCACAGCAGGATAGCATTTTTTCAATGGGATATTTAGTCGAACATAGTCAGGGCACTAGCATGCAACAGGTAAGTTTGGAACTATAGGCTCAGAAACACCATCAAAATTACAATCGTTAACAAAAATCCGATCAACCACAAGTTGGACTTACTACCAAGCACTGGTGACTTCCAAAGGACTTATAGTTTGGGAGTTCAACCATGGAGAGAGGAGCAAAGGAATTGTTAAAGGAAGCAAGTAGATGATTAACATCAGTTGCACATAGATTCGAGAAATCCACTGTGTCACGAACGGGATTTTCGACCTCCAAAAATCGACATCAATACGTACACTGTATTATATGCTGAACAATCAAATGCCGGAAACACCAGATCGTTAAGGAAAAAGAAGAAAAAGGTAGAAGAAGAAATAGAAAAAACAACACAGAATCTCACAATTACAGCGGAACAATATATAATAGATAACAACAAGTCTTTATACAAAAAGAACTATAACTGTTATTTATACATTACATCATCAGAGTACAATACATCAATAATACCATACTGGACAGTTAAAATAACTTGCCCTCACAAACGCTGAATACACAGCCTATGATACACAGCGGAATATAAATCAGATACGTGTAATACGTCTTCGTCATCCAACTCGCCTCCTAAGTTCCATAGCATCCTATCATGTATCTGTAATACTCGGTCTGACCTGAGCATTATAATAAAATAACACCCGAGTCAGTCTGGAAAACTAGCGTGAGAAAACACACTCAAATTGAATTATTAAAGTTATCGAAAGCCTTTGAAAAACAAAGGTATCTCGTAAGACCACGCCACAAATAAACACGACGGACTTTTACCTTACGATAACCAAAAACATTTCATATCAAATCATCTGATATTATAATAGTGTCTAAGTACAAATACTTATTCAAATAGCTGAAATGCTTGCATCTCACATTTCAGCATAGTTGGGCACAATCAAAACCATACGGCGCTTATTGGAGAATGGATTCCATACGAATGACTAGGTACTGGGGTATCACCTGTCAGAGTACACGTCTAGAACAGTGTACCGAGGACCACGCTGGGATCCCCTACCACATAAGACCGGACTATCCCTAACCTGGATAGACCAAATATGCTATCACCCCGGGTGTTACCACCCTTTCCGAGATCCTTCCATAAATCGTAGTAATACTATTCGAGGGTATCTAGAAGGGTGATAAACATAACCTAATTAGGTGCTACCCACTTAGCCTTGTTGCATCTCCTCTGCTGTTCAGTCATTCTCGATTGATGAGGCTAGAGGCTACAATTACCTTTTTAAGAAATTTTCACTTAGAATGCTCATTGTCCTCCAATGACAATGTACTGATAGCATTCATCCATACAAGTCCGTTCCGGGTCCGAATGGAACCGAAGGCACTATTCCAACTACATCCATTTTGGAATAATCCTCAGGATTAGTATCGATTAGCCCTTGCACTTCACTGCTCCGTCTTCGACTCCATGCTCTTGTTTTCACATCGAAACGTACTCGTTGGATCGAAGTGGTTTTAGGATAACAAATCCGATCCCGATCTCTTCGAAACAACGTTCGATATTTTCGGTAAACTCAACTTCGGTTCTTTAGGAAATAAACAGATGAAAATAAGATCGGAGATCACCTCCTCACCGTTAGTGGACGGATTTCCTTATCATCGTCCTAGAAGAACGAACGAGTTTATACGTACAGTATAGCACCTCGAACGGTAACTGTACCATATAATGCCTGTATTTCTCCTAGATATTCCCAAAGTTATATTTTTGGTCCATATTTTGATAGTCGGTTATTTAACTATCAAATAAACAATCATTCAACCAAATATTCCATTTTTCACTGGATAACTCCATATCTCTTTTTAATTTGTTTTTAATAAATTTTAAATCTCTTTATCCTAAATATATACTTATCTTATCGAGTTAAGTAAATTCACCAAAACTATTCTTTCAAAGATATTTAGAAAACCTTTAAAACAATTTAGAAAGCACCACTGCGGTATCAAACCATGGATTCACAGCTCAATGGTTACGTCTCTATCCCAGAGAAATTCAAGACTTAACTGCAGGCACTCACTGCCTCTAATCACGCGATGCGAGTATACCAATACTTTCCGAAAACTCTATTTAATAATTTTCAAAATAATACCAACGAAATTTCTATAATAATTTTCCAAGTTAACTTTAGACAGGACTACTTTTTAAATAAAAGCTATTATATAAAATATTAATATTGAATAATTATCCTTTTAAAATAATAATACTGATTAAACCTTTAATAATAATTAACTACTATAACTAACTTAATTAATATTTACTTTAACAATTTTAAAACAATTAAATAATAAATTTTTCTAAAACATTCTTTTAAACACTTTTAAATTTCTAATTAATACTTAAAAATATTTCTTTTAAAATAAACTTAACTTTTCCGGAAAATATATTTTCAACTCCAATATAGCCAGTCTAATTATTTTATAAATCCCTCTCGATTTATTTCCAGCTTGATTTACGTTCCAATTCCATTAATTTCTTTTTTCACATTTCTGAAAATAAAACTACTATTTATTTTTAAAACGATTTACCCATTTCCTTATAAATTCCCATCATGAATTTATAATTTTTTTAAATTATCCATTGATAATTCTTCACTTTATTTTATAAACTTCGTTTATAATTCCCATAATCTCATCTCCCGTTTATCACTGTTTTCACAGCACTTGATCGATTTTAAATCGATTCTCTAAATTAAATTTCATTTTAAAATTAATTTCTTAGTTAACCCAAATTTATTCCAAAACCCACTAATTTCAGATTCACTTCCTTTTTATGATTTAAAATCTTATTTAAATGTGGAACATCAATTTCATATTTTATTTTCAAAATTCCCCTTTTATTTCCCAAACTATTTAAATCTTAAATTTAAAAATAGATTCTTTTATACTTAAAACAATATCGCTTAAGTTCTTATTTTTAAAAACCCTTTAATTCACATTTATTCAAAAATCTCTATTTTTCCATATTCTCGAATTTTTAAATAGGATTTTAAAAATCAAACTATTTATTTCTCCCAAATTCATTACTTTTTAATTTATCCAACTTTACCATAAATATTTTACTTCAAAATTCCCTTTTTATTTTCCTTTAAAAATTCAATATTCATATTTTTGATATTTAAAATGCCAAAAAAATATTCAGCAATACTATAGCATCCAATAAATTAAATTTCCAATATAATCTATCATAGATTGTTCAAATAATCATATCACTGAATATGAAAATAATTTCAACATTTTTGAGGAATACAGTTGGATCCCTCCAACCTGTTTCCCTGCATCCACAGATGTTAATACAATATAAAAATACCAATCCTATTTCAAGGGGGATATCGTAGTATATAGGGTCATCTGCTATTATGCGGGGCGCATAGGGTCTCATCCGCTGTGTATATATATATATATATATATATATGCGGGAATATCAATCACTCCAATATATATACTACTATATATAACATCACATTCAATTGATAAATATCTATCAATTCAACCAATCAATCAATAATTAATTTTTTAACTATTTGAAATTAATCATGGAAATCGAAAGTTTTCTGAGATTGACTCACCTTGATTTTATGTCGCTTTCGCGTTCCATTCTCAATTGAATCCGGACGCGTTTGAAATTATCTAAAAATTTCAGAAGTTCCAAATTCAACCAAACCGGCTTCATTCGAAGCTCTCTTTACCACGATGGCTATGCAAAAAGTTTCGGCTAAAATGGACCTCGTATGCACGAGATATAAATTTTATAAGTTTCATTGGTATTTAAGTTAAAAAAAGTTAATTATATTTTAAAAAAACCCATACCCTATAAAAATGATTCCGGCCCAAAACACTGCACCCACTCCTTCTTCTTCTTCCTCCTTTCGCCTGTGCTCGAGAACAGGAGTCAACTCGCGTGCACGTGCACCCTCCACCGGAGCACCATCGGCCAAATCGACCTCGCCAATGCATCCCCCTCATCGAACTCGACTCGACCATACCATCATTTCCTCCTCCGCCTCGTGCTGCAAAACACAACTTATCAAAACCCCGCATGCTATAGGAAATCGTCGCACAAGCCAATGCTCCACCGAGATCCTCCAAACTGTGCCCAGAGGTGCGCCTACCCTCGACAAAACCAAAAACCACCACCATTCCTCGATTTGAAGGCCACAAAATCATAAAACACTAACCTTAGTTCGAAATCCCCTCCGACTTCACAGTCGACTCCACCAAACATCGCCGCACTATCCAAACGACATACCAGATCGGAGAGAAATGCAAACTAGGATTTTTAGAGCAAGTATGGTATTTTTTAATTTAGTAGTTTGGGAGAATAAATTTTTTTGAAGTTTTTATTTGGGTTCGACTACTTTTAAAATGAAGAAGGAGGGAAGTGACGGGAGAAGACAGGTAGGTTGCGTGTATGAAAGAGTGTGCTTGAGTTGAAGGAAAGATGGCTGATGTGTAAATATTTGACTTGACAATATTTTATTTAAATTTAAATCGTCACAAATTCATAGCTTAAAATCTTGACCTCCAATCGAGGCGTGCCGCTAGGCGTTTATAATGTTGTGCCCCTATTTCGAACGCAATGGAAAAGGTTTCGAGTCCTAATTCGATCGTATGGAGAAGATAGCTTTTTGGACCCAATTATTATATTGAATTTTCGATATAAATTTCAGCGCGTTTATATACCGTACGACCACACGATAACTCCAAACGCTACGAAATTTGAAATCCAATAATAATACACTATCATGGATCCAATGGAACAAGTTTCGTCGAAATCCGAGACTATGCCTCAGTAGGCTATTTTTAAATGTCAATTTAAACGATATATTTTAAAACTGAACAAATCACTTTATTCAATTTTAAAACTTTTATTATCTTCAGTATTATCAATATAAATTTTATAAGCCTTTAAATTATTTTTAACAAGCTTAAAATTTAGATTCAATATTTTTCCCCAATTTCCCATTTATTAAATTCAAAAATTTAAATTATCAATAAATAGTTATATTTGAAATTCAAGTTAAAAATTAACCTTTAAATATTTAAAATCAATTGAATATTCCAATTTCAAATATCCAAAATTCTGGGTCGTTACACACTGGTGAACCCAAAAAAGGCCTGGGAGGAGACAAAGATTTAGACGGATGAATCAGAATTCGAAACGCACATTCAAACCCATTCAAGCTCGACGAGGCAAAATCAAGTTGGAAAGGAGAAACTTGTGATGCTTCTTGGGAATGAATAGACAGCGATGTAAGAAAGAGGCAGTGAATGAATTAAAAGGAGAGGAGGGCATAATTACGACCCAATTTCTTGTATTCATCGGGTTCATATAATTTAGATCCTTTGCATACCACATCTGAATATAAGCTTATCTATTTAACTCGAACTAAATCCTATTTTGTCACATCTCTTTTAATAATATATATTTATAATGTTTATTTGATTTAGATATATTTTGTTTTATACCCCTTTTTGATTATATGCCTATCTTGTTAACATTAGAGCTACGACACGTTACATCTTATTTAATTAGTTATTCATATTGTTCTTATAATTTGGATTTGAAATTCTACAATGAATGTATATATACCAAATTTGCTCGTTATTCTTATTTTAGAAGTTTTTGTTTAACAAAAAAATTAATTTATGTTGAAATTAAAATAATTGATGTGATTTTATTATATGTTATATATATGAGCTTAAATAAACTTCATGTGCTGTCGGTTTGAAATTATTTAGAAACTGAATATAAGTTTTATATGTTTGTTGTTTGAATATAATTCTTTTTGATAGAGTTAGGGGTACATTATAGAGGTAATTATGTAATTTTTTGCATATATATAACTCTATGACCAATCTTATTTGAAATAAAAAGTGTTTTCTTTCTATTATATACTTGATATAATTTATTATATTAATTAATTAATTTATAAAATCCATAACTGATATGTTTTTGACATTAGTTGAAGTGTTGTAACCATCTGTAATTTATCACAATAAAAGTAAACATTACTGTTTTAAATATTCCTACTCAAGATGTATCAAGACTAGATATTGATACATCTATTGAGGCTAGAGTACGTAACGCTCTCCAATTTGGGACAGTGTATTATTCATGACTTCTGGGGGCATTAAGGGATTACATACTGATAGTTATTGGATAACTATGGAATGACTCACTCGATAGGTTTCTATTGGTTAATATAACTAAGGTCAAACAGAAAATATCGATGTGACAAAATTACACGGTCTCTTGACTTGAGAATACTATTGATCATCAATGAGGAAGCTCCACTTTGGTTATAGTTAAATCATAGCTAGAGGTCCATAAAATGACTATAGATGGGTCAAGTGGAAGCATTGGAAGTGAAACATTATTTAAGGGAGGATTCGTCTTCTCAGTTATATGAGGTTAGTACCATGGTCAACTTAAGTGAACTCAAAGTCAAAGTCTACAGCTAGAGCATTTCGTATTTGGACTTTAGAGTTAAATATGGATGATGTGGGAATTTTTACCATTACTAAATTACATTAGTCTAAAGTGATATAGTTTTGATGAAGAGAATTAGTGTAAATAGTTGTCACTGTCGGGTAATGCTTAATATAATAAAAATGGATTTTACTAAAACCAAGTAAGCGATACATTTGGTTATAATGTCACATCACCTATTAAATGATGTGTGAACGTTAATATTTGAAATGTTCCACATTTATCGCTTACCAAATTTACACCTAAGAGTCATACAACCGAAACGTTGAGTATTCCTTTTACCACCTGATTTAATTAATATATAAATTGTTATCAATTAATTAAATTAATCAATATTTATGAAATATTAATTAAAAAAAATCTATTTGATATATATTGAACAATATTAAATAGTGTGTTTATAATGTTATAAATATACTAATCGATAGATGAGATCGGTATATGTTTAAATAAGATTTAAAATTGCATTGAATATTATTTGGACTTGGACCAGATTTGAGGCCCATATGGGCATGATTATTTGGCTATAGAAAGGCTTGTTTAGGCTAACCATATGATGGTAAATAGAGAGGATTTTGAATGATTAAAAGTGTAGAATAGTAAGAGAGAGATATGAGGATAAGATCCATTTTTCACTCTCTTGACTTCCTACTTATATGCCACCTCTTTACATCATTTCTTTTGCACTTTGCTCTCCTTCCACTCTATTATATTTTCTCATAAACTATCCACTCTATTATATTCGCTCATAAACCATCCACTCCAAGCCCCAAAAATCCAAGTACAAAATTACATTGAAATTCTTTGATTCGATCGTCCATGGTAAGGCAGTTTGAAAGCTAGTAACTTCTGATTTTAGAATGTATTCAAGGTATCGATTCAAGGAAATTCTCTATTTTATCTTGTTATATCATATTTATATATATTATTTTTATATAGGATTATAGACTATAATATAAATTTTGTGTATCGAAATGCTACCACAAATTAGGTGTTTGTGTATTATATATATATATATATATGTGTGTGTGTGTGTGTGTGAGAGAGAATATATGTATGTATATATATTTGTATGCCTGCTTACTAGATGCTAACAGTTTGAAATTAAAAAAAAGGATTTTTTATTTAAATGATATTATTTAATGAATTAATCAATCAAAATCCTAATCTAAAAGATTAATGTTATATATCATATGTTTTAAATATCATAATAAAAGAAGAAATAGATTCATGTATAATATGTATTCGTTGGTAAATAAAATAATTATTTGAATATATATATATATGTGTGTGTGTGTGTGTGTATTTTAACCTAAAATTGTTTATGTAATTTAAAAAAAATTGTATATATATTTTATAAGTAATAAAAAAAATCATAAAAATATTACGTAACATATACCATACTATAAACATTTGAGAATTATTTTTTTTTCATAGATTTTATTTAATTTTATATGGCTTTTTAATTTTAACTTGTGGCGATCCAGAATTTCGAACAGTTCGTATTTAAACATCCAGATTATTTAAATATTTGAATCTTGGATAAATGTTATCAAAATGATTTAATAAGCTTGCTAAACCTCTTTTAAACCATAACTAATGTTGGTAAACTTTTTTGGGAAAAATGTTTACAAAAATATATTCTTTGAAGAGAAATTGATAACGTGACCGAAAATCAGTTTATCGGTAAACAGCTTTTTAATCGATATAAGTTGTTCGAACTCTCGTGCACTTGTCTAATGATCAATTGAACACATTAGCAAATAATTAGCAAACTATCCACTTCATATGACAATTGAAGGTCCTAGAAGCTTCCATATAGACAGGAGATACTATGAGAAGGGTATAAGAATAATATGCATAAAGAAGAAATGACACAAAGGAGAAGTGATGGGAGATGAAGCTTCCATGGCATGGTTGGGGGGATAAGTACAAGGCTAAAGAGCACCAGCTTGAGCCTATAAAAGGAGGGTCACACCCTTAGAGCATAATCACAAATTCACAAAACAAATCCAAACACTTCTAATGGCTTCTTCAACTCCTTTACTAAATGTTCTCAAATGAAATAGTTGCAAATCAACTCCAAATCACTTCAAACTTTGCCACAAGGCTTAGTATAATATTAGAACACCTTATACCAAGCCAAAACATGAAGAACTAGAGCAATGTTATCCCCTTAGGCAATGGCCGTGAGCATTTTATGAGAGGGGAAAGCAAAGAGGCAAGAGCAACGCAAGGAGGATAAGGAGGGAAGGTGGTTGCAAGGTGAGGATGGCTTGGGTTCTTGAATCTTGTTTGTTTTTGCGGTTAAAGGTGATTTAACACCTCATTTTGAAAGAAAATATAACATATACATATGTTTTTTTGATTGTATATGTGTTGTTTGAATTGTTGTTAACTATGTTAAAACACTGGATTGAATTCTTACTTTAAAAGTTAGTGATCCGTGTATATGGACTTGAACAAACTTAGAATGGACTTTAATGGACTTTTATGACATATGAAAAGACCTTAAACAAAGCACATTAGTTATAGATGAACTTAGGTTTAGATCGCATTCGGATTTGAATGTGCACTTATAATGATAGTTGCTATAGATGCAGTTGTGAATTGCCTTATTTTGGCGATTTCTATGGAATTTTATAGAGAGATCCTTAGGGGTTTCTTATCATATTTATATTTTATTTATATGCATATTTATTTCTATTAAAAGCTTAATAGTAAAAATTTAACTAACATCTCGGAAAGTGGCCAAAACATCACTAGTGCAAAACTGCCCCGTTTAGCCTTAATTTTTGGACTTTGAAGGTGTGAAAAGAGATTTAGATTTAAGTATTTTATTTCATTCTTTTTACAAGGGTTTAATAACTCTAATTAGAGTATTTTAAAAATGGTTTGAGATCTTTGTGAATTTTTAAGAATTAGTTGTGAATTTTTAAAGAAGAGATATTTTGTTAAAACATATAGAAAACATGTCGTTTTCAAGTTTTTAAGGATTTTATAAACTTGTTATTTTCAAGTAATATTTTGAGTAAATACTTAAAACCTAGTACAAGTATTATAAAGGATTTTAAAAGCATTTTCAAGTATATATAGTTTTTAGAAAATATGTTGAGTATTTTATATCTTATGGAATAAAACATCTCTTGAAGTGGATTGTTTAATATCAAGTTTTGGTAAATAATTTACTATATATATATATATATCATTTTTAAAGGGTTTTAAAAGTACAAAAAAACATTTAGAAAGGGATCAGAATTGCTAAATGGCCAAATGGTTAATTGTTTAATTACTTGTTTGAAAAGTAATTAACTATGCTTAACAATAAAAGCTGACTAAGTAAGGGTTATTTATTTACAAGAGTTAAGATTGATGTCGAGTAAGGACAGAGCAATAGAGCTCCAACCTACCTGGTGCCCCTCTTGACCGAGGAATAGTAAGTCGAAAAATATCAAAAGTGTGTTAATCATGTTGATTTCTTGTTGTTTATAGAAATCATTAATACTATACTTAACACTAAAAGCCGACGAGGTAGACTTATCTATTTGTGAGATTTAAGAATGAAGTGTCCAGGCAAGGCATTGATGTAATTAGTTGTCTAACTTACCTGGCTTCACTCTTGAATGAGGAATAGTTAAGCGGGAATGTCAAAAAAGAGTTAAGCATATGAATTGTGATTTGTATAAGCAGCTGTTTTGACTAGATAATCGGTTAGTCAATTATCAAACTTGACCTAATATTGACTTAAGAAGTTATAGAAAGTCTTCATGATTTTATACCAATAAGAACCCTCAGGGAGGAGTATTGGTACGAAACGTCTCTAGCTTTCGCTTACTTTTGAAAGAACAGAAATTGAGTTTACAAGAAAATTCATCATATTTGTTTTGAAGAGACCAGGATCGGTAAGTGTTTTATTTATCGAATACCACTTCAAAACTAGTATACAAGTTCTATATTTCAAAAGTGGTTGAGAAGTGAAATGTTATAGAATTGAACTATCAATCCTAAGGTTAGGTCTAAGGGAGAGGTCAACGTTAACATTTCAAACAATGATATCGTGTAGGATTGTATATCTTGAGGAGTATTCCAGAAAGAGGACAGTGTTAGCATTCATCGGAGGACTTATGTGAAGAACCTATATGGAGGTTCGAGATCTTTTTGAGATGCTCGAATCCAGATGCTCGAATCCATGTAATGATTCATGATCTGTTGAAGATGCGAGAATTCGTTTGGAGATTCATGCTCTGTTCGAGTCATAAAGACTCATGTGAAAGATGTTGAATGTAACCCTGACATCGAAAATGGATAAAAATAGGGTAGGCCTTACAACCTAGGGTTAGAAACCCATGTCAAGGTATTATCAACCCATAACTAGAGATACTTATCGATTGTTGGCCAGTAGGAGTCGATGATAATTGGTTCACATTGTTCATGTTTATGTTCGGATGTTGGACCGCTTGTGTTTACCTAATGATATATTTTATCTAAGATATAGATCGCTCGAAGTTTCCATATGACCTCTGCATAGGAGATTGGATTCGGTATCGACAGAAGAGATCTCCATGGAAAAATCCATTATGCGGAGAACCTTGGCGGTTTTGATTGTAACCTAATATGTTATGGTATGACCAATGTAAGCATCACAGCTATTTGATATGATTTATATTCTACACCCTGGACATTATCTATCGTATCACTATATTAAACTTAATGAATGGTTGGTTTCTTTAAGGGAAAAACCACTGTGGGCACTACAAGAAAGTAAGTTATTAATAGCGCCAATTAATAACACTTTATTCTAAAGCGTTATTGTTTATGTTTAATTATTTACCCTTTAAAACTTTATTTGCTCCGTTTACACACGTAACGCTTGGCCCCAAAAACGAAAATACCCCGCCCCAAATTTTCGTCTCCCTCTCAAAATACTTTATCGCTTCTCGTCTTCCTCCCAAGATCTCAATAACAGCAACTAATTTTTGTTCGCTCATCTCACTGGCCAGATCTTGCTCGACATATCCGTTCTTTGATCCAGCTCGCCATCTCCGTTCTTTGATCTAGCTCGCCATCTCCGATCCAGCTCTTCAGCAGTTCCAAAGCCGGCCGAAATTTCTAGGTTATCTGCTCGGATTTTTGGTAAATTATTTGCTCTAGAAATCATCGCTCTAGTAAATTGTCGCTCTAGTAAACTATCTGCTTGGATTTACTAAGAATAACATTTGTGTTTTCTATTTTACTGATACCGTATTTTAATTTTATCACATGAAATCCTGAGGTAACAGGGAGCTTAGTTTTATCACATGATAATGCATTTGTATTTGTAATAACCTACAGATAAAAAAGATTTACGTATGTTAAAGTTGTAGCTTGTAAAAGAGCTCTACATGAATAAAGTTGTTAATTGTAATATGAAACTATTGATATATCCCTGCACAGTTAGGGCCCAAAATACACTTTAATTATAATATGCTCTAGCACTGTTAAATGTATTGATCATTATTGGTACATACCCGATAGTTCTGGTAAACCACCACATATATTGTCATTCAAATGGTGACATTCTCTGAAAGAATCATCCACGCTAACGTCTGCTGTTCATTATCCAAATTGTTTGAACAGTACTCATGTGGTGAACCAAATGGAATATTTTCACACGTAATTTGCATATGCTCACCTGGTTGAATATCTGCTGGTATTATCTATGTGCTATATGTTTTAGTACCAGTTTCTCCTTCTGTTTCATCATTCTCATTCTCATTCTCTTCATTACCTATGCATTCGTCTTCTTGGTTTAATTTATTTGTGTTGTTACCAGTTGGCATTATTATTGTTATGTTTTCTTGAACATCAAAGAGGCCATGTTGTGCATGTACTTTTGAATTAGACGTCGAATGTTCTGAAAGGACAGGCTTTAGATGGCAATCATAATGATCCATTAAAAGGCTCTTTATATGTCTGATTAAATTTATATCTTCATTAACCTGTCAGAGGCAGGGTTAATTTTCACTATTTTGTTTTTGGCTATTTCACACATGTATAATGTTTACCAAGTATCAGGGTCCAAAATGAAAAACCTATATTACTTGACACAGAAAATGTGATATATATTTGTAGCTTATTGTTTTTAGTTTACCTGCTTTATGTATACTGATAGATCCTTTTATCTAAAGTTAATTTTGTTTACTATGTTAGTTATGAATGAAGTTAGAAAATCCAGACTTAAAATATGGAAATATTAGACAGAGTATTAATACGAAAATACACAACATTAGACATATTTAAAATAATACAATGGTCCATAATTGTTAGGTATTGTGACGTATCAAATCTTCAATTAGGCACTGTAATTTGTGTGATAACAGCGAATGCACATTGTTCATGTCAATAGTCCTTTTGAGCCCTGCATGTTCCTGGAAAGAATGAAGATGATTGTAGTTCAGATTACCATCCTAATCTTGCTTAGCGTGTTCTCTCTGAAATTTATTTCAACGTGTTTATTATGCTCTTGCTATGATTAATTATCCTTTAGATTCTAATATTATCATATGAAAATTGGATTTTGGTGTACTTCCTACTGATCAGTGTTGAAAAATTAGACTGACTATGGCAAAAATGATGCAAACCGCATTAATGGATCACATTTTGGTAAATCTATTATTAGCAATCTTTGGAAAATCTAGATAGCAGTTGGTTTCAAAACGAATTTTGCTATTTGCGTTTTCAACATATGTTGGAAAATGTACAAGAGAAGTGAGTGGAAAATGGATCATTTGAAAAACACATAAAATTGAACGTGTTTGTTTTTCTTGTTTTTCCTCCAGTTAGTGAAATATAAAAAACCATCTTTTCTGTCTGGTCCTTTTTACCATGTATTGGAATTACTAGATTTTTTAGTAGGGCAAAAATGGATAGATATTTTTTTGTGAAGAAAAGGGATTCGGTTTGAATCTCTCAAATTGCACATGAATATAGAATGACTAACTGAAAAATATGAATCATAACATTACAGAAAGAATGGATTGTTCGAAGAGCTTATCTTTCTTCGGCCTTATTTCACACACCATCAGTTTCTATGTTTTTTTTTTAAAATTTCTTTTTATAATTATCCTTCTTTCCAGTGAAATGCAAGTGGAAAAAAGAACACGGTTAAATGGAAGAGTAAACTGGTTACTTGTTTTACTAAGTAATTGATAGAACATAAGTAGGTTCAGTTTGTTTTTTTCAGCTTAACGGTAGGACATGGTTTACAAATCTAACCTGCACTGTATAGCCTACTGTCACCTAGACACACAAATGAGAAATACACATGCACTAACACACATATAGAGTCAATTTGTTCTGCTTTTGACTCAACATTATTTGAAGATACATAAAAATTATCTGTAAATATTCTTTTTTTTAATTAAAAGTTAACGAATAAGATCCTCTAAAGAATTTTTTCGCAACCGTCAAAATAAAAATTACCAAAATTAATCAAAGTGATGTAATTTAATGTAGTTCATTAATTTTTTTTTAATGAGGAAACTATAAATATCCGCTAAGACAACCATTTTAACCTTTTCTTTTAAAGTCTTGTTTGTTGAAAATGAAGAAACTTGAAATGAATAAGGAGAGAAGTACCATTTTTTATTGTTGAACTTTGATTAGATTTAGCATTAAGATTTCTATGTGATTCAGTTTTAAGGTTGAAAAAAGGAAGATAGTGAACAATTTTATAAAATAATAGCGTTATGTAATTTTGATGTATGTTAGTTTGTTTTTATTTTTTGAAATATTTAAGGAAATTTTGGTTTATAAATATTATTTTCTCTTAACTTTATCGTGTTAATTAGTCCCAAATACAATTGTCAATCTTGACCAACTCTATTTCCAACCACCTCCCCCGTTGTCATCAACCATGCCTGGTTTAGCTGGTCGCTGTCTTTCCTTGGTTCGTATTTGTCTGGCTATCTGCAGCCTACATTAGTTTTGTTGTTTCATGATACGGGTACTTTTCCACCTTATCTTCTCTGTTGGCCAATAAGGAGCATCTGGCTCAACTTGGAATTGTTGTTGATGCCACTTTTTCTACTGTAAATGCCTTCTCAAGCCTGGCATACGTGCATCATCATTATACGTCCTTTGTTGTCACACGGTTTTCTCATATTCTCAAGCCTGGCATACATGCTCTTTTTCTACTGTAAATTAACTGAGTTTATAATAATAATCAATTAACTAAGTTTATAATGATTGCAACTACAACAATAAATTATAAAGTATTCAACATCTTTACATCTATTTCATTTTATAAATTTCAAAATTTCATAAAAAATAACTAAGTTTATTGACGAAAATTAGTGAATTTTATAAAAAAACTAAGTTTTATAAAAAATAACCAAGTTTTTATATATATATAATAATAATAATAATAATTATTATTATTATTATTAACTAAGTTTGTGAAAATTAAAGAATATAATAATAATAATAAATAATAATAATAATAATAAAGTTGCGCATTTTCCAGTTTTGATTTGGTTATACGATGAACCATTGGAGCTTGAAGGTGGTACTTGCGCATTTTCCAGTTTTGATTTGGTTGAGCACTGCAATCTCCCACTTTGTGTCCTACCCTCCTACACTACCCGCAAAACCGGTTACCTGTAATACACTTTATACTTTACACATAAACTTCCATGTTTTGTATCCCTTCTTTCAACAATTGATTTTCTGTCACACCACATAAAGATCAGTTGAGATTTATATAGGACAGTTAGCATCTATGGAATCATATTATCTCCTTAGCTTGAAATCTAAAGTGGTTTGGATGGAAAAAAGTTTCTTCTTTTCAAGTTTCTGTTGTTTTTATCGTTATAGTAACTGACCATCTACCAAAAGACCTTTAACTACTATCTGAATATGTAGCTTTTTTAGTAGGCATTCTTTCATATAACCAATCTTACATCTATTGATATATTTGCAGCTTCGGGCGCAACTCAACTATTTCACTTAAGAGTGCAACACTCGTGCAGTGAACGTTTGATGAGCAAGCTCTTGCTGAAATGGACACACAACTTAAGGATTTAGAATCACATAGTAAAGGAATTAAGTGAATTCCTTGAGGTAAGTGCTTTTTTTTCAAATATTATTATTATTATTATTAAAATCCAACCCATAATTATAAAAATGGTTATATGATGCATGAACATGGGAGCAAATATATAAAATATAGTAGATTAACGAGAGAAAGCAGAAGACTAATAATTTCATTTATCCAAACAAAAATATTAATAAATAACAAGCATGAAAAATATTATTACCTCTGCAGTAGGAAGGCTGATTCTATTATCTGATGTTTCAAGGAAATCTAACGCATCTGAAATTGATAAAGAATTTACATATACGTGTCTTCTTCCTCAGCAATGGTCTTAGCTTGTTCCAAATTTGATAGTGTTTTCGATATTGCGAGTAACTCTTGGTGTGCGAATTGTAAAGATTTTGTAACTTTTGGTGAGAGTTATTTTTTTAGAGTACAAAGTTCTAAATTGTGTGGAAACTTAACATGATATAATAATTTGTAATTTTCTGTGGGCTTCTATAATTGTTTTATATATCTTGTATTAAAATTTGACTACTTTTAGGAACAAACCATCTCATTCTTAATATTGTTGGACTTGGACATATTTGAGGCCGCTACAATCGACTGAACCATCAAAGAAACCTCCTCTTCTTCTCTTACAGATCTGAATGTCTCCATCCTTTTTCCTCTGAAAAGCTCAAGAATGCATATCTTCCTCAACTTTCTCCATGATTCTCCATACGGTGATAAATTTATATTCGAGTAATTATATGAATATTTGCCCTAGCTTATGAGATTGGGTTTGCTGCAGAAATCAAGGTCATGAGTTTTGAGCACTTGTTTGGCCATATCGGAAGATGAAACCACCAGTGCTGGTTTGAAACCGAGCTTCAGATGCACCAGTGGGCTGTGTTTTTGAGAAAGCATCCATAAAGAGTGATGTAAAAGCATGCTTAGTTGGTGCAGGTTACCAATTATAGGAAGTGCTTTGTGGCCAGATGGAAAGTTTATTTTATTATTATATTGGTTTCATCCTTCTTTGTTTTCCTAAAATAAAGAAGAGTGATCAATGGTGCAAGGAGGAGAAGCAGAGCTACAAGTAGAGCCATCTTATCTTGTCCTGACAAAAAAAGTGTGAAATGTAAGAGATTATATAATCCAATTTTGTGAGCATGAAGACATTGCAAGTACTGTAACTGTTTCTTGTTATGTTCCAGAACAACGTTATCATCATCTGATCTTTACCAAACTTTAAGCTAAGCTACACTCCAAGGTCAGCAAGGTAAGCAACTCGCTTTTTGTTGACTTCCATATATCCAAATGACATTTGGCACGTGTTCCAGCTGTGTTGTTCTAATTATTGGCTTCTTTTCTTCATCTAAGGTTCTTTAAACCATGCCATTTGGTGATTGTAACAATGAGTTATTAGAGGTACTTGCAATGTTCGGATTCTAGGTCAAATTGGGTTGTACGTTCTCAGCAGATGAGTTTTAAATCCGTTCTCTATAATAAAAAATAGTATTCAAGAATGATGATTTTATATTTTTCAAATGTTCAAGTATATATGTATATGATAAGTTCTACATACATAACTCATATGGCTTTTAACTATCAATGACTATATTCAAAATTAGTTTCACTATAGAACAAAAATAACATGCAATTTATAGTTCAAGTGAAACAACTAAAGCTTGAATTTACAATATGTGTAATTAAAGACCCTCTAACATACCAAGAAAACTTATTGTAGTTTTTATCAAGTTCTAAACTAACAAATGTTATATAAACATGCAATAAATATGCTTATGTAAAATAACTCAATCTTTATTCATCTGCTTATTGCATGGAAGAAGATTTTTTCAATTCAATCAATAAGGAAGCCTTTCATCCTGGAAAGGTCATATCAAATACATTTGGTGGTCTAAACTTGTTCAAATACACTTATTCAACAATACCAAAAATTACAGTTAATAAATAACATACAAAATTTTGAAATGGGTTTTTCATAAATCAAAAGATAATGCAGATAAATGAAAATGTTATAATTAGCTTTAATGTTATAATTAGCTTTATTGTTATAAATCTCATCTTGTGATAATCATAGGTTAAATGGTTAAAATAATATCACTATAATAATTTAGGTAAATAATATTATAGTTTGTAAAAAAATCTATGCTTTTGCAGTCTGCACTGCCTCTCACATTCATTCTTCCTCTTTTTTAGACACTCGTATTTTTTATGATGACTTCTTCCATCTTATTTATGTTTAGTTTTTTCAACCTTGATCGATGATAAAGATAGTGTTCAATTTTTGTATTTCGGTGGTAGTGTAATAGCCAGAAAATAATGTCAATTCATAGATGAGTGGATGGGGTTTGCCAGTGACTGCTTTGTGAAGTATTTGGTTGGTGTTTGTTGCTTTGTTTGGTTGTGGTTGAAAGTAGCAGTTATGGTTAGGTATTATAGGCAGCAAGAGGATGTATTATAGGGATCAGCACTGTAGTTGGTTGTGGATATTATTACGGTTGAAAGTGTGGGGTAATGAAAGATTTTATTGACAGTGTGGTTGACAGTGTCTTGTGCCGGGGACAAAGGTCAAGTTGAAAGCTGGTGTTTGTTGATGGAAGTGTTCGAATTGTGTTTGTTGATGGAAGTGTGTGCTGTTTTGATTGTGAGAAGGTTGAAGGCAGGAGGTTATTGCGTGATGTTGTTATCTAACGATGAAGCACTGCTGGTGGTTTAGTGTGCTATTTTTTGGCGAAAGGAGGTGATGGATGTATGGTGATGAAATTTGGGTTGTACAGGAAATTGATTTGGAATGTATACTGTCGGTGTTGTCAATATTATATGCAAGAAGAGGGGGTGTTGAAGGATTTTGAAGTTGGCAGATAGAAGGTGGTTGATGTGTAAATGGCCGCGATTGCAATCAGCGGTTGGGTCGTCTGGGTCGGCCAGAGGGCAAGGCGATGGTTGTAGATGGTTTTGTATGTGTGCAGAAGCAAGGCAGAGGTGGCAAGATTAAACTGTGATGATTGTATACTGTTGAATTGAGTGTGTAGGGGAGTTGTTTGCAGGAATGATGTAAATTAATGAAGTAGAATTTCTTGGATGAAGAATAGTATGTCAGAGATGGAGATTGGTGAAGTATGTGGGAAGCCGCTTGGAAGATCAGGTGGAGGAGTGGTAACAGCTGGTCGGGGTGATGAATGACAAGGATGATTTCTAGCAGCTCTAGTGGTTGGCAAGGTAGTGACAGGTACAAATGTTATGTAGCTGCTTGGTTATGGTGTATATGGAGATAGTCAGAAATGTGTTTTTGTAATGATTGATGTGGAGATGAAAGGAAATGCATAGATTTGCTCGATTGTGGATAGGTCAGAGAGATGTAATTTGGTGATGTGAAGCTGTAGAGAAGGTTGGAGGTGATTACTGAAGTGCAGGCAGAGAACAGAGGTTCACAGATGCATAGAACAGTATGTGCACTGTGTATTCTTTTTACCATGTTAGAAACACGAGTGTTTGAGTAATAACAATTGTACACTTATTAAATTGACATTATTTTCTGTTTCTCTGTGTTAACTTGGCTGCAGGCTTATGTTTTATTCAATGGTTATGCACTTGCTTTAATGTTTGTACACTGTAATGAAAAATATATCACATTTTTTTCTAAGCATGCTCTTGTGTTATATTTGTTGATTATAATCTTTATTCGTTTATGAAGATTTAGTTTGATTGCTATTATTAAAATGTAATATATAGGCATAGCGCCAAAATGGTGTTATAAAGATTTCCAATTCCGTTGAGATTTAGTTGTATTATAGCGGCTATAATGAGCTATTGAATAAATATTTTATAGCGATAAAATGATGTTATAAAGATTTTCAGTTTCGTTGAGATTTAGCTGTATTATAGCGGCTATAATGAGCTATTGAATTAACGTACCATAGCGACGAATTTGCGTTATAAAACTAAGCTCAACCATAGCGGCATATTTTGTGTTATAAATATTCAATAGTTTTTTATAACATGTCGATATACAGCGCTTATCAACCCGTTATGGTTGTGATTAATAGCGGCTATATGCCGCTATAAAAGACACTTTTTGTTGTAGTGGGGAATCTGTACGGTTTCAATGGTTACAGTTACTTGTTTCATGTTTCGTAAGGTTTCTCACGCTAGTTTATCATACTGATTCGGGTGTTATTTTCTTATAATGCTTGAGTCAGCCTCGTGTATGTTTCCAAAATGAGCTACGGATGCTTTTGAGCTTATAGAGAAGAGCTGGATGATCACCTTTGGTAGTATTCTTATTTCTACTGCATTTCTATATTGGATATATCAACATTGTGAGGACAGATAGTTATAACTGTCCAGGCTAATGATAGTACTTAGGTTTTAGTAACTCTGATATTTTCGTATCCAGAATAACCCTCTGTACTATTCCTTTGATATTATATATTAATATTTCATTGTGAGATTCTGATATTACGTTCTTCTTTTCTTATTCTGTTCATTTTCTTTTATTTTACCCTAACTTTCTATCTTTTCGGCACTTGGGTGCCCGGCACACAAATACCGTAGATGTATTAATGTCAACATTCGAGGGTCAAAAAGTCGAATTGGTATACGAGCTCAAGGTTGAGCGAACACCTTGGTTTTGGTTGGATATAGCTCATTAGAGATAGGGTAAGTGACACCCTAGAATGAGTCAAGTATATTATACATATCATAGCGTATTTGTATTTTGAAAATAGGATTTTAAAATTATTTTTTAGGGATATCTCTTTCTTAGAAATCTTTTCTTTGAAATAACTCTATCCTTTAGTTTTTAAAGTTGTTCCGCTTTGATTAGGGAGTAAGAACTATGGATGTTAGAGCTTCTAATGTTGAGGGTGATGTAGAAGAATAAGTGGCACAACTTGGACCACAAACTTTTCTTAGATATGGCATGTGTTTGAGATTTTGGTATGGTTCAATAGCACCGAGACTATCATCGAAGTCCAGGCTTGGATTAGTTTTGCAACATTGTATTTAAGGATATGATAAATCATATCCAAGGAGCATTCAAGGATATTATAAGTATGACTTTTTGGTTCGAGGGTTCGACTCCAAGGCCATCTTTATCTGCACTGACCAAAGGCAACAAGCGAAAGTTTCAGCCACCAATAAATATTTTTAGTGTGGTTTGCCATAAGTATAGGCCAAAGGATACTTTTCTTAGAGTTTTTAATCAGGGAAAGAAGGGTGGGTGGCTAAAGCGCAGATAGTGCAAGCACCGATCGAGAAGTTTTTGAAGCTTGGTGCATGGCTTGTACCAGAGGGTTGTTACAATTGCCATCAGACTGATCATATTTCCAGAGATAATCCTATGCTCAGGAAAAGGGAGCAGTCTAGGTTCTTTGCTATTTTTGTAGTCGAGAAGGGGAAGTGGATTCTTGATGATATACTATCTATTGATGGTTTACCTATTCGTATTTGGTTTGACAGTGCTTCTTATAGTTTAATATCCTGTAACCTTGATTGTTTAAATTATGCTCGACATGTTAGGAACATTCACTATTGTTTGTTGTTGATTTGTTCTCAACCAGTTTATGAGCCATTTTACCTTTCTACATTATGGGGTGGGTAGATGGTAATTTCGGGTATATTGAACGAACACCCAATGAATTAAATTTCATGGTTTGACTATAAGGCGTTGGGTGACATGTTGGGTTAGAAGTTAAAATTTAGTAAAAAATGCTTACTATAAACAAAAGGGAAAGGTAGAATGTTTTGGAAATAAACATTTGTGGTTTATAGAAGAAAGTGATTTGATATAAGTATGGTTTACAAAATATGGTCTATAAACGAAAAGGATTTAAACAAAGAATTTACGAACTTAAATCTCGATGTCTTCGGGGATGTTTTTTTAAGATTCTGGAGAAAGTAATAATAGTATTATTTAAAAGTGAATATTTAGAACATAGGAGATTGAGGTCATGACACTTAGTATTATTATACAAAGTATGTGATACCGCTTTGAAATAATTTTTGTTAAGTACCAAAAGTACAGTTTGGATGTACTGAACTCACTTCTATCGCTTAAAAAAATTTATGTTATGACTATAGCATCATCAGCTTTCATTTACGGGTTTCTAAGTTTGGGATGCTACAAAGTTGTGTTGATAAAACGGATTCTGGTTTAATCCCAAAGAATGATTTGATATACAATGGTTATATGTATATATTATTTCAAAATGGTTTGAAATGAAAACCGCGTTTGGTTCTTAAGTTCTCTTGTTAAGTTATTCCATAGACACACATAGTCTATGCATTAGGAAAGCATGGTATGTGCATCATGATATGATATGTTGTTTGGTAGTTTTCATTTGTTAAAATGAAATGGAATTTTTCGACGGTTTTGGATAATCAACAACTTCCAAGTTGATATAGAACTTGAAACTAAGTGTTTTTGAAAATATATAATTGAGTTTATATAGCATTTGAATTGAGAAGATAGCAAGCTAAAATAAGTTCTAAATTTGTTAAACATATTTGTTACAAAACTGATGTTTTGGTATATACTCTTGGAATGTAGTGGAGTATTATACGAGTATGAACTTAAATTATGAGGGGTGTGAAAACTTGAAGTTATGATTTATGAAATAATGCATAAATGATTCTGTATTAAATGACATACTATTTGTACAAATGAAAGTGACTAAAAATAATTTGGTGTAGAAACCAATAGGATAAATACGTAAGTTGTACGTAGATCGTTTTATTCACATGACTGTTCTTTATCTAGTATTCGAGTATATGTTTTCAGTGTGGTTTACACCGGTCTGAATAAGGATTTTTCACTTTATTCTTGATAGTGAACACTTGATACATGTTCGTGATACAATCCCAATGTTTTCTACCATAATATATAGCTATGCAAGGAGAATGGAGGTTTCTAATCAAGTAACCAAATTAGGGTACACACTAGAGAGGTCAAGTGATCTATAATAGTTGGGAAGTGATGTCTACGTGATCGAGCAAGTGATCAGATTAGATATTGCATACGGATGGTCTATATACATCACATGGGCTTTAGTACATTTGTATGATATGTTATGTTAACTTATGAAGATTTTGGGGAATGCCTTTTTGATTTGTTATGAGGTAGCATAAGTGAACGTCTAAGTAATGACCTAAGGCTGTTGAGCGCAAGTTAGCTTAGTAGATTGTTTATCATCCTTAGACGATGGGAGAGTTTTGAACCTAGGCGAACCATTGAGCATTAGTTGATAGTATTGTGAATGCGATTTGAGTATTTGTGTGCTTGTTCCATTGATAAGTTTAGAAGTGTCATCGAGCACGGATGCTCGGGGTGGTACCATGGAAGGCGGAGGACAGTTGGAAGGTGATCAATCCAGGGTTGTTATAGACTAGGATTCTTTCTTATCTTAGTATCGTATATCTTTTGTGGTGTACTGCCCGCTTGAGGTAGAGTCACCTAGTATGCTTTTTGGTCTGCAGTTTAGCTTGCATATAGTTTTATTAGTACTCTATATATGTATCTTGTTTAATCTATCTCCTTTAATTATCGTTCATGATGGAATTTTGAGGATGAAAAATTCTATGTAGAGGAGAATATAATGATCCAGAATTTCGAACAATTCATAGTATCCAAATTATTTCAATATTTGAATCTTGGATTAAATGTTATTAAAATGATTTAATAAGCTTATTAACCCCTTTTATATCATAACTAATGATGACGAACTTTTTTTTGGAAAATGTTTACAAAAATATATTCTTCGAAGAAAAATCGAGAATGTGACCGAAAATCGGTTTATCGGTAAACTGCTTTTCGATCAATATAAGTTATTTGAACCCTTATGTACTTGTCTAATGAATAAATGAACACATTAGCAACTAATTAAAATAGTCTACTCTTTATGAGAAAATGGAAGGTTCTAGAAGCTTCCATATGATAAGAGATATTATGAGAAGGGTATAAGAGTAATATGCATAAACGAAAAATAACATAAACAATAAGTGATGGGAGGTGAAGCTTTCATGCATGGTGGGTAGGGAGAGTGCAAGGCTAAAGAGCACCATATTAAACCTATAAAAGGAGGGGCAAAACCTTAGAGTTAATCACAAATTCACAAAACAAATCCAAGCTTTTCTAATGGCTTCTTCATCTCCTTCTTCACTAAATATTCCCAAATGAAATAGTTGCAAATCAACTCCAAATAACTTCAAACTTTTCCATAAGCCTTAGTACAATATCGGAACACCTTCCACCAAGCCAAAACATGAAGAAGTGGAGCCATTCTCTCCCCCTAGGAAATGGTCCAGAGCATTATGTGGGAGAGGAAGGCAAAGAGGCAAGTGCATGGAAAGGAAGGGAGGAGGAAAAGTGGTTGCAAGGTGGGGTTGGCTTGGATTCTTGGATCTTGTTTATTTTTGTGGTTAAAGGTGATTTAACACCTCACTTTGAATGAAAATATAAGATATACATATGTGTTGATTGTATATATGTTGTTTGAATTATTGTTAACTTATGTTAAAACACTGATTTAAATTCTTACTTTAAAAGTAAGTGACATGTGCAAACCATGTATGTGGAATTGAACGAATTTGGAATGGACTTGAATGGAATTATATGACACATGAAAAGAACTTGAACAAATCACATAGGTTATAGATGGAATTTGGTTTAGATCGAATTTGGATTTGAAAGTGCACTTATAGCGATAATCGCTATAGATGCAGTTGTGAATTGCCTTGTTTTTTGCGATTACAATATAATTTTGTAGAGAGAACCTTAAGGGTTTCTCATCATATTAATATTGTTTTATATGTATGTTTATTTCCATTAAAATCTTGTATGGTAAAAAGTTAAGTAACAACTTGGAAAGCGGCCAAAACATCACTAGTGCAAAAATGACACGTTTAGCTTTGATTTTTGGACGTTAAAGGTTTGAAAATATATCCAGATTTAAGTATTTCATTTCATTCTTTTTACAACGGTTTAATAACTCTAATTAGAGTATTTTAAAACTAGTTTGAGATCTTTATGAATTTTTAAGAATTAGTTGTGAATTCTTTAAAAAGAGAAATTTTGTTAAAATATATAGAAAACATGCCGTTTTCAAGTTTTTAAGGATTTTATAACCTTGTTGTTTTCAAGTAATATTTTGAATAAATGTTTTAAAACCTATGACAAGTATTATAAAGGATTTTGAAAGCATTTTGAAGTATATATATATTTAGAAAATATGTTGACTATTTTTATCTCATGGAATAAAATATCTCTTGAAGTGGTTTATTTAATATCAAGTATTGGTAAATAATTTACTATACATACATACATACATATATCATTTTTAAAAGGGTTTTAAAAGTACAAATAAAAGGTTTAGAAAGGGGTTATAATTGTGAAATGGCCAAATGGTTAATTTTTTAATTACTTATTTGAAAAGTAATTAACTATGCTTAATACTAAAAGCCAATGAAGTAAGGCTTATCTATTTGTGAGAGTTAAGATTGATGTTGGGTATGGATGGTGAAATAGAGATCTAACCTACCAAGCTTCCCTCTTAATTGAGGAATAGTAAGTTGGAAAATATTGGAAACCTTTTAATCGTGTTGATGCCTTGTTTTTTATGGAAATCATTAATGTTATACTTTACCCTAAAACCTGACGAGGTAGACTCATCTATTTGTGAGATTAAAGAATGAAATATCTAGGCAAGGCTTTGATGCAACCAGTGCTCTAAATTACTTGGCTTCACTATTGAATGAGGAATAGTTAAGCGGGAATGTTGGAAATGAGTTAAGCGTACAAATTGTGATTTGTATAAGAAATTATTTTGAACGAGATAATCGATTAGCTGATTTTCGAATTTGACGTAATATTGACTTAAGAAGTTATTGAAAGTCTTCATGATTTTATACCAATAAGAACCCCATGAGAGGATTATTGGTATGAAATGTGTCTAGCTTTTTCTTACTTTTGAGAGAACCAGAATCGAATTTACCGAAAAATTCATCGAATTAGTTTTGAAAAGACCGAGATCGGTAAGCGTTTTAATTATCGAATACCACTTCTAAACCAGTATATGAGTTTTATGTTTTGGAAGCGGTTGAGAAGTGAAACGTTATAGAATTGAATCATCAATCCTAAGGTAAGTCCAAGGGAGAGGTCAAAACATTTCAAATGATGTTATCATGTGGGATTGTTTATCTTAAGGAGTATTCCAAGAGAGTGGACAATGTTAACATTCATTAGAGGTCTTATTCTGGGAACCTATATCGAGGTTCGAGATCTGTTCGAGATGCTCGAATCTATGTAGTGATTCGTGATCCGTTGAAGATGTGGGAATCCATTTGAGGTATTCGAGTGATGAAGACTCGTGTGAAAGATATCGAACATAACCTTGACATCAAAAATGGCTAAATACAGGGTCGGTCTCACAACTTGGGGTTAGCAACCATGTCAGGGTGTTATCAACTACATATCTAGAGATACTAATCGACCGTTAGCCGCAGGAGTTGATGATATTTGGTTCATGTTTTTTATATTTATGTTCGGATGCTGGCCTGCTTTGTTTACCTAAAGATATATTTTATATAGAGATATAGGTCGCTCAAAGGAACTTTTTGACCCTTGTATAGGAGATTGGATTCGGCGTCGACCGAAGAAATCTTCATGGAAAAATCCATTATGCGGATGAACCTTAGCGGTTTTGATTGTAACCTAAATATGTTGTGGTGTGACCAATGTAAGTATCATGGCTATTTGATATGATTTATATTCTACACCCCAGATATTATCTATCATAGCACTATATTAAACTTAATGAACTATTGGTTTCTTTAAGGGAAAAAGCGTTACAGGAATCTGTATGGTCTCAATGGTTATTTTTACCTATTTCACGAGTTTTCTTACGCTCGTTTACCAAATTGATCTGGGTGTTGTTTTCTTATAATGCTCGGGTAAGCCCCGTGTATGTTTCCAGATCGAGCTATGAAAACTTTGGATCTTATGAAGAAAAGCTGATGGTCACCTTCCATAGTATTCTTATTTCTACTGGATTTCTACAGTAGATATATCAACATTGTGAGGATAGGCTGTTATGACTGTTCAGACTGATGATAGGTTTTGGTAACTCTGATATTTCAATATTCAGAGTAACACTTTGTACTATTCCTTTGATATTATATATTACAGTTCCTTTGTGAGCTATTGATATTGTGTTCTTCTTTTCTTGTTCTATTCTTTTGCCCTAATTTTTTGTCTTTTCGGCACTTGGGTGCTCGGCATACAAATACCAAGGATGTATTAGTGTCGATATTTGAGGATGGAGCATTACAAAATCTTGTTTGAAATAAAAGGTGTTTTCTTTCTATTTTTCTATTATATACTTGATCTAACGTGTTATGATAGTTAAATAATTAATTTTGTTAGTATATTAATAGAAAATTCATAAATGGAATATTTTGTTATAGTAGTTACAAAATGTTGTAACCATGACTAATTTATCACAATGAATTTAAATATACCATTTTAATTATTCATAGTCAAGATGTATCGAGACTACATATCGATACATCCATTGAGATTAGATTACACGACGGTCTCCAAATGTTGGGAAGTGTATTACTATGACTACTTGACGCAGCGGATTAATCAAAACAATGTAGATCGATGAAAGTAGCGATCGATGGTGTGAAAGATACCGAATTTCCAAATTCGTTGATCCGAAGATACCGAATTCGAGCTATCTCAAACACGTTGATAGCGCACTATACCGTGTTTAAAGATCTACGATTCTTGCACGTTGATCTAGCGCACTAGATTCCGTGAATCGGCTTCTACGATCGTTGATTCAAGCGCACTTGAATTCCGAAAGAGGAGATAGGAGATTACACTCAACTACCAATTTAAATTGAAAGCACAAAGCTAATCAAAGAGAATTTTATTCAAAAATCAACAACCTTTACAAATGACTCACACGGCCTATTTATAGGCGTTACAACTCATTCACAATTTTGCCCAACTCATAAGTCGGTTCCGACTTATAGCCTCCGATCTAACTCACTCGACTTACGACTTAAGAGTGGACGACTCAAGACAAAACAGTTACAACACCTTACAACGACTCAACAATCATGTATATTACAAACGACTCACGACTTATAAAAGTTGCGACCTAACTAAGGTCGGCAACGACTCATCACAGCCGCGACTCAAAATAGACAACATACGACTTACGAAAGAAAAAAAACTTATTACAACACTTAGGTCGTAGACGACCTACTACTCACGACATAAGACCCAAACGCCTTATGACTCAACAAACAACGACAGAGATTGACTCGGCAGAAGAATCAACGGCGACAAGCTTCAGCGACCTTAAAACATGCGGCATCCCAGATCAACGACTTAAGGAAATCAACGATAGAGATTAACTCGGCAGAAGAATCAACGGTTTCCATCTTCAGCGACTTAACTCCTGACTCGTTAGGTCGTTCACGCGACTTAACTAAGTCGTAACTCGGTAACGACTTATCACCTGTTCCGTTAAGTCGTACACTAACCAAAACACTTCCCTTAAGTCGTTGCCGACTTAAGCCTTCGCATTTTTCAACTTGTGTTGCTCCTGTAGCTTTAGGTCGTAACCCAGCACTTCCCTTAGGTCGTAACCCAGCACTCTTTCTTATCTCGTTAGGTCGTACACGACCTAAAAACATGTTAGGTCGTTCCAGCGAGTTATCCCCTAACTCTTTAGGTCGGACACGAGTTAACTTGGTAGGTTGCTCGGATGTTTTAAACTTCCCCTCGTTAGGTCGTGAGCGACCTAGGACTTCTTCGCTAAGTCGTGAACGACCTAAACCTTGTGAATTCATAGCTCGCGCTGCATCTTCCTCCCCAGGTTGAGAGAAATTCGTCCTCGAATTTGTAAATTCTTCCACATCCAATTGTTCATTCCCATAATATGGTATGAGATGTTTGACATTGAACACGTCAGAAGTGTACACATCCTCCGGCAGCTTCAACTTATAAGCATTTTCATTAATTCGTTTTACAACTTCCACAGGACCAATTTTTCTGGCTTTCAACTTGTTATAAGCGCCTACTGGAAAACGATCCTTTGTTAACACTGCATAAACCAAATCACCTTCATGAAATTCAACACTCCTTCGCTTCAGATCTGCAGAACGCTTATACTTCTCATTCGCTTTCTCCAATCGTTCCTGAACGATTTTATGACATTCCGCCAATCCATCGACAAAATCAGCAGCTTTCTTAACTGTCTTCTTTGATTGCGGCACTACCGTTAAATTCAACGGTCCCTTCGGTAAGCTTGAATATACTATCTGAAATGGACTGAACCCTATGCTACGATTTACCGCATGATTATGAGCAAACTCTGCTTGACATAACTTCACGTCCCAACTTTTCAGATTATCTTTCACAAGGCACCTCAACAAGTTTCCCAATGATCTATTAACCACCTCCGTTTGTCCATCAGTCTGCGGATGATAAGCGCTGCTAAAATTCAACTTCATTCCCACCATCTTCCACAAACTTAGCCAAAAATGACTCAGAAAACGAGTATCCCTATCCGACACAATTGATTCTGGCAATCCATGAAGTCGATATATCTCTTTGAAAAACAACTGAGCAACATGAACAACATCCGCCGTCTTCTTGCAAGCAATAAAATGTGCCATTTTCGAAAATCGATCAACCACCATATAAATGGAATCGTTTCCACACTGTGTTCTTGGAAACCCCAACAAAAAGTCCATACTCACATCAACCCATGGTTTAGTTGGTACAGGTAACGGCATATATAATCTAGCATTAGTCGCAGTTCCTTTCGAAACTTGACAAATATGACAACGCTCCACAAACCTCTCCACCTCTTTCCTCATCGATG
The DNA here is from genome assembly GCA_030737815.1 of Allium fistulosum. Lineage (NCBI taxonomy): Eukaryota > Viridiplantae > Streptophyta > Magnoliopsida > Asparagales > Amaryllidaceae > Allium > Allium fistulosum. Next base: position 540,395,344 of record CM060904.1, read on the forward strand.
GCCAAAAGTAAGACTGTGAAATCAACTGTAATGTACGGTCTCTCCCAACATGTCCTTCTTCATGTAACTCCTTCATAATTTTCATTCTCAAACTACCCTCCGGTATGCATAATCGATTTCCTTTGAACAGAAAACCGTCCACCATTACAAACTCATCCGTCTTTCTCTCCTTGACTTTGTCAACAAACTTTGCAAAGTAAGGGTCATTGACAAATAATTCTGGTAGTTCCTCAAACCCCGTCACTTCAACCTTCAATGTAGTTAACAAGTGATTTCTTCTACTCAATGCATCCGCAACACGATTCGTCACTCCTGATTTATGTTTTACAACAAATGTAAACTGCTGCAGATATGCAATCCATGATTCATGTCTTGCTGAAATCTTGTCTTGACCTTGTAAATGCTTCAACGCTTCATGATCAGTATACAGAACAAACTCTTTCTGAAATAGATAATGTCTCCAATGTTTAATAGCTTGCACAACAGCATAAAACTCCACATCATATGTACTGTATCTCATCTTCGCTCCTGACAACTTCTCACTGAAATATGCAATCGGACGTCCCTTCTGACTCAACACTCCTCCAATCCCAACCTTTGACGCATCAGTGTGTAGCTCAAATAACAACTGAAAATCTGGTAAAACTAGAATTGGTGCCGATGTCAGCAACTCCTTAATCCTCCCAAAAGCATCCCCTGCTTCCTCCGACCATGAAAATTGTTTACCCTTCATACAATCTGTAACAGGTGCCATCACACTACTAAAGTGTGGAATGAACCTTCGATAGAATGAAGCCAACCCGTGAAAACTACGAACTTCCGTTATCGTCTTGGGTTGCGGCCAATCTTTTATAGCTTTGACTTTACTTTGGTCAACCTGTATTCCTTCTTCCGACACAACATACCCCAGGAATAAAACACTCCTCACCATAAAAACACACTTCTTTGTAGCAGCATAGAATTGTTCTTCACGAAGAATAATTAACACCTTCTTCAAATGCTGAACATGCTCTTCTGTACTAGCATTGTAGATCAGAATATCATCAAAGTAAACCACAACAAATTTCCCAGTTTATGGCCTAAAAATCTGGTTCATCACCCTCATGAATGTACTCGGTGCATTCGATAGACCAAACGGCATTACCAGCCATTCATACAACCCTTCCCTCGTCTTGAATGCTGTCTTCCATTCGTCCCCTGGTCTAATGCGAATCTGATGATAACCGCTCTTCAAGTCAATCTTAGAAAAGATTACGGACCCACTGATCTGATCCAGTAAATCATCAAGCCTCGGCATCGGAAATCTGTATCTGACTGTGATCTTATTCAATGCTCTACTATCTGTGCACATCCTCCACGTTCCATCCTTTTTGGGTACCAATAAAGCTGGTATGGCACAAGGACTTAAACTCTCCTGCACACGCCCCTATTCAAGCAATTCCTCTACCTGCCTCCGCAACTCTTCATGTTCCTTCGGACTCATTCGATAATGTGGTCTATGTGGCAACACTGCTCCCGGAACAAGATCGATTTGATGTTGAATGTCTCTTAGCGGCGGTAACTCCTTTGGTAACTCATCTGGAAATACATCCTCAAATTCTTTCAAAACTGGCTTCGCTTCTTCTGGAATTTCAACCTCTTCACTGCTCTCTCGCCCAATTAACAAAAACACCTCAGGCTCCTCTTCAACCTCCTTAATAAACTCCTTCAGAGATAATAAAGTTTTCAGCTCTTCAATCTCTTCTGACTTACTTTCTCCTTGTGGTATCTTCTTTGGAACTAGGATAATCTTCGTCCCTTCAAACATAAAGCTGTAGCTATTGGTCCGACCGTCATGCTGTACTGCTCGATCATAAAGCCATTGGCTTCCCAATAGTAAGTGGCAAACATCCATCTCTACTACATCACACTAGATCTCGTCTTTGTATTTCTTCCCAATAGAGAATGGAACACGAACTCGTCGATCCACTTTCACTTCTCCTCCTTTTCTCAACCATGCTAGCTTGTATGGATTCGGATGTTTCTCTATCTTCAACTTCAACTTTGTCACAGCCTCGGTTGAAACAATATTGTCACAACTTCCTGCGTCAATCACAAATTTACACACCTTCCCCAGTATAGTGCATGTCGACTGAAAGATATTACTCCTCAACCAACTAGCTTCCTCCTGCTTTGGTGTCAAACACGATCTCCTTAGCATTAGATTACAACCTTCATCTCCTGACGCAATATCCTGTTCATCCTCCTCAACTGGACTAGAATAACCTCAATCAACATCCTCATCTTCAATTTCTACAATCATGGTTCTCTTCTTTGACTTTGGACACTCGTTGCTTTTATGACCCAATTCCTGACAATTGTAACATTTGAAGCCATTGTTAACCTTCACCTTCTCAGCCTCCTTCACAACTGGTCTACTGATAGGTTTGGAAACATTAGAATTCCCACTAACACCCTTCACTTGATTGTTGGAATTAGTAAACACACCACCTCCACGCCTTCCTTGTTTCTCCCAAGATAACGCCTTTTGATGTGCTTCTGCCACAGATCTTGGATCGAACATATTAACCATATCCTGAATCTGCATTCTCAATCCCCCAATGAATCTAGATGTCAGCTGCTCTTCCATTTCCATAATATCATTTCTTGCAATAAGCTGGTAAAACTCATCCGCATAATCATTAACAGTCTTCGTGCCCTGCCTCAAATTTTGCAAACGTTGATACATCAGTGACTGATAATTGTAAGGTAAGAACGTTGCTTTCATCAATTTCTTCATCTTCTCCCAAGATTCCACTTTTGATTTCCCCATTCGTTCACGTGTAAGTTTAGTTTGCTGCCACCATGCTAAAGCTCTACCCCTCAACCTTGTAGCAACCAACTTCACTCTACGATGTTCTGAAACTTCCTTGAAATCAAAAATTTCTTCAACATTAGCTACCCAATCTAGAAACTCCTCCGCTTGCATACCACCCTTGAATTCAGGAATTTCAGTCTTCATCCCCGACTCCCATTTGTGATCATACTCAGAGTAATTTCTTCCTTGACCTCTTCCTTGAATACTACCACCATCATACTCCTCTTCAAAATCAGATGTATATCGATGTCGATTCTGACCACCAACATCTCTACTCCCTTCACGTCTACCACCATTCCTTCTATCTACATTCCTCCGAACACGATCTCGGTCATCAACATTTCTATAACTGTCTCGGCTCACACTTCTATGGTCATTGTCATTACTTCTCCCTTGATTAGAATGTGGTGAAACTCTACTTCTCTCGTGATTAGATTCGGGTGAAACCCTTCTCCGGTTTTGATTCATCTCTGTCATAAGCTTCTCTAACCTCCCAATGCCTTCATCCAACTTCGCATTGAATTTGTCACTTATACATTGCTCCATTTGCTCGGTATCTTCCCGCTTATACAAATCTTCAACATTTTGATGACGGTTAGCTCTCCTTGGCGGCATGATTTGAATCTTCTACAAACTCTTCAACACTTCAAAATGCAAACACAATTCGAACTTTGATCCAAAATGAAATGGATCGAAGACTCCCACTTTGTTGCAACTTCACGATGAACACGATGAACACAACTTCTCCAAATGATAAGATCCGATCTTCAAACTTCTACACAAAGTCGAACAACTTCCCTCTTGCTCTCGGCTAATCACTTCAACTTCAAAATGAATAAGCTCCAAGTCTCGATCTAGCTATGATTGGCTAGAACAAGCTCTGATACCAAAAAACTGACGCAGCGGATTAATCAAAACAATGTAGATCGATGAAAGTAGCGATCGATGGTGTGAAAGATACCGAATTGCCAAATTCGTTGATCCGAAGATACCGAATTCGAGCTATCTCAAACACGTTGATAGCGCACTATACCGTGTTTAAAGATCTACGATTCTTGCACGTTGATCTAGCGCACTAGATTCCGTGAATCGGCTTCTACGATCGTTGATTCAAGCGCACTTGAATTCCGAAAGAGGAGATAGGAGATTACACTCAACTACCAATTTAAATTGAAAGCACAAAGCTAATCAAAGAGAATTTTATTCAAAAATCAACAACCTTTACAAATGACTCACACAGCCTATTTATAGGCGTTACAACTCATTCACAATTTTGCCCAACTCATAAGTTGGTTCCGACTTATAGCCTCCGATCTAACTCACTCGACTTACGACTTAAGAGTGGACGACTCAAGACAAAACAGTTACAACACCTTACAATGACTCAACAATCATGTATATTACAAACGACTCACGACTTATAAAAGTTGCGACCTAACTAAGGTCGGCAACGACTCATCATAGCCGCGACTCAAAATAGACAACATACGACTTACGAAAGAAAAAAAACTTATTACAACACTTAGGTCGTAGACGACCTACTACTCATGACATAAGACCGAAACGCCTTATGACTCAACAAACAACGGCAGAGATTGACTCGGCAGAAGAATCAACGGCGACAAGCTTCAGCGACCTTAAAACATGCGGCATCCCAGATCAACGACTTAAGGAAATCAACGGTAGAGATTAACTCGGCAGAAGAATCAACGATTTCCATCTTCAGCGACTTAACTCCTGACTCGTTAGGTCGTTCACGCGACTTAACTAAGTCGTAACTCGGTAACGACTTATCACCTGTTCCGTTAAGTCGTACACTAACCAAAACACTTCCCTTAAGTCGTTGCCGACTTAAGCCTTCGCATTTTTCAACTTGTGTTGCTCCTGTAGCTTTAGGTCGTAACCCAGCACTTCCCTTAGGTCGTAACCCAGCACTCTTTCTTATCTCGTTAGGTCGTACACGACCTAAAAACATGTTAGGTCGTTCCAGCGAGTTATCCCCTAACTCTTTAGGTCGGACACGAGTTAACTTGGTAGGTTGCTTGGATGTTTTAAACTTCCCCTCGTTAGGTCATGAGCGACCTAGGACTTCTTCGCTAAGTCGTGAACGACCTAAACCTTGTGAATTCATAGCTCACGCTGCATCACTACTGGAGGCACCAAGGGGTTACGATAACTATGAAATGACTAACTCGATGGTTTTATGTTGGTTAATAAAACTAAGATCAAACTAAAAATATCGATGTGACCGAATTACACGGTTCTCTTCACTTGAGAATACTATTGATCTTTATTATGGAAACTCTGCTTTGATTATAGCTAAATCTTTATGTAACGAGCACCTTTTCGACCCCCGAATGTCGACACTGATACATCTACAGTTTTAACGTGCTAACCATCCAAGTGCCGGAAAGATAACATGTTTATAAAAGAAAAGGAAGAAAAGAAAAGGAATAAGGAATAGGAGAAAAACATCAGAATTTACAACAGAATGATAACATATGATATCAAAAGATAGTACATAGAGTTATTCTAACATACATAGCATTTCAGAGTTACTAAACAGAGTACTACCATCATCATCAGCAGTTATAACATTCTATCCTTACAATTGCTGATATATGTACATAAAGTAATGCAACAGAAATAAGAACACTGCGGTAGGTAAATATCCAGCTCCTCTCCAAGAGCCCAATGTACATTACATGCCTTCCTCAGACTACTTGAAGAATACGTGTGGAAATAAAGGAATAATAAAAACCACGGGTCAGACAATAGTCTGCTATAAGAAATTGAAGAAATATATGTGACATATAACAGCATTTTTGAGACCAACCGAATCACCGGAATGGTTTTCCTTTTAAAAGAGCCAACCATATAACAGTAACATATTCTATATGATAGATAATGTTTAGTGTGTGGAATATAAATAAGAAAATAGCTATGATGATTACATTTGTCACACCACAACGTACTTAGGTGTACAAACAAAACCGCTAAGGCACGTTCGCATAATGTATTTCCATGAAGGCCTCCCCAATAAACTGTCGACTGATCTCCTTTGACAAGGATCGAAAATCACCTTCTGAGCGTCGTATATTTCTAGATAAAATACCATAAGGAAAAAAAAACTGGTCCAACATCTGAATACTTTCATGAACAACGTGAAGCAAGTATCAACAACTCCCCCCGCATAACATGTCGATAAGCATACTCTAGATGTGGAGTCGAATAGCTCACGAATTCCCAAATGGATTTCAACATCTCAAAAGGATCATGAACCTCTACATGGGTTCCAACATTTATTCTGGGCTATGCTACTAACACTTGGGCCCCCCACGTAATATACAAAAAAATCTTTTCCATACAGAAAGCTTAATTCGAAACCTTTATTAAACTACTTTATATTTTATATCAAATTCTTTTAGAAAAACTTTAGAACTGAACTACGAGTTTTATTTCAAATCATTTGGAATAAACATATATACATATATCTCTTTTATATCAATCATACTTTCGGTATTTGAATCAAAATCTATTTTACCAAAACAACTTATAGAAAACTACTATAGTAGCATGCCCTGCTTAGAAACTCAAATGAATGTCGATGATGCTGCAGTCATCACTGGAACTATTTTCCAACGACAAAAGTGAGTTCATGACTTTCTATCTCCTTTTAAAATCATTTTTCAAAATATTTCTATTTATAAATACATTCAAATAAAACTATTATTGTTTTTTAAACTTTGAAAACAATTTTTAAAACACCGGGATTTAAGTTCTCAAATTCTTAGTTTAAGTCCTTTTTATATAAAATCATTTCATAAATATTTATTTTATAACATCCTATCTCTCTTTAATTTTATAATAAACTGCTTTTACTAAAGTTAACTGTTAATCAAACATTATCACCGAATGCCTTATAGTCAAACTATGAGACTTAATTCGCAAGGTTTTGTTCCAATGTTCCCATAGGTTATTATCTACCCAGACCATGCAGTAAAAAGGTAAACTACATATAAATTTGTAAGCAGAAACAACAATTAATAAAATAACAATCAATGCCCATAAATTGGTCGAGCATGATTAAGCATGACATCCATCGAACAACTATAGTTGGGTTGCTAAAGCATTGGAAGTGAAACACTACTCAAGAGAGGATTTATCTTCTTAGTTATAAGAGGTTAGTCTCACGGTCAACTTAAGTCAACTCAAAGTCAAAGTCTCTAGCCAGAGCATTTTATTTAATAGTAATTGTTATTATCAAACCAAGGGCTTTGTCTTCAGACTATAAAGTTGAATATGGATGATATTGGAATTTTGAGTGTTACCAAATTCCATAATTCTAAATTGACATAGTTTGGACGAAGAGAATTGGTGTAAATAATTATCACTGTTGGGTAAATCTTAATAAACTAATATTGGATTTTGCTAAAACTAAATAAGCGATAAATTTACCCATAATGTCACACCACCGGCTAAGTGATGTTTGAACTTAATATTTGAAATGTTCAATATTAATCGTTGAACAAATTTACACATAAGAGTCACACAGCCGAAACGTTGAATATTTCTTTTACCACCTGATTTAATTAGTTTACAAATTATTATAAATTAATTAAATTAATTAATATTTATGAAATATTAATTATAAAATTTTATTTGATATATATCGAGCAATATTAAACGGTGTGTTTCTAGTAGTCATAAATACACTAATCGATATATGATATCGCTATGCATTTAAATAAGATATAAAATTGCATCGAATATTCTTCGGACTTGATCCAGATTAGGGGGCCATATAGGCATGATACTTATGACTATAGAGAGGCTATTCAGGCCGGCCATATGATGGGAAATAGAGAGAATATTGAATGATTAAAAGAGTGAAAATAGTGAGTGAGAGAGAGAGAGATATGACGATAAGATCCACTTTTCACTCACTTGACTTCCTATTTATATGCCACCTCTTTACATCATTTCTTTTACACTTTTTCCCTCCTTCCTCTCTATTATTTTCGGCCAGCAACCATCCTCTCCTAGCCTCAAAAATCCAAGTACAAAATTACGTTAAATCCCTTCGATTCGATCGTCGGTGGTAAGGCAATTCGAAAGCTAGCAACTTCTGATTTGTTAATGGATTCAAAGGATCGATTCAACTCTTCAACATGTACGCAAGGGCTTGGTGAAAGGTAATTCTCTACTTTAGTTTGTTATATCTTATTTATATATATATTATTTATATAATAGAATGTTAATTATATTATGATGTATATCAAAATGCTATCACAAATTGGTCGGTTGTGTGTGTGTGTGTAATTGTGTGCTTACTTACTAAATGCTCCTGTCCTATAATTTAGAAAAATATATTTTGGTTATTTAAATAATATTATTATACGAATTAATCAATCAAAATCCATATTTAAAAGACTAATGTTATATATCAAATGTTCTAAATTATAAAAAAAATCATATATAATATGTATTCGACGGTGAATAAAAAAATTATTTAAATATATATATTTATTTAACCTAAAAAAATTTATATGATTTAAAATACTTGTATATATATTATAAATAACAAAATTGCATGAAACTATTACATAATATATTGTATACATTAAACATTCAAAAAACATTTGTATAATTTCTATTTAATTTTTGTGGCTTTTTAATTTTAAAATGTATTAAAATTGAAAACATTTGGTGGAATTAAAAAAAAATTTATGGCCGAGAGAAAAAACTAATGAAGAAATAGTTTATCTAAAATTAATAATTTTATTACTCGTATTAGTGTGTATATATATCTAATTATATATTCATATGTATTGTATAAGTTAATTTAATTTAAAATAAAATAAAATGTTATTTTAATAAATTATTTGTAATGCCCCAGATTTTTCGCGTTCGAAAATCAACATCCATACTTTACATCGTACTCAAATGCCGTAGATTCGACCGTTCAAATCCAAGTCGCCGGAGCTTATAACACAGTTAAGTAAATAACACAGCGGAAGAAAAGAATAATACATTGATATACAATATCTGATACAATATCTAATACAACAGAGTGATACAATGAATATCAATATACATCAGAGATATGATACAAGAAATTTGCAGCGGAAAAGAAAACAATAACACCAGCAGCGGATAATCTCCATCTCCAAAGCGCTAATCCAGAAATAGCTTGAAATCCCAATAACGAGGCACAAAGATAGCAAGTGCAGTCCATATCCAAAGACTGAACTAGCTCCAAAAAATCTACTAATCTGACTATCTGAAAAACCCAACTCTAGACTGCCCGTGCAGAAAAATTTTGAGCATCCAGAGTTTAGGAAAGAAACAATAAACTCCGGATCAGTCATGGGACTGGTGTGAGCAACAAAAACAGTTTATCTTTAAAAACGAACAACAAAAGAATTTTAAAGTCAATTCGCAATGCTTTTGGAAAATGAGACTACCATAAGGCCTCCCGCCACACACACAATGCAAACGCAGATTTGGAGAAGATTTCTCCTTATGATAGTCAGAGATGCTTACTACTCAAAATAAAATAATTTTTTATATTATTATTAGTGCATAGTGAGGAAATCATTTCAAAAATAGAATATCAATCTTAGCCAACATACGACCATTATCGTATGCCTACTATAGCTACCATGTTCAATAGCACGTTACCGCCACATTCCATGGTAGGTAATACAACTAAAACCGTACAGGGCTCGTATTGTTTTGTTTGGATTTCCAACAAATGGTCGGGCAAAGGAACTTCCCAAGTAAAATAAAACGCCTCTGGAGTGACGTTCCCGGATCCTAACCGGATCTCTGCTACACAAGGCTGGGTTACCTCTAGCTGGGTAACTACTGACACGAATATGTCATTCCCCGGTTGTTTGCGACCTTTTTCCGAGGATCCTCTATTCCAACAACCACAAAGCAATCACAAAGTAATAGATTCACAGCAACCACAAAGTAAGTATCTGGGCTCCATACCATGATACCACTCATAATCCAGAAGGAAATGACATACACTAAGGGGTCGCTATCCCCTAATAACCTTGTTGCCACGATTCCTGTTTCGACCATTACCGGTCTGTGAGGTTCGACGAAGTCTCGTCCACAAAGCTACGCTTTGTCACAAAGCCATGCTTTGGGTCAACAGATGATCAAAGAAATGATCACAAAGATAAATGATCAAACAAATGATCATATCACAAATGATCAAACAATGATCATCACACAGCAACACTCAGCATGTCACATTACCAAAATGGGAATATATCGCTGATAACCTTCAACTACATAACCTCTGAGCTCGTACGTCTCAGAGAAGGGTGTTAAGCTAAGAGAATAAATTCTACGCCACCAAACAGAAATGTATTTGAAAGAAATCGGCTTTATATCTCAATTTGTAATGTCAGACATACAATCCATACAAGTCTGTTCCGGGATCGAACAGAACCGAAGGCACTTCCAAAGAAGCCCTTGCAAATCCGGATAATTTTCTAATCACGTCCGGACTTCCCATCACAAGAAGAGTAATATAAATCTCTATATCGGAGCAACTCGGTGCAGAGACATTCGACAGGTTGTCCTTTCATTTTCGAAAATATCTGGTCTTCAAATGCCATCCATATACGACGTATCAATATTCAGAATAGGTTATATGACACAAAGGTCTTTTCCCGGCTAACCCGAATAGTGAGCGCAATATTTAAAAACATATGGATATTGGGATTTCAATTAAGTCACAACTTATTACCCAAACTTTTCTTTCAAATGGTTAAACAAATTACCATTTTAATCTTTTAAATAAAAGATTTAATTCACAAAGTTTACCCCGTTTCATAAAGATCCATTCATAGATTTCTAATTGATTTCCATTTCAATTGGATTAACTCGTTAAATCTTTAAATCAAAGATTTAACTTATAGATTTCAAAACAATTTCATTTCGAATGGTTTAAACAAATCATCATTTTAAATCTGTTAAAAATAAACAGATCCAATTTATAGCTTTCAAAAAGAATTCATTCATAACTTGGAAAACCATTTTTCAATTCAAACTTGAAATTCCTTTAATTAAACTGGAATTTCATTTCTTATCTAAAAGCTTTTATTCTTTTTTTAAAACAAACAATTTTCATTTCGGAAAATCTGATTCATTTATACGAGTTAAAATCTTTGGGTTAAATTCAAATTCTCAAACCAATATCTTCAAAAATGGTTTAAATTCATATAAACACATATATATCATCTTTAATCTCTAGTTTCAAATTATAGGATTCAATTTCAAATATTGAATTCAAATTTATATCAAATTATTTAAATTTTCAAAACTCGATTAAGTTATTCAAAATAACCTTTATCTTTGAAATTCTATTTCAAAAGCTTTTCACTTTAACCCCAAATTTCCAATTTCAAAATCAATTGAAATTAAAATTTCAATTTCAAAAACATCAAATTTAAATTATCTGTGACTTAACCGATTTCCACGTGAAATCCATATTTGTGTGTGTAAAGGTGTAGTCCAGGGGTTTTCACACACAATAGTGCAACATCATAGAATCATCACATATCAGAATACAGAAATATAGTTGATAAGCGATATAAATTATAACGCTTATCGTCCATTCACAGATTCACAGGTAATATACAGATGTATCATCAATAAATGAATAAATTATACATGGCATAATCCACAGAGCAAAATATCACAGATTAGATAGGACAACCAATTCAAGGCATCTCATATAATATAAACATCCATAAGTAAGGTCAAACATTCAAAAATCATTTATAAGCAGAATTAATTAATTATTTAATCCTAATAAATTCAATTTGTTTCCAATTTAATCAATTACTTGTGAGTTAATTATCTAATCTTGATTTATTAATTAATTACAAATCATTTGATATTAATTTATTTATCAAATACTTTAGTTAATTAAATTATTCATAATTAATCATATTAATTATATCAACCTTTAAACCAATTTCATAATTAATTAACTTTAATTAATCAAAATATCTAAAATTAATTACAATAAGTGATTAATCCTTAATTACTTTTATCAAGTAATTACATTTAACAATTTATAATTGATTATCTAAATAAATTAATTTAATTAATTATTTAATATTAATCACCTTAATTAATACTTAATAATCCTTAGTTAATTATTTTCATTAACTAATAACATTTCTTAATTTCTTTTAAATTTCTTTCTAATTAAAAAAAATCTAAATCATTAATTTAATAAATTGAATAAATTATCCATTAATTATCATATTAGTTAAATTACTTAATTACCTTAATTATCTCTAGGGTAATTCACTTCTTGGTTAATGACTTCATTAATATTAAAGTGTAAAACATTTCACTTTTGAATCTAACTAAAACTGGATTTAAACTTAGTTTAAAACTATTTCACAAATTTAAATTCCATTTAAATTTGCTTAAATTCAAATTTCAGACAGGTTTACAAAAAAACTGTAACCAGACTAAACTGACCCGAGGGAACAATATATAGCTTCGAGTTTCACACCCCAAAACTTCGAGTCGTACTCGAGGAAAGCACGAAGAAAACCCAGCCCCTTCTTCTTTACCAACCGGAAACCAGATGCACCAAAATTGACACCGTGCACGTGTACATCCCCGATGATCGCCTCCGATCGTCACCACGTCAACGAGCAAGTCAACAACCCACCACGTATCAACTCTAGATCGCCAAAATCCCCATCACTCACACGAAATCGAATTCGAGTAAAAACTCGAAACCTGGAAGCAATGACAGGAAACACCACTCGAAACCTGTCAACGTCTCGTGTTCGACGCCTCGACCACCGGAGTTCGTGCAACTCCGGCCACCACCTCATCTACACTCCAGCTTCCATCAACCAAGGGCACGAGCAACTCGATCGCGTAACGACGCCGCAAAACTCACTGGAACGTCGGCTGCAAAAACAGGATGCTAAACCCTACATCCCCCTCGTCCCCTCAAATCTTTCAATGAACAATTCTTTTAACATTTTCCTGTCTTTGTTAGTCAACCACCTAGCTTCAAACTAAATTTCAAAATCTAAAACTTGTTTGATCGTTAGGGATTGATTAAAAAGCATATTTTGATCAACTCTAAACTGCTCCTAACCTAAGCAACTAAAAATCACCAAATTGGTTTTAAAAATCCTATCTTTGTATGCTTATTCAAATTATATAATCAAATCAGTGATTTGAAACACTCAAATCTATCATATGATTTTCTTTGTTTTACTGTAAACCAAGTTTACAGAGTCAAGTTCATTCTTTTTAAGCAAAAACTTTTGGACTATGGTTTAAGTTTAAACAAACTTGTTTTGTATAAAAATATCAAATTAAGAATATTTGTATAAAGATTTATTAGATTTTTCTTTCAAATCTGCTTTGCCCTGAACTGGAAATGAAAAAGAGTAGACCATATAAAGTTTTACAGTAAACATAAATACCCAGATCCTCTTCTTTACAATACACAGCAACATGAGTAATTTACAAACCAAACATACAAATTTAAATAAAAAAAAACAGTTGGTCTACTCACTGCATCAACAGGTAAATGGTTTAAATTAGGAGTTTGCTCACTTGACTAAAGAGAACAGAGTGTCTCTGTAACCTGGAAATGATTTTCCAGAGTTGAACTTGTGCTTCATGTTTTGAAGTTTTGTTTGCATTAAGTTTGAAATTTATATCTGGTTTGCTTAGTTGTGATGCACGAATGAACTAGGAAGATATAAATATAGAAAAGAAAAGACTACATGGTATTATATTGTTTGTACTAGAAGTATGGGCTGGGATGTTGTATGTACTTATATTCCCATTTGTTTTATGAAACAAGATCTCGGTGGTGGCTGATATGGTGTGCTAAAGCCAACATATTAATTACCTTTGTCTTGTTTTATTTGTTTGTACTTAATTTTGTATCTTTTTATTTAGGCTGAAATGATATTGTATGTTATTTTATACAAAACATCGACTTCCTTTGAAAGCTGATGTCTTTTATTATCTTGCATACTTTTGTTTATGTAAAGTTGTGATGAATGTTATTTTTTTGACTTTTATATTGATCTTACTTGGTTTTACTATCTTGCTTTGCATTATGGCTCTATAATATAAATAAACTTGTCTTGTGGTTTGTTAAAATTTTAGCTAAGATATTATTTTATATAATTTATCAACATATTGATTGAATTTGAACTATGTATACATATATTTGATTTATTCGTTTAACTTAATATTTATTGTCTTGTATTTTTTTTATACATATTTATTTGTTTATTTTATTTTAAAGACTTCATTTTTGAATTTTTCAAATCAATTTATCAATAAATCTCACCATTTTAAATCAATATTTAATTTAATTATCAATTTAGAATCTATAAAAATTCGGGATCGTTACAGATTTCCCCCCTTAAAAAGAATTTCGTCCTCGAAATTCGCAGGCACGAAAACAACATAGAGATAGACAGATTCGATCTCCTATAATTCGTCAAATACAAGATATGGATTCCAAATTCAAGTCGGAATCTCTCAAAATATATACCAATTTGTCCCTCTCCGGACTTCGATATACCCTAGAAATTTCAATGGAATTTCAAATTTGGTTTTAAACGAAATCGTTTTATCGATTCTTTTCAATTTTATCCTTGTATTTAATTAACCAATTTAATTCAATTTAAAATTCCCAATTTATTTTAAAATTTTAATTCCAAATTTCCAATTCATATTCATTGAAGTTTAAATCAAAAACTGATAACGAGAATACGAGGTAAGGATTTTCTACAACGATTCGTAGGGCATCACCGCACCGAATCTTCTTCTGTAGCTGGTACGAAGCATCAAAGAATTGAAATCGAATCAAAGGAGATTGACAGAGAAAATTATTTCCACTGTTGTTATAGAATATTGACCAATTATAGTCGTATTTCCCTGTCCCCTATCTCGTCCTCTTCTTGCACTCATACTTACTATCAGTGAATAGCAAGAGAATTTACTGAGACATTCAGACGGATATCTTAGAGATACACTCATTCTAGAGTTTACTTCACCCTATCTCTAATGAGCTACTTAACGTGTTATACTCCTGAGCTAAAGTTCAACCTTAGCTCTGATACCAAATGTAACGCCCTAAATTTTTCACGTTCGAAAATCGACATCCATACTTTACATCGTACTCGAATGCCGTAGATTCGACCGTTCAAATCCGAGTCGCCGGAGCTTATAACACAGTTAAGTAAATAACACAGCGGAAGAAAAAGAATAATACATTGATATACAATATCTGATACAACAGAGTGATACAATGAATATCAATATACATCAAAGATATGATACAAGAAATTTGCAGCGGAAAAGAAAACGATAACACCAGCAGCGGATAATCTCCATCTCCAAAGCGCTAATCCAGAAATAGCTTGAACTCCCAATAACGAGGCACAAAGATAGCAAGTGCAGTCCATATCCAAAGACTGAACTAGCTCCAAAAAATCTACTAATCTGACTATCTGAAAAACCCAACTCTAGACTGCCCGTGCAGAAAAATTTTGAGCATCCAGAGTTTAGGAAAGAAACAATAAACTCCGGATCAGTCATGGGACTGGTGTGAGCAACAAAAACAGTTTATCTTTAAAAACGAACAACAAAAGAATTTTAAAGTCAATTCGCAATGCTTTTGGAAAATGAGACTACCATAAGGCCTCCCGCCACACACACAATGCAAACGCAGAATTGGAGAAGATTTCTCCTTATGATAGTCAGAGATGCTTACTACGCAAAATCAAATCATTTTTGATATTATTATTAGTGCATAGTGAGGAAATCATTTCGAAAATAGAATATCAATCTTAGCCAACATACGACCATTATCGTATGCCTACTATAGCTACCATGTTCAATAGCAGGTTACCGCCACATTCCATGGCAGGTAATACAACTAAACCGTACAGGGCTCGTATTGTTTTGTTTGGATTTCCAACAAATGGTCGGGCAAAGGAACTTCCCAAGTAAAATAGAACGCCTCTGGAGTGACGTTCCCGGATCCTAACCGGATCTCTGCTACACAAGGCCGGGTTACCTCTAGCTGGGTAACTACTGACACGAATATGTCATTCCTCGGTCGTTTGCGACCTTTTTTCGAGGATCCTCAATTCCAACAACCACAAAGCAATCACAAAGTAACAGATTCGCAGCAACCACAAAGTAAGTATCTGGGCTCCATACCATGATACCACTCATAATCCAGAAGGAAATGACATATACTAAGGGGTCGTTATCCCCTAATAACCTTGCTGCCACGATTCCTGTTTCGACCATTACCGGTCTGTGAGGTTCGACGAAGTCTCGTCCACAAAGCTACGCTTTGCCACAAAGCTACGCTTTGCCACAAAGCCATGCTTTGGGTCAACAGATGATCAAAGAAATGATCACAAAGATAAATGATCAAACAAATGATCATATCACAAATGATCAAACAATGATCATCACACAGCAACACTCAGCATGTCACATTACCAAAATGGGAATATATCGCTGATAACCTTCAACTACATAACCTCTGAGCTCGTACGTCTCAGAGAAGGGTGTTAAGCTAAGAGAATAAATTCTCCGCCACCAAACAGAAATGTATTTGAAAGAAATCGGCTTTATATCTCAATTTGTAATGTCAGACATACAATCCATACAAGTCTGTTCCGGGATCGAACAGAACCGAAGGCACTTCCAAAGAAGCCCTTGCAAATCCGGATAATTTTCTAATCACGTCCGGACTTCCCATCACAAGAAGAGTAATATAAATCTCTATATCGGAGCAACTCGGTGCAGAGACATTCGACAGGTTGTCCTTTCATTTTCGAAAATATCCGGTCTTCAACACCGGTCTTCAAATGCCATCCATATACGACGTATCACTATTCGGAATAGGTTATATGACACAAAGGTCTTTTCCCGGCTAACCCGAATAGTGAGCGCAATATTTAAAAACATATGAATATTGGGATTTCAATTAAGTCACAACTTATTACCCAAACTTTTCTTTCAAATGGTTAAACAAATTACCATTTTAATCTTTTAAATAAAAGATTTAATTCACAAAGTTTACCCCGTTTCATAAAGATCCATTCATAGATTTCTAATTGATTTCCATTTCAATTGGATTAACTCGTTAAATCTTTAAATCAAAGATTTAACATATAGATTTCAAAACAATTTCATTTCGAATGGTTTAAACAAATCATCATTTTAAATTTGTTAAAAATAAACAGATCCAATTTATAGCTTTCAAAAAGAATTCATTCATAACTTGGAAAACCATTTTTCAATTCAAACTTGAAATTCCTTTAATTAAACTAGAATTTCATTTCTTATCTGAAAGTTTTTATTCTTTTTTTAAAACAAACAGTTTTCATTTCGAAAAATCTGATTCATTTATACGAGTTAAAATCTTTGGGTTAAATTCAAATTCTCAAACCAATATCTTCAAAAATGGTTTAAATTTATATAAACACATTTATATCATCTTTAATCTCTAGTTTCAAATCATTGGATTCAATTTCAAATATTGAATTCAAATTTAAATCAAATTATTTAAATTTTCAAAACTCGATTAAGTTATTCAAAATAACCTTTATCTTTGAAATTCTATTTCAAAAGCTTTTCACTTTAACCCCAAATTTCCAATTTCAAAATCAATTGAAATTAAAATTTCAATTTCAAAAACATCAAATTTAAATTATCTGTGACTTAACCGATTTCCACGTGAAATCCATATTTGTGTGTGTAAAGGTGTAGTCCAGGGGTTTTCACACACAATAGTGCAACATCATAGAATCATCACATATCAGAATACAGAAATATAGTTGATAAGCGATATAAATTATAACGCTTATCGTCCATTCACAGATTCACAGGTAATATACAGATGTATCATCAATAAATGATTAAATTATACATGGCACAATCCACAGAGCAAAATATTACAGATCAGATAGGACAATCAATTCAAGACATCTCATATAATATAAACATCCATAAGTAAGGTCAAACATTCAAAAATCATTTATAAGCAGAATTAATTAATTATTTAATCCTAATAAATTCAATTTGTTTCCAATTTAATCAATTACTTGTGAGTTAATTATCTAATCTTGATTTATTAATTAATTACAAATCATTTGATATTAATTTATTTATCAAATACTTTAGTTAATTAAATTATTCATAATTAATCATATTAATTATATCAACCTTTAAACCAATTTCATAATTAATTAACTTTAATTAATCAAAATATCTAAAATTAATTACAATAAGTGATTAATCCTTAATT
The DNA here is from genome assembly GCA_030737815.1 of Allium fistulosum. Lineage (NCBI taxonomy): Eukaryota > Viridiplantae > Streptophyta > Magnoliopsida > Asparagales > Amaryllidaceae > Allium > Allium fistulosum. The sequence goes on from CM060904.1 coordinate 540,413,562, forward strand.
ACTTTTATCAAGTAATTACATTTAACAATTTATAATTGATTATCTAAATAAATTAATTTAATTAATTATTTAATATTAATCACCTTAATTAATACTTAATAATTCTTAGTTAATTATTTTCATTAACTAATAACATTTCTTAATTTCTTTTAAATTTCTTTCTAATTAAAAAAAATCTAAATCATTAATTTAATAAATTGAATAAATTATCCATTAATTATCATATTAGTTAAATTACTTAATTACCTTAATTATCTCTAGGGTAATTCACTTCTTGGTTAATGACTTCATTAATATTAAAGTGTAAAACATTTCACTTTTGAATCTAACTAAAACTGGATTTAAACTTAGTTTAAAACTATTTCACAAATTTAAATTCCATTTAAATTTGCTTAAATTCAAATTTCAGACAGGTTTACAAAAAAAAACTGTAACCAGACTAAACTGACCCGAGGGAACAATATATAGCTTCGAGTTTCACACCCCAAAACTTCGAGTCGTACTCGAGGAAAGCACGAAGAAAACCCAGCCCCTTCTTCTTTACCAACCGGAAACCAGATGCACCAAAATTGACACCGTGCACGTGTACATCCCCGATGATCGCCTCCGATCGTCACCACGTCAACGAGCAAGTCAACAACCCACCACGTATCAACTCTAGATCGCCAAAATCCCCATCACTCACACGAAATCGAATTCGAGTAAAAACTCGAAACCTGGAAACAATGACAGGAAACACCACTCGAAACCTGTCAACGTCTCGTGTGCGACGCCTCGACCACCGGAGTTCGTGCAACTCCGGCCACCACCTCATCTACACCCCAGCTTCCATCAACCAAGGGCATGAGCAACTCGATCGCGTAACGACGTCGCAAAACTCACTGGAACGTCGGCTGCAAAAATAGGATGCTAAACCCTACATCCCCCTCGTCCCCTCAAATCTTTCAATGAACAATTCTTTTAACAATTTTCCTGTCTTTGTTAGTCAACCACCTAGCTTCAAACTAAATTTCAACATCTAAAACTTGTTTGATCGTTAGGGATTGATTAATAAGCATATTTTGATCAACTCTAAACTGCTCCTAACCTAAGCAACTAAAAATCACCAAATTGGTTTTAAAAATCCTATCTTTGTATGCTTATTCAAATTATATAATCAAATCAGTGATTTAAAACACTCGAATCTATCATATGATTTTCTTTGTTTTACTGTAAACCGAGTTTACAGAGTCAAGTTCATTCTTTTTAAGCAAAAACTTTTGGACTATGGTTTAAGTTTAAACAAACTTGTTTTGTATAAAAATATCAAATTAAAAATATTTGTATAAAGATTTATTAGATTTTTCTTTCAAATCTGCTTTGCCCTGAACTGGAAATGAAAAAGAGTAGACCATATAAAGTTTTACAGTAAACATAAATACCCAGATCCTCTTCTTTACAATACACAGCAACATGAGTAATTTACAAACCAAACATACAAATTTAAATAAATAAAAAACAGTTGGTCTACTCACTGCATCAACAGGTAAATGGTTTAAATTAGGAGTTTTCTCACTTGACTAAAGAGAACAGAGTGTCTCTGTAACCTGGAAATGATTTTCCAGAGTTGAACTTGTGCTTCATGTTTTGAAGTTTTGTTTGCATTAAGTTTGAAATTTATATCTGGTTTGCTTAGTTGTGATGCATGAATGAACTAGGAAGATATAAATATAGAAAAGAAAAGACTACAGGGTATTATATTATTTGTACTAAAAGTATGGGCTGAGATGTTGTATGTACTTATATTCCCATTTGTTTTATGAAACAAGATCTCGGTGGTGGCTGATATGGTGTGCTAAAGCCAGCATATTAATTACCTTTGTCTTGTTTTATTTGTTTGTACTTAATTTTGTATCTTTTTATTTAGGCTGAAATGATATTGTATGTTATTTTATACAAAACATCGACTTCCTTTGAAAGCTGATGTCTTTTATTATCTTGCATACTTTTGTTTATGTAAAGTTGTGATGAATGTTATTTTTTTGACTTTTATATTGATCTTACTTGGTTTTACTATCTTGCTTTGCATTATGGCTCTATAATATAAATAAACTTGTCTTGTGGTTTGTTAAAATTTTAGCTAAGGTATTATTTTATATAATTTATCAACATATTGATTGAATTTGAACTATGTATACATATATTTGATTTATTCGTTTAACTTAATATTTATTATCTTGTATTTTTTTTATACATATTTATTTGTTTATTTTATTTTAAAGACTTCATTTTTGAATTTTTCAAATCAATTTATCAATAAATCTCACCATTTTAAATCAATATTTAATTTAATTATCAATTTAGAATCTATAAAAATTCGGGATCGTTACATTATTTTTGGCCTTTATATTATATATTATACACATATATATGTGTGGTAAAAATTGTCTTATAAATTAATACTTGATTAATATAATTATTTTATCATTATATGTACATATTTACTTACGTAGATTTATAGCTATAAATTTTACAAATGTTTTATATATAAATTATTCATAACTAACACTTAATCTATGTATATATAAATATTTATATTATATATTTACTTATATATAATATTTAATGCATATATATATATACACATTTAGACCAAAAATCGAATATTAGAGGGGCTAACCTGTCTGTTTCGGTGTAAAACCCAACACCTATACACGGGCACGTTAAATCATATACACACTATTATGTTACACGTGCACGCAAATATATATGTGTATATGATACACTAATATAATATAATTATATAAAATAAAATGTTTTTTTATACATTTACATAAAATATTGATTTTATTCAAAAAGAAAATTTAGATAAGATCTAAATAAATTTGGACTTCATAGGCCTAACAAAGATCTAGAAGCTTAAATTTTTTGGAATTTACCCGATCTCTCCACTACGGGCTGGCCCAGTTCCAACACTTTTGATTGTTGTATACTTTTGTTTGAAATTTGTTAAAACAAGTGGATTTTTGTGTAAAATATCATAAACTTTTGAACCCTTCCTAATTTAATGTTAGCCTTTTAATTTGTTAACTTTAAATCTTAACACATATATTAAATTACAAACTTTACACATACATGCTATTTTAATTCTAAAATATAATTTGTAATTAATTATATGTGTGTGTATGTTATTTTAATTCAAAACTTGTGAAATGAACTTTTGTGTAAAATCATAAATTTAACTTTAAAATCATTCCTAAGTTGAAGCTTGATTCATACTCATTAATTATAGATTTTAAAAATATGAATTGGTCAAAATTAATTTTAATATGCATATTTTCTTCAGAGTTTAATTGTTGTTTTGAAATGACATTAAATGCACGAGTAAAAGAAGGAGGCAAGTCCTCAATCTTTTCTTCTTCATAAATGCCTACTTTATTCATTGATTGTCCTGCTATAAAAATAAGTTTTCTATCTTCTATTAGTAAAATTTTCTAACATATCATGTATAAGTGTAAGTGCATTTTGTATATACATATGTTATTATTATTCACATGTTTTCAAAATACAAGTGTGGACAACAAAGGAAAATATAAATGACGAATGTGTCTATTGCAGTGTAAATCTTAACACCTATATAAGTACACATTAACTATATACAAAGCTTATCTTGCACTTACACTTTACACATATGAATGTATTTGATATATTCATTGTTATATAGTTGAATTTAAATTAAATTTAAACTTACTCCCAACAAATAAAATAAAATAAATTTTATTTAAAACTTTATTAGATTAGTCTAAAATCCATTTAGACTTTATAGGCCTAATAGATTCAAGATAGGAAATTCTTTTTTTTAGATCTATCTATTTCTCCCGCTTTCGACTGGCCTAGTTTATGCAATGCTGTCAAGGCCTTAATGGACTATGATGTCTAAATTGGCAATGTTAGGGCTAGCTAATTAAAGCCTACCCATTTAGTATGGTATCTTAAAAGGTAGTATCTAAGGCTAGGTTTGGGTGATAAGTACTCTGCCCTACCTAGCTACTGGCCTAAGTCGAATGATGAAATAAGCCCGAAGTATGAACTAACCCGAAAATAAAGGACCAAATTGGTCTTGGGCTAATTTTCAAAATCTGTTTGAAAATTTAAAGGATATTTTGAATTTAAAAGTTAAATTCAAAATATGATGAATTTTATTAAAGTTATAAAAATCATTTAAAATTTTCAAAATTGATAAACAAATAAACAAATTTGTGTAACTAATATAATTGATAAAAAGTTTATCAATTAAAATAAACAAATGAACTAAATCATGATTGACAAAAGAAATAAAAATATACACTTACTAATAAATCTTTCGGCATATTTTCACTACAAGTCAAATGTAAGAGCCGAATAATACAGCTACTTAGTATATTTGTATCTTGGTCACTTAAGAATTTATTTGTCGGAAACTATGTATTGTTTTTTATGAGTTTTGAAATCTTAAGCAATACAAAAATATTGATATTTGATTCTTATTTGATCATAAAGAAATGTTATACGGTGAATGGTCACGATTCATAATGTATGAAGAGTTGATTAAACTAGTCCATTCGAAGTAAGCAAATATATCGTAGTGTGAAATCGTGTACTCAATATGATTGATTACAACCATGATCTTAATGTGTTAGATGGAGCACTAAACCAAGAGCTACAAGATGTACCAAGAAAATTGATCACTGAAATGTTAGTTTGATTATTTTGCGTGAAATGCAACTTATTCAATATCCTTAAATGTTAAGGATGATTGAATGCATTTTTGTAAAGAGTCTGCTACGGTCTTGTAGCAGTGGTCTTATTTTGAAAGGTTTAACCATTTAGAAAGAGAGAGAATGTATGAGAGTGGATATAATTTAGGCACAGTTAGGACAAAAAGAGTAAATGGTCACCACTATTTTATGCAGGTACATTGGAAAGGAGAATTGTATATAATTCTAAAAGATATTTAATATGTAATGAAAGATGTGATATGCATCCCAACAGTATTTTCACATAGAAAATTTTTTTCTATGAAATTTTTTTCAAGTTCAAGATATTTGATCTGAAACTCCTGACTGCAAACTAGTTATAGTGTATGAAGTAAAATTTTGTGATAAGTGGTTGAATGGAGCTTCATATTTCACAAGCTATTTTAGTGATGGATATATACTAGGAGCATACCATATAACACTTCTTAATGGATGCATCAAGTTATGCAAATTATTTTCGTAAATATACCAAATTTTATTTATGAGATAATAACTGTTTTCTGTATTGACTATATACATATGTGTGTGTGTGTGTACACACACGAATTCTATGATTATTTGTCTTAAATAAATATGTATAATGGTATTTGTAACAAAAGGTGATGCATTAGAAAATATTGAAGTATCTGAAATTTCTACAATTATTTTGAAATTATGATTTAGTTTAAGCCGTGCTTTTGTGAAATAATTCTTTAATCATATGATATGATTCAAGTGGTACTACTGATTTATATCCCAAATGATTAAAGCCGAAGCACTCATTTACTGGAAGTGACTAAAGAGTTAATGAGCTCTTCGGATTGATACATATAGACGTATGCGATTGAAAGTGTAATAACACCAAACCGATTCGACACATTACGTTAAATTAACGGATGAATTATCACATACATAAATATGTGTATTTGATATATATGTATCCTATCTATAATAAGTCTGTGAAATAGAAAATAGACGTAAATAACATAACATGTAAAAGAAATTGATTCAATTTAATTGAATAGGTGGGTGCATTGGAAAGGGGTTCCAAATGTACCTTAAAACGAATAATATTCAATCTCAAAAGTCACTCATCTCTGTGGTACATAATGATTTATGAGAAGTAGCAATTAGATTTTGCTAGATAAAGTGAGAAAATGATGAGTGATGTTGAGTTAACTTCTTCATGTAAGGACATGTTATTAAGAGTAAGTACATAAGGTTAAATTTAATTTCATTTAAAACAAAGTTTATGAGATCATGCAAGATAAGAATTTAAAAGAAACCCCTACATGTCATAGGTTAAGGAGTTGACAGATTGTGTGAGTTGAGAGACTACACGTAATACTCATATGTGAGCGATCTTGTGTGGACCATCTCAAATGTGTTTGGGACCGATTAATATTGATTAATCAATTTATGTTATGAACATAAGTTTCGAAAACTTAAAAACCAAATCAGTTTATGCAATTCACAAAATGGTAATGAGTACTTATTCTATTGCACCAAGAAACAATTATTGTTTCAAGAAACAAGTACTTTATGAAGAATGAATTTCTTTTAGAAATTATTAGTAGTAAAATGGACATAGATACGATTCAAAGAAGTAATTGATTACAAAGGATGAAATAAAATTGACCAAACCTAAATGGACACAACTCGTTAGAATATGTAATAAGTTTTCTCGCACATTAAAGAGAAACCATGATTTTCTTATTAAGATGGAGAAAAGAATTTCCGTAGTTGTTAAATAAACCAGAGTGTTGACTTCACTATATGACATGTTTTACAAATCCGAAATGGATTCCAAGTACATAATCAAAATGTGATTTTGACAGTTGTCCCAAAGGGATATGATCTATCAGCCGGAAAAGTGTCTTCGAAAAGAAGACCAGTGCAGTTGGAACATAGTAAGCTACATTGATAGAGTTACACTGTGAATTGCAATTGTTGAAATTAACGTAACAGATTAATCATTCTACATACTTAATTTGAATTTTACTCGCAATTATCATCCGGTATGATTTTGAGTTTTGGTACATATATGTTGAAACATAAATTCTAAACAATGATTTAGAATAAATTGTTTGCACATAAAAACCAAAATGTCTCGAAGTCGGTGGGAGCGATAACCGAGCTTGTGAGCATTGAATATGATCCAAGAATTAATACGAAATTATCATTTGATAAACATCAGAGTTAATCCAGTATTTTGATAGTGAATTTCATCAATGGAAGCGTGTGTTTAAGAAGGAACATTAATATATACTGAAATATTTCTAAAACTATAAGTAAGTGATGAACTTATGATTGTTAAGATGTATTTGTGTTAAAATCATTTAAGTTTGGTTGCCAAAATACTCGACATTGGATTTGAAAATGGCAATTTTTATCAATATAAATGGATGTTGGGAATGTCCCAAACGATATACACAGACACCATATTAAAATGTTTAATATAGAGTATGTAAGATGAATTCATTATGCATTGCCAATAGGAATTATCATACATGATGTATCATCCACTATCGCAATTCGCTTATGTATTTAATGCATAAAGAAAGTATTAAAATTCGAATTAAGATTACTATATGATAATTAAGAATGCTATCAAGTATTTGTGAAATACTAGAGAACTACTTATAGAAATAGTGAACTCCGTATTAAGGAATATGAGAACTTGAACTTCATAAATGATATCGAGTATAGTGTGTCAATCCTAAGTCCATGTTCAACCTTAAGTTAAGAATTGAAATTTGAAAATGTTCCAAATAATAAGTAGTAGCTGATTTAACCAAGGCGAAGTACAAAAATTTATAACTGAGCTAGGAGTGGTTCCAAATGTTGAGAATTTCATGACATTGTTATTATAACAATGTTACGATATAGTTTGTAAAATACCCTAAAGCTCAATGGAATTCGGGAGACATATACATGATAAATGCAGTTAATCGAAATCGAAGAGAGTTGATTAGCAGAGTGGATAATCAAAAAAATATAGCATACCCATTTACCAACGGACTGACTTGATCGGTTTTCAAGAAAACCGATCGAAGGGGTTGGAATAAGATTTCATAATTGATCCTACTACCCCCATTCTTACCATGAACCACAATAAAGAAAATGAGATAGAGCGAAAGGGAAACCAACTTAGAATGATGACATCTAACCTGATCGGAGCCGTATAATCAAAGGATTGTGACAAGAAACCAATACCGCGCTATCGGGAATAGTGGTGTACCACCATATCCTTACCCAATTTTACCAAACATACTAAGGTAACTAAACTTCTAAATATTACACCTTTCCAATGCCTATAGGAACCGATCTGTCCCATCACATACCGAGGGCAACCTAGACAGTACCATTCAGAGCCAAGAACACTTTAGAAGGAACTGTATACATGGCCACTTGGAGTATGCTTTAATATAGAACTAATCCTATAGGAAAATGACAAAGTATGAAGCACCTTCTCTCTCCTCAACAATCCAAGCAAACTTGTACAAAGGGTGACTCAAATCGCGAATAGCCCCAGGAACATCCCATGCATATGTACCAAGTTAACCCTTAAAGCAAAATAAGGGAAAGCTATTCCATTCCGACCTAACGCCTTATTAATTTAAACGAAGGCAGAAAAGGTATCAGCAGGGCACTGCGGTCTGAATGCCAAGAAATATTAACCATAACATCTCTCTCAACAATACAGCGAAGCTCCAGGGTGGTTCCCTACCATTCCTCTCAAAACATTCACTATCCAAAGAGAGAGGAGACTGACCCATGCAGGCTCGAGTTTCTCGCCCAACCTTTTGAACTTCCTACTTTGGATTTCCAAGATCCTGCAAATATCACATTTTCCCGCCAAAAACCCATCATCAACCCAATTACAAGAAACAGGCACTATGGATGAACGACAAGTGGCAAAATTTGAAGGCGGAGATTGATGAAAATACCGAAGGCGATGGCAGCTTTGATAATACAAAAAAATGAGAGGATGAAAAAAGGGGATGACTTTTCTTCTTCTTTTCCAACCTTTTCTCCTTCCAATAATAAAAATGAGATAGTATGCCTTTCGGGCAATTGTAATCATTTGTACTAAAACCTCAAAGATGTAGTGAAAATTCCAATGGACGTAGGATTAACATTAATTCGAACCACGTAAAAATATTTGTGTCCTTTACTGTAATTATTCTATTATCCAATTTTATTTTCCTTTTTGATTGCAAACTACATCGAAATTTCAACAAACAATTGTAGGACGACTACTCGGATGTGTAAGTGTTCAGCAACATAGTCGTTTCTCAAAGGTGAATTTAACAAAGTTTAAATTCACTGATTCCTAATCGTGAGGGTGACTAGTCATAAGGTCACATCACGACCAAGTTGAGTGTGATGAACGCAAAAAATTTCACCAACATTTTTGGCACTAGAAGGAGGGCCCGAACCTCCATACCTCCGTTCCTCTCTTTTCAATTTCTAGCAAACTTCCAATTCCATCTTCCATTTCTCTACCACTCATCGTCCTTGCTTGTCTGCTGCATGTTTCATGTGGTAGATAAATAGTCATATCACCCCTGAAAACAAGGATGGTGCGACCATCCAAAAACTACTTGCTAGACTGACTCAATCACTCTTTGATCGCAAGGAAGGAATAACATTATTGGCAGTAGAGATCCGACGTGTTTAAGCTTTCATCTTCATTAATCGCTGCCTCTACCTCCTCTAACCCACCTCCATTACCAACCAGTAACCACCCAGTAACACGGATATGTGTTGGTGTTATCAGCAACTCTGACAATGAAATGAGAGGAGGTGGGAGAATGTTACAACAATCAAGCCGATGGGAATATCCACACTTCCTGCTCGAAGAATTGAAGATTCAATTACTATGATGTCAACATCAACTATCTTCATGCCCAGACAACATATGGAGAAGGTTGAGTTGCAAATGGGGTTGAAGATTCTAGAAGAGTGCTATTTCAAGGGCATATAAGCTACCTTACTTCTCTCCCCTACAAGGAGAGTTCACCCAAAGCAGCCCCTATAATATATAATGTATGTATATATATGTGTGTGTGTGTGTAGGATGTAACAATGTACTGAACTGGTTATAGGGATACTAGACAGCCCAACCAGTATAAAATCTTTGTATTATTTCTCCGTAAAAGAAAAGGTTACATACAACTTCACAATTCACATCCAATATTCATTGATTAAGCTTAACGTAAGGTCGGTAGTAAAACGACACTTTTAACAATGAGAATGGTGACACTAGCCATAAAGATTTAAGCTTGCATCAATGCAAGTCCAGCTTCTCAACCATGCACTGGACAAGATGAAAAATTACCCTGATCTGGTAAGAATATACATACGATAACAATCGTAAGGAAACTGCTCGTAGGGATATTAGACTGCCTGAACCAGTATAAAAAACCTTGTCGGTTAATTCGACATATCACATTGGATGTATAGATATTAGATGACCATAACCAGTACAAAAAACCATGTGCCTGTAATAATGGGTTGTATATATGCAATTTGGCTACTCAATCAAATCTTCTTCCATTCTTCATAGCTCACTACCGTTGTTCCAAATGTATAATCCTACCTACGAATGACAACAAAAATCTCAGAAACGAGAACGGTGATGCTAGAGAAGAATGCAGCTCGGCACACATATGACATTACATCTCTAAACAAAAAGATAGGTCATACCAAGCCTACAACTATGGACATTACGCCTCCAAATAGAGGTAGGTCGAAACAAGCATGCAGCTAAGTACACGACCAAGGGCATTATGCCTCCAAATAGGTGGCATGTCGTATAAAAAATACAACCAAGTATACAGCTAAGGACATCACACACCCAGATTGGGGGTAGGTCATATTAGGCATGCAACCAAGCATGTGGCTAAGGACATTACGCTCCTAGAACAGGGGTAGGTCAGAACAGGGGTAGGTCATGTTTAACCCGTAGCCAAACTAGAACATTACACCCTCAAAAGGATGGCAGGACATATCGCACATGAAGTTAAACTAGTACTAGGATCTATACCTTAACAAAGGACTGGGTCGCGCCAATACGCAAGGAGCACTGCGGCCCAAAAAGGTCATGATTAGGGGGCATACACTATTTCAGAAGCTCATCCTAGACTTGGCAAGAGAGCATAATACATGATCCATACTGAAGAAAGCTGTCAGTCAAGTACAAATCTAATTGCGACTCACAGCTCGCCATGTATGCTTCAGAAATTTGGGTTATCAATACTTAGTTATAAATCTTATATTCTTACCAAAATTAATATTATCTACTTTCATATACCATCACGTAATCTATAAAACAATACAATCTGGGTCACATTACAAACATAACTAATAAAAGTTAAATTATGAGTTTGGCTCAAGACTGGGCACGACCTTTTTATGCCATCGTGGACTGCTGAAGTTCGATGTTTTTAAGCTAAACTATCCGCTAAACAAAAAACAAAAGGTTAGTTTTCTAGCTCAGTAATCATGACTAATGATCAGAAGCGAGAAACCCTACCATGAGAAAAGTTGTGGTAAGTAATACGGGATCATAATTGGCGTCGACCCAGATGTTTTCATAATATGAAGATTTATACACATAATCAGCCTTGTTATACAAGAAGGACAAATTGAGTCCATGCCAAAAGAATCTAAGAATGTCTAATGCACATTGCCGGCCAATTTCTACTATTTTTGTTTTCACCATCTTTTTATGAAGCTTATCCAAAAGAGATGTCTTATCCATTCAACCTTGAGAACCTATGATGGAATTTAGTGGGCCTCGCACTCCAGGTTATAAGTCTTGTTCTCTAAGGAATTTATTCACCTCATAGCTAGTTTCCTAACCCTCTCAAGTTCACCTAACAGGTGGTCCCTTGTCTTTTCAACATCTTTAGAGAAGGGGTTCAAGAACTCATCCTCGGTAGCTAAGAATGGGGAAACCCAAGTATCCGGTGTCCCTAACTTTCTCTTAAAATAATCTTTTAACTCTTTGATCCTAGACTCATAATAACCCCTCACATCGCTCTCCCACTTAACGGTCTCAATTGGGTTGGTTCTGGATGAAGGTATGGGAATTCGATCCAACCTAAGGGAGGAACATGCAGCAGAAGCCATCTGAGGGTCCTTTCCCACACTGAGGTGTAACTCCCTCTCTTCATCCATTTCCACAATCCTTTTCTTCAATTTAATGATTTCATCCTTGTACATCGCCCCATAGATGCTCTCATCATTCTTTAACAAACCCTCTGGCTCCACTATCCTGAGCTGAGCAGAATCTAACCTCTTTTGCAGAATGGCTACCTTTGAATACTAAATGAAACAAATAAGCCAGAGAAGGACGAGCAAGTCCACCAATACCAAAATCAAATACCAATGTAAAATAAGAAATATTGGACCACTAAAAAGTTCATAGATTTTCCATAAAGACATATTTGATAGAAAGTTAATTTCTCAACCAATTAGGTGCTACAAAAATGTTCCCCTTATTCTAAAGTCTTAATAATAGAACAATAAAATTGAGCAGCGTTAGGAAGAAGTGGAGCCATGCCAGTAACAAAGGTCTGTCATGGGTTATAATGGGCTCCTGCCCAAGGATCCTCAGCCATGTCAACTATCACGCCAAAGCCCATTTTGTCATTTAGAAAACTTTGATCCAATGTGGGGTGGAAAAAGCCCAAAACATCATGGGACCATTGTAATAGCACCTCATCTCGCTTACTTTTGATCTTCTCTTGCTCAAGCTTATTAGAGTAAGAAGTAATTCTATCTCGAGCAATATGCAATGAGTCTTCAATGCACATACCTTTACTATCGCTCTTTTCCTAGTGTCATTTAGGATCTCAATTAAATGTGACTTTATTACTTTACTTTTTTCTGAAAAATCACCAAACAATCTGTTAGCGATATTTTTCCAACCATCATCACGAAGACAAGAAGGCCCGAAACCAATAGGAGGAGTGGGGGTAGCATCTGAATGCTGCGTCGAAATCATTCCCCGATATTCTGCAACCTCTTTCTCACCAAGCAACCTGGCAATCTCGGCAGACTTGTCCTTCACTTGTTTCTTATATTGTATAATCTCTTCTTTATAAACAATACCGTAAAGCTCTTCGCTTGCCTCCATGGTCTACTTTATCACTTCCCGCTCCGGTGCAGCTTCCCCTGACCATCGTGTAGTCTACTATTGCATTCATACCGACGTTGCAGCGAACTCTTGGCATCTGCATGTTCTTTATGGTAAAGCTTCAGCTTTGTTTCAAGCCCCTCGACATCATATCTGAGTTGAGCAACATCATCCTCAAATGCGTCCTAACAATGAACATGATTAACATTAAGCAGGAGCTCGAAAAGAACAAACTTAAATCACTACAAAAATGAATATTTGATAATCAAAACATAACAGATTGGGTATCAACATTAAATTATCCAGTACTGATTACATCATCCCTACTTGATCACCACTTGGAAATCATATGTAAATCAACAAATGAAAATGTCATTTGTTGATCAAGTTTCTAAGCTTAACCATGAACCACTGAAGTTGAGGACTGTCGGGGGGGGATGAAACCATTCCCTAATGCAAACCACCATCGATGCAACTTGAAATTAATAAGGGCCTCCTTCTTTCAAACTACCTGGTCTATTTGGGCTAGTAGCTCCTTATTTTGTTCTTAAGAGCCCCATAAGTTTTGTCTAATTCTTTTTCGCATCTAGCCATAGCCACAATGCTTAACCCAAGGTAATCTAAAGTCTATTTTTCAAGCCTAGCCTCAGTATCTCTCAAAAGTTTTGTGAATACATTCTCTCTAGAATACTAAACAAAACAATGAGAAAAGTACGATCACTCTCAAGAAACAATATAACGAACACGATGTTTCATTACAAACGCTGAAATAAACTTCAAAAAGTCTTAAGTACAAAAGGACACAAAATATATTCGAGACTAATCATCTAAGTCTATCAGGGAAGTTGAGTTAACCTTGTTTGTAGTTTGGTTTGCTCATCAAATTACAGGTTTTCTTGATCTCCACCAACCTCTGCCCTCTCCTCCTGAGAAATATGCTCAGAATGGTTTGGCTCAACATCTTCTTCCTCAATCTCTTCCTCTTCCTTCCACCTACCCGAATAGTACAAAAAAATTGATGCGACCATAGACTCTTTCTTCGGAGAGTCAGGCTTAACTTCTACATTGAATTGGTGCTTAGCTGAAGCATATAAACGATAAGTCGCATCTGAGGTGACGGTGTTGAGTTCCTCTTTAGATTGAGCCAGCTCTTTCCCAACCCTGGCCAGATTTTCGTCCTTCTCCTTTAGCTGATGCACTTTTGAAGCCTGAGCATCTTTAGCAATCTTGGCTTCCCATTAAACCTGCTCCCAAAGCATTTTTTCCTTCTCCTCTACCTTAAGCTTAGCAAAGGTCAGTCAAGCCTTTCAAAGTTAACCGATGCAAGATCAACTTCAAGTCTAGTTACTTGGTTCGAAAGCAAGGTCCGTACACATTCTGATTTACGAGCCTTCATCATCAGGGTCGTGGACTACAAGAATGCAAAGGTTTAACAATACAAGTAACAAGCTGACAACCAAGGAAGAAAAAGGAGAAAGAAAGTCGCTCACATAAGACCAACAGTTTGTTAATTCAGACAGAACTTCCAAGTCAGACATTTGGGAAACCAAATTCGAAAGGAGAGGAGGAACTTGTGCAGCCCTCCCAACTTTTTCTACCAAGGAAGACATGGCAACTTTAGACATGGTCAAGTTATCTAAACGGGTTGCATGATCACTTTGCTAAAAAGGAGCAACAGGACCAACTGGTGTAGAGGTTGAAGGAGGAAGAATGTCTGCATCAGAAGAAGAGCAACATTTAATGAGAGAGGAACAATCGGTCTTTTAGAAATACTGGGAGAACCACCGGACCCTTCATGCAATCTCTTTAGAGCCTTCTTCTTCTTCTCCTCCTCCTCCTCCTCCTAAGCCCTACGAAGATCAACAACAGCTTCAGCATCCATTGAGCCTACAAAGAAGAGAGATAACAAGATTAAAATCATAGGTATGCCAGTTCCCAAATTTACCATAAGCAACTTATACCTCTAGGTTCAAGTGGTGAAGAAGTAGGCTTGAATATACTACGAGAAAGTTTATGGTTAGGATGCAGTAAGCCGCAACCTTTCAGCTTCGATTCAATGAATAAACCTTTTATCTTTCTACACTGGAAATCCCCAAATCCGCTGCCTATGAGACTCATACAATTACTCATTCATCTCTGGAGAGATGGTATAAACGGAATGATGGTGAGAGAAAGAAGAAAGTTTATCAAAGTTTGAAATAAAGAAATAACAATCAGCCCACTTTCCAGTTCTACTTGGGACGTCCGAAAAAAACGAGTCCCTAACCTGAATGTAAAAGAAACCCTCATTCCCCTTCGTAGGAATTCTTCTAACCTCAAAGAGAAACCAAAGTTCCTCTCCAGAGGGATTGATACCATTCTTAGCACAAAGAAAAAAGTGGATAAAGCAAGGATATATAAATGAGGAGAAAGTTGCACTGGAGCAACATCCAGAGTATCAAAACATAGATGAATAATCAGATGCATTGGAAGAAACAAGCCACAACGAATATGCTCAGGGGTAATAACGATATATCCCTCGACGGTGCACTAATGCGTTTGTGAAATTCGAGAGCTTTAGTCGCATACCCAGAAAATCCAAACTGATTAATAACCCTAATGGCATCTCCTAGATGAGTAATTTTAGAAAGGGTAAGTGCAGAGGAAGACAAAGAGGAACTCATGAGAAAATATTAAAATTTATTTCAAAGAAAGATCAAACAAGAACTGAAATGATTTTTTCCTACTCACAATTCACTGAATTACCCCCAAACATAGAAATTAATCAAAGAAACTGTTTGAGCAAAAATATTAATGGAAAATTTGGGGGAGATGAAGGAAAAAATATACATACCTTTGTTTGAATTATGACCGCATGATGGAAATGATCAAGTGTCTTGTGACACATGAATTGTGGCAGAATTACTGAATATAAAGATCTATGAAAATTTGCATTGAAAAACGTTAAACCAGATTTATCAACCAAATACCAGATTTAACAACCAAATAAAGATGGTCCAAAATGGGACTGACGCATGTGCAGGAGCATTAAATGCGAACATAGCTGAAAAGTATTATTCCTAGCACCGAAAAGACAAAGTGGACTAAAATGATTAGACATATAAACCGGGTGCTAAAGGCAGCAAGTTTATCCCAACCTACAGTCGTCGCAGACTTAAGGGGCAAGTGTTACACCTGTTCTTACCACGAATCATGATAAAGGAAAGTAAAATAGAGCGGAAGAGGAAACGACTTAGAACCATGACACCTAACACAATCCGAGCCCTATAATTAAAGGATTGTGACAAGAAACTAATAGTGTGCTTTCGAGAAAAGGGGCGCGACGCCATAGCCGTACCCAACAGCACCAAACGTACTGAGGTAACCAAACTTCTAAAGATTATACTTTGCCAACGCCTATAGGAATTGGTCTGTTCCAACACACAAAGAGGGCAACATAGACAGTACCACCATGAGCCAAGAACACTTCAAAAGGAACTGTATACAGGACCGCTCGGAGTACGCTTCAACATAGAACCGACCTTACTGGCAAAAGACAAAGTATGAAGTACCTTCTCTCTCCTCTATAATCCAAGTAAACTAATAGAGGGTGACTCAAAGCATGAATAGCCCAAGGAACATCTCGGCATATGTGCCAAGTTAACCCTTAGAGTAGAATAAAGGAAAGCTATTCCATTCCAACCTGAC
Organism: Allium fistulosum; assembly: GCA_030737815.1. Lineage (NCBI taxonomy): Eukaryota > Viridiplantae > Streptophyta > Magnoliopsida > Asparagales > Amaryllidaceae > Allium > Allium fistulosum. The sequence goes on from CM060904.1 coordinate 540,430,152, forward strand.
GCCTTACTACGTAAACCTGAGGCAGAAAAGATATCAGCAGGTAGCGCGGTCTGAATGCCAAGCAATATTCACTACAACATCTCTCTCAACAATACAACGAAGCTCCAAGGAGGTTCCTTACCATTCCTCTTAAAATATTCACCATCCTGAGAGAGAGATTGACCATGCAGGCTTGGGCTTTCCGCCCAACTTATCGGACATTCAACTTCGAATTTCAAAGATCCTGCCAATATCATAATTTCCTACCAAAAACCCATCATCAATCCAGTCACAAGGAACAAGCACCATGGATGAACGACGAGTGGCAAAATCTAAAGGTGGAGATTGAAGGAAAATACTAAAGACAATGGTAGCAAACAACAATGCATTTTTTGATACTACGGAAGGAAGAAAGAGAGGACGAAAAAAGGGGATCACTTCTTTTCTTCTTTTCGATCCTTTTCTCTTTCAAATTACAAAAATGAGATATTGTATGTCTTTTAGGCCGTTGTAATTATTTGTACTGAAACCTCAAAGATATAGTGGAAATTCCTATGGACGTAGGATTAACATTAATCTAAACCACGTAAAAATCTTTATGTCATTTACTGTAATTGTTCTATTATCCAATTTTATTTTCCTATTTGATTACAAACCACATAGACATTTCAACAAACAGTTGAAGTGCGACTACTGGGAAGTGTAAGCGTTTAGCAACACAATCGCTTCTCAAAGTTGAATTTAACGAAGCTTAAATTCGTTAATTCCTAATTGTAAGACGACTAGGCATAAGGTTACCTCACAATCAAGTTGAGTATGGTGAAACCGAAAAATTTCTCCAATAGACCCTAAGTGCTAGTGAGAGAGTTATAGAGTTAGGGGTATACCCTAAAGGTCATTATGTGATTTATTACATATATCTAACTTCTAGCCGATCTTTTTCAAAATAAAAGGTGTTTTCTTCCTATTACATGCTTGTTATATTGTGATGTAATCAAATAAGTAACTAGTATAAAATATATTAAATAGAAAATCCTTAAATGATATGCTATGTGGTAGTAATTACAATGTGTTGTAATCATAATAAATTAAACACATTACAAAGAGTATATTATTTTAAATATCCATAATTAGGATGTTTTGAGACATGATGTTGAGACTATACTATGTAACGCTCACCAAATGTTGGATAATGTATTACTCATGGCTGTTGGAGGCACCAAAGGGTCACGTACTGATAGTTATTGGATAATTATGAACCGATTCACTCTGGAGTTTTATGCTGGTTAATACAGGTGAGGCCAAACATAGAATCTCGAAGTGATGATATAACATGTTTCTCTTGACTTGAGAATATCATTGAACTTCAATGTGGACACCCCACTTTGATTATTGTTAAATTGTGGCATGTCGTTTGTCGAAGAACTATAGTTGGGTTTGAGTTGAACCATTAAAAGTGAAACAATGTTCAATAGAGAATTCACCTCCTTGGTTGTATTAGGTTTGTATCATGGTCAACTATAGTAAACTCAAAGTCAAAGTCTCTGGCTAGAACAATATGGTTAATAATAAATGTTATTTAACCAAGGATTTTGTGTTTGGACTAATCAAATTGACAGTGAACGATGTTGGAATTTTAATCACAACCAAATTCCATAAATCCTAATGTGATACAATGTTGACAAAGAGAATTGATGTAAATAGTCATTGCTACCCGGTATCGCTTATAATAGTAAAATTGAATTCTATCGAAAAGATGTGTAAATGATAAAATCAGCTAAACTGTCACACCACTGGCTATGGTGATCTGTGAATATTAATTTGGAATCATTCTATATTAATCATTGACTAGTTTACTCGTCGTACAACCATAATGATGAATACTCCGAAAAACCACTCGGTTAAATTAATTTATAAACATCATAATTAACTTAATTGATTAATATTTATGAAATACTAATTTTTAATTTTTACCTAATTTGTTTGAATGCCTTTAGTACTTAATAAAGTGCATATATAAAAGTTATATATGTACGTATTGATAAAAAATATCGATAAACATTTAAATTTGATTTAGATCAATTAACTACTAGGTATTTTTGGAAATTTTGAGGATTGAAACAGCCTCCATTTATGGTGAACCATGCAAGTTAAAATGGGTTTAATTTAATTTAATTGAGATATAATGAAGAATTAAAGAGCGAAAGTTTTAAGGAAGGAATTAGAAAGATTTAAATTGTTTATTTAAAAGAAAAATTCCTTTCATTCTTTATTTTATACTCCTAACAATTCATTTTTCTTCCTCTCCTCCTTAAGCCATCCACGGCCAAAATTTAATGGCATCCCAGCCATAAAATTTCTAAAACAAAAAAGATGGTGCTTCAAACTGATGTAAATTTGTAGATAATTCAAACAGATCTAGGAGTTCTGCTCTTCATTCAAGGTGCAATTTTTAGCTACATCTATAAGGTAATTTCTAACTTTATTGATTATGAAGTATATGATGATAATATAGTTGGATCGCATACATGTTGTATCTCTTTTTATTATTTGTTCATTATGTCTGTATAGTTTTTATTCATATCATTCTTCGACGAATTTATATATGCTTAAGTTTTTCGATCTATGTTTGTTATTTTAAAATTGATATTTTAAAAAAAAATTGATTGAAAACTAATTTCAATTAATTATGTATTGTTTAATTATCAAATACACAAACATAAGTATTAAAACCATCTTGTAAGTTGATTTAATGTTTGTATGTTTGTTGGTTCTAAATGTAGATAATTTTGGTTATTGTTTGCCTATGTCTAAAGGTTGTTTTGATTTAAAAGTTGTCAGTGGACTTTTATGCACATTCACAAATCTACTTTGAATCCTCTTTAATTTGAAGATAGTTTTCAATTTGTTAGATGTATGTTTAAAATATATCAAAACCACAATCTTCATGCACATATATTATTTTAAATTTAGAATATAATTTGCAGTTATATACATACATACATATATATATGTGTGTGTGTGTGTGTGTGTGTTATTTCATCTTAAAATTTGGAAAAAAGGGCTTTAGTGTAAAATCATCAATTTAATTTAATTTTTTCCTAAATTAAAACTATATTTGGAATTGTTTGTTTTAAATTTCAAAATATGTTATTTAAAATGAGGATGTGTTTGAGTGTTGAAAATTATTTTAAAATCGCATTAATAGATGATGAAAGGGGATAACTTATCCACATTTTCCTCTCCTTTTATGTGCTTACTTAAACACAATTGATTGTCATTTTTAATATAGGTAAACCTTATTTTGGAACATTGTTCATTCCACAAGAATACGATGTTAGCAAGGATTGAACCCTTGATCTAATATGTGAGCACCATATATCCTAACCAATTGCGCTACCCTCGCAGGTTAAATATAAATAAATTTTTGGTTAGTTCAAACAACTTTATAACATATTATATATATGTAAATATAGGTAAACTACATATATACATATATTTTTATTTTATATAATTAAAAAATACTATGGGAAATAAAGGCATATATAAGAGACAAATGGATATGTTGTGGTGTAAATTTCAACACCTATATACAGTCGCATTAGCCATGTATACTAATTATATGTTGCGCTTGCACTTTATACACATGGGTGTATATACTATTTTCAATATAAATTTAAGTTTGAATTGAATTCAAACTCTTTTAAACAAATTAAATAAAATGATATTTTATTTAAAACCGTATTAGATTGGATGTAATAACCCTTTAGACTTCCTAGATCCAATAAAACCAAAATAAGCAAAAAAATTGAAGTTTGCATATTTCACCCGCTTTCAACTTGTGTGGTTCCTTCAATGACATCAATATGAGGTTGGTTGAGGATTTCACCTGGTACATTGGATGTCATGGGTTTGATCCATGCAACTAGCATGATAGAGCGTTCTTACATTATGATCTATGACAAAGCAGTGCCTCATACCCATACCAGTCTTGTGATGGTTTTGCTAGTCGAAAGGTTGCATGTAAAACTCGCTCGTGAGGTACCTAGTTGGGTCACACCTAAAGAGTTTGGGTCGGACCATCACCTATGAGTAGAGTCTAATGATGGTATTGGGTTGTAAAATCAATGCCAATAGTCAAGAGAATCCATGTTTGGAATAATAAAGTGACCAGCTTCCCACCAATTATTCACCACTTCCTTCTATAGGGATGCTTGAAAACAAACACTCAAGGGTGGTATGTCAAGATGAGATTTATTGAGGAAAACGTCATTTCTGTAAAGCCGACGCCAACAATGCTCACCGTGATACCACATACAACCAGCATTAGATGAGGTGGAAATCAAAAGAAAGCATCTCCTAGAAAGGAATCGACATGGGAAGTGAAAGGGTATCTCAAATAGGGAGATTCATCGTAAGGCTTCCAAATGGCATGATTACGTCTGTATCATAACTCTGTCTAGTTACATTAAATGGCGAAAACATGACAAGCATTTCCACCACCCACTCTTTATCTGTTGAGCAGTGTCACACACAAATCCGATGAAATAATAGAGCTATAGGTCTCTGGGTGTACCGGCGTATGGCTATACCGGTACCACAAAAATGGTAAAACTCGCAAAGGTCACACGATGATGTTGCACCAGGAGTAATGACACACTGAATATCCAAAGATCTATATAAGTATGCCATGATAGTTGTTACCCAATCAAACAGTCGGTGAAGACATAGAAAAATCTATTATCGTTGTGACATGTCCTAGGGGAAGTGTACTAGATGGGTTTGAGATGAAAGGTTTCTCATCATGTGTAGAACAAATAACCGAGTTATCTCCAGTTCATAATCCATAGTGTACTATCTGATTAATTTACTTTTAATTGAGTTTCTAACAGTATCCTTAATGTATAAATTTAATTTGAGTACCCCCTTACAAGTATGCCGGTATAGTAATACTATGTAAAACATGCTTCAAACTATCATGTCTTTGGAAACGGTTGTCATATGGGAGAAGAAGATGAAGACCGACACTAAAATCGGTAAGCATAAAAAATCAAGAGGAGTCCTACCCATCTCCCTAAATGAAAAATGAAACGTGTGGGCAGTCTTCCACCAATGCACCACATAATCGTGTATCAAAATTATATGCGAGTTGTATTCTTATAATTGCAAATTGAGATAGTTGTGCAAAATAAAAGGTTGCTTGAATAATATTATTTCATCAATAAAAAACGTAAGTCTTGAAAATCAATAGCACATAAAAAGACAGCTATACATCCATTAGTATTTACTTCCAACTCCTGAGACGTACGAAATATCAATGCTAGAGATCCACGTGTTTTCCCTTCCCCAACATATTTAAAGCATAATTTTGGATTTGATTAACTTAATTAAATTAGATATCATAAATGCCATAATGTTTATTTTCTTTTACAATATAGTTACTTAATTTCAAGACAAATCCAGTAAATGAAATTTATTTGTAACAGTCAATTTTAGTAGATATAATGTTACCAACTATCAGTATTAATAATTTTCTAATTAAATTTATGATAGTGATTTAATATTAAATTAAACTTATAGTGATGTCAATATGAGTCAAAACGTGCATTTGTTGATTGTGGAAAACACGAAAATTCACAAACTCCTTGTTCTGTCCTAGCTTTTGGTTAATATATAGGTCTAAAGCGATGTCTCCTAGAATAACCCCTATCCGCCTCCTCCAAGAGACAAGTGGTTTCATTGCTCATCCTTCGTAATATACTTAGCGCTTGCTCCATCACTACTTGCACTATCACTTAGTCTACCATCACCTCCGCTACTCCAAGCTTTCGAATTTGATATGCCACTGCACTACCGATAACCGCATGCATAAATATCCTCATACTCGTGTTTAGCGGTGAAGAAATTGCGAATTTTGGTGTAAATTGATTAAGATATTTGCTGGAAATTGGGTGATAATGCTCAAAATTGAAATCCGAAAAGAGTTTGAAGTTGATGTAGATGATTCCGCTAAGAGAAAAACAGGTATAGTATAGTAGCTTATCCAACAATTATAACGCCATACAAACTACTGACTATGATTTAACAGTGCTGCATAGAGAATTGTCATCTATACGGTCAATCTTCAATAAAAGCTTACCCGACATCATAAATACTGGATAAACATCATACCGACTCTATTACCTTGTCCATTATTTGGGAATTGGCTGGTGTGATTTGATGTTGGATGGTTAAGGTGGTTAGCATGGACCGACTTTTGTGTTAGGGATGCTCTTAAAAATTAATTAGGGTATTATAATCATTTGCACATTAAAAAGTTATTGGAAAACCAAATTTGACACAATAATTATTTGACCATCGAATCCTTTGTACATGGAAGGCTAAGATCTTTTGTGTCAACAATTTGCGTCTAAGTAAAATTTTTCAAAAGTTATGATGGAAACGATCGAAGCAGTCATTAAATGAAAAGTTCAAGGTATCAACTCGGTAAACTTTTAAAAGAAGACGATAATAATTGACTCGTTACGGTAGCGTTGTAGTAGATATAGAGGTAAAACTTTATTTATGATAAAGGCAAAATTTATCAATTGGAAAAAAGAATCATATGATGATTTGATTTCCATTTTATTTATTATTTATGATGCATATTCTATGATACATGAGTCAAACTAAAATTTGAAAGTTCAATTTTCTCTTCTTTTTTCACACCTCCGCCGCATTAAAATTCGCACGCGCGCACACATATATGTACATATGCAGCAGTGGAAAACCAATTGAAGCTTAGTGTCTGTTTGATTTCATTTTGAGTTGTATTGTGTTTTAAAAATTCGTTACAAAACATAAAATAGCGAAGGAAAATATTTAAATTTTTAAGTCATTATAACGATGATGGTGGATATACAACAAGGGGGGATGAATGCACTACGAAAAGATGAATTGTTTTTCATGCTTTTGTTATTTTTCAAAACACAGAAAACAAAATCAGTTTATTTTTCATTTTGTATGTTAACTTCATTTTTCAAATTGGTAGTTTTTTCTAACAAAATATGTCGTGCGCTTTTTGTTTGAACGAAAACCCATAAGTAAAAATGGCAAACCAATCAGCCTTATCTTTAAAGTCAATGAAATTTTGATGGATAAAACTATCAAAGTGCAGAAAGCTACTTAAAGCAAAAATCTGGATGACTTCATTGAACAAGAGAGTGTGTACAGACATTGAAATAAATCAACGATACATCCATCAGTTTCATTGTAATATGTGGATAATATAACAATCAGATCCGAAAATGGACAACTGTATATCTGAACATTAACATTATTTAAAAAGATCAAACAAATATAAAATTCATCAACAGTTATTTTCAGTTGAAGACATTAAGCTCCAGCTTTTGCAAGCTCCTCAAGTTTCTTGTTGATCTGAGATTCGGTCAAGCCATCCAATCGAACGCACCTCTCAACGCCCATATCTGCCAGGTACGAAAAGGAAAAAAAAAACTTGAATAATTAAATAAAAAAAATTAAACTCGTAAAAAAAAACTATACTAAACAAATTGAACTTCTCTATCTAAAAATATTATTTGAATGAGCTCATCAGAAAAATGAAGCCTGAGTGACATTCTGCTACTTTCAAAAAGGCAAAGCAGAATGTACCAAATGTTATGTACAATCACTAATTTTCAACTCCTTAACATAGGTTAAAATTATCTTGAATTCTTCAGTTTATTACAATGGCTGTTGGGAAAAATAATAGTAAGGAAAATAACAGCAAAAAGATAGATGAGGAGATAATAATGATTCATGATCATAACAATAGGGAATAATGGGCAAAAATCTCCACAAAGAGAACTATTTAAGCAGATTTGAAAATTTGCCAAAAATCTCATCTCATATATACTACAGGAGATATCAACATATAAATGATATTAGATCTTTGATGCCTAATTTTATTAGCCAAAATTTCAAGGTCCACATCTTCACTGTATTACCTGTGAGATATTTGGGAATCATTGGCTCTCCACCGAAAAGGACATTCGGTTCACCTGAGCAATGTGCTAATAATAGGTTATATCATGCCTATTCTTTGTACATCTTTGACTAGACCAACCCCCCCCCCCCTCCGGACAAAAAAAAAATCTTTTTTGCCAGTTGATAAGGTATTAATAACACAAACACACAGACAACCCCCCCCCCCACCAATGTTTGGAAAGCAGAATTGGCCAGTTTGCCATTATGTTTTACTTCAACTTTTATGATGGTCAATCCTTTTCTTTAGTCGTTTAAAACGTTAATATATCATAACGCACACACAACCACCCCCCCCCCCCCCCTCCTCAAGTCTCAATGTTTGGAAAGCAGAATTGGCCTGTTTGCCATTATGTTTTACTTCAACTTTTAAGATGGTCACTCCTTTTCTTTAGTCGTTTAAAATATTAATATATCATTTCATTGTTACCTCCATTTTTTAGCTAAACAAAATTACTCCCTAACATGCATGGATTGAGGAACTAGCCCACTACAAAATGTTAGACTCAGTGTGTAGAAAAATCTGGCAAGAGAGCTACAAAAAGCAGACAATGTATTTTCTTTTTTTCTCGTCAAATTTTGTCTACAGTGTTTAACAACCTCACTGGGTTACAACTCATTACAACAAACATTGCTTGTGCACATCGATAACTCGGTGTATCATCTCAATAAAACATAACAAGAAGAACGAGACAAACAAAATAAATAAACTATTGCTAAAATGCTTACAAAAAAAAGCAGTAGAATGATATCATTTCTTTCCATAATGAAAAATATGGAACATGTAAAAGTGCATTTATTTTTCACAATAAAAACATGTATAGAATTTTGTGCACCCTTGCAAAGATAAAAATCTATAGCCCTCGAGCGAAAATATAAAACCATTTTAACAACCACACAAATAAACACTAAACAGTTATTCCACTCAAAAGTAATCAACCAGATTGTTCAATATTAATAATGGTTTTGCCATTACAGTTAAAACAAATGACCTCAATTTCAGAAATAAGTAAGAAAAAAATGTAGGATCTTAATGTAACGCGAAATAGCATAGAATTTGCCAAACATCTAGAGATGGACAAAGATGATTGGTATTGCAGGCATGTAACTGCATCAGCCACCATTAACAAGAGCGATCCATGACTACACCTGGATGGTTACAGCTTCACATCTTGATTTCGCTAATCATTTACAAACATTATTTTTACATATAATAATAATTTACTAAAAAAAAAACAGAAACTGGAGATCGAGATTGGTAACTGAAGTTCGGAGGATTCGAATCCAATACCTATAGATTCACACTCTTAAGATTTTCCCACTATACTAGTGGTATCAACAAAGGGGGTCACTTTTCTAAAGACCTTGACAAACAAAGATGGTCACTCATTTACTGCGTTACACATACGAAAAATGTTCTGAGATGTGAACTATAGTGTTCACTAGTTAGGAATGATAAAAGGTATGCTGATTTTCGGCTATGCAGCCTGAACGAACTATTATTTTTATGTGTATCTTAAATGTGCATTTTAGATTGAAATCCTGGATCTTGCAACATATGTCAAGACGATATTTGACTAGCTCGTACGTTTGAATTGACATATACTAATAGTTTGTTTACTTAAGAAATTTTACAGCATACTAGATTTACATAGTAAGCTAGTTATTGCACTAGAAAGGTAAAATTGTTATTAGTTTCTATAACTGATTTCTTATGTGGTACTAATTGATAGGGCCTCGTGAATAAGTAAGTGCTACAAGATCTCATGCATTAGAACCCACAGTTATGGACTCAAATACATTAGTATGGAACATTTTCTTTTTTCAAGTGAAATCCTCTATTACATGAAAGAATAAAAATGTGCTTTCGTTGTAGTGGAATAAGAAGCCAGAACGAATTTTTATCATCTAAACATTAAAAATAATATTGATACTTTTGCTGCCACTCGCTTAGATAAAAAGTACTAGAAAATGGAATCAGAGTTGATCTATAGTAATAAAATTCAGGTAATTCTTTTGACCCCGTATAAAAAAACATAACTAGAAATGTGAAAGAAAAACATAATTTATACCAAGATCATGAATTGAGATTTCATTGTATAATCTGGTTGAGATTCAAAAATGGCACGCCAAATGGATGTCAACTGAAGTACGAACAAGACTTGATGTTTCAGCTGCACAAGCAAAATTTTGACCAAGATCTCTAGCTAGATGGGTAAAATTTAAAGCAATTACGCTAATTTTTAATTGTCAAAAGCCAATTGATGATAAAATCGTCAATTTACAAAATCAGCTGACTCTTAACAGTGGCCTATGTTGCAAAACCGAAGTGTTAGTTTATTAATGTTTTGATAAAAATATAATGATGTGGGAGTATTTTAATGAAAGGTGCATCCGACATTATCAGAAAGAGTACTGAACCAAAAATTGATCAAATGGGGCAGAGATAACCAGATGCTTAAACAATTGAATTATTAAAATTTGACACTTGTCAAACATATTGCTCAATTGTCAAGTGGACTTCACCAGTTGCTTCACCTATTTTGAGTGTATAAATAATCAATTTATGCTAAAATTGGCAATTGATTTACTAGTGTAATTGTTCTTAAAACACTATTTAAGTGCCGCCTAATATGCAAGGAACTTCTCTTGTCAAATGCAGACAACACAATTATCCAAAAAAAATTATTCTTTCATTGAAAAATATATATAATATAAAAAAACAACTTGAATGAGTTTGTAAAACAATATAAGGTGGCGTTACAAGATAAATAAGAAAACAAAGCACAAAGTGAATTTCACGATATGACTTCAGTACAAGCTTCAAAGAGAGTATTTGGAATTGAAAAAAAAAACATAAAAAGGCTAGAAAGAACAAATAGACAATTAACATGCCTATGATTTATCCTTCTTTAGTGTTATTATCATGGTATTGTTTTATTCTAGTCACAAATGTATAAAACCCTTGCCTAGGCTGTGGAATGAACCAAATAACGAAATATAATCTTCCTGCCCAAGGGAGATCATTATTTAGTCCTTATTGCTTTTAAACAAAATTATTTCAAATTTGAACAACAAATTATTATTGTTATATTAATACGTATACCTCCAGCTTTAAACCTTTTTAAGGTTGTTTTCATTATAGGTAAATCCAACCACATCAATGATTCAATACCAAGAAGGGCTTTTGGCATCACAGAGAATTTGTTTTTAAAGTAAATCTCGACTAGAAATGATATTTCTGATTATAATAATAAAAAAGTAAAAGTTTGTCCATATTAATATTCTCCTTAGCATCTATATCTGTATGCATGTTCAAATTGATATAACGTATTTCAAAACTCAAAAACGTTTGGTTTCAGTTTCACAAGTTGGAATATGTTTTTAAGGTGAGTTGAATAATGGATTATGTTATGCACAAGTTGGAATTTGTTTCGTATTTGATATCTTTAATGGTTTTGTTCCATTTCTCTGGTGGTGACTTGGGTGATGTTTATGGTTATGTCAACGTTGTTATGACTAAAATCAACTGTAATGTGTTAGTATTTTTTTTAAGGAAAATTATGTTGCCGTCTATTTTCTGAATCATTTTTCGCATTTGAAGTACTTAATATATTGATTTATATTTTTTGTTAGTAGCTATGTAGTTAATTTTGAAAATTTTCGATGAAAATTCAGCAAAACTTCAAATATAAAACTTTGATTGATTTACTCATAAAATTTCAATTAAAATATTATAGTGATATATCTGTCGAATTTTACCAATACTTCACTCTAAGATCATACTTCATTTTTCAAGAAAAATAGTAAAATATAGATTGTTATGTTAACGTATGTAATAAAGAAAAACATAGGTATTGACAAATTGAACCTTTAGCAGTCCAATGTTGTAAATGATGAACGACCCACCATAAAGGGTATTAAATTGCATATGTACGGCTCTCTTAATTTTTATCTGTTAACTGGATTTTAATCAACCAGAGTACTTCTCTCAAATTCTCTTCTTGAAGCTTATTTGAGTAAACCATACTTCTCTCATTTATTCGAAATTCAAAATACTTATTCATCAAAATCCACTTATATCTACAATTTTTTGTTGTTTCTTATATTTTTCGAATTTAAGTTTCATATAATTAACGAAATAGAAGCTTCATTTATACTACATACACAAATTTATCATTGTAAATTAGTATCTTTGAATGTCCCAATTGTGACAATAAGCCTCCGACTGAGAACAATATTTTCATTATATTGAGATTCATATATTAGTATGACCTGCAGTTAGAACTTATGTGCTAGCCTAAAAAACATGTAATGGGCTGATATTCTAATTTTCAAATAACGTATTCAGTACTTAACCGACATACAACCATTATTGATAGTATAACATGTCCGGTATCATTTCGATTTACTCAGATATTGCATATTGACACTTAGCCGATGCACAACAAATAATGATATTAACCACTTAAATTAGTAGTACTGAACATGTGTATTATGCACATTATTCATAATCCTGGATTTTAGTTTATGATTTTTGCATATTTTAGCATTAAAGATTAGTCATTCGGGTCGGTTTGTGAATCCAGTTAAACACAAATATATGAATGAATGTATTAGCAGCAGCGAGTCAATGGAAATTAAGATGATCCCATTCATGAGATAAAAACAAATTGTCCAAAAGCATTGATATGAGGTGTTGTTTTAGGGACACCGAACGAAAAAGTGGGGTTTCATTGATTTCAGCACACTTGTGCTGTTTTTCTCTATTTGCTTCTTACATTAATAACACAACCTCACATTGCAGAAACCGTGAAACAACAACCTGCCTCCCCCCCCCCCCCCTACACACACCCATATCCCCCCATCAGCGCGCTAATGACAAAATAATTTATTTTCTCCTAATATGAATTTGGGGTCTCTAAATATGTGGACAGATACTTTAAATGTATTCAACTGTAGTATGAAGTAATATAGACACCGTTTTAAATATATATCAAAAAGTGACGAATATAACATACTTGTCCATTAGATGAGTTACATTAGAATTTCTCAACATTTGATCATAAACAAACACCTATAATAACTGAGAGATTATTTGTTGCAAACAAAAATAATCATAAGAAATACAAGACAAGAATTTTAATGCTATGCAGTTTCAAATTTGATTTTTTTTTTTTTGGTTGTGTAATTAACAGGGTATAATAAAGAAAGCAACTTTGAAGCCACCATATTCAAAATTTAAAAGTTCAACTGAAAATAAACAAAGAAATTTCTTTCACCATATCTTGCCCATAGCTGAGGTTCAACTCCACTGCACTCGCGAATCAATATAGGAAGCTTAGGGTTGAGAGTCTTCAGATCTTTGTAATTTTTTTGAACAAATTCACTGCAAAAACATCGAAACTCAAAAACCAAAGTACGAAGGGTGGTAAATAAAAACTGAATTCAGGGATTCACAAATTACCGAGCTTGAGAGCTAGCTGGTGACGTTTGGCAAAAGAGGAGGCGGAGCTCCTTGATGTTTTTCGACAGTTGCCCTCTCCACGCCATTAAATTCTTCTTTTAGATTCCCCCTTTTCTCAGAATTATTATTTAATTCATTTAGAGTGCCCGATCACTAATTAATCATAGGTCACTCTTTTTTTTGGGTGTAGATCGAACCGTGCCGAACAAACGTTGGATCTGATTCGGATCCTGCAATGTGTAATTGGGGCCCGTTTTCATTTGAACATATTACGAAATACAAATGGGCTACAAGATTACGGGTTACAGTCGGAAAATTTGCAACCTCAACGCTTTGTTTAACAAGGCTTTCAACTTGTAAGCACATATTCAACAAACACCCGTATAAAAGAGTTTAACGTCCAGTGCACGTAATGGGTATATTCTAACTCCATTTTATACTTTCACATACAAACTTATAGAGTCTTCACAGCAAACTTCTTTTTTCTTTTCTTCAACACTCTACAAAGCAAAAACGTATTCCGGTTTTGTATCGATTCGCATTCTGTGACATCATAATCCGCAAATACAAGCAACCGGATTTCAAAAGTATGACAGTTGATGTTCGATTAAATATAGAATTTAAAGAAACGACATAGAGCATATTTATCCCATAATACAATATACTAAATCTCACAGTGGGATGAATAATATGGTATCAATATAAACCTGTATAGTTAAAGCACTCGACGATTTTATGGCGGTCGAGGTGTGAAAAGTTATAGCGAAGACGTATCGACGTATATTAGAAAATATCGGGTGATCACAAATAACACATAACACTCTCACTTTTAATTAGATTCAACTTATACTAGTAGTGATTGTGCAATGTTAACTTTTCACCTAGTTTAAGTTTGTTACACATACATATACATAACACATTCTTCATTATATATGTGTGTGTGCGCGCGCATGTGTATATGCATGTTTGTGTGCATATGTGTATTGTTAGAGATCCTTGCATAAGTAAATGAAGATATAGTTTCACATTGCCAAAAACAAAGAAGTTTTCATGTTTATATGTTCTTTCTCATCAATCTATATTGGCCCTTTGGGTCAAGTAATTTTATGCAAGGGGGAGGACCTATATGGCTATGGTTTAAACACACACGTGTGCTCCGTCCGTCCGTCTGATCGACCAACTGGGTTCGGGTTCGACTCTAATGTGTTATTATCTTTTTGTTAGAAAAAAAAATTGGCTCAAAATTGGCACGACTGCTAGGCTTGCAAATGACTGACGGATAAAAACGACCGTTAGGCGTTGCAAATGAGTGATGAACATAAACGACTATTGGGCGTTGGAGACGACTCTTTGATTTAAAAGGAGAAACACAATCTTCTGAGTGGATGCAGCCGTTGAAGGCTATAAAAGAAGAGGAGTACTGATCACATTTCTTATCCCTTTTTCTTCTATCTTCTTCATCTTCATTCTGTTCTCAAATCAAAGCATTATCAAATCACAGAGTAGACATACTCGTTACAATCTCGTGCGGATTATTCTGTTGTATATTGGAGAATTTTGCAAATAAAGTTTTAAGTAGATTGTCAAAGCATGACTCAGAATTCCTTACTGCTTTATATCAGTATCTTATTATTTTGCATCCTTGTCCACGTTTTCGTAAGTTCTTACACTGTGGTTTTGCTGTTACTTACTGTTTTGGTAATACGACCATCTACATCTTAAGACTTTTACTAAAACAGAAATGGCAGCAATTGAGTTGTCAACAAAACTGCTATTCACAACAGATCTGATCTGTTCAAAGGAGATGGTGATGATTTCCAGACTTGGCAAAATCAGATGTTATTCTATCTAACTACGTTGGGTCTGCAAAGGTATCCCGAAGAGGAGGAACCTGTGCCAAAATCAGGTGAAACCAGATAAACAAATAAAGATGTGTTTCTTGCGGCTGATGCATGGAAACATTCAAGTTTCCTATGCAAGAATTACATTTTAAACTGTTTGGACAAGATGATGTACAAAGTGTATCAACCTCATCAGACAGCAAAGTCTCTCTGGAATACACTTGTCGCAAAATAGAAGACATAGAATGTTAGTCTGAAGAAATTCATCGTAGACAAATTCATGGACTACAAGATGATAGACTCTAAATTCGTGACTACTCAACCGCATGAACTACAAATTATCATTCATGGACTTGAATCAGAAGGCCATAAAGTTGGAGAATCTTTCTTGGTTGAAGCGATAACAGGAAAGCTGCATCCATCATGGAGAGACCACCGCAACTATCTAAAGCATTAAAAGAAGAAGATTTCTTTATAAGACCTCATTGTTAGATTGAGGATAGAGGCAGATAAATGCAGAATTACACAACAAAAAGCGAGGAGGCATTTGTTATAGAAGGATCAAAGAAGAAATGACACTTAGACAAAAACAAAATAAAAAATTTCTCACAGAAGAGGAAAGCGCCAAAAAAGAAATCCAATGAAAATAAGCAATCCAAGAAGTTTAATGGCAACTGTTGAGTTTGTGGCAAGATGAGATACGCCACTAAAGATTGCAGACACAAGAAGGAGAATAACTCAGAGGCAAATATGGAGAACAAAATGAAAGTGAATGGGTCTAACTTTTCTAGAGTTGTGTCAAAATACAAGTTGGTTCAAAATCCTAAACAGTGGTGGTTCGACACAGGAACTACTTGACATGTAAATTCTAATAAATCCATGTTTTCCGCTTACAACAAACTCAATCAAGGAGAAAAACTCTACATGGGTAATTTTACAATTTTCATGATTAAGGGCAGTGGCACAGTCATCCTCAAGTTCACCTTTGGAAAAACTATTACATTGAATGACTTACTTCATGTTCCAAACATCTGCAAGAATTTAATCTCTAGATCTCTACTGTTAAATAAGGGATTCTAAATGGTCTTCGAGTCTGATAAAATGGTTTTATCCAAGGCAGGAATTTATATAGGAATGGAATATTTATGCAATGGCATGTTTAAGGCAAATATAGCCATAGTCGGCAAAAATACTATGTATTCTAATTATGCAATGAATAAAAAAGAAGTTTCTTATTTGGTTGTGCATGAAACTCTAGTATGACATGATAAATTAGGACAAATAAATTTTCGAAAAATAAAAAAAAACTTGCAAACCTATGATTAATTCTAAAATTTCTAGCAGATAAAAAATACAAATGCGAGACATGTGTAGAAGTGAAAATGGTCATAAAACCATTTCATACTATTGATAGGAGTACTAAATCACTGGGAACGGTTTGTATTGACTTATGTGATTTCAAGAATGACCTACAAGAGGTGGGAAAAAGTACCTTATCACGTTCATTGAAGATTAAATACAATATTACTATGTATTTCTTTTAAGTAGTAAAGATGAAGCAATTACATCGTTTATAAAATACAAAGCTGAAGTAGAAAATCAACTTAACAAAATGATCAAGATATTGATCAGATCGGATCGAGGTGGAGAATATGAATCGCTATTTGAACAATTCTATGCAGAAAATGGAATAAGTCGTCAAAGAACAACCTAATATTCGCCACAACAAAATGGTATTGCCGAGAAAAATAATAGAACGTTGAAAGACATGGTTAACGATATGCTATTAACTTTTGGCCTACCAATGAACTTGTGGAGGGAAGCCCCAAAAATGTCTAATCACATACCAAATAGGGTTCCACATAGCAAAACAGGAACAATTCCATATGAATTATGGAAATGACACCTACCAAGTTCTAAATATCTCAAAGTGTGGGGTGCTTGGCAAAAATTCTAGTTCTACCTCCTAAGAAAGTCAAACTTGGACCAAAAACTGTAGACTGTTACTATCTCGACCTTGCCAAAGATAGTAGTGCTTACAGATTTTTAATCTTCAACTCTGATATAAATGACATCGGTATAAATACAATCATAGAGTCAAGAGATGCCTCATTCTCTGAAGATGTGTTTCCATATAAAAAGAAGGATCGAACATTTGTCCCTAAAAGGACAAGAGAAGAAAGGGATGGACTGCATGAAGATGAAATTCATCGTGAAAAGGAGGAAATTGAACCAAGAAGAAGCATAAGGGAAAGAACTTCCAAGTCTTTTGGCTCGGAATTCTTTACCTACATGTTAGAACATGAACCTCAAACTTACAAAGAGGCATTGTCGTCTTTAGAATCTTCATGTTGGAAAGAAGCAATCAAAAGTGAGATTGATTCAATTCTACGTAATAAAACTTGGGAATTAGTTGACATTGCACCTGGAACAATACCAAATGGTTGCAAATTGATCTTCAAGGGATGATGAAACAAAATGGCTCCATTGACAAATATAAAGCCGGATCGGTAGCCAAAGATTATCATCAAAAAGAAGGTATATACTTCTTTGATACTTATTCACCGGTTACACGAATAATCTTTATAAGAATATTAATAGCAATTGCATTCATCTATCATCTATAATTCATCAAATGATGTAAAGATAGCATTCTTAAATGGAGATCTCGATGAGGAGATTTATATGGAGCAACATGAAGGTTTTATTTCCAAGGAAAATGAGAACAAAATATGTAGATTAGTCAAATCATTATACGAACTCAAACAAGGTCCAAAACAATGGCACAAAAAATTCAGTAGTGTCATGATGAAAAATGGTTTTCATATAAATGAATGTGATAAATGTGTTTATTACAAACAAGTTGGACAATCATATGTGATAATTTGTCAATATGTGGACGATATGTTAATCTTTGGTCCCAACATTAAAGTTATAAAGACCATAAAGAAAACGTTAGTCAATAATTTTGATATGAAATACTTAGAAGTTGCAGACATTATTTTGAGAATCAAAATAATAAAGGGGTATTTCACCAGAAGGACAAACTTTGCAGTCTAATTAATTTCTAGGACACACATCTGAAATAATTACTTTCAAGGCCAAAGTCAGCAGAATAATTACTTTCGAGGACAAAGTCAGCTGTCCAATTACTTTCAAGGACATAATTTCATAGATTTTTAGGCCCTAGAAACTAATTATTTTGCGTATTATCCTTAAAATTAATTATTTTAGTTATGTGTCCTAGAAATTAATTTCATTTGCTAAAAAGGCCCTTGTGGTTAATTCCCACATAATAAAAACAGTTAATGGAATTGAATTATCTCAGTCACACTATGTAGAAAAAGTGATTAAAAAATTCCAACATTATGGAATCAAAGGTGGTAAGAGCACCTTTTAATCCATCGGAAGTATTACACAAAAGCACCAACTAGAGTGTGATGTGTAACACCCCATATTTTTATAACATAGGATATTTAATTAGCAAAAATTGAATAAAATAATGTGAAGATTAATAGGTTGATATTTGATTTAACTAAGGGTAGCCATGCCATGTTAAATGAAAACTAAAATGAAATAACATGAATCAATGTGTTAGGAAATAGGTAAGGGTAAAATAGGAAATATGAGAGATTTATACCCCAAACCCTTAGAAAATGAAACTTACGTTCATTTTATTTTAACAAACTAAGAACATCTAAGGCCAGCCACCATTTTCATTCTCAAGAGAAGATTAAAGCTAGGATTCAAGAGAAGGAAGTTAACCAACTAATTCAACATCAAATCTCACATTTTTTTAATCTCAAAGCTAAGGTGAATAATTACTACATCCCATTTTCTTATGGTTTTCAGTTTTAAGATAGATCTAAAATGTTTTTTCAAGTATATGCCATGTTTTTGATGATTAAAGCTATATATATATATATATATATGCTTGTTGATGAATTATACATGTTCATATTAGTTTTAATGATATGTTTGATATGAAAACCCTATTTAATGACATCCAAATGCCTTGAAAATTTAATATAGGTCAGAAATGATATTTTAGAGATGGGTTTCAATTTTCATAATTTTCCAAATTAATATGGATTTTATAGATTTTTCTAGTGAAGAAAATGATTTATTGGGTTATAAATTGTTTACGGCTAAATTAATAATTATTTGGATTTGAAATTTTTATACGTTGAAAAACATACTAAAATAGAGTTTCTAGAATTTTCCTAGATTTTTCCTAAGTGTTTTGATGGATATATAAAATTATTTAAGGTATCGGACTTAAATGTTTTACACATTTAATTAAGGAGAAGGGGCATTTTATAAAATAAAATCATTGTTTATTTCTGAAATTATTGGCAACACTTTTCTGAAGAGTATTTGTTAATCAATGAGAATTTGAAAAACATAGGCAGGTTAGTTGAAAATTTATATCTTTTAAGTTAAAAATAAGAAAAGCATACTTTTGGCATGTTTCAGCCATTTTCGGCATCTAAGACCAGAACTCTCGACCTAGTCGAAAGGTTATAGCTCTCGATAAGGTCAAACCAATGCATATGGTATCAATTTGCTTGGTACGTAATGAATTGAATAAGGCCGAAGGGTACTTAGTTGAAAGGTTAGTTGCCAAAGAGGTTGGAGTATGTTTGTTTTATAAACCAAAGAATGCCTACTTGCTTTCGAAGAAATGCTTTCGACTTGGTTGCTTTCGATCAGGTCTAATACTTAAAATGAAGTCTTAAACCTTCCGAAAAAGTCGAAAGGTTACTACCGCTTTATCATTGTTTTGTTTTAAATCTTCCGACAAAGTCGAAATACTTGTTTTAAAACAAGCCGCTTCTCCATGCTTTTGAAAGAGAGCTTTCGACTAGATGATTTACTGTTGCTTTTTCTGATTAAAGTATAACCTAAGCTTTCGAAGGAGTTGTTTTAAAAGTAGAGGCCTATTTTTTAAATGATATGTTTTAAAGCTTTCAAAATAGAGCTTTCGACAAAGTTGAAAGGTTGCTTCCAATGAAGTCGAAAGGTTTTAAAAGAAAGGTTTATGTTTTAAATTGAACCCAGTGAGTTTTTGAAAGGTTTATGTTTTTAAAAAGTTCAATGCTTTTGAAAGGTTCATTTTCTGAATGATTTCAAAGGAGTCGAAAGGTAGCTTCTGACAAGGTCGAAAGGTTATGTTTTATGAATGTTTTCGAAAGGTGTAAAATGGAATGTTTTCCAATGTTTTTCTAAGGCAATATTTTAAAGTGTTTTAAAGAAGGATGTCTAAAGTCTTATTGCTTTCAGAAGAAATGATTTCAATGGTTTCGAAAGGTTTGAAGTAAGTTATCGAAAGGTAAGGTTTTGACCTCTTGGTCTAAGTAATTAATTAATTAAAGGGTTTTACTTGGTTTTGAAAGGGATGTTTTCAAAAGTTTTGAAAGAGGTACTTTCAAATGTTTGAATGTTTTCATCAACTAAAGTTTGAGTAAAGAAGATATACATATATAATATGTGTTTGCGCCAAAATTAGTCACAAACATCCAATTGTCAATGAAAGCACCAGTTCACAATCACAGATTACAGATAATGAGTATGTAGAGAGATAAGAATGGTGAACACTCAGAAAATTCCCGAGGAAACAGTAAACAACACTGGATTTATAGTGGTTCGGTGATCTTGCCTATGTCCACTCTGAAGTTGATGATTTTATTGATGTTCACTTGATGATTTCAATTGATTACAGCAGGTTACAGTTGATAATAATGATTTACAGTAGTGAAATTCGTTAATAGCAGCAGCAATGGAGTTTAGAACTGGATCCGGCAGAGTCTGAGCGTTGGAAAATTCGAAGAAGAAGCTCCCCTTTTCTGTATGCCATGGGGTTCTATTTATAGGTGTAGGAGGCTGATATTTTGCTCAGATCTCGGGAGACTCCTTCTGGCACGTGGGTAGGCCCGCGGACCAAGCTCGTGAAGTTTCGGCCTGATCCGTGATCGATACGAACGGATTTTGTATCGATCAAGTTTGCGTCCGATGGAGTCGAAGTTTGGCGTGGACATTCTTTAGCATGCATGTAAGTTTCTGTGAAAATTTCATAGCATTTGGACTCGTGGATCTCGAGTTATGATTGATACGAAATGGAGACTCTCAGCAGGCTGTTTCGTTCGACTCGATCACTTCGACTCGATGACTTTGAATCGATGGCGGCATGTGCTAGCAGGTTGACGTGGCGCGCGTCCTTCGCATCGATCTATAGCATGCCCAGTTTGAATCGATGAAAACAGTCTAGTTCGAATCGATGGACGTTGGCTTGTCCGCATCGATGAAGGTTGCATAGTTCGTATCGACTATTGTGCTTTGCTTCGCATCGATGGGAGGCGTGCATTTCGTATCGATTGGTGATCGATCGATACAAAGAGAGCTTTTGAGATTGAGCGATGCGAAACAGATGAAAGTGTTTGTTGCCGATGGATACGAAGTAGGAGTTTTCGGAGGGATACAAAGTGGGCATTGGATGATCGAGTCGAACAGAGCTTTCCCTGATGGATTCGAACTCGATCGATTTGAACAGCGGCCACCTAATGGATTCGAACTATAGAAGCTTGATGGATTCGAACAAAGCTCTTCAGGCGATGGATGCGAAGTAGATTCTGGTGATGAATGCGGAGCTGATCGAGTCGAAGTAGGCCCTAGTGATCAATGCGGAGCTGATCGAGTCGAAGTAGGCCTTGGTGGTCGATGCGGAGCTAATTGAGTCGAAGTAAGCTTCCCTGATGGATTCGAACTCGATCGATTCGAACAGTGGTTACCTGATGGATTCGAACTCGATCGATTCGAATAGTGGCTAGTTTTCATCCAATCTTGCATCGATCGTAACTTGAGCATACGAACTCGGATTGACTTGAAATTCGGAACGTTGACTTTTATGGCTTCCCTTGTCATGTCTTGTCGATTGTAGCTCGATCCGGACTCGGAAAAAATTCACTGATATCCATGGTGAACCTGCGTATAATCGATCTCTAAGACGAACAGTCATTGGTTTCTAGTCAAGTTCTTGGTGTCACGGCCTTGCCAAAAGGCGGGATAACATTTTGCTCCCAAAATACGCCTTGCGGTAGGAAGGTGTGTTTTGTAATGCCATAAGCTGGATGTTCACATCCTATTGATGACCTGCAAAGAAATTGATAGTCTAATCTGACCGCGAATGACGATCGTTCGGGATCGTACGTCATTCGAGGTAGTACATGACCGTTCGGGGTCGGATGCCGTTCGCGGCGAATGGTGACCGTTCGCGGTCGGGGTGCCGTTCGAGGCGATTTGTGATCGCTCGCGATCGGGTGCCGTTCGAGGCGAATTGTGACCGTTCGCGATCGGGTGCCGTTCGAGGCGAATTGTGTGTGCCCGGGGGGGAGTTAGTATCATTAATGCCAGATTTCACGTTCGAGTGGGTTTTTGGATTGTTTGTTTGGGCGGTTTATCGCCATCTCAGAGCATGCCTAAGGACCGTTCGCGACCCCGTACATGTGTATGTGTCTTAGCCGTTATGGAATCACAAATGGCATACTTTTATTCAAAATAGACCTTTCAACAGAAATGTCAAACAAAATCGAGTCCAAACATGAGAAATGGAAAATAAGAACAAAACAGGGACGTCAAAGAGCAAACACCTACACTGATGTGATTAGTAGTCGTATCAGAGCATGCCTGAGGATCGTTCGCGGTCCTGTACATGTGTAAACGACTTAATCGCGTTGGTGTGGAGTTTTCCACTCGTTCGTCATTATCTCAATCAATTTATGACAAGTTGACACCTCGACCCTGAGCCGTCCCCAGTAGGTGCAGGTGGTGGTCTCTCACATTCCAGCGTTGTTGTTCCCCTTCTTACATACTGCGATAGCAGACCATTCCGGATATGTCCCTTAACCTCATCCTTCAAGGGTCGGCAATCATTCGTGCTATGTCCATTCAGCTCGTGGAATAAGCAGTACTTGTCCGACCTTCTTTCATTGTTGGTCGGATTCCTTCTCATTGGCTTTCGATAAGGAATCTGCCCCCTGGTGTCCTGGTAGATTCGCTCCAAAGTCTCATTCAACTCTGTATAAGAGGTGAATCTCGGTTCCTTTCGTGGTCGCGTTGGTCCATCATCATTATCCTTGGCCTTTCGTTTCCCTCTGTCAGCTCCTGAGTCTGTTTTAGGAAGATTTTCACCCTTAACGGTATAAACATCAACTCCTTCTCCTTCTTCTCTCTCAGCATTTGTATCCTCTAATCGTAAAAATCCTTCAGCCTCATGATAAAATTCTCCTAGATCCATAGGGGGATCCCTTGTTAACGAATTCTTGAACTCTATGCCATCAGCTATGCCAGATATAGGTGCCATCAAAACCATGGATGGATCGGGTCGATCCACCGATGCTGCCGCTGCATTGAATTGCATCAGAAAGTTCCTCAAGGACTCCCCGGTTCTTTGCTTCAGTGCTGCCGAACTCATCACATTCTTGGGTCTTGAAATGTGAACCCTGAACTGCCTCATGAACCTTTCAGTCAAATCGGTCCATGTTCCAATGGAGCCACTCTCCAGTTGTCTGAACCATAATGCTGCTATGTCTACCAGGTACAGCGGGGAACACCGGGCCATGACCTCCTCTGATGCCCCCAGCACTTCCATGTGCCTCATGTACTTCGTTAGATGAACCGCATGATCCGTCCTCCCATTATACATGTCCAATGTTAGTAACTTGAATTCTGGAGGATTCCTGGCTTGCCTGATCGCAGAAGCAAAGGGACTCCTATTCACATCCTCGGGATCTCTATTCACTAGTCCGCCTCTCGTGGCTCGTCGGACCATCTCCGCCAATCTGTCACTATCTCCAAGTTGTAGTCCTTGTCCGTCGTTTCCGATTTGCCCCCCGGGTTCACAAGGGATTCCTAGAATCTGCTCTCCTAGTGGAGCATTCATTTCTCTATCAATGTCGCATTGCGCAGTTCCACCTGGTACTCCGCCCGGGATTGGGCCAACATGCTCTGGGTTATTGCCCCCTAGTTCTGGCGCTGCGCCAGATGGTCCCGCTCCGTTCTGAACTCTAGTTGCTCCTTGATCTTGCGCTCCAAGCTGCCCAATTTGAAGAAACAAATTTTGGATCATTTCCTCTTGCCTTTTCATCATTGTCTCCATCTCATCCCTGGTGATGAAGATCGATGTCTGATTCGCACCCGAAGAAGCCTCTTGACTCCCTTCATGCTGGTTTCTCTCTGGCCTTGGTCTTCTGCTTGATTGCCTTGTCATAGCTTTTCAGATCCGAATCTCCAAGCCTTCAAACTCAAATTCCAAACGATAGAATTCCTGAATTTGATTCTCAGTGGAAGCACCAAAATGTTTGCGCCAAAATTGGTCACAAACACCCAATTGTCGATGAAAGCACCAGTTCACAATCACAGATTACAGATAATGAGTATGTAGAGAGATAAGAATGGTGAACACTCAGAAAATTTCAGGGGAAACAGTAAACAACACAGAATTTATAGTGGTTTGGCGATCTTGCCTACGTCCACTCTGAAGTTGATGATTTTATTAATGTTCACTTGATGATTTCAATTCATTACAGCAGGTTACAGTCGATAATAATGATTTATAGTAGTGAAATTCGTTAATAGCAGCAGCAATGGAGTTTAGAACTGGATCCGGCAGAGTCCGAGCATTGGAGAATTCGAAGAAGAAGAAGCTCCCCTTTTCTGTATGTCCTGGGGCTCTATTTATAGGTGTAGGAGGCTGATATTTCGCTCAGATCTCGGGAGACTCCTTCTGGCACGTGGGTAGGCCCGCGTGACCAAGCCCGTGAAGTTTCGGCCCGATCCGTGATCGATACGAATGGATTTTGTATCGATCAAGATTGCGTCCGATGGAGTCGAAGTTTGGCGTGGACATTCTTTAGCATGCACGTAAGCTTCTGTGAAAATTTCATAGCATTTGGACTCGTGGATCTCGAGTTATGATCGATACGAAATGGAGACTCTCGGTAGGCTGTTTCGTTCGACTCGATCACTTCGACTCGATGACTTCGAATCGATGGCATCATGTGCTAGCAGGTTGACATGGCGCGCGTCCTTCGCATCGATCTGTAGCATGCCCAGTTTGAATCGATGAAAACAGTCTAGTTCGAATTGATGGACGTTGGCTTGTCCACATCGATGAAGGTTGCATAGTTCGTATCGACTATTGTGCTTTGCTTCGCATCGATGGGAGGCGTGCATTTCGTATCGATTGGTGATCGATCGATACGAAGAGAGCTTTTGAGATTAAGCGATGCAAAACAAATGAAAGTGTTTGTTGCCAATGGATACGAAGTAGGAGTTTTCGGAGGGATACGAAGTGGACATTGGATAATCGAGTCGAACAGAGCTTTCCCTGATGGATTCGAACTCAATCGATTCGAACAGCGGCCACCTGATGGATTCAAACTATAGAAGCTTGATGGATTCGAACAAAGCTCTTCAGGCGATGGATGCGAAGTAGACTCTGGTGATGAATGCGGAGCTGATCGAGTCGAAGTAGGCCCTGGTAATCGATGCGGAGCTGATCGAGTCGAAGTAGGCCCTGGTGGTCGATGCGGAGCTGATCGAGTCGAAGTAAGCTTCCTTGATGGATTCGAACTCGATCGATTCGAATAGTGGTTACCTGATGGATTCGAACTCGATCGATTCGAATAGTGGCTGGTTTTCATCCAATCTTGCATCGATCGTAACTTGAGCATACGAACTCGGATTGGCTTGAAATTCGGAACGTTGACTTTTATGGCTTCCCTTGTCATGTCTTGTCGATTGTAGCTTGATCTGGACTTGGACAAAATTCATCGATATCCATGGTGAACCTGCGTATAACCGATCTCTAAGACGAACATTCATTGGTTTCTAGTCAAGTTCTTGGTGTCACGGCCTTGCCAAAAGGCGGGATAACAATATGCAATATGATTTTGAGTAAAGCATAAAAGATTATATATTTTTCCTTATGTAAGTTTGATTTAAAGGTTTAAATCATTTTGAAAATGTCCTCAAGGAAAATTATGGGAAGGGATTCCTAAGTGAAAATGACTCAGATATTAGAATACCAAATGGGACTAGTATAAGGTCACGCCTTATACATTAGCTAATAACCCCAGCTAATTGTTGTCCAAAATTCCAGTATGTCGGGCTTTGTCACAAGTAGACTAAAATTATGATTACACACCGAAAGGAATATATGTTTGCATATAGATAGGTTATTGGTGAGGCCTAAATACCATTAGGATCAGGATGACCTAAGTGATGATTAAGTTAAGGACAGACCGTCCAGAAGTGAAGTATTTAACAAATAGTTAAGGATAGATAGTCCAGAAGAAGAATAGCTAACAGGTGTTAGATTAGTTTTGATTATATTGTCTGGTAGGCCCGAGTCAACCAAAGGTTAAAATTTATCCTAACAAAACTTACGTGTTTGAACAGATAGTTCATTTATTACCTGATATTTATGTATGTTTACATAATGAAACTTTACAGTATTTAAAAAGATTTTGTTGTAGGAAAAGGTTTTGCATGGATATGTTTTAAAAGGATGTTACTGAGGGAAAACCCATTCTTCTAAGCGACGTGGTCTTACTTAACATTATAAACTAGGATGTATAGTATTATTCATACCAGCCTTTATGTCTGACTCGAAGTTTATGTTTTCCCCTTAAACTCTCGGGTGCTCAAAATTAATTTGAGTAGACTAAGGCGTTAAGGTCTTTTCAGGTTTTAGTACGATGACAAATAAGGCTATCGGAGGCATGCAGGAGGCAAACAGATAACTACTTAGGAATTGCAGTTCTTTTTTATGCTTTGTTGTATTTCCACTGTGTTTGTATTAAGTCTATTATGAATATATGAATCTGATCATCCAAGGGGGTATCTTCATATATCGGTCTTGGTGTATTTTGTAATAAGTATATTTGATCTATGCCTGGGAATGTATTTGGGATATTGTAAGTTGAATATGGGACATCTATTCTAAATGTAATGAAGAAAATGTTGTTTTGAAATCTGTGTTTTGTTTCATATTCAAATGCTTCTGATATTATGGATACCATTAACATAACCGTATTTTGTCGTCGGAAGCTAATACTATAGATGACTGCAGCATCTGTAGCACTTAGTTTTGGGCCTCTAGATAGGGGATGTTACAGCTTGGTATCAAAGCATGGTTTATGAAATACTTTAATTAAAAATAATTTTTGAAAACATACTTCTTAGTAATCAGAGTTAAGATTGGGGTATGGAATATCGATATAGTAACATATTTGTATTTGCTATATATAAGTATACACTATATCTTTAGACTCCTATCTTAGTTATGTTATTCATTTGTATCTCACGAGGCTTGAATAAAGATATGGAAGGAAGAAGAGGCAAAGTTGATCTTGGAGGAGATAGCACCACCACCAATGCAAATGCCCGACCAAATGCTAGAAGAGGTCCAGGTCAGGCTCAAGTTGAAAATGTTGGTGCTGGGGTTCCTCAAGTGGACATGGGAGCCATGTATCAGTTCTTCATAAACGTGATGCAAGTTGGAATTGCAGCTGGAGTTGTCAAAGGGAATGCTGCTGGAGGAGGAATTCAGGAAGCTCCGATAGTCAACCATTATGCTAATTTGAGCAGAGACTATACTAGGCTTGAAGGGAAGCCGTTTATTGGAACTAAAGATGCGATTGAGGTAGAAAACTGGTTGTTGCATCGTGAGAGGATTTTTGCTGACTTAAGGTTGAATGACGAGCAGAAGAGGAGATTAGCTTCAAGATAGCTTTAGGGAGCTGCTCAGTTTTGGTGGAATACTGTTGTAACCGGTGTTGATGAGGAAACCATGACTTGGGCGGAGTTTAAGAGAAGGTTCTAAGAAAGGTTTATATTGATGATGGCGCAGTCGGCATTGGTTAGGAAGTTTGCTGAACTAGAATAAGGGGAGATGTCTTTTCTAGAGTATGAGTTAGTGCGGTACGGGTATGCCTTAGTTGACACGGCGATCAAGAGGAATGAGAAGTTTATAAGAGGCTTGAAGCCAAAGTTGATAATTGCTACTTTGCTGCACCTAAGAGATCCAAGTGATGTAGTGGTAGAAATGGCGCTGAGGCAGAAGAGGCGTTAACTTGTTTGAGGAAGAAAATGAAGGAAGTCCAGGTGGGACAAGACCAGAAAAGAAAGTTTTTCCATAAGAAGAATGCTCAGAAGGGAGGAGCACAAAAAGAAGGAAAAAGCTAAAGTGGTTTGTTATAAATGTGATAAGAAGGGACACTATGTTAATGAGTGTCGGACTGTAAAAGGAAAAGGGAAAGAAACAGTTGGAAAGAAGAATATCTGATGCTTTAATTGTGATCAGATCGGCCATTATAAGAACCAATGCAAAGAACTTGCTAGAGAAGGAAAGGGATAGATGTATGCATTGGAGCTCGCAATTTCCAGACCAGTTGTGAAAGAGAAAGGGAAGGCTATTCTAGGAGGCTCGCTACAAGTTCACGGTATGTCTGTTAGCGTTCTATTTGATACTGGTGCATCACATTCTTTTATTTCTCGATGTTTGGTAGATAAGCTTAACCTAGAACCCTCATATTTAGTTACTTCCTTAAAGGTTGCAAATCCTATATGAGGTTATGCGACACTTGGAATGAGGTGTGACCATTTAGAGTTTGATTTGCTAGGTCATACTTTTGATTACTGTTTACATGTATTTAAGTTTGTAGTGTTTGGGATTATCCTTGGGATGGATTGGTTAACTAAATATGATGCTAGGATATTTTGCCACGATGGGAAAATATCACTTAGCTACCCTGATTGTAGTGACCGGATAGTTTATACTGTAGAAAACCCTAGTTGTGAGGTGAATGCTTTATTGGGGATCATGGAGTTGGAGGATGAGTTGCATCGAGTCTTTGTGGTTAGAGAATTTGCGGATATATTTGAGCAGGTGACTGGATTACCACCGAAACGAGCTATTGAGTTTCATATTGATTTAGTGCCTGGAGCAGAACCGGTGAGTAGGCTGCCAAGCAGGATGACACCCACAGAGATGAGAGAGTTGAAGGTGCAGTTGGTGGATTTGGAAGGTAGGAATTTTATTCGATCGAGTAGTTGCCTTAGGGTGCAACAGAGGTGTTTGTTAAGAAGTCGGACGGATTGTTGAGGCTATGTATCAATTATCGTAAGTTGAATGAGAAGACGATAAAGAACCAATATCTATTACCGAGAATTGCGGATTTGTTCAATCAGTTAAGTGGAGCCAAGGTATTCTCTCAATTGGATTTAGTGACGGGATTTCATCAGCTTAGAGTAGCAGAGGATGATATTCCTTTAACGGCGTTTAGGATGGAGTATGGATTGTACGAATGGTTAGTTATGCCATTCAGACTAACAAATGCGCCGACATTCTTTGTGGATTTGATGAACCGAATTTTTAAAGAACACTTGGATAGATTTGTGTTGGTCTTTATAGATGACATTCTGATATACTCTAAGGATGAGAAGGAGCATGAAGTTCATCTTAGAGTTGTGCTTGAGACGTTGAGGGAGCATTAATTGAAGGCTAAGTTTTCGAAGTGTCATTTTCGGAAGAAGGAAGTAAAGTTCCTTGGTCATGTAGTCTCAGAGAAAGGGTTGTCTGTAGATTCGACTAAGATTGAGGTAGTGAATAACTGGAAGAGACCTGAGACAGTGACCGAGATAAAGAGCTTCCTTGGATTGGCTGGATATTATCGAAGGTTTATAAAGGATCTCGCGGATAGCTGCACCAATGACTAAGCTTACGCTAAAAGATGTGAAGTTTGTATAGACTGATAAGTGTGAGGATGCATTCCAGAGCTTGAAACACTTGTTGACCCATGCATCGGTATTGGTGGTTCCGAAGGGGAATCGGGATTTAGTTGTTTATACTAATGCGTGTGGATCCAGATTGGGAGCTGTGTTGATGCGAAGAGGTAAAGTGATTGCTTATGATTCTAGACAGCTCAGACCACATGAAGTTAGGTATCCAACGCATGATTTGGAGTTAGCTGCCGTTATATTTGCTTTGAAGGTGTGGAGGCATTATCTGTTAGGAGAGTGATTTGAGCTTTATATGGATCATAAGTCGTTGAAGTACTTGTTCTCTCAGAAGGAGTTGAATATGAGACAGTAGAGATGGTTGGAGTTTATTGCCGCTTATGATTTTGTAATTGAGTACACTCCCGGAAAAGGAAATAAGGTAGCAGATGCACTTAGCAGGAAACATCAGAATGCAGTATTAGCTATGATTGCTGAGTGGAAAGTTTTAGAAGCATTGTTTGCTTGTAGGGTGCAGTTTAGATCCAAGTTAAAAGCTAGTGCAGGAAGTGTTGTATTGTCTTGTTTAGAAGTTCGACCAGTAATGATTGAGAAGATAGCTTCTAAACAGGAGGAGGATCCAGTTTTGGCTGAAAAGATCAGAAGGTTAAGGGAAGGAACGGAGAGAGATGATTTAAGGGATTTCAGTGTTGAGCAGAAAGGTTGGTTGAGAAAGAAAGGAAGGTTGTGTGTTCCTAATGTAGGAGACATGAGAAAGGAAGTTTTGGAGGAATTCCATCGTTCGAAGTTTATTATCCATCCTGGAGGAACGAAGATGTATCAGGATATGAAGAGAAATTTCTTCTGGGAAGGTATGAAGCGGGACATTGGTTTATGTGTTAAACAGTCCTTGAATTGCCCACAGGCAAAGGTTGAACACCAGAAGCCAAGTGGATTGCTTCAACCATTGGAAGTTCCATTGTGGAAGTGGGATTCTATCTCTATGGATTTTATTGATGGGTTGCCAAGGTCTAGTAGAGGAAATGAAAGCATATGGGTCATAGTAGATAGACTAACCAAGAGTGCCCATTTCATTCCAATAAAGTCAACTAGGACGACACCTATTTTGGCGAGGTTGTTCATGAAGAATGTGGTTAGACTGCACGGGATTCCTAGTAGTATTATCAGTGATAGAGATTCTTTATTTACTAGTGAGTTCTGGAAGAGACTACAGGAAGCATTAGGAACCATGCTCAATATGAGTACCTCTTACCATCCACAGACTGACGGGCAAATGGAAAGAGTTAACAAAGTTTTGGAGGATTTGTTAAGAGCTTGTGTGTTGGATTTCAGGGGATCATGGGAAGACCATCTTCATTTAGTCGAGTTCTCGTATAACAATAGTTATCAGACTAGTATTGGGATGGCATAGTTTGAAGCTTTGTATGGAAGTCCATGCAAGTCTCCCGTATGTTGGTTAGAGACTGGGGATAGATTGGTTTTTGGTCCAGATTTAGTGAAAGAAGCTGCAGAGAAGATTGAGTTTATCCGAGCTAGGATGAAGGAAGCTCAGTTTTGGCAGAAAAGTTATGCTGATAGAAGGAGGAAGGACTTGGAATTCTTTATTGGAGACTATGTGTTTATTAAGGTTTCACCGATGAAGGGTGTGATTAGATTTGGAGAGTCAGGAAAGTTAGCACCTAGGTTCGTTGGTATTTTTCGCATTGTTGAGAGAATCGGGAAACTCGCTTATAGAGTAGAGTTACCGAATGTTTGGTTGGAGTCCATGTTGTTTTCCATGTTTCTCATCTTAGGAAGTGAGTTAGAGACCCAGAGACTACTATAACACCTACAGTGTTAGAGGATTTAGTAGTAGAACCAGAGTTGACTATAGTTAGAAAGCCGATTCAGATTGTGGCTAGAGATGAAAAGAAGTTGAGGAATAAGACAGTCATATTAGTAAAGATCCAGTGGAGTGACTATGATAAAGACTGTACTTGGGAGACTGAGAGCAAGATTAGGGACGCTTACCTTGAATTGTTTGATGGTATGTATTACCTTTGATTGTTTTGTTATGTACCTTATTGTAATTTCGAAGATGAAATTCTTTAAGGAGGGAAGTCTGTAATACCCCATATTTTTATAACATCATTTAGGATATTTAATTAGCAAAAATTGAATAAAATAATGTGAAGATTAATAGGTTGAGATTTGATTTAGCTAAGGGTAGCTGTGCCATGTTAAATGAAAACTAAAATGAAATAACATGAATCAATGTGTTAGGAAATAGGTAAGGGTAAAATAGGAAATATGAGAGACTTATACCCTAAACCCTTAGGAAATAAAACTTTCGTTCATTTCATTTTAGCAAACTAAAAACATCTAAGGCCGACCACCGTTTTCATTCCCAAGAGAAGATTAAAGCTAGGATTCAAGAGAAGGAAGTTAACCAACTAATTAACATCAATCTCACATCTTTTAATCTCAAAGCTAAGTTGAATAATTACTACATCCCATTTTCTTATGGTTTTCGGTTTTAAGATAGATCTGAAATGTTTTTGCAAGTATATGCCATGTTTTTGATGATTAAAGATATATATATATATATATATATGCTTGTTGATGAATTATACATGTTCATATTAGTTTTAATGATATGTTTGATATGAAAACCCTATTTAATGACATCCAAATGCCTTGAAAATTTATGTATAGGTCAGAAATGATATTTAGAGATGGTTTTCAATTTTCATAATTTTCCGAATTAATATGGATTTTCTAGTAATTTTCTAGTGAAGAAAATGATTTATTGGGTTATAAATTGTTTATGGCTAAACTAATAATTATTTGGGTTTGAAATTTTTATACGTTGGAAAACATATTAAAATAGAATTTCTAGAATTTTCCTAGATTTTTCCTAAGTGTTTTGATGGATATATAAAATTATTTAAGGTATGAGACTTACATGTTTTATATATTTAATTAAGGACAAGGGGCATTTTACAAAATAAAATCATTGTTTATTTCTGAAATTATTGGCAACACTTTTTTGAAAAGTATTTTTTAACCAATGAGAATTTGACAAACATAGGCAAGTTAGTTGAAAAGTTATATCTTTTAAGTTAAAAACAAGAAAAACATACTTTTAGCATGTTTCGGCCATTTTTGACATCAAACCTTCCGACCCAGACCTCTCGACAAAGTCGAAAGGTTATAGCTCTTGACAAGGTCAAACCAATGCATATGGTATCAAGTTGTTTGGTACGTAATGAATTGGATATGGTCGAAGGGTACTTAGTCGAAAGGCTAGTTTCTAAAGAGGTTGGAGTACGTTTGTTTTATAAACCAAAGATTGCCTGCTTGCTTTCGAAGAAAAGCTTTCGACTTGGTTGCTTTCGACCAGGTCTAATATTTAAAATGAAGTCTTAAACCTTCCGAAAAAGTCAAAAGGTTACTACTGCTTTATCACTGTTTTGTTTTAAACCTTTCGACAAAGTCGAAAGGTTTATTTGTTTTAAAATAAGCCGCTTCTCCATTCTTTCGAAAGAGAACTTTCGACTAGATGATTTATCCTTGCTTTTTCTAATTAAAGTATAACCCAGGCTTTCGAAGGAGTTGTTTTAAAGGCAGAGGCCTATTGTTTTAAATGATATGTTTTAAGGCTTTTGAAGCAGAGCTTTCGACAAAGTCGAAAGGTTGCTTCCAATGAATTCAAAAGGTTTTAAAAGAATGGTTTATGTTTTAAATTGAACCCAGGGAGTTTTCGAGAGGTTTATGTTTTAAAAAGTTTAATGATTTTGAAAGGTTTATTTTTTGAATGATTTTAAAGGAGTCGAAAGGTAGCTTCCGACAAGGCCGAAAGGTTCTGTTTTCTGAATGTTTTCGAAAGGTTTAAAATGGAAGGATTTCCAATGTTTTTGTAAGGCAATGTTGTAAAGTGTTTTAAAGAAGGATGTTTAAAGTCTTATTGCTTTCGAAAGGAATGATTTCAATGGTTTTAAAAAGTTTGAAGCATGGTTTCAAAAGGTTTGAAGTATGGTTTCGAAAGGTCTGAAGTAAGTTATCGAAAGGTAAGGTTTTGACCTCTTGGTCTAAGTAATTAATTAATTAAAGGGTTTTACTTTGTTTTGAAAGAGTTGTTTTCAAAAGTTTAGAAAGAGGTACTTTCAAATGTTTGAATGTTTTCATCAACTAAAGTTTTAGTAAAGAAGATATACATATATAATATGGCAATACGATTTTGAGTAAAGCATGAAAGATTATATATTTTTCCTTATCTTAGTTTGATTTAAAGGATTTAAATCATTTTGAAAATGTTTTCATGGAAAATTATGGGAAGGGATTCATAAGTGAAAATGACTCAGATATTAGAAAACCAGATGAGACTAGTATGTGGTCGCGCCTTATACATTAGCTAATCGCCCCAGCTAATTGTTGTCCAAAATTCCAATGTGTAGGGCTTTGTCATAGGTAGATTAAAATTATGATTACACACCGAAAGGAATACATGTTTGTATACAGATAGGTTATTGGTAAGCCCGAAAAACCATTAGGATCAGGAAGACCTGGGAGATGATTAAGTTAAGGACAGACCATCCAGAAGTGAAGTATTTAACAGATAGTTAAGGATAGATAGTCCAGAAGAAGAACAACTAACATGTGTTAGATTAATTTTGATTATATTGTCTGGTAGGCCCGAGTCAGCCATAGGTTAAAAGTTATCCAAACAAAACTTATGTGTTTGAACAGATAGTTCGTTTATAACCTGATATTTATGTATGCTTACATATGAAGCTTTACTGTATTTAACCAGATTTGGTTGTAGGAAAAGGTTTTGCATGGATATGTTTCAAAAGGATGTTAATGAGGGAAAACCCGTTCCATTAAGCTGCGTGGTCTTACTTAACATTATAAACTGAGATATATAGTATTATTCACACTAGGCTTTATGTCTGACTCGAAGTTTATGTTTTCCCCTTAGACTCTCAGGTGCTCAAAATTATTTTGAGTAGACTGAGGGATTAAGGTCTT
The DNA here is from genome assembly GCA_030737815.1 of Allium fistulosum. Taxonomy (NCBI): domain Eukaryota; kingdom Viridiplantae; phylum Streptophyta; class Magnoliopsida; order Asparagales; family Amaryllidaceae; genus Allium; species Allium fistulosum. The sequence goes on from CM060904.1 coordinate 540,465,270, forward strand.
TTCAGGTTTTAGTAGGATGACGAATAAGGCTATCGAAGGCATGCAGGAGGAAAACAGATAGCTACTTAGGAATTGCAGTTCTTGTTTTATGCTTTCTTGTATTTCCGTTGTGTTTGTATTAAGTCTGTTATGAATATATGATTTTAATCATCCAATGGGGTATCTTCATATACCGCTCTTGGTGTATTTTGTAATAAGTATGTTTGATCTATGCTTAGGAACGTATTTGGGATACTGTAAGTTGAATATGGGACATCTGTTTTAAATGTAATGAAGAAAATGTTGTTTTGAAATCTATGTTTTATTTCATATTCAAATGCTTCTGATATTATGGATACCATTAACGTAGCCATATTTAGTCGCCGGAAGCTAATACTATAGATGACTGCAACATCTGTAGCACTTAGTTTTGGGCCTTTAGATAGGGGATGTTACATAATGCAACCGGAATACTCTCATGTAATAGGATGTTTAATGTAACTCATGAATTGCAAAAGACCAAATATTGCTTATGTAGTAAGTTGACTAAGCTGGTATACAAGTAACCCAGGGAAGGAACACTGGAAATCATTTATGAAAGTACTGAGATATTTAAAGAATACCACAAACTTTTCATTACATTATGGAAAATATCCCACCGTCCTAGAAGGATATAGTGATGCAAACTGGATTTCAGATTCAGAGGAAGCCAAAATAACAAGTGGTTATGTCTTTACCCTAATAGGAATAGTAGTGTCATGGAAATCTACTAAACAAACATGCATGCTCGATCCACTATGGAATCTGCGTTTATCGCGTTAGATAAAGTAGGCGAAGAAGCAGAATGGCTTCGTCAAGTTTTAGGAGATATTATATTTTGGCCCAAACCTTTAACGACCATATGTATTCACTACGATAATCAAGTAGCGTTAAGTAGAGTGCAAAACTTTGTGTATAATGAAAACTCACAACACATTAGTCGACGCCATAACAGTTAGACAGCTACTCTCAAATGGAACTATTTCCATTGATTATGTAAGAACTAATGATAACCTAGTGGATCCATTTACTAAAGGTTTATCCATAGAGAAAATTGACCACGCATCGAGGGAATGGGTTTAAAGACCTAAACTAAAAAAGGAGTTACCTTATAGGGAAACCTATCTTAGCAATTGGAGATCTCACGGACTAGGATCAATAGGCAAATCAGTTCTGAGTAACTCAAGAAGTAATGCATTTGTTTTGGACTTAGTCCTACTCCATTCCTATGGTGCATAATAGAATGCATGACTACAGAAGTATTAAAAAGGTTAAACTATGCTTTTAATGATGTCCATATCTTGAAAACGTCAAATGGAGTATACGTAGGATACTCTTTATGGATGCAATCACCTATGTAAGTGTGAACTGAGTTGGCTTTATGAATATATTAAGGCTTAAAATTCTCTAAATACACTCGCAGAACTAATTTTGTTCAGGACCAAAATGAACACAACCAAGAGATTGGACGTGAAGCGAAACAACGCCTTATAAAGCTTATTGTCCGTTTATACACCAAAGGATGATGGTTCAAGATGAAATAATTCACTGATTAACCAAGTATATCTGATAAGTTTTAACTAGGGAAAGTTCAGAGTGAAATATCTACTTATCCTTGATAGAGTATTTTTCCATATGTACTTTTTGATATTCCCCTTTATGTGTGGGAGACATATATCGTCATTCGTGTGGGGGATTATTATAGATCCTTGCATAGGTGAATGAAGATATAGTCCATATCGCCAAAAACAAAGAAGTTTTCATGTTTATATACTCCTTCCCATCAACCTATATTGGCCCTTAGTGTCAGGTAATTTTGTGCGAGGGGGAGGACTTATATGGCCATTGTTTAAACATATGCGCGCGCTGTCTGCCTGTTCGACCGATCGGCCGGGTTTGTATTTGGATCTAATGCGTTACTATATTTTTGCTAGAAAAAAAAGCCTGTTTTGAACAGTAGTTTTTTCAAACAGACGCAAACAATGATAAACAAACACGAATGTTTCAAATAACGCAAGTACCGATGATGGATAAATGCGACTGTTGGCTCAAAATTGATGCGACTATTAGGCATTGCAAATAACCGACGAACAGAAACGACTGTTAGGCATTGCAAATGACTGACGAGTATAAATGACTATTCGGCATTGCAAATGACTGACAAATAGATCTATATATATATACACGTATGTGTGTGTGTATGTATCTATATACGTATGTATATTGTATGGATAAATGATGGAAACCCGCCAAATGTAGCAAAGTCAACATTAATATTGCCATATACAACCATAATGCATACATAAAGCATTGGAACAAAAAAAATCACATCTAAAAGTTAAAACTATTCATATAATAACATCATGTCACATTATCTATACAAACATTGAAGTTAACATTAAATTTAGGAACGAATCATCCAACAAAATACAAAAACCTTAGATGGATACTTATTTTCACATAACTATTACAATTGGAAAACACAAAACATTAGCATGCATTAAAGCATTAGATGTCGATATCTGCAGGCTTATTTTATATTATGTATAACAACCCGTGATTTAATCACTTTAAATACGAATATTTGATATATTTTGAATAATCAATTTGTGGATTTTCAGCTTTTCATCATCTAAAATTTGTTAGAAAATGCTGTGTACACTAGAGTATATATATACACACACACACACACACTTATTTAATAAAATATGAAATGGATAGAGTTCAAATATGTTTAAATAATTTACTTAAAGTAAAATGATAAGTTTTGACTTTTCTTTTTCAAAGACAATGATAAGAGAAAAGACGTGAAAAAGGTAACATCTTGTCATAGGAAAGAAGTCAAGTAATGGAATGTAGGAGAGGGAGGTAGTGGGAGATGTGTGGAATAGGCAAGGTAGGAGGGTGATGTGGTAATTGATTATGGAGGGTAAATGGACTAAGGGCAAAAAATTATTTTTCTTATTCCATTTTAAATAAAAACAATTTTTCTTTTTTTTCCAACTCTCATTTTCATTTCATTCTTTATTTGAAAACTTTGCTTATTCTTTTCAGAGCTCTCATGTTACTTTCATGGCTTGTCAAAATTTTTGAAATTTAAAAATCCTTTCTTTTCTCCTTAAAACTAAAAGCTAGTTTCTAAAATCACCTTCATTCTTCTCTGCACCTCTTGTACTTTATAACAAAACTCATGACCCACCTCAAATAATCATCAAGGCGTAGCTACTCTACCCTAGGGCCGAACCCATTTAGCCACTTTAGGCTTCCAAAAATCCAACTTTTACAAAGAAAAACCAAGTTCTAGTGTCGATATAAGGTATGGTGGTAGTTTGACTTGTTTCGGTTGATTTTTGGTGAGTAAAGTTCATCTTTTTAACCAAAGTTTTAAAATTTATACTGTTGATTATAATTGTTGTTGGTTGTTTGGTTGGAAAGTAATGTTATTTGTGTTTTACATATACGTGTTTATATGTAATGATAGTTATGGACTTGGAAATGAAGTCGAAAAGTTAAGTGATGATCTTCACTTTGTGAATGGATGTTATTGCATTTGTATAAATGTATGAGCTTATGTTATGATGTTGTATGCTAAAATGAAAGTTAGCACTTGGATTTGTTTTATTGTGACATTGAGATCCCTTATGTCTTAACCTTGTTTGCTTATTTAATCTTAGAAAACTAAACTTTGCTCCGTTTCCAGAACTTTATACAAGGTTTACAAAGTAAGTATAAAAGGTAAGGTTTTTAAGGCTATTTGATATATAAAACAATTTTTAAGGTCATGGTATCCATAGCAATAGTCGTTATGGATGCAGTTCACAAAACGAACATTTTTGTGTAAGCTAAAGTGTTTTTACTTAAATATTTTTGAAAAGTATTTCAAAAATATTATAAATATTAAAAACTAATAATTAATTATTAATTAAGCAAGGGTTTAATGAGTATTTAATTAATTTATTAAGTAAAGATAATTAGTACTTAATTATTAGTTACGTCAAGGTAATTAGTACTTAATTATTAGTACGCCAAGGTAATTAATTTACCTGAACCTTACTCTGCTACAAATATGTATTATTTATTAATTAAGTAAATGTTAATTATTTAATTAATTATTATTTAAGTAAGGTTTGATTATTGATTAATTGTTAATTAAGTAAAGTTTAATTATTAATTATAATTATTAATCGGGAAGGGTTTAATTATTACTTAATTATTATTTAAGTTAAGATTTAATTATTATTAAATAAAGTGTTTAAACTTATTTTTAATTAATTAAATAAAGATTTTAATTTTTAGTCACTTTATTTTCAAGGATCGGTTTGTTTAAAAAGCAACTTTCTTTTACAAAAGATGGGTTTTGAATACAAGGGATTTCTTTGGCTGTGCCATTAAGTAGCCAAATAAATATGAATAAATTATACTAAAACATTGACATATTTTATTGGAAGTAAGTCATCTATTATTTAGCATTAAAAGACAATGAGTAGACTTTCCTCTATCTGTGAGATCTAGAATTGGTTTTTCTAAGAGAGGGAAAGAGAAGTCGAAATGTCCGAAGCATGATAAGTATTGTAACGACCCAGAATTTTGAACAATTTAAATTGAAAATATTTAACTAATTTTAAATATTTGAATGATAATTTAACTTGAATTTTCAAATTATCAGAATGAATTTTGCGATTATATTATAAAATTTAATCTATTGATAGTCGAATAAAAAAAATTTGAATCTTCAGTTTTAAGTTGAAGAAAAATAATTCAAAAGCTTTTAAATTTCGTAATGATAATACTGAAGATAATAGAAGCTTCAGAATTGAATTTTACAATTATTTGTTCAGTTTTGAAATTACATCGTTTGAATCAATATTTAAAAGTAGCCGTCCGAGGCACAGTCTCGGAATTCGACGAAACCAGTTCCATTGGGTCCGTAATATTGAATTATTGTCGGATTTCAAATTTCGTATTTTTCAGAGTTGTTATGCGAGCATACGACACTTAAACGCGTTGGAATTTAAATTGAATTCAATTTGAATTTAATATTTTAAATTAAGTCAAAATGTCAGCTACTTTCCTCCTTTGAACACGCCGAGAATCACGAAAAATCGTGCAACCCATCGTGTCAACCATCCTCCTTTCAATTTTAAATAACAACTCGTTCCTTTCTCTTTTGTTCTGCTCAAATCAAAGAAAAATGGCTGAAGCTCCTTTTTATTCTTGTTCTACATTTAAAATCGAACGACTTTATCCCTCTCCTCCCTCGTTTATTTCTCCTCTTCAAATCATTTTTACATCTCGGCTTCAAATGAAGAAAAATTTAAACGAAACGTTTTCGTTCAAAACAATTGCTGAGCCTCTTAAATTCATCCCCGCGAGTAGTAATTCGTGACCCTATCGCGACCACGTTCTCGAGCACGCGACTTCGGAGGCGGCTGGATGTTCGACTGAGAGGCCGCGACTCTAGGTGATGTGGCGGGGGCTGCGAGTAGTTCGAAGGCGGCACGACTTCATCGCCGACAAAATCGTGGGCAGGTGAGCGACGGGTTCAAGCAATCGACTTTGTTGTCGAACGACAGTCAGAGTTAGGGTTTCGAGGCGATGGAGGCATGTGAACTCGATCGAGGCCTGGGTTCGTTTATGTCAGTAAGGTGATTATCTTTTTATTTATTTTTTAACTGAATAAATATATGTTTCCATATGCAGAAAAATAATAATGATAATAATATTTGTATATACACAATAAGATAAATTACTGTGATTTTTTGCGAAAACAGAAAATTTTATTACAGTAAATAGATATAACCATTTATGTTTATAATGCATATATACATGTGTTAGAAGGAATTTTATTTAAGAGTTTAGTAAATATATGTTGAAGAAATTATACAGTAAAAATAAATTACTGTTTTATTTCTTTCAGAAAAGAAAAGGGAAATTTTATAAATATATATGTTAAGTTTAAAACAGGAATTAAATCATTAGTTAATTAAAATATAAAATGGAAATTTTGTGCAGTAAGGCTTAAAACAAATTTATATTTCAGTTTAAAAGATTATGTATATATATATGCAGATTGGAAATTTGGTTTGTAGGCAAAGAAAATAATAACTTGTTAAATTTATTTTAGTTATCAAGAAAATTATTTAAAAGGAAAGTTAGTTTGAAATTTAAATGTTGGTTAAATAAATTTTATTTATAAAGAAATTGGTTTAAAAATAAATCATTCGATAAAATTAAATTTTTGGTTTAAATAAATTAACAAATGATAAATTATTGTCAATTGATTCAAATATTAATAAATTGTATAAATTGTTTATACAAGGTCTAAATTGCCAAGAAAACAAACTGGATTGGATTGGATTTCAAATTATAAAGCTAAGGTGAGATTTTTCTCACTCATATGAAAATTGGATTTTACAGTTATTGATTTGATTGATTGACTGTTTGGATGTGATATTAGATATAGTAGGATATATCTATATATATAGCAATATATACATATTGGCATATGTATATATTGGATTGATTGATTTCCCGCACTATATAGCGGATGAGACCCTATTGCGCCGTTATTAAGTGGATTGATATTTTTATAAATCTCATATACCGCGATATTCCACCTCGAAGTGGAATTGGTATTATGCTAATGTCTGTGGATGTAGGGAAACAGGTTGGAGGGATCCAACTGGATTCCTCAACTGTATTTATTTATTTACAGATATTGTTATATATTCTGTTGTCATATCGATATATGATGTTTGTAGTCGTGATTGACCATTTGGTGTGTTGCATCATCAGATTCATTTTTAAAGTTTAAAAATAACGATGGTGATTTTAAAAGAGATTTTTAAAAATGATTTTTGAAAGGTATATGTTTTATTTAATTTTTTAATTGATTTATTTTAAATAAATAAACATTCAAATTTTAAAGTTATAAAAATTATGATTTTTGTGAAATATAACCGAAAGGTGATTTTTGAAATAAATGGTTAAGTAATTTATAAAATGGTTTGAATTGGGATTTTTGAATTATTAAAAATGATGTATGTAAAAGATGTACAAAATTGATATTTATAACTTTAAAATATTGGGATTATAAAACAAGCTTTTATAAGCGTTAAAATGAATTTTTAAGAATTTATAAGTAAAAGAATTTATAAATTGTGAACTTATAAATGGAAATGATTTTGTAAAATAAAGGAATTATAAGTATTTAACTTATAATATAGATTGTTGGTATAAAATTTTAGTTATGAATTGAATTAGTTAACGAAGGAGATTTATAAATGGAAGTTTTTATAAATAGAATTGAAATTTATAAACGTTGTTTATAAATCCAAAATCATTTATTTTGATAAGTGAATTATAGAAGTTAATAAGAGGAGATTTATAAATCAAAGTTGTTATAAAAATAGAAATAGAATTTATAAACGTTGTTTTATAAATTCGAAATCAATTGAATTTGATAAATTAAATATAAAAGATTATTAAAGAAGATATATTCGTGATTTTGGATAGCGAATTTTTATTGAAATAAAATGTGTAGAGATGATTGAAATTTGGTTAAGTGAATTATATTCACGATTTTGGACATTGAATATATTATTGAATAAAATGGATATGTTTTGGAAAGTGACATTAAAAATGAAGTTAATTGTTTTAAAAGATGTTTTAAAACGTGTTAAATATCGAAACCATAGATTTCAACATTCATTGTTGAAATAGACGTTTTCGAGGAATAAGGAAATGGTGGACTATAACACTGTTGTTATAGTAAATGATTTCCGAAAGGAAATGTTTTTATATAGTATTGGGATTTATATATCTATCTAAATTTCGAATCCCTATACTAGTGATTTTGAGTCGTCGTAACAATGTTTTACGTAACATTCGTTTTGACTCAAATAGATGTTATAGTCAATGATTTCCTTAAAGAATGAAATATATACTTAATATTGATTTAAGTATATCGAATATTTTCAAATGTTGAAAATAAATAGATTTGTGAATTACTTATTCTTGAATAAGTATGGAAATGTTTTCCAATATGAAATGAACGTTTTTGAGAATTTATCTTTGTAAATGTGACGCCCCACCTCTATACCCACGCTAACCAAGAACACTACGATGTAGTGCTGTCAATTAGCACGGAGAATAAGGCTGTGGAGGAGTGACCATCCATGTAACTTCTTTGTGCGAGCACCAATATGTCAAATAGAACAGAATGCATATCTTTTAAAGAGGAAATCCGACATACCGATACAAACATAAAGCTATCACATGGTGGCTATATATAACCTTCGGAAACAAGCATAGAAATAATCATAACTTAAATCAGTCACAGACATCCATATCACAAAGGTGGAAGAAGATATGGATAAATATATAACACATTAAAGTGTACATCAGAGTAGTGGTCAGAAAGATCCACGATAATACAAAAGAATAGCATCACGTGCTATACAAAAGAATAAGTACACAACATAGAGTCTATATCTCAAATGTGTACATCCAAAAACTACTAATCTATGTAGTTAGCCAAAAGTCAGAATAATCCTGAAGAGAAGTCGAGCAGAAGCACCTGTAACATCTCGGTCTGACCCGAGTATTATTTATAAGAAAATAATAAACGGATCAGTCTAGCTATAAATATCAGATGATATGGTATAAAGTAAACGACATGACATGAACATGTAATAACCATAACGTCATACTACTATAAGTACGTAAATGATAATCAACAAGAGATTAATCAATTTCACAAGGATCTTCTCAAAGATCCAAACCCATAAGCAGGTAATGACACACAAATTCACCAATACACAAAAACTGATATCATATCAATGAAAACCACAAAAGTTGGTGAAGCACTAAATCCAGAAATCAACACACGAATTCCAGAACAAATCCCAGAAATCAACACACGAAATCCAGAAATCACAAAAAGGGGGAAGTCCGAGCACACGGACGAGAAGCTATCTCATGGAAGCTATCCATTTAATTTTCCGAACATACGGATGGCCCGAAGGCCTTTGACACACGAACGACCCAAAAACCATGTGATATCCCGGGAATTTCAAAGAAATTAAATATGATAATCTCTTTAATAAATTAATTAAATTAGCAATATTGTTATATTAAAACAATAAAAATGTATTGTATATATATATATATATGTGTGAATATAGATTTTAAGTGGAATATTTATTTCAATTGAAATAAATGGATGTTTAAATATATATATACATCAAAATTTGATTTTAAAATTTTATTTAAAAATTGGTTAGATCTTATATTTGGATTCAAAGAGATGATATATATATCTATTTATATATATTGGATTAAAGGTATGTATAAATGATTTTTATAAATATAGTTTGTTTTATTCCATTTCTTTTAGAAGATTTTTCATTTATATAATTAAAAATATGCATTAGTTATTAGGAAATAAATTATAAAATCTTTATTTAATAAATGTAAAAGTATTTATGCATGAAAAAAAATAGGTGTTAACATTTAAACACTTTAAAATACATGTGTTAAGTTAGTAAATGTGTTTAGTGACAAGTGTCACAATTTCATTTTATTTTCTTTTTTATCAAAAACCAAATTCTATATATATCTACTTCTCATTTCTTTTTCCCTTTCCTACCTCTTTCTCTAAACATTCAAGCCAGCACGTTTTCAAAACTGAAAAGAAAATTATCAAAAGCTTTAAACATTCAAACTAATTTCTCTCCAAAATTCTAAAATCTGAAACCAAAATCCAAGTTAAAACTTCCTCAAAATCTAAAACTGCAAGCTATTTTCAAACTGAAGAAATCAAAGATCAAAACAACTGCAGCAAGTTTCAAGAATCAACAAACTCAAATCTAAACAAACAATTCAAAGTGCTGGAGCTAGCTGTTTAAGTTTTCAAACATCTCAGCTCTGTTCAAATCATCTCATTTCAGATTCAAAGTTCTGTTCAACATCTCTAAACCAGGTGAGTAAACAAAATGTTTTAAAAACAGTAATATAGTTGCTATTTGCATGTGATAATCCTATATGGAAAAGTAGTTTGAATGATTGATCTTATCTAGTTATATATGAATTACTATGATCTTATGAGAATATACCTGTATATGTATAAAATCTGCTCTGTTCAAATGTTCCAGTAAACAAAACAAACCTTAGATCTACCATATTATCTTGAGACTATATTTAAGTGTTGTTGTATGAATGTAAATAGGCCTACATGTATATATTTATTAGTGTAAGATCTGTTTATTGTTTGTTTGAAATATGCATGTCTGTTTTTAAGTTACAGAGTTAAAAATAAATCAAGAAATCAAATTTCTCTTTATCTATTCTGTGATTATCTTTTGTTTTCAAATAAAATAGGATCGTTTAAACATAATCTAACTTTTAAAACCATAGTTAAGTATTCAGGTTTGAGATCTGCCTGGAGTTAAGAAATATACAGTAAGAACCTTGATAAATGTTGAAATCAAGTGTTGTTATCTGGGGATTTAATTATATAATAAGAATCCACTCAAGAAAATAGGATTTTTAAAATGAATCTGGTAATTTTTAATTTAGTGAATTGAGAGCAGTTTGGTGTTGAACGTGGAATGGGTTTTCACCAAATTCTGGTAATCCTCAAACAATTGATACTCGAAATTCTTGTAGTAGCTTGGTTAGTGGTTAGAGATGTCGAGAAAAATGCCTGATGATTTTATCATCCTTTGTGGCATTGGCGATTAGACGAAATAGGGTTTAGGCATTTGGTTTGGTCGTGATTGGAATCGTGATGTCTGAAGCATCTATGATGGATCGAGCTTCATGGGAGTGAGGGGGATGGATGCGTGAAGGGCTTTGGAAGTTATTGCCGGAGTTTCAAGTGGAATGGTGATCGGAGACGTGGTGGCGAAACGTTCGTCCCAGGCGATGTCGAACTGCTGTTCGAATTGATGTCTCGTTTTCGATTTAGGCTAGATGTTTGCAATTTGATGCTCGAAGTTGAATGGCGAGTTGATTTACGATTTGCCGGAGATGAGCGAGTTCGTCGGAGTTGGCTGGAATCGCCGTGCACGTGCACAACGGTGAGGTGTGTGTCAGGGGAGATGGATGCATGGGCGACTCGAAGAAGCTCTCAGGAATTAGATGGCCAGACTCGAAGTTTCTCTCGTGTGCGTGTAGTATAGTTTAGCAGTTTAGTTTAAAAGAACTGAGGGGAGAAGAAGTAGACGCGGGAAAATCTCGAGTCGATCTCGAGTAAAATACGTGGATGACTCGGAGCAGGAATCAGAGAAGTGTAGCACGTTTTAAAGTTTTAAAAATAATAAAAGCTTGGAATTTTAAAATGTTTCTATGTTTAAACTTTTCTAAACTTCTTTTTAATTGCTTTTAAACTCTATTTTATTGGTAGGTTTGTTAAATTTAAGTTTGTTAAAACTTAAATAAAATGTTTTAAAACTAAATCATTTTATAGTTATAATTAAATGTTAATTAAAGGTTAAACTTAATAATGTGATTAAGTAATTAACAAAAGAAAATGATTTGTTAAAAGATATTTAAGAGTTTGATAATTTAATAAAGAGTAATTAATTAATTTTAATTATTAATTAAATAATAATAAATCAATAGTTAAAGATTATAATTAATTAGAGTTTAATTAATTTGTAATTAAGAATTATTAATTAGATAATTAAAGTCAATTAATTAATAAATTAATAGTTAATTAATTAAGTAATTAATTGGTAATTAGTAATAAATTAATTGATCATTAAGGGTTAATTAATCAAGTATTAAGGATTACTTAATTTAAAATTAAGTTTTATTAATTAATAATTTAGGTTTATTAATTAATAGTTAAAGGATAATTAATCTCTGATTAAGGTTAATTAATTTACTTATAAAAGTAATTAAGGTTTGATTAATTAATTAAATGATTGTAATTAATTAATAATTGATTAAGCAGAATAAGTGATTAGTTCTTAAGTAATTAATTTAATTTAAGATAATTAAATTAATTATAATATGGATTAATAAAGTCTGTTTGGATGATTGTTGGAGTAGGATGTCTGGATTGATTGATATCTATTGGGTGATATTCTGTGATACTCTGTGATAAGTTTTGGATATATCTGTGATGGATGTATGGATTATCTATGATAAATGCTATGTGAATTCAAAGTGATAAATTGAATTGTTTAACTTTAAAACAACTTGACCTTAAAAGATACGTTTTGGATTTCGATGAGACCGGGATCGGGTTTCCGTATACCGGGATACCAGGTCTGGAGACCCGAATACCACATCGATCCAAATTAACGATAGGTCGTGAATCTCAAGTGAAGATGAAGATTCAGAGTGCAAGGGTTATTGTCGTTAACTTTGAGGGTGATTCCAATACGAGTGTAACGAGATAATGCCTTCGGTTTCGTTCGAACCCGGAACGAACTTGTATGGATTGAATGCTTTCAACACATCGTCAGGAGGGCGATGAGCATTCTAAGTGATGTGTTCTGATTTAAAGGTAAATCGTAACCTCAAGCCTCATCAACCGGGAATGGCTAAAACAGGGGAGGTGCAGCAAGGCTTCGTGGGTAGCACCCACTGAGAGTAAGGTCATCCCTGTCTAGAGAAGTTCCTTTTATTTCGGCTTAGTGGTGCAGTTGGCGACGGCCATCTATGGGGTGATTTTATTCGGGATTATCCAGTAAGGGATGGTTCCGGCTTTGTGTTGCAGGGGATTGGGAGTGATCCTCGGTACGGTGATCTAGGCCCCGTACTGTGATGAGCGGTACCCCGGTAGCTCTGCCATTGTATGGAATCCAATTTCCAATAAGAGCCATACGATTTAGTTGTGCCCAACTACGTTGGAATGTGAGATGTAAGCATTCCAGCTATTTCTGTATTTTATTTGAAAACTCTAGACCCTATTATAATATAACCAGATTTCCTATCAAATGATTTGGTTAGCATAAGATAAAAAAACTTACCCGTGTTTATGTGTGGGAAGTCTTATGTGATACCCTTGTTTCCAAATGATTTTCAAGTTAAACAACTTAACCGTTTACTCACACCAGACCCATGTCTGACCCAGAGTTTATTTCTGTTTTTCTTAAACTCTTGGGTACTCAAATTTTTATGAGTAGCCAAGTGATCAGGTTTTGCTTAGACGAATTTTGGAAGGACCTGGAGATGGAGACTTGGCGTAGTTATATATGTATATGTATCTTTCCACTGTGTATTAACTCTAAGATGTATTTTGTGGGTGTAATGTAATGACAGATACTTATGACTGTCTTGTTTTGGATGTTGTATATATGGGTAACTCTGATATGTGTAAAAACTATGTAATGGATATGTGATATATTATATTTTGTTCTGTTTCCGCTGTGAGATTCTGATATCTGTTAGTTCTTTCTTCTATCTTTTCTATTTCTATCTATTTCTTTCTTATTGATGATACGATTTTCTGTGGAATGAAAGTCGGGTCGTCACAGACCATGGGGTGCAGCCCCATATATGTGAGTAGAAACGTCACCCAAGCGGGGTCTAGTCTCCCTCACAGACAAAGAGACATCGCTCAATCGCTAGTCTAAATCACAAGAATGATCGTCATGATCATAAGGAAGTGTCAATCACACCAAGCTAGTAAATATATGAGTTTAACTTCATGTCCCATAACCACTTGCTTAACTTAAATATTTACGAACAAGCTGTAAATCTTCACTAGAAAATTGTCACAAAAAGGGTTCAATCGAACAAGTCCAAGAGCTAACCGACGAAGTGAACGCAAGCGTTTCATACCACTCGTTTTACTAAGTCGTTTAAGTCAATTTCTCATCCGAGTGAAGTAAAGGCTTGTATATACTAGTAGATTGGAAATCGGTTTGAGAAAACGAACTTTTGATATTTGAAATAGTGTTGAAATCGCTTTGATGAAAGAGTTTTGATATTTACTATTAGTATTGAAACCTTCATATATCTTTAAAGTGACAAGTCATAAAACGATTGTTGAAACAATCTATCACAAAAAATTCACATTTGAAGACATGAACAAAATCCAAGGAAATCAATCCCAAAACCATGATAATAGAAATTCTGATGAATGTTTTTCAGATAAGATCGCCTACGCAGAGGTGTACGGGGTTCGACTTAGTGAAGCCAAGCTGGTCAAGCGACCTAAGGAAAAGTAGGTCATACGACCTAAGTGCTAACTCATGAGCGACCTAACGAAGTGCGCGACCTAACAGTGTGGTGCGACCTAATAATGAGGCGCGACCTAAGGCCTTACGACCTAAGGGAAACAAGGTCTTGCGACCTAACACCAAAGTTCCGAGCGACCTAACGATCTGAAGTGTCGAGCGACCTAAGGGTTAACTCGCGAGCGACCTAACTCATAGCCGAGCTAAACAGTGAAACGACAAAACAGGGGCGAGCGACCTAACAGAGGTACGCGACGTAAGGTGGTTCGCGACCTAAGGGTACACGACCTAACGTGGTTCGCGACCTAAGGGGTACGCGACCTAAAACTCACGACCTAAGGGCACGCGACCTAAAACTCACGACCTAAGGAACGCGACCTAAGACTCGCGACTTAAAACTCACGACCTAAAGGCTCACGACCTAAAGACTCACGACCTAAGGCGAACGACCTAAGCAAGCAAGCCGAGCGACCTAAGGAAGTGTTCGACCTAAGGAAGTGTTCGACCTAAAAGTGGCGACCTATGGCCAGAACGAATTAAGGTCGAAAACGACCTAAGCTCTGTGTGACTTTTCAACAGCAAACGACCTAGCCCTTAACTCGCGTACGACCTAGCGAAGGCCAGAACGACCTAGTGCCAGAAAAATCACCAAAACACCGAAAATTGAAGTTTTTCGCCAATCCAATCCAAACCAAATGCAAATGTTGATGCTAGAGTGATAGGGAATCATTCCCAACAGTCCAATGACAATTATAGGCAAGATGTGAGATCAAAAATCTCACCTTTTCACTAAAATGGATGAAGATGGAGATTGAAAGCAAGGAGAAGCAATCCAAAGCTTGAATCCACTATCTTCTACTTGAATTTGGAGTTGAATCTCGGATTTGCAATAGAATTTGAGTTTGGAGTTTTAATTTCCCTTTCCCACCACCATTTTTGACGAAGCTTGAATGTTATTTGATGAAGTAATGAAGAGAAGAGGGGGTTGGGTTGAGTTAGTGTGTGCAGTCCAAACCTAAGTCAAAGGCGGGAAAAGAGACGAAAATTTCACTATCTCCAAACATATCGAAGTTTACACTCAAAAAGATCGCAAACATCATTTTGAACTCAATGGAAGTGGTCTCGAGTCCTAATTTGACCGTATGCAAAAAGTAGCTTTTCAGACTAACATCCGACTAACGATAAAATATTTAAATAAAATATTTAAATATAAAATCGATAGATATGCGGGTTGTTACAGTAAAGATAAATTGAAATTGAATATTTGAAATCGATTTGAAAATCGTATATCAGTAGATATTTGAAATATAAATTCACTATGGAATTTATAAAAGAAATGGAAATTAGTTTTAAAAATAAACGTTGATTTATTTTAGAAGTGTGGAAATTATATATCTAGTAAAGATATTTTTGCAAATAAATAATTTGGAAAATTATTTGGAATCTGATGATGTTGCGCATTTTATTGATAGTTAAATAACCGACTATCAATAATTACCTTGAATGGGTATTTGTTGTGAATTGGATGAATTTGAATGCCACACTTATTTTTGAATAAGCGCTCACTATTCGGGTTAGCCGGGAAAAGACCATGGGGTCGTATAACCCATTCCGAATATGTGATACGTCGTTATGAATTGCATTTGATGACCGGTGTTGAAGACCAGATATTTTTGAAAACGGAAGGATTACCGTCGAGTTACTCTACATCGGCTGATCTCCGATTTAGAGGTTTTATCACCCTTAGTGACAGGAAGTCCGGACGTGATTGAAAATTATCCGGATTTGCAAGGGCTTCGTGAGAAGTGCCTTCGGTTCTGTTCGATCCCGGAACAGACTTGTATGGTTGTGTGTCTGACGTTACAAATTAAGATATAAAGCTGATTTCTTTCAAATACATATCTGTTGGTGGCGGAGAATTTACTCTCTTAGCTTAACAACCTTCTCTGAGACGTACGAGCTCAGAGGTTATGTAGTTGAAATTTATCAGCAATATACTCCCAATTTGGTAACGTGGCATGCTGAGTGTTGCTGTGAAATGATCGTTGTTTGATCATTTGTGATATGATCATTTGTTTGATCATTTATCTTTGTGATCATTACTTTGATCATTTGTTTGACCCAAAGCATGGCTTTGTGACAAAGCTTAGCTTTGTGGACGAGACTTCGTCGGACCTCACACCCCGGAAATGGTCAAAACAGGAAGGATGCAGCAAGGTTCTAGGGAGTAGCGCCCCTTAGTGTATGTCATTCCTTCTGGATAGAGGTGGTATCATGGTATGGAGCCCAGATACTTAACCTATGTTGATACTGCAAATTTATTATGTGGTTGTTGGAAATCGAGGATCCTCGGGAAGATCGGTTATGATCGGGGGATGGCATACGCGTGTCAGTAGTTACCTATTTTTGCAGAGGTAACCCGGCCTTGTGTTGGCAGAGATCTAACCGTAATGTTAGGTTATTTCTCGGGACGTCTTTCCAGAGGCGTTTCCATGTGGCAATGGGAAGTTCCTTGGCCTGACCATTTGTTGGAAATCCAAACTCCAATACGAACTTTGTACGGTATTAGTTGTAGAACCTGCCATATACGTACGGTGGTCACCACTATTTAGATGGTAGCTATAGTAGGCATACGATACTGGTCGTATGTTGGCTAAGATTAATATTATACTTTCGAAATGTTTTCTACACTATGCACTAATAATATTATCAAAAAGGATTTGATTTTGCGTAGTAAGCATCTTTGACTATCATAAGAAGAAATCTCCTCCAATTCTGCGTTTGCATTGTGTGTGTGGCGGGAGGTCTTATGGTAGTTTCATTTTCTAAAAGCATTTCGAAATTGACTTTATAATCTTCCTGTTGTTTGTTTTAAAGATAAACTGTTTTACAATCTCACACCAGTCACCATGACTGACTCGGAGTTTATTGTTTCCCTTCTAAACTCTGGGTGCCCACCAATTTCCACACGGGCAGCCTAGAGTTATGTTATCAGGATATTTTGGATATTCTGGAGCTTTTGAAGCAAGCTGGATGGCGAAACATACATACGTATTTGTTTATTTATTCCGCTGTGTATTCTGTATGAGGACAAGTTGATATAACTGTCCATTGTTGTATTGAGTTGTATATTGACTCTGTTGATGTATTGTATAAAACTAGTATAGTTCTTTTTTTAAAAGACTAGTGATTATCTATTATAAATTGTTCCACTGCGAATGTGAGATTCTGATATTGTTTTTGTTTCTGATGTTGTTCTGTTGTTCTTCTTTCTTTTTCTTCTATCTTTTCTTCTACCTCTTCTTTCAAACACTAAAGTTTCGCGTTTTCGGCATTAGATTTTTCGACAGTCGGTACAGTGGACGTATCGGTGTTGGGTTTTCGGAAGACAGATTTGCGGGTCTTTACAGGTGGTATCAGAGCATATGGTTAAGCGACAACCCTGCTCTGTTGGGTGTTACTCATTAGAGATAGAGTCAGTAGTACTCTAGAATGAGTTGAGTGTAATAATAGATACGAGTGCGTATTTGTTAGTGAATATGAAATTGTATTGTATTGTGTTGACTTATCGGTTGATTGTTTATGGATTCTGGTCGGTGCAGTCTAGCTAACTGTATTGATAAGGGTTTCTAAACTCTAAATAAGATAAACCGACACAGTATTGTTTTAAATAGGGTAAATGAAATAATTTTACCCAAAACTATTTTTGTATAGAATAGAAATGTTTTTCTGTAAATTATTACAGTATATGGTTGCATGGTTGTTAAAAGTAATAATATTAAATTATTATCATTGAAATTAAACAAGAAATTGAAATCGTAACTCCATAGTTAAGAAATAAATTCACATACAAATAAAATTTAAGAATGTAAATTATAAATGTGACTTATAATTGGAAATAGAATCCAGAGAAGTATTTGGAAATGTTTTGAAGAGAATTTGAAAATTTTGGAGATTTGGAAAGTTTAAATCCTTTTAGATTTGAAAATAAATTTCAAAGGTTTTGAAAAGTATTCTGAAGAGATGAAAGCTCTAAACTCTTTTCGGTCGTTGGAAAATAATTCCGATGATGATCATGACATCACCGGTGTTCATTTTCGGGTTTCCAAAAGAGGAATTGCTGCCAAATTGTTTTAAATGGGAGTTGTTTGAGAAATTTGGGTTTTGTTTTGGAAATTCAAAGGATAATTTGAATTGTTTTCAAAAATGGTTTTGAAAAAGTTGAAAAGACTCTGGAATCCTATTTAAAATATTTATGAAATATTATTAAGTTGATAACTTATACAATTTGAATTTGGATAGAATAAATTTAACTTAAAGGATGGAGTTAAATCAAAGTAAATACAAATGAAAGTGAGATTGAAAGTTGAAATTCATTTCGAATTTGTAAGCAATGAATTGAATTGAATAATTATAAATGAAAGGTGAATTGAATTTGAATTGGAAATCCAGTTTAATATAAGTGGTTATAAACAAAAATAGTAAATTGAAAATAAATTTTGGGAATGAACAAAAGAATAAAACTGGAATTGAAACCGAATGTTTAAAACAAATTTGAATAAGTGAATTGGAATTTGTAATGAATTAGTAATTGGAACTAATCTAAAAGTAGTGCAGTTATGATTGAAAGTTAGTTGATGAAATTAAATATTCAGAAGTTAAATAGAATCCAAATTGAATTGAAATGGTAAATTGTATTCAAATGAAATTTGAAATGTAAAATTGAATGATAATGGATATCACTTCAATAGTGAAGTAAAAATGTATAAGAAGTATATATCGAAATTTTGTAATAAAATGTGCAAAATGGTTTGAATATTGTAACTAAATATTATGGCTAGTAGGATATACAGGTGTATTAAAGGAAATAGAATTGGAATTTTGATTTCAAAGATAATTTTGAATTGCTCGACAAAAAGGTAAGTATTTAAATTTCAATATGAGATTTGATGATTTTCTTGTCTAGCCACTTGGCTTTTTCTTTTCTTTTTGAAATCTGAGAGTCCGTAGGGACGTTTTGTAGTCGTGCCGTGTTAGCCGCGCAAAGGAGACGCTGGCAAAAATTTTCGAAAATTTAAAGTGTTAGAAAATTTTTGAGAGTTTAAAATTTGAATTTAAATTTGAATTTGAATTGTTAGTAAAACAATGTTGTTTGGAACTTAAAATTGAAGTTGGGAAGCTAGTTGGATTGATAACGATTCTTTAGTAGAAGAATTTATTTTGATAAATTGATAAAACTATTGGATGTCGAAAAATAGTAGACGAGTTAAGGACCATTTTTCCTAACTTGTAATTTCGGGACGTAATTCTTTTAAGGGGGGAAGATTGTAACGACCCAGAATTTTGAACAATTTAAATTGAAAATATTTAACTAATTTTAAATATTTGAATGATAATTTAACTTGAATTTTCAAATTATCAGAATGAATTTGGCGATTAAATTATAAAATTTAATCTATTGATAGTCGAATAAAAAAAATTTGAATCTTCAATTTTAAGTTGAAGAAAAATAATTCAAAAGCTTTTAAAATTCATAATGATAATATTGAAGATAATAGAAGCTTCAGAATTGAATTTTACAGTTATTTGTTCAGTTTTGAAATTACATCGTTTGAATCAATATTTAAAAGTAGCCGTCCGAGGCACAGTCTCGGAATTTGACGAAACCAGTTCCATTGGGTCCGTAATATTGAATTATTGTCGGATTTCAAATTTCGTATTTTTCGGAGTTGTTATGCGAGCATACGACACTTAAACGCATTGGAATTTAAATTGAATTCAATTTGAATTTAATATTTTAAATTAAGTCAAAATGTCAGCTACTTTCCTCCTTTGAACACGCCGAGAATCACGAAAAATCATGCAACCCATCGTGCCAACCATCCTCCTTTCAATTTTAAATAATAGCTCGTTCCTTTCTCTTTTGTTCTGCTCAAATCAAAGAAAAATGGCTGAAGCTCCTTTTTATTATTGTTCTAAATTTAAAATCGAACGACTTTATCCCTCTCCTCCCTCGTTTATTTCTCCTCTTCAAATCATTTTTACATCTCGGCTTCAAATGAAGAAAAATTTAAACGAAACGTTTTCGTTCAAAACAATTGCTGAGCCTCTTAAGTTCATCCCCGCGAGCAGTAATTCGTGACCCTGTCGCGACCACGTTCTCGAGCACGCGACTTCGGAGGCGGCTGGATGTTCGACTGAGAGGCCGCGACTCCAAGTGATGTGGCGGGGGCTGCGAGTAGTTCGAAGGCGGCACGACTTCATCGCCGACAAAATCGTGGGCAGGCAAGCGACGGGTTCAAGCAATCGACTTTGTTGTCGAACGACAGTCAGAGTTAGGGTTTCGAGGCGATGGAGGCGTGTGAACTCGATCGAGGCCTGGGTTCGTTTATGTCAGTAAGGTCATTATCTTATTTTTAACTGAATAAATATATGTTTCCATATGCAGAAAAATAATAATGATAATAATATTTGTATATACACAATAAGGTAAATTACTGTGATTTTTTGCGAAAACAGAAAATTTTATTACAGTAAATAGATATAACCATTTCTGTTTATGATGCATATATACATGTGTTAGAAGGAATTTTATTTAAGAGTTTAGTAAATATATGTTGAAGAAATTATACAGTAAAGTAAATTACTGTTTTATTTCTTTCAGAAAAGAAAAGGGAAATTTTATAAATATATATGTTAAGTTTAAAACAGGAATTAAATCATTAGTTAATTAAAATATAAAATGGAAATTTTGTGCAGTAAGGTTTAAAACAAATTTATATTTCAGTTTAAAAGATTATGTATATATATATGCAGATTAGAAATTTGGTTTGTAGGCAAAGAAAATAATAACTTGTTAAATTTATTTTAGTTATCAAGAAAATTATTTAAAAGGAAAGTTAGTTTGAAATTTAAATGTTGGCTAAATAAATTTTATTTATAAAGAAATTGGGTTAAAAATAAATCATTCGATATAATTAAATTTTTGGTTTAAATAAATTAACAGATGATAATTTATTGTCAATTGATTCAAATATTAATAAATTGTATAAATTGTTTATACAAGGTCTAAATTGCCAAGAAAACAAACTGGATTGGATTGGATTTCAAATTATAAAGCTAAGGTGAGATTTTTCTCACTCATATGAAAATTGGATTTTACAGTTATTGATTTGATTGATTGACTGTTTGGATGTGATATTAGATATAGTAGGATATATCTATATATATATAGCAATATATACATATTGGCATATGTATATATTGGATTGATTGATTTCCCGCACTATATAGCGGATGAGACCCTATTGCGCCGTTATTAAGCGGATTGATATTTTTATAAATCCCATATACCGCGATATTCCACCTCGAAGTGGAATTGGTATTGTGCTAACGTCTGTGGGTGCAGGGAAACAGGTTGGAGGGATCCAACTGGATTCCTCAACTGTATTATATTTATTTACAGATATTGTTATATATTCTGTTGTCATATCGATATATGATGTTTGTAGTCGTGATTGACCATTTGGTGTGTTGCATCATCGGATTCATTTTTAAAGTTTAAAAATAACGATGGTGATTTTAAAAGAGATTTTTAAAAATGATTTTTTAAAGGTATATGTTTTATTTAATTTTTTAATTGATTTATTTTAAATAAATAAACGTTCAAATTTTAAAGTTATAAAAATTATGATTTTTGTGAAATATAACCGAAATGTGATTTTTGAAATAAATGGTTAAGTAATTTATAAAATGGTTTGAATTGGGATTTTTGAATTATTAAAAACGATGTATGTAAAAGATGTACAAAATTGATATTTATAACTTTAAAATATTGGGATTATAAAACAAGCTTTTATAAGCGTTAAAATGAATTTTTAAGAATTTATAAGTAAAAGAATTTATAAATTGTGAACTTATAAATGGAAATGATTTTGTAAAATAAAGGAATTATAAGTATTTAACTTATAATATGGATTGTTGGTATAAAAATTTTGTTATGAATTGAATTAGTTAACGAAGGAGATTTATAAATTGAAGTTTTTATAAATAGAATTGAAATTTATAAACGTTGTTTATAAATCCGAAATCACTTATTTTGATAAGTGAATTATAGAAGTTAATAAGAGGAGATTTATAGATCAAAGTTGTTATAAAAATAGAAATAGAATTTATAAACGTTGTTTTATAAATTCGAAATCAATTGAATTTGATAAATTATATATAAAAGATTATTAAAGTAGATATATTCGCGATTTTGGATAGCGAATTTTTATTGAAATAAAATGTGTAGAGATGATTGAAATTTGGTTAAGTGAATTATATTCACGATTTTGGACAGTGAATATATTATTGAATAAAATGGATATGTTTTGGAAAGTGACATTAAAAATGAAATTAATTGTTTTAAAAGATGTTTTAAAACGTGTTAAATATCGAAACCATAGATTTCAACATTCATTGTTGAAATAGATGTTTTCGAGGAATAAGGAAAT
Source organism: Allium fistulosum (assembly GCA_030737815.1). Lineage (NCBI taxonomy): Eukaryota > Viridiplantae > Streptophyta > Magnoliopsida > Asparagales > Amaryllidaceae > Allium > Allium fistulosum. Next base: position 540,487,978 of record CM060904.1, read on the forward strand.
GGTGGACTATAACACTGTTGTTATAGTAAATGATTTCCGAAAGGAAATGTTTTTATATAGTATTGGGATTTATATATCTATCTAAATTTCGAATCCCTATATTAGTGATTTTGAGTCGTCGTAACAATGTTTTACGTAACATTCGTTTTGACTCAAATAGATGTTATAGTCAATGATTTCCTTAAAGAATGAAATATATACTTAATATTGATTTAAGTATATCGAATATTTTCAAACGTTGAAAATAAATAGATTTGTGAATTACTTATTCTTGAATAAGTACGGAAATGTTTTCCAATATGAAATGAACGTTTTTGAGAATTTATCTTTGTAAAGATAAATTGAAATTGAATATTTGAAATCGATTTGGAAATCGTATATCAGTAGATATTTGAAATATAAATTCACTATGGAATTTATAAAAGAAATGGAAATTAGTTTTAAAAATAAACGTTGATTTATTTTAAAAGTGTGGAAATTATATATCTAGTAAAGATATTTTTGAAAATAAATAATTTGGAAAATTATTTGGAATCTGATGATGTTGCGCATTTTTATTGATAGTTAAATAACCGACTATCAATAATTACCTTGAATGGGTATTTGTTGTGAATTGGATGAATTTGAATGCCACACTTATTTTTGAATAAGCGCTCACTATTCGGGTTAGCCGGGAAAGGACCATGGGGTCGTATAACCCATTCCGAATATGTGATACATCGTTATGAATTGCATTTGATGACCGGTGTTGAAGACCAGATATTTTTGAAAACGGAAGGATTACCGTCGAGTTACTCTACATCGGCTGATCTCCGATTTAGAGGTTTTATCACCCTTAGTGATGGGAAGTCCGGACGTGATTGTAAATTATCCGGATTTGCAAGGGCTTCGTGAGAAGTGCCTTTGATTCTGTTCGATCCCGGAACAGACTTGTATGGTTGTGTGTCTGACGTTACAAATTGAGATATAAAGCTGATTTCTTTCAAATACATATCTGTTGGTGGCGGAGAATTTATTCTCTTAGCTTAACACCCTTCTCTGAGGCATACGAGCTCAGAGGTTATGTAGTTGAAATTTATCAGCAATATACTCCCAATTTGGTAACGTGGCATGCTGAGTGTTGCTGTGAAATGATCGTTGTTCGATCATTTGTGATATGGTCATTTGTTTGATCATTTATCTTTGTGATCATTACTTTGATCATTTGTTTGACCCGAAGCATGGCTTTGTGACAAAGCGTAGCTTTGTGGACGAGACTTCGTCGGACCTCACACCCCGGAAATGGTCAAAACAGGAAGGATGCAGCAAGGTTTTAGGGAGTAGCGCCCCTTAGTGTATGTCATTCCTTCTGGATAGAGGTGGTATCATGGTATGGAGCCCAGATACTTAACCTATGTTGATACTGTAAATTTATTATGTGGTTGTTGGAAATTGAGGATCCTCGGGAAGATCGGTTACGATCGGGGGATGGCATACGCATGTCAGTAGTTACCTATTTTTGCAGAGTTAACCCGGCCTTGTGTTGGCAGAGATCTAACCGTAATGTTAGGTTATTTCTCGGGACGTCTTTCCAGAGGCGTTTCCATGTGGCAATGGGAAGTTCTATGGCCTGACCATTTGTTGGAAATCCAAACTCCAATACGAACTTTGTACGGTATTAGTTGTAGAACCTGCCATTTACGTACGGTGGTCACCACTGTTTAGATGGTAGCTATAGTAGGCATACGATACTGGTCGTATGTTGGCTAAGATTAATATTATACTTTCGAAATGTTTTCTACACTATGCACCAATAATATTATAAAAAAGGATTTGATTTTGCGTAGTAAGCATCTTTGACTATCATAAGAAGAAATCTCCTCCAATTCTGCGTTTGCATTGTGTGTGTGGCGGGAGGTCTTATGGTAGTTTCATTTTCTAAAAGCATTTCGAAATTGACTTTAAAATCTTCCTGTTGTTTGTTTTAAAGATAAACTGTTTAAAGATCTCACACCAGTCACCATGACTGACTTGGAGTTTATTGTTTCCCTTCTAAACTCTAGGTGCCCACCAATTTCCACACGGGCAGCCTAGAGTTATGTTATCAGGATATTCTGGAGCTTTGGAAGCAAGCTGGATGGCGAAACGTACATACGTATTTGTTTATTTATTCCGTTGTGTATTCTGTATGAGGACAAGTTGATATAACTGTCCATTGTTGTATTGAGTTGTATATTGACTCTGTTGATGTATTGTATAAAACTGGTATAGTTCTTTGTTTTAAAAGACTAGTGATTATCTATTATAAATTGTTCGCTGCGAATGTGAGATTCTGATATTGTTTTTGTTTCTGATGTTGTTCTGTTGTTCTTCTTTCTTTTTCTTCTATCTTTTCTTCTACCTCTTCTTTCAAACACTAAAGTTTCGCGTTTTCGGCATTCAATTTTTCGACAGTCGGTACAGTGGACGTATCGGTGTCGGGTTTTCGAAAGACGGATTTGCGGGTCTTTGCAAGTATAAGAGGATTAATTTCGATAAATGGGTCATAATAAATTAAGTAAATAGGAGATACTTCATTGTATACTTAGCACTAAATTCCATAGTATGGAAACTCATCTTTATCCCGAGAAGTAAGAATGTACATCGAGTCAATGTTAGTTTTCTAACTTGCACGACCTCATTATTAATCAAGGGATAGTTCTGTTTGAAATTGGAAAGTAAGGATAAGTATAGGATGTCTTATTTTTCATATGAAATCATATACACACTCCAGATAGTGGATTTGTGCACTATAGATAACTTGGCTTGTTTTAAAATTATCGAATGCTGGTTCGAAGAGACCGGGATCAGATAGCATGAGTTATCCGAAAACCACTTTGAACCAACGTAAGCATTCGAATTGGAAACATTTAGAAGATGATGGAATCGAAGATGAAGATCTTTGAAGTGCAAGAGATACTTACTACTAATCCTGAGGGTGATTCCAAAATGGATGTAGTAGAAGTAATGCATTCGGTTTGTTTATATCCTGAACAGCTTATATGAGGGAATGCTAGCATTGCATTATCGCTTGGAGGGTGGTGTTAGCATTCTAAGTGGGATTGATATATGAAAAGGTAAAGCATAACCTCAAGTCTCACAACCGGGAATGACTAAAATAGAGAATATATGGCAGGGTTATGCGGGTCGCACCCATTAGGGTATAGTCACCACCCGATCTAGATCGGTATTTTTAGATTACGTATGCTAGTGACCCGGGTAAGGGATAAGCCAGTCCTATTATAACATCCCCTATCTAGAGGCCCAAAACTAAGCGCTACAAATGCTGCAGTCATCTATAGTATTAGCTTCCTACGAATAAATACGGCTATGTTAATGGTATCTACAATATCAGAAGCACTTGAATATGAAACAAAACACAGATTTCAAAACAACTTTTACTTCATTACATTTCAAAACTAGATGTTTTACATTCTCAAAACATAACCCCAATACGTTCCCAAGTATAGATAAAATATACTTATTACAATATACGCCAAGAGCGGTATATGAAGATACCCCGTTGGATGACCAGAGTCATATAGTCATAATAGACTTAATCCAAACACAGCGGAAATTCAACAAAACATAAAACAAGAACTACAACTCCTAAATAGCTATCTGTTGCCTCCTACATGCCTTCAGTAGCCTTATTCGTCATCCTAATAAAACCTGAAAAAGACATTAACCCCTCAGTCTACTCAAATCAATTTTGAGCACCCAAGAGTTTAAGGGGAAAACATAAACTTCGAGTCAGACATAAAGCCTGGTGTGAATAACACTATGCATCTCGGTTTAATATGTTAAGTGAGACCATGCCGCTTAGCAGAATGGGTTTCCCCTCAATATCATCCTTTTAAAACATATCTTTGCAAAACCTTTTTCCTGCAACCAAAACCGGTTAAATATTGTAAAGCATCATTATGTAAACAAACATAAATATCAGGTATTAATGAACTATCTGTTCAAACACATAAGTTTTGTTTGGCTAACTTTTAACCTTTGGCCAACTCAGGCCTATAAGACAATATAAACAAAATTTATCTAACACCTGTTAGACACTCCTTTTCTGGACAGTCTGTCCTTATCTATCTGTTAAATACTTCGCTTCTAGACGGTCTGTCCCTAGCTTGATCATCTCCTAGTTCTTCCTGATTCCTAATGGTTTTTTGGGCTCACCAATAACCTATCTGTATACAAACATATATTCCCTTTGGTGTGTAATCATAATTTTAGTCTACCTGTGACCAAGACTTACACATTGGAATTTTGGACAACAATTAGCTGGGGCTACTAGCTAATGTATAGGGCGCGACCTTATAATAGTCCCATCTGGTATTCTAATATCTGAGTCATTTTCACTTAGGAATCCCTTTCCATAATTTTCCTTGAAAACATTTTCAAAATGATTTAAAACCTTTAAATCGAACTTATACAAGGAATATATATATATATATATATATATATATAATCGCTATGCTTTACTCAAAATTGCCTTGCCATGTTATATATATTATTTTCTAAAACTTTAGTGGATGAAAACATTTAAACATTTGAAAGAACCCCTTTCTAAACCTTTGAAAGCATCCATTTCGAAACTAGATAAAACCCTTTAATTATTTGGGTCAAGTGGCCAAAACATTACCTTTCGAACCCATACTCCAAACCTTTTGAAACCATACTCCAAACCTTTCGAAACCATTGAAACCCTTCCCTTCGAAAGCAATAAAACTTTAGACATCCTACTTTAAAACACTTTAAAACATTGCCTTAGAAAAACCTTGGAAAACCTTCCATTTTAAACCTTCCGAAACCATTCAGAAAACAGAACCTTTCGACCTTGTCGGAAGCTACCTTTCAACACCTTCGAAAGCTACCTTTTGACTCCATTGAAAGCTTGGCATTCTAACCCTTCGAAAGCTTTGCTTTCGACCCCGTTGAAACCATTTAGTAAATAAAACCTTTCGAAAGCATTCAACCTTTTAAATTATAAACCTTTCGAAAACTCATTAGGTTCAATTTAAAACATGTGGAAAATCTACTTTTAAAACCATTCGACTTTGTTGAAAACTTAGCTTTCAACCCTTTCAAAAGCTTAAAACTTAACTTTTTAAAACAATAGACTTCAGCTTTTAAAACACCTCCTTCAAAAGCTTGAGTTATACTTCAATTAAAAAACAAGGGTAAATCATCTATGTCGAGAGCTTTCTTTCGAAAGCATGGGAGAAGCGGCTGGTTTTAAAAACAAGCAAACCTTTCGACTTTGTCAAAAGCAATGACTTTGAAATGTTGAGAAAGCGGCAGTAACCTTTCGACCTTGTCTAAAGGTTTAAAACTTCATTTTAAATATTTGACCTGGTCGAAAGAAACCAATTCAAAAGCAAAGTAGGCGATTCGTTTGACTTATAAAACAAACATACTCCAACCTCTTTGGCAACTAACCTTTCGAATATGTACCCTTCGACATCGTCCAATTCATTACATACCAAGCAACTTGATACTATATGCATTGGTTTGACCTTATCGAAAGCTTTGATACCCTTCGATCTTGTCGAGAGGTCTGGGTCGGAAGGTTTGATGCCGAAAATGGCTGAAATATGCTAAAAGCATCATTTTCTTGTTTTACATAAAAGAGATTACTTTTCAACTAACCTACCTTTGTTTGTCAAATTCTCATTGGTTAACAAATACTTTTTAGAAAAGTGCTGCCAATAATTTCAAAATTAATAATGATTTATTTTTACAAAATGTCTCTTCTCCTTAATTAAATATATAAAACATTTAAGTCCCATACCTTAAATAATTTTATATATTCATCAAAACACTTAAGAAAAATCTAAAAAAATTCCAAAAAAATCTATTTTAATATTTTTTTCCAACATATAAAAATTTCAAACCCAAATAATTATTAATTTAGTTGTAAATAATTTATAACCCAATAAATCATTTGCTTCACTAGAAAATTAATATAAAATCCACCTAAGTTCAGAAAATTATGAAAATTGAAACCCATCTCTAAAATATCATTTCTGACCTATTTTTAAATTTTCAAGGCAATTGGACGTCATCTAATAGGGTTTTGATGTCAAACATATCATAAAAACTAACATGAACATATATAATCCATCAACAAGCATATATATATATATAACTTTAATTATCAAAAACATGGCATATTCTTACAAAATCAGTACGGATCTAATCTTAAAAACCAAAAACCATAAGAAAATGGAATTTAGAAATTATTTACCTTAGTTTTGAGATTAAAAGATGCGAGATTAGATATTGAATTAGTTGATTATCTTCCTTCTCTTAAATCTTAGCTTTTATCTTTCCTTGAGAACAATAATGGTGGCCGGTCGTAAGAGTTTTTTAGTTTGGTAAAATGAAATGAATGTGATTTTCCTTTCCTAAAGGTTTAGGGTGTAAGTCTCTCCTATTTCCCATTCCGCCCTTACTCATTTCGAAACACATTTGTTTATGTTATCTCATTTGATTTATATTTAACATGACACGGCTGTGAGAAATGCGGATTAAGGATCTTAAGGCTAGAATTAACACTAGAGGGGGGTGAATAGTGTTTTAAGAAATTTGTTAATCTTTTTGAGTTTATCTTACTTTGTTAACAATGTATACACTAATCAGACACAAATATGTACACAGAATCAAACACAAATGCAAATATAAAGTAAAAGTAGTAAAGGAAAGAACACACCGAATTTTATACTGGTTCAGAGTTACCCTACATCTAGTCCCGCAACACAAGTACAGATTTCCTTTTAAAAGAAATTCAATAATTACAACCCTCGGTTTCAAGGCTACGAGGTACACCCTCCAGAATGACAATCCTTTGGGTAGAGATACTTGATTTCTAAGGCAACAAGTTCACCCAATTGATTTCCAAGGCTACAATCACACCTTTTCTCGCTTGATTGATTTCCAAGGCTACAATCACACCTTTTCTCGCTAATATATTACAAAGAAGTCTATAACTCTGAATAGCACTGAGAACCTTGTAGAGATAGTGATGTAGAATCAAACTAGAAGTAATCGAGTATGATTCGATGTTGATTTCGGCAGAGTAATGGTATGATTTTGTATTAAGAAATGTGGAAGATGAAGAGGAGTGAAAACCATAAAAAAGTGATTAAAAATTCGTTGAAACTGACCCCTGTTTATAGAAAACCAATAGCCATGACCATTCATGAAGAGTTATGGCGAATAGACACTTCTTTTGAAATTTGAATTTGAACTTCAACTGTCACTATGTCAACATACTACCTAGGGGCATGTTGAAATCCCTCAGCAAAAAATGATATTTTGAATTTCTATAAAAACAATATTTATCTTATATAAAAACTATTTAAAACTTTATAAATATACTTGAATATAGTTGAAATTCATAAGTAAATATAAAGAACAATATATACATAATTTAACTATAATTTTATATTTAAATCTAAGTATAAATATTAAAAGTTAAATATATTATTTGAAAAGACATTTAAAATCAGGAGTATTTTGACTTTGAAATTAAAGATGTTTTGAGGCTAAAATTATTTAAAATCAGGATAGAGAGTTTTGAATCTTTTAAAAGGAAAGTTTTGAAATCATTTTGAAAACAAGATAATTTTGTAAAATCATTTGAATTAAAATTAGTGGATACAAAACAATGTCCCACTTGATTTTCGTAGGTTCCATCCTACATAGGGTTCCATCCCTTTAACGGGCTCGAAGTGGATTCCATTCCACGAATAAATTGGATATTAAGATGCCAGTGCTTTTCTACGAGTTTTAACAAATATTCCTAATAAAACAAACTTAACCTTGAACTCTTTAACTCTTGATAATCTTAATACTCATGAGTCTTCTATCTCTATATCTTGAATCTCTATACTGTACAGTGTTCATTCTTGATACCTGCATGGTTAGATCCTGCATATACATATATATCTAAACTTGTAATGTTAGTATTTATATTTTATAATCTATTCTAAGGTTGTTGTCATCAAAACCACCATCTCATGGACTGACAATCTCCCCCTTTTTGATGATTACAACCTTCGTTTATAAAATATTCCTTCTATCTTAACAACTCCCCTTAATCTATGCCTAACTTCCCTATTTTATATTTTTCCCCCTTTGTCATCAACAAAAACTATCTCTAAACTATATAACTCCCCCTTAATGTAATACTCTATGACATGTGATTATAATGATAGTGTTATCATAAATAATCAACACTTAGATCTAAAACTAAAACTTAGTCCTAAACCACTAACTATAAAACTCCCCCTTAAACTAATACTAGAACAAAGTATAGTAAATGAATTGTGAAAGATATTAACTTAATTATACTATAATTATTCAATAAATATGTATAAATATATTTCAGACAATACAATCAACACTCACATCAAAACCAATCATGTAAGACAAGTCAAACAAATCAATCAATTCAAACAAGTCAATCAAGTCAATCAAATCAAACAAGTCAATCAAGTCAAACAAGTAAATCAAGTCAATCAAAAACTAATAATCCTATATTATAAGACATTACTACAACCTCCTCCTAAATAAAATACACTCGTTATATATACATGTATGTAATATGTAGTTTGTAAAGCAGTATGAAGTGTATAACATATGCAATGTAGCATGAGATGATATGCAGAATGAAGTGCAACTTGTGATGCAAATGATTATGATATTTCATGCATTGTAATTTATGATGTAATATGAAATGAAATGTGATATGAAATAGGATGCATAATGATATGTAATATGAAACAAAATGATAATGAAGTAAAAAATAATAATATGCAGAATGATATGATGATATATATACTACGGTAAGTGACATTCAGATTATAAGATAAACATGAGTGATAAGTAATATCTAGTTGACAAGCATATATATATATATATATGTGTATGTGTGTGTGTGTGTCTATATATGTATGTATGTATACATATATCAAACTATTTATTATAAATCACTTCAACCAAACAAAGGTAAAACACACCAATTACTAGACTTAAGTCAAGGAAACTAATGAATGGGACTGAAATAGTTGTAAAGACAATAGTTTAAAGGTAATAAATGGTATTAAAACTGTAACATAATCGTGAAAGGTAGTAATCAAACTTAATATCAAAATTAAATGCTAAGGAATAAGGACTTATACTATATATGATCAAATATGGTTTTTATAAAGATTAATAGCCTACTTATTTAATTTATTTAAAATAATTATTTTAATTTAATTACTATAATCCAAACTTCCATGTTTATAAAATACTTATCGTACTAATTAAAACCTTTATATTAAATTATCATTGGTTTAAATATTTTAGAAACATGTTTAAATATCTTTTAAATTTAAAAAAAATATCATAATGAAATATTAAATAAAACAATAAAGATTGAAAAACTAAAATAAACATGTGTTACATTAAGGCTTCTTACATTAAAAAATTTAATTAACTATTAAAAAATATTTTAAAAATGAAATTACTTTTAAAATATTCTAATATAAGTTAGAAAATAACTCTAAAAAGAATAGAGAAAAATACTTAGTTTAAATATCATTTTTTATAATTGAAAATTTCAAACAGAAAAGACAGCATTTACAGAATGCTATAAAAAGTTTTTGCAATAGAATATATTCAAAACATTATAAAATATAAACTGTAGCTTTTACCAAATGCCGTGTAAAGTTTCTGAAACTCTACAGCGTTTCAAAGCACAGAAATGCTATAAAATCGAATTTGCAGTACTTACAAAAAATTACAGAAGAAAAGAAGCATTTTAGAAATGCTATCTAAAATTCCGGTCATGTGATGTGGTGCAATCTTATTAATTGTAGAAATATATAAATAGAGCCTTATTCTAACATTCTAAATTCATTCTACTAATTTCTTAAAGATATAAAATTAGTATCTTAAAAGAAATAGAGTATGAGAAGTAAAAATAAAATAAGAAAAGTTGAAATCATGAATGAATGTATGCTTTTCTACTTAGTATAGTTGTAATAAATTAGTTATAGATTTTATTTGAAAGACACCACATTTTAAAAGACTTTTTTAAAAAAAATTTAGACTTGTATACCAATATTTATACTATGGTGTGTTAATATATGGACCAAAATATCAAAACTTATAAAAGAGATAAATTTCTATACCTAACTAAATGCATATATATATATATATATATATTCCTAAATGCAACAATAAAGATGAAATAATAGTAAAGCGTACCAATTTTTGCATTCCATCTTTCTAACTTTGCTGTTCCTCCATTGTTGTGAACCACACATTTATATCTTTCTGAATTTGATGACGAGATATGTTCTATTGCGATGGGCTCGTTTTTCTGATCAGCGTAGTATATTCATTTGCTGAATTTGAAGACCGTATGAGAAAGATAGGGATGATTTAGTAGATTGATCAACTTGGCGCCAAAACTTTGAATTCGAATTTTGAATGAATGGACACTTCAACCACTATAAATAGGCCCAACGGTCACCACTTTTCATAAAAATTTCTCCTCTTCATCTTCTTCCCGTTTTTCTATATAATATCAAACTTCTAGAAGGCATATCTCCTTCGTTTCTAAACGGAATTGGATGAAACCAGCGGAAAGTCGAAGAGGAAGGCAAGGGCTACGATCTAGTAATAGTTTGGTGTCGAATTTGGACGGTATTGTGATGCAAAAGGCCGAACTGTAGAAGAAATGTAGAAGATCCCGTACATAGTTTTTCGGTTTTGGATAGCCAACTTCAAACTTTCATATCTTACTCAATTTTGATCGGAATTTGATGATCCACCCATCAAAACGACCGCGAGAACAAGAGCTACAATCTGAAAAGGAGTGGGAACAAAATACTCAAATCTCTGGATGCATTTTTAAGTACCTTTGATAGTTTTGCCTTCATTTTCTCTTTGTTCGCCAAAACTTCATTTGACCATAACTTGGTCATTTCTTGACGGATTCATATGAAACTAGTGACATTGCGAAGTAGATGGAGAGAAGTACAATATCAAATCAAGTTGTAGATGAGAACCCAAAGTTTTGAATTGATCTGGTACCGATTTCTTTGTCGATTTCCATTATATATCCATTTGTTCTTCTTGATCGATGAATGATTATCTGGTATCTTTTAACTAATAGTCATTAGACATAACTCTTCTCCTGCAAAACAAGATAACTTTTAAAAGAATCAAGTGACTTTTCAAAATAATTAAAAAAGTTTTAAACAAAAATATCATGATGATTCTGTGACATATTCATATGAAAATAGTGTTAATAAAATCCTAAAAATAGCCATTTAAAAAAAAACTTTTTCAAAATTCAGATTATGAAAACTTTGAAAACCTGGCTCCGATACCAAATGTGAGAAATGCGGATTAAGGATCTAAAGGCTAGAATTAACACTAGAGGGGGGTGAATAGTGTTTTAAGAAATTTGTTAATCTTTTTGAGTTTATCTTACTTTGTTAACAATGTATACACTAATCAGACACAGATATGTACACAGAATCAAACACAAATGCAAATATAAAGTAAAAGCAGTAAAGGAAAGAACACACCGAATTTTATACTAGTTCGGAGTTACGCTACATCCAGTCCCGCAACACAAGTACAGATTTCCTTTCAAAAGCAATTCAACAATTACAACCCTCGGTTTCAAGGCTACGAGGTACACCCTCCAGAATGACAATCCTCTGGGTAGAGATACTTGATTTCAGGGGCAACAAGTTCACCCAATTGATTTCCAAGGCTATAATCACACCTTTTCTCGCTTGATTGATTTCCAAGGCTACAATCACACCTTTTCTCGCTAATATATTACAAAGAAGTCTATAACTCTGAATAGCACTGAGAACCTTGTAGAGATAGTGATGTAGAATCAAACTAGAAGTAATCGAGTATGATTCGATGTTGATTTCGGCAGAGTAATGGTATGATTTTGTATTAAGAAATGTGGAAGATGAAGAGGAGTGAAAACCAGAAAAAAGTGATTAAAAATTCGTTGAAACTGACCCCTATTTATAGAAAACCAACAGCCATGACCATTCATGAAGAGTTATGGCGAATAGACACTTCTTTTGAAATTTGAATTTGAACTTCAACTGTCACTATGTCGACATACTACCTAGGGGCATGTCGACATCCCTCAGCAAAAAATGATATTTTGAATTTCTATAAAAACAATATTTATCTTATATAAAAACTATTTAAAACTTTATAAATATACTTGAATATAGTTGAAATTCATAAGTAAATATAAAGAACAATATATACATAATTTAACTATTATTTTATATTTAAATCTAAGTATAAATATTAAAAGTTAAATATATTATTTGAAAAGACATTTAAAATCAGGAGTATTTTGACTTTGAAATTAAAGATGTTTTGAGGCTAAAATTATTTAAAATCAAGATAGAGAGTTTTGAATCTTTTAAAAGGAAAGTTTTGAAATCATTTTGAAAACAAGATAATTTTGTAAAATCATTTGAATTAAAATTAGTGGATACAAAAAAATGTCCCACTAGATTTTCGTAGGTTCCATCCTACTTAGGGTTCCATCCCTTTAACGGGCTCGAAGTGGATTCCATTACACGTATAAATTGGATATTAAGATGCCAGTGCTTTTCTACGAGTTTTAATAAATATTCCTAATAAAACAAACTTAACCTTGAACTCTTGATAATCTTGATACTCATGAGTCTTCTATCTCTATATCTTGAATCTCTATACTGTACAGTCTTCATTCTTGATACCTGCATGGTTAGATCCTGCATATACATATATATCTAAACTTGTAATGTTAGTATTTATAGTTTATAATCTATTCTAAGGTTGTTGTCATCAAAACCACCATCTCATGGACTAACAACGGCTACCCTTAGCTAAATCAAGTCTTAACCTAATAATATTCACATTATTTTACTTAATTTTAACCAATTAAATATCCTAAATAATGTTATAAAAATATGTGGTGTTACACCTATGTTGGCAAGGGGTCCATGTGAGGCCCTCGGTACATTTTTTTTAAAGTTGTACTGTAACGTCCCCCATTTTGAGGCCCAAAACTAACCGCAATAGATGCTACAGTCATCTATAGTATTAATTTTTGATGACAAAATGCGATAATGTTAATATTATCCATAACATCAAAAGCACAAGAAATGAAATAGTTCAAACATAATTTCAAAACAATTTTTCTCATTACATTTCAAGTCAGCATTTCATATTCAGTATATAATCCCATAACGTTGCCCAGTTTCAGATAAATATAATTATTACAAAATATGCCAAGGGCAACATATGAAGATGCCCCTTGGATGATTAGAGTTACTAAATAGATATTTATAACATCTGCCATGACATACAATATTTAATCACAGCGGAAAGATAAATTGATAATCTCCTACATAGCTAATCTTTGCCTCATGCACGTCTTCGGAAGCTTTATCAACCCAAACCTACTAACCTCGTTCTGGACTTAAACAATACCCTTGCTTCACCCGGAGGAATAGGTATTACACCGCCTAGACAACCGAATAGGACTTCTTCTGCCTGAGGATACTACAACAGGACTTCAAATACAAATGGAAATGTTTCTGACTGAGTTTTCTCTAAAATAGCACCGATAAGTCAATATAAGTACACCCTTCCTATAATCTTCTCTATAGTGTAATTTGTGAAGAAAGGAAGTCTAGTTGACCACACAAGAGTATGCTTGAGTGTTTGGTGATCAAATAGTTTGATTTGTAAAACTTGAAAGTAAATAGTAAGAATATAGAGTTTAGAAATCAAAATAAGAATTGGTTAAAAATAGTGTTGAAATTGCTTGCTATTTATAGTTGTTAAAAGGTTGCAATACTTCGTGAAGAGTAGCCATGAATCAGAAAGAAGCAAATGTTGAATTGAGCGTTGTTTCTTTTCAGGGAAGAGAAGCAACCTTTCAAAAACTAGCCGTTAATTTTAACTTAGACTTCTGAATTAAAATTCAGCCTTCTGAATGTAGGAGATAATAAGGCAGCGCTGAAATAGTTTATTTTAGACCTTATTCAGACGTCTGAATATTATGTTCAGACGGTTGAATTTGCTGTTTAAAAATTATTTGCTTCAGCAGTCAAACGTCTGAATTTGTGATTTAGACGTCTTAATTCTACTAATTCAAACATCTTTAAAACTACTTTTGAAAACAAGTGTGTGTATTCAATAGCTTGTGCATCTATACCAATTAGGAGAGATTTTAACATATATTACTAACTAGACACAGACTCTATAACCTGTAAACGATTACGTCCATCAATCTGGAATCTGGTCATCAATATTTTCCTGTAAAACTTGGTTAGATAAATACATATAATTATTATTAACAAAATATCAGGAACTGAGGTACTAACATTCTCCCCCTTTTTGATAATGACAACTATGAAAATATTAGTTAGTAAATAATAACTTCTCTTGTCATTAAAACTTGGTTAGTATAAAAATTTCACCCCCTGAATAAAAGAATTTATGCATCAATATTTTTACCTTTTTCTCCCCCTTTGTCATTAATAAAAGGAATTAGTGATTAAAGTAGCAAAGAAATATATAGAATACGATAACATCACAGAGAATGATCGGAGAGAAACATACAGCTAATTTAAAGTAGAACACAACGTTTCAAGTGACAACATCACAGAACATAAGGTAAAACAACATAACAAAAAAATATATAGAAAAACATCCATACCACTTCAGTAATAAGATAACACAACATAACAAAATAGAACAACATCCATACCACTTCAGAAATCCTCACTATCCTCGGCTTGTTCATCACCTTCTTCTTCTTCTTCTTGGTCGGAAGACCAAGTGAATAGTGCCGGATTATGTTGCACGTTGGTAGATGAAGAAGATGCACACGAAAGCTTATTCCAAATTTTGTTTAAGAAACCTTTGATGGAGTTGAATTTCTTGTTCGTGTTTCTTTCCATGCTCATCGTTTTCTTTTAAAGCCTCTTTTGATTTTGTGAAAGAGTTCGTAAGGCTTGTTTTGGTGTAGCATCCTCTTGGATTTCTTGAATTTCATCATAGTCTTCTTCTTCTTGTTGATGCGGTTGAGATGAAGATGATAAAGCTATGTTTGGATAGGACGGTTGACGAATACCACGATTTCGGTTTTCAATCCATTGTTGAAAGGGAATGATATCATGAGATGGCGGTCGCTTTGGTAATTGCATTAACCCTAAAGTTTTAGAGCCAAGCACACTTATGGATGAGCATTCAGAATCGGGTATCGAAACTCCACATAGCATTAATATCCTCATGATATAAGCCCTATAATGCAAAGTGTTATATTTCTTACGAATTATCACATTTTGAAATTTGTCTAATATAATTTTCCCCCAATTGACTTGTTGGTTAGAATAGATAGCATAGAGTGCTTGGAAATCCCTTTTATAAATTTTCTCATAGCTGCCGGTTCGGGGTTAAAGAGATCGGATGAGCGCACGATGAATTATTCGAGCTTGTGGACGTAACTTTGTGGAAATCAAATTTGTCATGTCGTATGAAAGAAATCTATGAGATACTTCGTCTCGTTCATACATATCCGCATCAACATGGTCAATGTCTATTCCTTCGTAAGGACATCTTAAAATATAGCCTAATCTTTGTAATGGGAGAAAGATTTTGACACCACTGAAAGTGTATATGGATCGATAATATACAGTAAGACTAGTCTAGCAAGTGCGGAATTAAAAATAATAGTAAATAGCAGTAATAAAAATGACACCAGGGATTTTTATACTGGTTCGAACTTCCCGTTCTACGTCCAGTCCCAGACTCCTTCTGGAATTTCTCGAATAACCCTCACTTAACCCGGAGGAACAGGTATTACACCGCCTGAGCAACCGAACAGGACTTTTCGCCTAAGCAACCGAATAGGACTTCAAATACAATTTGGTAAAATGTTTCTTGACTTGTGTGTTCTTTGAATAACACGAATATAGTCAATGTAGTACACCCTTCCTATAATCTTCTTGATATGATGATTTGAATGTGCAAAGATAGGAAGTAGAGAGTTGAAAATCACTTGATATTATAACAATATAAGATCAGAATAGATAGAAAGAATTTGTGTACGAGAATCAATTCGGATCTCAGTTGCACTTGGTTCTTTCTGAGCGAGTTATTTAGGTCGCGTACGACTTAGTATGAGTCGTAGGTCAGTAGGCAATAGGATCTATTGAGTCGCTAACTCCTTAGCTCGCTAAGTCATCCCTGTAGTTAGGTCGGGACTTCCTATAGGTCGCTAAGTCATGGCTCTTCTTAGGTCGGCAACTCTTAGGTCGGCTCTGTAGTTAGGTCGGCAGCTCTTAGGTCGTTAACTCTTAGGTCGGCTCTGTAGTTAGGTCGGCAGCTCTTAGGTCGGCTTTGTAGTTAGGTCGGCAGCTCTTAGGTCGGCTTTGTAGTTAGATCGGCAGCTCTTAGGTCGGCTTTGTAGTTAGGTCGGCAGCTCTTAGCTCGGCTTTGTAGTTAGGTCGTTAAGTTGTAACTCGTTAAGTCGCGAATCAAAAGAGGGTTAACATTTGCCCCTCGAAGTATACGCCTAGGTCGTAGGTCGTGTGCTTCGATTTCCTTAGTTCGCTCTTTGATGAGTTTGTTAAGTTGTGAGCGACTTAAGATAAGTCGTTGGTCGTGGGTCGTGTGTGTTGACTTGCCTCCCAGTGTATAAATAGCTTAGGTCGCTTCCTCTTTCCCTTCACCTGCTCTATCATTCTGTCTGCCATTAACAAGTTTCCGAGCTTTTAGAAGGCGATTTCAAATCACTCGGCCACTAATCATCTCCATCATCATATCACGTAAGTGAATTCAACGAATATCCAATCGTGACCATCATCGAATCGCGAATCCCGTATTCGTCGCCCTTAATCCGAGTTTGTACATTATGCTTTATCACGAGTTGTGTCGCATCCGATCCTTGACTTCCTTTAGTCGCGATGTCATTGTGATTCTCGAAAATACTACCGCATACTGGTTTCATGATGGATTTGGGATGATTTGGTGATGTTGTGAGATGCGATTAGGGAACATAGCTTAGGGTTTTTGATGGGGGATAGTTCGAAGTTACTGAGTTTATGGATCTCGAGTTAGCGAGTTACTGATCTCCTCAGTGGAGAGGGAGGAGATTGGTGAAGGGAAGTAAGGCTTTGGTTCGAGCAGGAGATAGCTCGAGATTACATCGGAGACGACCCAAAATATTCACGACCTAAAACATTCACGATCTAACAACCTTGTCCGGTTCAAGAACTTTTGCGACCTAACTGATTGAACGACCCAACCTTTTATGCGACCTATCTTTCTTGCGACCTAATTAGCTTGCGGCATAGGCCTTAAGTCGCGGCTGAGCTTGGACTTAGAGAAATTTGAGCTGTTCGGACTTGAGGCCTTCATATGTATTTCGACTTAAAGTCAACGACTTAACTTAACTCGTAGCATATCCTTTAGGTCGTGGACGAGCTACTACTTATTCCTTCCAACTTGCATATTGTGATCTGAGAAATTTCCGACCTATGCTAGGTCCTGAGCGACCTAGGACTTTGAACAATTTACGACCTAATTTCTGCAGCACAAGCTCTAGGTCGCAGCCGAGTTAGAACTTGACATATTTGCATTGCTTTGAACTTTTTGACTTGAATTGCCTGAACTTTAAACTGTTTGAACTTCTTTGCAGATTATTCCTAACGCTAATAACATGTTAAACACAATATTCGTAGAAAACTGGGACGAATATACTGCCATTGACTGCCCACATCGAATGACAGATTAGTCGATAAATAAAAAATCAACTTAAATGAACTGTATGAACGAAATGCTATACACTAACCAATTCAAGTGAAGTATTAAAGCAAAACTGTAATAGTCAACTGAAACTGATTTGTTTGCATTAACACCGCACTTGATCATTAACAAGTCCTGAAATCTTGTAATTGACTGATTGTCAACTAGTTTAATTCAGTTATGTTTGCTTTCTATTTTCATTAGTTTTGCACAACACTTCACACTTTTTAGGAAACGTGCACCTTCACATTTGAACATCCAGTTGATTGTGTAGAATGACTGCTCAACAAGAAGAGACAATGGTTCAAGCTGGAGAAGCCATCCTTATTCCTGTCCCGTTGACTAATCCTCCAGAAAGAATTTCGACCACTTTAACATATAGAGTTTTTCGCCAACTATGTACTCAGTTCGGCATTGCTGAAACGGATGCCATACTGCCTGAGAGGAGCGATACTGATGACATACCACCTCATGGTTTTGTCGCTGTTAATCGCCAAATGTGCACGAACGAAGCCATTCCTCCATTTAATGATTTCCTTCAGCAGCTTCTTCTACGATTATCTATTTCTCCATTTTAGCTACATCCCAATGGCTACGCCATCTTGATGGGATTATGTGTGCTATTTAGGAGGACGTTGGATCGTCTCCCAAGTTTTGACGAAGTTTGTTATCTGTGCTCTTTTGCCAAAAATAAAGATCATCCTTCTATCACAGTTGTGAGAAGTGCTAGAAACCGCAAGCTGATCATTGGTCTTCCTAACAGTGTTCACGGGTTTCTGAGTCAGTTTCTCTACGTTCGGTGTCCTCCGGGATTTTATGCTATCTGGAGAGTAGGAAGTATGATCATTTATCTTTTCTTCCTTATGCTTTTCTGAACTTTTTGAATAGATATAATCAGTCCGGATCTCAGTTGCACTTGGTTCTTTCTGAGCGAGTTATTTAGGTCGCGTACGACTTAGTATGAGTCGTAGGTCAGTAGGCAATAGGATCTATTGAGTCGCTAACTCCTTAGCTCGCTAAGTCATCCCTGTAGTTAGGTCGGGACTTCCTATAGGTCGCTAAGTCATGGCTCTTCTTAGGTCGGCAACTCTTAGGTCGGCTCTGTAGTTAGGTCGGCAGCTCTTAGGTCGTTAACTCTTAGGTCGGCTCTGTAGTTAGGTCGGCAGCTCTTAGGTCGGCTTTGTAGTTAGGTCGGCAGCTCTTAGGTCGGCTTTGTAGTTAGATCGGCAGCTCTTAGGTCGGCTTTGTAGTTAGGTCGGCAGCTCTTAGCTCGGCTTTGTAGTTAGGTCGTTAAGTTGTAACTCGTTAAGTCGCGAATCAAAAGAGGGTTAACATTTGCCCCTCGAAGTATACGCCTAGGTCGTAGGTCGTGTGCTTCGATTTCCTTAGTTCGCTCTTTGATGAGTTTGTTAAGTTGTGAGCGACTTAAGATAAGTCGTTGGTCGTGGGTCGTGTGTGTTGACTTGCCTCCCAGTGTATAAATAGCTTAGGTCGCTTCCTCTTTCCCTTCACCTGCTCTATCATTCTGTCTGCCATTAACAAGTTTCCGAGCTTTTAGAAGGCGATTTCAAATCACTCGGCCACTAATCATCTCCATCATCATATCACGTAAGTGAATTCAACGAATATCCAATCGTGACCATCATCGAATCGCGAATCCCGTATTCGTCGCCCTTAATCCGAGTTTGTACATTATGCTTTATCACGAGTTGTGTCGCATCCGATCCTTGACTTCCTTTAGTCGCGATGTCATTGTGATTCTCGAAAATACTACCGCATACTGGTTTCATGATGGATTTGGGATGATTTGGTGATGTTGTGAGATGCGATTAGGGAACATAGCTTAGGGTTTTTGATGGGGGATAGTTCGAAGTTACTGAGTTTATGGATCTCGAGTTAGCGAGTTACTGATCTCCTCAGTGGAGAGGGAGGAGATTGGTGAAGGGAAGTAAGGCTTTGGTTCGAGCAGGAGATAGCTCGAGATTACATCGGAGACGACCCAAAATATTCACGACCTAAAACATTCACGATCTAACAACCTTGTCCGGTTCAAGAACTTTTGCGACCTAACTGATTGAACGACCCAACCTTTTATGCGACCTATCTTTCTTGCGACCTAATTAGCTTGCGGCATAGGCCTTAAGTCGCGGCTGAGCTTGGACTTAGAGAAATTTGAGCTGTTCGGACTTGAGGCCTTCATATGTATTTCGACTTAAAGTCAACGACTTAACTTAACTCGTAGCATATCCTTTAGGTCGTGGACGAGCTACTACTTATTCCTTCCAACTTGCATATTGTGATCTGAGAAATTTCCGACCTATGCTAGGTCCTGAGCGACCTAGGACTTTGAACAATTTACGACCTAATTTCTGCAGCACAAGCTCTAGGTCGCAGCCGAGTTAGAACTTGACATATTTGCATTGCTTTGAACTTTTTGACTTGAATTGCCTGAACTTTAAACTGTTTGAACTTCTTTGCAGATTATTCCTAACGCTAATAACATGTTAAACACAATATTCGTAGAAAACTGGGACGAATATACTGCCATTGACTGCCCACATCGAATGACAGATTAGTCGATAAATAAAAAATCAACTTAAATGAACTGTATGAACGAAATGCTATACACTAACCAATTCAAGTGAAGTATTAAAGCAAAACTGTAATAGTCAACTGAAACTGATTTGTTTGCATTAACACCGCACTTGATCATTAACAAGTCCTGAAATCTTGTAATTGACTGATTGTCAACTAGTTTAATTCAGTTATGTTTGCTTTCTATTTTCATTAGTTTTGCACAACACTTCACACTTTTTAGGAAACGTGCACCTTCACATTTGAACATCCAGTTGATTGTGTAGAATGACTGCTCAACAAGAAGAGACAATGGTTCAAGCTGGAGAAGCCATCCTTATTCCTGTCCCGTTGACTAATCCTCCAGAAAGAATTTCGACCACTTTAACATATAGAGTTTTTCGCCAACTATGTACTCAGTTCGGCATTGCTGAAACGGATGCCATACTGCCTGAGAGGAGCGATACTGATGACATACCACCTCATGGTTTTGTCGCTGTTAATCGCCAAATGTGCACGAACGAAGCCATTCCTCCATTTAATGATTTCCTTCAGCAGCTTCTTCTACGATTATCTATTTCTCCATTTTAGCTACATCCCAATGGCTACGCCATCTTGATGGGATTATGTGTGCTATTTAGGAGGACGTTGGATCGTCTCCCAAGTTTTGACGAAGTTTGTTATCTGTGCTCTTTTGCCAAAAATAAAGATCATCCTTCTATCACAGTTGTGAGAAGTGCTAGAAACCGCAAGCTGATCATTGGTCTTCCTAACAGTGTTCACGGGTTTCTGAGTCAGTTTCTCTACGTTCGGTGTCCTCCGGGATTTTATGCTATCTGGAGAGTAGGAAGTATGATCATTTATCTTTTCTTCCTTATGCTTTTCTGAACTTTTTGAAGCCCAAATTGTCAAGTGTTAACTTCGCTCTTTACTTTTTCAGCGCTTCCTCCTCCTTCTAGGGATTCTAGTAACAAACCAACCTTTGAGAGGCTTATGGCTGTGCCAGTTGTAACGACCCGTAAATTTCAACTGTTTTAATAACGTAATTAGTTGAAATTTTGTGAAATTTTAAACGATAAAATTTTGAAATAAAAATTTAATATTTGGAATACGTCTAGTTAAACATAACAACTGGTAAATTTTTGTCCGAAAATATGAAAGTTTATTTCGCGCGTAAATTCACTTCAATTTAATCAGTAAAAAAGCGTTGAAAATAAAATGTTTCCGAAACCTAAATATTTTTACATAGAAAAATTCTAAACCATCTTCTAAGCAAGATGTCAGTTTGTCATTTTTCCCAATTCGGACATCTTTGGTTCCGTCGATCTTATTTTTCAGCGTTTTTCTTGCATTTTCCGCCAGTAGAAAATTTCGAATTTTTAGAATTAAATCGTACCACCGATATTTGTATACCGTTTTGATCGTCTCCTAGTGCTAATCTCCGCAGTATATTCGTATCTGTGTTTCAGTGCTCGGTACGCAGCGAATACGTAAAACGAATGACCGTATCGGTAGTCAAATCTTTACCTTTTAGTTTCTGTGACCATTTAGATTTACTAGGGGATTGCAATGGTCTGCATTCAATATTTTTCGAGAATCATTATTGTGACCTTTCGATTTGTACGTTCACAATAGCCTAAAACTAAGGTATCATCTGTTCCAAAGCAAAGAAGGTGACAGCTCATTTTCTACTCTTGGCTACGTCTCTCCATTTTTCACCCCTCTGTTGTTATTTTTGTGTTCTTTCAAAAAGCCACATAGCATAGTTTACCTCCATTTACATTATTGTTCCCATCTCTTCTATCCACCACAAAAGCACCCAAGCAATCCATGACTCCACCCAGCAGAGCCCATCAACCCGCCTGCAACCAGAAACCGCCACCTACCCTTCTCCTCCGCAGCGCCACCAACCTCCGCCTCCAGCGAGCCACCACCGAAGCCTTCCCCTGACCCGCCTGTACATCACCACCTCCACAAAACCCGAGCACTCCTACCCGCGACCCCTTACTCAGATCTGCACCCCATGGCCTTGTACCTCCACCGTAAACAATGTGCCGAGACGACCCAAGTACAGCAGCCTCCGCCTTTCAAGCACTCGCTCCTCCTCTGTCCAGAGATGCCAGATCGTTTAGCACCTGAACCCATCACCTTTCCTTCTTTTTGCCTATTTCGTGCTTTGCATTGGAAAGGTAAACGTATACTTATATATATATATATATGTTATTTGGTGAAAGCTCTTTGATATAAGTTATATTATTTTAATAATGTGGGTATGAGTCCATTTGTTGTGAATTGTAGCATGCTCATTAGTGTTATTTATAAATCTAAAGGTGCAGAGACATTACAGCAAATATATATTAATATTATATTAATATAAGTTACATAGATTATATTATTTATGGCTGTGGCTTTAATATATGTGTACTCTTGGTTTTAAGCTGTAGCACTAGTTTATATAGATATACATGTTTGCATTGAAAAATATATACTGTGTTTATGAGTTTTGTTATATGTATATGTATACAAATTATACATAACGAATTTTTGATATATATATAATTAAGCTAACGTATGCGATCATTTACTTGAATATATAAGATTCGTTAAGCCTTCTATGTCCATATAAATCTGGGTTTGGTATTTACACTTTATTTTATTTTGCTGTAGTGTCTGCATAGTATATTTGGGCTGTCAAGTTATATGTGAATTGATATATTTTGACAACGGTATATATATGTTATAAATTTTTTTTTACTTGATTTGCAATAATATAGTTATGCATATATATTGTTAAATTTAATATTGATTTCATGGAAATATTATGTATCTTATTTTAAAAATATGTTTGGGTCTGAGGTGTGTTTCAAATGCATGTGTATAAAATTTTATTTGCATTTAAATTTAGAATATGATCTTTGATTATATATGTATTATCAGATTTGTCCTGTTTAGTTCTCATCGATCTTCCATTTATCAGCTAGTTCGTCGATTCGAGTTCTATATTACCCGTTTGAGTTTCGTGCCTGGATTTCATAACTCAATCTCATTGTCTATCGCTCTAGCCTCGAAAGGTGAGCACTCACTCACGATTAACGTTCTTTTATTTATTAAATTTGATTTCAATTGAAACGATAATTGAAATATGATGCTGTTAGTTAATTACACTGTTATATATGCTATTGCCTGTATCAGTTCACCTGTGACATCTGACACCATTATCTGTTAATTTTTTTTTATGCGATGATAATACAGTTTGGCTGATAATTGATTGATTGTTGTTGTTTATATTGGACGTTAAATTGTTAATGTTAAAATGATAAATAGTATGAAATTGAACTTGATATAGGATAAATAAATGTTAAATTTGATGAACTGACATTTGTATAATATGACCCCTTTAACTGTTAAATTTATGGACACGTTGGATTTGTTTAATTACATCTAGAACCACTGAATGTATGTTGTTAAATTGATGATGGATGAAATTGTAATAGATGAAAAGTGAAAACCGTAATGTAATAATCTTTAGTCTACATGAAATGATAGTGTAGATTCTAGAAATAATTATATTAATTCGTACAAATAACAATGCGAATTAATACGGTTATTTCGGGATTATTTGAATTGATTATTGGATTGATATTGATTGTTGTTATTGCTTGTTTATTTACTTTGACACCATCCCAGTTATCACACTGCAAGTTCCCTTTGATATGTTTTGATTTTGAATTGAATTGGAATCGGGTTGAAATGATAAATACCCAAATTGAACTTTGACTTAGGATAGAAAATTAAATAAAAACCCGATTGGTCAATAATTTGATTTGAAAATAAACGAAGATTTTATTTGAATAAAGAATATGGTTTTGAAATGAAGTTGAAATTTGAATTTTGATGAAAGGAAAATGGTAATATTTAATAATCTGAAACAAAAGATTAACAATGTAATCAATGAAAGAATGTTGTTTAATTTGAGAAATGATTGAATTAAGTTTGAAATGATTTAAAAATTAAGTTTGAAATTATAATTAAGTTTGAAATTATTAAACTTTGAAATTATTTAATAATTAAGTTTTGAACTATTTAATAATGAATTATTAAATGATTAAATTGAATTGAAATTCTTTAATAAGAAAAATTGAACCTTTGAATAAGTGAATTTTACTTCGTAAAGAATTGAAATTGAGTTTCTTTATTAATTAAGTTTTGGAAAATTATTTAAGGAAGTAAATAAGTGAAATTGGATTTCTTTAACAAAAATGAAATGTGATATTTTTGGAATTAATGTAAGACTTGTAATTGGAGAATTGATTTGACGAATTTAGTTTAATTCAAAATTGTAAGTTTTGTTTTAATGAAGTTGAACTTAAGAATTGATTAAATGAATTGGAAATTTAATAGAAATTGTTTTGAATGATAAAGTAACTTAACGAATATTGAATGAAATCGATAAATGAGTTTAAATTGATTTGAATGTTAAATAGAATTTATTTAAATGATTTCGGAATGAAACTTATATACGAACTTGAATCAATATTTGAATTGTTTTAAATAGAAATTGAAATTGAATTTTAAGATTTTGAAACGGAAAATTGGAAGTTTTGAAACGAAAATTTGGAAATTGTTTTAGAAAGACAAATGAAATGTTGATTTACGAATTCTATTTGAAATTGAAATTGATTTGGTTTTGAAATATATAAACGACCAATCAGTGTAATAATTACGGAAGTTATTAAAGAGACCGGGATCGGTAATGGATATACTCTCTATCTGAACCGAAACCACTTTAATAACTATGCGCGGAGTGATGATCCAGAACGAAGTGGTTGGAATGATGTACGCGTTGACTGAAGAAAGAGAACGATTTTGGATGACCCCTGACATGACTAAAACAGGAGCCGCGCCGGGCCATTGAGGATCACCATCTCTAGCGGACACACTTCTTCATTACCATATCTATTACTTTTGTGATTCGATTTGGGTGCACCCCTCGATTATGCGAGTGTTGTTTCGCGGTGTTGGGGTAGTAGCTGCTATGCCCAACATCAGTCCGGATCAGGCAACTACTAGTATCCTAGTTGGTATCTCCTCATGTACCTTGTCATACTGATTATCCTATTCGCGACAACTACGATTTTGTTTTGTACCTTTAGTATATGGATTGACCTCTGGTGACTTCCGGTTTTGGGGAAACTACGGTCTTGTATATGCTTTTGGGAATAAAAATGTGTTAAGGGTGGAATGGGCCATGACTTAACGCTATTTTGATATCTTCTTATATTACTGATAGACATTATCTATTTAGCGTATATTACTACCTAGTAGATAGTTTAACGGATCCTTAAAGGATGGTTATTCCAAACATCCTTTGAGTTACTTGTATTTCAATTGTTATTTCACTTGAGTTGGATTTATTAATATAAGAATGTTAATCCTGACTCGAGTGTTTTGTGTTTTTGCTTTACGCTCGTGTCAGACTGAGTAGTTCAGCTTTCGAGACTCACCTTTGGAGTTGGAGCTTCGCTTGGAGATCCAGCTATCTATCCATCTTTCAGATATTCGATGATTCCAGTGATGTATTCTGATTTGTATCTGATGTATCGTATTACTCTTCCGTTGTATCTGGTTTAACTCTGATGTATCGGATTACTCTTCTGTTGTAAACTCTGATGTATTTATATATTCATATAGTAGCTTCATGAACTACTATCTCTTTTATTTCCGCTGCACTTATTTCTCTGTGTCTGTGTTCTGTGATTATTTATTTACTGTATATGTTCAGTTTTGCCAAATTTAAATTAACAACGCGGTATTTTGAGCAATTCAACTCCGGCATGAGTGTCTACCTATACACTTATAATGGATGCGAATGGTCCAAAATAGCGGGTCGTTATAGTTGGTATCAGAGCTTTGGTAGCTCTAGGCAAAACTCAACATATAGGGTAAATGTATTTACTGAATCACTCCCACTCGAGTTTCAATCTCTTCCTTTTCACTCAATTCCTTTGAATTTTGGAACGTTCCCCTCGGTTCCGAAATTCATTCGTGTCCTTTACTATTCGTCTTCTTTCAAATTTTGGAGCACCCCATAACTCCATTTTGAATGATATCTATAATAGATCGGCGGTCTCGCCAATCTTCGAATGATTCGTAAAGGAGTAAACTCCTTTATAATAGGCATCGATTTACCGGAGATTTCTGTATCCTCGGTTTACGATGCTATCTATTACCTGCTATACCTGAATTCTAATTCTTGAGATCGAATGTCGATTTACCTCGGAATTCTACACCGATCTTATTTTGAAGTCACGGTCGACCCGGTTAAGGTTGCCCGCGATTTATATAAACTTATCCATCGCCTTATTTTATTATTTAATTATCTCGTCCTTGTTCAAACCTATCTTCGAATCGAAATTCTCTTTGATTTGAGTCTATCAAAAATTTGAATCCCTATCCTGGCTTTGAAATCCATTATTGTATCGTTAAGTGAGGAAGTGTATTGTAAATTAATTTTAAAATGTTTTATATATTGTGTTGTTTGAGTTGCTAATGTTGATTTGGGTTTTCGATCGATTCGTCTGATCAACGTTATCGATAGGATTTCCAAAACACTTGAGTAGAGCAAACTGACACAATATTGTTTTCAAATTTGTTTGACTATATTGTAAAAATATAAGTAAAATTTTCTGAAATTTAATAAGTTAATTAAATTGGTTGTTTAAAATGATAATATTTGATTATCAATTATTATTCTAAATGAATTTATAATTATGGTTTATAAATTGATTTGGAATTTGAAATGAATTTAATTCAGAAATTTGAGAATTTAATTTCCAATGATTTTCGAACTATGGTTTTAAAGGTTTAAAATGCACATTATTTAAAGGTATTTTGACTATAATTTGTTTCCAAAGAATTCTAATGTATATTATTTAAGGTATTTTTTCAAATAGAAACCGTTTTCAAAGAATTTTAAAATGTTGAAATCAGTGCTCTTCTCTTTGTCGCTGGAAAATAATTTCGGTGATGGCGGCCGCATCATCGACATTCATTTTCGAGTTTCGAAGTGGAGAAACCATTCTGTAGCTTTGCTACGGTTTTGTTTTGAAAAAAAAAATATTTTGATTTGAATTTCTTTAGTATAATTTGATTTATATATATATATATGAGTATCTTATTTTAAAATTTAATTTGATTGATATAAATATATCGTATATATCTCTAAAGTGTTTAAAGTTAATCGGAAATATAATTCTTAAATTTTGTTAAAGGATGATTTTAATTATAAATAAAACCAAATTTTGGAATAAACATTTAAACTTGAATAATTGAATTGGGAAAATTTTATTTGTATATTGTTCAACTGCATTCTAATACAACTTACCTAAATCATTCAGAAGTTGAATATATAATTGGATAATATATAAGATAAATTGAATTTATAAATAAAATTTGAGTATTTATAATAAAGGTTATACACTAAATTTTGATTATAAAGATGTTAATAGAGTTAGATAGGATAATAAGTAAACTCAGTTAATAATGAAATAAATTTGTTTTGAAAAAAATTAATAAATTGAAATTTGATCAACATATGAAAATACCTTGAATTTAAAAGAAATTAATAGAGGTAAATTAATTTAAATCGAAACTTTTATGTTTTAAATAAATTTATATAGGTTAAATATATGTGATTAGATATATAAGTAGAATAAATTTAACAATAATTTGGAATAAAGAAGAATTTAAATTGCTGAAAAAATATGATTGTAATAAAAGACTATTCAAATTTATGGTTTTAGAAATTATAAATTGAAGATAATTGGATAATAGGATAATGAATATAGAAATAGTTGAGATTGATTTTAGTGAAATGAAATGGATTAAATCAATTATCGAATATCAATTAATTTAAAATTTGAGTTTATATGGTTTAAATTAATTGTTAGTTTGTATTTCAAATCTGTTTTTCTTTCTGGTTGTTTCTATTCTCCTACCTCGTTCCTTTTCGGGGACGAAAAGTTTTGAGTGGGGGAGAGTGTAACGACCCGTAAATTTCAACTGTTTTAATAACGTAATTAGTTGAAATTTTGTGAAATTTTAAACGATAAAATTTTGAAATAAAAATTTAATATTTGGAATACGTCTAGTTAAACATAACAACTGGTAAATTTTCGTCCGAAAATATGAAAGTTTATTTCGCGCGTAAATTCACTTCAATTTAATTAGTTAAAAAGCGTTGAAAATAAAATGTTTCCGAAACCTAAATATTTTTACATAGAAAAATTCTAAACCATCTTCTGAGCAAGATGTCAGTTTGTCATTTTTCCAAATTCGGACATCTTTGGCTCCGTCGATCTTATTTTTCAGCGTTTTTCTTGCGTTTTCCGCCAGTAGAAAATTTCGAATTTTTAGAATTAAATCGTACCACCGATATTTGTATACCGTTTTGATCGTCTCCTAGTGCTAATCTCCGCAGTATATTCGTATCTGTGTTTCAGTGCTCGGTACGCAGCGAATACGTGAAACGAATGACCGTATCGGTAGTCAAATCTTTACCTTTTAGTTTCTGTGACCATTTAGATTTACTAGGGGATTGCAATGGTCTGCATTCAATATTTTTCGAGAATCATTATTGTGACCTTTCGATTTGTACGTTCACAATAGCCTTAAACTAAGGTATCATCTGTTCCAAAGCAAAGAAGGTGACAGCTCATTTTCTACTCTTGGCTACGTCTCTCCATTTTTCACCCCTCTGTTGTTATTTTTGTGTTCTTTCAAAAAGCCACATAGCATAGTTTACCTCCATTTACATTATTGTTCCCATCTCTTCTATCCACCACAAAAGCACCCAAGCAATCCATGACTCCACCCAGCAGAGCCCATCAACCCGCCTACAACCAGAAACCGCCACCTACCCTTCTCCTCCGCAGCGCCACCAACCTCCGCCTCCAGCGAGCCACCACCGAAGCCTTCCCCTGACCCGCCTGTACATCACCACCTCCACAAAACCCGAGCACTCCTACCCGCGACCCCTTACTCAGATCTGCACCCCATGGCCTTGTACCTCCACCGTAAACAATGTGCCGAGACGACCCAAGTACAGCAGCCTCCGCCTTTCAAGCACTCGCTCCTCCTCTGTCCAGAAATGCCAGATCGTTTAGCACCTGAACCCATCACCTTTCCTTCTTTTTGCCTATTTCGTGCTTTGCATTGGAAAGGTAAACGTATACTTATATATATATATATATATGTTATTTGGTGAAAGCTCTTTGATATAAGTTATATTATTTTAATAATGTGGGTATGAGTCCATTTGTTGTGAATTGTAGCATGCTCATTAGTGTTATTTATAAATCTAAAGGTGCAGAGACATTACAGCAAATATATATTAATATTATATTAATATAAGTTACATAGATTATATTATTTATGGCTGTGGCTTTAATATATGTGTACTCTTGGTTTTAAGCTGTAGCACTAGTTTATATAGATATACATGTTTGCATTGAAAAATATATACTGTGTTTATGAGTTTTGTTATATGTATATGTATACAAATTATACATAACGAATTTTTGATATATATATAATTAAGCTAACGTATGCGATCATTTACTTGAATATATAAGATTCGTTAAGCCTTCTATGTCCATATAAATCTGGGTTTGGTATTTACACTTTATTTTATTTTGCTGTAGTGTCTGCATAGTATATTTGGGCTGTCAAGTTATATGTGAATTGATATATTTTGACAACGGTATATATATGTTATAAATTTTTTTTTACTTGATTTGCAATAATATAGTTATGCATATATATTGTTAAATTTAATATTGATTTCATGGAAATATTATGTATCTTATTTTAAAAATATGTTTGGGTCTGTGGTGTGTTTCAAATGCATGTGTATAAAATTTTATTTGCATTTAAATTTAGAATATGATCTTTGATTATATATGTATTATCAGATTTGTCCTGTTTAGTTCTCATCGATCTTCCATTTATCAGCTAGTTCGTCGATTCGAGTTCTATATTACCCGTTTGAGTTTCGTGCTTGGATTTCATAACTCAATCTCATTGTCTATCGCTCTAGCCTCGAAAGGTGAGCACTCACGAACGATTAACGTTCTTTTATTTATTAAATTTGATTTCAATTGAAACGATAATTGAAATATGCTGCTATTAGTTAATTACACTGTTATATATGTTATTGCCTGTATCAGTTCACCTGTGACATCTGACACCATTATCTGTTAATTTTTTTTTATGCGGTGATAATACAGTTTGGCTGATAATTGATTGATTGTTGTTGTTTATATTGGACGTTAAATTGTTAATGTTAAAATGATAAATAGTATGAAATTGAACTTGATATAGGATAAATAAATGTTAAATTTGATGAACTGACATTTGTATAATATGACCCCTTTAACTGTTAAATTTATGGACACGTTGGATTTGTTTAATTACATCTAGAACCACTGAATGTATGTTGTTAAATTGATGATGGATGAAATTGTAATAGATGACAAGTGAAAACCGTAATGTAATAATCTTTAGTCTACATGAAATGATAGTGTAGATTCTAGAAATAATTATATTAATTCGTACAAATAACAATGCGAATTAATACGGTTATTTCGGGATTATTTGAATTGATTATTGGATTGATATTGATTGTTGTTATTGCTTGTTTATTTACTTTGACACCATCCCAGTTATCACACTGCAAGTTCCCTTTGATATGTTTTGATTTTGAATTGAATTGGAATCGGGTTGAAATGATAAATACCCAAATTGAACTTTGACTTAGGATAGAAAATTAAATAAAAACCCGATTGGTCAATAATTTGATTTGAAAATAAACGAAGATTTTATTTGAATAAAGAATATGGTTTTGAAATGAAGTTGAAATTTGAATTTTGATGAAAGGAAAATGGTAATATTTAATAATCTGAAACAAAAGATTAACAATGTAATCAATGAAAGAATGTTGTTTAATTTGAGAAATGATTGAATTAAGTTTGAAATGATTTAAAAATTAAGTTTGAAATTATAATTAAGTTTGAAATTATTAAACTTTGAAATTATTTAATAATTAAGTTTTGAACTATTTAATAATGAATTATTAAATGATTAAATTGAATTGAAATTCTTTAATAAGAAAAATTGAACCTTTGAATAAGTGAATTTTACTTCGTAAAGAATTGAAATTGAGTTTCTTTATTAATTAAGTTTTGGAAAATTATTTAAGGAAGTAAATAAGTGAAATTGGATTTCTTTAACAAAAATGAAATGTGATATTTTTGGAATTAATGTAAGACTTGTAATTGGAGAATTGATTTGACGAATTTAGTTTAATTCAAAATTGTAAGTTTTGTTTTAATGAAGTTGAACTTAAGAATTGATTAAATGAATTGGAAATTTAATAGAAATTGTTTTGAATGATAAAGTAACTTAACGAATATTGAATGAAATCGATAAATGAGTTTAAATTGATTTGAATGTTAAATAGAATTTATTTAAATGATTTCGGAATGAAACTTATATACGAACTTGAATCAATATTTGAATTGTTTTAAATAGAAATTGAAATTGAATTTTAAGATTTTGAAACGGAAAATTGGAAGTTTTGAAACGAAAATTTGGAAATTGTTTTAGAAAGACAAATGAAATGTTGATTTACGAATTCTATTTGAAATTGAAATTGATTTGGTTTTGAAATATATAAACGACCAATCAGTGTAATAATTACGGAAGTTATTAAAGAGACCGGGATCGGTAATGGATATACTCTCTATCTGAACCGAAACCACTTTAATAACTATGCGCGGAGTGATGATCCAGAACGAAGTGGTTGGAATGATGTACGCGTTGACTGAAGAAAGAGAACGATTTTGGATGACCCCTGACATGACTAAAACAGGAGCCGCGCCGGGCCATTGAGGATCACCATCTCTAGCGGACACACTTCTTCATTACCATATCTATTACTTTTGTGATTCGATTTGGGTGCACCCCTCGATTATGCGAGTGTTGTTTCGCGGTGTTGGGGTAGTAGCTGCTATGCCCAACATCAGTCCGGATCAGGCAACTACTAGTATCCTAGTTGGTATCTCCTCATGTACCTTGTCATACTGATTATCCTATTCGCGACAACTACGATTTTGTTTTGTACCTTTAGTATATGGATTGCCCTTTGGTGACTTCCGGTTTTGGGGAAACTACGGTCTTGTATATGCTTTTGGGAATAAAAATGTGTTAAGGGTGGAATGGGCCATGACTTAACGCTATTTTGATATCTTCTTATATTACTGATAGACATTATCTATTTAGCGTATATTACTACCTAGTAGATAGTTTAACGGATCCTTAAAGGATGGTTATTCCAAACATCCTTTGAGTTACTTGTATTTCAATTGTTATTTCACTTGAGTTGGATTTATTAATATAAGAATGTTAATCCTGACTCGAGTGTTTTGTGTTTTTGCTTTATGCTTGGGTCAGACTGAGTAGTTCAGCTTTCGAGACTCACCTTTGGAGTTGGAGCTTCGCTTGGAGATCCAGCTATCTATCCAGCTTTCAGATATTCGATGATTCCAGTGATGTATTCTGATTTGTATCTGATGTATCGTATTACTCTTCCGTTGTATCTGGTTTAACTCTGATGTATCAGATTACTCTTCTGTTGTAAACTCTGATGTATTTATATATTCATATAGTAGCTTCATGAACTACTATCTCTTTTATTTCCGCTGCACTTATTTCTCTGTGTCTGTGTTCTGTGATTATTTATTTACTGTATATGTTCAGTTTTGCCAAATTTAAATTAACAACGCGGTATTTTGAGCAATTCAACTCCGGCATGAGTGTCTACCTATACACTTATAATGGATGCGAATGGTCCAAAATAGCGGGTCGTTATACCAATTGAGGAGAGGAGTATTCAATTTCTGTTAAAAGACGAGTTTTTACATCGATTTGGACTCCTACATTCTTCTCGTTCTATTCAACCTCATGAATTCCCTGATTCTCCAGTAAAGACATTGGATGCCCCAGCTCCTGCTGAAGAACTTTCATTGAAAGAACCTATCACTGAAACTTCACCGTTGAAGTGTTCCATTTCCACTGACGTTGTGGGGTCGTCCAGCAAACTAACATTGTCTCCAGTTATTGAAGAGGAGGAATCTCCCCAACGCTCCGAGAAGGTGGCCGATGAAGAAGCTAAAAAAGAAAGTTCCGCTCGGCATGACGGCGAAGACATCTTTGGTGAGATAAGTGATCTAATGGTGACTTCACGCGAGCTTTTTAAAGATGATATTATTAATGCTAAAGTTGCCTCTCCAGTGATCGAAGCGACATCTGCTTTACGACCACTTCCGTTGACTCAAGAATTAACTCCCGCCGTGAAATCTGATATGACTCCTAAGCCGAAGAGTGGTTTGTAGTTTGATGCGCATAGCTTGCACATCACACTCACTTAGGGTTTCTAGCACTTTCATTCACTTAGCTTCTTCAATTTGAAGATTTTTAAGACTTGTCTTTTCTTCAATTTCAGGTTCTTCGATGGGGCGAAGTGGTTCACATTATGATAATTTTCGGCGCTACGGAGGGCGTGACTCTTATGATTATGGACGCTATCTCCCCGTTCACAAAGAAACTGATGAGGAACGAGCGGTTAGAAAAGTTCGAGAGAGACAGGCTTATGAGGAGCAGCAAAGGAGGAGGGAAGAACGTCACGACTCCTCTCAAAGAGATGATGCTTCTCATAAGAGAAAGTCGCATGACGATAGGGGAAAGAGCAAAATTTCTGAAGATCCCAATAAACGGGCCAGGCTTAGCGAAAAAGACGCGTCTGCAATTTCTGAAAAGACTGACTCTCCTATCTCTTCTGATATCCCATCCGGCTCTCCTGCTCTAAAGAAATCTGACATCCAGACGATTATCAGCAGGCCATAATATCAAGTCAAAGATGCCCCTCCCACTCTTCAAAGCCGATTTCTGAATTGGTGTTTAAAAGGGGTGTGTTTTGACTTGGACTTGGTGCCGATTGATAAGCAAGCTATGCTTAAGAATCTTTATGCTGTTAAGCTCGATATTGAGAGGATGTCCCAATGGCAGAAACTCGTTGATGAACTTTAAAGAGTCAATCATATGAATCTTGAAGCCATGTTGACTATGGAGAAAGACAAGACGGAATGGGATAAAATTTGCAAGCAGCACGATGCGGAGATGGCGAGTATTATAGATGACAATGCAAGACTTGAATCTGAAGTCAAAAAACTTAAAGAAGATCTCGCTACTTCTTCTGCATCGCACTCTCAGAAAGAAGAAGTCTTCCAGAAACAAGTGAGAGATGCTCACGCTGCTCAGAGAGATGCTGAGCTGAAACTCGAGGCTGAGCAGCTTATTACCGAAAAATACTGCAAAGATACTGCTCAACTGCGGGAAACAGCTATCTCCCAGAACATGGAGATTGAAGTGTTAAAGGCTCGACTTCTTAAAGTTGAGAGAGAGCGTGATGAGGCTGTTGCTGGTCAAGTTGCAGCTGAAGAATCTCATGAAGCGACTAAAGCAACCATCAGCTCTACCTTGTTCGATTTTTACATCCACAGCGTCTTGGGGCGCGGGAGTCTCTCATTCTTGGGACCAAAATATGAAATCACCCTAGCTGAAGTATGGGAGGCTGCAATCGATATGCTCGGAGGAGCTGGCTACGATGAGATGAAGCTTGAGGCACTTTACCTTGATGATGATACTTGTGCCGCTCTTGCTAGAGGAAAGGAACAACTCGCCGAAGCGAGAGCTGAAACAATGGCAGGGGAGCATCTGGAAAAGAAAATATCTCTAACTGCCCCTGTCCATACTTCGAGTTCGGCCGACGTTGATATTGTTGGTTCCAGCTCTTACTCTCCAACTCCTGCTATAACTGAGACTAAGCCCGTCACCACCGAATCTCCCCTTACTCAAATCGAGGAGAAGAGCCAGGAAGACATTGAGGTTGAAAAATTTGAAATTGAACTGACAAAACCGACTTCTCCAGGTAACTTCGATTCAGATCTGGCTCAAGTGAATTATTCATTCGATTCAATTGAACTTGATGAATTTCTCGCTTATTACTTAAGTCCTGGTGATCCAATATCTTCTCTTTTTTCGGAGAGTACTGATTTTAACTTCTTTTCTTCTGTAGCGGAAGCACCGAGCACTGTGCACTCTTCTCCTCTTCCAACTGTTCCTCCTCCATCTCTTCAAGTCACTCCTGCTTCTCAACCAGGATCGTAGGAAGAACAGATAGAAGCTCTCCAGGGCTTGGAGGATCCACCCGCTTCACAAGAACAGAAAGCGGAAGATCTTGAGGACAGCGAGAAGACCCCAGAGCAGTCTCTTGATGATAACACAACACTTTCTGCGCTGCTTACTCCGGGAAGTGAGTCTTCTTCGAAGAGGAAAGGGAAGCGCACACTTAAGAAGAAGAAGAAAAGAGCTTCAGCTGGAGAAGACAAAATAGAAGAAGATCCGACTACTCCTTCTTCTCCTCCGCCTCCGACCCGTTCACAACGGCTTCCAAAACTATTAATCAAGCCGAGAAAGAGCTCTAAGGGTGGCGGGAAGAAGGAATGATAAGCCGGACTTTAGGCTTCTTTTTTTTCTTTTTGTTTTTGCATGTATTGATCGAAGATTGTGCGGGTACCGGTTTCCGCTTTTTTGAGATCTGCACATGTAAAGAATTCTCATAGTATTGAATAAAATAATTCTTTTACTTGTACAAATTCTTGTGTACGTCAGAATGCATTTATTTCTCATTTTAATGTAGAATAAACGATTCTTTTTACTTGCACAAACTTTTGGTCTATGTTTGAGAATGCATTTATTCTTCACCTCTTTTGCATGATATTGTAATGGGCTTGTGGTATGTTGTTTGAACACTACTTTTATTGATGTAGCTATGTTATATGATGTTGCCCCATACCACAAGTGCATTGTAATATCTTTTGCCTTGACGAGACTTGCACTCTTATTTTAATGTAGAATAACTATTCCATTTTTGAGGAAAAATTATTTTGCTTTAATGGAGCGTGTCTCGTTTTTGGAGAATTTTTTTTTTCGCTTCGACCTTCGGAGATGGTCACTTTGTATTTTTGAAAAGTGAATTCCCCTACATGGTAAAGCGGGCCTTTGAAGAGAGCTTTATGTAGCACTTCAATTTTTAGAAAGAGTTTTTCAAGATGAACGAGTTATTCTTCCTTTAGGAATTGAAGTGTGCCTTCAAAGAGGGCTTTTCTTTTTTATTTGTTGCGCCTCGTTAGAGGGCTTTTTCGTTTGACTCGCTTGAAATTACTTTCTCACAGTTGAATGAACCCACGGGGCAGACACAAACTGTCCGGTCAGATGTTCGTTTGTATGAACGATTGTGACCAGTTAGCAAGAGCCTTGTTCCTTCTGCTTGGGAAGGTGCCCCTACAGTAGTTCTGTCAACTTTATTGTTTGAGAAGAGCATTTCACTCTTGGGACGTGCCTCCGAAGAGGTCTTGTGCCTCCAGAGAGGTCTTGTGCCTCCGGAGAGGTCTTGTGTGCCTTAGGGAAGGTCTTCTGCCTTTGGAGAGGGCAGTATGTGCCTTTGGGGAAGGCTTGTGCCTCGTAAGAGGGCTTGTGATGCCTCGGGAGAGGTCTTATGCCTCCGAAGAGGGCAGCGTGCCTCCGAAGAGGTCTTGTGCCTCCGAAGAGGTCTTTATTTGATTGCCTGAAAGTTACTTTCTCACAGTTAAATGGATCCATGGGGCGGACGCAAGTTATTTAATTGGATGTTCGCTCGCACAAACAATCGCAATTAGTTAACAAAGGCCTTGTGCCTCAGTGGTTCCGCCAACCTCTTTGTTGAGAAGAGCACTTCCATTTATTGGCGTGCCTCTGAAGAGGGCTTGTGCCTCCTTAGAGGTCTTTATCCTCCAAAGAGTTGCACCTCCGAAGAGGTCTTGCGCCTCTGTAGAGGGCTTGTGCCTCCGAAGAGGGCTTTCGTTGATTGGCTTGCCCATGTCTCTCCGTTGTTTGCTCATTAGTGGTCCCCTGTTATCGTCTCTGAGCCCGTGTTCCTTTCTTTTGCAAGTAGTTTGCTTTATCCGAAGAAACGAACTTCACCGTTAAGTGATTCCACGGGGAAGGCGCGAGTTATCTAATCACATGTCTGTTTGTACGGACGATCGTAATTAGTTAACAAGTGTCTGGTTCCTTTTCTTTCGAAAAGTGCCCCTTTAGTGGAATTATCAATCTTTTGTGTGAAGTTCATTTCATGTTGGATTTCAATTTGGAACTTTTTGTGGCTTGAAACTCATTTATCAAGTGATTTACGGGGCTCATTTGGCCTTGTAATGGGTAAGCTTTGTTTTAATGACTTGCAATATTAAATCGATATTATAGCAATACATTTAGAGTATGTACACATCGAAATGAAACATGCATCTTATAATAATAAAGAACAAAAAATTTATAGTGGTTCGGCCAAAAACTGGGCCTACATCCACTTTATAGCTCTTTTATTGATCATCACTGATTTTACAATACAATTGATACATCCATTTTTACAATTTCAAACATTGCTTCTAAGTAAAATATGGACGTAAGTGATTGCTGTTCCAAGCTCTCGGGATTGGATCTCCTTCGACATTTGTGAGTTTGAAGGTGCCATCGAGAAGTTTATTGCCTATGACATATGGCCCTTCCCAATTTGGTCCAAACACTCCAGTTGCTGTCTTGATCCTCTTCAAGACTAAGTCCCCGATTTCAAAGCTTCGTTGACAGACTTTAGAATTGAAGTGCCTTGCTATCCTTTGCTGATGGGCCGCAACTCTGAGTCTAGCTTCTTCCCTTCTTTCATCAAGGAAGTCAAGTGCTTCGAGTTGCAACTTTTCGTTTTCAGCCTGGTTGAAATGAATTCTCCTGTGTGAAGGAACTTCTAATTCTACCGGAATCATTGCTTCTGATCCATATGCCAATGAGAATGGAGTGTGCCCAGTCGCAGTTTTATGAGTTGTTCTGTATGCCCATAGTGCTAGTGGTAGCTTATCAACCCATCCACTTTTTGCTTTTTCAAGCTGTTTTTTGATGGTTGACTTGATAACTTTGTTTACTGCCTCCACTTGCCCGTTTGCCTGCGGATGAGCCACTGCTGAGAAGCTTTTTCGGATTTTGAATTGCTTGCAAAAGTCCTGGAACTCTTCGCTTTCGAATTGAGTACCGTTGTCTGTGATTATTTTCTACGGCACACCATACCTGCAAATGATATTTCTAGTCACAAAATTTATCATCTTTTAGAGGTAATCGTAGCCAAAGGTTCAGCTTCAGCCCATTTAGTGAAATAATCAACAGCAACAATAGCATATTTGATCACTGACTTGGCAATTGGTAAAGGTCCGATTAGATCTATCCCCAAATGGCAAATGGCCATGGACTGACCATCTGTGTTAGTTCGGTGGAAGGTGCTCTTGGAATTCTAGCAAATCTCTGGCACTTGTTGCATTTTCGGGAGAAGATAGTGGCATCTCGATTAATATCTGGCCAGAAATACCCATACCGGAGAACTTTCTTGGCAAGAGTTTGGCCACCTGAATGATCCCCACATTCTCCTCCGTGCACCTCTGCTAAAATTGTCTTAGCTTCTTCCTTGGTTACACATCGGAGTAATGGCATTGAGAATCCCCGCCTGTATAACCGACCATCTTGGATTACATATCTCGATGCTTTTCTTAAGAGTTTTCGGCGTTCTTTAGGATTTTCTGGCAAGGAACCGCTGAGTAGATATTCTCTAATTGGGGTCATCCATGACTCTTGTTCTAGAGATATAGCCATGATCCAGTCGATATCCATTTCATCAGTGCTTGGAGCTGACAAGACCTCCACAGGAACCAATCCCAATAATTGAGCTTCTCCAGAACTTGAATATTTTGCGAGTGAGTCTGCCTTCATATTTTCCTCTCGAGGTATATGGCTTATCGAATAGTGATCGAAATCATCGAGAAGCTCACAAGTCTTTGACAAATAAGCAGGCAGACTTCCTCCTTTAGCTTGAAACTCCTTCTTAACTTGACATACAATAAGTTGAGAATCACTGAAGATCTGCAATGCTTAGATGTTTAGTTCCTTTGCAATCTTTAATCCAGCAATTAGAGCTTCATATTCTGCTTCATTGTTTGTAGAAGGAAATTCCAGTCTTAATGCGTAGCATAATGAGCGCCCTTCCGGGGTTTCAAGCACAACCCCAGCTCCGGAACAGTAATCATTTCTTGAACCATCAACATATAACTTCCATCTGGTTGGGATATCAATTGTAACCTCTTCTTCACTATCACCCTTATCTGTGTACTCTACAATGAAATCTGCTAAAGCTTGTCCATTGATCGCTCTTCGGGGATGATAGGAGATATCATATTGGCTAAGTTCAATATTCCACTTCAGGAGACGATGCGAAGTTTCAGGGCGAAATAGGACTTGCTTTAGGGGCTGATCAGTGAGAACTTTGATAGGGTGAGCTTAAAAATACGGTCTCAACTTTCAGGAAGCAATCAGTAAACAATATGCGAGCTTTTCTAGCTTTGAGTAATTCATTTCTGCCCCAGTGAATCTTTTGCTGATATAGTAGACTAGGCGTTGAACTTTTGCATCCTCCCGCACTAATGCTGCACTCAGGGCATGAGATGAAACTGCCAAGTACATGAAAAGATCTTCGCCATTGTTGGGCTTGGAAAGTATCGGAGGCGCTTCCATGTGACAGATTAGTTCATCGAAAGCTTTCTGGCATTCAGGAGTCCATTCGAAGTTTTTCTTTCCTTTCTTTAGAGCGTCGAAGAAAGGAATGCATTTATCAGTGGCTTTGGAGATAAACCGACTTAAAGCAGCAACTTTTCCATTGAGGCTCTGTAGTTCCTTCTTCGTCCTAGGGGCTTTGACTTCTCTCAGAGCAGTAATTTGAGCAGGATTAGCTTCAATGCCCCTAGCGCTCACAATAAATCCCAAGAATTTTCCGGATTCCACTCCAAATAAACATTTCAAAGGATTAAGCTTCATTCCATACTTTCGGAGAATTGCGAACATCTCTGCTAGATGATCCATATGGTCAATTGCCTTCTTTGATTTCACCAACATATCATCAACATAGACTTCCATAGTTTTCCCAAGCTGTGACTTGAACATTGCATTAACGAGCCTCTGATATGTTGCCCCTGCATTCTTCAGTCCGAAGGGCATGACTTTGTAGCAGTAAAGTCCGACATCAGTGACGAAACTCGTATCTTCTTGATCTGACTCATGCATCATAATCTGGTTATATCCGGAGTAAGCATCCATAAAAGACAACAATTCATGCCCAGCAGTTCCATCTACCAGTTGATCGATCCTTGGCAACGGGAAGCAGTCTTTGGGACAAGCTTTGTTTAAATCTGAGAAATCGATGCATACTCTCCATTTTCCATTTGCTTTTCTAACCAGTACTGGATTTGAAACCCAATTCGGATATGTGGACTCTTTGATGAAACCATTCTCCATGAGTCGGTCTACTTCTTCCTTTAGTGCTGCTGACCGTTCTGGACCTTGGGTTCTCCTTTTTTGTTTCACAGGTGTGAACTTCGGATCAACATTCAGAGTATGTACATCAATCTCTGGAGATATTCCACACATATCGGCGTGACTCCAAGCGAATACGTCCAGATTTACTTTCAAAAATGATATCAGCATATTTTGGACTGTCACACTCAGTTGCGAACCCACATTTAGCACTTTGTTCGGGTCTTTAAGATCAACATGTACTGGTACCGTTACTTCCATCGGCACCACTCTATTCTCCCCTGCACTGGCTTTTCTGGGATCCATTTCTCTCCTTGCACCACTATGCTCGCCAGTGCAGGGGCCACTCTGTATTTGCTACAAGGTTGGCTTTTTGATGCGAAGCGGAGCTGCCGCATCTTTTCCCAACTCTCTCTTTCTTGCTTCTCGAAGTTCTATCAGATAACACTCCCGCCCAGCGTTCTGATCTCCTTTAATGACACCAACACCATTGTCTGTAGGGAATTTCATAGTTAGGCACCATGGGGCGAGAATTACTTTGAACGCAGCTAAAGTTGGCCGGCCTAGGAAGGCATTATAGGCAGAAAATCCGTCAACAATTACAAAAGTCTGCTTCCGAACCACTTTTTTCTGTCCACATCCGAGCTCCACAAACAAATCAACAGTTCCAATTAGCTGCTGTGGTTCTCCTGTAAACCCAACAATCTTCTGTGATGAAGCCTGAACGTCAGTCATTGGAATCCTCATCTGATCAAATGTCTTCTTAAAGAGTATATTGCAAGAGGCGCCGCAATCTACAAGCACTCGCCTTACAATAGCTGGCCCAATTCCTGCAGAAATGACCAAGGGATCCATGGTTGGAGCTTCGATACCCATAGAATCCCTAGCTTTAAACACAATGTCTTCATTAGAAGTTTTCTGTTGTTTCAGGGGTGCGGCGTCTTCCAAAACCAAAACATCTTCCTCTGTTGGAGTATATCTCAAAGCACGAGCATATCTTTCCATTTCACTCCAGCTTCTGCCCGCTAGGTGTGGACCTCCCGTAATCACATTGATAACAGGCCTTTCAGATTTATGTGCTGTGGTACCCTCACCCGAGCCAGATGGGTGAGTAGGAGGTTGTTGCCCCTGAGTAGACGAAGTTGGGTCATTCCTGTTCTTCTTAACATACTGTTGCAGTTTATTTTCTCTTAGCAATTCTTCAATCAAGCTCTTCAAATGACGACATTCGTTGGTATCATGACCGGGTTGGTTATGAAATCGACAAAATTTTCCATTTCGCATAGCACCTTTTCCAGGTTTTATCTCAGCTGGTTTAGGATAGTTCACGGCATCTTTGGTGGCAAAGAAGATATTCTCCGATGTGTCGGTTAAAGGAGTGAAATATGAGGGTTTAAAGAAACGAGGTCTCTTTATATCCTTTTGTTTCTTTCCATCATTATTCTCCCTCTTCTGACCTCCGGAATCTTTCTTAGCTGACACAGCAACGTTATTCTGCACTCCTATTGCTACCACTTTCACTGGTGTAGGAAGATTTTCCAAGCGTATGAACTCGTCAGCTTTCTTATAAAATTTCTCGAGTGAATTTGGCTCCTTCATTTTCAGCCATTTCCCAAATTCACTTGACTTATCGACAGCCCGCATTAGATAAGTCAAAATCACTCGCGGCTCCACATTGTCGACTTCAGCCAGAGCTATGTTAAAGCGATTCAAAAAGGACTTAATAGATTCTCTTAGATTCTGCTCAAGACTGGACAATGACATGATGTCCTTCGCCTTTGAAGCGTAGAGTCGGAATTGCTCTTTAAACTTCCGAGTAAAATCAGAAAACTGGTCTACAGACCGGGCAAGCAGTTTAGTAAACCAGAGTAGTGCCACTCCTTCCAAGTATACCGGAAAGTACCGGCATTTAATTTCATCCGTCGCCCTAGCACCCGTCATGTGCTAGTCGTATTTGTACAGAAATTGATTAGGGTCGCTTGTCCCTCGATAAGCTGGAATGGTAGGAGGAACAAACTTTCTTGGGAATTCAGCCTTTAGAATTTTCTCGGTGAATGGAGTTTTACTTGGAGCGAACCCCCAGTCATTCTCATCTTCATTTCTTTGCATGCTCTCTTTCATGATCTGTCGTACCATTTCCGAGAGGTATTCCCCATTGTTCAGAGGCTCCGCGGGGCATTCATCAGCCATTTTCTCAGAAGTTTGCCTAAACAGACGTTCGTGGAGAGTTGATTGCGGCCTTGTCACTCCAGCTTAGGGAGGTGCCCTTTCGGCAGTGCCCACTGCCCTTTGAGGAATGTTTCCCCCTTCCGAGTTGTGAACAGTATCAGCAAAATTTTCCTCATTACTCGCTGGTTGACGGTTAGCTCCGAGCATAGCATTCAATCTTTCTAGCATTAGAGTGTTCTGGGTTTCAATTTGCTGATATAACCCAGATACAGCAGCATCTAACTCCGCTCGTGTCACTCCAATGCTTGGAGTTGCTTGACTTGATGAAGGAGAAGTAGTAGTGTTATCCTGAGCATTAGCGGATCTGGTAAACTTGCGCTTTCTTCCGGGAGCCATTATTTCTAATAAACTTCTGGTTTTCAAAGAAACGTTTTCAACAAATTCTCGTGAAGCAATGATGACAATACTCCTGAGTTCAACTCTCAATGAAAGCACCAAAATGTTAACGCTTAAAATTGAATGCTAACACCCGGTGTATGTAATAAAGTTGTGAAAGCACCACCCGTGATACGGGAACAAGAAATAAGCAGTAAAAGAGCAGAAAACAGTAAAAGACAACAATTTATAGTGGTTCGGCTTAAGATCGAGCCTACGTCCACTTTGAATTCCTTTATTGCTGATTTTTGGTTACAAGTTGATACAATGCACTTCAAAACACAATATACTTCGATTCCAAAACACTCTAGACTAATAGCTCAAACTCCGATGTAGATGATCTCCTCGAATTCATGTTGAATGCGGTAGATTTCTTTCGAAGCTTGTTGTAGTGTCGTGAATGTTTGAAGTTCTTCAAGTATTAGATGAGTTGAGAATGCTGCAGAGTAACGGCTCTTTAGAGAATGATCCAAAAGTCCCCTTGCCGTTGGAGTTATGGCCGTATTTATAGGGGTGGTTCTGGGCAGAATTCAGTCTCCAAGTGTTAAGTCGTCTACGACTTAAGGTAAGTCGTAGGTCGTGGGTCGGCGACGACATAGGTGATCCGACTTATCTCAATTGCACTTGGTTCTTTCTGAGCGAGTTATTTAGGTCGCGTACGACTTAGTATAAGTCGTAGGTCAGTAGGCAATAGGATCTCTTGAGTCGCTAACTCCTTAGCTCGCTAAGTCGTCCCTGTAGTTAGGTCGGGACTTCCTATAGGTCGCTAAGTCGTGGCTCTTCTTAGGTCGGCAACTCTTAGGTTGGCTCTGTAGTTAGGTCGGCAGCTCTTAGGTCGGCAACTCTTAGGTCGGCTCTGTAGTTAGGTCGGCTTTGTAGTTAGGTCGGCAGCTCTTAGGTCGGCTTTGTAGTTAGGTCGGCAGCTCTTAGGTCGGCTTTGTAGTTAGGTCGGCAGCTCTTAGGTCGGCTTTGTAGTTAGGTCGGCAGCTCTTAGGTCGGCTTTGTAGTTAGGTCATTAAGTTGTAACTCGTTAAGTCGTGAATCAAAAGAGGGTTAACACCTGTAAAAATAGGTTATAACAAACTCAAAATTCCTCAGACCCAAAACAAAAGGATACTAAATATCCATGCCAAAATCTTTGAAGAAAT
The DNA here is from genome assembly GCA_030737815.1 of Allium fistulosum. Taxonomy (NCBI): domain Eukaryota; kingdom Viridiplantae; phylum Streptophyta; class Magnoliopsida; order Asparagales; family Amaryllidaceae; genus Allium; species Allium fistulosum. The sequence goes on from CM060904.1 coordinate 540,532,728, forward strand.
AATCATCAATAATGAAATAATAATGGTAGTCAACTATTAGTATAAACATTGCGACACGGGATCTAATCAGTCCCAAACTGTAGAAAAATAAATCCTGCCACGTACCTAACCACAGAAATAGGATACAGTCTAACCAAAGAAATAGACTGGCTATGTGAATTTACCTAACCACAGAAATAGGTACACATTGTCCACTGGTGATAAAAACCAATAGGGCTGCAATATAATACCTGTCCAAAACAAAAAGGGCAACCGTATTATAGCAGAACAGATCTAACCACAGAAATAGATCTACCTACCCAATAATCTAAGTTAGATCGACTCTCAGTTCTTTGGAAAAATAAGTTGTCGTCTCTTAGGAATCTATCGGCTTACTAAAAATCCGAACACCCCAAGATATACAACTCTAAAGTGTTGATTACTGTCACTATGGTAATTACAAGAATTTAGCTAACTGTCCCATACCAGAAAGTAAATTCAAGTATTTACTAAAAGCTAGTAATTTCCACTAAAACTCTATTTAACAAATTATAGTAATAAACAAAGGAATTATACAAAATGTCCCATACCATTACGACAGTTCAATCATTTATTAAAATTCTTTGCCGCATAGAAAAGCATGAAATTCCATAAGAATATAAATGAAAGCATAAATTGCTCAAAAGTAATAGTTCCAAAAACCATCAAAGAAATACCGGAATGGTATATAATTAGCCGAAGGCTAAACACAATAGAATTCAATAAGGGTTCATAGTTTGAAGGTAAATAATATTAATTTACCATATAGGAATTGGTTTCTAAATTATTTATATACATATACATACATACATACATATATATATACACACACACACTTTCAAACTTCTTATTTTAAAATCTATAAATTCATTTATTATTCAACTATATATTTTTATTCATCATTTGATGAATATACCATAATTCGAATAAGTATAAAATACTTATATATATATATATATTAAGTAATTATTTTATAAAAGATTTATAAAACTCAATTTGATATAAACCTTTAAATCAAAGTATTAAGGTTTAGAAATTTAGAACCCAAATAAAAGTCAAAATCTATCATAATCGATCAACCAAATATAGATCAAATAATCCCAACAACAATGGACAAAATTTATTCCAGCAAAATACACACTTTGAAAAAAATCACATAAATTCGAAATTTAATCATTCTAGCTCAAACTTTTTACAGTAGCTCTGAATATCAGTCTAGTTTATATGTACAAAATTTTAAAGTTAAATTCCTAACCAATTGTTACAGATTTGTTATTCTTTAACAATCATTTTCAGCTCATGTTTGTAAATCTCAATTTACATATATCCACTTTGCAAAAATCATATAAATTCGAAATTTAATCATCTTAACTCAAAATTTTAACAGTAACTTTGAATATCTATCTAGCTTATGTGTACAAAATTTAAAAGTTAAATTCTTAACCAATTGTTACAGATTGGTTATTCTTTAACAATCATTTTCAGCTCCGATTTGTAAATCTCAATTTAAATATATCCACTTTGCGAAAATCATATAAATTCGAAATTTAATCATTTTAACTCAAACTTTTTACAGTAGCTTTGAAGATAAGTATAGTTTATGTGTACAAAATTTCAAAGTTAAATTCCTAACCAATTGGTACAAATTCCATATTCTTTAACAACCATTTTCTGCTTAGATTTGATGAACCTAAATTGACATTAAATTTAGCAACCAAATCAACCAATTTATAAACATTCATGAACAACAAACAATGATTCAACCAAATCATATTTATCACTAATTCAAATCAAATTAAACATTCAAATATGAATTCCTATTTAGAGATAGTTGGTGAGGATAACTCACCTCTAGCCTTGCTAGCACCTTAATTCACCTTTGTCCTCTAGTTAGAACCATTTTCCCCAAAATTAACCTAAAACTAATAAATACAAAAGAAAGCATAACTTTAAACCTAATAATCCAAACACCACGAAATTTGGAGAGAAGGTGTAGAATATGTTAAGAGACTTACACAAATTTTCCTGGAATTTATTGGAATTTATTCCTATTTTAAAGTTGCAAATTTTGCTTCAGCCCTAGTTTTGAATTTGAGAGTTTTCTGAGAGGTTTTAAGTTTCTGTTCTTTGTGAAATGAGAAGTATGCTCAGGTTTGGCTAAGAAAAGAAAACCCCTCCTAATTGGTAATGGGCTGAAATGAAGATGTAAGCCCAAAACCACTTTTTAATTCAGTATGCTCTTTATTTACACACACAAACCATGTTTTAGTCTAACTTTAAAAAAATGATAACTACTAAACCGAGGCTCATAAAAATACAATCTTATACTCTAAAACTATGTTTGGAACTTGATCTTTCTAATTAACCAAAAATTACTAATTTCCGAGGTCGTTTGACCCTTCAAATGATTTATTGAAAATTGACCTTTTCATGTTTTTACTAAATTGCAAAACAAGTCAAAAATGGATTTTAATCCTCCAAATTATAATTTCTTCAAAATAAAAATCATGCATCACTTCTAAAACATAAATAAGATTTTTACATAAGTTCTCTTTGGAAGTTTGCACAAAAAAACCCCTCATTATCAATTATTTTCACTAAGACCCAATATTAAGGAAAATACACATTTTATTATATCAAATCATTCTCTAACTTATTTAACCTTTATAAATAAGTTAAAACACTTCAAAAAATTTCACATTAATCTTTAAAAAGATCACACTGTTAAATTTGCACTAATATTCATTATTAACCTTATTTCTCAATTTAAACTCAATTTAAATCATGTTTACTTAATTAATAATCTCTAATCGAGGTGGTTAAAAATCGGGTTGTTACAGAACTCCCCACCTAATAAAATTGCGTCCTCGCAATTTGACTCAAAAAGAAATTCCCTAATAGGTTTTTACTTAGCTATATTGTTAACAAATTTTAGTAATAACCATACACCCAAACAACAAATAAACCCAAAAGACAGATTTATCTAACTCATGTGTTACAAGAAAATATATTTGGAGTTCTATTTTCTCTCAAAAACTTATTTCTAATCAAGGTTTTTCTACTAAATTTTCAATTTGCACTTACTACTAATTGTTTCTAATTAGTATTTCCAATCTATTATCAATTATGATATTTATTCACCGTGCCACCAAAAAGTTATATTGTGCCAAACAATGACAATTATTTCAAATACGGTGAATACTAATTTCATAACCACACAAAACTAATACGATGACTAACAAAATGGAACCATATCATGAAAATCATCAAATCATACAACTGCATAAAAGAAAGTTACTAAGAAATTGCACAAAGTAAAATCAAATACAAAGAATAGATTTTATAGTTTCTTCTACTAAACAAATATTCTTAGAGTTTTCACTCAAAATCCATTATCTTTCATAAACAATTTCAATACTTGAAAATTTTCAAAGTTTCTTACTTCAATTCAATCCCATTTTACTTTTTATTTAAAGTAAATCAAATTAAAGTTGTTTCATACTCTAATTCTATAGTAAATATACTATGGTTTGTAATATATTTTCCTATACAAATAATCGATCTCAAAACAATTCCATACTAAACTCGAAAAGCACAACTATTAGATCCTTCATCGATGGCTACACAATTTTATAATTATCTTCAATGCCCATTATCTACTAGTATGGACTTTGAGTCTTTTACAACTCATTTAGAAGATATTGTATTCACACAAAACTCAATTGTCTAAATTTTTGAAATTATTACTCGAAATTTTTCTAAGTGTCAAAATTTTTCAAAAAAATCAACAGAGTTTCCTTTGTATGGAGAGCCGTTTACAATTTCATACATATGATTTATTTAATATACATCAACCATAAGGTTAGAAACACAATATATATCAATATTTATCATTTCTAAATTTAATTTGAAAACATACCTTTATTGTTAGCATTTTTAAGCGAGTTCGCATAACTTTTTACATGCTTTCGTGCAAAATATAGTCAAATTATTCTCATGCACCTATACTTAACTCAAATGAATCATATTAGATTGCATTTATGAATATATGAAACATTCCATTTAACTATTAAGGATGACAGCTTTCTAACAAATCACTTTATTCAATCTCAGACCTGCGGCAATGAACAGGTTTTGTCACAGTAAACTTCAAAATATGTTAACACCTATAAAATTAAAGTTGTTCTATTAAGTCTAAGCTTTCCATCAATATAAAGATGATCAAAATCGGATTTATTGTTTGAAAGTTATGCTCAATTTACTTTCAGCTTCAATCTTAGAAATTTTTAATAGAACATAGATGTTCATTCATTTTCAAACCCACTTTAGACTGAATAAAATGCAAAATTTTCCAAAGTAGTAAACATAAAACTTATAGCTTACTGAAAGCGCTTTCATTTAAAAAAAAGTTAGAACTCGTTTGGAGTTAAAAATTTCAAGTTATCACTGTTTTAGTACAGTACTTTTCCAACTAAATTTTCGGCACTAAAATCAATTTAAAGTTACCACTCTCAAACTATTTTTAAATCCAAACTATATATTTTCTAGACAAATCTTTATACTAATTTATTTATTACATAAACCACTTTTTGGAAAGCTAAAGACTTCAAAATTTACAACTTACTTCATGCAATCAACTTCCACAAATTAAGTTATTCAATAAAACATTTTCACAAAGTACACAAACAAGTTTTAATGAAAACTCATTTTTAATTGAGATAGTTAATCTCTTCTACTAACAAGTAACAATTATTAATTCAAAATAACTTTGGAAACACACATTGATTTTTAAATTGTTCTCCCAATTTAAATAATATTATCTCGTTGCCTTATGCATTTATTATTTCTTGCACTTATCAATCAAATAACTATTTGTCCAAACTAAATTTTCATAATCCTCAATTATAACTTTTTACTAAAATATCCTTTTTTATCAATATTTTAGATTTCTAAACAATGCATTTTCTTATTTTAAATACATCGTTTTATTTGCATCACATGATATTTTTTTTCAATTAAGGTATCTCCTTAATTAGAATTATTTGCTCTACTTACCAAAATTACCATATGATATCATTATTTAGATTCCTATAAGTTATACTTATATAACCAATTAAAAGCATAACCATATTCAATTTCATAAATATCAAATAATACAATGGCATTGCCTCGCCATTTATTTATAGTGAATGACTTCATTAATTGGCTACAGAGTTGACTAAATGATCAAAACTACCTCGCCACTGATCTCAATAATCACTAAGGTTCGATGGCTGCATTTGTCATCTAAAATAAAATTAATATTCAATCTCATATTAATTTACTTCCAACTTTTATTTATTATAACTCAATTTACTGTGCCTAACTGTCTCGTTTTAGTGTTTAGGAAATTCTTATCAATAACGTTGATCAGGCGCATCGATCATAATTTTTAAAGCACTCAACAGGCAATTTAACACAAAAATAAGTTTCCATATTATATACATATGTCTTTTAGTACTTTACACATTTATCAATTTATTGCTTGCTTAAAATAAACATAATCAATTATTATTCATATGTATATCTTTTATCATAATTTTAATCTAAACATATGTTTACCTTTTTAGAATCCTTTATATCTATCTAAAGATTTTAAATAAAATAATTCTGAATTAATAATGATTCCATAATACATCTGAACATTTGATTGGTGGTACTAATAGTTTAATATTCTATTTTATACAAAACAAAGTTTTCAATTTCCTTTGCGGTGGCTACACTAAGGAAGATATCACAAAGTCTTATAATTAATATAGAGTAGGTTACAAATCTTTCAAGTTTAATGATTCTTACTCAATATTAATTCCAATAATTAAATTCAATTTCAAAATAAGCAAGCATCCATCAACTAATCAAACATATTTATTTATAATTGTTTAAGATGTTCAGCAGAAACAGTCCATTAGCTCCCGTTGTGCAACTATGATCAATATTTAGATCAAGATATCACAATTTAACTTTTAAGCAATTTGAGGTATAATTTTTATACTATACTATAAATATCACTTCTTAACAAAAGTGACATTCAAAATACTAATCAATTAAAACTAAATAGTCGCCATCAACGGAACAATTTAATTTCTAAATTTCCGCTGTGCAACTATGATTATTCCTAAACCAATTAGGTTTTTAAACTCATTTATTTAATTTTTCCAAAATTTCAAAATAGATCTCCAAATTCTAAATTAAAACCAACTCCAAATATTATATAATAATATTTTCATACTTAAGAAATCTTAAAGTACGACCCAATTGATTACCTAGTAATCAATTTATATTCCTATCCTTAATGGTTAGTAGAAATTACTAACTACTACACACCCAAGGGACAGGATTTCTAGGTCAAGATCTAAACTCTAAATCAATTTATATTCTATAATGTTCTAAACACAGCTCTGATACCAACTGTAACGACCCCACCGCTATGCCAAGTTTAGCAAAGAACTTTACAAGTAATGTTGTCTACTAATCCGGAGAATACGGCTTGTTAAGGGCAATCGAATGTGAATATATCTTTATACTAACACTGACACGTCATTTATACCTTCTAATTAATACCTGAATTTAAATTTAACGTGTACAATATTAATACAAAGTAATAAACATACTGATTTAATAGTATTCAGAACAGAATAAAATATGAAACAAATATCAGAGATACACAAATCACAGCGGAACAATAATTTTCATAACTTATACAAATTTCGAGTCTACAACATAGAATACTAGACTCAAATACTATATTGGTGACAATTCTATAATCTCAACTATACAAAGTCCAAATGGCTAAATGAAACAAACTAGAAGTCCAAATAGTATATCTCCCTAGCTAGCCCAATCATCCAAAAGTCTACCTATAACCTGAAAAGTCTCGGCCTGACCCAAGCAAAATAACACTCGGGTCAGACTATCTTTAAATATCAAAAGGGTAAGATACTGATAACAAGAATATATGACTTAACCATATAAAAATAAGTCATATCAATTAATTATGCTCAAACAATATATATATGCATGTTAACAAAATTTATGACTTAATCATAAGTCATATCAAATAAACATGCCCAAGCACCATATTTATGCCAAGTTCGATTTAAAAATAATAAGGCATATAAATCAATATGTACAGGAATCAAAATATGACATAACGATCCAAATAAGTCATAACAAAAATATGCCCAAACAAATAATCATCGAAATAAGGCATATGAAACAAATCACCATTTCATAAATTCATATCAAGTCTCCAATGGACTATTCTCCAAAAATAGGTGATAACAAACTCAAAATTCCTCAGACCCAAAACAAAAGGATACTAGATATCCGTGCCAAAATCTCTAAAGAAATAATCATCAATAATGAAATAATAATGGTAGTCAACTATCAGTATAAACAGTGCGACACGGGATCTAATCAGTCCCAAACTGTAGAAAAATAAATCCCGCCACGTACCTAACCACAGAAATAGGATACAGTCTAACCAAAGAAATAGACTGGCTATGTGAATTTACCTAACCATAGAAATAGGTAAACATTGTCCACTGGTGAGAAAAACCGATAGGGCTGCAATATAATAACTGTCCAAAACAAAAAAGGGCAGCCGTATTATAGCAAAACAGACCTAACCACAGAAATTGATTTGCCTACCCAATAATCTAAGTTAGATCGACTCTCAGGTCACTGGAAAAATAAACTGTCGTCTCTTAGGAATCTATCGGCATACTAAAAATCCGAACACCCCAAGATATACAACTCTAAAGTGTTGATTACTGTCACTATGGTAATTACAAGAATTTAACTAAGTGTCCCATACCAGAAAGTAAATTCAAGTATTTACTAAAAGCTAGTAATTTCCACTAAAACTCTATTTAACAAATTATAGAAATAAACGAAGGAATTGTACAAAATGTCCCATACCATTACGACAGTTCAATCATTTATTAAAATTCTTTGTCGCATAGAGAAGCATGAAATTCCATAAGAATATAATTGAAAGCATAAATTGCTCAAAAGTAATAGTTCCAAAAACCATCAAAGAAATACCGGAATGGTATATAATTAGCCGAAGGCTAAACACAATAGAATTCAATAAGGGTTCATAGTTTGGAAGTAAATAATATTAATTTACCATATAGGAATTGGTTTCTAAATTATTTATATACATATACATACATATATATACACACACAAACTTTCAAACTTCTTATTTTAAAATCTATAAATTCATTTATCATTCAACTATATATTTTTATTCATCATTTGATGAATATACCATAATTCGAATAAGTATAAAATACTTATATATATATAAAGTAATTATTTTATAAAAGATTTATAAAACTCAATTTTATATAAACCTCTAAATAAAAGTATTAAGGTTTAGAAATTTAGAATCCAAATAAAAGTCAAAATCTATCATAATCGATCAACCAAATATAGATCAAATAATCCCAACAACAAGGGACAAAATTTATTCCAACAGAATACGCACTTTGAAAAAAATCATATAAATTCGAAATTTAATCATTCTAGCTCAAACTTTTTACAGTAGTTTTGAATATCAGTCTAGTTTGTATGTACAAAATTTTAAAGTTAAATTCCTAACCAATTGTTATAGATTTGTTATTCTTTAACAATCATTTTCAGCTCAGGTTTGTAAATCTTAATTTACATATATCCACTTTGAAAAAATCATATAAATTCAAAATTTAATCATATTAACTCAAAATTTTTACAGTAACTTTGCATATCTGTCTAATTTATGTGTACAAAATTTCAAAGTTAAATTATTTACCAATTGTTACAGATTTGTTATTCTTTAACAATCATTTTCAGCTCAGGTTTGTAAATCTCAATTTACATATATCCAATTTGCAAAAATCATATAAATTCAAAATTTAATCAGTTTAACTCAAACTTGAATATCAGTATAGTTTATGTGTACAAAATTTCAAATTTAAATTCCTAACCAATTGGTACAAATTCCATATTCTTTAACAACCATTTTCTGCTTAGATTTGATGAACCTAAATTGACATTAAATTTAGCAACCAAATCAACCAATTTATAAACATTCATGAACAACAAACAATGATTCAACCAAATCATATTTATCACTAATTCAAATCAAATTAAACATTCAAATATGAATTCCTATTTAGAGATAGTTGGTGAGGATAACTCACCTCTAGCCTTGCTAGCACCTTAATTCACCTTTGTCCTCTAGTTAGAACCATTTTCCCCAAAATTAACCTAAAACTAATAAATACAAAAGAAAGCATAACTTTAAACCTAATAATCCAAACACCACGAAATTTGGAGAGAAGGTGTAGAATATGTTAAGAGACTTACACAATTTTTCCTGGAATTTATTCCTATTTTAAAGTTGCAAATTTTGCTTCAGCCCTAGTTTTGAATTTAAGAGTTTTATGAGAGGTTTGAAGTTTCTGTTCTTTATGAAATGAGAAGTACGTACACTTTTGCTCAGATTTGGCTAAGAAGAGAAAACCCCTCCTAATTGGTAATGGGCTGAAATGAAGGTGTGAGCCCAAAACCACTTTTTAATTCAATATGCTCTTTATTTACACACACAAACCATGTTTTAGTCTAACTTTTAAAAAATGATAACTACTAAACCGAGGCTAATAAAATACAATCTTATACTCTAAAACTATGTTCGGAACTTGATCTTTCTAATGAACCAAAAATTACTAATTTCCGAGGTCGTTTGACCCTTCAAATGATTTATTGAAAATTGACCTTTTCATGTTTTTACTAAATTGCAAAACATGTCAAAAATGGATTTTAATCCTCCAAATTATAATTTCTTCAAAATAAAAATCATGCATCACTTCTAAAACATAAATAAGATTTTTACATAAGTTCTCTTTGGAAGTTTGCACAAAAAAAACCCCTCATTATCAATTATTTTCACTAAGACCCGATATTAAGGAAAATACACATTTAAGGAATTTCTTAGCATTCTTTTTGGAATGAAGGACGCGACAATTATTTTTACGTTTTAAGGACGTAAGTTTTATTCTTTCGCCTAAAGGAAATTCTTCACAAAAGAATTAGGCTATTCTCAAATCACTATTACAAGCGGCGACATCACAAGAATAGGTGGCGCTGCATCACAAGAACAGGCGACGGCGGCGCAACTGTAGGCGAAGGTGGAGCTCGTTCATGCAAAGGCGGAGCTCGTTCGTCAGGTGAAGGCGATGGACTGTAGGTGGTGGCGACTACTTTGAAGGTCTGCGATGACTTGAGCAATGATTTTTATGGCCGATTTCAGATGAGCGGCGGTGGAGTGGAGGTTAAGGTTGCTGGTGGTGCCAAAGGTAACGATGGAGATTAAATGCGTTGAAATGAACTAAGAAAAAAAATGCTATATGAACTTATCATTCTAATTCTATATGTATAATGCATAACTGAACATTATATTCTGTATTGTTGTTGTTATATTTTATGCATTTGTAATAGCATGATTGAATGTTCCTAATTTTCAAGGAGCTGAAGTAAGTTTTGTTTTAAAAATCTACAAAAGATGTGATTTTGATTAGATAAAATTACTTGTATGTTTCACAAGATGATAAAATATGCATAAAACATAAGACATCAATTGTTTGTTTACTTGTTTATTGAGTTGCTTTATTTTGAATGTTACAGATATCATAAATAAAATGCTAGTGTACTTCATAACTAAAATGCTATATTAAACTATCATTTTAAATATTCTAAACATACTAGTGGACTTTGTAAGTAAAATGTTACATTAAACTATCATTTTGCATATCCTAAACATGCTTGTGTACTTTGTAATTGAAATGCTACATTAAACTATCATTTTGCATATTGTAAACTTGATATTGGACTTCATTAACTGAAATAGTATGTTAAACTATCATTTTGTATAACTTAAACATGCCAATGAATTTTGTAATTAAAATGATACATTAATCTCAATTTGCAGATTGTAACTTTGGTATTGGACTTCACAACTAAAATGCTATATCAAACTATCATTTTGCATATTTTAAACATGATAATGGACTTCATAACTCAAATGCTACATTAAACTATCATTTTTCATATCAAAAACATAGTGGTGAACTTTGTGATTAAAATGTTACATTAAAAGTACATATGCTATATGCAATTATCATTTTGCATTTGGTAGTTCTCCTTAGGATACTTCACTTTAAATATACTTATGCTAAATTCAAGTTCATTTTGCATATTTTTTCATCCTTGTTCAATTGAAATATACTTATGCTATATCCAAATATCATTTTGCATAGCCAGATAATGGTACTATATTTTAAAAGTATAAATGCTATATTAGTCTATCATTTAGCATATTAAACAAAGTCTATTGTGTTTCAAATGTAGAAATGCTATATCTAAATATCATTCAACTTGTGATTAAAACTTTTTGACTTTCTACTTCTTCTGTGTTCTACTTCTCCATTTGTTTCTTACTTCAAGATTTAGTGACACTCGACTTCAATTTTCACGAAGTTTCTAATTTACGTTTGGATTGGAGTGTCGAATTAGGTTTTTTCTCAATTTTAGAATGGACGGCGAGAACTTCGACAATGGCGGCGGCTTGGGTGGTGACGGCTATGGCGGGTTAGGGCTAGGGCGGCGGCTACAACATGTTAGGGCGATGGCGAGTATGGCAGGCTTTAGACGATGACTTCAGACGATGGAGGAAACTGTTGAAGTTGGTTGAATAGAACGCGTCACTGTCTTTGGGTCTAAATTTTAAAGGTTCCATCCTAGATTTAAAAATTAGCATAAAGTTTTTCCTTTAAACTAATTTCCTCTTTTATTATATCAAATCATTCTCTAACTTATTTAACCTTTATAAATAAGTTAAAACACTTCAAAACTTTCCACATTAATCGTTAAAAAGATCACACTGTCAAATTTACACAAATATTCATTATTAACCTTATTTCTCAATTTAAACTCAATTTAAATCCTGTTTACTTAATTAATAATCGCTAATCAAGGTGGTTAAAAATCGGGTTGTTACACAGTGTCTACCAATTCAATATTGGTAGCTAAAACATATTACCCACCATTGGGCTTGTTTTACCTACACTTACAATTGGTAGGTAAAGACCCCATTTTCATGTAGTAATTAATAAAGGATAATCTTAAAATGGACGTAGGCATACAACTCTCACTACGCCATAGATGGCCTATTGCAACAAAATTACAAGGTGTTGCTAGCTACAATGTAACGATAGCTATGCTGATTTTTGTCTATTGCAACATTCACTTCAGTGTGTTAGCATAGATATCAGCAAAATGTTGCAGTAGCTATAAATATATTCAAATTAATAAAATTAATAAAATTTTACACCTCAGCGATCCACACCATCATTTAAAACAAAATCTCAACCATCAATCCACACCATCAATCCACACCTTAGCAATTTCCATTTCCCGCTTTACTTTTCTTTCTCGTTCCTCTTTGTGTCAAAATTAGGGCATGACATTTTTCTTTCTCGTTCCACTCTGTGAAAACTAGGGCACGCGATTCCAGTTGCTTTGATGCTCTGATTGATCGAATCTAGTGTGAGAAACGTTTCTGGTAGCTTGCTCCTTCATTCTCCTTGATTGATTGCTCGAATTGCTTTGACTTCGTCGTCCGGTGCGATGTGATATTATTTGGTATGTTTTCTGCCTTCTGGTTTACTTGATTATTCTCGATTTTGGTTACACTCGCACGCTTTTGCCGATGATGAATTGGGATTTATTTATAGGCTTTATTTCCTATAATCTCGAGTTTAATCTTTCTGTTGGACTTTGAGAAATCTGGTATGTTGGATTGCGATGATGTATTGATATGTTGGATTTTGGTTCACTGGCTTGATTTTGCTTTGCCGATGATGAATTGCGATGTGATATTATTTGGTATGTTGGATTTTGGTTCACTGGCTTGTTTTTGATTTCTGATCTGAGCTTGTTAGCTCCTTTCTACTGCATTTGTTAAACCAGAACTTGAACCTTTGTTAAACTTGTTCACATACCTTTGTACCTTGCTGCATTTGTTAAACCAGAACTTGAAGTATTTGTATTCTGTTGTCCTCTAGAAAACTGCTTCACTTGAAAACTTCTGCATTTTTGAAAATCAGAACTTTGAAAGTGATCTTTGGTTTTCTAAAACTGTTGACTAATCTGAACATTGAGTTTTGATTTCCACGATATATACAAACATATGTGTGTTGAGCTTTGTTGGTTTTTCTTGGTCTGGACTGAACTGGTACCATGCTAACCTTGTTTTTTAACATGAACTGATGCTCCAAGTCCTCTGTATATCATATTACTGCCTATGTTTCTCTTGTACATTCCTGATGCATTCACTGTTTTTGCTTGATGGGCTGCCTATGTGTACTGCTGTGTTTCTTGCACTGGCTTGTCTACATTTTGCTGAACCTGGTTCTTGTTTGTTTTGTTGGTTGCTTGGCCCTGAGTTGAATCCAGTTGATGACTCGGGTTTGACCTTGTGCCGTGTCCATTTTTTTGGCTTGTCTACATATCTGGCTGCACTTGAGTATGAACTTGCACTTGAGTAGTTGCACTTGAGTAGTTTCTTGTACCAAGTCTTATGATGCATGTATGTTCATCCATGTACATGCATTTCTTGATCATGTTATGTTGCTTGCTGTGTTGAGTACTACTTTGTGCACTTGGCTTCTCCTTTGTGCATTTTTGCCTGAACTGTTGCTTGGTGTCTTCCATACTGTGTATATCACAGGTTGTCCGTGCAAATATTTGGTCCCTGTCAAAAAAAATATGAAAAGAAACAACCCAAATACCTGAGGCAAATAATATAACAAAAATATTTTCATTTTCTGTTCAAGTTAAATATTATTTTCCAGATTACTGCTTTTGAATTATATGTGACAGGTATTGAAGACTGGACAGCTGGATACAAGCTTGAAGACAGAGTCAAATCAAATGTGCATGAGTTTATGAATGCATGAGCTTGAAGACAGGTTTCAAAGAAGGCTCGATCTTCCGAAATCGGATGAATCGGGCGGTGCCCACTTGTTCGACCTAACCGCCGGGACTGCGGTGCCCCGGACCCCCGCCGGCGCTGCGCCCGGACCCGCTTCTCAGCTCGCCTTCGGCTCGGCACTCGGCTCGCCTTCGGCTCGGCACTCGGCTCGTCATATATTTGTCAGTGTCGGTGTCTGTATAAATTGAAACTGCATATGTAATGAGTGAACTGAGTGATGTAGTGAGGAATATCTGTATATGTAAATATCAGTGTTATATATCATTGAATTGTAAAATAGTGGAGTCGGGAATTTGTACTATTTCAAATGTTGAAATAAAATATTTATTTAAATAAATTACTGTTTGAATATCAAATACTGTGCAATAGCATTTTATTAAATAAAAATTTATTTCTATTAAAAAATCAAATATGCTCTACATTGTGGGCGCCACAAATTCAGAAAATTAATATCTATAGCAACATTTTTGAATGTTGCTACATGCACCTATGGATGTTGCTATAGACCCAAATAGGATTCTATTGCAACAATATTTCTTATGTTGCCTTAGATAGTCAAAGTGTTGCCTTTGAGGTCTGCGGCAACGCGGCAAAATGCAACACCGAGAAAGTGTTGCCTTTGCCCTTTTTTAGCCTATAGCAACATTTTTTGGCACTTCCTGCATCACTTCTTTGGTGTTGCAGTATGCAATCTATGGCGTAGTGTCTGAACCACTATAAATCTTTGTGTCTCTGATTACAGTAAATTCTCTGTTACCTATCGATTTATCTACTCAGTTTAATTTTGTTTTTTTCACTAACTTCTCTATAAAAACTGTTCTTGGGTGTTTGTGACCAATTCAGCTACAAATTTTTTGATGCTTTCATTGAGAAACTTGATTCTCAGCTTGCTAGGATCCCTTTGCTGCCATTGGATTGGATAAATCCCCCAAAGGAGATCTGCAGTTATCTTCAAGAGATTACTAATACTACTCAGATTTGTAGAAATCTAAGCAAGGCTACTAATATTGGTGAGACATACTATACTACTTCTTAGAACGTGGAAGGAAATGAGAGTAATAGCATTCAACAAGGAGACCTAAGCAATCAACCAAAAAATGTGAATGCTGATCCGATTAAAGTCCAAAATCCTACTGATTCTATTATAAGAGCTGAATTTCATAATTAAATGAGAGAGCTGAAGGAGAGCCGTATACAACTAAATCATCAAATTCAGACTAATATAAACTTGATGAACCAAGTCAATCAACAGAAGTGGGGGAAAGCTAGGAGGGATCCTACCTCCAACTCGACATTGGAGAGCTACAGTTCATCGGGTGGTTATTAAAGTCATAGGTGTCACAGAACTGACGGATATTATGTATAAACTTCAGGGCGTAAACATGCAAACCATCATGGTACGTCAGGAATGATCAGTGATGATCCCTCCGCTAAAGAAGGAAACTTACCTATGCACGGTGGGATTCTAATTGGAGCTGCTACGGTTGGTTTGGATGATGGAGTCCGATTAAATGCTGACCAGGTACTTCTCTAGAATGATGATGAAATGAATGTACAAGATGCACATCGGGAAGATAGTGAACCAAGAAGGCATGAAACGACCAGTAGACATTGACCGGACCATTCATGTGAGGTGGAGCACGACCACCACTTGGCACTAACCATCCAAACACTGGACCTATCGGCAATGGTCAGACAGTTGGTGAGAGAGATCCAGGGCTTGACTAAGGATGACTGGGAATCTTGAGAAGACATAACCCTTTCACTAATAATGTTCTCCGTGCGGAATATCTGAGGAGGTTTAACATGCCATTACTGCCTGCCTACGAGGGAAAAACCGACCCCATGCAGCATATTATGAGATACGAATGGCTGATTGAATCTGCATGAGCAGATGATGCAACCAAGTATAGATGCTTTCCTATAACTCTCTCTAGAATAGCAATGATGTGGCTCACAAGACTAACCCCCACGATTAATTTCTAGATTGATGATTTGGCAACCAAATTTGTAGAGCAGTTCTGGATGCATGCAACTCGTCCCAAAGATGTCATGTCCCTTTCCAACGTGATTCTGGCTCTAAGAGAGCCATTGAATGATTATTTGGAGAGATTTCATACAGTGGTTATAGAGGTCAGTAATCCGAATGACCATGCGATACTTATGGCCGTGATGAGAGGGAATGATCCAGAGTCTGATTTTGGCGATTGGCTGGCTGGTAAGCTGCCCGCAACTTTAGAGCGCTTTTATGCAAAGGCGGCTCAATATTTGGGAAAGGAGGAAGCCAGGTCCTCTAGAAAAAAGAATGTTGTAGGACCAAGTGGAGAGAGAGTGTAGAGTAACATTGCAATAAAACACTTTGATGACAGTTCTGGAAAAGTCCAAGTGAATGTCCAGAATAAACCAAATCAGCAAAGAGAGGCGGAGGTAGGAACCTAGAACAAAAGAGGGATTTTGGAAAAGGGAAGCCTAGAATTCTGATGTGTAATACTTACACTCCACTGAATACGTCCTTGGAGAATATCTATCTGTCTACTTAAAATACCATGCAGTATAGGAAGCCGCCTCTAAAAGAATCAATATAAAAGCAGAAACAGATTAGGAAATATTGTTAATTTCACGAGTGTTATAGGCATAATACAAATGAATGTAGGCATCTCTATGATGTTATAGAAAAACCGATTCAAGAAAGGAAATAACAACCATTTTTGAAAGCCCCTTAGGATGGCGGGCAGGAGACATCTGACCCCAACCGAGGACAAGCGTCGGGTACGGTTGAGGAGCCTACGTGGACTGGTGGAAGACTGGTGATAAATACGATAGTCGGATGACTACACCCAGCAGATAAGAGTTGGCAAGAGATGGAGTGCTTTGCTAGCATGATTATGCTTGTGGATTTTGAATGCTGTTTGAATAGGAAGAAGGAGCTTCGGCACAATAATAACATATAATGGGGGATGATATTATGTTTTGGAAAAGCGATGCAGATAAGGTAGAGGCTCTGATGATTGACCCAATAGTCATATTGGCCATGATTGGCCCCGCTTTGGTGAGAAGGTTATTGATTGATTGTGGAAGTTCAAAATATAATTTTAAAAAAAAGCTTATGATTAGATGAGGATGGAAGCCAAAGATTTAAAACCGTCTAAAGCTCGTATACACGGTTTTAATGGTGTTGCAACTTAAGTTGTTGGTTATGTGGAATATGGTGGTGCGTGATAAGAGGGAGAGGGAGGCAGTGGTTAGGGGAGGAGCACGCTATGGATTTTTCTGGGACGAGCATTGGTCACTGAGGCATGGTGGAAGGAAATAGGCAAGGGTGGGAGAGAAAATGACACCAGTTAAATGAAGAAGTTGAGCAGAGAACGAAAGAGAAACAAATGAAGGTGAACCCAAATGAAATGAACCAGAATTTACATTAAAACCATAGGAATAACAACAGTCAATTACGTTGAATCCAAGATGATAATAAAAGCTGATGGCTATTCGTATTACGATGTATAACGAATGGACAAAGGAGATCAAAAGGCTCAATACGGTTAACGATACGGAAACGTTTTACCAATTTCGCGGCGTACCGGACTCCGAATTTGACAATCGAATATATCGTAGAGATCAGCACGGCGAGGCGATCAAAACGGTATACAGATATCAGTGGTACGATCATCCGATAAAAATCGATATCGGTACCAGAATGCTGCTATTTTGCAGAAAATAAGAACGACGGAGCAATAGATGTCCGAATTTGGAAAAATGACGAACTGATATTTTGCTCAGAAGATGGTTTAGAATTTTTCTATGTAAAAATATTTTGGTTTCGAAAACATTTATTTTCATCGCTTTTTAGCTGATTAAATTGAAGTGAATTTACGCGCGAAATAAACTTTCGTATTTTCGGACGAAAATTTACCAGTTGCTATGTTTAACTAGACGTATTCCAAATATCAAATTTATATTTCAAAATTTTATCGTTTAAAATTTCACAAAATTTCAACTAACTACGTTATTAAAACAGTTGAAATTTACGGGTCGTTACACTCTCCCCCACTCAAAACTTTTCGTCCCCGAAAAGGAACGAGGTAAGAAAATAGAAACAACCAGAAAGAAAACAGATTTGAAATACAAAATAACAATTAATTTAAACCATATAAATTCAAATTTAAATTAATTGATATTCAATAATTGATTTAATCCATTTGATTTCACTAAAATCAATCTCACTATTTCTAAATTCATTATCTTATTATCCAATTACCTTCAATTTAAAATTTCTAAAACCATAAATTTGAATAGTCTTTTATTAGAATCATATTTTTTTCTTCAACAATTTAAAATTCTTCTTTATTCCAAATTATTGTTAAATTTATTCTACTTCATATATCTTATCACATATATTTAACCCATTAATTTAAACCATAAAAGTTTTGATTTAAATTAATTTACATCTACTAATTGCTTTTAAATTCAGGGTATTTTCATATGTTGATCGAATTTCAATTTATTAATTCTTTCAAACAAATTTATTAATTCTTTCAAACAAATTCATTTCATTATTAACTGAGTTTTACTTATTATCCTATCTAACTCTATTAACATCTTTATAATCAAACTTAAGTGTATAACATTTATTATAAACACTCAGATTTATTTATAAATTCAATTTATCTTATATATTATCCAATTACATATTCAACTTCTGAATGATTTAGGTAAGTTGTATTAGAATGCAGTTGAACGATATACAAATAAAATTTCTCAATTCAATTATTCAAGTTTAAATATTTATTCCAAATTTTGGTTTTATTTATAATTAAAATCATCCTTTAACAAAATTTAAGAATTATATTTCCGATTTACTTTAAACAATTCAGAGATATATATAATATATTTATATCAAATCAAATTAAATTTTAAAATAAGATACCTATATTATATATAAATCAAATTTTCTAAAGAAATTAAAATCAAAATATTTTTTTTTTTAAACAAAACCGTAGCAAAGCTACAGAATGGTTTCTCCACTTCGAAACTCGAAAATGAATGTCGATGATGCGGCCGCCATCACCGAAATTATTTTCCAGCGACAAAGAGAAGAGCACTGCTTTCAACATTTTAAAATTCTTTGGAAACGATTTCTATTCGAAAATACTTCCAATAATATACTTTAAAATTGTAAAACCAAAGTTCGAAATCATCGGAACTAAATTCTCAAATTTCTGAATTAAATTCATTTCAAATTCCAAATCAATTTATAAACTGTATTTATAAATTTATTTAGAACAATAAATGATAATCAAATATTATCATTTCAAACAAACAATTTAATTAACCTATTAAATTCCAGAAAAATTTTTACTTATATTTTCACAATATAATCAAACAAATTTATTTCATTTACCAAATTTGAAAACGATATTAATTTACAAATACACTTCCTCGCTCGACTATATAAGAATAGATTTCAAAGCAAAGACAAGGATTCAAATTTGATGGACTCAAATCAAAGAGAATTTTGATTCGAAAATAAGTTTGAAACAGAAGATAAGATAATTCGATTACCACAACCAGGAGATGGATGAGTTTATTTAATTCACGGGCAACCTTAACCGGGTCGTCCGTAACTTCAAGAATAAGATCGATGCGGAATTTCGAGGTAAATCGACATTCGATCTCAAGAAATAGAATTCAGGTATAGTAGGAGATAGATAGCATCGTAAACCGAGGATACAGTAATCTCCGGTAAATCGATGTCTATTGTAAAGGAGTTTTGCTCCTTTACGAATCATTCGAAGATTGGCGAGACCGCCGATCTATTATAGATATCATTCGAAGTGAAGTTTATGAGATACTTCGGAATTAAAAGAAGACGAATAGTGAGAGACGAGAATGAATTTCGGAACCGAGGGACGTTCCGAAAATTCAAAGGAATTGAGTTAAAAGGAAGAGATTGAAACTCGAATGAGAGTGATTCTGTAAATACATTTACCCTATATGTTGAGTTTTGCCTAGAGCTACCAAAGCTCTGATACCAACTGTAACGACCCGCCATTTTGGACCATTCGCATCCATTATAAGTGTATAGGTAGACACTCATGCCGGAGTTGAATTGCTCAAAATACCGCGTTGTTAATTTAAATTTGGCAAAACTGAACATATACAGTAAATAAATAATCACAGATCACAGACACAGAGTAATAAATGCAGCGGAAATAAAAGAGATAGTAGTTCATGAAGCTACTATATGAATATATAAAATACATCAGAGTTTACAACAGAAGAGTAATACGATACATCAGAGTTAAACTAGATACAACGGAAGAGTAACAGATACAAATTAGAATACATCACTGGAATCATCGAATATCTGAAAGCTGGATAGATAGCTGGATCTCCAAGCGAAGCTCCAACTCCAAAGGTGAGTCTCGAAAGCTGAACTACTCAATCTGACCCGAGCGTAAACCAAAACACAAAACACTCGAGTCAGGATTAACATTCTCATATTAATAAATCCAACTCAAGTGAAATAGCAATTGAAATACAAGTAACTCAAAGGATGTTTGGAATAACCATCCTTTAAGGATCCGTTAAACTATCTACTATGTAGTAATGTACGATAAGTAGATAATGTCTATCAGTAATATAAAGATATCAAAGTAGGGTTAAGCAGGGCCCATACACCTCTTAACCTGTTTATTCCCAAAAGCATATACAAGACCGTAGTTTCCCCAAAACCGGAAGTCACCAGAGGGCAATCCATATACTAAAGGTACAAATCAAAATCGTAGTGGTCGCGAATAGGATAATCAGTATGACAAGGTACATGAGGCGATACCAACTAGGATACTAGTAGTTGCCTGATCCGGACTGATGTTGGGCATAGCAGCTACTACCCCAACACCGCGAAACAACACTCCCAAATCGAGGGGTGCACCCAAATCGAATCACAAAAGTAATAGATATGGTATCGAAGAAGTGTGTCCGCTAGAGATGGCGATCCTCAATGGCCCGGCGCGGCTCCTGTTTTAGTCATGTCAAGGGTCATCCAAAATCGTTCTCTTTCTTCAGTCAACGCGTTCATCAAAACCATCCACTTCGTTCTGGATCAACACTCCGCGTATAGTTATTAAAGTGGTTTCGGTTCAGATAGAGAGTATATCCATTACCGATCCCGGTCTCTTTAATAACTTTCGTAATTATTACACCGATTGGTCGTTTATATATTTCAAAAACCAAATCAATTTCAATTTCAAATAGAGTTCGTAAATCAACATTTCATTTGTCTTTCAAAACCAATTTCCAATAATATACGTTTCAAAACTTCCATTTACCATTTCAAAATCTTATAATCCAATTTCAATATCTATTTAAAACCATTCAAATATTGATTCAAGTTCATATATAAGTTTCATTCCGAAATCATTTAAACAAATTTTATTTAACATTCAAATCAATTTAAACTCATTAATCGATTCCATTCAATATTCGTTAAGTTACTTTATCATTCAAAACAATTTCTATTAAATTTCCAATTCATTAAATCAATTCTTAAGTTCAACTTCATTAAATCAAAACTTACAATTTTGATTTCAATGACGTAACACTTGAACTGTAACGACCCGCCATTTTGGACCATTCGCATCCATTATAAGTGTATAGGTAGACACTCATGCCGGAGTTGAATTGCTCAAAATACCGCGTTGTTAATTTAAATTTGGCAAAACTGAACATATACAGTAAATAAATAATCACAGATCACAGACACAGAGTAATAAATGCAGCGGAAATAAAAGAGATAGTAGTTCATGAAGCTACTATATGAATATATAAAATACATCAGAGTTTACAACAGAAGAGTAATACGATACATCAGAGTTAAACTAGATACAACGGAAGAGTAACAGATACAAATTAGAATACATCACTGGAATCATCGAATATCTGAAAGCTGGATAGATAGCTGGATCTCCAAGCGAAGCTCCAACTCCAAAGGTGAGTCTCGAAAGCTGAACTACTCAATCTGACCCGAGCGTAAACCAAAACACAAAACACTCGAGTCAGGATTAACATTCTCATATTAATAAATCCAACTCAAGTGAAATAGCAATTGAAATACAAGTAACTCAAAGGATGTTTGGAATAACCATCCTTTAAGGATCCGTTAAACTATCTACTATGTAGTAATGTACGATAAGTAGATAATGTCTATCAGTAATATAAAGATATCAAAGTAGGGTTAAGCAGGGCCCATACACCTCTTAACCTGTTTATTCCCAAAAGCATATACAAGACCGTAGTTTCCCCAAAACCGGAAGTCACCAGAGGGCAATCCATATACTAAAGGTACAAATCAAAATCGTAGTGGTCGCGAATAGGATAATCAGTATGACAAGGTACATGAGGCGATACCAACTAGGATACTAGTAGTTGCCTGATCCGGACTGATGTTGGGCATAGCAGCTACTACCCCAACACCGCGAAACAACACTCCCAAATCGAGGGGTGCACCCAAATTGAATCACAAAAGTAATAGATATGGTATCGAAGAAGTGTGTCCGCTAGAGATGGCGATCCTCAATGGCCCGGCGCGGCTCCTGTTTTAGTCATGTCAAGGGTCATCCAAAATCGTTCTCTTTCTTCAGTCAACGCGTCCATCAAAACCATCCACTTCGTTCTGGATCAACACTCCGCGTATAGTTATTAAAGTGGTTTCGGTTCAGATAGAGAGTATATCCATTACCGATCTCGGTCTCTTTAATAACTTTCGTAATTATTACACCGATTGGTCGTTTATATATTTCAAAAACCAAATCAATTTCAATTTCAAATAGAGTTCGTAAATCAACATTTCATTTGTCTTTCAAAACCAATTTCCAATAATATACGTTTCAAAACTTCCATTTACCATTTCAAAATCTTATAATCCAATTTCAATATCTATTTAAAACCATTCAAATATTGATTCAAGTTCATATATAAGTTTCATTCCGAAATCATTTAAACAAATTTTATTTAACATTCAAATCAATTTAAACTCATTAATCGATTCCATTCAATATTCGTTAAGTTACTTTATCATTCAAAACAATTTCTATTAAATTTCCAATTCATTAAATCAATTCTTAAGTTCAACTTCATTAAATCAAAACTTACAATTTTGAATTAAACTAAATTCGTCAAATCAATTCTTTCAATTACACGTCTTACATTAATTCCAAAAGTATCACATTTTTATTTCTTGTTAAAGAAATTCAATTTCACTTATTTACTTACTTAAATAATTTTCCAAAAATTAATTAATAAAGCAACTCAATTTCAATTTTTTTACGAAGTAAAATTCACTTATTCAAAAGTTCAATCTTCTCTTATTAAAGAATTCAATTCAATTTTATCATTTAATAATTCAATCTCATTTAATTATTAAATAATTCAATCTTATTTATGAAATCATTTCAAACTTAATAATTTCAAACTTAATTATTAAATCATTTCTCAAATTAAACATCGTTCTTTCATCAATTTCATTTTAATATTTTGTTTCAGATTTATTAAATATTAACAATTTCCTTTCATTAAAATTCAATTTCAACTTCATTTCAAAACCATATTATTTATTCAAATAAAACCTTCTATTTATTTTCAAATCAAATTATTGACCAATCGGGTTTTTATTTAATTTTATATCCTAGGTAAAAATTCAATTTGGGTATTTATCATTTCAACCCGATTCCAATTCAATTCAAAATCAAAACATATCAAAGGGAACTTGCAGTGTGATAACTGGGATGGTGTCAAAATAAATAAACAAGCAATAACAACAATCAATATCAATCCAATAATCAATTCAAATAATCCCGAAATAACCGTATTAATTCACATTGTTGTTTGTGCGAATTAACATAATTATTTCTAGAATCTACACTATCATTTCATGTAGATTAAAGATTATTACATTACGGTTTTTCACTTGTCATCTATTTACAATTTCATACATCATCAATTTAACAACATACATTCAGTGATTCAAAATGTAATTAAGCAAATCATACGTGTCAATGAATTTAACAGTTAAAGGGGTCATATTATACAAATGTCAGTTAATCAAATTTAACATTTAATTATCCTATATCAAGTTCAATTTCATACTATTTATCATTTTAACATTAACAATTTAACGTCCAATATAAACATCAACAATCAATCAATTATCAGCCAAACTGTATTATCATCGCATAAATAATTAACAGATAATGGTGACAGATGTCACAGGTGAACTGATACAGGTAATAGCATATATAACAGTGTAGTTAACTAACAGCAGCATATTTCAATTGTCGTTTCAATTGAAATCAAATTTAATAAATAAAAGAACGTTAATCGTGAGTGGGTGCTCACCTTTCGAGGCTAGAGATGAACGACAATGAGATGAGTCACGAATCCAAGCACGAATTTCAAAACAAAGCTAAATTGGAACGAATTCGACGATCAAAGCTGATAAATAGAATCGATGAGAATAAATCAAATTAGCTTATTATGAACTGTACAAAATATATACTATTATTATTATTATTATTAATTTCCTTAAAACAAATATCCAATTTTAAAATGACATATTTACATATTACGTTTAAACTTAAGTCAAAGCATATACTATTCTCAACCAAAATTTTAAAATGAAGAAAACATATACCCGAAATCTCTATATTATATATATATAATAAAATAACATCCTTTTTATATATGTACTTTAAACAATAGTAGTACAACTACTATATATATATTATACTTATATTATTGATTGATAAGACTGGTCAGTAGCTTTATAACACAATATATATGTAAAAGTAAGACAGCTCAAAAGCAACATTTCAAAACATATATACATGACATACTAATGTAAACGTATATACTACAAATATATATGGATAGGTTCACACATATATAATAATCAAATTGAATACAAAACAAAGATTTGTAAAATATATAGACTAAAATATCTAGCAGTCAGATCCCATCATTTATCTTGCATATATTTTGGAGACCAGTCACATAAAAATATTTATGTATTGAAACTGATATACAATATATATATATTTAGACTTGTACCTATTATATTTTAAATCAACAAAAAAAAATATGAACTTACGTTATTGTAATATTTCTATACTCGTATAGATAATATACTGACATAAAATATCATAGTTTGACAATATATTACTGACGTGCAAATATATAACATACTATACTTATTGTACACAGCAACAAAGACATATATTAGCTAATATCTATAAATTTAACAAATACATATATATACATTATATATATAGACTACTGACTACCTAACTTATGTACAATAGTTTTGTATGGGTATACATATATTTCCGTAAATATATATGAACTGTAAAAAAAAAAATACTTCTTCTATAATATCATATATATTATAAACATATACAACTTGTATAACTTATATACAACCAGCTCAACCATATAAGCTAGGACAGACTTGTATAATAAAGTAAACTTTATATATGTTCATATATGTACCATTTAAAAGTCAACAAAGTTTTGAAAAATATGTATACATAAGCTTTAAAAAAAATCTTCTTCTTTATAAATATGCTTCAGACAATTATAAATATAAATACATGTATAAACAGCAAAATCTATATATATATATCAACACTTACCTATAGAGTTTATAAGTATATACATGAATACATATCCATGCATGCATCATTGAATGGCTGCAATCTCGGTAGAGGGACAGGCTGCGATAGGTGGAGGGGTAACGATAAGAAGTTGTGGTGTTCGGGTATGGAAAGGATGGCTTCGGCTGATGGTTGGTGGTTGCGGAGAGGCGCACGGCAAGAATGAGGAGGAGTGGAAGGAGGCGCTTGGGATGGGTTCGGCCAGAGGTGGGTTATGTCGGAACAGGTGGGGAAGGCCATGCGTGCTGTGGCGAAGGCTGGCCGACATGAGGTAGGAAGACACGTGGGAAGGTGGGTCGGTGGGTCAGTGGCGTGCTGGCGGGTCTGGGCTCGGTTGTCGAGGAGGTGAAGGCGGAGGTGGCCCGATTTGGGTGGTGCGTGATAAGAGGGAGAGGGAGGCAGTGGTTAGGGGAGGAGCACGCTATGGATTTGTCTGGGACGAGCATTGGTCACTGAGGCATGGTGGAAGGAAATAGGCAAGGGTGGGAGAGAAAATGACACCAGTTAAATGAAGAAGTTGAGCAGAGAACGAAAGAGAAACAAATGAAGGTGAACCCAAATGAAATGAACCAGAATTTACATTAAAACCATAGGAATAACAACAGTCAATTACGTTGAATCCAAGATGATAATAAAAGCTGATGGCTATTCGTATTACGATGTATAACGAATGGACAAAGGAGATCAAAAGGCTCAATACGGTTAACGATACAGAAACGTTTTACCAATTTCACGGCGTACCGGACTCCGAATTTGACAATCGAATATATCGTAGAGATCAGCACGGCGAGGCGATCAAAACGGTATACAGATATCAGTGGTACGATCATCCGATAAAAATCGATATCGGTACCAGAATGCTGCTATTTTGCAGAAAATAAGAACGACGGAGCAATAGATGTCCGAATTTGGAAAAATGACGAACTGATATTTTGCTCAGAAGATGGTTTAGAATTTTCTATGTAAAAAATATTTTGGTTTCGAAAACATTTATTTTCATCGCTTTTTAGCTGATTAAATTGAAGTGAATTTACGCGCGAAATAAACTTTCGTATTTTCGGACGAAAATTTACCAGTTGCTATGTTTAACTAGACGTATTCCAAATACCAAATTTATATTTCAAAATTTTATCGTTTAAAATTTCACAAAATTTCAACTAACTACGTTATTAAAACAGTTGAAATTTACGGGTCGTTACATGAACCATATCAAGATGATTGGATTTCATTTCCCCTATGATTTGACAACAGCATTATCTCTTCCTTCGGCTTCTTCTAGGGAGGTCCTATAAGCCTCTAGCTCGTTTGTCAAAGTTTCGATAATTCTCTTGTCTTAAGCTTGCTACCATTTTAGCTTTTCAATTTCTGTCGTGCGCTCAAAGGAAACTTTTGACATTTTCTCTACTGCCTTCATCCTTTCGCAGTACTGCATGTGTATGTCAGTGACATAGTCAAGTCATTTCTGAACATGGCCCGGAACCCTCTTCAAGTTGGGAAGAAAATAGAACCCTTCAAAACATAATTTTGGAAATTCTTCACGAAGCTGTGCCATATGAGCAGTTGGATTGAACGTAGGATCTTCAGTTGTGGCTTCAACTTCAGTACTTTCCTTGCTGGTCCTTTGGGCAGCAGCATGTTCACTATGGTGACAACGATCACTTGACTGTTGAGAATGAGAGGAAACCAAAGGCTGTGGGGGCATAGAAGTGAGAGAAGGACTACAAAAGGGATCGATAGGTTGCTCCCTATAATTAGTTGGCTTCTTGGGACCCTTTGAAGGGGGGATCTCGATCTTGATTGATGTTCATCTAGGGGTGGCTTATCCTTATCACCTTTATCTTGATGACCCCGGTCCCAACCGAGGCGATAGCTGGAATCATAATACTCTCGACTACCACCTTGACGGTTAGAGCGAGAACGCGAACCAGAGGATTGGCGGTGAATATCCTTGAGGGAATCAAACAAGTTCCTTTTCTCACCATCGTTTCTACAAAGGAAAACAGAAAATAAATCAACTTTAAGTATTAAAAAGCACTAATCAAACATAATGCAATGTTAAGGGGTGCAAGTGTGTGCAAGTGCCCTTGTGTAACCCCCAGACAAACCAAGTACATGGGCTTTGCTCATTGGTATAACATCTCCTCTAGAAGTTGGAATCTCAGTGCCCATCTGGCTGGAGATTCAGACCCTTCGATGCTCACATCGATAAAATGAAAAGCGTCAAGATCATGTAGAATTGGTAGACCAAACAAAGAATCAAGTGGTAAACTTGAATGCTCTAACAGTTGAGAAGAAGATTCATCTTTAACAATAATAGGAGCCATCGATGACTTGGATTGATCAGAGAGATGACTTTTTGAAAATTTATGTACAAATTCTTTCTTTTATCAAGAGCTGAGTGTTGTGAGGTTTGGGAGGATCCAACATCAGCCCAAAGACCGAATTTATCACCATTGTGACCGGGCACATCGCCTTTATATCCTTCGTCATCAACACCAGTGAATTCCTAAGCACTGATGAATGAGGGCACACGGGATCCACTCAATTGTCCCTTTGACTGAATGCAGCCCATGGTCTTGTCACTGCAGTTTGGGCGACTTTGGTTAGCCCTACGCTAAGGCTCTCTTTTATCAAGCAAAAAGTAATGAGATGTTTGTCCATAAGCAGATATTCGACGTTCCTGTCCTCGGGTAGTGCATTTTTCAGAGTTGTGACTACCTCTTTATAAATATTGCCACAAGGCTGGGTGACGATACTTGTAAAGTAGTAACATAATCAGGAATATGACCTGAATATCATCTTTCTATGATAATGTAAAAATAATGGATAACACTTACATCTTTCCAGCCATTGTCGAGCATAACCGGGCGGATAACGAATGAAGAATCACTTGCTTTAAAGGCGCTTAATTTGTTCCATGCGCCAGTACGAATCTGGCACCTCTTCGCTGGCTCAGGAAATGTAAACGAAAGACACCATGCCTGTCGCTTGAAAGTGAATATGAATCAAATTTCATCAATGGTGGGAGGACGGTGCCTGAACTCCATAAATAGCATATAAGTGTAGTTGAGAAAAGCATAGACATTTGGTTAAAGCTGATCTGGAGCTATTCTTAAATAATGAAGAATTTCCGAATTTATGAATTAAATGGTGGGATGCATCCATCCCAGCACATGAACTTGTTGCACGACGTATATCCTTCTGGGGGTCTATGAGCCCTGTCATCTTCCAATGAAACCAACACATCGTCAAAAGGAATCCCATGCCTTACGCAGATTCGGCATAGAGCATCTTCCTTAATTTTAGAGACCACCAAATCAGTAGGGTTGTCCAGAATAACTGTGTCCTCTATAGTATCGGGAGCAGGGTCGATAATCTCCAGTGAAAGGATGGGAACTGCATCAGAAAGATTAAATTAAGGGCTCGGGCTTTCCAGTTGTTTCGAATAATGACTAGAGGACGAACTACTAGATTTAATTACAGAACTTGATTCCATGTCAAGTTATCCTATTAAGTAGATGATCCAGTTGGCATAACTGCAAGACGCCTAGAATGTCTAGAACCTATTGCTATTAAACTTAGTAAAAATCATGGTTAGATAATGCAATCTGTACCTCTTAGTGCATAGTGAGTGTTATTGTTATGCAGTAAAGTGCTATACAATATAGTAATAAGGTGTGCAAAACTAGAGACTTTAAAGACGACGAGACTTCGAGGTTCAACCGAAGATACTGTCATTCCTGACTGTCTCAACTGTTTCTCTATATCTTTGGGAAATGATGCAGTTTGATTTTCATGATCGATCGTTAGCAAGAAAAAGTTTGATGTTTATCTAAGACACTAGTGAGCTTCAAGGAAATAGTCAAAGGCATTGGTTCGTGTCGTAGTTCTAAGGCCATTTGTTACTGAATATGTAGTTCAAATCGTATACAAGTCATATGCAAGTTCAGATGTCCGTTCAAGTATGCAAGGCTGAAGCTCATCATTTAGTTCAAGCTCACTAGTTTAAGTTCCATTTTTAAAGTTCATTTGTTGACAACCGATTATTCCTCTAACAAGGACGATCATTCATAAAAACACTCCCACCGGTTGTTTTCCTTAGTGCCACATTATCGATCGTTCCCCTAGACAACATCTACCGATCGTTCACATTTGGCCGTGCCCACCGATTGTTCTCCTTAGCCTTCAATGCCGATCATTATCTCCATGCCATCAACTGATCGTCCAACTTTGAATTATCCACCTCAAAAGCCTCCAACTCCAAAACATTGTCGATCGTTTGTAGACGATCGTTAAACACTCAAGCCTCAACGTCCCAAACTTTTGCCGATCGTCCAAGAACGATCATGATGGACCGATCGAACAACTTCCCCAACTCCACTGCTTCATCCTCCTCAATAAACGATCAGTTAAGGCCACATCTCCTTCAATTTTCGTATTCTCAAATGTTCAACTGATCCACTATTTAATCTAACATCAAGAAATTGATGAAACCCAAAGTCTTGCGCTCAAATCATAAAGCAAATTCAAATCAAGCTACCTAAGTTTTAATCTAAATAGGGAAATGAGTTTGAATTTGAAATGAGGTACTTGAATGGTTATTAACTCGAAGAGATGCGGCTTAGTCTTAGGAATATTGAATCGTTTCTTCGATCGGTAAGGAGAGGAAGTTGAGCGGTTTATTTTTCTTCTCAGCTGGAAATGTTACGAAACGATGAAAGAAGAAGAAATGGCTAGGTACAAGTGCTTATATAAGAAGGTCGGATGCCGATCGTTCATGGCTCGAAGTGATACCGATCGTTTCGAGCTAGCGAGTTAATACCGATCGTTTCATAACCAAGCTAGATGCTGTTCGTTTTAGAGCAAGGATTTTAAAGCGATCGTTCTATAACTAGGAATGATATGGAATTTCTTCCTATGAAGTAAATGGTCGGTGAAAAAAAAAATTAATAAATAATAGAAAGGGAGAATAGGAATGAGAAAGTAACAATAGGTAGTGAACGTTTTGTAAATAAGAATAACGATAGGTAGATTGTTTATAAAAATTTCAAAACTTGAAAAATACTCGTGAACGTGTAACCATGATCGAGAGTCAGGTACAAACATGTATACGTGCTACTATACATTTCAAAATCTAATTTTTGAAATCGACAAAATTGAATGATCACCTGTGAATCGACATGAGAAAAATTAAAACCAAGTTGCTGAAGCTTAGAAATTGCCAGATGATCGCTAACAAGTTGCGATCCCATATTTATGCTATTGGAAATCGACTAGTTATTATGACAAATAAGGAAATACGACCCTCGACAAGAAAATAACTCAATGGAAGGACAACGACTATTCGATGAACTGGATGGATTTCTTTTGGATGATTCTAGCTTGCGACAATTCAAAGTAAGTCATGTTCGAATCAAGACATACTTTGGGGGGAAAATGTTATCCCACATTTTGGCAAGGTTGTGATATCATAGACTGGGCTAGGAATGGATGGTTATCAACCTTAGTTATCGATTATATACAATACTATGGACAATGGTCGAGCAAATTCGGACCAGGTCCCAATCGAGGTTCAATCATCATGAAGTGACTAGCATAGGCCCATGAAGTTATATTTTAAATTTGTAGTTGATCGAAGTTCGTATGCTCGAGTTATGGACAAAGCAAGGATTTATATGGATCGATCGGGAATGATCCATAAAATAGCTTAAATCGGCGGAGATTGATCGATATCTCAAAATCCCCAAGGTTATTCATTTGAAACTTTCAGAGCATCAGTATATTGAAGAGTGGAGCCCACAAAGAGGATCGTTCATCAAGATCTTGAGATATGTAAATGGTCGATCGTTATTGGCCGATCCTTCATAACGATTGGCGAACGTTCCAAGTGTAGCAAAGGTTGTTCCATATCTCGTAATTTACAACTCAGATTGACTTCATATTTTAGGGATAAGTTCAAGAGGCATGTGGGACCCGTAAAAAAGAATCACACGTAAATTGGAGATAAAATAATGACTGGTTAAACTTTGGCTGATCGTTCCACTCTTTGTAATATAAAAAAGGCCCAACAAACTTAACTGCCAACTTCCCTGAAGTACCAAATCTAATAACCTTCATAAAAGCAGGAATTTTGATGAAAACCATGTCCCTAAGACCAAATTCCAATTCTTTCCTTCATCTATCAGCATTGGCGTGATGATCTGCCTCTCACGCACCTAAAGATGACACTAAATACACCCTCGATATTCATGTGTCGATCATTTAAGCGTTCGAAAGACAGATCATGTGGTAAAGAAAATAAAAGAGAAGGAAAAAAAACATAGATTTTACTCACAACTTAAGAATTACATATACAACATCATAGAATAGTACGTTTGGTTACTCCAAAATATTACATCAAAGTTACATGAGGTATTATTCTAACTAGGGATAGCTATACTAGCTAACCTATGCTACTAATACATGATATATATAGATACAGCGGAGATGTAGACAACTATAGTATAATGATAAAGGTTCTTGCTCCATATTGCTTCCGTAAATGCTCCATGTAAACCTGACTACTTGGCTTACTTATAAAATTTTTGGGCACCCAATGTTTAAGGGAAAGAAATAAAACTCTGGGTCAGACATAGGTCTAGTGTGAGTAAAGCATAAGTTTAACTTTGTAAAAAAAACCTTCAAATCAAAGATATATTGTAAGACCTCGTCGCACACAAATACGGGCAGGTTTTTATTTTACGATAAAAAAACAATTATATATAAAATCCTCTAATATTATCATAATATTTAGGTTTAAAATAAATATGTAATTGAAGTCAAAATTGTTACATTATTAAATTCCAACATAATAGGTATATAATCAAGTCCGAAGGCTTGTATTGGAAGATGGAATCCAACAGATGGCAAGGTAAGGGATTACCTTCCGTACAGTATACCTCTAAATAAAATATACCGTAGGCTACAAGTGCATTTTCCCTTCTACCAACACAGGACCGAGCTGCCCCATACTGGATAATACCGAATTTGATCACCCCTTTGTTGCGATCAACAACCATAAAGGGATCCTGAAGCATACATAACTGTAGGTATCGCTCTAGATTAGGCGATATCATACCCTAATGGGTGCGACCCACATAGCACTGCCGCATCTACCCTGTTTTAGCCATTAACAAGTTGTAAGGCTTGACGTTACGCTTTTACACACCCTTATAGCAAAACATCTTGTAATTTTGCCCTCTAGGCACCCAATGTAATGATAGAATTCATCCAGTCAAGTTATTCCAGGATCGAACAAACATTCAAAAATTACCGTCTACCATTTTGGAGTCACCCTTAACAAGAATAGTGCATCTCTATATCATACTTCATAATGATACATCACGAACATTATTACTATGGAGTGGTTTAGATAAATCATACTTATCCAAAACCGGTGTCTTCAAACTAAGCGATATATCCTGGCTAACTCAATTCCGGTTCTTTTGGAATTACGCAACAAGTATTCGATTCCTCACCCAAGAACTCGAATACACACACATACTTCCTAAGTTAAAACTGCTCAAGTTATAAGTACTGGACAATCCGCTATTTAAGGTAATTATACAGAGTTCCACATATGGATAATCATATTCTTAGTTTAAACATAACCCATTAAAAGAAATTAACCCTTCTATATCTATCACGTTTCCGATATTTCGACCTTATCCTATCCCTTACGTAGAAATAAATTCTAGATCTCATAGATAGAGGTTCCGCCTACTCGTTGGCTTTTATTGCTACATATGAGATGACTTACTTCCCATGAATGATTCATCATATTAGCATTAGTTTCATATTTTTTATGGTAAATTAAGGGTAATTGCCAAAGAAATCCCTTGATTTAAAACATTTGAAGAAGGAAATAGTTTTAAACAAACCAATATTTAGAAAATAAAGTGATTTTAAAATCTAAACACTTATTAATTAATTAAATAATAAATTAAAACCTTATTATATAATAATAAAATCTTAATTAAGTACTAATTAAAATCTTAATTAAATTTTACTTAATTAGTAATTAATTAATAATTAAACCTTCTTTTTCATAAATAATTGATTAATAATTAATCTTAAATAAATAATTAGATAATAATTAATTCATAATTAATAACTAAATAATAATTAAAATTTAATTAATAGTCTAATTAAAATTATCTTAGTGATTAACACTTAAGTATTAATTACCTTTATTAAGCAATGATTAGGTACTAATTACCTTGCTTAATTAATTAATTGATAAATCATTAATTAAATAAATAATTAAATAAATAAATAATTACTTTTTCAAACATAAATTATGTTTTAAAATATTTTCCAAAAAGATTCCTAAGTGAAATCACTTTTAGATTTCGAAAAGAGTTCGTTTTCACGAACTGCACTTATAGCGACTATCACTATACGACCTAAAATTTCTAAAATCTAGTTCTTTTTCTAAGTCTTTTCAATGACTTTAACCTTTCGACAACTTTAAAAAAAACATAAAATATGTGTTTTGAAAAACTAAACAAGTTTGGAGACTTGAAAACAATTGAAATTTTAAAAACCAAAGATCAAAATTTTACATAAGGTATTCTAAGTCGCTTCAACAAGTAAATGTGCCAACTTCTTAGCATACAATCAAGTATTCAAGATCATATCATTCACATCACAACCACAAGCATAAGCTAATATCTCAACTTCCTGACTAACATAAATATTAGACTTCAACTTTAAGTCTACGTTCAAATCATGGCATACAAGCACATATAAATTATATCCAGAAATCATTATAATCCAAGCATT
The DNA here is from genome assembly GCA_030737815.1 of Allium fistulosum. NCBI lineage: Eukaryota > Viridiplantae > Streptophyta > Magnoliopsida > Asparagales > Amaryllidaceae > Allium > Allium fistulosum. The sequence continues at coordinate 540,567,351 of CM060904.1, forward strand.
CATACATACATACAACTAACCTTATTTTCACCTAAAACACACATCAAATTTACAACAAGTTAAACAATGATACATATTTTAAAATCTTAGTAAAAACGCGAGAACTTTACTCACCAAAAGTTGACGAAATAAACCAAACTTTAAGCTAAGACTTGAATATGACCTAGATCTTCGCTTGCATTTGGAAAAATGGAGTTTTTTGTGCCTAAAGTGTGGAAAAGATTTCAGCCAAGGGATCAAAATGCTCGCTAGAAAAGAGTTCAGCCAAGGGATGGAAATGCTCGGCCTAGAGGAGGTGGAGGTGTGTGTGGACTTGATTTGGAAAGGAGGAGATGTAGACAGGAGAGGCTTAAAACAAAGATCCAAAAGTTCTAAAAGTGATAAAAGGTAATAATTTTAAACTTTAGAATTCATGGAAGCCATTAGAGAGCCTATGGAATCTTAAAGGAGTTTTATAAAGAAGAAATGAAGGAGAAAAATGGTAATAAGAATTAGGAAATTTATGTATATATACAAGGGCATTAATCAAATTACTAAACTAGTCCTTAAGTACATAACCACTACAACAATTTTGCCCCGTCACCTTGCATGCTCCCTCCCTCATCCTCAAATGACCATGTCCCCCCTTCCTTTCATTTCTTAGCCAACATGCCTTAGTACTTCATGTACTTAATGTTTTTGAAAAGATGACTTTTATGTCACTTTTTTTTCATTTATATTTTGTTTAACTTTACATAAAATGTCATATCACCATATTATATTTATTTAGTTAATATATATATATCAAATTATATTCTAACTTATTATTATATTTATTTAGTTAATATATATATATGTATCAAATTATATTCTAACTTATTTTAATGTGTGTATATGTTAACACAAACGTGCACAATGTTTTTCGATAACTTTTAACCATCGAAAAATCAAAAATTCGTAAAACAATTTCCAATCATATTTTCTATTTTTCTTTGAATTGATTACATTTTAAACAAATTTTGTTAACTATTTCACCATCATTAGTTATTATTTAAAAAGAGTTTATTTTAGTTAGAAAATCCAAAAATTAATTATTAAAATATACTTAAATATCCAGATTTAAATTAAGTAAATTCTGGGTTGTTACACTATCTCCCTTTAAAAGAATTTCGTCCCGAAATTACAAACAAGAGATAACTCAAAATAACTCAAAAGGCCATATATTATATATCATGAAATTCATACAAAAGACAAACACTAAGCATTCATAACACAAACGGTACATACACAATACATACATACAAACAAACAACTATCCTAACATCAACTCCAAATAGGCTTCCCTCATATGATCTACGGTCTTCCAAGCACAATCTTTAGGATAATCACTCCATTGAATCTTAACTAATCTCACCACTTTACTACGCAACCTCTTCTCATCCTGATCCACAATATGAACTGGATGCTGGATCATCGTCAAATTTGGTTATATTTCCATATCCTCTTAAACCATTGGCTCCATAATCAACGATGGGTCATGAACATACTTTGTCAAATGAGACACGTGGAAAACCATATGGACCCCCGACAACCTTTCTGGCAACTCGATTCTGTTGGCGAGTGATCCAATCCTTTCAATAACTTTAAAGGGTCCAATATAGCTTGGTGCTAACTTCCTGTTCTTCTGAATCGAACAACTCTGCTTATTGCGGCACTACATAAATACGAAGTCTCCAACTTCAAATTCCAAATCTCTTCTCCTTATATTGGCATAACTCTTTTATCGACCCTAAGCTTCTTTCATCCTTCTCTTGATCACCGCAACCTTTTCAATAGCTTCCCAGATCATATCTAGTCCAAGAACTAGCCGATCTCCATTCTCAACTTAACATGCCAATGAATTGCATGGACATCCATATAGTCCATAAAGTGCTTCATAGGGTACCATGACTATGCTTGCCTGCTAACTAATGTTGTAGGAGAATTCTACTAAGTAGAGAAGACCTTACCATGATCCTATAAAATCTAGATTACATGCCCTTAGAAGATCATCGAGAATTTGGTTCTCCCTTTCTGTTTATCCATCCATTTTGGGGTGATATGTTGTGCTCAAGCTTAACTTTATCCCCTAAAGCTACTTGCAATGCCTCCCAAAACTGATTAGTGAAAATGGGATCTCAATCACTTTCAATACTCACTAGGTTCTGTGAAATCGAACAATCTCTCTTATATAAATTTCTTTTAAATAAGCTGCAGTTCTTTTCGGCTTTACTATGATAAAATGAGCACTCTTAATTAGCCGATCCACGATAAACCATGCACCTTCATTCTATTATCTGGTTCTCGGTAAAACATCAATAAAATCCATTGATATCATCTCCCATTTCCAAGGGTTGAAGTAAACCTGCCATCTTCTAGTGATCGCCTTTTATATGCTGATAGGTCAAACGTCTGCTAACAAAGATTGAGAAATCCCTCTTCATTCCAGGCCACTAAAATATTTTTTTCGTATCTCAATGCATCATAGAAACACCTAGATGGATATTCAATTTGATCGATGACATTCCGATAAAACTTCTTGTCTAAGGCCATCGATATTAAGGATGCATATGCTTCCATTCATATGCAATACGCCTCGGTTATCTATCTTAAAACTTGCACACTGCCCCTCCTCAACATCCTCTATGATCTTCATAAAGCACTTTTCCTTCTTTGGCTTACTCAATCCTTTCTAATAGTGTCGGTGTAACCTCTAAGAGAGCCAACACTACATTCCTACTAAGATTGCCTGCCATTACATTTTTTTTTCTAGCACATTGAGAATATCTAGGTCATAAGCTGCTAGGAACTCCAACCATTATTGTTGCCTCAGGTTCAAATCCTTCTGAGTGAAAAGATACTTCGAGGACTTATGATCAATGAAGAGGTAAAACTTTTCACCTATTTAAGAAGGAAATTACTAACTAGGATCCTTAGTGAATAGAAATAAACAAAATAGGAAAACAATGTTTCTTGCCCAACAAGTAATGCCTGCACATTTTCAATGCAAATACTACTACTAACGGCTCCAAGTCATGCATTGCATAATTCTTCTCATGAGGTTTTAATTGTCTACTTGCATAGGCTATAACCTTCCGATGTTGCATCAACACTACACCCAAACAAACTCCACATGCTTTTCTATGAAAAGTTAACCCTTCACCTCCATCAGTAATTGCCAAAATAGGGGCATTAGTTAATCTTTCCTTCAACTCAAGGAATGCACCCTCACACTTTAGAGTCCACTCGAACTTGACATCTTTCTTCGTTAGCTTGGTTAAGTAAGAGGCGATCTTGGAGTAATCCTTTATAAACTTTCTATAATAACCCGCCATCCATAAAAATCTTCTCACTTCTGTGGGAGTTTGGGGTCTTTTGAAATCTTGCATAGCAACTACCTTAGTCGGATCAATTGAAACGCCATCCGCCGACATAATATGTATTGGGTATCTTACTTTTGATTACTAAATATGGCACTTAGAAAACTTAGCCTTAAGAATATTTTTCCTCAACATTTCCAACACCACTTCCAAATGGTGTTTATGTTCTTCCTCCGTCTTTAAGTAGATTATAATGTCGTCAATGAAAACCAACACGAACTTATTCAACATTTTCCTAAAACATGATTCATAAAGTCAATGAAAAATGCAGGTGCATTGGTTATCCCAAAAGGAATAACCAACCACTCATAGAAAATGTCTGGTCCTCTAAAAGCAGTTAAGGGTAAACTATCCTCCACTACACTTAACTGATGGAATCCCAAGCAAGCTCCATTGGGAAAATATTCTAGCCCCACGAAGTTGATCAAACATATCATCTATGTGAGGTAAGGGATACTTATTTCGAATGGCCTTCTTGTTCAACTCCCTTTAATCCATGCACAATCTTAAAGAACCATCGAACTTAGCTACAAAAATTACTACTAATCCCCAACTCGAACGACTTTGCCTAATCAATCCTCTTCTTAACAAATCATTGGTTTGACTTATTAGCTCATGCTTCTCTCTCGGGGCAGTTTTACATAGAGGTTGAATAATAGTCTCGCACCGGGAACTAGATCAGTACAAAATTCAATTTCCCGATGGGGAGCAAATTGCTAATCGACTAAAAAATATCAGGGAAATCTTTAACAACTTCTATCGATCCTAACTCCTTAAGGGACGAATCAATGCTATAAAGGAAACTCCTCATTAACTCCTTAGGCTCTCTATAGGATACTTCAACAAAATTTTCCAACTTGGTTCTTAAAAATATCTTTCTCTCAACGCAATTTAAGAAAGTGTTATTCTCTGCTAACCAATCCACACTATGTAAAATGTCAAATCCATTAAAGTCAAGGAAAAACATGTCCAAAGTGGTAGGTAAGGTAAGAAATTTGTACATCTTTACAAATTAAACATAGGCTTGTTGTACACTAATAGGTTTCACACATAGATAGGAGTTTTGACAAATTTTGGAGTAAGCCCTAATCTATTTGCTAATTCTTTAGAGATGAAACTATGAGAAGCTTCGATATCAAACAAAGCATGAACTAAAATACTATTGATAAGTATAGTCCCTTCCAAGACTCCCTTCCTTTTTACGTCTTCATAAGTTGACGGCTCATCCTTAATAGCATAGACCTTAATCTGGTGACCCATCTTCAATGTTGGGTAGTCCTTAACCATGTGTTCAAGCTGGCGGCAATTATATCAAATCGTCTTTTGGACCATTAGAGAGATAGCCTTCGCCTAGTCACAATATGGTGAAATGTGCCCTTTTCGATTACACATGAAACATGTAACATCCTTGAACTTGTCTCTTGCATTACTCATACTAGTTTTCCCTTTTCCTTCTTCTTCTAATTCGAATTAAATATCCTTTTGTTTGGGTCAACGGTACAACGACTGGGTGCTGCTGCTGATGGCTTCTTCTTCAAAAGCACTTCATACCTTTAGGCTATATCAACTAAGTCCACAAACGATTCCTTCACATGAGTCATCATCTTTTCATGGAACTCTTTTCTTATACCTAATACAAACATCTCATTTTTATTTAGCGGCATGTCGATAAGTCCAGGCCCGAAAAACGAAATAACTCATTAAACTTCATCTCATATTCCACCACTAATAGGTCTCCTTGCTTGAGATCCATGAAACTTCAACAAAATCGTGTTTTGCCAGTAGTTGGCATGAATTGATCTTCCAATACTTCTTGGAATCTAGCCCATGAGAACTTACCTTTTACAACATTTGCGGTGACAGAATCCCACCATGTAGTTGCACCCTCTTGCAATTGCCAAGATGTTAAGAACTGTTTCTGATCAGAAATATCCAAACCTTTGATAATCTTCTCACATAACCATAGCCAAGCTTATACTTCAATGATGGATTAGGTTCCCTTGAAAGGTTTTCCTCCTAGGTTATTGAAGTCCTCGCATGGAGTTGCCAAGTTTACTCAAGGTAGCACTTGAGCTACTGCCTCGACAACTATTCCACCCAATCTAATGTTCATGGTTCTTCCATTTGTGGTTATTGTGCTTCTATTTCCCCTTCCTCATCCCCTTCTCGTACTCATTATTACTACGTGAATACAGTAACATATCTTTAGAATACATAGACGAGATTACCTTAGGGAAAGAGCATAAAACCAAATATAAAAATATAGATCAGAACAACATGGAAACACACTCTCCATGACTGAACCCATTCTAGGGTACTATTAACCCAATCTGTAATGAGTTGACCCCAACCAAGGCCTAGGCGTTCGCTCAACCTAAGCTCTGATACCAAGTGTGACGATCTACCTTTGTTACACCTAAAGACGACACTTAATACATCCTCAGTATTCATGCGCTGATCATTTAAGCCTTTGAAAGATAGGTCGTGGGGTAAAGAAAATAAAGGACAAGGAAAACAAACACAGACTTTACTCACAACTTTAGAGTTACATATACATTATCACAAAATAATACACTCGGTTACTCCAATATGTTATATTAAACATTATAATATCTAGGGTTAAGGAAAAGGCTTCGCATCATTCAGCGTACGACTCTCTTAGTTAGAGTCTTTGTTTTTTCTTTCTTCTGTGTTTTTTTTTCCTTTTTCTTTTGTAATCCCTGTTTTCTTTTTGTGAGCTATAGAATGTTATTGCTCACTTCATGTTTGTGTGATTATGGTTAATAAAGATGGTAAGGGTCCATTCAACCCTGCTTGCATTTCAAAAAAAAATACACTCGGTTACTCCAATATGTTAAATTAAAATTACAAGAGGTACTATTCCAACCAAGGATGGCTATACTAGCCAGCCCATACTACTACAACATAATATACAGATACAACGGAAATGTAGACAACTACGGGATAATGATAAAGGATCCTACTCCATCCTACTTCCTAAAATGCTCCATGGAAACCTGACAATTGAGCTACTCATAAAAATTTTAAGTACCTAAGAGTATAAGGGAAAGAGATAAAACTCTGGGCAAGACATGGGCTGGTGTGAGTAAAGCATAAGTTTAAATTTATAAAAAACCTTCAAATCAAAGGTATCTCGTAAGACCATGCAGCACATAAATATGAACGGGTTTTCACTTTATGATAATCAAATCATTTCTATATAAAATCCATTGATATTATCATAATGTCCAGGTTTAAAATAAATATGGAATCATAGCCAAAATTGTTACATTATTAAATTCTAGCATAGTATGTATACAATCAAGTCCGAAGGCTCGTACTGGAAAATGAGTTCCAACAGATGGTAAGGTAAGGGACTACCTTTCGTGCAGTACACCTCTAGATAAAATGTATCTTGGGCTACAAACACATTTCCCCTCTTCCAACACAAGATCGACCAACCTCTTACCTGATAGTACCAAATATGATCACCCCTTGGTTGCGATCAACAACAACAAAGGAATCCCGAAGCTTGCATAACCATAGATATCACTCTAGAGTAGACGATGATCATACCCTAATGGACGTGATCTACATAGCTCTGCTGCATCTACCATGTTTTAGACATTTACCGGTTGTAAGGCTTGAGGTTACGCTTTTACCCTCCCTCCTAGCAAACCATCTTGGAATGATAACTTTGCCCTCTATGCACCCAATGCAATGATAGCATTCATCCATACAAGTTGTTCCTAGATCGAACAAACATTCAACAATTATTATCTTCCATTCTGGAATCATCCTCAGGAAGAATAGTACATCTCTATAGCATACTTCATAATGATCCATCACGAACGTTATTAGTTTGGAGTGGTTCAGATAAATCATACTTATCCAAAACCGGAGTCTCTAAACTAAGCGATAATTCCTGACTAACTCAATTCTGGTTCTTTTGAAAGTATGTAACAAGTATTCGAATCCTTACTGGGGAACACGACTATACACACATACTTCCAGAGTTAAAATAGGTCAAGTTTAGCAAACAATCCACTTTTTGGGTAATTATGCAGAGTTCCACGGATGGAAAACCATACACTTAATTTAAACATGACCTATTGATTGAAATTAACCCTCCCATATCTATCACGTTTTCGATATTTTGAACTTACCCTATCCCTTGCCTAGAAATAAATTCTACATCTCACAAATAAAGGACCAGCCTACTCATCGGCTTTTAGTGCTACAAATGAGATGACTTACTTCCCATGAATGAGTCACCGTATATGCATTAGTTTCATATTTGTTAATGGTTACTTAAGGGTAATCGACAAAGAAATCCCTTAATTTGAAAAACTTTTGAAAAAGAAATAGTTTTAAACAAACCGATATTTAGAAAATAAAGTGATTTTTAAAATTTAAACCTTTATTAATTCATTAAATAATAAATTAAATCCTTATTAAAAAATAATTAAATCTTGATTAAGTACTAATTAAATCCTTAATTAAATTTGACTTAATTAGCAATTAATTAATAATTAAACCACCTTTTTAATAAATTATTAGTTAATAATTTATCTTAAATAATAATTAGATAATAATTAATTCCTAACTAATGATTAAATAATAATTAACTTTTAATTAACAATTTAATTAAAATTATCTTAGTTGATTAACACTTAAGTATTAATACCTTTATTAACTAATGATTAAGTACTATTGAATATTAGGCTTAGGTCCTTAAAATCAAACTTAATACATGAAAACTCCTCCCTAAAAAAGATTGTAAATTAGGTCCCTAGAATTAATTTACAGAATAATTGCATACATTTATGCAATTATTCAGCGAACAATTGCAGACATTTATGCAATTATATCTAAAAATTGTATAAATGTTTGCAATTATTCAGTGAATAATTGTGGAAATTTCTGTAATTTTTTGTAAATAATTGTGGAAATTTCTGCAATTTTTTCAAAAAATTGAGAAAATTTATGCAATTTTTCATTGAATAATTGTGGAAATGTAAGCAAAATTTTGATATAATTGCATAAATGTCTATAATTATTCACTGAATAATTGCATAAATGTATGTGATTATTCAATAATTTAATTCTGGGGACCTGATTTACATACTTTTTTGGCAAGGATGTTTGGTGTATTTTGAAACGTAATAGGTACTAACTATCCCTAAGTACTAATTACCTTACATAATTAACTAAATAAATAATCATTAATTAAATAAATAAACAATTAATTACTTTTTAAAACTTAAATTATTTTTGAAAACATTTTCTATAAAGATTCTTAAGTGAAACCGCTTTTAGATTTCAAAAACAGTTCGTTTTCACGAACTGCACTTATAGCGACTATCGCTATACGACTTAAAGTTTTCAAAAATTAAAATTTTCTTTTCTAAGTCATTTCTTTGACTTTAACCCTTGGAATTCTTTACTTAAAACATAAGGGTATGTGTTTTTAAAAAACTAAACAAGTTTTAAAACTTGAAAACATTTGAAATTTTAGAAACCAAAGACCAAAATTTTACATAAAGGATTCTAAGTCACTTCAATAAGTAAAGGTACCAACCTTCTTAGCATACAATAATATATTAAAGATTATAACATTTAGATTGACATCTCAACACAACTATAAGCCAATATCTCAACTTCCTAATTATCATAAATATTAGAATTCAACTTAAGTCTACTTCCAAATCATGGCATACAAGCACATATAATTATATCCAAACATCATTATAATCCAAGCACTTATACATACATACAACCAACATTATTTTCTCCCAAAAACACATATAATATATACAACAAGTTAAACAATGATATATGCTTTAAAATCTTAGTAAAAAGGCGAGAACTTTACTCACCAAAAGTTGACGAAATAAACTGACTTTAAGCTAAGACTTGAACATGACCTAGATCTTCGCTTGCCTTTGGAAAAATGGAGTTTTTTTGTGGCTTAAGTATAGAAAAGATTTCGGCCTAGGGATGGAAGTGCTCAGCCTAGAGGATGTAGAGGTGTATGCAGACTTGATTTTGCAAGGAGGAGATGTAGAAGTGGAGGGAGATGCTTAAAACAAAGATCTAAAGGTTTTTAAAGTGATTAAAGATAATATTTTAAACTTTAGAATTCATGGAAGCTTTGAGGATTTTTGAAAAGATGACATTTTATGTCACTTATTTTTTTTCAATTATATTTTGTTTAACTTTACGTAAAATGTAATATCACCTATTATAATTATTTAATTAAGATATATATATATATATATATATAATTATATTCTAACTTATTATAAATGTGTATATATGTTAACACAAATGTGCACAACATTAATTTTTAGACACTAAAAAATCAAAAATTCCAAAAATGATTTCCAGTCGTATTTTCTATTTTTCTTTAAACGAATTATATTTGTACAAATTTTGAAAACTATTTCACCATCATTAGTCATTATTGAAAATAAGTTTATTTTATTTATAAAATCCATAAACTGATTATTAGAATATATTCGATATCCATATTTAAAGTAAATAAATTTTTGGTTGTTACAATAGAACTTCTAACGGTTATGTGCGGCCTTCATGCGTCATCTAATAAGTTCTACCTTTTCCGAGGTCTCGCGGATCAAATCCAATCAAAGTATGATTTTGCCGGTGGCCTCCCACCAACAACTAGGCGACTTACATGGCCTTCCATATAAAAAATTCATATAGTGTCATCCCAATCATTGCTAGATAGATATTATTTTATGCAAATTCTACCAAAGGCAAGTGTGTCTCCCAAGATCCACCAAAATCCATGCTACATGCTCTCAACAAGTTTTATAATATTCTATAATAACCCTTTCAGTTTAACCTTGGTCTGCAGGTGATAAGCAGTATTAAGACTCAAGGTTGTTCCTAAAGCAGAATGCAAACTTCCCAAAAATTCGTTGGTGAACAAGTGGTCCTTATCACTAAAATTTCAGGTTGGGACTCCATGAAGTCGTACCACTTCCTTAATATAAATCGGTGCAGGAGATGCTACAGTTCTATTACTCTTAACAGGAATAAAGTTGGCACTCTTAGTGGGTCTGTCTACTACAACCCAAACAGCTTTATTACCTCTTTGACTCCAAGGCAATCCATCAATAGAATCCATGGATATATGCACCCACTTCCAAGTTGTTATTTCCAATGGCAACAACAACCCTCTGGGCCTCCCTTGCTCCCCCTTGGTTCTTTGACATGTTAGACACTCAGAGACATACGATGCTATCATTTTCTTCATTCCCGGCCAAAAGAAAATTCTTTTCATATCTCTACACATTTATACCATCTAGGGTGAATAGCCATGTTAGAGTGGTGACATTCTTCTAGAACTTATTTCAACACATCTTCTTTCATTGGGATACAAAGACACCCATCTCTCCTCAGCCAACCCTTAGGATCCAAAGCATATCTACCATCATGTGGAAAACGCTCACCCCTCTCAAGCATGTTGAAAATCTCATTTAACAAAGCATCTTCCTTTTACTCTAACTCAATGTGATCCATTAATGCTGGCCTAACTTCCATAACTCAAAGATATCAAAGAGTGGGTACTATTGGCAGTTCAAAGTTAAAATACAATAGAAACTCCAATTGCCTCCACCCATGTATAACATTAAGAGTACCATGCCTCTGACTGAGGGCATCAACAATGACATTCCCTTTATCGGGGGTATATTGAATCTCAAAGTCATATGATGATATAAACTCCTTCCGCCTTTGCTGCCTAAGATTCAAATCTTTTTGGGAAAAGAGATGCTTAAGAGATTTGTTGTCAGTGAACAACTCAAAATTTTCTCCCAACAGATAGTGCCTCCATATCTTCAAAGCAAAAACAACTACCGCTAATTCCAAGTCATGAGTAGGATAACTTTTCTCATGATCTTTTAATTGCCTACTAGCATAAGTTACTACTTTTCCATCTTGTATAAGAACTGCTGCCAATCCTGTCCCATATGCATTAGTGTATGCGGTGAAATGTTTTGATCCATCGGGAATCATCAATATTGCTGCACAAGTCAACAATTTCTTCAAAGTCTTAAAGGACTTGCACACATTTCATCCCATGCAAAGACAAGGTTCTTCTTTGTTAGGCGAGTTAAAGGCACTGCTATCTTTGTGAAGTCCTTGATGAATTTCCTATAATAGCCAGCCAAGCCAAAAAAAACTTCTAACTTATGTAGCATTCCTAGGTACCTTCCAGTCTTGAATAACTCTACCTTAGGCAGATCCATAGACAATCCTTCCTCAGAAACAATATGACCTAAGAACTTCACATCTTTTCACCAAAAATGACACTTGGAAGATTTTGCTTTAAGCGGGTGACTCTTTAAGGTATCTAATACCTCCCATATGTGTTTTCATGCTCCCTCTCCATTTTGGAGTATACGAGAACATCATCCACAAAAACCACAACAAACATATTCAACTTCCCTCTAAAGACTCTGCTCATGAGATCAACAAAGTAGATGAGGGCATTAGTCTGACCAAAAGGCATTACCTCCTACTCAAACAGTCTGTCTGGAGTATGGAAAGTAGTCTTTGCTTGGCTATTTTCAACTACTCTTAAATGAAGAAATCTGATTGCCAAGTCCGATTAGGATAAGACTTTGGGACAAATAAGCTGATCGAACAAGTCATATATACATGGTAGAGGATTGTAATGACCTGCCATTTTGGACGGTTTAAATCGATGATAAGACACACACGTCAGACTCAAACCATTAAAAAGGGCAGATTGTTATGGGGTAAATAAGAAAAAGTGGAGAAAGGAAGAAAACAAATACATAATCTTGCATCGGAATGACAAAATATAATAATCAAATAAACAGTTCATGAAGCTGTTTACAAATAACATTGATTACTTTTATAATACAGATCAGAGTTACATACAATAAGAATAAATAATAAATAAATGCAGCGGAACAACATGATGCGGTGGAATAATGAATAAATATAATACATAATAATCATACAAATTCTTCGTCATCATCCTCCAGAAAGCAGCCTTCGATAAACTGAAAAGCTTAGACTGACCCAAGCGAATTGAAACGACAAAACACTCGAGTCAGAACTAAAAGACCTTATATAAGTTAAATCAACAGTAAATAAATATGAGTGTAATGGCGTAAGAGTTGTTTATGAGTTTTGACACCTCCTATCCAGTGTCTAACGTGAGTGCAATAAATTAAGGGATGTTCGGGATTCACATCTCCTAAGGATCCGTTAAACTATCTACATACATAGTACAATACGCTATTATAATAGTGTCTCCAGTAAAGTAAAGTATTAAAATAGCGTCAAGGCGTTACCCATATCCCCTTTAACACATTTTATATATTCTCATAGTCTATATAGTACCGAAATTCCTTTGTAAACCAGAGGGCTATCAAAAGGCACTCCATAGGTATGGTACAAACCAAAATCGTAGAAGGCGCGATAGGGCATGTGAACACAGACTTGAGGCAATGCCAGGGTAGATATACCAATTGCGGATCCGGACTGGTGGTAACGCATAGCAGCTACTACCGCTCACCTCGGAACACACTCCCATAATCAAAATCAAGGGGTGGCCACCAAATCATCACAAAGACATAATATGGTATCGAAGAAGCATGTCCGATAGGAGGAATGACCTCAGTTGAACTGGCGTGGCTCCTGTTTTAGTCACATCTAAGCTGACTCACGGGAGTCAGAGTCACGTAACTACCTCATACGGAATCGTTCGCCAAACCATCCTACTTTATTTTTGGAATCTGCACCACGTACATAGTTGTTAAAGTGGTTTTCGGTATTGGCAGAGAGTATGACAATATCTGAACCCCGTCTCTTTAACAACCAAACGCATATTTCACACCTGATGGTTCTTTTACATTTCAAAAGTAAATTCACAATTGATATAAAAAATATCATATTCTCAAAACCATATCACTTTCGAAATCATATTCTCTTTCAAAATTGTATTCACGTTCAAAATCATATTCATTTTCGAAAATGTCAATAAGATAGGTTAATTAAATCCTCTTCCAAAAATCATCATATTTACTCAAATATGTCATTTCACAAAAAGGATATCAATTCCTAATTCCAACTTAGGTTGTATCTTCATCAAGGATTTAAATATAAATACTTCAACTTTACATAGTCTCAAATTTTTAGAAAATAGTTTAGATAGTCATAAATAGTTTTTAATAATTTAGAAATAGTTTAAAATAGGTTAAAATAGTTTAAATAATAAAAATAGTTTAAATAGATTTAAATTTGATGTAATTAGATTTAAAATGGTTTAAATATATTTAAAATAAATTAAACAGATTTAAATTATATTAAATAGATTTTTCAAATAGATTAAATGAATTTAAATTATATCAAATAGATTTTAAATAGATTAAATGAATTTAAATTAGATTAAGTAGATTTAAATTGTATTAAATAGATTTAATAAATTTAATTAGTTTAAAATAGGTAAAATAGATTAAATTGGATTAAATAGGTTATAATAGATTAAAATAAATTAAAAATTGTTTTAAATTGATTAAAATAGTTTAAATTCGTTAAAATAGTATAAATTAATTTAAATAGATTTCAAAGTTATATCCAAACATTTTCAGTAACTCAATTCCGATAAATTCATTTATATTTGACACTTCAACTTTGAAATTCCAATTTAAATCCTTTGAACAGTTCATTAAATCAATTCCAATTTCAGCATTAACGCTTGGATTATCGAAAGTAATTCAGTTTATATAAATTCAATTTCTATTTCAAAATGCCAGTTAACTGAATTCAAAATTTAAAGAATTAAAAAATCATTTAATTTAACCAATCCAATGTCCGTATATAATTTTCTACCCTATGGTCAAGTGATACAGATATTTATCATTTCAATCCGCAATTTGAATATTTTTTTCGGTTATATATCATTTCAAACCGAAATCCCGAATTAAATAAAAATCCATAAATTTCTCGAGTCTATCATTTCAACCCTTAAATATTTTTCCTAATCTATAGATCGTTCGGGTATGTATCATTTCAACTCATAGGGAACTTGTAGTGTTATAACAATATAAAAATACAACATCCAGTCATCCAATAACAACAATTAAACATTCATCACAATCATCATCCAAATCAACCAATAGACAACTAATTATCATTAATGGGTATTAAATTGACAATTACATTCAATATTAATTAAACGATGATTAAATGCAATAAAAGTCAAATTTAACTAGAATGACAATTTAAACATACCAAACATCAATCAATTAATTGCTAATCACATCATAAATTTAATTTAACTAACATAAGAAAATTTAGCAGTTGTGAGTGGGTTAAAACACTCACCTTTGATTTCAAATCGATTTGAAATCCAAAATAGGGCCCAAAATTCTTCCAAATAAGTGCCAAAATGTTTGGAATTTTGATACGATCCAAGCGGAACAAACCGCGCGTGAATCTGAGTTCGTATGCAAAAGTTATGGTGGTTAGAACAATTGAAAATTTTAAATTCAAATTAATAAAAGAAAAACAGATTGAAGCCACATCACCACCTCAGTACTCACGTGTTCCACCTGCAAGTTGCCTCGTTCAACCCTACCCACGCCTTCAACAAATCGCACCGCCACACCATGTTCGAACTCCGCCTGAAGCCACCTGTCATCGTCGAACCTCGCCAGACCACCTCCGCACGACCGCCTCCACGTGCGCTTCCCCCCACGACCACCGATCGCAGACCAAAACCCTCCAAGCACAAGCAGCCGCCACCCTCTCATAGCCCTAGGTTGAAATTTTTGGCCACATCTAACCGTCAATTCTCCAAACCAACCACACCGATGGACTCCGCTCGTCGATCTCCACAAATCCATGTCATCGATTCGACGACCGGTCGAAGTTGATCACGACACAATGAACGATCGAGAATTAATCACCCAATTTTGGCCACATAGTAACCCAAATGGAAAAAAAATTGCAGAATTGACTTGCGCTCGTCGGTAGCTTCGAATCGATATATAATATAATATAGTTAGAGGAGTTTTATTTTTTTCGATTTGGTTTTGATTTGCAATTGAACTTGGAATTTAGGATTTAAGTTTGCCTGCCATTGGAAAGAGGAAATGAGATGGAATTGTTCGTACAGAATAATGGAATAAGAAACAACAGCTAGGGTTTATAACAGATCTATATATAGGCAGATCTGAATATAGAAAGAGTGGACCAGATTGATTTGGATTAGAACGATAAACGACCAAAAAGCCCGTTCTGCCTACGAGACGAAAGTAAGTCATCCCATATATCAAAATAGATGTTTTCGATAATTTTAAACTCAATGGAAAAGGTTTCAAGTCCTAATTCCATCGTATGAAGAATTTAGCTTAAAATCAACTTATTTCAAATTGATTTCAATTGAACTTAATTAAATTGATTTCTACGCGTTTCGAGCACGTACGATCAAACGACAAGTCTGATCGTTACGAAACTTGAAATCCTACAATAATTCACTGTTACGGATCTGATGAAACTGGTTTCGTCAAAATCCGAGACAGTTTCCAAAATGGCTAATTTCACGTTAATTAAATAAATTAATATTAAATCAATTAAATCATTTTTTAATTCCAATTTTATAAACTAACAATTTTCATCATTTTTGATTACTTAGTCATTTAACATAATTTAAAAAAAATTTACATATCAATTTAGTGTTGAATATTATACTAATTACAGTGGTCCATTTCCGTTGCAATAAATCCAGTTAAGTATAATTTAATTCCAATAAATTGATTTAATTAATTTCAATCTTTGTATTCAATTATTCATTACTCTATGCATATTTTAACATTAGGTTATACCTTATTACGTTAGTATTCCACAATTACCATCTTTTATTTATTAATTGCAATTTCCAATTATATTGAATTGTTATCGATTTTCACATTAAATAAAATTTAAAATCCCAATAAATTAATTTATCTTGGTTTCACTCTTTTATTAAATCAATTATTGCATAATGAATATAATTAACATTTCTATATATTTTATTGCATTCACCTTTTTCAGTTATCGCCTTAACTCATTTTACGTAACATTTTAAATTTCATTTAATTATAATTGATTAAATAAATTGGTAACAAATAACAATTGTCACCTTTTTTACATTTAATCACATATTCAAGTTTATTACTTACAACAAATGTTATACCAACTTACATTATACTAATTCTATCCAATTACAATTTTCTACCCAATATTTCATTAATTAATCAACATTTAAATTATCAATTACTCTTTTATTCCAGTAATCAATTTATACACACATTATTACAATTAATTTACAATCTATAACCAATTATAACTTTTAAATCATTCCAATTAATTTGAATTACATTTAAAGCAGTTATAAATTTCCTTAAATTAATATTATTACATTTCATTTCAGTTATATTCTTATTATTAAATCATATATTTTTATTTCTTCTAACATTAAATCACAAAACTTTATTAGATTAACTATTTTTAATTGTCGAAAATTACGGGTCATTACACTCTCCCCCACTCAAAACTTTTCATTCTCGAAAAGGGAAAAAGAGGAAAAGAAATCAATATATCTTATTTAAATTTATAAACAATTTATTTACAAAATTAAACAATTTAAATAAAATATATCAATTTATAAACAATTAAGTCCTTTTATATTCAAGTTAAAAAAAGTTTGGAAAACATTTCACAAAAATTTTCTAAGTCCAAAATTCACAGAAAATTTCGGTAGAGTCGTCTGGGAGAAATAATAATATCAATAATAACAATATATCACATATTTTCAAAATAAAATATCCCAAACCACGGGAAAAGCAATATAATATCGCTATAAAACCGTAATTCGAAAACGTACCTATTTTTCGGGCGAACAACACTTAATTTACGAAACCAAAAGCAGTAGCTATTGCTTCCATAACCTATATCTCACTTTTATAATCCAAAGAAGTTAATAATTTTATAAAAGTGAAATATTTAAGTTGTTTCAACTGATAACAAACAAAACAATACAACATAACAATAACCATTTGCAAACTAACAGTACCAACATCATTTCAACCAAGAAATCAATCATCCATCCATAGCAACCAAAACAAATGGTTTGTTTCGGGTTTAGAGCTTCTAATCATATAAAGTGATAAATAAACTATTAAGTAAACCATACACTCAACAGTCGTAGATACAACTTTATAGATTATTTATAAATCTCTATACAAAATAGAAGTATCCTTTCCCAACCAATCCCTAAGCCAAACAAAAAAAAATCAACACATTTTTAAGTTTACTCTATTTATCTTTTCACATCATATATTGTTGATTTTTTTCACAATGATTTTATTTAATTCACGTTCATTACTTACAAAATTTTAATTCTCAGTCATTCATATAAGGCTTATTTCATTAATTTACATGCTTTACTTACATAAGTTATATCCATTTCAATTATTTGGATCATAAATGAATTCATTATTGAAGTATTGTATACATTTTATTTCACTTTACTTCACATTTGCTATTTAGTTTGATTTCCCTCTTTTTTTTCACATCAATTTACTTTTCTTTTCTCATTCATATAACGCTTATTTTCATTAATTGACATTTGTTATTTCTTACAAAAGTTCATTTCTTTTCACATTCAATCTCCCATATATATTGATGCAGGCCAGAATGGAGAAGTCATAGGTCGTGTACGACCTAACATGTTGATAGGTCGAGACCGACCTAAGAAGGAAGCCACCGAATTAAGATTTGGTGAGAAATGGTGGGAAAATGAAGTTCTAGGTCGCAACCGACCTAACAAAGGCTTTAAGTCGTCCCAACGACTTAGTGAAGATCGTCAACGACCTAGTGGGAATGTGCGAGTTAACGAGATACTGGAACGACCTAACGAGTTGGAAGATAGGTCGCTGGAACGACTTACCGAGTTAACTTGTATACGACCTACCGAGTTACGAAATAAGAAAACAGAGCAAATTGGTGAAGTGTTAGGTCGTGAACGACCTAACGAGTCAGGAGTTAAGTCGCTGAAGACCAGAGCCGTAGATTGCAAAGCCGCTTTAATCAGACCCATGGATTTCTGAAGCCGCTGATGGATGAAGAGTTTAAGTGATAAGTCGTCTGTTTTAGGTCGCGTACGACCTAAGTTGGGTCGCGAAGGGTTACTAAGTCGGCAACGACTTAAGGGATGTATTTTTCTGTTTGCATGTTCTGTTATAAGTCGTAAGTCGTTGACTCTGCGTTGTAACTATATTTTGTTAAGCCGTCTGTACTTAGGTCGTAAGTCGTTGCGTTGTGTTTTGTGTTGTAACTGTTTTTTATCTTAAGTCGTCTACTCTTAAGTCGTAAGTCATGAGTCGTAGGTCGGAACCGACTTAAGAGATGATGAAATTTCTGTTGTAAAATTGAACGCCTATAAATAGGCCGAGTGTCAAATTTGTAAAAGGTTGTTGATTTTTGAATAAAATTCTTGTTTGATTGCTTTGTGCTTTCATCTAAATTGGTATTTGAGTGTAATCTCCTATCTCCTCTTTCGGTTAATCGAGTGCGCTCGATTCAACGATTGCGGAAGCCGATTCACAGAATCTAGTGCGCTAGATCAACGTGTGAAGAATCGCAGATCTTTGAACCCGATATTGTGCGCGATCAACGAGTTCGGGATAGCTAGAATTCGGTATCTTCGGATCAACGAATTCGGGCATTTCAGTATTCATCAACTCACAGATTGCTACTTTCATTGATCTACATTGTTTTTTATTAATCCGCTACGTCAGTTTTGGTATCAGAGCTTGTTCTAGCCAATCATAGCTAGATCGAGACTTGGAGCCTAATCATTTTGGAGTTATCAAGTCGGTCGAGTGAGTAGAGCTTGTTCGAAGTTGTTTTGATCGGATTTGTGTTGGAGGCCGAGAATTTGTTCATCGTGTTCATCACGAAGTTGCAACAAAGTGGGAGTTTTCGATCCATTTCATTTTGGATCTAAGTTCGAATTGTGTTTGAATTTTGAAGTGTTGAAGAATTTGTTGAAGATTCAAATCATGCCGCCGAGAAGAGCTAACCGTCATCTAAATGTTGAAGATTTGTATAAACGGGAAGATGCCGAGCAAATGGAGCAACGTATAAGTGACAAGTTCAATGAGAAGTTGGATGAAGGCATTGGGAGGTTAGAGAAGCTTATGACGGAGATGAATCAAAACCGAAGAAGGGTTTCACCTGAATCTAACCACGAGAGAAGCAGAGTCTCACCACATTCCAATCAAGGGAGAAGTAATGATAATGACCATAGAAGTGTGAGCCGAGACAGTTATAGAAATGTTGATGACCGAGATCGTGTTCGGAGGAATGTAGAGAGAAGGGATGGTGGTAGACGTGAAGGGAGTAGAGATGTTGGTGGTCAGAATCGACATCGATATGCATCTGATTTTGAAGAGGAGTATGATGGTGGTAGTATTCAAGGACGAGGTCAAGGAAGAAATTATTCAGAGTATGATCACAATTGGGAATCTGGGATGAAGACGGAAATACCAGAATTCAAAGGGGGTATGCAAGCTGAAGAGTTTTTGGATTGGGTGGCTAATGTTGAAGAAAATTTTGACTTCAAGGAAGTTCCAGAACATCGTAGAGTGAAGTTGGTTGCTACAAGGTTGAGGGGTAGAGCTTTGGCATGGTAGCAGCAAACCAAACTTACACGAGAACGAATGGGGAAGTCGAAAGTTGAATCTTGGGAGAAGATGAAGAAATTGATGAAAGCAACGTTCTTACCTTACAATTATCAGTCGCTGATGTATCAACGTTTGCAGAATCTGAGGCAGGGCACAAAAACTGTTAATGATTATGCGGATGAGTTTTATCAGCTTATTGCGAGAAATGATATTATGGAAACGGAAGAGCAGCTGACATCTAGATTCATTGGGGGATTGAGAATGCAGATTCAGGATATGGTTAATATGTTCGATCCAAGATCTGTGGCAGAAGCACATCAAAAGGCGTTGGCTTGGGAGAAACAGGGACGACGAGGAGGTGGTGTGTTTACTAATTCCAACAATCAAGTGAAGGGTGTTAGTGGGAGTTCTAATGTTTCTAAACCTATCAGTAGACCAGTGGTGAAGGAGGCTGAGAAGGTGAAGGTTAACAATGGTTTCAAATGTTACAATTGTCAGGAATTGGGTCATAAAAGCAATGAGTGTCCAAAGCCAAAGAAGAGAACCATGATTGCAGAAGTTGAAGGTGAGGATGTTGATGGAGATTATTCTAGTCCAGTTGAGGAGGATGAACAGGATATTGCGTCAGGAGATGAAGGTTGTAACCTAATGCTGAGGAGATCATGTTTGACACCGAAGCAGGAGGAAGCTAGTTGGTTGAGGAGTAATATCTTTCAGTCGACATGCACTATACTGGGGAAGGTGTGTAAATTTGTGATTGATGCCGGAAGCTGTGACAATATCATTTCAACCGAGGCTGTGACAAAGTTGAAATTGAAGACAGAGAAACATCCGAATCCATATAAGCTAGCATGGTTGAGAAAAGGAGGAGAAGTAAAAGTGGATAGACGAGTTCGTGTTCCATTCTCTATTGGGAAGAAGTACAAAGACGAGATCTGGTGTGATGTAGTAGAGATGGATGTTTTCCACTTGCTTTTGGGAAGACCATGGCAGTATGATCGAGCAGTACAACATGACGGTCGGACCAATAGCTACAGTTTTATGTTTGAAAGTACGAAGATTATCCTAGTTCCAAAGAAGAGACCACAAGGAGAAAGTAAGTCAGAAGAGATTGAAGAGCTGAAAACTTTATTATCTCTGAAGGAGTTTGTTAAGGAGGTTGAGGAAGAAACAGAAGTATTTTTGTTGATTGGGCGAGAGAGCAGTGAAGAGGTTGAAATTCCAGAAGAAGCAAAGCCAGTATTGAAAGAATTAGAGGATGTATTTCCAGATGAGTTACCGAAGGAGTTGCCGCCACTAAGAGACATTCAACATCAAATCGATCTGGTTCCGGGAGTAGTGTTGCCACATAGACCACATTATCGAATGAGTCCGAAGGAACATGAAGAGTTACAGAGGCAGGTAGAGGAATTGCTTGAATAGGGGCGTGTGCAGGAGAGTTTAAGTCCTTGTGCTGTACCAGCTTTATTGGTACCCAAAAAGGATGGAACGTGGAGGATGTGCACAGATAGTAGAGCATTGAATAAGATCACAGTCAGATACAGATTTTCGATACCGAGATTTGATGATTTGTTGGATCAGATCAGTGGGTCCGTAATCTTTTCTAAGATTGACTTGAAGAGCGGTTATCATCAGATTCGCATTAGACCAGGGGACGAATGGAAGACAGCATTCAAGACGAGGGAAGGGTTGTATGAATGGTTGGTAATGCCGTTTGGTCTATCGAATGCACCAAGTACATTCATGAGGGTGATGAACCAGATTTTCAGGCCATACATTGGGAAATTTGTGGTGGTTTACTTTGATGATATTCTGATCTACAGTGCTAGTACAGAAGAGCATGTTCAGCATTTGAAGAAAGTGTTAATTATTCTTCATGAAGAACAATTCTATGCTGCTACAAAGAAGTGTGTTTTTATGGCGAAGAATGTTTTATTTCTGGGGTATGTTGTGTCGGAAGAAGGAATACAGGTTGACCAAAGTAAAGTTGAAGCAATTAGAAATTGGCCGCAGCCCAAGACGATAACGGAAGTTCGTAGTTTTCACGGGTTGGCTTCATTCTATCGAAGATTCATTCCACACTTTAGCAGTGTGATGGCGCCTGTTACAGATTGTATGAAGGGTAAACAGTTTTCATGGTCGGAGGAAGCAGGGGATGCTTTTGGGAAGATCAAGGAGTTGCTGACGTCTGCACCAATTCTTGTATTACCGGATTTTCAGTTATTGTTTGAGTTACACACTGATGCGTCCAAGGTTGGGATTGGACGAGTGTTGAGTCAGAAGGGACGTCCAATTGCATATTTTAGTGAGAAGTTGTCAAGAGCAAAGATGCGATACAGTACATATGATGTGGAATTCTATGCTGTTGTGCAAGCTATAAAACACTGGAGACACTATCTGTTTCAGAAGGAGTTTGTTCTTTATACTGATCATGAGGCATTGAAACATTTACAAGGGCAAGACAAGATTTCAGCGAGACATGCATCGTGGATTGCATATCTGCAACAGTTTACTTTTGTTGTTAAACACAAGTCAGGAGTTACGAACCGTGTAGTGGATGCTTTGAGTAGAAGAAATCATTTGTTAATAACAATGAAGGTTGAAGTGACGGGGTTTGATATGTTGCCAGAATTATTTGTCAATGATCCTTACTTTTCCAAGTTTGTTAATAAAGTCAAGGAGGGAAAGACGGATGAGTTTGTAATGGTGGACGGTTTTCTGTTCAAAGGAAATAGATTATGCATACCGGAGAGTAGTTTGAGAATGAAAATTGTGAAGGAGTTGCATGAAGAAGGCCACGTGGGTAGAGACCGTACTTTGCAATTGATTTCGCAATCTTATTTTTGGCCATCGATGAGGAAAGAGGTGGAGAGGTTTGTGGAGCGTTGTCATATTTGTCAGGTTTCGAAAGGAACTGCGACTAATGCTGGATTATATATGTCGTTGCCTGTACCAGTTAAACCATGGGTTGATATCAGTATGGATTTTGTTTTGGGATTGCCGAGAACTCAGAGGGGGAATGATTCGATATATGTGGTAGTGGACAGATTTTCGAAGATGGCACATTTCATCGCTTGTAAGAAGACAGCTGATGCTGTACGGGTTGCTAAGTTGTTCTTCAAAGAGGTATATCGTTTACATGGTTTACCGGAATCCATTGTTTCTGATCGGGATACCAGATTTTTGAGTCACTTTTGGCTAAGTTTGTGGAAGATGGTCGGAACGAAGTTAAAGTTTAGTAGTGCCTATCATCCGAAAACTGATGGACAAACGGAGATGGTTAATCGATCATTGGGGAACTTGTTGAGATGTCTTGTGCAGGACAATCTGAAAAGTTGGGACATGAAGTTATGCCAGGCAGAGTTTGCTCATAATCATGCGGTGAATCGTAGTACAGGGTTCAGTCCATTTCAGATAGTATATTCAAGCTTGCCGAAGGGACCGTTGGATTTAACGGTAGTGCCACAATCAAAGAAGACAATTAAGAAAGCTGCTGATTTTGTTGATGGATTAGCGGAATATCATAAAATCGTTCAGGAACGATTGGAGAAAGCAAATGAGAAATATAAACGATCTGCAGATTTGCAACGAAGGAGTGTTGTATTTCATGAAGGTGATTTGGTTTATGCAGTATTAACAAAAGATCGTTTTCCGGTGGGAACATACAATAAATTGAAAGCACGAAAGATTGGTCCAGTGGAAATTTTAAAGAGAATCAATGAAAATGCTTATAAATTGAAGCTGCCAGATGATGTGTATACGTCTGACGTATTCAATGTTAAACATCTCGTGCCATATCATGGGAATGAGTTTGTCATGGATGCAGAAAGTACAAATTCGAGGACGAATTTTTATCAACCTGGGGAGGATGATGCAGGCCAGAATGGAGAAGTCATAGGTCGTGTACGACCTAACATGTTGATAGGTCGAGACCGACCTAAGAAGGAAGCCACCGAATTAAGATTTGGTGAGAAATGGTGGGAAAATGAAGTTCTAGGTCGCAACCGACCTAACAAAGGCTTTAAGTCGTCCCAACGACTTAGTGAAGATCGGCAACGACCTAGTGGGAATGTGCGAGTTAACGAGATACTGGAACGACCTAACGAGTTGGAAGATAGGTCGCTGGAACGACTTACCGAGTTAACTTGTATACGACCTACCGAGTTACGAAATAAGAAAACAGAGCAAATTGGTGAAGTGTTAGGTCGTGAACGACCTAACGAGTCAGGAGTTAAGTCGCTGAAGACCAAAGCCGTAGATTGCAAAGCTGCTTTAATCAGAGCCGTGGATTTCTGAAGCCGCTGATGGATGAAGAGTTTAAGTGATAAGTCATCTGTTTTAGGTCGCGTACGACCTAAGTTGGGTCGCGAAGAGTTACTAAGTCGGCAACGACTTAAGGGATGTATTTTTCTGTTTGCATGTTCTGTTATAAGTCGTAAGTCGTTGACTCTGCGTTGTAACTATATTTTGTTAAGCCGTCTGTACTTAGGTCGTAAGTCGTTGCGTTGTGTTTTGTGTTGTAACTGTTTTTTATCTTAAGTCGTCTACTCTTAAGTCGTAAGTCATGAGTCGTAGGTCGGAACCGACTTAGGAGATGATGAAATTTCTGTTGTAAAATTGAACGCCTATAAATAGGCCGAGTGTCACATTTGTAAAAGGTTGTTGATTTTTGAATAAAATTCTTGTTTGATTGCTTTGTGCTTTCATCTAAATTGGTAGTTGAGTGTAATCTCCTATCTCCTCTTTCGGTTAATCGAGTGCGCTCGATTCAACGATTGCAGAAGCCGATTCACGGAATCTAGTGCGCTAGATCAACATGTGAAGAATCGCAGATCTTTGAACCCGGTATCGTGCGCGATCAACGAGTTCGGGATAGCTAGAATTCGGTATCTTCGGATCAACGAATTCGGGCATTTCAGTATTCATCAACTCACAGATTGCTACTTTCATCGATCTACATTGTTTTTGATTAATCCGCTGCGTCATATATAGTACTGTTGAATATTAAATCCATTTTTAAATCATTTCAATGTTTTCTGAAGTTATAATCATTCAATTAATATAGTACTCATTTTAATTATAAGTGGCTTCAACATTAACTTAAGTTTATAATTATTTACTTACAGTATTCACCTTTTATTATTCAATTTGATCATAAATAGCTCAAAATGTTAATTTTAGTTTATAATCGTTTTTCTTACATTATTCCCTTTTATTACATTTAATTAGTAACATTTCAAACTTTAACCTAAGTTTATAACAATTTATAATATCAGAATTCTTATTTATAAAAGTAATTTCATTGAACACTTCCATTTACTAAAGTTTACTTGCACAATATTCTATTACATACCCTATTTAACATTACAACTTTTTACATTTTGGTAAGTTATATATATGTATTAAGAATGAAATTGAAAGTTACACAAGTTCATCTTGTTAAAAAATTTTCAAAGTTCAATAATTCATCTTCTAAATTTTCATTATTCTTAAGTTTACAAGTTTCCAATTTCTCATATATACCATAGATCACTTAGCATCTAATTACTTATATTTTTCTTCATTCTAGAAACTTTCAAAATAAGATTTCATTCATTTCAATAATTGAAAACTACTAATTATCAAAAAATTTAAGAACTAAACTCCGGGTTCATTTCAGTTACTTAGAAAATTATGTGTGTATATATATATCCTTTATAGATCAAATCATATTTAGAAATTCAAAATTAAGGTTTTATTCATCAAAACAGATGTGTAGTAAAACTACTACAATAGTCTCCCCACTTTGAAACTCGAAAATGAACGTCGATGGTGCGTGCACTTATCACCGAAATTATTTTCCAACGACTGGGAGGGAAGTACATAACTTATTTCCTTCCAAAATTCTTTTAAACATTTCTTTAAAATCATATTGAAATATTTATATCTGAAAATACTTCTAGATAATACTAATATTATATTCCAAAAATCCTTTGAAAGAAATTTCAAAAATCCCGGAACTTAAGTTCTAAATTTCCAATTTATATTTACCTTGCTTGTAAATCAATATTTATAAAATTTCTCTACCTAACAACAACATATTACATCCAATTATATTGCTTTTAAAATTATTCCTTTATATACAAATTATAATATTAGGCAAAATTATTTCATTTACCTATATTTCAAAACAATATTGTGTCGGTCTGCCCTATTAAGTGTTTAAAAATCCCTATCGATGTCATAGCGTCCTATGTACCGACCGGAATTTATAAATACAAAACGGAACAAATTAACACAATACAAAACCTTTTATAACACTAACAAATACGCTCTCTCATATATATACACTCAGCGACTCATTCTAGGGTATTACTACCCTATTCTATATGAGTCAAACACCACCAAAGCTAAGGTTAACGCTAAACCAAAGCTCTGATACCAACTGTAAAGACCTGCCATTTTGGACGGTTTAAATCGATGATAAGACACACACGTCAGACTCAAACCATTAAAAAGGGAAGATTGTTATGGGGTAAATAAGAAAAAGCGGAGAAAGGAAGAAAACAAATACAGAATCTTGCATCGGAATGACAAAATATAATAATCAAATAAACAGTTCATGAAGGTGTTTACAAATAACATTGATTACTTTTATAATACAGATCAGAGTTACATACAACAACAATAAATAATAAATAAATGAAGCGGAACAACATGATGCAGCGGAATAATGAATAAATATAATACATAATAATCGTACAAATTCTTCGTCTTCATCCTCCAGAAAGCAGTCTTCGATAAACTGAAAAGCTCAGACTGACCCGAGTGAATTGAAAAGAAAAAACACTCGAGTCAGAACTAAAAGATCTTATATAAGTTAAATAAATAGTAAATAAATATGAGTGTAACGGCGTAAGAGATGTTTACGGGTTTTGACACCTTCTATCCACTGTCTAATGTGAGTGCAATAACTTAAGGGATGTTTGGAACTCACATCTCCTAAGGATCCATCAATCTGTCTACATACATAGTACAATACGCTATTATAATAGTGTCTACAGTAAAGTAAAGTATTAAAATAGCGTTAAGGCGTTACCCATATCCCCCTTAACACATTTTACATATTCCCATAGTCTATACAGTACCGTAATTCCTCTGTAACTAGAGGGCTATTAGAGGGCACTCCATAGGTATGGTACAAACCAAAATCATAGAAGGCGCGATACAGCATGCGAACACGGCACTCGAGGCAATGCCAGGGTAGATATACCAATTGCGGATCCAGAATGGTGGTAACGCATAGCAGTTACTGCCGCCCACCTCAGAACACACTCCCATAATCAAAATCAAGGGGTGGCCACTAAATCATCACAAATTCATAATATTGTATCGAAGAAGCATGTCCGATAGGAGGAATGACCTCACTTAGCCCGGCATGGCTCCTGTTTTAGTCACATCTAAGCTGACTCACGGGAGTCAGAATCACGTAAATACCTCATACGGAATCGTTCGCCAAACCATCCTACTTCATTTCTAAAATCTCCACCATGTACACAGTTGTTAAAGTGGTTTTCGGTATTGGCAAAGAGTATGACAATATCTGATTCCGGTCTCTTTAACAACCAAACGCCTATTTCACACAGGATGGTTCTTTTACATTTCAAAAGTAAATTCACAATTGATATCAAAATATCATATTCTCAAAACCATATCACTTTCGAAATCATTTTCTCTTTCAAAACCATATTCACGTTCAAAATCATATTCATTTTCAAAAATGTCGACAAGATAGGTTAATTAAATCCTCATTCCAAAAATCATCATATTTACACAAATATGTCATTTCACAAAAAGGATATCAATTCCTAATTCCAACTTAGGTTGTATCTTCATCAAGGATTTAAATATAAATACTTCAACTTTACACAGTCTCAAATTTTTAGAAAATAGTTTAGAAAGTCATAAATAGTTTTTAATAATTTAAAAATAGTTTAAAATAGTTTAAATAGTAAAAATAGTTTAAATAGATTTAAATTTGATTTAATTAGATTTAAAATGATTTAAATAGATTTAAAATGGATTAAACGGATTTAAATTATATTCAATATATTTTTCAAATAGTTTAAATGAATTTAAATTATATCAAATAGATTTTAAATAGATTAAATGAATTTATAATAGATTTAAATTGTATTAAATAGATTTAAAATAGATTTAATAAATTTAATTAGTTTAAAATAAGTAAAATAGATTAAATTGGATTAAATAGGTTATAATAGATTAAAATAAATTAAAAATTGTTTAAATTGATTAAAATAGTTTAAATTTATTAAAATAGTTTAAATTAATTTAAATAGATTTCAAAGTTATATCCAAACATTTTCAATAACTCAATTCCGATAAATTCATTTATATTTGACACTTCAACTTTGAAATTCCAAATTAAATCTTTTGAACAATTCATTAAATCAATTCCAATTTCAGCATTAACGCTTGGATTATCGAAAGTAATTCAGTTTATATAAATCAATTTCTATTTCAAAATGCCAGTTAACTGAATTCAAAATTTAAAGAATTAAAAAATCATTTAATTTAACTAATCTAGTGTCCGTATATAATTTTCTACACTGTGGTCAAGTGATACAGATATTTATCATTTAATTCCGCAATTTAAATTTTTTTTCGATTATATATCATTTCAAACCGAAATCCCGAATTAAATAAAAATCCATAAATCGCTCGAGTCTATCATTTCAACCCATAACGATTTTTCCTAATCTATATATCGTTCGGGTATGCATCATTTCGACCCATAGGGAACTTGTAGTGTTATAACACAACATCTAGTCATCCAATATCTACAATCAAACATTCATCATAATCATCATCCAAATCAACCAATAAACATCAATAGACAACTGATTATCATTAACGGGTATTAAATTGACAATTACATTTAATATTAAATTAAACGATGATTAAATGCAATAAAAGTCAAATTTAACTAGAATGACAATTTAAACATACCAAACATCAATCAATTAATTAATAATCACATCATAAATTTAATTTTACTAACATAAGAAAATTTAGTAGTTGTGAGTGGGTTAAAACACTCACCTTTGATTTCAAATCGATTTGAAATCCAAAATAGGGCTCAAAATTCAACAGTCTCAGAATTCATCCAAACCCATGCTAAAATGTCCAGAATTTTGATACGATCCCAACGGAACAAACTGCACGTGAATCCGAGTTCGTATGCAAAAGTTATGGTAGTTAGAACAATTGAATATTTTAAATTCAAATTAATAAAAGAAAAACAGATTGAAGCCACGTCGCCACCTCAGTACTCACGTGTTCCACCTGCATGTTGCCTCCTTCAACCCTACCCACGCCTTCAACAAACTACGCCGCCACACCACGTTCGAACGCCGCCTGAAGCCACTTGTCATCACCGAACCTCGCCAGACCACCTCCGCACGACCGCCTCCACGTGCGCTTCCCCCCACGACCACCAATCGCAGACCAAAACCCTCCAAGCACGAGCAGCCGCCACCCTCTCACAGCCCTAGGTTAAAATTTTTGGCCACATCCGACCGTCAATTCGCCAAACCAACCATACCGATGGACTCTGCTCGTCGATCTCCAGAAATCCATGTCATCGATTCGACGATCGGTCGAAGTTGATCACGACACAACGAACGGCCGAGAATTAATCACCCAATTCTGGCCATACAGAAAACCAAATCGAAAAACAAATTGCAGAATTGACTTGCACTCGTCGTGAGCTTCGAATCGATATATAATACGATATAGTTTAAGGAGTTTTAATTTTTTTCGATTTGGTTTTGATTTGCAATTGAATTTGGAATTTAGGGTTTGGGTTTGTCTGCCATTGGAAATAGGAGATGAGAAGGAATTGTACGTACAGAATAAAGAAACAGCAACTAGGGTTTATAACAGTTCTATATATAGGAAGATCTGAATATAGAAAGAGTGGACCAGATTGTTTTGGATTGGAACGATAAACGACCCGAAAAGCCCGTTCTGCCTCCGAAACGAAAGTAGGTCATCCCTTATATTACAATAGATGTTTTCGATAATTTTAAACTCAATGGAACATGTTTCAAGTCCTAATTTCATCGTATGAAGAAGTTAGCTTAAAAAATCCTATTTCAAATTGATTTCTATGCGTTTCGAGCTCGTACGATCAAACGACAAGTCTGATCGCTACGAAACTTGAAATCCTACAATAATTCACTGTCACGGATCCGATGAAACCGGTTTCATCGAAATCCAAGACAGTTGCCAAAATGGCTATTTTCACGTTAATTAAATAAATTAATCTTAAATAAATTAAATCCCTTTTTAATTCCAATTTTATAAACTAAGAATTTTCATCATTTTTTGATTTCTTAGTCATTTAACATAATTTAAAACAAATTTAAATATCAATTTAGTGTTGAATATTATACTAATTACAGTGGTCCATTTTAATTGCTATAAATCCAGTTAAGTATAATTTAATTCCAATAAATTGATTTAATTGATTTCGATCTTTTGTTCAATTATTCATTACTCTATGCATATTTTAACATTAGGTTATACCTTATTACGTTTGTATTCCACAATTACCATCTTTTGTTTATTAATTGCAATTTCCAATTATATTGAATTTTTGTCGATTTTCACATTAAATAAAATTTAAAATCCCAATAAATTAATTTATCTTGGTTTCACTCTTTTATTCAATCAATTATTGCATAATGAATATAATACACATTTCTATACATTTTATTGCATTCACCTTTTTCAGTTATCTTCTTAACTCATTTTACTTAACATTTTAAATTTCATTTAATTATAATTGATTAAATAAATTGGTAACAAATAACAATTGTCACCTTTTCTACATTTAATCACATTTTCAAGTTTATTACTTACAACAAATGTTATAACAACTTACACTATACTAATTCTATCCAATTACAATTTTCTACCCAATATTTCATTAATTAATCAGCATTTAAATTACCAAATACTCTTTTATTCCAATTATCAATTTATACACACATTATTACAATTAATTTACAATGTATAACCAATTATAACTTTTAAATCATTCCAATTAATTGGAATTACATTTAAAGCAGTTATCAATTTCCTTAAATTAATACTATTACATTTCATTTCAGTTATATTCTTATTATTAAATCATAAATTTTTATTTCTTCTAACATTAAATCACAAAACTTTATTAGATTAACTATTTTTAATTGTCAAAAATTATGAGTCATTACAAGGATACCTATTGTTCTTTGTCAACTTGTTTAGTGCTCAATAATTGATGCTAGCCTTAAAGAACCATCTTCCTTGGTGGCAAAGTTAACCGATGCTCCCTATTCACAAATGCTGCAGCATATGAATCCTTTCTGCAATAGTTTTGAAATCTTCTTATCTATATCCCGCCGCTCCATATGCCTCAGTGGTAGTGCAACAGGTCTAGTGTACTTCTCTAAATCAATTCTGAATTTAATCTCTCTATGGGATGGGAGACCAGAGACTTCTTCAAAAACATCAGCAAAGTGTCGGACTACGGGTACAGATGAGAGTTCATTCTTTGGTAGGAAAAGAGAATATAGATAGCTCGACTCAACTGAGTTTTGGGATGAACAATGAACATTGATGTCTATCTCTGCTCTACTACTTAGCCACACTATCCTCCTTTCACAATCTAAGATAGCTCCGTAGTGAGATAACCAATCCATTCCTAAAATAAGTCCACACCCCTTAAGGCCAAGAACATATGCATTGCTTAAAAAATCAATGTTACAAATGTCTACAACTAGGTCCCTGCAAACTAAGGAAAGATACATCGATCCTCCAATAGGGTTCGCAAGCGCTAATAGGTTAGTGACCATTTGGGTTTTCAAATTAAAATATCTAATTATTTTTTCAGCAATAAATGAATGAGTAGTCCAGAATCAAACAAGGTATGAATAACATTTCCAGAAATAATAAGTGTACCTTTCAAGGCTACTTGCCTTTTTTGGTTTGCAGCTGGCCTACTTGAAACAAGAACCGCCTCTATAACATAAGCATGCCCACTTTAACCTTCTTCATCCAGTTTTAGACACTTATTCTAATAGTGCCCTTCCTCAAAGCAATTAAAGCACTTTCCCTTAAATTCCTCTCTCATCAAGCTACCATGCAATATTTGGCAATGTTTCACTTTGTCTAGCACCTTCAACAAACTATCCCTTCCTTCTTAAACTTAGCCTTAGCATTTTCGTTTGCTCAAAAATCCTTTATGAGCACCTTCTTGTTTAGAAGTTGACTCAACCTTCTCTTTCTCCTTTCCTTTCTCCTCACCACCATAATTTTGTAACAAGGCCATCTCAACAATAACTTCATACGTAGCGCCTATGGGAATCTAGGCCAAAAGCAACTCTCTTAATAGGGAATTCATATCTTTCACAAATTTCATAGCTTTCTAAATTGGGGTGTCTATCAATCCCATCCCAAACTATGCAAAACTTAGTAAATTTGTTAATGTACTCCTTCATAGTAGAATTCCCTTGCTTTAGTTGAATGAACTTGTCCTATTGCATACTAAATTTTTCACTAGGTATAAATCTTAGCTCAAAATGAGTCCTAAAGTCCCAAGTGATTTCCTCCTTGTTGGTTTCTCCCGCAACAACAGTCCATCAATATAAGGCTTCCTTCTTCAGATGCCAAGCAACAATCCTTCTCTTGGCACTATCCTCCCACCTAAGCACCCTAAATATGCAGTCACAATCAACCATCCATGCTTTGTTTTCTAGAAAATTCTTAATTCCATTATATGTGCGTCTGCCCATATTTTGGAAGTCCTTACAAAATTTGGGAAAAATCAAAGGCTTAAGTACTGTATCAGCGGGTGGTGCTATAGCGGCAGCTTGCTGTGGAAGTAGAACCTATTTTGCTTGCCTCGAATATTGTTTGAACCACTCAGACATGCCACAAATGTTAGACATCCCTTGGGGAGAATAGTTCCTAGCATCAATTTTTTTAGCCATTTCAACTATCCGTTGGTTTTAAAACTTGTTTGGTACCATTTTCCTAAGATAGTACTAATAGCTGAAAAGAAATTTTGCCGAGTGTGGTCGTATACGTTTTTTAAAGGCATACACACACACAAATATATAAGGGCTTTTGGAAAACGTTTTCAAATATAACAAGTACACCCTCATACGCAACTTATTTCCCCTTCTTATCGCGTAACCTATGCTTTGATACCAAATGTAACAACCCAACCCGGAATAGACCTAAACCCCACCCAAAAAGGGCCCATTGGGACTTAGAGCCATTCTAAGATAGGTTGTGGGTTGGTGAAAAAATTAAAACATTAAACAGTACAAAGAGCTATCTATCTAACTTTCAGAATCTCATAGTGGATGGATAAAATATAATAGTAAAACATGTACCCATAAACAAAATCCATTTCAGAAACACAAATCATTTTCATAAAGTCCTAAAATATCTCAACATAGGCATTTTAGTACATCAATCTCAACTGAAAAAAGAAATAGCAATAACATAGTCTCAAATGTCTGGGTACATGAGAATAACATAAAAGAGATAATAACGAAAGACAATAGCCACATCCATCAACTTTCCTCACCTCTTATTGCCTCAACAATACCCTACGCCCCAAACCTATTTGTTGAAATAAGGAGGGAGTCAAAACAACAAATTCTGGTGAAAGAAATTTCATGTTTTACCACAATGGAAATCTTGGCAGTAGTGTCCGGAAATGTATTATGTCTTTTGTATTAAAATCATTATACACACACAAAGTTAAGTGTAGGCTCGAAGGCCCTTCCAGCCCAACAATGCAAAAGTCAATTGTAGGCTCTAAGACTTTTCTAGTCTGACTAAACCAAATTCAACTGTAGGCCCAAAGGCCCTTCCAGCCTAACTGTATCCTTTTTCATAACTATCGCGTATGACACAAAAAGGAAATACCCAAACCAAATACCTTTTAACGGAGCGCTGGCAGACTCTGATCATTTAATACCTATAAATAGGTGATCCTCATCATTTACGACCTAACCTCAAGGCGGGTACCAACATGGCTCTTTCTTATAACATCATAAAAATCCTATTAGGTCATTTATTACTTCATCTAAGAAAGAGGCGGACCTTACCATAGCTACTTAATATCTCAACCAGAAGCGGACTTCTCCTAAGGATTTCATTTACCATATCTAAATGAGATTTATGACCTATAACTCACTTGTATTGTCTCTTATTAGTTCGACTATTCGTAGGAACTTGTAGCCAGATTAACCGCGCAGGTTTACCCTACAGAATTAGGACTAATCTCACGTCCATTGGAATTATTTATTATAGGTAATGTCCCACATCGATCCTGAAAGCCACACCTCTAGTAGCCAAATCTAATTGGGTTGACTTCCATGTAGCTTTGGACTAACCTTGTATCCCTATAACTTAGTCATAATTTATATGTATATTCACTATATACATACATAATTCTACGCAAAGACTTATGGAGGACATATAAGGTATCCCCTTATTACACCTCTAGTTAGGGATTAATTCCCTAATTTACTTTAACTACCAAACAATAAAGGTAATATTACTTAACTATTTTAATAATGATAATACAGGATATTCAATACGCTATAACCAATATGTTATACTATACATATACATTATATTTACGTGTGGAATTTTGAATCTAAACTATCTTTCGGACAACTCGGTAACAATTCACTTACAAAGTGTTTTTACAATATCAATCTGGTACAAATCTACCATTCCACATAAATTTCTACCAACATAGCCCAATAAATAGATTTATACCAACATGGACATTTACAATTGTTTATATCAGTACATTAGAATCTTTTTTTCTTAAGGAACATGTCATGATAAATTAGAATTATCTATATTCAATCTAACCTTTGTATATGCATTTTGAAGTGAAATGGAGAATTCCTTATTTTAAGTGGTAGAAATAGGCGGTGCAAATTAAAATAATCAAATTTTTTATTTACACACCATTTCTAATTCATTATCTTTTGAATCCCTTTACCACTAAGAAACAGGATAGGTTAAATTGACTATGGATTTTTGATTCCAACAATTTACATGATTCTATTATACTAATACTAAAACAATTTAAATTCGAACATAGACTAAGATTGATACATACTTAGGGAAATTCTAGGGTGGTTTTATTATTTTGGGTTTTGCGTTTCTATAATTCCCTAAGGCCTATATCAAATCTGAATTAGTACAAAAATGATTCTGGAATAGGAAAAATGAAATTCCACTCATTGAAATTCCCTTTGTTCTAGGCTTAGATCTGAAATAAACTGGTTCTAAACCTCCAGTAGATCTATCTCCCCTTTTTAATAAACACAAATAGATTTGTATATTTCCAGATTAAATTTCAGAATTAAGAAGATAGAGAGAAGGAAGATTGGAGATTGAATTTGAAATAGGTATTAGGATTAAGATTTTCTTACTTGTACTATGATGTTTTCCTGAAATCGTAGGGGACTGGAATTTGATAGAGTCTCTACGTAGTTACAAAATTTTGCATGGAGAAAGGGGGAGTCTCCTAGCCTATTTATAGATGTAAAAAGAAATGAGGAATGTCTGATTCAATTTAAACAAATCTGGGTCGTTCGACCAGCTTAAATATGAGCTAAAACGACCTGACCGGTT
The DNA here is from genome assembly GCA_030737815.1 of Allium fistulosum. Taxonomy (NCBI): domain Eukaryota; kingdom Viridiplantae; phylum Streptophyta; class Magnoliopsida; order Asparagales; family Amaryllidaceae; genus Allium; species Allium fistulosum. The sequence goes on from CM060904.1 coordinate 540,603,202, forward strand.
GACCGCTCATATAGGAGCGGTCACCCAGCCCTACAAAGGTAGTCAACTGGCCTTAGGTTGCTAGCTTCGATTTCTTTTCTTCAACATTTGTTTAATTCGTTACCCATTTTAGCTGTAATCAGTTCAATGCTTAATAATTTCTCCTTTTAACGTTACTTATATCTTAAATAACCGTTACAATTAAAATTTCAAACCTTTGAGATTTCCTTCAAATTCAAATTTTAATTATTAAATTTATCTTAAATTACTTTAAATTCATAAACTTCAAACATCCGTAACTTCTTCATACGGAATCCATTTTCAGCATATAAAATATGAAAATTCATCAGAAAACCGCCATGATTGCAACAATGCAATTCCAATGACCAAATATTGATATTTATAGAATTTTCATTTTTAACCTTATTCCAATAATTAATTTCTTCTTAAATTTTATGGGGTGTTATAGATCCTTAGGGGTTTCTTATTATGTTTGTGATGTTTTATATGTATTCTTGTTGCCATGTTAAGTTTGAATGTGGAATGGTTGAGTAGCGTATCAAAAGTGGTCAGACTTATACTTGTGCAAAACTGCTCCTTTTAGCCTTTTGTTTTTGAACTCTAAATGTTCGAAATGGTCTTTTAAATTAAATATATGATTTCATTCATTTTACAAGTATGTGCTAACTCTTATTAGAAGTTTTTAAAGTGTTTTAACATATTTGTGAATTTTTAACAATTAGTTATGCATTTTTAAGAAGAGGATTTACTTTTAAATATAAAGGAAACATGGTTTTTCCAAGTTTTTAAGTGAATTATAGACTTATTTTTTCAAGTTATATTTTGGTGAATGTTACAAAGCCTATTATATGTATTTTAAATTATTTTAACAGTAATTTTAAGTATATATAGTTTTTAGAAATTTTTTTGAACACTTTATTCAAGTGTAAATATCTTATGTAATAAAATATCTTTTAAATTGTTTTATTCTAGTTTTGTAAATAAATTACTATAATTGTATATATCATTTCTGAAAGGGTTTTATTATAGGAAAAGGATTTAAAAAGGGGTCACAAATTGCTTAGTGGCTAAATCATGTTTTGTTCACTTACTTATTGGAAAAGAAATTAACTATGCTTAATACGAAAAGCCGACGAGGTAGACTTCCCTATTTGTGAGGGTTAAGATTAATATTCGAGTAGGGATAAAATAAATACTACCCTAACCTACCGATTTCCCTCTTGATCGAGGAATACTTAATTGGAATGTTGAAAGTGTTTTAATCTTGTTTTTTACTTACTTGATTGAAAAGTAATTTATTATGCTTAACACTAAAAGCCGACGAAGTAGGCTTATCTATTTGTGAGAGTTAAGTTTGACGTTCGAGTGGGGATAGAAGAAATTATGCTCTAACCTACTGGCTTCCGTCTTGATCGAGGAATAGTTAAGTTGGGGAGATCGAAAATGTGTTAATCGTGTCGATTTCCTACTCGTTCATAAAAGTCACTAATATTATAGTTAACACTAAAAGCTGAAGAGGTAGACTTATTTATTTGCGAGAGTCAAGAATGAAGTGTCTAGGAAAGGCTTCCATATGCAATCAGTGCTCCAACTTAACTAGCTTCACTCTTGAATGAGGGATGATATAAGTTGAAATATTGGAAACGAGTTAAGTGTACGAACCATGATTTTTATAAGCGATCCTTTTTAATTAGGCAGTGGGTTAGTCGACTACCAAACTTAACAAAATATTAACTTAGATCTTAAAAAAATGCTTTTAAAGATAATGCAAGTATGAAATGAATGGTTTTGGGTTTGTTGTGATAATACGTGAATATAATTCATCATTAATTCTTTTTTATTATACTTATGAATATTAGATCTTTAAAAGAATACTTTAAAGATAACCATAAGTGAAATGATTTTGGGTTTGTAGTGACAATGTTTAAGTAATGTTAGTCTTAAACCTTTTTGAGTGGATTTATTAAAATACTTAGATCCTTAAATTGGATATTTTGAAGGAAATTATAAGTATAAATTTTTTTGGAATAAGATAGAAAAAGAAAAGGTTTAAAGTATGAAATCTTGTTAATGATTTGTAAATACACTTCATTTGAGATAAGTATATGAACACTTTTTGAAATGCTAACAGTGTACAAATGAATAGTAGTGATTTGTAAATGAAGTTTTATCAGATAAAGAATGTTTTACTAATAAATTAAGTTTTAATCAACAAAAGAATAATTAAATAGAAAAGGGATTAGAAGTCGCTTATGTGACTTAATCATGCTTTGTGTGTTTATTCATTTATAGAAAGTATTTAGTCATGTACTTATCACTAAAAGTTTAAAAACATTATAAATATACGAGACTTAGTTTCCATATTCGACAGTTCTCGTTATTCTTGAATATGACTAGATTTTTCGATTCAATCTTGAAGAAATTGGGATATGTAATTCTTTTACTTATGGAAAACCACTTCAAGACTGAGATACGTGTTCTATCTCTTGGACATGGATCTGTTCGAGATGTTGGAATCCATATATGGTTTTAAGATCTGTTCGAGATGTGGGAATCTATTTGGGGATTCGTGTCCTGTTCAAGCGATAAAGAATCACATGAGAAATGTTGAACGTGACCATGATATTAGAAATGGCCAAAGATAGAGTATAAGCACAATCTAGGGTCTTGCAGACCTAGGATAGGGTATATCAACTCCATATCTAGAGTATGCTTGTCGATATGTTACGCACAGGAGTTGACGATACTTGGTTTGTAACAACCCTGGTTTGGAGATTACCTATTAATATTAAATTATAACGGTAGTTATAATTTAATATTGTAATTAAAAATAAAATTCGAAATTTTAAATTGTTTATTTGGAATAAACAATGAATTTTGGAGATAAAATGGGAAAAATAAAGTTTGGAACTTTATTTTATTTATTTGGGATAATAATGATTGGTACATGGTTTTTATTGGGAGAAAATGCAATAATTGTATTAATTATTGCCAATTACTTCTTTTAATAATTTTTAAAAGAAATATGCGCACTATGAAATAGGCTAAATTAACTTAAACACCCATTATTAAATTAAAATTTAACTTTAACACTAAAATTGATTAATTCAATTTAAACATCATTATAAAAAGTTAATTAATTAACCCTATAATATCATTTATTAAAATAACTAATTAACTTAAACCTAAATAATAAAATAATTAATTAACTTTAAATCATCACTAATAAAATAATTAATTAACTTACTTTAAAACATCATTAATCTCTATGTTATAAATCACTTATAATTATATAAACACTTAACCTCAAAATGCTATAAAATGGAAGTTAATTCTAAATCCGTAGTCTTTCAAATTCTTAAAGTGGCTTTGTGATCGCGGTGGTACTTGAACAAGATACCATTTTATTTTCAGTTCAATAACCTAGGTCATGTCACTGACATTTACATAAGCAACATATATGTAAACCAAATCCATAATTAACAATCAATTATTGACACATCACCTATCCAGTATTAATCCGCTGGTATATAAATAAATGCCCAAATTTATATAATAGCATAATGGGTATTTATTTTGCTATATTGGTATCTCAAATAATCTATTCAATTTAATTATAGCAGAATGGTATTTTATTCTAGCTATAGATGTCATCAATGGGGTATAATTAATTAATTGCATGATTATTTTCTATTACTGTTAATTTATCATCAAATTATACTTCATTAAGATTATCAATTATATATATATAGGTGTTGTACTTGTCAATACGAGTCTAATGTTAAAGACATCGAGTTAAATGGACTTTGTATGGATGCGTTATGATTTTAAAAAGTTATAAACTATCAATTTTTAAACTAAAATAAACTAAATAACTAACTAACCCAACTCTATTACATCCGGCCTAAGCCCAATACCCTAAATCGAAGACCAACTGCTCCTACCCCAAATCAAGCAATTTTCCCCAAAATTCGAACCAATATCAACTGCCTCTTCCCTGAACCCATCACCATGCACCAAATCCGTGTACACATGCACATAGTGACACCGCCACCTAGCCTTTCGTCCGAAGACCCGAGACCACCCACAGATGCTAAACACCATGCTCGACTCACCCTGGCACTCATCGCCACAATCGATCGTCTCCGCCTCGACCCGACCCCACAACCCTAAATTTGAAGAAAACAAGCTTATAGGAACTCATATTCTAACCCCAATGGTTGCCGCTCCCCTCGACGTTAGCCCTACACTCCAACACCATTTGGATCGCCACTGCCTGATGCACAACTGCCTGTGTCCATGGCCGACTGGATGCAGCCACCTACCGTACATTGCCAAATTCTTGAACACTCAAAAAACATAGCCCCTATCCCTAACCTGACCTCGACCATGCAAACTTCTAACCACCAACGACCACAGGACCACTTCCATTGCCTCTACTGTCACCCAAGGCTGCTCTAACTTGAAACGCTATGCCCTAAACCCTCTAGGTCATCGGAAATTCAATTTTGAACCAAAATAGTTCTTCCCATAAACACAACACGACCCCAAGCCCTAAAATCATTAGATTACCCTTAAAAATCACGATTCACAGATAAGCACATGACTGCACCCTTCGTTCGTCGATCCGAGAATTCGACGAAAAATCGACAATGTTCGACCATTTACTGCGATTTACAACCTAATCAACTACATTCGACGAAATGACACTCGGTTATTTTTAAAAATAGCTAGACACTAAGACGAACAACCTGTCAGTTGAACAATTTGGTTAGATTTGTACGGATTGAGTGGTATTGGTTTTCTAATCAAGACATGGAGATGATTTTCACACAAAATAAAGAGCAGGAAGAAGCAAGAAGAAGAAAGTGTGTTTGTACATCTCTATATTTGTTTTATTTTTTTTCTTTTACAGTAAGCTTTTCTTTCATTTTAAAGTAAATGTCAATAAAAATATGATTTTTAAAACAATTACTCAACCATGAATTTCATTTTCAAACAAGCTATTAAAAAATTATTCAGCATTTATCATTTCATCAAAACATTAAACAAAGATTAAGTACCTCATCTTTCCAAAATTTGTTGCAATGCTTGAAGTTTTAATCCTTTGAGTGAAGTAAGGATTTTTAAGTGAAGAGATTAATAAAATAGAGAAGATGGAAAAAGAAATCAAGAGGTATAAAGTTGAAATGAAGTGGGAAGTGGATATATACAAGATGAAGTAAAAATATAATAAAATAAAAAGGTTAAACTCCCAAATTGCCCTTAAATCACTTTTCAACCCCTCCCACCATTTCTTAAGCCTCCAAAGGATCATTCATAGAAAAATATATTGGATCTTAGAGTGTTTTCATATACCTTTGCTCATTATCACACTTAAGGAATGTTTCCATTTCAAATCCATCTTTTGATTTGAAATTTAAATATATTCTACATTAATAAATCCTTATCATTATAATTTTGTTTACACATTTTGATATATATATTTTTTAAACATTTAAGTATTGTTTTAGAGTTTACACAAGGGTATTACAATTTTCAATAACTTTTCATTCGATAAAAAGCTAAAATTCTAAAAGGTGGGCTTCGGTCACATTTTCAGTTTTCCGTCGAACTATCTATTTATGTAAACAGGATTCAAAAATAAATTTTCTATCATTAGTTATAAATTTAATGGGGGGTCATTTAATTATTAAAACCATTAATTGGATATTTAAAATAAACTAAATATTCATAAATAAAAGTGATAAAATTCCAGGTCATTATAACTCTCAAATAGGTATCCAATAAGTATTAGTACGTAACTTTTAGGTGCCCTAAGTAGCCATAAGACATACACTACCCAACATTTGAAGAGCATTACATACTCAAGCCACAACATATAAATCGACATTCTTTCTCGAAACATCGTGACTAGGAAAATTTATAATAATATGTCATTTTCAATATGCTGAAATTCTCGTGTTTATAACATTTTTGTAATTAATATCACATAACATATCATTTTAGGATTTTCCATCTATGTACTTCAAATTAGTCACTTAATTATTTATAGGTAAATTTTATACGAATCCATATTTTTAGTCTCTTAATCCACCTATAAAATAGTATCTTTGACCTTTTACACAATTTTAGAGAGATTATGGAAAATCTCAACAATTCAATCCAACAAAGAGAATAAAAAGAAAATCAAAGAGTGCAAACTATAGATAAAAGATGAAAAGGAAAGACCACACTGATATAACGAGGTTCGGCTTTGCTTATGTCCTTGAACCTAATAACCTTTATTATTTCTTCACTTCAAGAGGGAGTACAACATGAGATGAGTATAAATCACTCAATAAATTTCACTCACCCTAAAATTAATACAGAATTATGGATCTTACTAAAAATATTTTGGTGGAGTACTCTCTTACTGTCTTATGTTGAAAATATAAACAAATATCTTTATATAGATACACACACACACACAAACACACATAGGTGCAAGGATGAAGAAGGTCTTGGGATAAGGATGGAAACTTTTCGGATTTACTTGATTTGATTTCAACAAAAATTTAGCATATTGGTATTTGTTTCCATGTATATCTTTATTTGATTGATTCCTAAAATCAATTACTATACCTTTCACTATTAATTGATTAGCTTTATAATTTGTTTTCCATATTTGATATATTACGAGAATCAATTAATATCTTCTCCCTTTTAATATTTAGAATAGATTTAAATCGTCAAAATTTAACACTCCACTTCAATTTAAATATACCAATCAATCAACCAAACTGGTTGTTGGGTTAGCGCCCCATAGTGCTAGGTAGCTTATACCGCACTAATCAAGATTGAGCAATGCTCAAACTTGTCCTTTGGAACTGACTTGGTTAACATATTAGCTGGATTGTCCTTTGTGGGTATCTTCAATAGCTTTATTTCATTTCTCTCTTCTTTAAGCATGAGAAAGAAACTTATAACATCGGTGTGCTTTGTCCGTGAGTTGTAGGCTTGATTCTTAACAAGATGAATAGCGCTCTAGCTATCTGAAAACAACTCCACCGTCTTCTAAATCATTAATATATCCTTAAAAACTACAACAAATACAATCCTTCCTTGGTCGCTTATAGAATAGAAATAAGCTATTGCCACCGTAGTTTATAAAGCTACAATGGATTGTATCGTGGATCTCCAAGAAATCGGGCTTATGCCAAGTGTATAAACATACCCCAAAATCGATTTCCTAGCATCTCTATCCCTAGCGTAATCTGAATCACAATAACCCCTTAGAGTTCTATAACTACCTCCAAACAACAAGCCAATATAAACAGTGCCTCTCAGATATCATGGAGTCCACTTTATGGCTTACTAGTAAGTCTTGCCTGGGTTAGACAAGAATCTTCTAACAACACCAATTGCATGAGCTAAATCAAGCCTTATGCATACCATAGCATACATAAGACTTCCAACCGCACTAGATTAAGGAATATTAGCCATATCCCTTTTGTCATCATCTGATGTGGGACATAAATCTCGTGTAGTTGAAATTTAGAGCCTAACGGAGTAGCTATCGGTTTAGCTTTCTCCATATTAAATTGAGATTGTACTTTCTGAATATACCGAGTTTAAGTGAGCCTCAAAACACTATGCTTTCTATCCCTCTTAATCCACATCCCCAAAATTCTCTATATCTTTCCCAAATCTTTCATATCAAACTCTTTGTTGGGCTCCATCTTCAACTCAAAATGTCTAGCCATGCACTTAGAAGCTATCAACATATCATCAACATAAAGCAACAAATAGATGATATCTTCAATAGAGTTCTTAAAATAGACGCATTGGTCCTTAAAGCATATAGAGTGACCAAGCGAGATCATAAAATTATCAAATTTCTTTTACCACTATCTAGGAGACCGTTTAAACCATAAAGAGATTTGTTAAGCTTAGAAACATGACCGGGCTTGCTACTATCAATGAACCCCTCTGGTTGCTATAAGTAAATGTCCTCCTCAAGATCACCATGCGAGAATGCCGTCTTGACAACTAATTGTTCCAACTCCATGTCGAAGTGGGCAACCAATACAAAAAGAATGCGAATGGAAGTGGGTCTGACGATTGGAAAAAAAATATCATGGAACTTCACAGCTTTCCTTTGAACATAGCCATTTACCATTAATCTCGCCTTATAATTCAAGTCACCATTGCCATAATCTTTCACCCTACAGGTCTACTGAGACCCAATTGCTCTCTTGTTGGAAGAAAGTGGCACTAAATCCTAAGTGCAATCTTTGTGCAAAGACTCAATTTCCTCCTCCATAGCTACTAACCAACTGGAACTATCAACTGAACTAATGGTATCTCTTTAATCTCTGGGTTCATCATGAACAACGCTTAATGCCTAGGCTTCGATGTCATCAAAGTCAATGTCTTAAATTCTCAATCCCACAACATCATCAAGTCAAGTAGGTCTTTTCCTCTCTCTGATTGGTCGAGCATGAATTTGAGCTGCACCTTTAGATTGATCATCTGTCCTCTCCTCATCAACCACAACATCATCGGAAATGCCATTTTTACTTATATGAAAGTCTAATGATCTACTTTGTATCCGGTACTTTGAATTTTTCCTCTCAACATCATCATTAACTAAAGAAGAAGGCTCCACCTTCAACATTTCCTTTTCATCAAATGTAACGTGTCTGTTAGCAACAATCTTATGGGTAGTAGGACACCACAACCAACAACCCTTAACTCCTCTCCTATAGCGAAGAAAAATAAACTTGTGCAATCATGGATCCAACTTCCCTTTGCTCTCATGCACATAAGCTGGACAACCAAATACTCTGAGAAAGGAATACAAAACAGGATCTCTCTTCCATACTTCTTTAGGAATCTTCATATCTATGACGGAAGAAAGGTGTAAGGTTGATGAGGAAAAGTGCCACAAATAATGCTTCTGCCCAAAATCTCTTCTTTAATCCAACATCCAGATGTAAGCAATGAGTTCTTTCTAACAATGTCCGGTTCATCCTCTCTGCAACCCAATTTGACTGAGAGTCCCATGGTGTGGTATGGTGTAGTGCCTTTAAATTCCCTCGGACTCATAATATTTGTTGAATTTTTCCGAAGTGAATTCACCACCATTATCTAAACGAAGAATCTTTACTTTCTTTCCTGAATGCTTCTCAACAAGAGATTTCCAAATGTGAAACTTGTCAAAAATTCTTTCATTGGACACCATAAACTAAACTTGTAGCTTTGTAGAAAAATCATCAACAAATAAAACAAAATACTTATCTTCTCTAAAAGATAGGCATCATGCGGGGCCCGAAACATCAGCATGAACATACTCCAAAACGTCTTTGGACTTTTGCTCTATAATGCTGAAAGAAACCTTTTTCTACTTTCCAAGTACGCATCCCTCACAAAAGCCAAGTTTTGAATGATGAATACCATCAATCAAACCAAGCTTTCTCAACACTTCCAAACCGCGCTCTTTAATGTGTCCTATATGAAAATTTCACAATCTCGTAGAATCGAAATTAATAGAATCAACAACCGAAGAAGACTCCGCAGCAATAGTGGTACCCTTTAACAAATATAGATTTCCAGCTTTTAATTCTTTTATCACTTCCAATAAGCCATTTGTAATTTTCAATGAATTGTTTTCTATTACATACTTCAAGCCAAAATTGCACAATGCTCCAACGGAGATCAAAACTATGCCTCAAATCAACACATGCCGAACATCACAAAAAAGTATGGAGAACACCATCAAACATTCGAACCTTCGCCATTCCTATATTAATCATGCAACAAGTAGCATTATTTTTCATGAGAACCTCTCCTCCATCAGACGGACGATATATGGAAAAAGAGTGTCTATCACGTGTCATATGATAGGATGCTTCAAAGTCAATAATCCAAATAGTACTTCATAGAAGAGGTAGAATATGTAAAATTATCAGAATCATTCTCTGAATCTAATGTCTCCATTGTAGAAGCTAAAGCCTTTTGGGTAACGACTTTGGGTTTTTATTCTCCAACTTGGAATAACTTGTAACTTGCAATATAATGTCCAGGCCTTCTACAATAATGACAAACTCCCTTCGAAGCTCCCCTTGACCTGTTTCTATCTCCATCATATTTGGGTCTACTCTTACTTTTTCCCTTTTGCACAATAATGCCTTCAGAATCATTCTCCATGCTCATGTTTGCTAACCTTCCCCTCAACATCTCGTTATGAAAATTTGTTTTCACATCCTCCAAACAAATAGAAGAGTGCCCATAGATCATAGAGTTAATAAAAATGTTAACTCCATAGGCAAAAAAACATAAAAGAATGACAGGTTGCATTTCATACTCAATTTTACCTCAGCTACTCGATCGAAGATTCATAACAAGTGTATTTATGGCATCCATGTGAGCTAATACATCGGTTCCAGGCTTCATTTTGAACTAGTAAAGTTGTTGTTATAGGATGATGCGGTTGGTTAGAGACTTGTCGTAGAACATTTTCTAAAGAGCATCTCATGATTCCTTAATAGTTTTCGCATGAGAAAATTCTCTAAGTACATCATCAGAAAGGCTAAGTTGGTTGTTAGTTAGAGCATCCACTTCCAAAACCTCAATCTCTTCAGGCACTAATTTCTTCGATTTCTTTGAATCTGAGACAACCTTAAAAGTTATCTCTTTCTTCAACACTATTACCATCTTTATCTTCCATATGCATAAATCACCCTTTCAATCAAATCTAATGACTCCATAATCTGTTCAGCTTCTACCTATGCTATTCTTTGTAGAATTAGACATTGCTGAAATAGTCTTCGAACAGAACATCAAAATCTGATACCATGTTCTAATTTTCGACATCTCTTTCGCATTTATGCTATGCACTTCATTTAGCATACAAGAGGAAAGAATAATGAACGAAGATTTTTTGGTGCTAGCAATAATTTTTGTCAGTTGCAATTGCCTTTTTTTACAAATGTTTTACAATTTTAGTTATTATAAAATCACAATTTCATTAATTCAAATATATAAAGTTTGTCAATTCAAGTACGTAGTATCCATCGATTCAAACATCATAGTATTCCAAATATTTTGTTAAATATTCCCAAAAATTCAAATATTATTACAATATCAATAAATTCAAGCACAAGAAATACTTTGACAAAAATGTTTACACACACATACACACACATATACATATATATATATCAATAACATTTCTTGTCAAAATAACACTTCTATTAATATAACAGACAAAGCCAATTCAACACTATCCTTGAAGCCACCACCGAAATGATAGCCATTTATATGATAGCAAGAGATCTCTGTCACCTACATAACTCAAATGATGCAAACTCCTACAACACCAGTAGGTCTCAACGATAGCAACTCCTAAGCAACCAAGCACTCAATGAGCTGGAGGCACAATATCCTATTGACTCTACAATCAAACTTCAAGTAGAAGCACCTCCAGATCCAAACATGGCTATTCAGTTGAGGTGGTGATTTACTTCAACATAGACCCTAACACAACATTTATAACTGCTTCTTTCATGTTGACAATAAGTGTAAATGCAATGAGCATGGGTGCAGAAATAGAAAGTGGATGCTACAACTAATTAACTCAATGTAGATTGATGATGGCTCAAATACTCCCCAGTCCACAACAAACCACATTGAGAAAATTTCAACCAACATTCATGTAACGACCCAGAATTTTCGAACCCGAAAATTCCAGATAGTTAGAAGAAAAAGAAAAGAGATAGAAGAAAGAATAGAAAGAAGAAAGAAGAATAGAAAACACAACATCTCACATTCGCAGCGGATTAAATATAATATCAAATAATAGCATTTTTATAAAAGAAAGCTGTAATTGTTACTTTACATACAATTTATCAGAGTTACACTCATTACAAATAGACTGGACAGTTATATCAACCTGCCCCATACTACTATCAATACAACTCTCAAATACACAACGGAATACACTCCATACGTCTCTGCCATCCAGCTCGCCACCTGAATTCCAGAACGTCCTTATCTGAAAATCTGTAATACTCGGTCTGACCCGAGCATTACAACAAAGTAACACCCGGGTCAGGCTGGAAACCAGCGTGAGTAAACTCATCTAACGTGAAATTTCAATCCATAAAACTTATTTAAACCCGGGGTAACTCATACTTTACTATAAGTAAACAACTTATATAGTCAACACATATTTGCACAAAACAATATCTAAGTATCCAACTTAGTTTAAATGGTCCATATTATCCCAAACCGGCCAATTGATTTCACATATCAATCTATAAAGAGTTATAGAAGATTTCAAACGAAGTGGTTTCGGGTATTTACTGATACCCGACCCCGGTCTCTTCGAGTCCCATGTCATCTTAACCCAAGTTATTCTATAATGAAATACCATTCAAACTTAGATGCAAGATATCGCTTTTACATAGTAATTTATTATCAAGAGATAACCACATTATCACTATTTCCACCTAAACATATCACAAATCTCTTCATACAGAAATATCGACCAATTCAAAACATTTAACAATATTCAATAATTCATAATCAAGATTTATCACTTCCAAGATTAATTTAATTTATCTCTAATTAAATTAATTTCTAATCTAATCACTTAGATTATCTTTACTTAACATTAATTAATTACAAACCAATTAATTAATCATCTTTTAGTTTTTCCATCTTAATTTAATCACCCTTGACTAATTATCCCTTTAATTACAATAAGTAATTAATTCTAAAATTAATTACCCAAATCCTTTACTCATCCATATTAATTACATTGATCCTTAATTAACTTCTCAAATTAATTATTTTATAACCATTTACATTGATTTATTTATCCTTTAATTAATTACAATCATTAATTTACTAACCCTTAATTAATTTCTTTAATTATAATCTTTTAATTAATTACACTAGTAATTAATCTTTAATTATTTTAAATAATTTACCTCTATTAATTTACCTTGATTATTAATTAATTTAACCTTTAATTGTTAATTAAATTAATTAACCCTCAACAGCCTAATCCTTTAATTTCTTACATTAATTAATTATCCTTAAATTAATTAATTAATTAATTATCCTTTAGTTACTAATTAATTATTCTTAATTTATCAAGACCTTAATTAATTAAAGATAAACCCCTTTATCTTAATTAATTTCTTAATTCCTTACGCTAAGAAATCATCCTTTAAATTTATTAATTACTTGTTAATGATTGAAAACTTGATTCATTTTTACATACTTAAAACTTGATCTTCCATTTAAAACTTGATTATTACTTCATAGAACATGTTCTTACCTTTGTTTTTAAATCTGGAAATAAAAGCAAAAACGACTCAAGCCCTAACTATCATAACCCGAGCCAACAACAAACTTACCCGAGCCATCCTCGTGACACTCGCGAACCACCTTCTACTTCGAGACAAAAACGCAATTGGCACGAGAAAATCTCGCTCTTCCCCGAAGCCTTCAAAAACACCAAATACGTTTGTGCACGTGTAGACATGCACACCCACTTCGACCACCACTGATCATCGTTTCGAATGCCAGCAAGTCGCCGACCACCTACCCGAGTATTCTGACCACCCAGAAACCCAGACCACCACGAAGATCAAAAACGAACGAAAACGAACCCATCAGGAAGAAACCCGATCCAAAGATACGCCTTGTGCCACCACCTCCGGCCATCTTATGCCTCGCCGTTGGGTCCAGACTTTCGCCAGAGTCCCACGCTACTATTCCCCTTACTCCGATCAAAACCGGTTCACCCACGGTGACGAATTTCTCTCTGAAACATCGTCGACCAAAACTGGTCGACAAACCCTACACCATTGTCGTACCACCTCCACGGCGAACTGAAAATCCACCCACTAATTTTCCCAAGACTCTCGCCCCACGAGCTTGCTCCAGCAGCAAATTCGTCGCCTATCCTTTTCCCGATCACCAGAAATCGAGCGATGACCAATTCCCGTTCAACTCGAGAATTCTCAACATCCATAACATTAAAAACCATGATTTCTTTATCTAAATTCATTATTCTTCAATACTAATCGGTTTATATAATTAAAACGTGGAATTGAAACAATCGAATTTCTGTCTCTAATTTATTTCTACTGTAATTTCTTCTTTCCAAAATAATCACTAAATCTTTTCACTTGATACTATTTTTATAAATGAAATTACAACCATACAATCACTTTCCTTCTAATGATCATAACCTGAAAAGAATTGGAACAAGAGAAATTGATTTTTGTAACTAGTTTAGACTGTTTGAAATTTAACAAAGGGCAAGTACATTCATTTACTATGACATGCACAGAACATTACTTCACATATTATACATGCAACATATAAATGCATACATGCAAGCATTCCTACAACTCTTCTTTAATTAATTATCACATGCAACAACTTATAAAACAGGTTGAATTTTTAAAACAGATGTTTACTCACCTTATATCCTGGAACAGAGAAGCCTGGTTTTTGATGATCCTGGAATGCTTTTGAATTTGAAAACTGATCTGGAAATTTTGTTTACTTTAGTTTGATCTGATCTATACTTGAAACTGGAACTTGGATTGATTTAGTGATGAATTTATGTTAAGATGATCCTTGAATCTTGTTTGCTATTTGAGTTGAATCCCTTGTTTGAATTTGCTACAGGCTTTAGAATAACTGATTTGAATAATGTTTACAGGGTTTCGATTGTTTGATTTTCTGGTTTATGTTTTCAACTTCCAGGTTTAATATTTTGCTCAGTTTGGATTTGAGACCAAATTAAAGAAAAAAAATGAAGTGTAGGGTTAAATGTGTTTATATAACTTGGTTCATTCCCATTTTATTAAATTTAAATGAATCTAGAAATTTAAGATATGTGACACTTGTTTATTTCATGTCACCATTAGGCTACACTTGTTTAACTCCTCATCATATGATTTACACTTGTTAACTTATGTGTATATATGTTTTTAATATGTTTATATAATTTTTATATTATATTTTACAGTTTAGTTTTAATATATTTCCTTTTATTTATACAAACCATATTTAGTCATGTGAATTTAAACCTTTATTAAATCTTATTTAAGCTATCACATATTTAAAATAAATATTTATCTTATGTTTGAAAATATAGAATTTTAACCTTAAATAGCTTCTGAAAATTATTATATTAAATTCAACCCAAAACTTCCTATTCACAATGTATATAGAGAATATTTTATTTTAAAGAAGGTTATCAAATTATTATTGTTAAATTATTATATTAATATGTTTACTGTGATTATATATTCACAATGGATTTATATATATGTATATACTTAAGATTTTCATCATTATAGAGTTTGCATATATCTATTCATATAAATATATATATATTTATTGATTTATTATAAGAGTTAATATTTTCAGGTATTTATAATCCAGCATTTATTATAACTCAAATCATTTATATACAATTCAGATATTTTTAATTATCAGAATTTTATTTGTTCACTTATAAATCAGCATTTTACTAATTCAATCCAGTTAATTATAAATTAACAGATGTTCCAAAAATCTGGGTTATCACATTCCTCCCCCTTTAAAATCTTTTCGTCCTCGAAAAGGAACGAAGCCAAAATTTATTTATTTACTTATTATCAGATAAATTTCTTGTTGAACATTTTAAACTATAAACTCCCTTTATATTAAATTTTTAAAATACTTTAAAATCTATATAATATTACAAAAATAGTTTTTTTTATAGAAAAATACTTTTATAACTCAATGTCTCAACAAGTCCATCCTTGTTCTCACAGAAATTCGGTCATACGTTGATCAGACGTAGGAATGAAAATCTATAAGCACTTAGCAGACCCGTTTCCAACACCCAGTGAAAAATACTTGGAAAATAATTTTATTGAAAATATCAAAAACGTTTTTGAAAATAGAGGAAATATCTTTGGTGAAAATGCTCTGGAAATCATCACTCCCATCCATGGTCGCAGTTAACCCGATGGTTACGTTGCCGTCCCGGCAAAATCCACAAATAACTGTAGGTCTCCGCGCTCCTCGATTACGCCATGGAACCCGCTACAGATCGCAGTTATACCCGGGCCTTACGTTGCTATCACAGCACAAACCCATATAACTGTAGGCATCAACGCCACCGAATTTCGCTGCCAAAAGAATGAAACTCCTCCACTCGACCATAGACCGTAGTCTACCGATGTTGCGCTGCCATCCCGGCAAAATCAAGTGTAGACTGTTGGCACTCATCCTCCACACGATTTTCGCTATGGTCCCCACAGTAGATCGCAGCGACATCGAATTACACTGTCGTCACAGCATAACCCAAATGCCCCTGTAGGCAACAGCGCCATCGACTTTCGCTACCAAATAATCCTCAGGAACTAGTTTGTCCGGACTCCTCACAGGATCAACTTTAGAAACCCCCCTTGGGGCTCAAGGCAGTACCAACCAATGATACTCCTTAGAAATTCATTTCAAGGAAGCGCCTTTTTCCCCAGAGCTATACCCAAAACATTTTATACTATACATTTATAGTATCTTCAAATCATATCCTTTATGATTTATCAAAATCTCCTTTACACAAAATCGATTACCAAAATCGATTACCAAAATCGATAATTCTCAAACTAGGCTTTTAAAAATCCAAAATTGATTTTCCCAAAAATCAAAAGCCATTTCCAAATTCATAGGTTCTCAAAACCTTTTCCAAAATCATTCTCATAAGATCCTTTATATATATATATATATAGATATATATAACTTTGAAAATCTTTGGATCATTTCAAACTTGTATAAAACCTCTTTTATACTTCAAACATTTCAAAAACCTTTTCTTTTAGCAATAGATTCAACAAGGGAAGATTTACCTTATATAACAAGGATATATAACTTTATTTTATTCTAAATCAAATATTCTCATTTGATAAATCTTTTATAAAGTTATTAACCATATTTCTTTTCAAAAACCATTTTACAGTTCTTATCCCCAATCTTCAATATCAATTTCATTCAAATCCGTACGATGCACACATATCATCCGTACACAATATCAATCTGATCACTCAATCGATCACACAATTTCACTTCCGAACTAGTATCGTCCACCCGACTTCCTAGTGCGGACTCAGATCTGTTTTCTTGATCAGAAACCGTCATTCTCCTTGCATAGTCACAACTATGATAGAGAATATCTAGAACCAATCAAAAATCCATATCCAGGTTCGCCGTCGAAAATCGAGCGAAAAATCCCAACTCGGATCGATAATACTATCTCGAAATTCTGTGTTCGAATCTGGATCAAATCACTATGCGAATAGAATAATATACGTATATCCTACGTATTTATCTTTATTGGTTATTAGCCAAATCAGTTTCCTTTTCTATTCATATTTCCTTTAATTTCATTCACTTAATCTCAATTGCTTCCATTTCCAATTGAGTTATTACTTCAATTACAAACAGTTTGAACTCTGACCTATTTAAATTTAAAAATAGCTTGAAAAGGTTTAAAATAGATAAGTAGTTGAAAAATAGTTATTAGTTTGTAAAATAGCTGTAAAATAGTTAAGAAGGTATAAAATAGTTAGATAATTGCAAAATAGTTGTAAAATAGTAATTAGTTATAAAGTAGTTAAAAACAGTAATTAGTTTACAAAACAGTTGAAAAATTATTAAATAGTTCCAAAAACAATTGTAAAACAAGTATAAGATAGTTTTAGGTTTTTTTTTTAAAAAGAAAAGTTGTATAGTAAATAGTTTGGAAAATATATTTATATTAAAACAATTTATTTTGAAAATAATCCAGAGTCAAACCATTCAATTCTCATTAATTCAATTTAAATTTCCACTTCCATTTAAATTGACTCAATACTTCAATTTCCATTGAAATTGATTTAATCCCAATTCAAGTTGAATTAACCTTAATTCCTTTCCAAATTCAAATCAAATTCCATTTGAATTTTAAACCTATTCAACTTTAATCACAATTTCAATTAACTCACATAAATTTCAAATTGAACCAATTTTAATTCATTTCAATTCCAGTTTGAATTAATCCCAATTCCCATTTGAATTTGAACTCATTCAATCTTCAATTTTATTTCAGATTATTCCAAATCAAATTCAATTTGAACAAATTTTATTCAAATCTCAACTTAAAACCATCTCGAATTATATAAATTCGAGTTAAATATTTTAAATGTTGATTTAATCCTTTAAATCAAATTAACCCTTATTTTTAAATCAAATCAACCTTTATTTTTAATTTAACAACTTAAATCTTTAAACCATTTAATTTTGAATCCAAATTTCAAAATTCCATTTTAAAAATATCTTTACTTAACTTATTACAAAGTTCAAATTAGAAGTTCAAAAACAATTTAATCTTCAGATTCTAATTTATTATCCTTTTTTTTTATTTCCAGA
The DNA here is from genome assembly GCA_030737815.1 of Allium fistulosum. NCBI lineage: Eukaryota > Viridiplantae > Streptophyta > Magnoliopsida > Asparagales > Amaryllidaceae > Allium > Allium fistulosum. The sequence continues at coordinate 540,621,670 of CM060904.1, forward strand.
TCTCAAACCCATTTTGAGATTACTCATAACTCCCATTTAGATTAATCATTTAACTTCCCATGTTAAATTCCAATTTCATCTTGAAATTTCCAATTCAAGTTATTCATTCAAACTTATTTAACTCCCTCCAAGTTAAATTAAATTTACTTAATCCGGTCAACTTTACACAATTTGAATTCCCATTCAAATTTTAAACTTCAGATTAATAATTTTTCCCCTTTTAAGTTTAAAAACTTACTTTACTTTGGGTTTTACAACACATTCCAATTTAAAACTCAACACTAAGTGTTTATTTCAAATCATCATTGGTATTATGTATATTCGTCATATATACATTTTCTTTACACACCAAGTTATACTTTAAATTTAAACCATTCTTGGTTTAATTCAAAAACAAATTTCTTTAAATTTTCCAAACAACTCTTGTTTTAAAATAAGATCATATTCAAAAACAACCTGAATAATATTTATTCTTTTTCTTTTAATATTTTGAAAACAATTTCAAATGTTTTCAAACTTTAGGATTCAAAACTTCACAATTTAAATCCAATTTAATTTACAAATTATAAGTCATATTCACCTAAAAGTTTACTTCCCTAAAATATTTCATTTTGCTTAATCATTAACAACATTCATTATTAAACACAACTACCATTTATGATAATAACCAAGATTATCATATCTGGAAAACAATTCATTATTATCTTTATTCTTGATAACACTTCTACAAATCCAAGATTTTAATTTCAGTTTGAATCTTATTTCAAACTTATCTTCATTCAATTTCAATTTGGTTGCATTTCTATTACCACTTAATTCTTATTATCTTATTTAATTCCAATGATTCAACACCAATTTCTTTAATATATATTAAAAGAAATATTGCTTTATATATCAAATATAATCTTATATAAAAATCATTTGAAATCTTTATATATGAAAATAACAAATACGCTCTCATATATATATACACTCAACTCGTTCTAGGGTACCATTGACCCTATCCTTAACGAGTAATCTTAAGGAGCCAAGGTTCTCGCTTAACCTTCAGCTCTGATACCAAACTGTAACGACCCAGAATTTTCGAACCCGAAAATTCCAGATAGTTAGAAGAAAAAGAAAAGAGATAGAAGAAAGAATAGAAAGAAGAAAGAAGAACAGAAAACACAACATCTCACATTCGCAGCGGATTAAATATAATATCAAATAATAGCATTTTTATAAAAGAAAGCTGTAATTGTTACTTTACATACAATTTATCAGAGTTACACTCATTACAAATAGACTGGACAGTTATATCAACCTGCCCCATACTACTATCAATACAACTCTCAAATACACAACGGAATACACTCCATACATCTCTGCCATCCAGCTCGCCACCTGAATTCCAGAACGTCCTTATCTGAAAATCTGTAATACTCGGTCTGACCCGAGCATTACAACAAAGTAACACCCGGGTCAGGCTGGAAACCAGCGTGAGTAAACTCATCTAACGTGAAATTTAAATCCATAAAACTTATTTAAACCCGGGGTAACTCATACTTTACTATAAGTAAACAACTTATATAGTCAACACATATTTGCACAAAACAATATCTAAGTATCCAACTTAGTTTAAATGGTCCATATTATCCCAAACCGGCCAATTGATTTCACATATCAATCTATAAAGAGTTATAGAAGATTTCAAACGAAGTGGTTTCGGGTATTTACTGATACCCGACCCCGGTCTCTTCGAGTCCCATGTCATCTTAACCCAAGTTATTCTATAATGAAATACCATTCAAACTTAGATGCAAGATATCGCTTTTACATAGTAATTTATTATCAAGAGATAACCACATTATCACTATTTCCACCTAAACATATCACAAATCTCTTCATATAGAAATATCGACCAATTCAAAACATTTAACAATATTCAATAATTCATAATCAAGATTTATCACTTCCAAGATTAATTTAATTTATCTCTAATTAAATTAATTTCTAATCTAATCACTTAGATTATCTTTACTTAACATTAATTAATTACAAACCAATTAATTAATCATCTTTTAGTTTTTCCATCTTAATTTAATCACCCTTGACTAATTATCCCTTTAATTACAATAAGTAATTAATTCTAAAATTAATTACCCAAATCCTTTACTCATCCATATTAATTACATTGATCCTTAATTAACTTCTCAAATTAATTATTTTATAACCATTTACATTGATTTATTTATCCTTTAATTAATTACAATCATTAATTTACTAACCCTTAATTAATTTCTTTAATTATAATCTTTTAATTAATTACACTAGTAATTAATCTTTAATTATTTTAAATAATTTACCTCTATTAATTTACCTTGATTATTAATTAATTTAACCTTTAATTGTTAATTAAATTAATTAACCCTCAACAGCCTAATCCTTTAATTTCTTACATTAATTAATTATCCTTAAATTAATTAATTAATTAATTATCCTTTAGTTACTAATTAATTATTCTTAATTTATCAAGACCTTAATTAATTAAAGATAAACCCCTTTATCTTAATTAATTTCTTAATTCCTTACGCTAAGAAATCATCCTTTAAATTTATTAATTACTTGTTAATGATTGAAAACTTGATTCATTTTTACATACTTAAAACTTGATCTTCCATTTAAAACTTGATTATTACTTCATAGAACATGTTCTTACCTTTGTTTTTAAATCTGGAAATAAAAGCAAAAACGACTCAAGCCCTAACTATCATAACCCGAGCCAACAACAAACTTACCCGAGCCATCCTCGTGACACTCGCGAACCACCTTCTACTTCGAGACAAAAACGCAATTGGCACGAGAAAATCTCGCTCTTCCCCGAAGCCTTCAAAAACACCAGATACGTTTGTGCACGTGTACACATGCACACCCACTTCGACCACCACTGATCATCGTTTCGAACGCCAGCAAGTCGCCGACCACCTACCCGAGTATTCTGACCACCCAGAAACCCAGACCACCACGAAGATCAAAAACGAACGAAAACGAACCCATCAGGAAGAAACCCGATCCAAAGATACGCCTTGTGCCACCACCTCCGGCCATCTTATGCCTCGCCGTTGGGTCCAGACTTTCGCCAGAGTCCCACGCTACTATTCCCCTTACTCCGATCAAAACCGGTTCACCCACGGTGACGAATTTCTCTCTGAAACATCATCGACCAAAACTGGTCGACAAACCCTACACCATTGTCGTACCACCTCCACGGCGAACTGAAAATCCACCCACTAATTTTCCCAAGACCCTCGCCCCACGAGCTTGCTCCAGCAGCAAATTCGTCGCCTATCCTTTTCCCGATCACCAGAAATCGAGTGATGACCAATTCCCGTTCAACTCGAGAATTCTCAACATCCATAACATTAAAAACCATGATTTCTTTATCTAAATTCATTATTCTTCAATACTAATCGGTTTATATAATTAAAACGTGGAATTGAAACAATCGAATTTCTGTCTCTAATTTATTTCTACTGTAATTTCTTCTTTCCAAAATAATCACTAAATCTTTTCACTTGATACTATTTTTATAAATGAAATTACAACCATACAATCACTTTCCTTCTAATGATCATAACCTGAAAAGAATTGGAACAAGAGAAATTGATTTTTTAACTAGTTTAGACTGTTTGAAATTTAACAGAGGGCAAGTACATTCATTTACTATGACATGCACAGAACATTACTTCACATATTATACATGCAACATATAAATGCATACATGCAAGCATTCCTACAACTCTTCTTTAATTAATTATCACATGCAACAACTTATAAAACAGGTTGAATTTTTAAAACAGATGTTTACTCACCTTATATCCTGGAACAGAGAAGCCTGGTTTTTGATGATCCTGGAATGCTTTTGAATTTGAAAACTGATCTGGAAATTTTGTTTACTTTAGTTTGATCTGATCTATACTTGAAACTGGAACTTGGATTGATTTAGTGATGAATTTATGTTAAGATGATCCTTGAATCTTGTTTGCTATTTGAGTTGAATCCCTTGTTTGAATTTGCTACAGGCTTTAGAATAACTGATTTGAATAATGTTTACAGGGTTTCGATTGTTTGATTTTCTGGTTTATGTTTTCAACTTCCAGGTTTAATATTTTGCTCAGTTTGGATTTGAGACCAAATTAAAGAAAAAAAATGAAGTGTAGGGTTAAATGTGTTTATATAACTTGGTTCATTCCCATTTTATTAAATTTAAATGAATCTAGAAATTTAAGATATGTGACACTTGTTTATTTCATGTCACCATTAGGCTACACTTGTTTAACTCCTCATCATATGATTTACACTTGTTAACTTATGTGTATATATGTTTTTAATATGTTTATATAATTTTTATATTATATTTTACAATTTAGTTTTAATATATTTCCTTTTATTTATACAAACCATATTTAGTCATGTGAATTTAAACCTTTATTAAATCTTATTTAAGCTATCACATATTTAAAATAAATATTTATCTTATGTTTGAAAATATAGAATTTTAACCTTAAATAGCTTCTGAAAATTATTATATTAAATTCAACCCAAAACTTCCTATTCACAATGTATATAGAGAATATTTTATTTTAAAGAAGGTTATCAAATTATTATTGTTAAATTATTATATTAATATGTTTACTGTGATTATATATTCACAATGGATTTATATATATGTATATACTTAAGATTTTCATCATTATAGAGTTTGCATATATCTATTCATATAAATATATATATATTTATTGATTTATTATAAGAGTTAATATTTTCAGGTATTTATAATCCAGCATTTATTATAACTCAAATCATTTATATACAATTCAGATATTTTTAATTATCAGAATTTTATTTGTTCACTTATAAATCAGCATTTTACTAATTCAATCCAGTTAATTATAAATTAACAGATGTTCCAAAAATCTGGGTTATCACAATTCAGAATTCAGATAAAAATAAATTAAACAGAAAGAATATTAACTGCAGTCTAATAATACAAGTATCAATTCACAGAATAAAGAAAAATGGCTAGATCTTGGCAGGATGTTCAATTTAGAAAATGAATAGGATAAAATAGTAAATACAGAAATAATAAGAAATTTAATAAATCTATTACTAGATAAAATAGTAAATAAAAAATCAATGATACAACAAATCATTTGTCATAAAACTTGTTACATACATATCTGCCCCACATAGAAATCATATCGTTCTTGTAGCATGATTGATAATCTATTTCACATAACAGCAGTACTCAACCCACTTACTGTAGCAATTCTCAATATTAAATTTGGATACCCTTATTTTAACTTAAAAGGTCAAGTTACATTTGTATTTATAAGTTGTTTGAAACTGCTTAAAAATTATTTTTCAATGCCTTCTTTTCCTTTTCTTCTTTTTTGTTTTAAGTTACAAAATAATTTTTTAGCAAATGGTGCATCAAATACTATGTAACACTACATGAGTAATCTCGTATTCATCAATGGAATGGAAGAAACAACAAATTTTTAATATTGAGTATGAAAGAAAAGTAAAAGGAGAGTAATCCTAAAATGTCAAAACTAAGAACTATAGCGCCTGATTACTTTGAAAATCAATATCATATATGTATCTTGAAATACTTTTCTCTTGAATCCATTTTCTCTCCCTCTCTCCGTTGACTGAATTTGGTACTTGCTTTTCTTATTAACTCCCTTCATTGGCTAAGATGTCTACGTTGGGAACATTTAGTCTAAAAATGTTATAATAAACCTAATACAAAGGCATTACACAATGAAAAGATGCATTTTCTAGAACTAGATATATAAGCTATATAGTGTGATAATTTAAAATTTTACTAATGCCAGTGACAGATTTATTAATATGCAACTAGGATTTACAGAATCAAAAAAAAGAAACTTAACTACACATCTACAATTGCAAGGCAGTAAACAATTGTAAATGGAAAGATAGAAAAGAGGATATATGGTCTATTTCGACACTATTATCAATGGAAAGAGTGACACTCCTGATTCTGTTGAGCAGGAACCTATAGGTAGAAGAGATTCCTTGATTCAAAGAAGCATTAGAAGAACCAAAGCAGAAGAATCTTCATTTGAATTCAAAACCACTATAGGTCTAAATGAAGACACGATAGAAAACTTGACGACTTATCTGATACAAGCAAGCCACGACTTTCACTGTCAACAATGCAAGCTTCACGCAAGGTGCATAAATCTAAATGCACATATTCAGAAGCAAAGTCAATTCGATGTCAAATCATGTGTAGTCTAAGCAGCGTCAACTTCATTGTGGCACCAGATCTAGGGAGTGTAAAACCTGAGGCGGGTAGAACAAACTATTGAAGCTCGATTTTCGGTAAGAGAAGAAGCAATATTTATGGCATTGATTTGTTTTTGGTTGTGAAGTGAGATTACTAATGAAGAAGAAGAGTTCAAACATTGGAGGTCCGGTACTTTGGGGAAAGATACTCGTATGGGAGGTGGTAGCGATTTGTTTTTTAGGGCTGAGAAGCAGCATTAGGGAAAAAAAATATAGTTAAAAAGTTTGATTTGGAGGCAAAATCGTTGATTTGGAGCAAGAGTTGCAAAAATATATCTACATGTATATGGAAGAAGTATTTTTGGTGCCTTCATAGACATTAACTGGCAGTTCAAATTCAAACATTTGTTTAGTATAAATTATTTATTAATAATTATTAGTATTGTTACGTGGACTTAGAATTTACGTTGGTTGTTAAAGACAACTCTAATTAAGATAGTTATAAATTAATGTTTGCAACGGTCATGTAAGGAAACTTGTTAAAAAAAATCTAATAACTAAATATTAAATATTAGTTATTAAATGTTAATGTAACGACCCACTATTTTGGACTATTCGCATCCGCACATGTCGGACTTGAATAATTCAAAATACCGAATTGTTAATTTAAATTTGGAAAAACTGAGCATATACAGTAAATAAATAGAACACAGATCACAGACACAAAGTAATAAATGCAGCGAAAACAAAAGATAGTAGTTCATGAAGCTACTATATACATATCAGAGTTAAATAAGGTACAATAGATATCTCGAATACAATAATCAAATACAAGGATCAGAATACAATCACTGGAATCGACTGGATATCTGAAAGCTGGATAGATAGCTGGATCCCCGAGCGAAGCTCCAACTCCAAAGGTGAGTCTCGAATACTGGTACACTCAGTCTGACCCGAGCGTAAAGCAAAACACAAAACACTCGAGTCAAGATTAACATTCTTATATCAATAAATCCAACTCAAGAGAAATAGAAACTGAAATACAAGTAACTCAAAGGATGTTGGAATAACCATCCTTTAAGGATCCGTTAAACTATCTACTATGTAGTAGTGTACGATAAGTAGATAATGCCTATCAGTAAAATAAAGTATCAAAATAGTGTTAAGGCGTTACCATTATCCCCCTTAACACATTTTATATAAGCGTTATAGTCTATACAGCACTGTAAACTCCACCGTAAACTAGTGGGATATCAGGGAGTACTCCATAGGTATAACACAAAACAAATCGTAGTGGTCACGTATATAGGGATACAAGTATGACAAGGCACATGAGGCAATACCCAAGGTAGTGAAACTACCGTTTGCCTGATCCGAACTGGTGAGAACGCATCGCCGCAGCGATCGCAACACCGCGAAACAACACTCCCAAAATCAAGGGTGCACCAATCGACAACAAGTAATGAGTAGTTTTCGAAGAAGTGTGTTCGCTCGAGGTAGCTAACCCCCATTTGGCCCGGCACGGCTCCTGTTTTAGTCATTTCCAATTTGACACAAGTGTCAAGGCTATCCATTATCATTCTCTTTCTTCAGTCATCACGTACATCATTCCAACCACTTCATTTTGGATCATACTCCGCGTATAGTTATTAAAGTGGTTTTCGGTTTAGACAGTGAGTATGTTCCTAACCGATTCCGGTCTCTTTAATAACTTTCGTAATTATTACACCGATTGGTCGTTTAATAAATTTCAAAACCAAATCAATTACAATTTCAATTAGAATTTGTAAATTTCAATTAAAATTTGTAAATCAACATTTCATTTGTCTTCTAAATCAATTTCCAAAATTACATCTCATAACTTTCCAATTTCATTTTAAAATTTCTACAATTCAATCTCAAAGTTTCAATTTTAAAACAATTCAATATTCATTGAATTTCGTATATAAGTTCATTCCAAAATTATTTACTTAATTTAACGTTCAAATCGATTTAAACTCAATTATCGATTTCATTCGATATTCATTCAATCAATTTATCATTAAAACAATTTCAATTAAATTTCCAATCCATTACATCACTTTCTTAAGTTCAACTTATTATATCAAGCATACAAATTGATTTTAGATTAAATTTGTCGAACTCAATTCTTTAAATTACAAGTCTTCCATTTGTTTCAATAAAACGCATTTTATTTCTTATCAAAGAAATTCATTTCATTTATTATTTACTTGATTACAAATTCAAAACTCAATTAAAGAAAACTTGATTTCACTTATCAAAGAATTCAATTTTCATTTAATTATTAAATAATTCAAACTTATTAAATTATTAAATAATTCCCAAAACTTAACTATTATAACTTCAAAACTTAATTCAATCATTTCTCAAATTAAAAAATGTTCTTTCATCAATTACATTGTCAACATTTTGTTTCAGATTATTAAATATTAACCTTTTCCTTCCATTAAAATTCAAATTTCAACTTCATTTTAAAACCTTATTACTTAATCAAATAAAATCTATATTTTATCTTTAAATCAAATTATTGACCAATCGGGTTTTATTTAATTCTCTATCCTAGGTCAAAGTTAAATTTGAGTATTTATCATTTCAACTCGATTCCAATTCCATTCAAAATCAAAGCATAGGAAAGGGAACTTGCAGTGTGATAACTGGGATGGTGTCAAAGTAAATAACAAGCAATAATAACAATCAATAACAATAGTCAAATAATTAATTCAAATAATCCCGAAATAATCGTATTAATTTACATTGTTGTTTGTGCAAATTAATATAATTATTTCTAGAATCTACATTATCATTTCATGTAGATTAAAGATTATTACACTAAAGTTAATACGGTTCTTCACTTGATATCAATTATCCACTTTATACTACATCAGTGTATACAATCATACATTCAATGGTTCAAGGTGTAGTTATCACTATTTCTACATGTCAATTTAATTACATTTAAAGGGGTCATATTTAACTAATCAAATTCAACACATATGTCAATTTCAAATTGTTAACTCCTACGTCAATTTCAATTTCAAATTATTTATCATTTATTACATTAACAATTTAATGTCCAATATCAACATCAAACAATCAATCATTAATCAACCAAACTGGATTATCATTGCATATATGTGACGCCCCACCTCTATAACCACGCTAACCAAGAACACTACGATGTAGTGCTGTCAATTAGCACGGAGAATAAGGCTGTGGAGGAGCGACCATCCATGTAACTTCTTTGTGCGAGCACCAATATGTCAGATAGAACAGAATGCATATCTCATAAAGAGGAAATCCGACATACCGATACAAACATAAAGCTATCACACGGTGGCTATATATAACCTTCGGAAACAAACATAGAAATAATCATAACATAAATCAGTCACAGACATCCATATCACAAAGGCGGAAGAAGATATGAATAAATATATATCACATTAAAGTGTACATCAGAGTAGTGGTCAGAAAGATCCACGATAATACAAAAGAATAGCATCACGTGCTATACAAAAGAATAAGTACACAACATAGAGTCTATATCTCAAATGTGTACATCCAAAAACTACTAATCTATGAGGTTAGCCAAAAGTCAGAATAATCCTGAAGAGAAGTCAAGCAGAAGCACCTGTAACATCTCGGTCTGACCCGAGTATTATTTATAAGAAAATAATAAACGGATCAGTCTAGCTATAAATATCAGATGATATGGTATCAAGTAAACGACATGACATGAACATGTAATAACCACAACGTCGTGCTACTATAAGTACGTAAATGATGATCAGCAAGAGATTAATCAATTCTACAAGGATCTTCTCTAAGATCCAAACCCATAAAAAGGTAATGACACACAAATTCACCAATACACAAAAACTGATATCATATCAATGAAAACCACAAAAGTTGGTGAAGCTCTAAATCCAGAAATCAACACACGAAATCCAGAAATCACAAAAAGGGGGAAGTCCAAGCACACGGACGAGAAGCTATCTCATGGAAGCTATCCATTTAATTTTCCGAACACACGGATGGCCCGAAGGCCTTTGACACACAAACGGCCCAAAGACCATGGGGTGCAGCCCCATATATGTGAGTAGAAACATCACCCAAGCGGGGTCTAGTCTCCCTCGCAGACAAAGAGACATCGCTCAATCGCTAGTCTAAATCACAAGAATGATCGTCATGATCATAAGGAAGTGTCAATCACAACAAGCTAGTAAATATATGAGTTTAGCTTCATGTCCCATAACCACTTGCTTAACTTAAATATTTACGAACAAGCTGTAAATCTTCACTAGAAAATTGTCACAAAAAGGGTTCAATCGAACAAGTCCAAGAGCTAACCGACGAAGTGAACGCAAGAGTTTCATACCACTCGTTTTACTAAGTCGTTTAAGTCGATTTCTCATCCGAGTGAAGTAAAGGCTTGTATGTACTAGTAGATTGGAAATCGGTTTGAGAAAACGAACTTTTGATATTTAAAATAGTGTTGAAATCGCTTTGATGAAAGAGTTTTGATATTTACTACTAGTATTGAAACCTTCATATCTTTAAAGTGGCAAGTCACAAAACGATTGTTGAAACAAATCGAATCACATAAATTCACGTTCGAAGACGTAAGCAAAGTCCGAAGAAATCAATCCCAAAACCATCATAGTAGGAATTTCTGTTGAATGTTTTTCAGATATGATCGCCTACGGAGGGGGGTCCAGGGGGGTGGCAACCCCCTGGGGGGTGCGGCGGCAAAGCCCCTGCTACGGTGTTCGACCTGCCCGGTCAGGTCGCAGGGGCCCAGGGGGCATCGCCCCCGGCGGGGTGCGAGGCAGCGCCCCGACCAAAATGGTACGACCTAGTGAAGACAAGCGACCACGTGAAGCCAAACGACCTAAGGGCCATGCGACCTAATGGGTCATGCGACCTACGACCTAAGTGGAAGACAGGTCTAGCGACCTAAGGAATGCAATAGGTCTAACGACCTAACAGAAGTAGGTCTAACGACCTAACAGATGCAATAGGTCTAACGACCTAACAGATGCAGGCCAAGCGACCTAAAAGAGGTTCGCGACCTAACGGTGACACGCAACCTACGACCTAACTGGGTCGAGCGACCTAACGAAAGGCGCGACCTAAAAGAGGTGGTCCAGCGACCTAACGCTTTAAAGGCCAACGACCTAAGAAGGGCGAGCGACCTAAGAATCTCGCGACCTAAAGGCAACGCGACCTAAAAATGGCGCGACCTAACTGTGACACGATGCGAGATGGCGACCTAAGTGTTCGCGACCTAACGGCTTAACTAGGCACGCGACCTAACGTCTTAACTAGGCATGCGACCTAACGTCTTAACTAGGCATGCGACCTAGCGATGAAATACTGGGCGACCTATCGTCTTATAGGCCAAGCGACCTACGACTTATACTGGGACGAGCGACCTAAGAATCTCGTGACCTAAAGGCGAGGCGACCTAAAAGTTTGCTAAGTGATAATAGGTCGGAAAAGACCTAAGGCCAGACGAGCTAATATTCCAGAACGACCTAGTGCCAGAAAATCACCAAAAACGATGAAAATTAGAGTTTTTCGCCAATCCAATCCAAACCAAATGCAGATATTCATACAAATGCAATAGGGGATCATTCCCAACAGCCCAATGACATCTATAGGCAAGATGTGAGATCAAAAATCTCACCTTTTCACTAAAATAGATGAAGATGGAGATTGAAAGCAAGGAAAAGCAATCCAAAGCTTGAATCCACTATCTTCTACTTGAATTTGATGTTGAATCACAGATTTGCAATAGAATTTAAGTTTGGAGTTTTAATTTCCACTTCCCACCACCATTTTTGATGAATCTTGAATGTTATTTGATGAAGTGATGAAGAGAAGAGGAGGTTGGGCTGAGTTAGTGTGTGCAGTCCAAACCAAAGTCAAAGGCGGGAAAAGAGACGAAAATTTCACTATCTCAAAGCATATCGAAGTTTACACTCAAAAAGATCGCAAACGTCATTTTGAACTCAATGGAAGTGGTCTCGAGTCCTAATTTGACCGTATGCAAAAAGTAGCTTTTCGGACTAACATCCGACTAACGATAAAATATTTAAATATAAAATCGATAGATATGCGGGTTGTTACAATATATAACATATAATGGTGTCAGATGTCATAGGTGAACTGATATGGGTAATAGCATATGTAACAGTGTAAATAGCTAATAACAGTATATTTCAATTGTCATTTCAATTGAAATCAAATTTAATAAATAAAAGAACATTAATCGTGAGTGATTGCTCACCTTTCGAGGTTAGAGATGGACGCGAATGAGATGAGTTACGGATCCAAGTAAGCATCCCAAAGCAAGTTAAGATTGGCACGAATTTTGACGAACAAAGCTGATAGCAGGAATTGATGATAGCGAATCAATTTGGCTTGATTTAAACTGAACAAAGCATATACATTATATATTACTCCAAAAATCAATATTTAAATTTAAAATCAAGAAATAACTTTTAAAATATATATATATATATAAACTATATACACATATATATAAACTCATGCATTTTCCTTTATATTAAAAATCAGTTTAAACATATATACATATTATACTCTTGAATCAATGCATATATATACTTAAACTATTACAAACAGTTGTATATACTAACAGATAATATCATTTATATAAACAAATGCTCAATTACAACACATATACAAACTGACCACATATAAAGCTTACATAATATTAACAAAATATCTCTACCATGATAAAACTGTTAAGGTCATATATGCGAACTAAATCAGGCAATAGAATCTGTATATCTATGTACTTTCATATTTACAGAACCCAAACTATTATATAATTAGTAACATAATATATAAAAGATAACACTATATACATATAATTACATACAACAAAGCATATGGCTTACACTATATATACTTCATATATAAAACAAACAGAACCCAGGTATATATAGATTTGTTCATCAAAACAACAAAATATAGACAAACTTATAACCTTACTTAACTAACATATATAAATAAGTTCCCTTAAAATTTACTATATGTAGAAATATATATACCTATAAGTTCCCTGGTGCAAAACCAACCGTATATACAAGCGCATCATATATTTGTATATCATTATTATCAAACTGTTTCCAACATACATCACCAAAACTATATAATTTGATAAATTTATATGTATACAACAAATATTTAGTAAACAAACAGATTTATATAACACATATAAATATATATATATATATAAACAAAGAGATTTCATATATATAGTAACTTTTTTACACACATGGATTATATATATATATATATATATATATATATTCACACAACAGCCACTATGCAAGATAATCTGGAAAACACACCTATATAAACAGAACATATTCATATATACACTAGCCAATATATATAACTCTATATAACATATTATATATATAAGCACTACTGGAATTTAGAAAAACATATACTGACATATCCTATTTTAGTAAACAGACTAGTAACTTATACCAACCCATTACATAGTAAAATATAATATTATAAAATACATAAAACAAATCATATAAACAGTATATACCTTAACAAAGAGACTAGGCATGGCTTCTCACGGTGACCATGCGAAGGGGAGGGGTTTGCGATGGAGAAAGGTGATGGAAGACTTTGGTTTGGGTTCAAGGAGAGAAGAGTTTGCTTGTGGTGTGACCATGGAGCAGGGGATGGTGGTGGAAGGGTGAGGCTCACTCGAAGAGGCTTGGTGATGGGCAGCTGCGTGTTCGGCCAGATCTGTGCGGCACAAGGTGTTATGGTAGAGAGAGGAGATGGAGAGGGTGTGGTGGCTTGCGGTGCTACTCACGTGGTTGAGGGGAAGTAAGCACGTGGGCTAAGCGGGTGGTGCTAGGCGAGTTTGTGGAGATCCCGCGCATCATGGAAGAGAACGAATGATTTGCAAAAGATGGGATGATCTGGCTTCACAGGCTAAATAGGTTATATATGTATCATTTTTTTTTGGAAGAGAACTGGTGAGGAAGGGAAAACTGATGGCTTGCATGAAAAATAGGTTACAGGCAACAGAACATAATTCAAGTAAGGAAGAGAGAGAGAAAACGAGTAGGCAGAGGTAAGTAGAAGGAATGAAGAAACGTACCATCATAACGTAAATTGGAAATGATGGAGATGTAACGGCCATTGAATTCTGCGATGTTTATTAAAGCAATTAATTGTTGCTTGGTAGTCACCGTAAAGGTTTAAAAAGGATTAGGAAGTAAAAAGTTACAATTTCGGTGCCAGTACAACGCATAGTTTATTGTTTCTGTCGCACACCGGACCTCAAAATACAGAAATAAATATGCCGTTGAGATCAGTGCGACGAGACGGTCAAAACGGTATACAGATATCAGTGGTACGACTGAATTATAAAAATTTGAATTTTTATACTGGCGGAAAATGCAGTAAAACGCAGAAAAATAAGATCGACAAAGCTAAAGAAGTCCGAATTTGGAAAAACGAAAAATGACGACTTGCTCAAAAGATGATTTAGAATTTTTCTATGTAAAAATATTCAGGTTTCGACAACGTTTTATTTTCATCGCTTTTTAACTGATTAAATTGAAGTAAATTTACGCACGAAATAAACTTTCATAATTTCGGACGAAAATTTACAGTTTGCTATGTTTAATTAGACGCATTCCAAATATCAAATTTATATTTCAAAATTTTATCATTTAAAATTTCACAAAAATTTAACTAATTACGTTATTAAAACAGTTAAAATTTACAGGTCGTTACACTCTCCCCCACTCAAAACATTTCATCCCCGAAAAGGAACGAGGTAGGAGAATAGAAACAACCAGAAAGAAGAACAGATTTGAAATACAAAATAACAATTAATTTTAAACCATATAAATTCAAATTTAAATTAATTGATATTCAATAATTTATTTAATCAATTTGATTTCACTAAAATCAATCTCAACTATTTCTAAATTCATTATCTTATTATCCAATTATCTTCAATTTACAATTTCTAAAACCATAAATTTGAATAGTCTTTTATTATAATTATATTTTTTTCAGCAATTTAAATTCTTCTTTATTCCAAATTATTGTTAAATTTATTCTACTTAATATATCTAATCACATATATTTAACCCATATAAATTAATTTAAACCATAAAAGTTTCGATTTAAATTAATTTATACTTACTAATTGCTTTTAAATTCAAGGTATTTTCATAAGTTGATCAAATTTCAATTTATTAATTCTTTCAAAACAAATTTATTAATTCTTTCAAAACAAATTTATTTCGTTATTACCTGAGTTTTACTTATTATCCTATCTAACTCTATTAACATCTTTATAATCAAAATTTAGTGTATAACATTTATTATAAACACTCAAATTTTAGTTATAAAGACATTTTGTTATTGTACATTATCCAATTACATTTTAACTTCTGAATAATTTAGGTAAGTTATATTGAAATGAAATTGAGTATTATACAAATAATTTTTTTACAATCCAGTTATTTCAAGTTAAATATTTATCCAAGAATTTTGACTTCAGTTTATAATTGAAATCATCTTTAACCTAAAATTTAAGAATTTAAATCTCCGATTTACTTCAAACAATTTAGAGATATATCAATATATTTATATCAATTCAAATTAAAATTTTAAAATAAGATACCTATATATATATATAAATCAAATTATACTAAAGAAGATCAAATCAAAATATATTTTTTTCAAAACAAAACCGTAGCAAAGCTACAGAATAGTCTCTCCACTTCGAAACTCGAAAATGAATGTCGATGATGCGACCGCCATTACCGAAAATATTTTCCAGCGACAAAGAGAAGAGCACTTATTTAAACATTTAAAATTCTTTGAAAATGATTTCTATTCGAAATTACTATATAAAATATGCATTTTTAAATTAAAACCCAAAGTTTGAAATCAATGGAAAGTAAATTCTCAAATTCTTATTTAAATTCATTTCAACTCCCAATTAAAATTTTAAACCATGTTCAATAATTTCATTTATTTATCAGATTGGAATAGTCTATGGTTTACAAAAACAATAAATGAAAATGAAATATTAACATTTTTGACAACAAATTCATTAACAATTTAATTTCTGAAAAATTTATACTTATATAATATAATCATTCAAAATTATTTTATTTACTAAATTTGAAAACAATGTTGTGTCAGTTTGCTCTGCTCGAGTGTTTTGGAAATCCTATCGATAGCGTTGATCAGACGAATCGATCGGAAACCCAAATCACATCAACAACTCAAACAACACAATATATAAAACATTTAATATTAATTTACAAATACATTTCTTTGCTCGACGATACGAGAATGAATTTTCAAAATAAGGTTAGGGTTTCAAATTTGATGGACTCAAATTAAAGAGAATTCTGATTTGAATACAAGTTCGAAAGAAAAGATAAGATGATTCAATTAACAGAATCGAAAGATGGATAAATTTATATAAATCGCGGGCAACCTTAACCGGGTCAACCGTGACTTCAAGAATAAGATCGATGTGGAATTCCGAGGTAAATCGACATTCGATCTCAAGAAATAGAATTCAGGTATAACAGGAGATAGATAGCATCGTAAACCGAGGATATAGAAATCTTCGGTAAATCAATGTCTATTGTAAAGGAGTTTCACCCCTTTATAAGTCAATTTGAGATTGGCAAGACCGCCGACTCATTATAAAGAACATTCGAAGTGGAATTATAGGATACTCCAGAATTAAGAGAAGACGGATAGTGGGGGACATGAATGAGTTTTGGAACCGTAGGGAACGTTCCAAAATTCAGAGGAATCGAGTCAAAAAGTACGAGGTTCAAACTTGGATGAAAGTGATTCTGTAAATACATTTACCATATATACTAAGTTTTGCCTAGAGCTACCAAAGCTCTGATACCAACTGTAACGACCCGCTATTTTGGACTATTCGCATCCGCACATGTCGGACTTGAATAAGTCAAAATACCGAATTGTTAATTTAAATTTGGAAAAACTGAGCATATACAGTAAATAAATAGAACATAGATCACAGACACAGAGTAATAAATGCAGCGGAAACAAAAGATAGTAGTTCATGAAGCTACTATATACATATCAGAGTTAAATAAGGTACAACAGATGTCTCGAATATAATAATCAAATACAAGGATCAGAATACAATCACTGGAATCGATTTGATATCAGAAAGCTGGATAGATTGCTGGATCCCCGAGCGAAGCTCCAACTCCAAAGGTGAGTCTCGAATACTGGTACACTCAGTCTGACCCGAGCGTAAAGCAAAACACAAAACACTCGAGTCAGGATTAACATTCTTATATCAATAAATCCAACTCAAGAGAAATAGAAACTGAAATACAAGTAACTCAAAGGATGTTGGAATAACCATCCTTTAAGGATCCGTTAAACTATCTACTATGTAGTATACGATAAGTAGATAATGCCTATCAGTAAAATAAAGTATCAGAATAGTGTCAAGGCGTTACCATTATCCCCCTTAACACATTTTATATAAGCGTTATAGTCTATACAGCACTGTAAACTCCACCGTAAACTAGTGGGATATCAGGGAGTACTCCATAGGTATAACACAAAACAAATTGTAGTGGTCGCGTATATAGGGATACAAGTATGACAAGGCACATGAGGCAATACCCAAGGTAGTGAAACTACCGTTTGCCTGATCCGGACTAGTGAGAACGCATCGCCACAGCGATCGCAACACCGTGAAACAACACTCCCAAAATCAAGGGTGCACCAATCGACAACAAGTAATGAGTAGTTTTCGAAGAAGTGTGTTCGCTCGAGGTAGCTAACCCCCATTTGGCCCGGCACGGCTCCTGTTTTAGTCATTTCCAATTTGACACAAGTGTCAAGGCTATCCATTATCGTTCTCTTTCTTCAGTCATCACGTACATCATTCCAACCACTTCATTCTGGATCATACTCTGCGTATAGTTATTAAAGTGGTTTTCGATTTAGAAGTGAGTATGTCCCTAACCGATTACGGTCTCTTTAATAACTTTCGTAATTATTACACCGATTGGTCGTTTAATAAATTTCAAAACCAAATTAATTACAATTTCAATTAGAATTTGTAAATCAACATTTCATTTGTCTTCTAAACCAATTTCCAAAATTACATCTCATAACTTTCCAATTTCGTTTTAAAATTTCTACAATTCAATCTCAAAGTTTCAATTTTAAAACAATTCAATATTCATTGAATTTCGTATATAAGTTCATTCCAAAATTATTTACTTAATTTAACGTTCAAATAGATTTAAACTCAATTATCGATTTCATTTGATATTCATTCATTCAATTTATCATTAAAACAATTTCAATTAAATTTCCAATCCATTACATCACTTTCTTAAGTTCAACTTATTATATCAAGCTTACAAATTGATTTTAGATTAAATTTGTCGAACCCAATTCTTTAAATTACAAGTCTTCCATTTGTTTCAATAAAACGCATTTTATTTCTTATCAAAGAAATTCATTTCATTTATTATTTACTTGATTACAAATTTCAAAACTCAATTAAAGAAAACTTGATTTCACTTATCAAAGAATTCAATTTTTATTTAATTATTAAATAATTCAAACTTATTAAATTATTAAATAATTCCCAAACTTAACTATTATAACTTCAAAACTTAATTCAATTATTTCTCAAATTAAACAACGTTCTTTCATCAATTACATTGTTAACATTTTGTTTCAGATTATTAAATATTAACCTTTTCCTTCCATTAAAATTCAAATTTCAACTTCATTTTAAAACCTTATTACTTAATCAAAT
This sequence comes from Allium fistulosum, assembly GCA_030737815.1. NCBI lineage: Eukaryota > Viridiplantae > Streptophyta > Magnoliopsida > Asparagales > Amaryllidaceae > Allium > Allium fistulosum. Next base: position 540,640,850 of record CM060904.1, read on the forward strand.
AAAATCTATATTTTATCTTTAAATCAAATTATTGACCAATCGGGTTTTATTTAATTCTCTATCCTAGGTCAAAGTTAAATTTGGGTATTTATCATTTCAACCCGATTCCAATTCCATTCAAAATCAAAGCATAGCAAAGGATAACTGGGATGGTGTCAAAGTAAATAACAAGCAATAACAACAATCAATAACAACAATCAAATAATTAATTCAAATAATCCCGAAATAATCGTATTAATTTACATTGTTGTTTGTGCAAATTAATATAATTATTTCTAGAATCTGCATTATCATTTCATGTAGATTAAAGATTATTACACTAAAGTTAATACGTTTCTTCACTTGATATCAATTATCCACTTTATACTACATCAGTGTATACAATCATACATTCAATGGTTCAAGGTGTAGTTATCACTATTTCTACGTGTCAATTTAATTACATTTAAAGGGGTCATATTTAACTAATCAAATTCAACACATATGTCAATTTCAAATTGTTAACTCCTACGTCAATTTCAATTTCAAATTATTTATCATTTATTACATTAACAATTTAATGTCCAATGTCAACATCAAACAATCAATCATTAATCAACCAAACTGGATTATCATTGAATATATAACATATAATGGTGTTAGATGTCATAGGTGAACTGATATGGGTAATAGCATATATAACAGTGTAAATAGCTAATAACAGTATATTTCAATTGTCATTTCAATTGAAATCAAATTTAATAAATAAAGAACATTAATTGTGAGTGATTGCTCACCTTTCGAGGTTAGAGATGGACGCGAATGAGATGAGTTACAGATCCAAGTAAGCATCCCAAAGCAAGTTAAGATTGGCACGAATTTTGACGGACAAAGCTGATAGCAGGAATTGATGATAGCGAATCAATTTGGCTTGATTTAAACTGAACAAAGCATATACATTATATATTACTCCAAAAATCAATATATAAATTTAAAATCAAGAAATAACTTTTAAAATATATATCTATATATATAAACTATATACACATATATATAAACTCATGCATTTTCCTTTATATTAAAAATCAGTTTAAACATATATACATATTATACTCTTGAATCAATGCATATATATACTTAAACTATTACAAATAGTTGTATATACTAACATATAATATCATTTATATAAACAAATACTCAATTACAACACATATACAAACTGACCACATATAAAGCTTACATAATATTAACAAAATATCTCTACCATGATAAAACTGTTAAGGTCATATATGCGAACTAAATTAGGCAATAGAATCTGTATATCTATGTACTTTCATATTTACAGAACCCAAACTATTATATAATTAGTAACATAATATATAAAAGATAACACTATATACATATAATTACATACAACAAAGCATATGGCTTACACTATATATACTTCATATATAAAACAAACAGAACCCAGGTATATATAGATTTGTTTATCAAAACAACAAAATATAGACAAACTTATAACCTTACTTAACTAACATATATAAATAAGTTCCCTTAAAATTTACTATATGTAGAAATATATATACCTATAAGTTCCCTGGTGCAAAACCAACCGTATATACAAGCGCATCATATATTTGTATATCATTATTATCAAACTGTTTCCAACATACATCACCAAAACTATATAATTTGATAAATTTATATGTATACAACAAATATTTAGTAAACAAACAGATTTATATAACACATATAAATATATATATATATATAAACAAAGAGATTTCATATATATAGTAACTTTTTTACACACATGGATTATATATATATATATATATATATATATATATATATATATATATTCACACAACAGCCACTATGCAAGATAATCTGGAAAACACACCTATATAAACATAACATATTCATATATACACTAGCCAATATATATAACTCTATATAACATATTATATATATAAGCACTACTGGAATTTAGAAAAACATATACTGACATATCCTATTTTAGTAAACAGACTAGTAACTTATACCAACCCATTACATAGTAAAATATAATATTATAAAATACATAAAACAAATCATATAAACAGTATATACCTTAACAAAGAGACTAGGCATGGCTTCTCACGGTGACCATGCGGAGGGGAGGGGTTTGCGATGGAGAAAGGTGATGGAAGACTTCGGTTTGGGTTCAAGGAGAGAAGAGTTTTCTTGTGGTGTGACCGTGGAGCAGGGGATGGGTGGTGGAAGGGTGAGGCTCACTCGAAGAGGCTTGGTGATGGGCAGTTGCGTGCTCGGCCAGATCTGTGCGGCACAAGGTGTTATGGTAGAGAGAGGAGATGGATAGGGTGCGGTGGCTTGCGGTGCTACTCACATGGTTGAGGGGAAGTAAGCGCGTGGGCTAAGCGGGTGGTGCTAGGCGAGTTTGTGGAGATCCCGCGCATCATGGAAGAGAACGAATGATTTGCAAAAGATGGGATGATCTGGCTTCACAGGCTAAATAGGTTATATATGTATCATTTTTTTTTGGAAGAGAACTGGTGGGGAAGGGAAAACTGATGGCTTGCGTGAAAAATAGGTTAGAGGCAACATAACATAATTCAAGTAAGGAAGAGAGAGAGAAAACGAGTAGGCAGAGGTAAGTAGAAGGAATGAAGAAACGTACCATCATAAAGTAAATTGGAAATGATGGAGATGTAACGGCCATTGAATTCTGCGATGTTTATTAAAGCAATTAATTGTTGCTTGGTAGTCGCCGTAAAGGTTTAAAAAGGATTAGGAAGTTAAAAGTTATAATTTCGATGCCAGTACGACGCGTAGTTTATTGTTTCTGTCGCACACCGGACCTCAAAATACAGAAATAAATATGCCGTTGAGATCAGTGCGACGAGACGGTCAAAACGGTATAAAGATATCAGTGGTACGACTGAATTATAAAAATTCGAATTTTTATACTGGCGGAAAATGCAGTAAAACGCAGAAAAATAAGATCGACGGAGCTAAAGAAGTCCGAATTTGGAAAAACGAAAAATGATGACTTGCTCAAAAGATGATTTAGAATTTTTCTATGTAAAAATATTCAGGTTTCGACAACGTTTTATTTTCATCCCTTTTTAACTGATTAAATTGAAGTAAATTTACGCACGAAATAAACTTTCATAATTTCGGATGAAAATTTACAGTTTGCTATGTTTAATTAGACGCATTCCAAATATCAAATTTATATTTCAAAATTTTATCGTTTAAAATTTCACAAAAATTTAACTAATTACGTTATTAAAACAGTTAAAATTTACGGGTCGTTAAAGTTAAACATTAGTTTTAATTATTAATTATTTAATAACAATTATTAATTATTAATTAATAGTCTTGGTTATTAATTATTGATTATTTAATAGTAATTATTAATTCTTAATTCTTATTTATTAATTATTAATCATTACTTATTACTTCTTAATTATAATTGAATATTAATTATTCAGTGTTAATTATTATGTATATTTTATAAATTAATAATTATTAATAGTAATTATTAATTACAGACTATTATATATTTAATATTAATTACTAAATTTTACATATTATTTTTAGTTTTTAATCATTTAATAATATTTATCAATTTATAACAAATGATTATTAAATATATTAATTATTAACTATTAAAAATTAGTCTTAGTCATTACTTATTTAATATTAATTATTACTTATTTAATTGTGTTTATTAATTACAAAATTTTAAATTATTACTTCATATTTATTAATTATTATTTATCGCTTATTTGAATATTAATGATTAATTGTTAATTATTATTAATTGTAATACTTCTAATGCTTTGTATCATATAAACTTGTAATACTTATTAATTATTGACAAAATTTAGTCTTAATTATTAATTATTTAATAATAATTACTATTTATTAAAATTTAAGTATTAATATTAAGTATTAATAGTAATAATTTAATATTAAATACTAATTGTAATAGTTATAAAATATAATAATTAGTAGTAAATTAATAATAATTATAATTTAATGTTTAATTTTTAATTTTATCTCAAACTTCAAATTCCAACACATATTGTATATACCGTTTTCGAACGAGGCGCGTGTGTTAAGCTAGAGTCCAAATTTTAGACGTTTGGAGCCAAAAATTTTGGTAAAATTCAAGAGGTTGGAGCCAAAATTTTAGAGATTGGAGCCAAAATTTTAAAGATTAGAGCCAAAATTTGTTTATAATATAAGCTGAAGTTTTACATGTTTTAAATTAGACTATTAAATGGAAATTTTAAGTGAATATGAAGGGTCCAATTTGAAGTATTATATACTTGAACTGAACTTTTAAAAAAATACTAGATAAATATTTATTCAAATTTAAACGAGATGTGCCATTTTAAACATTTTGAACTGTCCTATTTTTTTTGTTTTTTTTTCTAATTTTTACCAAACAGTTACATTATCTATTTATAATTTAATATTAATTTAAATATTGAATTTTATATTTAATATTGATTCATTGTTTTATATCAATTTAAATATTAATTTACAAATACTTCAAACAAATTAAAAACAATAATATCAACAATTATTCATAACAAACAATTAATTAATTCATAAAAATACCTCTTCAACTACAAATTAGAAGTAAATTCATACAGAAACTTATTATTAATTATTAATTACTATTTAATAGTAATTAATAATCCATTATCATTTATTTATTAATTATAATTTACTAATTATTTATTTATTTATTATTTATTATTAGTATAAATTATTTCATATTTCAAATTAATTAATTAGTATTATCCATTAAGTTTTTTATTACTACTTAATTATTATCCTTAATTATAATTATTAAATATTAAATACTAAATGTTACATCTTAATTCTTAATAATGACTATTAATTAAATATTTAATAATTAATTATTTAATTGAACTTATCAATATTAAATACTATTAAGATTAAATACTAAATGCTTAGTATATAATTATTAATAATTAGTTATAATAAATTAATAATTTAGTAATTATTAATAATTAAATATAATAAATTATTAAGTATGAAAAATAATAGTGATTGTTGATAATAACTAGTAATTATGAATTATTTATTGATAATCGTTGATCATAATAAATTATACATAAAGATATATATATAAGGTGTCATTTATAATTATTAATTATAAATTAATGTTTACAAATTATTAAGTAAGTATTAATTATTAATTAGAATATCCTAGCGAAAACCTTTGATTTTACTTAGATTATTGTTTGTAATTAACAATGTTTACGTAGAAGTGGTTACATAATCACTTAAAATTTATGAGCAGGACAATGGTTATAAATATTATTTACAATGGTCAAAATTAATTAGTTGTTATAAATCTCTATTACAACCGTCTAAAAGAAACAATTGTTAAAAATATATTTATTGCAACTAGTAGGAAAACACAGTTTTTAAAAATATGTTTATCGTAACTGATAGGAAAGCGAAGTTGTTAAAAATATGTTTATTGCAACTGATCGGAAAACGCAGTGGTTAAAAATATATTTATTGCAACTGGTAGGAAAATGTAGTTGTTAAAAATATTACTTATTATATAATTATTAAAAATTAATTATTTAATAGTATCTATTATTAAAAATTATTAAAAATTAATTATTTAATATAAAATATTACTTCTTAATTAGTAAACATTACTTATTAATTAAATATTAAATGTTAAACATTAATTATTAATTAACATTTACTAATTATTTAAGAATAATTATTTAATATATTTATTAATTATATTCATTAATTATTAAATATAACTAATAAATATTACCTATAATTTACTAATTATTAATAATTAACTATAACAAATTATTAAATATAAAAAATGTATATTAATTATTGATAATAATTAGTAATAATAAATTATTTATTGATAGCCGTTGATTATAATAGATTATAAATAAAGACATATATATGATGTCATTTATAATTATTAATTATAAATTAATATTTAAATATTATTAAATAAGTATTTATGTTTTGTTATTAATTGAAATATCAAAGCGAAAACCTTTGTGTTTACTTAGATTATTGTTTGTAATTAACAATGTTTACCTAAAGGTGGTTACACAATTACTTAAAACTTATGAGTATGACAATAATTATAAATAAATATTTACAAAAGTCAAAATTAATTAGCCGTTATAGATCACTATTACAACTGCATAAAAAAACAGTTGTTAAAATACATTTATTACAACTGATGGGAAAACATAGTTAAAAATATGTTTGTTGTAGCTGCTAAAGAAGCGTAGTTGTTAAAGATATGTTTATTGCAACTAGCAGAAAAACACAGTTGTTAAATATATATATATATATATATATAGCATCCGGTAGGAAAGTGCAGTTGCTAAAATATGTTTATTGCAACAGGTAGGAAAACACGGTTGTTAAAAATATGTTATTGCAACTGTCAGAAATGTCAGTTGTTAAAGATCATTTATTGCAATTGTTAGAAAATGCTAGTTGTTAAAGATCATTTATTACAATTTTAAATGGAGATTCTCAACGTGATTCTTTCTTTTTTGTTTTTATAATTTTAAATGGAGATTGAGGTAATGAAAATTGGTATAGTGAGTTAAATTGAGACTATGGTCGGTTCTCCATTGTGATAATAATTTTTTTAATTGTAAGATTTGGATTTAGAGATGAAATTACGAAGAACAAGATATATTTAGGGGAGAGAGTATATAGAAAGGACATGAAAAATTAATTACAGAGTGGTCAGATTAGTACTTTTCATTTATTTTTGTAAAGTAAAAAATCACTAATATAATTCTCCCTTTAACAAAAATTTTAATTAAAAAAGTTACCTTTTTAACCCTCTTCATCGAAACTATTCTCTTTAAATTAACAATCCTCTTATAAAATAACAAAGCAAAATTGAAGTTATTTTCAAATGTTTTTAAGTTTGAATATTTCCAAAGGTGGTAGTTTTATCTTTGAGTAATAAATTGGGAATAAGAGAGAATGTTAAAAATAAACTCAATTTCTTGGATAATTTACATATGAATTAAACGATCATAATAGAGGTTTCAATGATTACATATTTACGGTAGTTATAATTAATTTGAATATCATTAGGTCATATTAATGTATTAGTTCCTATGTTGTTGACTACTAATTAAGGTTTGCATGATAAAATTCATTCTCCTCTAAAACGACAATTGGGTGGAGATTGGTAGTAAAGTGAGGCATATAAGATGGCGAGTTGTGGCAACGATAATGGAAGGTGTTGCGAAGGTAACGAGTTGAAGATCAGAGTTGTCGACTAGAAACGGTAGGTGAGACGAAGTTTTTCCGTATGCATAAAATTCGAAATTTGCGATCCAGATCTAAAAACTTTGCAATTTTTTAATGCGATGACAATTTTAGATTAAATGTGTAATAGCATTTAATAATCAATTGTTCGTTTTATTTTCTAATTTTTGGAAAAAATAAAACAAAAATAAATTACAAATGAACCTTTCATCAATTGAAGTTACTTATAGGACTGTTATTATAATGATTACTGTTACTATTTTGTAAATACTGTTACCGTACCTTTTTTACTGGTAAACTAAAATTGTTTACCGTTATCGTTACTGATTGACTGGTATAACGATGACTGGTATACCGATAAACTGATAATCGTTACATTGGTAATGGTAAATTACCATTTGTCTAGAAAAATAATAAGTTGATATATTTTTACACTGAATGATGATTCATTATATTTCTCATTGGGACACTTAATAAAAGACATAGAAAAGAAGTGTATTTATCATTATTTGAGTTGAATTACTGAAATAAATTGAACTGTTTTCTTGCTTATAAATGCATGTAATACAACATCTTACATGAATATCAATGTAATATGAATGGACTGGTAAATTAACGTTACCGCTGGTTTTGAAAAATATTACCGATGTTTTACCGTAAAAAATGGTAAATTTACCGTTACCGTATCAATTATGCTGGTATACCGACTTTATTTTAAAGTGGTAACTGATTGACTGGTAATTGTATGGTAATGGTAAATTTACCGTTACCATAACAACCCTAGTTAATTCTTATTTATCCTTTTAACATGTTCAGCGGAAAGAGGAGGAAAAATCTAAACATCCAAAAGAATGGCATGAGATCCTCCATTCATTTTGTATTTATTACAGAATAAATCCAATGGATTAATTGTATAATTTTGATGAAGTATATACACATAAAATGTGCAAGATTTCAAAAAACTACTTAGTCAATTTACATTAGAATATACATTGCAACCAACCTCAAAAGATAAAAGGAGAATTGATGCAGCCCAGCCTGAGTCAAGTCGCCCTAATTCATTAAGACGCTTAAGACAAGATGACGAGTTACCCCTAGGTCGCGAACGACCTAACAATGCAACGCATAACGAGTCAAGTTTCCCCAAAACCTTAGCTCGTTCTGGTTCCTTGAGTCACGAACGACCTAGCAACTCACAGCCTACTCAGAGTAATGATGCCGCGTTCAAGCCTAGGTCGCTCAAACAACTCAGTGATGCAGCGCGAGCTTCTTTAGGTCGCGAGCCTCCTTAGGTCGCTGATCTCTTGGGTCACGGCCAAGCTCAGGTTGCAAGTCTTTGAAGAAGTATTATTTTCTTATGTCGCTGAAGGGTTAGGTCGCTCCAGATGATAAGTCGTTATCTCATAGGTCGCTCACAAAGCCGAAGCTCAATCTGAAGATGTGTTATCTTTTAGGTCGCTCAAGTGTTAGGTCGTAAGTCGTTCCTGTTGTAAATTGTGATGTTGTAACTGTTGTAAATACTATAAGTCGTAAGTCATAAATGCTGTAATGTGTTGTATTGTATTTGTTTGTTTCTTTTTTAAGTCGCGTCTGTTAGGTCGTTAACGACCTATGTTAGGTCGTAGGTCATCTATGCTGTATGTAGGTCGAGTATTGTGTTGTAATGTAACCCTATAAATAGGGATGTTGGGTCATTTGTAAAGGTTGTTGATTTTTGAAAAAAACTTTGTTTGAGTGCTTTGTGCCTCTTCTTAAATTGGTAGTTGAGTGTTATCTCCTATCTCCACTTTCGGCATTCGAGTGCGCTCGAATCAACGATTGTTGAAGCCAATTCACGGAATCAAGTGCGCTTGATCAACGTTCGAAGAATTGTAGACTTTCTCTCACGGTATCATGCGCGATCAATGTGTCGAAGATTGCTAGAATCCGGTATCTCTTGTGATCAACGGATTTGGGCGTTTGGTATTTTCAATCCATCGATTGCTACTTTCATCGTTGTATCCATTTTGAATTTCCACTGCATCATTTGGTATCAGAGCCAGACTTAGCCAATCATAGCTAAGCCGAGCCTGTTGGAGCAAAGTTGAAGTGTAGATCTGAGCTAGTTGAAGGTCGTGCATCACTTTTGTAAGTCCAAGCCGAGTTGTAAAAGATTGTTTGATTCGACAATGCCGCCGAGAAGAGCCAATCGCCATCAGAATGTTGAAGATTTGTACAAAAGAGGAGATGCTGAACAAATGGAACAACGCATTAGTAATAAATTCAATGAGAAGTTGGATGAAGGAATTAGTAGATTGGAGAAATTGATGATTGATATGAATCAAAGTCAAAGGAGAAGGTCGCCAGTCTCGAACCATGGAGGAAACAGAGTTTCGCCATCGGTTACGGAAGCGAGGAGGGTGTCGCCACAATCTGTTCGAGATAGAAGAGGGTCATCAGTTTCAATAAGGAGAGATCACCATGAATTTAGAGACGAAGAAAGAAGAACTCAACGTGAGTTTGAGTATGAGCCATATCGTGATGAGGAAAGACATAGTAGAAGAGACATGCGTGATCGTAGAGATGTTGATGGTCGAGATCGATACCGAAGTACACGTGATTATGATGAAGAGAGTGATAGAAGTAATATTCATTATCGAGATCGAGACCAAGTACGAAATGCATATCGGGATATAGAAGATGATCGACAATGGGAGTTGGGGATGAAAACTGAAATTCCAGAATTCAAGGGTGGTATGCAAGTTGAGGAATTTTTGGATTGGTTATCTAATGTTGAAGAAATTTTTGACTTTAAGGAAGTTCCCAAGCATCAGAGAGTTAAGTTGGTTGCTACTCGTTTGATTGGAAGAGCTATGGCGTGGTGGCAACAAACTAAACTTACACGGGAGAGAATGGGGAAGTCAAAGATTGCTACATGGGAGAAGATGAAGAAGTTAATGAAGGCTACATTCTTGCCGTATAATTATCAGTCTCTTATGTATCAACGATTGCAGAATCTGAGACAGGGAACAAAGTCAGTGAATGATTATGCAGATGAGTTTTATCAACTTATTGCCAGAAATGATATCATGGAGACGGAGGAATAGTTGACAGCTAGATTTGTTGGAGGATTGAGAATGCAAATTCAGGATATGGTGAATATGTTTGACCCTAGATCCGTGGCAGAAGCACACCAGAAGGCGTTAGCTTGGGAGAAGCAAGGCAAAAGAGGAGGTGGTGTGTTTACAAATTCCAACAATCAAGTGAAAGGGGCTAGTAGCAATACCAACGTTTCCAAGGCTGTTAGTAAACCAGTTGTCAATGAAGTTGCTAAGACCAAGGTCAACAACAGTATCAAATGCTTTAATTGTCAGGAGTTCGGTCACAAGAGCAATGAATGTCTGAAGCCTAAGAAGCGAGTGATGGTTGCTGAGGTTGAGGATGAGGATGCAGAAGCAGAATGTTCTAATTCACTACTGGTTGAGGAGGAAGAATTATTGTCGGGAGATGATGGATATTCATTGATGATGAGGAGAAATTGCTTGACACCAAAGCAGGAGGAGGAGACTAGCTGGTTGAGGAGTAACATCTTTCAGTCAACATCCACTATTTTGGGAAGGGTTTGCAAGTTTGTTATTGATGCAGGAAGTTGTGACAATATTATCTCTACCGAGGCTGTGAAGAAGTTGGAATTGAAGACAGAGAAGCATCCCAAACCTTACAAATTGTCTTGGTTGAGGAAATGTGGGGAGGTGAAGGTTAGTCGAAGAGCTTGTGTGAATTTTTCCATCGGACAAAAGTATAAAGATGAAATTTGGTGTGATGTTGTGGACATGGATGTGTGTCATTTGTTGTTAGGCAGACCATGGCAATTTGATAGGGCTGTGCAACATGATGGAAGAACTAACTGCTACAGTTTCATGTTCAATGGCACTAAAATCACTTTAGTTCCTAAAAAGCAACAACAGAAGGAAAGCAAGTTGGAGGAGATTGAAGAACTGAAGACTTTGCTATCTTTGAAGGAGTTTGTTAAAGAAGTAGAAGATGAGCCGGAAGTATTTTTGTTGATTGGAAGTGAAAGTAATGAAGTGGTTGAAATTCCTGAAGAAGTAAAGCCAGTGCTGGAAGAATTTGAAGATGTATTTCCTGAAGAGTTGCCAAAGGAGTTACCACCGTTGAGGGACATACAACACCAAATTGATCTTGTTCCAGGAGCTGTGTTACCACATAGACCACATTACAGAATGAGTCCAAAGGAGCACTTTTTATGGTTATTAAGTTGAATCAGATCTGATCTTTGCATTTGCTTTGCTTTCCAGGCTGAAGACTTTGCCTTGTTTCCAGATTTTAATCTTTGGTTTACAGGGTTTGAATTTTGTTTTAGTTTTCAAAATGATGTTTTCCTCAGTTTCGAATGAATGAAATGAAGATGTTTGATATATAAAAGAGGTGTACAAAGTGATGTCTTTGTTTATTTAATAAGCATGGCTGAGATGTTTTGTATTAAATGCATGAGTCCTTTATCACTTTTCTTTGTTTTGTTTAGTATAATAGGCATGGCTGGTATGTTGTTTTCGGTGGCTAAGGAGATTTGCATTTATTGCTTTGTACAAATCTATACTTATTCAAATTTTAAATCGTACTTGAATATATAGCATTGTCCTTATCTTATTTTCCTTTTACTTGTTCTTGCCTGGTTACTTTCTTCTTCATTACTTTTCTTGTCTTTTATTTGTTTGTTTCATGTTGATAAGCTTACACTTATCCATTTGTTTTTCTTGTTTTGTGGCTGCAGCTTTGTCTTGTTTTCTATTTTATAAATCCACATACTTTGTTTATTTGTCACATGAATATTAAGTTTTGTTTTGTTTGTTTTATGCTTTGTACTTTATTTTGCATCTTGTTTTATATTTGTTTCTACATACTTATAGTTTTATTTATTTTGGCCTTGTTACTTTGAAATATGTTGTTTGAATTTTAACTAATTTATTTTCTAGCTTAAATATTTATTTTATTTTGTTGTTAGATTTTAACAATTTTATTTCTAGCTTAAATATTTATTTTATTTTGTTATTAGATTTTATTTAAGTGTTACTTTTATTTTTATAGTTCATCTCTTATTTATTTATATCTCTATTTATAACTCAAATATTTATTTTACTTCTATTTTTATTTAAAAATTCATTAAATTATAAATTTAAATTAAATTAAAATCTAGGGTCGTTACATCCTCCTTTCAAAATAATTTAATTCTCATAGTAAATCACTTAGGAAAAATCCCCAAAAATTACAGAAATCCACTTTAAATATGTTATTTAACATATCTAAATTTCAAACTCAAATTCTCAATATAATTTTGGAAATAAATTTCCAAACCCAATCAATCATATTTTTCTTTGAAAATTCATAATAATCTTTCCATTGCGTGGAAAATTATCAAAACTAAAACTGAACTCCAGAATCATGTTTTACATAACATAAAATTTTCTCATAGCATTGGAAATTATTTACAATCGGTTTTAACCAAAAAAACAAATAAATCAATATATGAAAATTTTGATTTAAATCAAACATGTTATAAATCCAAGCATATCATCATCCAAATCATCATTAAAATGAATTTAATCTTAAACCCGAAAACAAATGATTATAAACAAAATAGTGATAGTATAAATTATTATTCACCTTGATTAGGATAAGGAGATTGAACTAAGATTAAAATATATTCCCCTTTCTTTAATCTTAGCTTGATTTGAATTTTCTCTTCTCCTAGCAATGGCCGGCTCTAAGCTCTTCTTTTCTTACTTTTTTTTAAGTTTTGTGAAAATGTGAAATGAACGTGAATGATATAAGGAACGAGAATATATAAGGGTTGTGGTAATAGGATGCGGTTATTTCCCAATATGTCTTGTGCAAATTAATTTGCTTGATAACCATTCTTAAGCCCACTTATTTAATTAATCACGGCCTTCTTATCATTTATTCAAATCCCAATCTCCTTGTTATTCTATTTTACATTATTCTATTCAATTTATCTAATTAAATCTTTTGAATAATGTTATTAAAAATTAGGGGTATTATAGATCTTCACCTTCCTTTCAACATAAGATCGCCCTTTTAAAATAAAAGACAACTCTTTTAATTTCCCTTTTTAAAATTACACTAACTATTAAAAATAGTTTCCTATAAAAGCAAATACTTTCAAAATAATTTATTAAAATAGTTACTTATATATATGTAAAAATTAAAACGAATAAATATATAAAGATGTTAAATAAAATAGAGAAGTTCAAACTCATCTGTAATTAAAATATCCCGACAATTTAAAAATGTCAGATTTAAATTTCATTTTCCAAAAAGACAATCATTTCCTAAATCAAATAGCAATTAACAGTATTTACAAAATTCTAGATCAAGACCAATAGTTACTATAGCACTTAACCGATGCTATTATTACTTTTTCTCTAAAGGTTCACTTTTTAACACGCGTCGTTGTCACATGCGATATGACCAAACAGTCAAATTTAAGCATTTAGTAATCCACTTGACAGGAATATAACAGAAATAAATCAACAGGTGAATAATTGAAAATTTAAAATCATTACGGTGAGAAATCCGGATTTCTCAACAAGTTTTTCTGTATTTCAATTTAAAATAACGATCGCTTTTCGAAAGAGAATATTTTAACTAATCAGCCAATAATTTCAACTAAACAAGAACAATAAAATGTAGTCTGCTACATAACAAACTGATTAACCAAAAAGATGAGTTCAACTCACTGAAATTCCAGTTGGCACGAAGTGTACCAGGTTTGAACTAAAATCGAACTACGTCCAATTTTAGCCCAAATTTCTACTTGCTCCAACTTTAACCAAACTAGTTCTATTGTGTAGCCTTTTCCATTACAAGCGCAACAAAAAAGGTTTCGTCTCGATTGGACCTCTTATAAGAGAGCCCCTTTCCTCCCCTATTTCCTTTCCCACTTCTTCATGTATCCCGACTTTCTATGGTCGCACCTTCTTTCCACCATTTCTTCCTATCCGGTGCACGGAAACCCAAAACGACTTCACCGCTAGCCTCCTCTTCGAATTCTCCATTCGACCAACACCACGACGATAAGACCACACCTCCTACCCAAATCGCTTCATCTGCCCCTCCCCCACGTCCGTACACCACTTCACACCTACCTAAAGCGAGCCGCTTTCCACGATGACCAAGCCGTAGGTGCTACTCCACTACCCGAATCCAAATCTACTCTCCTTCTACCAAATTAATGCCTAAATTTTCCATAACACTAAACCCTATTTTGTAAACCCATATCCATTCACTGGTAAACTACTACACACTCACCCTCTTCACCGAAGGCCATGATTGTCACATGACAATGTAGATCTAATTTAGATAAGATCAAAGATATCCACTTTTTAGTTTATTTTTTAGATTTTTATTTGATTTGTTATTGAATTTATAAGAGGAGGATTTTATTTTTTCTTGCTTTTCAAAATGAAAAAGGATGGAACCGTGAAGAATGATAGAAACGTGTGGTGTAGGATTTGCTCAAGTGTTGACTTATATTTATTTGTGATTTTCAGCATTTTGCCGCACAGATTTTCGTTTGTGTACGAACTGCAAACGATAAAACAAGATTACGGTCATGCTCAAAACAGTGACGCAACCTCAAAACAAGATTAATATACACTGATTTACTGATTCTGTAAAACTACAAAAATACTATTGTTTGTTGAATAATCGTCAAATGATTTATTCAAATAATTTCAAATTAAAAATTATGAAAAAATAAATTAAATTAACAGGAAAATAGACGTAGGGAAGAAGTTGCGAAAAAATTTAGTCTCAGGGACAGCAAGTTTGCTTTTTAGTTTGAAAGACACTTTTAGTGTAAACAGAAAATGATAGTTACAACTATCATTATGTAATTTACACTAAAAAGTGTCCTTCAGCCTAAAAAGCAAACTTCTTGTCCTTAAAACTAAATTTTTCTATGACTTTTTCCTTGAGCCTAAAATCCCCTTAAATTAAATTAAACTACGTCAACAGAAATCGAGTCGTAAGAATAAAAATAATTTTTCTTATTATTTATTCGAACTATTTATTACTGCAAATAAATCCACCGTTGCTATTTATAAATTAAAAGAAGATAAATAAGACCAATACTCCATTTAATTAATATTCAATTCAAATCTAGATATTTAAATCACTATTCAAATATAAAATTCCCAAATTTAAATATTTTAAGTAATCTGTGTATTTGAATTCAAATTATAAACTTTAAAATCCAATTATATCAATATTTAAAATTAATTAAATATTCAATATCAAATGACAAAAATTTTAGTTTGTTACAGGTTTTTTGGTTTTGATACCATTGTTGGAACAGGGCCAGCCCGCAGCGGTAGTTATGGTGAATTTCAAATTTGAGAACTAGCTCTAAATACTTTGTTGAATTTTATACTTTTGGCTTATTACCTATTTCGATAAACAAAAATTGTTTGTAATTTTAGGTAGTGTTTGATTTGTTATTTTTAGTTTTGGGTTTTCGTCCATACAAAAATGCACACGATGCATTTATATTGTCGAAAACGACCAATTTAGAAAACAAAGTTAATATACAAAATAGAAAATAACTTTTTTTCCACGTTTTGAGAAATAGCACAAGCACGTGAAACAATACATTCTTTGATCGTCCCTCTATCCCCTTCGTCCTCTCATCCGTCTCTCTCTCATCTTTTCCGCCGTCTCTTCATTCTTCTCATATTTGAAATACTTATTGAAAATCGAAAACATAAAATTCATTTTTAAACCAAACAATACCTTAAGCCCCGTTTGGTTTGCTGTTTTGTGTTTTCGTCTAAAAAAAATGCGCATTTCTTTTACATTGTTGGAAAACATGCAATTTTGGAAAATGAAATTAACATAGAAAACAGAAAATAAGTTTATTTGATTTTTCGTGTTTTGAGGCATAACAAAAGGATGAAAAATAATTCGTCACCTCCATTTCCCGTCGATCGTCGTAATGGCTAAGAATTGTAAAAGGATTTCCCTCATTTTTTTGTATTTTGTATTGTATGTTGAAAACACAAACGCAAAACTAAAAACGAAACCAAACATGCCCTTAGTTTCTGAAAAGTTTGAGGTTCTCACTTTGACCATAATTTATTCTGTATACTACACTTAAATACAATTAATTAACGTGGTGACAATTTTAGATAAAGCGTGCAATGACATTTGATAATCAATTATTCTTTTCTTTTTTCTTTTTTGAAAAAAAAAAACAGAATTACAGATGAACCATTAACCAACTGCAGCTAATTCTTATTTCTCCTTTTAAAACATGTTCAAGGGAAAGAGGAACTGAAAGAGGAAGCAATACCTCCAAAATAATGGCAGGACATCCTCCATTCATTTGGTATTTATTACATAATAAATTCAGTCAAATAATTGGATGATCTTGATGAAGTGTGTACACATAAAACCTTAAGAAGATAACCGGAGAACGTATTATATTTTTCCATTAATTTCAGAGGCAATAATTTCAGGACAAAAAAGGGAAAGGAAAGTAATGCCAATAAATTCATTTATTAATAACCTGCTGATTTATAAATATAAGCAACCAGAACCCATTTCATCATATATCAGCACAGACGTTTCATCAATAATGACACTAAGCTTTGCATTTGTACTCTTTCTTCTTTCCTTGACTTTCTCTGCTCTTCACCAATGTAAGTTCAGAAATATTACATTTGGTTTATTTAATGTGTGCTCTCATATTTCATAAACATATGAATTTTAATGCAGGTGGTGCCATTCCTCTCAACGAGAAGATATATGGGTCTTCGCTTGACAGAAAAAGGCCATGTTGCTCACTGCAAGATGAAAGCATTTGTCCAGAAAGGGCGTACTGCGTTCAAACAGCCACTTGTTTTAACTCTCTGGATGAGTGCATGCTCGATTGCCCTCCATGTGACAAATAGACAGCTTCAGTATATATTATATATTGATCAGTGCAATGTTAAGCTTTTCTGTATGACGAACACAAAGCTCTTGCGGCAAAGTTATTTTTCTTTCAAATAAAATTGCTATCTATTTTTATCAACTTTTATTTTTCTCTCTCTGCGTGTGTAGAGGAAGCATGTGTCTATATTTTTTTTTGGGTATTGTTACAAACACTCCATTTTAATAAATGATATTGATGTTGTACAAATAATGTATAAATTTAAATTATTTATATTCGGAATAGAAAAGTTGTTAGATCTGGATTGCAAATTTTAAATTTTGTGCATAAGGATAAACTTCTCTCTTCCACCTTTAAATTCTATTCAACGATTCTAATTCTTCAACTCGTTACTTTCACACAGTTGTTAGATTTCGATTGCAAATTTTAAATTTTATGCGTAAAGACAACCTTCCATCATCCGTGTCTTAGCTCGCTATCTTACCTGCCCACTTGCTACCAACCTCCATCCTTATCATCATTTTTGAAACATACATACGTACGTATGTAATGTTTGTGTGTACACACATATATTATATATATGTTTGTGAACACTAAACCTTAATCAATTGTCAAACACATTGTAATTAATGCATTAATATCACCAATGATATTCAAATTAATCTTCATTACTATAAATATGTTATCTTTAAAACCTTTATTATGATCGTTTAATGGGTAGGTAAATTATCCATTAAACTGAGTTTATTTTAACATTCTCTCTTATTCCCAATTTATTACTCGCAAATGAAACTACCACCTTTGAAAATTTTCAAACTTTAAAAAACTTTTGAAAATATCTTCAATTTTGTCTTGTTATTTCACAAACTCAAGGTCACATGTCGAAAGGGGATTGTTTAGTTTAAAGAAAATATATAGTTTCAATCAAGAGGGTGAAAAAGGTAAAAAAATTTGTTATAGGGAGTTATGTTACTGATTTTTATTTTATAAAAATAAATGAGAGGTACTGACTTGACCACTCTAGAACTAAAATTTTTTCCTCTCTTTTCTCTATACTCTCTCCCAAGGTTTTTTCTTCTTCATCATTTCATCTCTAAATCTTAATCTTGTAATTAAAAAATTATTATCATAAACGATCACCCATTATAGTCTCAACCTAACTCTCCATGTCAATCTTCATTATCTCAATCTCCATTTAATATTACCTCAAACTCCATTTAAATTTATGACAACACAAGACGATAGAACAATTCTATTCTTATGGTAGATTCTATTGTACGCACACCTAAAAATTTACCTGGATACTAGTTTTACATAACCAATGACCTTCAAATTACAAAACCATCCAAAACTAATAGAAATATTACTATGATTATGTTACCATTTCACTTTGTTATCTTCTAGTGCACTAAATGGATTTTAGGTGCAAAAGTGGTTAATAACCATAGGAGAGGGATTCCCTGTGAAAATGGTGAAGTCGAATCAGGGTCATGTAGTTTGAATTTTTGCTAGGGAAGGCACAATATGGTCTGATTTCTCACTAGGGAAGGCACTGCATGGGTCTTATATTTCCCTACATAAAAAGATAGTGTGTGGATGTCTTTGTACATAATATCTATCTTTTCTGTTAATGTAATTAAACAATAGTTATTACTGAAGTTAACTTGTAAACATGTGTAATTATATATGATTGTACACACATAAACTACACGTATGTACATGTACATGTAAATGTACATATTGGGCTAACATTATCAATTCGTACACAGAGAAAAGGATTAATCTTTTAAGTAATGGAAGACCGCTTATTTAGAATAAATCAGGCAGGAAGAAGAAAAAGGAGAGCTGGAAGTTAGTGAATCAAATGAACAATAAGAATATAACAAAGGAGTGTAGTATAGTCATAAAGAGGAAGACGATGCAGGAGGGGATATAAATAAAGTGAGGAAGAAGATGACAGAGAGGGAGATGAAGAAAAATGACAAACGGGAAGACGAAGAGGATGATGGAGAGGAAAATTTTGGTAACAATGATGAAGAGATGTCAAAGATGATAGTATGATTGTTAATGATTAATTTAAAGATTACGACACACACATGTTGCTTCAGAAGTATAAAAGGGTAAGGTGTATTTTAAATTTTATAAACTGATAGTTGGTTTACATAAATATTATTGTCCCTTCCAAGAATAGTAAAATTATATTACAAAATCTTTATATGGAAAATACTGAGAAATGCACCCGTTTTAGAAGTACTTAAAATATTCTTTTGTTGCTCTCTATTGTTTATACTTGTATCGCAGTGTGAATAAAAATCCTATTTCTGCATTTATAGAATGATGACAACTGTAAGCAAATACTTTCGACACATCCTTCGATGAGATGACAATAACTTTAGATGCGTAGCCAGTTTATTACATGCTCCAATAAAATGAAACCACTTGTTATTTACTCATTTACTACGTAAGAAACAAGTGACTTAAAGATTGATAGGGATGAAACAGGGATTGATATGAATAAGAAGGTGGGTTACAAATTAAGTCTTACCATGCTTCGTAAGATCCATGAAAATAACAGTGAAAAGTGGAATGATAGAAAAACAAGACATGCATCATATATACTTGGTTTGCTCATGAAAGACTTAAATGTGACTTAGCGAAGAAATGTGCAATCCGCATCAAAGAGGATATGAAAGGAAAGTAATGATGTCGTTCTCAAGATGATGTTGTGTAATGTGATAGTCTATCTCAATATACTTACTAAGTTGCGAGAAATATGAACATCTCTTTTATTACCTCAATTCATAGGAGTAGGACTAGATAGAAAATCCCTTATGTCCTCAAGTGGTCAATTTAACTAAACAATTTCTTTCATAGTAGATGACATAGAACAATTTAAGAATGAGAAATAATAAATTGTTTTTGTTTTTCCATAATATAAGAGAATCACCCAAAGAGATACTGAAACAAGTAATAGACGCACGATCGGTGATACCACTACCATAATTAACGTCACTGTAGAAATGCAATTCCAAAGAGAAAGTGAGTGGCAGAAGAAGGCTATGAAAAACAACATGAACGACATATGATATATCTTTTTGAGTAATGGTAAGATAAACCAAGCCTCCTACAACAGTACGATATAATTTAGGATTTGAAAGTGGTGTTTCATACGAAGAAAAATGTTTTGCATGAACATCTATAGGAATGTTTTCGGTCTTATGGTCATTAAGTCTAGCTTTTCGTGAAAGTCTGTAATATATTTTGACTACAAAAGAAGATAAACTTTTGGTGAATATGCCAACCCAATTCCCAATAAATATCGGCCCAGATCCTTCATTTTAAACTGTCTAGCTAACTTCTTTTTCAAATCAGAAACTCCACTAACATCCTCTCCAATAACAACCAAATTGTTAACGTGTAAGGATAGTATAATATATTATGCTTTAGTACTTTTAGCAAAAGGAGAAGGATCGTAGAAGCTAGAGATAAAACCAAGAGACTTAATCGCACTAAAAAATTTCTCAAACTAAGCTGAGGATATTATTTAAGCCAACACAAATATGATATCATGTGGAACATATAGAGATGACTCAATATAAACAACTTGTTGAAGAGCTCCATTCGAGAAGGCTTATTTGACATCAAATTGTGAACTAGACCATTGGTAAATAAAAGCTACGGCAACAAGAGTACGTATAATAGTTGTTTATGTAATAGAAGAAAAAGTCTTTTCATAATCTCTAGCGATCCGCATTTTTGGATCTTCCAATTTGAATATCTATTTTGTTTAAAAAATTAGATTTGAATTAAATTATAATATAATAAAAATCTATGTTTTAAATTTAGACTTGATTTTCTATGACGTATTTTTAATTTAATTTTTAGAATTTTTCCATAATTTTTAATTTGGAAAATAATTAAATTTTCATTTGACACTTTTTGCGGCGAACGTCGGTACTTTTGAAGCTTCACTGAATAAGATAACTTGTCTATTTTATTGTTGTTTTATATGTGTCGCATTGTTGTGCGCAATCATATTTTTATTTCTGCCCTTTACGACTCGTACATGAACGGAATATGGTGTAACAAAGTACCAAAAAAATTATTATTTAACTTTTAACAGCACGCGCACATAAATTCTTTGCAAATGATGTACTTCTTGGCAACTTTTGACATGTTCAGATAAACATAATAATTGTGTTGTTGGAATTTCATAATAAAAGAGAGCATGGACCAATTCATACGCAGGTTTTCAAAGGTGTACTGACGCAGCGGAAATAACGGATGACAACGAAACGAAGATTTCGTGTCAAACTAATCAATGAAACGATTAGATGAAGCAATATGAATCGATGAATTAATGATACCAAACGCCCAAATCCGTTGATCACGAAGATACCGGACTTTAGCTATCTTCGACACGTTGATCGCGCACGATGCCGTGAGAGAAGATCTACAATTCTTCGACGTTGATCAAGCGCACTTGATTCTGTGAATTGGCTTCAACAATCGTTGATTCGAGCGCACTCGAATGCCGAAGATGGAGATAGGAGATAACACTCAACTACCAATTTTAATGGTGGCACAAAAACACACAAGAAATTTTATTCAAAATTCAACAACCTTTTACAAATGACACTACCCGCCTATTTATAGGCTTACAACTCAACACTTGCATCACAATACTTAGGTCGTGAACGATCTAAAACTTGCGAGCTAAAAAACAAAGAAACAATACAACACTTTTCATTACAGGGTACAAGCGACGTAGCAGTCGCGACCTACGACTTAAGTGCAAACGAGTTACGAGCTATTACCAAAAACAACAATCATTCGTCTTACGACCTAATTAAGTTTGCGACCTAAGAAAACTGTTCTCATTTGCGGCATAGATTTGTTCGCGATCTTCTGTAGCATGAGCGATTCAGGGAAACCCCTTTGGAATTCTGGAACGACTTAGTGAGATCGTTCGCGACCTAGAGAATCGGAGTTGGGTCGCGTAGTGTATGTCGCGGCTGAGTTAGGTCGTGGGGAAGATTAGGTCCTGGAGGAGTTAGGTCGTGGGGAAGGTTAGGTCGCGAAAATGTTAGGTCGTGGGGAAGATTAGGTCGCGGCTGAGTTAGGTCGTGGGAAAGATTAGGTCATGGAGATGTTAGGTCGTAGGAATTAGGTCGTGGGGATGGTGTCGCAGAGGAAGTTAGGTCGCGGAATGGCATTGTAGTGGAGTTTAGCTCGCGGGAGTTAGGTCGGAGAGGGGTTAGGTCATTGGAATTGGAGTTAGGTCGTTGCCGAGCTTCGTTAGGTCGTTCGACTTCGCCAACTAAGGTATGCACTGCATCATCCTCCCCCGGTTGAGAAAAGTTCGTCCTCGAATTTAAAAGTTCATCCCCATTGGATTGTTCATCCCCATAATAAGGTATAAGATGTTTAACATTAAACACGTCAGAGGTGTAAACATCTTCTGGCAGCTTCAACTTATAAGCATTTTCATTGATCCGTTTTATAATTTTTATTGGACAATTCTTTCGGACTTTCAACTTGTTATAAGCACCCACTGGAAAACGATCCTTTGTTAACACAGCATACACCCAATCATCCTCGTTGAACTCCACACTTCTTCTCTTCTTATCTGCAGCTCGTTTATACTTCTCATTTGTCTTCTCCAAACGTTCCTGAATGATTCTATGGCATTCTGTCAACCCATCAACAAAATCATCAGCCCTTTTAACTGTCCCCTTCGGTTGTGGTACTATCGTTAAATCCAACGGCCCCTTTGGCAAGCTTGAATATACAATCTGAAATAGACTGTAACCAGTGCTTCGGTTAACAGCATGATTATGTGCAAATTCCGCCTGACCCAACTTTATATCCCAACTCTTCAAATTATCCTGCACAAGACATCGCAACAAGTTTCCCAACGATCTATTCACCACTTCCGTTTGCCCATCTGTTTGTGGATGATAAGCACTACTGAATTTCAGCTTCGTCCCAACCATCTTCCATAGACTCAACCAAAAGTGACTCAGAAATCGAGTATCTCGGTCAAAAACAATAGATTCAAGTAACCCATGTAAACGATAGATTTCTTTAAAGAATAACTGTGCCACATGAACTGCATCCGTCGTTTTCTTACAAGCAATGAAATGTGCCATCTTCGAGAAACGGTCTACCACAACATATATAGAATCATTTCCCCATTGAGTTCTAGGCAAACCCAAAACAAAATCCATGCTGATATCAACCCATGGTTTAGTAGGCACGGGTAATGGCATATACAATCCCGCATTCGTCGTTGTCCCTTTGGAAACTTGACAAATATGACATCTCTCCACAAATTTTTCAACTTCTTTTCTCATAGAAGGCCAAAAGTATGATTCTGAAATCAACTGCAATGTACGATCTCTGCCCACGTGACCCTCTTCATGCAATTCTTTGACAATCTTCATCCTCAAGCTACAATCCGGAATACACAATCGGTTTCCTTTGGACAAGAATCCATCTTTCATCACAAAATCATCAGAACTCCCTTCCTGCATCTGATCCAACACTTTCACAAAATAAGAATATGAAATAAGCAACTATGGTAACAAATCAAATCCCACTACTTCCACTCGCATGGTTGTCAGCAAATGATTTCTACGGCTCAATGCATCGGCAACTCGGTTAGTAACTCCTGCTTTGTGCTTTACCACGAAAGTAATCTGTTGTAAATAAGCAACCTACGAAGCATGCCTTGCTGAAATTTTATCTTGCCCCTGCAAATGTTTCAAAGCTTCATGGTCAGTGTATAGCATAAATTCTTTATGAAATAGATAGTGTCTCCAATGCTTTATGGCTTGGACTATAGCATAGAATTCCAAGTCATAAGTACTGTATCTCGTTTTAGCTCCCGTCAGTTTCTCACTAAAGTAAGCAATAGGACGACCCCTTTGACTCAACGTTCCCCCAATCCCAACCTTGGATACATCAGTATGTAGCTCAAAGAGTAACTGAAAGTCCGGGTATTTAAGAATGGGCGTTGTGGTCAAGAGTGTCTTGATTCTCTGAAAAGCAGAATCAGCCTCTTCAGTCCAAACAAACTTCTTCCCTTTCATACATTCCGTAACTGGTGCCATCACGCTACTGAAGAGTGGAATGAATCTTCGGTAGAATGACGCTAAACCATGAAAACTCCTCACTTCTGTTATTGTCTTAGGTTGTGGCCAATTTCGAATAGCTTCAACTTTACTCTGATCAACTTGAATACCATCCTTCGACACAATATAGCCCAAGAATAGAATACTTGTAGTCATGAAAGTACACTTCTTCGTTGCAGCATAAAATTCCTCACATCGTAAAACCAACAACACTTCCCGCAAATGCTGTAGGTGTTCTTCAGTGCTTCTACTGTAGATCAAAATGTCATCAAAGTATACCACTACAAACTTCCCGATAAAAGGTATAAAAATCTGGTTCATGACTCTCATGAATGTACTCGGAGTATTTGACAAACCAAACGGCATCACCAACCATTCGTACAGACCCTCCCGAGTTTTAAAAGCAGTCTTCCACTCATCACCTGGTTTAATACGAATCTGATGGTATCTGCTTTTCAAGTCAATCTTCGAAAACACACCAGCACCGCTTAATTGATCCAACAGGTCATCTAGTCTCGGCATAGGAAATCGATATCTCACCGTAATCTTATTCAATGCTCTACTATTTGTGCACATTCTCCATGTCCCATCCTTCTTCGGTACCAACAAAGCTGGTACTGCACAAGGACTCAAACTCTCCTGAACACGCCCTTGTTCCAGTAATTCCTCTACCTGTCTTCTCAACTCCTCGTGTTCTTTTGGACTCATCCGATAGTGCGGTCTATGAGGTAATGCAGCACCTGGCACCAAGTCAATCTGATGCTGTATGTCTCTAAGCGGTGGTAACTCCTTCGGTAACTCCTCTGGAAACACATCTTTGAATTCCTCCAAAACTGGCTTCACTTCTTCTGGAACTTCAGTAACTTCACTGCTTTCATGCCCAATCAACATAAAGACTTCAGGACTCTCACCTACCTCTTCCACAAACTCCTTCAAGGACAACAAAGTCTTCAATTCCTCAATCTCCTCCAGCTTGTTTTCATTCTGCTGTCGCTTCTTCGGAACTAAAGTGATTTTCGTGCCCTCGAACAAGAAACTGTAGCTATTTGTTCGACCATTATGTTGTACTTCCCGATCGTACTGCCACGGTCTTCCCAACAGCAAATGACAAACATCCATGTCAACCACGTCACACCAAATCTCATCTTTGTATTTCTTCCCAATAGAAAATGGAACATGAGCTCGCCACTCTACCTTCACTTCTCCTCCTTTCCTCAACCAAGCAAGTTTATAAGGACTAGGATGTTTCTCCATTTTCAACTTCAACTTCTTCACAGCTTCCATTGAAATGATATTATCACAGCTCCCAGCGTCAATGACAAATTTACAGACTTTTCCCAAAATAGTACACGTTGACTGAAAAATGTTACTCCTCAACCAAATCGACTCTTCTTCTTGCTTCGGAGTTAAATAAGATCTCTGTAGCATCAGATTACATCCCTCATCTCCCGACACCTCTTCTTCCTCCTCATCACGATGTGAATTGAGATCTTCTTCTACATCCTCATCTTCCACTTCAGCAATCATAGTCCTCTTCTTCGGTTTCGGACATTCGTTGCTCTTGTGACCCACTTCCTGGCAATTATATCATTTGAAATTAGTGTTGACCTTTGGTTTAGCCACTTCTTGAACAACCGGCTTACTCGATGCTTTAGGAACATTAGAACTACTACCCGCTCCTTTGTTCTGCCCCGTAAAACTTGGAAACACACCTCCCCCGCGTCTACCTTGTTTCTCCCAAGCCAACGCTTTTTGATGTGCTTCTGCTACAGATCTAGGGTCGAACATGTTCACCATATCCTGGATCTGTGTTCTAAGTCCCCCAACAAATCTAGCAGTCAATTGTTCTTCTGTCTCCATAATGTCATTTCGAGCAATCAACTGGTAGAACTCATCAGCATAATCAGCAACTGTCTTCGTCCCTTGCCTCAGGTTCTATAATCTCTGATGCATTAGTGACTGGTAATTGTAAGGCAAGAAAGTAGCCTTCATCAATTTCTTCATCTTCTCCCAAGCAACAATCTTCGACTTCCCCATCCGCTCTCTAGTAAGTTTGGTTTGCTGCTACCACGCCATTGCTCTCCCCCTCAACCTAATAGCAACCAACTTCACTTTACGATTTTCCGGAACCTCCTTGAAGTCAAAAATTTCCTCAACATAAGCTAGCCAATCAAGAAATTCCTCGGCCTGCATACCTCCCTTGAATTCCGATATTTCAGTTTTCATCCCGGACTCCCATTTGTGATCATACTCTGAATGATTTCTTCCTTGACCTCGTCCTCGTCCATGAAAACTATCACCATCAAACTCCTCCTCAAAATCTGATGTATATCGATGTCGATCCTGACCACCAACATCTCTACTCCCACCATTTCTTCCACCAACATCCCTTCGATCTACATTCCTCCGATCACGATCATTCACATTTCTATCACTATCTCGATCTAAACTTCTATGTTCACTATCAACACTTCTCTCTCGATTTGAATGTGGTGAAACTCTACTTCCCCCATGGTTAGATTCAGGTGAAACCCTTCTCTGATTTTGACTCATCTCCAACATCATCCTCTCTAATCGACCAATCCCTTCATTAAGCTTCTCATTAAAGTTTTCGTTAATTCTTTGCTCCATCTCATCGGCCTCTTCTCTCCCATACAAAGCATCAATGTTGCGATAACGATTAGCTCTTCTCGGAGGCATGATCACTCTTCAACAAATTCCAACAAAAACTTCACTTCGATCTAAAAATCTTCAAATCAAAACAACCCACTTGTCAAAATCTTCAAACATCTCCAAACGAACAAATCTCTTCAAAATGTCGAGAACCCAATTCTCCAAATGATGTAAATCTTGCACAACTCCAAAAAATCTACGCAAACTCCTTGCGCTATAGCTCTGATACAAAATGACGCAGCGGAAATAATGGATGACAACGAAACGAAGATTTTGTGTCAAACTAATCGATGAAACGATTAGATGAAGCAATATGAATCGATGAATTAATGATACCAAACGCCCAAATTCGTTGATCACGAAGATACCGGACTTTAGCTATCTTTGACACGTTGATCGCGCACGATGCAGTGAGAGAAGATCTACAATTCTTCGACGTTGATCAAGCGCACTTGATTCTATGAATTGGCTTCAACAATCGTTGATTCGAGTGCACTTGAATGCCGAAGGTGGAGATAGGAGATAACACTCAACTACCAATTTTAATGGTGGCACAAAAGCACACAAGAAATTTTATTCAAAATTCAACAACCTTTTACAAATGACACTACCCGCCTATTTATAGGCTTACAACTCAACACTTGCATCACAACACTTAGGTCGTCAACGACCTAAAACTTGCGACCTAAAAAACAAAGAAACAATACAACACTTTTCATTACAGGGTACAAGCGACGTAGCAGTCGCGACCTACGACTTAAGTGCAAACGAGTTACGAGCTATTACCAAAAACAACAATCATTCGTCTTACGACCTAATTAAGTTTGCGACCTAAGAAAACTGTTCTCATTTGTGGCATAGATTTGTTCGCGATCTTCTGTAGCATGAGCGATTCAGGGAAACCCCTTTGGAATTCTGGAACGACTTAGTGAGATCGTTCGCGACCTAGAGAATCGGAGTTGGGTCGCGTAGTGTATGTCGCGGCTGAGTTAGGTCGTGGGGAAGATTAGGTCGTGGAGGAGTTAGGTCGTGGGGAAGGTTAGGTCGTGAAAATGTTAGGTCGTGGGGAAGATTAGGTCGCGGTTGAGTTAGGTCGTGGGGAAGATTAGGTCGTGGAGATGTTAGGTCGTAGGAATTAGGTCGTGGGGATGGTGTCGCAGAGGAAGTTAGGTCGCGGAATGGCATTGTAGTGGAGTTTAGCTCGTGGGAGTTAGGTCGGAGAGGGGTTAGGTCGTTGGAATTGGAGTTAGGTCGTTGCCGAACTTCGTTAGGTCGTTCGACTTTGCCAACTAAGGTATGCACTGCATCATGTACACTTTTCACTTTCCATTTTTCCAAGCATGGAACATATTTGCATTCTCTGTCATTTTTAAATACTAGTGTCCACTTTCTTTAATAATCCAAATAACTTTCTATACATCCAAAATTAGCAAAGGTTGTCAACATGAAAGTTGTAGAGGGTGAGGAGGTCTACACTTTCCATTTTAGTTGTACTCGAGATAGTCGAGCGGAGAGGGAGTTATGAGATAAAGAAGTTTTAGCCTGCTAGTGTAGCAGTGTGTGTGAGTGGTGTGCAAGCGTGTGTACACATGGGTGAGTGGAGGTGCATGTCTGGCTATGTATCCTGAAAGGAGAAGTGAGCAGGCGGTGGCCATTGGTGGTGTGTTGCTTGGAGATGGGAAGAGGAGGTGCCGACGTCTGCAAGTGAGGTTGAGAAGCATGCATTCATGCTTTATGTATAAGGTGGGACCGTTAGAGGGGCATTCTTGATGAATATCAGGTGCAGGTGGGGGAAGTGTGTACGCACGGGAGCATGGATGGGGATATGAAAATGGTAAGCAGGCAATGATGGTTAAGTGTTGGATTTATTTACATAGTTAATTGAATAATATGGTAGCTTCTTAAGTGCCATGGGGTGATCATTAAGCCTTCTTCAAATTCGAAAAATTAACTATTGAATTGAAAGTTATTTTAACAATAATTATTATTATTATAAGGTTTAAAGATAATCATTTTTTTTGCAAGGCCGATGGGGTTGAATGGTCCCCTACCATTTTATTGATCCACCATGTGAATTGAAACAAAAGATACAAAAAATTGCAACAACAAAAAGATAAAGAGAGATGGAAGATCAATACAAGGAAAACACAAAAAGAAAAAAAAGGAGAAAATAAAGAAACATAACAGAATTTTGTCAACCAGACATTGTTGCCTATTAACATCCCCTGGATCATATGGGATATTAGCATCATGAATACCTTTATGCACCTCAATATAAATATAGCATAGTAGTTTGCTTATGATTTTTGCTCTTCACTTCATTGAATATCCTGGTATTACGTTTTAACCAAATCAGCCTGACAAAGGTCTTGAAAATGAAGATATATTTAGATGACAGATCATCCTTCCTAGCGTACACACACAGAAGCATCTCCCAGTCATCCAGTCTGCTCATTCCATCTTGTTTGATTCCAATAGCAGTTTATACTTTGTTCCGAAGCCATGAAGTCACAGGGCAGTCAAAATACAAGTGCTTAATTGTTTCTAGAAGATCCCTATAGAAAATGCATCTGACACACAAACTCATGATACAAGAAAACAGCCTTTCTACAACGGACAATGCCCGTTGTAATATGTGTTTCGCAACGGGCATGCGCTCGTCGTATTAGGCCTCGTTGTAATAGGTCCACTGTATTTTACAACGGGTAATAAACGTTGTAAAAATCTCTTATAACAACATGCTTTGACCGTTGTAAAAATGTTGTATAACAACATGCTCTGACCGTTGTAAAATAAATGCAAATTAAAAAAACAACAGCAGCATCCATGGAGTATATCCATACCAATAATGAATTTAAAATTTATCTATTCACATCATTCATAAAATTTTACATAGTTACAAAACATCGAATACAACCGTAAACTAACATAACACGCAGTACATACAAATAATAACACAAGATTTAAAATTTAGACTAAACGACATTGAAGCAAACCTTAAACCATAATATTTTAGTTAATCAAAACCCACGTAACACCTTTTTTCTTCAAATATTCCTTTGCTTCTGCTATGTTAATGTAAATTACATACATACATATATTCTGAGTTAATTTATTTCTGAATTTGTGAAATCAAATTTATAGATTTATTTGAATTTATTTTGATTTTGGAAAATTAAACATTTTTTTCCTTGTATTTACATTGAAACCTGTAGAATCAAGCAAGGGAGATATATAAAGCACTCATTAATACTGTGATTCAATTTTCAGAAAAATAAATGTGTTGTGCTTTGAAGACAAATTGCATTGAATTGTTAACTTTAAACGGCTACAAAACTGCGTTGTGCTTCAAATTCAACTGCAATATCCAAAAAATTTACAGAGCTATTTTCGAAAGATGTGTGAAACTGATCACCTTTAACATAAGTCTCTCTAAGCCATCAAGGATCTTAACCGGAACAGTTCTAGTTAGACTGCAAGCTCAAACTACAAGCTCATAGTTAGTATAAAGAGGCTAACCAATGTATCACGAACATAGCCTCCAAACCAATATTGTTCAAAGGATTCACGATATTCGTTCAAAATTAACATTTACTGTTAAACAATCAAGTTGTTTCACTGTAAACAATTGTACCTTTATTAGGAAATGAAAGTAGAAAAAGTTGGTAGAAAATCGTTCCTATCCAATTTCTGATGTTCACATATGGACAATCAGCTGTTGATGTACAACATGAAAATTAATAGCGTTGAACAATATGATGCTTTTGTTACACTCTTCTCAGGAAAGAGTTGTCTCGTACTCAATTAAGCCAACAATTACGTTTTTACTCGTGATATATATTTTTCCCAGTTAGTCCAGAAATAGAAATAATTATGAAGACCTAATTGCTTATATTATCATGCCCAACAAAAAGACTTACCATGCATCTTAAGAAGAGCTCGCCTTATCCTCCGATAGTAGCCACTGCAGTTGATGTTCATTCTAACGACCATGCAATATAACTGTATACATAAAACTTGTCATGTAGAAATTCCATTAACAATCGAAATTAAAATAAAGCTAAGAAGATAAAATCATGAACTTGCCTTGTCTGACATGAAGCAAATTAGATGTTCTGTGGTATTAGATGATCGTATTATTGCTCACTATCAAGTTCTGCCCCTATCCAATAAAATGCATTCACATACTTGTATTTGCTACCTAATTCAAGTTAATTAGGCATTGAAACTGATTAAATTAAAAGCTTAGTATTAAAATGAAATTTGAAATTCTGTGGAAGTCAATCTTGTATTTGAATTATGTATCTATTGTTAAAGTGAGGTTATCAAGCGGTTAGAAAACGAAATAAAAATAGTAAATGCAATAGGAAATAATGCTAACAAAAGATGTTACTGAATGAAAACATAATGCTCAGGAGAGTGCTCAAGGACCTGATACAAGAAACCATGCTTGTTCTTCTACAACAAATTCTGCGCAAAGTGCCTCTGTGTTCCTCCTGGTTAATTTCTACGGTTACAAAGCTGTTTTCCCTTGCTACAACAACTGGAAAACCCAGCAAGGTGGACCAAAATGGCCAAAATGGGGATGCATTACTGAATTCTTCAATATTCAGGAAAATTGTGTCCATTGTATCAAAAGATGATCATCATTTCAGCTCATATTGCAAATATATGTCTGTGTACTGTAGGGGAATCTAAATAAGCATGAAGAAATTAAAAAATTTTAAGCTAAATCCAAAACGGAACTAGTATAAATATTAACTACTTGTAGCCAAAGAGCTGAAAAGTTTCAATATTAACATGTAAACATGTTGAAAAATAAATAGTTAATTTTTCCAGTAAGTGAGGGAATTTAAAACATGTCGGTGGAATCAATTTTACCTAAAACCAAATAAAAGATTATTTTGCAGTTTATATTGTCTAAAACATGCAGTTTATACTGTCTAAAATGAATAAAAATACCCAAGACATACTCAAATCATTCGAACGTAAACAAGTAGAAACTTCAAGGGTACCGTTCAACCGTTTCTTGTCCAATGGTCAAGTTTCAGGAACATGAATTACTTCATAGTTGGTTTCAGGAGCATCGCCAGCTTTTTAAGATTTACCTAAGGTACCCAACCCATGACAGAATGTTAACAATATTTTATTGTTTGAAATTAAACTAAAACACTATGCAAAATCCAAAAGAACAAACAGGTTTGGTCTAAATTTGAACTACTTGATTATCGGATGTTACAGAATTAGTCGATATTAGCAGAGAAAACATGCCCTAATACAAAAACATTTGAAGATCTTTATTTATCCAGATGTTACAGAAATATTATATCGTACTTTGACAAGAGCATATTGGACTGTAGATACCAAGTTGTTTAATAATAGACTTTTGAACTAACTACAACCGGCGCTTTTTTGTTGAATTGCAAAAAGAAACAAACTTCGCTTTCAAAAGCATTTGATTCAAAGCAACAAAGAATAATCATTCAACTCGAATCATCGATCGAGTTCAAGTATTCAACCAGAAAAAGCAAAGAGCAAAAATTACATACCGAAGTCTTTTTGAACTCGATCGTCGAAGCTGCCGTATGCAAACTTGAAGATACAATCGATCATCAAAATACTCACGAGAACATCCACTTGATTGATCAACAACGTCGGCGCTTTCGAATTTCACAAAACCCTAAATCCGGATTGAGGAACGAACGAACGAGGAACGGCCGCCATTTTCACAAAAGAAAGGAACAGCGCAAAACAAGAGAAACGGGCCGAAGATATAAAAGAAAAGGAGGGCCGGCTATTATATTAGTTTATAATTCTATTTGAGCATTATTACAATGGGCATTTTGTGACCGTTGTAAAATTGTTATCTATTACAACGGACATTTTGTGAACGTTGTAAAATTGACATATATTATAACGGGTTTGAAAGGACCGTTGTAATAGCATTCTATTACAACGGGCTATCATCGTCCGTTGTAAAAATGGCGTTGTATAGGGCATCTATTACAACGGGCCTGAATGAACCATTGTAATAGCCTTCTATTACAACGGACAGTCAATGCCCGTTGTAAAAAGGATGTTGTAATAGGGTATTTTTGTTGTAGTGTCAATCCTCTGCTAACTTATTTAACTGTAGTAAATAGAGCATTATTGATAACTTTCCATAACATGAGATTATCTTTGGCAAGGCTTTCCTTCCCCCAAACAATTGAGTGCCATTTGCAACCAGCATGGTGTTGAGAGCCAAGAAGGTAACTGTAACCAGCTTCGAACTGAATTTAGTCTTAGATTGACCCCATGTAATGACTTCATTTCCAGGAGGATCAATAATCATAGCATGAATGGAGTTCCATAAAAAAGTGATGTTTTGGTTCGAGTTGTTTGGTAGGTTGAAGCTACTATTGTGAATGAAAGTGTTAACAAGAGCATTGACTCCAACACCAGATTGTTGTATCCCATTCCGAGGTAATATTCTGCTGAGAATGCAACCCTACTTATACCATGGATCATCCCAGAATCTTATTTTGTTTTGAGAAGCAATAACATACTTAATAATAGGCAAAACCTGCACTCTGATCTTGAATATATTACGCCACGTCCAACTGATGTTTTGCGGGGGTTTCATAGTCCAAACATTCCTTCCTTTAGTGATATATTTATATGACCATTTCACCCATATGTTATCTTTCTTGTTCAGGAAGTTATCAAAATTTTTGCAACAGCAGCCTTATTCCACAGACACAAGTTAATAATTCCCAGATCTCCTTTCTTCATAGATTTTTCAATTTTTTTGAAAGATATAGGAGCAGAATATTGACCAAGAGAACACCCCTTCCAAAAGAATTTCATAACAGCACTCTTAATTAGTTTAATTAACTTTTGTGGGAGAACAAATGATCTAGCCCAGTAAACTGACATGGAAAATATTACCGACTTAATAAGAGTAAGTCTCCCCGCTAGGCTGAGTATCCTATTCGACCAGCATTCGATTTTAGCCGTGATCTTTTCATACAAAGGCAAGCACTGATTGGTTGCAATACGAAGAGGTTGCAAGAGGGACCCCAAGGTAGGAGACAATCTCCTTCCTCGGCCTTAAACCAGTGGAGATATAAATATCTTCCATTAGATCATTCTGAAGCCCTACTAACATGATATCAAACTTGTCAAGATTCAACTTAAGACCTGTTATATTGTAAAACATGTTAAGACCCCCAAGAATGGCATTGATGGTTTGAACGGTAGGTTTGCATAAAATAACCAAATCATCTGCAAACATAAGAGAAGTAATTTGTGCATCTTTGCAGCGAGGGTGAAGTTGGAAGAATTTAAGTCTAACAAGGTCTTCAAGAATTCTGGTGAGTAATTCCATTACAGTTATAAAGAGAAAGGCAGACATAGGGTCTCCTTGTCAAATTCCACGCTTGCTTCCAAAGTAACCAACACTAGAACCATTAATCTTGATAGAAAAGTTTACAATTGAAATACAAGCGTATATCCAAGTTATGAAATGAACAAGGAAATTCATGTAACCCAAAATCCGAACTATAGAATCCCAATAAAGAGTGTCAAAAGCTTTCCTTATGTCAATATTTAATAAGCCTCTTGGAGAAACCATAGCTTGTTTATAGCCATTAAGAAGTTCATGCGTAAGTAGGACATTATCTGGTATATTTCTACCAGGAAGGAAAGCTGACTGATTATGTGATGTAATATTAGGAAGGACAGTTTTCATACGAGAAGCTATGACTTTGGTTATGCATTTGTATATAGAGTTGTGTTTGTACCAAAAATGGGCACAACACTCTTCGGAAGTTTTTGAAGAGATAAAAGTGAAGAACGAAAATTAAAAATGTGGGTTATCTAACAAAAACTCCAAATAACAGAAAGTAAATTGCAAAGACAAGCGATTTAGAGTGGTTCGGCTTTGTAGCCTACGTCCACTATGAAGTTTGATGATTTTATTGCTCGATACTTGAAGATTACAATTCTTTATACTGTAATACAACTGAATTTATATGCTAAGTCTCAATCTAAAGCAGCGGCGGTGTTCTGGAGTAAATCTGGCAGAATCTGGGCGCTCTTCAGTACTTAGAATTATCCGACCCCTTTTCTGAATGACCAGGGGCTCTATTTATAGGTGTAGGAGGCTGATATTTCGCCTAAAATGAGGGGAGACCAGTTCTGGTACGTCAGGGGGCCCACATGGCCGAAATCTGGAGATCCGGGCCCACTTTGGGATCGATTCGACCCTTGGTTCAAATCGATCAAGAAATCATCCAATCGAGCTGAAATTTGGTGTGAACATTCTTCATCATGTATTTAAGCTTCTGTGAAAATTTCATGGCATTTGGACTTGTAGAACACGAGATATGATCGATTCAATGTTGCATTTCCGGATAGCATGGATACTTCGAATCGATCACTTTTGATTTGGTTCCTTCGAACCGATCACTCCGACTCCAGGTGTTGGATTCGAAAATACGCCTGTTCGAATCGAGTATGCTATGTTGTATCTACTCGATTCGAAGTTACTCTTACTGGATGGATTCGAAGACCCTCTGCCTCGTTGGGTTCGAATAGAGGGCACGCTCGATGGAGTCGAAGGTGAGCTATATCTCCTGGATTCGAAGTTAGGTTACGCCTCCTGGATTCGAAGTAAAGCCACGCCTCCTGGATTCGAAGCTCCTTCTCTTTATGGATTCGAGGTGTAGAAAGCTCCAATGGATTCGAACTTAAGGTATCGTTCGAATCGATTCGAAGCACAGCCAACTACAATCGATTCGAACCAATACTATCTCGATGGTTTCGAACCAATGCTTGGTCCTGTTGGATTCGAACGAGAGCTTCTATGCTGATGGAGTCGAAGCAAGGCTATGACCCTGTGGATTCGAAGCAATGCTAAGGAGGATGGATCCGACCCTAGGTCCTTCCTCTTTCTAACTGCGATAACTTGGGCATATGAACTAAGATTGCTCCGAAACTTGGAACGTTGGCTCTCACAGCTTTGCTTGACGTGCCTTATCAATTGTAGCCCGATCCGGTCTTGAACAAATTTCATCGATATCCATAGCGATCCTTGCGTGTAACCGATTTTCGAGACGATCTGTCACCGGTATCTAGTCAAGTCCTTGGTGTCACGGCCTTGCCAAAAGGCGGGATAACATTTGCCCCCCAAAGTACGTCTTGTGTAAACATGACGTGCTTTAAAAAGCTACAGTCCCTTATTGAACAGTTATCACATGCTTTGTCGAAAATTGTCTTTTTTGCTGTTGTAATCAATCGTTGTATGATCATGATCGGCTGTTAGGCTTTTGGGTCATGACGAGATGAACATCTGATTCCTGTTGATGATAAAGACCAAAACATTAGTCAAAAAATATGTGCATACGTGTATTATCTTGACCTTGGTTAACGTTGCGTGATCGCAAGTTGTTGTCAGTTCGGTTTGCTATCGAAATCTGCATCGGTCCTCTCCTGAACCGATTTGAGATTTGAGTTAAAACATTGCTTTTATGATTGTCTATGATCATCCTCTCGTATCGATCCTTTCCTGAATCGGTATAAAGAGTAGACAAGCAATTTTTCATATTGAAACGATTCGTCCATTTGACCGGTGGTATTTGATGGATTCGAAGCTATGTTTTTTGACCTGCCTCGAGTTGATGGTTTCGAAGTAGGTACTTTGAATCGATGGGTATATGGCGCTTTCAATTTTGTTTTTTGCCAACTCCTTCGTATCGATGGAGGTTTGAATTGGTGTAGCTTCGTATCAAGGAAGCCCCGTGTTAACGCCGCCTTAGTGGAATCGGAGAATCGATGGATTCGAACTAAGGTGGATTCGAAGGTGATGTGTAGTCGAATGATCGTTCGAACCGATGGGGTAGTGACCTACTACGATCGGTCAACACGACCGGGAGACGAAGAGACTCGAGCCGTCCCTGGAACCCATATAAATACGCGTGGTTAACTTCACTTTTTCTTTTTACTTTTTACTGTTACTCTGCTCCTTCTTCGTATCGATCTTCCAGACCTCGAGAGATAAGCCTTTACGAATCGATCTAACCCTTTACACTTTCACTCGCAATCCATACTTAACCAGGTAACTATTAGACTGAGTCGAATTTGAGAACGTGTGAAACGGGGAATTGTTGTGAGATCTAAGTCCAATGGGTCGAGTCGATGGATGGAGCGTGACAAAGTGCTGGGGCTTTTTTGGAGAAGGAGAGATTTCGAAGGGTTTCTTTTCTCTTCGGATCGAATCGATCCGGGACGGATTAGTTCGTATCGATCCTGATTATGGGGCTTCGAATCGATGCTTGTGAGATGACGTGGTTCGTATCGATCGATTTGAACTAATAATTTCACGATCGATTCGAAGGCATCGAATTTGATCGATACGATGTTGCTTTCCTGGGTCGGTACGAATGCTTCCCCGATGGACTCGAAGCGCTCCTTCACATGATGCTATGGATATCATTCCAATGACCTACATCGATGCGAAATGCATCGAGTCGACTCTTTTTCGATTCGAAGCACATCGATTCGACTAGTATTGATCCGAGGTGATCGATTCGAACGTCTTCAGTTCAGGGAGTGCAATTCTTCTGACTCGCCCAATGGATTCGATCGTGACCAATTTTCAGTTTTGAAACTTGACGAACTTAATGAACTTTAGCATGCTTTATTCCGACGAGCTTCGGCCTTGCCTAATCGTACTTTACTGAAAGACTTGAACTCAAATTTCCTTTGAAGCTCGTCGATGGAACTATGACTTAACCAATAATACAACAGATTTATACTTGAAGTTAGTCCGTAGCGTTTGGATGGTGTGGAAGTGACGGTCAGCGATGACGGTCATTTTCATTCTCAAATTCCCAAATTATGTTGCACGAATATCTCGCTTCATTCTGTTAAATTTGCTTAAGTGATGCACAACACTTGCACTGCACGACACGTACATACACACTACACTGGGGCACGCACGGGCTGGTTATGAACTTAACGTTGCTTTCTGATGAGTTAGCTAATTATGGAATCTTCGAGCTCCCAACAACAAGAGGTACAGAGCTCGACTCCTCCGGTGCTTGAGATTCCCGATATCCCTGCCGATGTAATCGATCCAGCTCCAGATGAATCGCCAGAGGCTATATTTATTGAGGACCATGTTGATTCGGTTCAGTCTAACATCTCTGAATCCTTATTGGGACGAATATGCTTAAAGCATAACATATCTCTAGGTGACGTATTATTGCCTAGCGCCACTGATAGACCGCACAATCCGCCTGAAGGATATACAGCATTCTACCGTCATGCTTGTGCGGCCGGAACTCTTCCTCCTTTCAATCAATATATCCGAGGGATGCTATCATATTTAGGAATCGCTCCTTCACAACTTCATCCCAACGGGCACGCGTTGCTGAACAGTGCCTTTGTAATATTTATGGACTGTCTCTTTCGCCCGCCGAGGCCCTCCGAGATCAGACACATATTTAACTTCTAGAGTAGGGGTGATAGCCCGTCTTTTACATTTTTGGAGGCAGTTAGGAATTGCCAAGTTGTAGTTGGAGCTTGGACTCGACTGAGCTATTTCAAGAACGAGTGGTTCTACGTTCGGTGTCCTCCGGGTTTCGCTAGGCGATGGTTGTCTAGACGTAAGCACCTTAACCTGTTTCCTTGACCAATAGCTCTTCGGTGTTAAAATTGACATTTCATTCCCTTTACAGCTATTATCTCCAGGCCCGATGGAGGGCGTTTCAAGGGTATCGTCCGGAGTCTTCAAGAAGTCCCAAGCGAGTTGAGGCATATTGATTCGGTGCTGCACGATTACAACTTAAGAGTTCTTGGTTTGATCGACATCAATCAAAGCATAGTCGTTGAGGGATTTTCAAAGTCCGCCTCCAAGAAGGAAGATAAGAAGAAACCCAAGAAGAGAAAAGCGAAGAAGTCACTCGGAATCAAAATAATCGAGGCGAGTGATGAAGAAAGAACCCATACGGATTCAGAGCCAATGGCTGACCTTTCGGGAAACTTGGAGGAATCGGGAGAAAAACGGAAAGGCAAGGCCGCCGTTTCCAAAAAACTTAAGTCCAAGGGGGGAAAATCTGTAGATGTGTTTCTTCCCACTTCCGGAGTTATGATTTCTGAGGCCGCCCCTTCTCATTCAAGAGATTCTCTCAAAGGGCTTGACGACATTCCTATCCCAGATTATATATCGATTTCTCATAATCCTGGGTTGGAGGAATTGCAAGATGTCCTAAACATGAACGAGCCCTTTCCTTTAAGTGCGGTCAACACTTCCGGTCGGTTTGGGGGTTTACACATTTACACACACTTCCACAGCACTTCATGACTTTGGCATAGTAAACATTGCTTTATGGGATCCTAATCCGTAATTCTTTCTTATCGCAGGTGAGATGTCAAGACGTGGCTCTACTGTGGATAGGCTTCGGAATGTGCGCCAGTCTTCTCCATTTTACGATTCCCGCAGGAGAGAAACAGATAGGGATCATGGGCGAAGCTATTCAAGCCAAGAACGTTATGATAGAGACAGAGATTACTCGCGTAGCCGTTCTTGCTATGATTACTCTGACAGAGACCGGGGATACCAGTACCGACCCCGATCTCGCTCTCCTCCGCCTCCCAAGGTTCTAGTAGACCTCCCAGGGCCATCTCATCAACAACAGTTGCCTTCTCAATCTTCTCGGCCTGATGCTCAGCGGCCAAGAATGGAACCGACAGCAGCCGCTATAATTGAACAAGCTCCGGCTGAGTTGACAAGCGAAGGAGCTGCTAAGCTTGCCCAAATGAAAAATGACTACCCAGAAATTTGCATGGATGGCTATATCTTCCCTCCTAACTTTAAAAGAATCCCTCCGGAAGCTGAGACCACTGCTCATAGCTATATCCACGACTTCTATGCTCAGTATAAGGAGTGGTATAAGGCAGCCGTGAAGGCTTCTAGAGTAGCTTTTGATAGGGCGAAGATCATTGCTGAACGTGATGCTGACATTGTCAAGCAGAAACGCATCATTCAGGTTCTTCAATCCGAAGTGGAGACGTCCCGGAAGTCAGAGCTTGAAACACTTCAGAAACATGAAGGTGTCGTGGCCAAACTGGCGAGGATGCAGCAAGAACACTGCGCCACGGTGGAAGAGATGGGCCACCGCAACACCACCATTGCAGCTGAGCGAGACTTAGCCGTTAAAGAGCTGAATGAGCTCAAGGCCAAATTCGCTGAAATGGTGAAGGAGAAGGATGATGCGAACGCCACTGCTCAAGAGGCTTGCGACCAAGCAGTATCTCTCAGGACCGAACTTGCTGCGGCGGCGGTCAAGGCTAAGTCTGCGGAAGCAGAAATTCAGGAAAAGATCTTGGAGGAGAGGTCTAGGCTAGATGCTGAGTTTGACGATCTCTTAGTCACGTATAACGCTAATGTGCTGGAACACAGAAATTTAGCGTGGCTGGGAGATGACTCCATGATCTTGTACAATGCCTGGACCCGGCTGGTGAATGAGAAAAGAGCAGCGCATCCAGATGGAACACTTGACGACTTTGAACTGGAGATGCGTTTGCTTACCGAGGATGAGAGGAAGACCCTTCATGAGGTGGTGATCTCTATGGCGAAAGAAAAGCTCGGCGTCCAATCTCTAGAGACAGGCGAAGGCTCGGGGATCGTGCATCACGGGACAGGTGTTGGAGCTGTAATTCCAACATTGCCCGAAACCACTGGTGCGGTAGATCCCCAGTCTGTTCCTGCCTATAATCCTGACCAACCATTATTATCTTCTACCGAGGATTCTGCCCACGTTTCGGTCCAGACCAAGGAAGGTATTTGAACGCTTCTCGTAGTTTAGTTGTGAAGAACCTTAAGCAACACACTTGGCTAACAATCTTCGTTTTGTCGCATTTCAGTGACTGAAGTTATTGTTTCTGCGCCCCTTGCTCTATCAGTTCCTCATCAAACACAAGGGGTTGTTTTTTCCGAAGCCATCACGACTTCTACTTTGATTGGCGAGGAGGGAGATGCAAATATGTTTTCTTTCAGCGCTCAAATGATTGAGGAGCTTCTCAATGAACCCATCGATCCCTCTGCCAACCCGTTCGATGCTGTGAGTAGGGCTGCTCCGGCCGTTAGTTCATCTATGCCAGCTATTGGCACATCCGATGCGGCCCAAGTATCTCGTGAGGACGACGTTATTGCTGAGATTGCTGCCGAGATGGCAGCAGGGAATGTTGGTACGGATCCGCCCGGGCCTGCCCCGTTAATGGTGATTTCACCGGGCGGTACCGTAGTGATTGAAACTGCTCCTGTCCTTCCTCCTGCTACGACTCCTATGCCTCCAGCTCGACCTCTTAGAAGAATTTCCGTCGCCTCCAGTTCTGAGGAA
Source organism: Allium fistulosum (assembly GCA_030737815.1). Taxonomy (NCBI): domain Eukaryota; kingdom Viridiplantae; phylum Streptophyta; class Magnoliopsida; order Asparagales; family Amaryllidaceae; genus Allium; species Allium fistulosum. Next base: position 540,682,312 of record CM060904.1, read on the forward strand.
GACGTTGACATTATATCGCTGCCGGAGGGCAAGCCCGAAAAGAGTAAGCGGTTGAGGAGAAAATCGGGTAGCGGATCGGGTGGAGCTACCCCGAAGAAGAAGATTAGGAAGAAGAAAGATTGAACTCTTTCTTTAAATCTCTGTTGCGTAGGGTAGCATTTTGTTGATTTTTCTATAGCCGTGTATAGATGTGGATTCGGCTCCCACTAGCAGAATTTTTCTTAAACACTTTGTAATCAGATTCTTTTTGTTGATAGTGGAAATGAAAATCTATTCCCTTTCTGTCTTCAACTCGTTATGTGTTATGGTTCTGCCCCCAGTATTGGGGATAAGTGTGGAGTTGATGTATGTTTATACTCCGCCTTGCGCACTGGGAGTACGGAGTTAGTTATTGTTTATACTCCAGTTCGCGCTCTCGGAAGCTGGAGTTTGTTGGTATTTATACCCAGCTCGCGCTCTCGGAGTACTCTGGGGTTTTAGGAAAATGTTTATACTCCGCCTCGCACTCTGGGAGTACGGAGTTAGTTAAAAAGTTTGTACCCAGCTCGCGCTCTCGGAGTACTCTGGGATTTAGGAAAATGTTTATACTCCGCCTGGCACTCTGGGAGTACGGAGTTAGTTAAAAAGTTTGTTCCCATCTCGCGCTCTCGGAGTACTCTGGGATTTAGGAAAATGTTTATACTCCGCCTCGCACTCTGGGAGTACGGAGTTAGTTAAAAAGTTTGTACCCAGCTCGCGCTCTCGGAGTACTCTGGGATTTAGGAAAATTTTTATACTCCGCCTCGCACTCTGGGAGTACGGAGTTAGTTAAAAAGTTTGTACCCAGCTCGCGCTCTCGGAGTACTCTGGGATTTAGGAAAATGTTTATACTCCGCCTCGCACTCTGGGAGTACGGAGTTGAGTGAAAGGTTGTCGTGTATCAACCCATTTCTGGCCTGATGTGATGGCTTGCCCCCGAGCTCGGGTTTCATTTGGTGAGTGGTTGATTGCTTCATAGCCACTCCCTACTTGAATAAATCCCATTGTGTGATGGAATTTAGCTCTTCGTGCATCGTGATGTTGTACATTGTATTTAATGACTCACAGCTCTGGCTCAAAGAGATGGCATTTTATTGCTGAAATAAGAAAGCATGGCAAAGTCAGTTGCCTTATTACAAATTCTAATTTCGAAATGCAGAAACAAAATTTAAAACAGAATTTAAACTAAATAGATAAGCATAGCCTGTTATGTGCAATAGCGTCGAAGACTTTCGCTATCCAAGGCCTTTGGTGAAGCTAGATCATCAGCGGTCGTTAACTCATATATACCATTCCCGAGTTCCTGCTTAATCTCGTGTGACCCTTTCCACGTTGGTTTTATGTGTGGGAATTCCGGGTATTCTTTTTTAATGACAATCTCGTTGCATTCAAAAGTTTTAAGTCGGTCCTCGGCATTGCGTAGTCGGGCGACTCGATTTCGGCGTATGACTGTTCTCAAGTCAACCTGGTCGCCCTGGACAATTCCAACTCCGTTGACGGTAGGGAACTTCAAGGTTAAGCACCACGGGGCAATTACGGCTCTGAATTCAGTAAGGGCAGGTCGTCCTAAGAAAGCGTTGTATGGCGAGACTACGTTCAACACAGCGAACTGTAATGTCCGAACTCTCCTATGTTCCTTGGATCCCAACCTAACTGGTAACTTCACCATCCCAATAGGTACGGTAGCACTACCGTTGAATCCATGGAGGTGAGTTTGGCAAGGTTCCAAGTCCCTGGCTTTCATCCTCATTTGATTATAAGCATGTCTAAAAAGGATATTCACAGAGCTCCCGCAGTCAATTAGTATCCTCTTCATCCAAGCTGGACCTACTTGTGCCGATATCACGAGTGGGTCAGTAGTCGGGCTTCCGACATAATCAATATCGTTGTCTCGGAAAGTGATGTCGTTAATTATCGCTCTCTTTCGTTTGGTCGAAGGTTTATTGTCCAAGTTATCATCGTACTCAAAGTCTATTCGTTTAGCCAAGTTGTTATATGATTTCACTTCTCCCCAGCTTCGCTTCGCTGTTCGAGGACTATCACTTACAACATTAATTACCAGTCTTCCTCCGACACGACCTGGTTCTTCCTGTCTTTCTGGATTCTGTACATGATTTTGATTTGAGGGGCCCGCCCCTTCAGACTGCGGTGCCCGCACAAACTGGTCTAACTTCCTCTCCCTGATCAACTTCTCAATGATGTCTTGCAAGTGTCGACATTCATTGGTGTTGTGGCCATAACTTTCGTGGAATCTATAGAACTTCCCCGTTTGAATCTGCCTCTCCGACGATTGCTTCGGAGCCGGCTTCTTGTATTGCATAGTATTGCAAGTCTGTAGGTACACATTTTCCAGCGATGTATTCAATGGTGTGTAATTATCGAACATTGGAGCCTCACGCCGTGGACCTCGATTTGAGTCTCTTTTCTTATCTTGGCCGTTGTTACCTTTTGGCTGAGTTTGCTTGTTCTGTATGTTCAACTGAACTTTTCCGGAATTGTCACCGGATTGTTTAACTGCTAAATTGCTCTGTATTCCCTCGCTTCTGGGTCCCGCATCGTCCTGCTTCCTAGACTATTTCGCGTCCTCTTGCCGTAAGAATTGTGCGGCTTTGGAGTAGAAACGATCCAACGATGCGGGTGGTTTTCCAGCTAACCAGTTTCCAAATTCAAAATCAGGGTCAATCCCCTTTGTCAATGCCATTAAAATTGAGTTATCGTTGGGATTACTAATCTCCACACATGCCGCATGGAATCTCTCCAAGTAATGCCTTAGCGTTTCCCCATGGGCTTGGGTAACACTGGATAAGGTGTTGACATCTTTGGGCCTAGCGACATGCATGCGAAATTGTTCAACAAATTTCTTAGCCAATTGATCAAATGAAGAGATAGACCTAGGTGGCAATCTCGTGAACCACATCGTTGCAATTCCACCTAGAGAGATGGGGAAACTTCGGCATTTTACTGCATCATCGGCCCTTGCGGCGCTCATCGACCATTCATATTTCAAGATGGGTTGATTGGGATCAGAATTTCCTTCGTACATAGGAAGGGTTGGCATTCTGAATCGCCGAGGAGGTTCAGCATTCAGTATCTCATCTGTGAAGGGAGTATGACTACGGGAAAGTCCCCAATCATCGTTGGTAAGGCCTTGGCTTTCTCGGATCATCTGACGTATCATAGTCGAGATGTCTGGCATTGCTACATTTTGAGCTTGCCGAGCTAAGGTGTGGTCGGGTTCCACAGCACGAGTTCGGACCGGGCGCTGTCGACGGTCCAAATTTTGCCTCCTTGGCTCAGCGTCTTCTAGGACGTACGGTTCAGGAGTACGCCCACGTTGCCGATTATTTGGCTCTGAAAGATTTCGGGTATCAACCCTTGTTTCTATTGTGGCAGCTACGGCATGATTGTCCGCGGTATGCTGTGTAGTAGGGCCTCCTTGTGTGGAGGGCCCGGCCTGAAAGCTGGTCGACGGTCCTGCCCTCAACTGTCCAACAGTCAAAGCGGGTTGATATCCGGTCGTTTGTGCATGACTCCCGTCTAATCGAGGACGGGTAGATCTGTGATAGTAGTCTGATGAGGTGGAACTTTCAGTAGATGATCGGGAGGTATCATCCCGCCTGGACCTTCTGCGGCCTTGGTGGTTCAGTTGGTTTGTCAACTCAATATTTGTACGCAACTGTTCGGCCAATTGCTGACGACTTTGTGTCAGCTCTTGAAGCAACATATGGAATTCTTGTCTGGTGACTGGTCTAGACGGTTCTGAATGAGCGACATTATCTTGGTTGGATGGCTGCTGTTGAGCAGGATTCTGTCCATCCCTACCTTCTTGTCCAGCAGCTGTAGAAGTGGTTCTTGTGCTAACCAGTTTCAATGAAGAATCCTTTTCCTAGACTTTATGCAAATCTGAATAGAATGGAAGGATTATGAATTAGAGATCTGGATCTTCCTCTTGGATTTGTGCAATCCGATATCGATGGTAGATCCAAGGAGCAGGAGAAAAAAGCTGGTTTTTTCTCGGTGAAAGCACCAAAGTGTTTGTACCAAAAATGGGCACAACACTCTTCGGAAGTTTTTGAAGAGATAAAAGTGAAGAACGAAAATTAAAAATGTGGGTTATCTAACAAAAACTCCAAATAACAGAAAGTAAATTGCAAAGACAAGCGATTTAGAGTGGTTCGGCTTTGTAGCCTACGTCCACTATGAAGTTTGATGATTTTATTGCTCGATACTTGAAGATTACAATTCTTTATACTGTAATACAACTGAATTTATATGCTAAGTCTCAATCTAAAGCAGCGGCGGTGTTCTGGAGTAAATCTGGCAGAATCTGGGCGCTCTTCAGTACTTAGAATTATCCGACCCCTTTTCTGAATGACCAGGGGCTCTATTTATAGGTGTAGGAGGCTGATATTTCGCCTAAAATGAGGGGAGACCAGTTCTGGTACGTCAGGGGGCCCACATGGCCGAAATCTGGAGATCCGGGCCCACTTTGGGATCGATTCGACCCTTGGTTCAAATCGATCAAGAAATCATCCAATCGAGCTGAAATTTGGTGTGAACATTCTTCATCATGTATTTAAGCTTCTGTGAAAATTTCATGGCATTTGGACTTGTAGAACACGAGATATGATCGATTCAATGTTGCATTTCCGGATAGCATGGATACTTCGAATCGATCACTTTTGATTTGGTTCCTTCGAACCGATCACTCCGACTCCAGGTGTTGGATTCGAAAATACGCCTGTTCGAATCGAGTATGCTATGTTGTATCTACTCGATTCGAAGTTACTCTTACTGGATGGATTCGAAGACCCTCTGCCTCGTTGGGTTCGAATAGAGGGCACGCTCGATGGAGTCGAAGGTGAGCTATATCTCCTGGATTCGAAGTTAGGTTACGCCTCCTGGATTCGAAGTAAAGCCACGCCTCCTGGATTCGAAGCTCCTTCTCTTTATGGATTCGAGGTGTAGAAAGCTCCAATGGATTCGAACTTAAGGTATCGTTCGAATCGATTCGAAGCACAGCCAACTACAATCGATTCGAACCAATACTATCTCGATGGTTTCGAACCAATGCTTGGTCCTGTTGGATTCGAACGAGAGCTTCTATGCTGATGGAGTCGAAGCAAGGCTATGACACTGTGGATTCGAAGCAATGCTAAGGAGGATGGATCCGACCCTAGGTCCTTCCTCTTTCTAACTGCGATAACTTGGGCATATGAACTAAGATTGCTCCGAAACTTGGAACGTTGGCTCTCACAGCTTTGCTTGACGTGCCTTATCAATTGTAGCCCGATCCGGTCTTGAACAAATTTCATCGATATCCATAGCGATCCTTGCGTGTAATCGATTTTCGAGACGATCTGTCACCGGTATCTAGTCAAGTCCTTGGTGTCACGGCCTTGCCAAAAGGCGGGATAACAAGTTGCAACAGGAGTAAGGTCTGTAAGCTTGAACATTGTCGGCATTTCTAGATTTAGGGATCAAGGCAATGATAGTATTATTGAAGTGTTAAGCATTTTACCTTTTTTAAAGAAGTTTTTAATGGCCTTTGTCACATCCACTTTGACAATCTCCCAGCATGTTGCGTAGATGCCAGTATTAAAACCGTCCGGAACACCATTTGAATACTTTTTAAGAGAAAATATAGCTTGCTTTATCTCATAATCAGTTACTTTATTGCTCAAATACATAATGTCATCATGGCTAAGCCTAGGCAGAAGCTGTGGGTCTATTGCCTCAATATCAGGAAGACAATTGTCATCATAGCCAAATAGATTGGAGAAATAGTTTATGAAGGCCTCAACAACATTGTCAGAACCTTTATGGATTATACCATTTTCACCATGGATGTTATGTATGTTTTCTTGAGTATGCTTAGCTTTGAGGGCTGCATGAAAGTATGCAGTATTTCGATCTCCATTATTTCTCCATTTGAGTCTTGCTTTCTATTTAATCATTTCATTCTCTTTAGCCAGAGCTTCATAGTACTGTTTAGTTACCTCTAATTCAAGACTTGACAAAGAATCATCATTAACATTGGAAAGCATGCTATCTTGAATCTTCGAGAGCTGAGTGATGCAGGACAAGCTATAATTTCCCAAGGCATAAGTCGTGACCGACTTAACAAAGTTAAAGGCTTAAGTCGTGACCGACTTAAGGAAGGAGCTATGAGTCGTCAACGACCTAGTGGGAATGTGCGAGCTAACGAGATACTGGAACGACCTAACATGTTTTTAGGTCGCATACGACCTACCGAGCTAAGGCATAGGTCGTGGGAACGACCTAACATGTCACCAGGAAAAGAGCTAAGATCTAACGGGTTCGAGAGTAACGAGCTAAGACTTGGGAAAAAGTCGTTGGAGGTTGAAGTCTTAGGTCGCTCACGACCTAACGCTATTTTAGGTCGCTTACGACCTAGTAAAGGCAACATGCGAGTCAAAGGATTCAGCATGATGGCATACGAACGAGCTAAGAGGTTACGACCTAAGATAGGTCGCAAGGGGTTAGGTCGCAGGAATATAAGTCGGCCTACGATAGGTCGCAGGAAAATGTTCCGACCTAAGTAAGGTCGCAAGAAGTTAGGTCGTGGAGTTTTAAGTCGCGAAGACTTTCTGAAGCCGCTTCTGTTAAGTCGCTAATGAAGGGATGCCGTTCATTCTTAAGTCGCGGAGGTCCAGATGCCGTTCATTTGTTGAGTCGTTTAACTGTTGTAACTGTTAGTTAAGTCGGAGGTCTTGATAGGTCGTGTACGACCTAAGTGTTGTGAATTCGTGAAGTATTGTATGATGTTGTATTGTTTTTTTAAGTCGCTTGTACATAAGTCGTAAGTCATAAGTCGCCTACTTTTAGGTCGTGATTGTTAGGTCGGAACCGACTTAGGAGTTGTGAATATTTTTGTACGGCATGAGTTGTAGCCTATAAATAGGCATGTGTGGTCATTTGTAAAAGGTTGTTGATTTTTGAATAAAATTCTTGTTGATTGCTTTGTGCTTTCATTTAAATTGGTAGTTGAGTGTAATCTCCTATCTCCTCTTTCGGTTAATCGAGTGCGCTCGATTCAACGATTGTAGAAGCCGATTCGCGGAATCTAGTGCGCTAGATCAACGCTCGAAGAATTGAAGATCTTTGAACCCGGTATCGCGCGCGATCAACGAGTTCGGGATAGCTAGAATTCGGTATCTTTGGATCAACGAATTTGGGCATTTCAGTATCGTCCAATTCATCGATTACTACTTTCAACGATCTACATTGTTTTGAATAATCCGCTGCGTCAGTTTGGTATCAGAGCTTGTTTTAGCCAATCATAGCTAAATCGAGTCTTGGAGCCAATCATCTTGAAGAAGTTTGAATCGAAGAGAAGATTTGAGTTTTTGTTATCACGGCCGAGAGCAAGTTGAAGTTGTTCGACTTTGTATTGAAGTTTGGAGATCGGATCTTATCATTTGGAGAAGTTGTGTTCATCGTGTTCATCGCGAAGTTGCAACAAAGTGGGAGTTTTCGATCCATTTCATTTTGGATCTAAGTTCGAATTGTGTTTGAATTTTGAAGTGTTGAAGAGTTTGTAGAAGATTCAAAACATGCCGCCAAGGAGAGCTAACCGTCATCAAAATGTTGAAGATTTGTACAAGCGGGAAGATGTCGAGCAAATGGAACAACGTATAAGTGACAAATTCAATGAGAAGTTGGATGAAGGCATTGGGAGGTTAGAGAAGCTTATGACGGAGATGAATCAAAACCGAAGAAGGGTTTCACTTGAATCTAACCACGAGAGAAGTAGAGTTTCACCACATTCCAATCAAGGGAGAAGTAATGATAATGACCATAGAAGTGTGAGCCGAGACAGTTATAGAAATGTTGATGACCGAGATCGTGCTCGGAGGAATGTAGATAGAAGGGATGGTGGTAGACGTGAAGGGAGTAGAGATGTTGGTGGTCAGAATCGACATCGATATTCATCTGATTTTGAAGAAGAGTATGATGGTGGTAGTATTCAAGGACGAGGTCAGGGAAGAAATTATTCAGAGTATGATCACAAGTGGGAATTGGGAATGAAGACTGAAATTCCAGAATTCAAGGGTGGTATGCAAGCTGAAGAATTTCTAGATTGGGTGGCTAATGTTGAAGAAAATTTTGAGTTCAAAGAAGTTCCCGAACATCGTAGAGTGAAGTTGGTTGCTACAAGGTTGAGAGGTAGAGCTTTGGCATGGTGGCAGCAAACCAAACTTACACGTGAACGGATGGGGAAGTCAAAAGTTGAATCTTGGGAGAAGATGAAGATAATGATGAAAGCAACGTTCTTACCTTACAATTATCAATCTTTGATGTATCAACGTTTGCAGAATTTGAGACAGGGCACAAAGACTGTTAATGACTATGCTGATGAATTTTACCAACTGATTGCTCGTAATGATATTATGGAGACGGAGGAGCAGCTGACATCTAGATTCATTGGGGGATTGAGGATGCAGATTCAGGATATGGTTAATATGTTCGATCCAAGATCTGTGGTAGAAGCACATCAAAAGGCATTGGCTTGGGAGAAACAGGGAAGACGAGGAGGTGGTGTGTTTACTAATTCCAACAATCAAGTAAAGGGTGTTAGTGGGAGTTCTAATGTTTCTAAACCTATCAGTAGACCAGTGGTGAAGGAGGCTGAGAAGGCGAAGGTTAACAATGGTTTCAAATGTTACAATTGTCAGGAATTGGGTCATAAAAGCAATGAGTGTCCAAAGCCAAAGAAGAGAACCATGATTGCAGAAGTTGAAGATGAGGATGATGATGGAGATTATTCTAGTCCAGTTGAGGAGGATGAACAGGATATTGCATCAGGAGATGAAGGTTGTAATCTAATGCTGAGGAGATCGTGTTTGACACCGAAGTAGGAAGAAGCTAGTTGGTTGAGGATAATATCTTTCAGTCGACATGCACTATACTGGGGAAGGTGTGTAAATTTGTGATTGACGCAGGAAGCTGTGACAATATCGTTTCAACCGAGGCTGTGACAAAGTTAAAGTTGAAGACAGAGAAACATCTGAATCCATACAAGTTAGCATGGTTGAGAAAAGGAGGAGAAGTGAAAGTGGATAGACAAGTTCGTGTTCCATTCTCTATTGGGAAGAAATACAAAGACGAGATATGGTGTGATGTAGTAGAGATGGATGTTTGTCATTTACTGTTGGGAAGACCATGGCAGTATGATCGAGCAGTACAACATGACGGTCGGACCAATAGCTATAGTTTTATGTTTGAAGGTACGAAGATTATCCTAGTTCCAAAGAAGAGACAACAGGGAGACAGTAAGTCGGAAGAGATTGAAGAACTAAAAACTTTGCTATCTTTGAAAGAGTTTGTTAAGGAGGTTGAGGAAGAGCCGGAAGTATTTTTGTTGATTGGGCGTGAGAGCAGTGAAGAGGTTGGAATTCCGGAGGAAGCAAAGCCAGTATTGAGAGAATTTGAGGATGTATTTCCAGAAGAGTTACCGAAGGAGTTACCACCACTAAGAGACATTCAACATAAAATCGATCTTGTTCCGGGAGCAGTGTTACCACATAGACCACATTATCGAATGAGTTCGAAAGAACATGAAGAGTTGCGGAGGCAGGTAGAGGAATTGCTTGAACAAGGGCGTGTGCAGGAGAGTTTAAGTCCTTGTGCTGTACCAGCTTTATTGGTACCCAAAAAGGATGGAACGTGGAGGATGTGCACCGATAGTAGAGCATTGAATAAGATTACTGTGAGATATGGTTTTCAATGCCGCGGTTGGATGACTTGCTAGATCAAATAAGCGGAGCTACTATTTTTTCAAAGATTGATTTGAAGAGCGGATATCATCAAATTCGTATCAGACCAGGTGATGAGTGGAAGACTGCTTTTAAAACCAGGGAGGGTTTATACGAATGGTTGGTAATGCCATTTGGTTTATCAAATGCGCCAAGTACATTTATGCGAGTGATGAATCAGATTTTTAGACCATTCATTGGAAAATTCGTGGTGGTGTATTTCGATGATATTCTGATTTATAGTGGGAGTCCGGAGGAACATTTGAATCATCTAAGAGAAGTGCTGATGGTATTGCGACAAGAAGAATTTTATGCTGCAACGAAGAAATGCGTGTTCATGACGCATAGTGTTTTATTTTTGGGATATGTTGTATCGAAGGAAGGAATACAGGTTGACCAAAGTAAAGTCGAAACTATTCGAGATTGGCCGCAGCCCAAGACGATAACAGAAATTCGTAGTTTTCACGGGTTGGCTTCATTCTATCGAAGGTTCATTCCACACTTTAGTAGTGTGATGGCACCTGTTATAGATTGTATGAAGGGTAAACAGTTTTCATGGTCGGAGGAAGCAGGGGATGCTTTTGGGAAGATCAAGGAATTGCTGACGTCTGCACCAATTCTAGTTTTACCAGATTTTCAGTTGTTGTTTGAGCTACACACTGATGCATCAAAGGTTGGGATTGGAGGAGTGTTGAGTCAGAGGGGACGTCCAATTGCATACTTTAGTGAGAAGTTGTCAGGAGCAAAGATGCGATACAGTACATATGATGTGGAATTCTATGCTGTTGTGTAAGCTATAAAACACTGGAGACACTATCTGTTTCAGAAGGAGTTTGTTCTTTATACTGATCATGAAGCATTGAAGTATTTACAAGGGCAAGACAAGATTTCAGCAAGACATGCATCATGGATTGCATATCTGCAACAGTTTACTTTTGTTGTTAAACACAAGTCTGGAGTTACAAACCGTGTAGCGGATGCGTTGAGCAGAAGGAATCATTTGTTGACTACAATGAAGGTTGAAGTGACGGGGTTTGATATGTTGCCAGAACTATTTGTTGATGATCCTTACTTTGCAAAGATTATTGATAAAGTCAAGGATGGAGAGACGGATGAGTTCGTGATGGTGGACGGTTTTCTGTTCAAAGGAAATCGATTATGCATACTGGAGAGTAGTTTGAGAATGAAAATTGTGAAGGAGTTGCATGAAGAAGGCCACGTGGGTAGAGACCGTACTTTGCAATTGATTTCGCAATCTTACTTTTGGCCATCGATGAGGAAAGAAGTGGAGAGGTTTGTGGAAAGATGTCATATCTGTCAGGTTTCGAAAGGAACTGCGACTAATGCTGGTTTATATATGTCGTTACCTGTACCAGCTAAACCATGGGTTGATGTGAGTATGGACTTTGTGTTGGGGTTGCCAAGAACACAGCGTGGAAACGATTCCATTTATGTGGTAGTGGACAGATTTTCGAAAATGGCACATTTCATCGCTTGTAAGAAGACAGCTGATGCTGTACGGGTTGCTGAGTTGTTCTTCAAAGAGGTATATCGTTTACATGGTTTACCGGAATCCATTGTTTCTGATCGGGATACCAGATTTTTGAGTCACTTTTGGCTAAGTTTGTGGAAGATGGTCGGAACGAAGTTGAAGTTTAGTAGTGCCTATCATCCGCAAACTGATGGACAAACGGAGGTGATTAATCGATCATTGGGGAACTTGTTGAGATGTCTTGTGAAAGATAATCTGAAAAGTTGGGACGTGAAGTTATGCCAGGCAGAGTTTGCTCATAATCATACAGTAAATCGTAGTACAGGGTTCAGTCCATTTCAGATAGTATATTTAAACTTACCGAAGGGACCGTTGGATCTAACGGTAGTGCCACAATCAAAGAAGACAATTAAGAAAGCTGCTGATTTTGTTGATGGATTGGCGTAATGTCATAAAATCGTTCAGGAATGATTGGAGAAAGCAAATGAGAAGTATAAACGATCTGCAGATTTGAAACGAAGGAGTGTTGAGTTTCATGAAGGTGATTTGGTTTATGCAGTGTTAACAAAAGATCGTTTTCCGGTGGGAACGTACAATAAATTGAAAGCACGAAAGATTGGTCCAGTGGAAATTTTAAAGAGAATCAATGAAAATGCTTATAAATTGAAGCTGCCAGATGATGTGTATACGTCCGACGTATTCAATGTTAAAAATCTCGTACCATATCATGGAGATGAGTTTGCTGTGGATGCAGAAAGTGCAAATTCGAGGACGAATTTCTTCCAACCTGGGGAGGATGATGCAGGACAAGCTATAATTTCCCAAGGCATAAGTCGTGACCGACTTAACAAAGTTAAAGGCTTAAGTCATGATCGACTTAAGGAAGGAGCTATGAGTCGTCAACGACCTAGTGGGAATGTGCGAGCTAACGAGATACTGGAACGACCTAACATGTTTTTAGGTCGCATACGACCTACCGAGCTAAGGCATAGGTCGTGGGAACGACCTAACATGTCACCAGGAAAAGAGCTAAGATCTAACGGGTTCGAGAGTAACGATCTAAGACTTGGGAAAAAGTCGTTGGAGGTTGAAGTCTTAGGTCGCTCACGACCTAACGCTATTTTCGGTCGCTTACGACCTAGTAAAGGCAACACGCGAGTCAAAGGATTCAGCATGATGGCATACGAACGAGCTAAGAGGTTACGACCTAAGATAGGTCGCAAGGGGTTAGGTCGCAGGAATATAAGTCGGCCTACGATAGGTCGCAGGAAAATGTTCCGGCCTAAGTAAGGTCGCAAGAAGTTAGGTCGTGGAGTTTTAAGTCGCGAAGACTTTCTGAAGCCGCTTTTGTTAAGTCGCTAATGAAGGGATGTCGTTCATTCTTAGGTCGCGGAGGTCCAGATGCCGTTCATTTGTTGAGTCGATTAACTGTTGTAACTGTTAGTTAAGTCGGAGGTCTTGATAGGTCGTGTACGACCTAAGTGTTGTGAATTCGTGAAGTATTGTATGATGTTGTATTGTTTTTTTTAAGTCGCTTGTACATAAGTCGTAAGTCATAAGTCGCCTACTTTTAGGTCGTGATTGTTAGGTCGGAACCGACTTAGGAGTTGTGAATATTTTTGTACGGCATGAGTTGTAGCCTATAAATAGGCATGTGTGGTCATTTGTAAAAGGTTGTTGATTTTTGAATAAAATTCTTGTTGATTGCTTTGTGCTTTCATTTAAATTGGTAGTTGAGTGTAATCTCCTATCTCCTCTTTCGGTTAATCGAGTGCGCTCGATTCAACGATTGTAGAAGCCGATTCGCGGAATCTAGTGCGCTAGATCAACGCTCGAAGAATTGAAGATCTTTGAACCCGGTATCGTGCACGATCAACGAGTTCGGGATAGCTAGAATTCGGTATCTTCGGATCAACGAATTTGGGCATTTAAGTATCGTCCAATTCATCGATTGCTACTTTCAACGATCTACATTGTTTTGAATAATCCGCTGCGTCACTGAGCCTTTAACATATCAGTTTGCTTAGAACCCACACCAAACCTTTCCCTTGACCACATTTTAAGCACCTCCTTTAAGTCTCTGAGTTTTTTCTGCAAAACAAACATTGGATTCCCATAGTTAGGTTTAGGCCAAACAACTTCAGTTATGTTTAGAAAATAAGGTTCCAGAGCCCACGAGTTAAAAAAAATTAAAATGAGGATTCCTTATCATGACAGAAGCATCCAAGTGAAGGATTCGAGGTGAATGGTCAGACAAGAGGGGACAAGGAAGGTGGTTGTACATGGAAGGCCATTTGGTGAGAGAGATCTGATTACAGAAGGTAAAGTCAATCTTAGAGAAAGTTCTACAACCTTCTTTCCTTTTATTGTTCCATGAATATATAAAACCAGTGGTTGGAATTTCAATAAGGTTGGATTGCTGGGTCGCCATGTTCAGAGGTTTTATTTCATTAATGGAAAGTGGGTTCCCACTAGCTTTATCAGAAAGTCTTAAAGAACGGTTGAAATAGCCACCAATGATACAAGGGTGGGTCTCTTGATGAAGGAAGGGAATGTATTGAAAAAGAGAGGATCTGTCATTGACCGAGTTACCAACATAAACAAAGGAAAGAAAAAACGAGGAGGAGTTATGGTTAAAGAGGGCATGATAGTGGATAATTTGGGAAGAGGAGTCCATGGTGGAGAGTTACAAGGATGTAGAATCATACAAAATTAAAATTCTACTATAAGAGGCATGTTCATGGTTGTGAATCAACTGCCAATGGGGTCTAATATATTTAGCAGCTCGTATAGTGAGTTCAAGAGAAAGCTTAGTTTTAAGTAATGCAAGAACAAAAAAACTGTGTTGATGGATTAATTCTTTGCACTGGTCCAATTTGACATGACAGTGAGCTCCTCTTAAGTTCCAGAATCCTATATTGTGTATCATTGATTAAAATTTAAGGAATTGAGGAGTTCTTCTTTCATTCCCCTAGTAAGAGGGTCGGATAAATCCTTGTATCCAGGGACAGTAGTTGATAGTGGAGAGTCGGAGAATAAAATAGAAGAGTTACCATGTTTATTATTAGGAGAAGGTTTGCAGGGAGGATCTGTAGAAGCATTGGAAAGGTCTGCATTGAGTGATTTATTCATAGAGGTGGAGATGGCCTTCTTGGCAGAGGGGGGAGGAGTAGAGGAGTTGAGTTTAACTAGGGTAGGTGCAGGTGGAGGTTTCCAGGCATCTGGGGGGTTGATGTGGGTATAAGGATTTGTTTTGGTTTGAGAAGGCAAGGGGATACTAAAGGTGGTGGCTTTAGAAGACAAGGGAGATCTGCATGTAGAGGAGCGTAATTGTTCACCAAAGTGATTTGAAATAGTTGGAATGTCAACTCAGGAGAAAAATGAGGAAGAAAGGGAAGAAGATTTGTGCATGTGAACAGTGCACTATGCATGAGCTTGTTCATTTTGAACTTTGAAATTTTCTGAACCATTAAGAGAAGTGGGTGAAATTTGAGTAGTTGAGTAATGAATAGGTAGGACACTGTTTGTGGTGAGATATTCAAAGCTTGCTTGTTCTGGAAGAAAGTCATTGTCTTTGTTTTCTTTGACTTCCTCTCTTATGTCATATTCATGATCAATAGATTTCTACTGTTTACCCTGAGTTAAGACAGACTTATAACTTGCTTCATAGTTTTCATTGACATTCATGCTTTTTCCCCGAGACTTGCTTTGAGTCTCACCGTTATCATTTATTGCTTCAAGTTTTCCATGGGCAAAATCACTCTTTTCCTGGTGCTCACTTCGAGTCACACCCGACTCTGTAACATTGTGTTGAAAAAGGGATCATTGAACCTGGTCATTATTCAGAGCTGGAGTATTATTAATTGCATCTACCTCATTATCATCTTCATCAATACACTGCAGGATATCAAAATGGTTCTTTGATAGAATTTCAACATCTCTATCAACAAGTGAAACGCTTGCAAGATCTAAATTCTCTCCTTCCAAACTTACCTCTAAGTTAGGGGGCCTATCAGGATGCCATTATGTTCTCATTTCATCTATGTTATCATTTTTATTGTCATCAACTAAACTTCCTTTCTGATCTGAATCAAACACAGTTTTAGCCTGACACAATCTAGTGTTCTCATTCTCCTCTGTCTAAACCTCAATTAAGTTCTTTCTTTCACTTTGCTCAATACTTGCTCCCAGTGTATTATTAGCACTCTGACTTTTAGAGATGTAAGCAGTCTTTATTCTGTAGTTTCTTTTCCTCCCTCTACTAACTTTTTGCCATTTTTTATTCTTTTTCATTTTAAATGCCTCACTTGGAGCTTTAACAGTCAAATTCCTTTTTGTACAGTTCACATCTATCATTCCAGACTCTTCACGTAAATCTGCCTCCTTTATTTTCTTGTCACAGTCACTTGATGTGTGGCCAAAAGCTCTGCAAGCACTACAAATATCAGGTCTCCATAAGTACTTCACTAAAAAAATTTGAGTACCACCTTCAACTAGTTACACCATGAAGCCATCAATTAACTCTCTGTCAGGTCTAACTTCAATTACACACTTTGCATATTCTATTCTTTCCATTCTTTCTGTCATTTCATCTAAACAGAGCAGTTTTCCAAGTTACTAGCCAGCCAGTTGATTCCAAGAGGAGACCAAGCAAATAAGGGAATGTTGAAAAATTGCACCTATACTGGAACTGATGTAACTGTGCCATAGACATTACTAACTGCAGGGTCATAGGGCTTGATAATAAAAAGTTTACTTTTTTTAACTATGGGATCTCCTCGAATAATGCGGTGTCGATCTTCTTCACGAGAGAGATGAAACAAGAAATGACACCATCAGATCTAACTTTAATTGATCCCTTTAGTTTCTAGATGGTTTTGAGTTTTTGAATTACAGCAGTGTATGACAGTGGCTTGTCCAGAAAGAAGCCTACATGAGAGTCTTTCTACACCATGGAGCCTACCTTTACAACATCTTCAGAGGGTAACATGGTTTCACCATCAAAGGAAGGAGACAAGTCAATCGGTATGTACTTCCCCACATTGCGTGGCTTGCTTTTGAAAAGCGAAATCCATACCAGTTGACTGAGAGGAGGAGTTGGACCAAACTGAAAAGGAAGAACAACAACATGGCTAGAAGAAGTAGAAGGAGAGGATCCAGGAGCAGGAACGGGAGGCTGCGGAGGAGGTTCAGGTGGGTTGGGGGGGATCAGGCAGCGGGAGTACAGAGAGGTAAGTGATAGGTGGGGAGCTCGGAGAAGAGGATGAAACAGGAAAAAAGACGTGGTATAGGTAAAGGGAGTGGGAGCAACTGCCATGAAAGGACGAATGTTAAAAATGATAATTCGGCGTTGTTACTTCGTTTAAAGATAATCATTATTTAGTAATAAAATTTAAAACGGTAATAACTTATTAATAATAATGTTTTAAAGATAATTTATAATTATTTTAATAATGATTTATAGTAAATTATTTTATTAATATGATTCTTAAAAGTTATTTAAGAATTTTTAAATACTATTTAAAAGTTATTTAGTTATGGTTTAAAAATGTTTTAATTAAATTTTAATTATTTATTTAAATTGATTATCTGTACTTTATTTTTTAATTAAAGTTAATTAATTATATTGATATAAGTTATTTAATTATATTTAAAGGATAATTAATTTTCATATTAATATTAGTTTAAGGTTAACTAATTATTGTTTTAATAATGTTTACAGTTAATTAATTATTATCTTAATATTGTTTTGAAATTAACTTATTATTATAATAATAATAGTGTTTAAAAATTAATTTAATATATTATAAATGAGATTTTAAAGTTATTATTTTAAATGAGGTTTAATTTAAGTGAAATAGAAGGATGTTTAAATAATAACCTATTATGTAAAGTTATTTTAAATAATTTATGGTTTACCAAGGAAATCTTACCGACTTGAAAGCTAGTAAATAAGATATTTAAATATAGGAAGAGTTTTATAAATGGTTTGGATATTTATAAAAGAATTTATAAATGAGTTTTAAAGATCTGGAAAAGAGAAGTTTGTAAACGGTGTTTGAGATTTATTAAGAATGTTTTATAATGGGATTGGAGATTTATAAAGAAACTTTGTAAATAGACTTGGTAATATTTATAAAATAATAGGGATTCGGGAAGAATTGGTTGATCTTCACGGAATAATTCGAGGGGCAGGGATTGCCTACAGTTTACTATGGATTCGCTAGGATAGCGACGTAACAATTGTGTAAGTTGCGATCCATAGTCGATATTGAATGGTACTTTCCATACCTATTTTTAGAAGTTTTCAAGTTTCTAAGTTTTGAAAATGAAATGGTTTGTGAATATACTTATACCATAGAGATAAGTATATGGTTATATTTTCTAAATATAAAAAATATAATGGTTTGTGAATACACTTATCCTGTTGAGAAAAGTATATTGAAGTGATTTTCAAGTATTTTAAATGTGATTTTAAATTAATGAAAGATTAATTTAAGAGGCTTAGTGATTTCCATGGGAAATATAATCTTTGTTTGGAATGTTTGTTTATTTGATATTACATAACCGACCATCAAATCTTGGCCTAAATATGTAATTCTTCTTAATTCTGGTGGTAGGGAAATATTCCCTACTTAACACCGAAGGATTTTAACTCTGGAAATATCTATGAGAAACACGAAGATTATATGGTACAGTTACCACCGGTGGTGCTACACTGTATATATAAACTCGTTTCGTTCTTCTAAGACAAATGATAAGGAGATCCGTCCACTTAAACGGTTAGAGGGTGATCCCCGCCCTTATGTATTGTTTGATTATTTCCTAGAGAACCGGTATTGAGCATTCTGGAAATCGGCGTTTGGTTTGTTGAGCACCCGAGAAGCAAAAGAGTGTACTCGTAAGAGATGACTCGAACTCGTAACCACTCCAAAAACCATATACGATTCTCTGAAGGAGATTCATGATATATTGAGATATTGGGATCCATGTGTGATTCCGAGACCCGTTGGGGTATAGGAATCCGGTTGTGATTCCAAGATCTAATTGAGATGTGGGAATCTATGTGTGATTCCGAGACCCGTTGGGGTATTGGAATCCATGTGGGATTCCATGATCTATTTGGTGGCGGTGCGTAAGCTGGAATGTCAAACGTAGCCTCATCAATGGGAATGACTAAAACCAGAGATAGGAGGCATGGCCAGTAGGGTTGGCAAACACATAAGGTGTAGTCGGCTCCACCTAGACGTTACCTACAGTTGTTATGCATGCATGGGGTGATGAACTCGGTCTTAGTGAGACCAGCTATGTTTTTCCTATGGTACATCACTAGGGATGTATGCTATTTCGGAAGGATATCTCTGATCCTTGTGCAGGACGACCGTTCCTCGAAGTACCAAGGGCACCTCTATGGAAATCCTACACAATTAGCGAATGTGCCTTATCGATTTTCGATTATATACCTAGTATTGTTGCGATGTACACTCACGAGCATCACAGCTACTTGATTATTATTATTTTCACCATTAGACATTATTATAATATCATTGGATTTCTGATATAAATGTTCTGGTTATCATAAGGTAAAACCTGTCCGTGTTTATGTGCGGCGTGGTCTTACAAGATACCTTTGATTTTAAAGGATTTTAAAGAGTTATTATAAATAAAATTCCCTGTGATACCAGACTGACCCAGGCGTTGTTTTCCTATAATGCTTGGGTCAGACCGAGCATATTTCCAGGTTTACTTGGATATTTGGAGCTTTAAGAGATGAGCTGGAGGCCGTGAGACGTATTCATGTAGATGGTTATTTTCCTTCCACCGCATTCATTGTTGTATATTATTCAGCAATTATGAGGACATGCTGTTATAACCTTCTGTGTTGAATATGTTAGTATACTCTGATTGATGTTTGTAAATATACATATGTTAAAGTTTTGTTTTTGTTTAAAGATTTGTTTATATATATTATAGATTATTCGTTCTGCTATGAGATCCTGTGTTTTTTTTAGTTTCTTCTTGTCTTCTTTCTACTTTATTTTCCCTAACTATTCGCTTTCCCATTCAATTTGGTTGGACATGTGCGGTTTATTGTCAACTTAAACTGTACGAAAAAGTAGGTCGTTACATAATCCATACCGCAGAGTAACCTTCACAACCAATATATCTTTATATCTTTTAATGGTACATTTACATTTGGTTTTATTTTATATGTCTAATGACAGCCAAATATACTTATATCAAGAAGTAAAAGAACTAGATCCCAAGTACCCATTGCTTGAAAATTAGAAAGTTCTACATCCACAGGCTTTCGCCAGCAAGGATTAAGAATTGCCTCTTCATAGGAAGTTGGTTCCGAAAGATTATGGATGGATGTTAAGAATGAAGAAAAGGATGAAGAGTTACAAGTATAAGTGAAATCACATAATTTTGTAGACTACTAAATGCATGTGGAAGGACAAAGAGGTGGATCTATAGACTCAATCGAAGGTAAGGGGGCCATGGAGGAGGAGGAAGCCTTAGGTTTCCTAGTCCATGTGGAGCTATTAGTATTACTATTATCCTCATAAAAGGATCAATATGAACAAGATCAGGACTAGCTAAATCGTGTTTGTTATATGAATAGAGAGAACTGTTACATGTTCAAGAAAGATAATATTTTAAGTCAAATAATTTTTTTGAGTGGTTGGGTCAAAACATATATACCCTTTTTTACCCTCGCTATAGCAAAGAAAATAACATATGGCAGACTGAGAGATAACCTGTTATGTTCCATATGTGGAAGGAAAACTGTAACGATCCCGGATTTTTACTAAGTTTAAATTGATAATTAATTTAATTTTTTAATAAATTTTTTGAAATAATTGGAAATTAATATCAAATTTTAGTTAAACTATGAATTAATTGAGAATTAATTTGGATATTTGGGATAAATATGTATATAAAATAGATCGAGAATAGAATTTGAAATTGGGATTTGAATTTATATATATATATATATATTGGATTTGAAACTAAGTCTTAAATAAATGGGTTAAAAATAAATATAAAATATAGACATTGACACAAGTATAAAATAAATAATTTTGAATTTATAATTGATAGAAGTAGAAATAAATATATATATATATATATATATATATATCTTAATCTCATGTTAATAAATCAATACAAAATAGTACACATAGAATAGACTACAAAAATAATAAAATAAAATAAAATAAAATAAAAGTTCACTTTTATTATAAGATAATAAGAGTTAAGAAAAAAATATATATAAGATAAATTATGAAAGAAAATAAGTGTATGAAATTTTTGTACAAAGTAATAAGACAAAGCAAAGAAAACATTAATAGGTATATTACCAAGAATGAAAAAAAAGAAAAAAAATAAAGCAAACAAATATATATTCATGAACACTTATAAAAAATAAAGAAAAAAAATTATATAGAGAGTAGCTTGTAAAGGAAGCCACAAAATTATCTTCATGCATTGTACAAACGAAATGAAAGAAAATATAGTTTTGTACAAACTAATTAATGCTAGAACACCAAAGTTAACATATCAGCCAACAAAAAAAAATATCTCTGCAACAAAAAAAATTGTACAAGCCAGGTATTATCAAAATCTCATCTCAATCAAACAACATCATACTGTAAGTTTCTTCCTATATATCAATTCGTCCACCATTATAATTGAGAAAAATTTGGAGCAATATCATCTCATATTCAAACAAACATTAACTTTAAAACATCAAAACAATTTATCCAAAGCCCGAGATCAAGAAGAAGCTTCAGCTATCAAATTCAAAACCAGATTTCAACTTTGTAAATTCAAAAAGGTTTCTACTTCAATTTGAAGGCTTCTGGAATCTAAATGTTGAAGGTGAGCAATAACCAATAGTTTTAAACTTAAGTATATATCTTGAAATTGCTCTGTATACATGCATGTGCCAGTGTATTTCTTCCTCTCTGTTACTTCACAGGGTATAGAACAACATCAAAAATTTAATTTCTTCTTTTCTAATCAATATTAGATTTTACTTTCAAAACAAATTAGTTGTATTTAAGTTTGAGTTATAATCTAAAAATAGTTTCGTGAAGTATAAATGCATATCGAATGAAGGATCAAGTTTTTACAGTCAAAACTTTAAACTCTGGAAATTTCGAATTTCATAAAACATTGATTCAGGTATATAACTCGAATTCTCATAGGAAAATAGGATTTTTAAGCCTGATTTAATGATTTTTAATTGTGTGGTTTGAGAGCAGTTCGTTTTTGTTTGTAAATTAGATTTCGACCAATTTCTGGTGATTGACTGAGTCGTGTTGGTCGGGGCTTTGGCTGGAGATGGAGGGGCCTACGGTGGTTCCAGGAAAAATAAGGTGATGGCGTGTAGTCGATCATGGCGGCGGCAGGAAGCTTTCAAAATCTAGTGACCTAGTTTTGACGAGGCTATGTGATTGGGTTCGTTCATCATCGCCAGGCGATCGAGTTTGACGTACTTTGGGGAGATGGTGGAGGAAGTGTCGAGGAGTGGATGGCCGGAGTTCCACGTGTGCTGGTGGTCAGAGGGCCGAGAACGAGGCGTTGACAAGTTGAAGTTGGTGGTTCCAGACTATTTCCAAATTTGGGTATTTGCCTCGATTTTGTTTCTGAGGCGAGGACAGGAATCGAGTGGCCGGAGGATGACCTGGAAGTGATCGTCGATGTGCTCGGCATCGTGGCGACGATTGGAACTGGCCAGCGACGATGTGCACGTGCACGAGCTCTGGTGCCTGGGTGTTTTGTTTTGTCTGGGAAGAACTAGTGTTTTCTCGCGTAGTACTAGAGTAAATCAAGCTGTTTACTCGAAGCAAAATTGTTAGGGCTCGAGTCAAAATATGGTTTCAGGTTTCAAACCTGATTTGGTTTCTAGGATTAAAACTGAATTTAAAATTTATAAATTAAAGTTAAACCGAGTTTCAAATTTGAGTTTAAATATTAATTCCAGTTCAGTTTGGAAATTTACTTTGGGAAATAAAGTTTTAAAATTTAAATTGTTTTAATACTTAAAATTGTTAAGTATTGAAAGGAAAAAAAATTGAATTTAAAATGGAATTTAAATTGTAAAGGAAAGATTGTAAACAAAGTTAAAATCAAAGAAATTTGAAACCTGAATTTTAAGTCTGACTTTGAATTCCAGATTTTGAGATAAATGAAAGTTTCAAATTTTAAGTGTTTAAAATAAATTTATTGTTAAAGTATATCTTTGATATGTGAATTTTAAAAAGAATTTGATTTTTACTTTTGAAATTTCTTTTATAACAAAAGTATTACATTAACATGAGAAATTAAAGGTTTGGAAAAAAAATTAAGGGATTAATTAATTATGTAATTGGTTTAGAGGTTAATTTAATTAATTAAGGTAATTAATTAATTAAGAAGTAATTAATTAATGAAGGTGATCAAGGTTTAATTAATTAATAATCAAAGGATAATTAATCCACAACTAAAGATTAATTAATTTGTTTTATAGGTAATTAAGGGATGAATTACCAATTGTAATCAAGGAAGTGAATGTGATAAATTTTAGTTAATTAATTTGTTAATTAATTGAAGATAATCATTTGATGATTTATTAAGTAAAATTATTTAGTGAGATTGAATAGTGGAATTACTTAGTGAAGTAATTAATGTATAATTACTAAATGTAATAAAAAGGGAAATTACTTAATGGATAGTAATTAAAGGATAATTACTTGAGGGAAGTAATTAAGTGATGATGACTCAGTGTAATTAAAGGATTAATTAATGTAATTAATCAAGGAGTTAGTTTAATTGATATAAGTCATTAAGGGAAGTAAATTATTAATATAATTAATCAAATGGAGATTAAGTAAGAAATAATTAATTTGTGAATTAAGGATGATTAATTAAATATTTAATTAATGATTAAAGTTGATTAATCAAGTGATTAAGCAATAATTGATTTAAGGATAATGTGATAAATTGATTAAGGTAATTAATTTGAGTAAAATTAGTCTATTAAAGGTTAATTAATTAATCAAGTGATTAAGAAATAATTGGTGATTAACTTATGATAATTAACCCGGATCTGATAATTTGTTCATAAGTAATACATCTGATTTAAATTAATCAGTCGATTAATAAAAATTTACTTGTGAATATTTGGACTTGACTGAATGATTGAATTGTTGATATTCCCTGATCTGTGATGTTGTGTGATATATTCTGATTTGTGTGTGATCTGTACTGTAGTTTATTTATATGGGATGAATGTAATATATTATCTGTAATTTATATATCTGTGATCTGTGAATAAAAGATAAGCATTATAGTTATACCGCTTATCAACTATATTTCTGTATTTTGATCTATAATGATTTATTGATGTTGCACTACTGTGTGAAACCCCTGGACTACACCATACACACACAAATATGGATTTCACAAGGAAATCGGTTAAGTCACAGATTTTTGACAATTGTAAAGATTGAATTCTTGAATCCAAAATAGTTTTGGAATTGGAATTGAAAGCTTTTGAAAATGAGTTTCAAATGATTTAATAAAATTTGAAATCTAAATGATTTGATTTAAATTTGAATTCAATATTTAAAATTGAATTCAATGATTTGGAAATTATGGTCTAAAAAGACCATACCAGTTATAAATATGTTTTATACAGATTTTTTTTAACATTTAAAAGTATGGTTTCGGAAATTTAAGGAATTTAAATCCAAGTTTATACTTGAATGGCTTTAACTTATGTAAATTGTTATTAGTTTTCCAGAATGGAAACTAATTGTTTTCAAATGATAAAAGCTTTCATATAAGGAATGAATTTCCAATTTGTGTCAAGAGAATTTCAAGATTAAATGAAAATGGTTTTCCGAGTTATGAATAAATCTTTGTGAAAGATTGTTGAACTTTGTTTTGAAATTGGAAAGGTGTACCTTTCGTATAAAAGGTCAAAATGGAATTGTTTTGAAAGATATAAGTTAAATCTTGATTTAAAGATTTAATGAGTTAATCCAATTAAAATGGAAATTGATTTGGAAAATCTATGAATAGATCTTTGTGAAACTGGGTGAACTTTGTGAATTTAGTCTGTTTGTTTTTAACAGATTTAAAATGGTGATTTGTTTAAACCATTCGAAAGGAAAGTTTTGGATAATAAATTGTGACTTAATTGAAATCCCAATATCCATATGTTTTTAAATATTGCGCTCATTATTCGGTTTAGCTGGGAGAGGACTTTGTGTCATATAACCCATTCTGAATAGTGATACGTCGTATATGGATAGCATTTGAAGACAGGTGGTGAAGACTGTGTATTTGTGAAAATGAAAGGATAACCTGTTGATTGTCTCTGCACTAAGTCGCGCCGGTATAGAGATTTCCTAAGTGATGGGAAGTCTGATTAGGATTGTGAATACCCGGATTGCAAGGGCTTCTTAGGAAGTGACTTCGATTCTGTTCGAACCCGAAACAGACTTGTATGGATGTGTGTCTGACGTTACACTTTGAGATGTAAAGCTGGTTTCTATCAAATACATTTCTGTTTGGTGGCGGAGATTTATTCTCTTAGCTTAACACCCTTCTCTGAGACGTACGATCTCAGAGGTTATGTAGTTGATGGTTACTAGTGATACATTCCTAATTTGGTAATGTGGCATGCTAAGTGTTGCTGTGTGTTACTGATCATTTGTTGATCAAAGCATGGCTTTCGTGTAAAGAATAGCTTTGTTGACGAGGCCTCATCGGACCTCACAACCCGGAAATGGTCGAAACAGGAAAGATGCGGCAAGGTTATGAGGGTCGCACCCTTTAGGGTATGTCATTTCCTTCTAGAAAAAGGTGGTATTATGGTATGGAGCCTAGATATTTACCTGTGTAGTTGCTCCAATCTCATTTACTATGTGATTGTTGCTGTGTGATCGAGGTACCTCGGATAAAGGTCGCAAACGACCGGGGGTGGCATATTCGTGTAGTAGTTACCTAGTAAGAGGTAACCCGGCCTTGTGTTGGCAGAGAGCAGTTGTCTCTCGGGACGTCCCTCCAGAGGCGTTCCCATGTGGCATAGGAAGTTCCTTAGCCTGACCATTTGTTGGAAAATCCAAAGAAACAATACGAACCTTGTAACGGATCGGGTTTTGCCCGCTCGAAAATCAACATCCGTACTTCACATTGTACTAGAATGCCGCAGATTCGACCGTTCAAATCCGATTCGCCGGAGCTATAACACAATTAAGTAAATGACACAGCGGAAGAAAAGAATAATACATTGATATATAATATCTGATACAACAGAGTGATACAATGAATATCAATGTACATCAGAGATATGATACAAGAAATAGCAGTGGAAAATATCAATAGAAGTGATAACTCCAAAATGATCTTCAGACAAGAATGAATCCACAACTCCAAGATAAGCAACTCCGATGAATGAACTAGCTCCACATAATCTACTAAACCTGAATATCTGAAAAGAAACCCAACTCTAGACTGCTCGTGTGGAAAATTATGAGCACCCAGAGTTTAGGAAGGGAACAATAAACTCCGGATCAGTCATGGGACTGGTGTGAGCAACAAAAAAAAACAGTTTATCTTTAAACAAACACAAAAGGATTTTAAACATTGAAACCCGCAATGCTTTTTAGAAAATGAAACTACCATAAGACCTCCCGCCACACACACAATGCAAACGCAGAATTGGAGGAGATTTCTTCTTATGATAGTCAAACATGCTTACTACGCAAATCATTGGATATTATTATTAGTGCATAGTGCAGAAAACATTTCGAAAGTATAATATTAATCTTAGCCAGCATACGACCAGTATCGTATGCCTACTATAGCTACCATCTAAACAGTGGTGACCACCGTACGTAAATGGCAGGTTCTACAACTAAAACCGTACAAGTTCCGTATTGGAGAAATGGATTTCCAACAAATGGTCAGGCTAAGGAACTTCCTTCCGCCGCATGGGAACGCCTCTGGCGGGACGCCCCGAGAGACAAACTGCTCTCTGCCAACAAGGCCGGGTTACCCCTGTAACAGGTAACTCACGAATATGCCATCACCCGGTCCTTTGGGACCTTTATCCGAGCGCTCGATAACCAACATCACACATAATAAATAAGTGTATCCACATGAGTAAGTATCTGGGCTCCATACCATGACACCACCCTTTTCCAGAAGGAAATGACATACCCTAAAGGGCGCGACCCTCATAACCTTGCCGCAACGATCCTGTTTCGACCATTTCCGGGTTGTGAGGCCCTGATGAAGTCTCGTCCATAAAGCTACGCTTTGGCACAAAGCCATGCTTTGGGTCAACAGATGATCAACCTATGATCACAAAGATAAATGATCAAACAAATGATCATATCACAAATGATCAAACACTGATCATCACACAGCAACACTCAGCATGCCACATTACCAAATTGGGATATATCGCTGATAAATTTCAACTACATAACCTCTGAGCTCGTACGTCTCAGAGAAGGGTGTTAAGCTAAGAGAATAAATTCTCTGCCACCAACAGAAATGTATTTGAAAGAAATCGGCTTTATATCTCAAAGTGTAATGTCAGACATGTATCCATATAAGTCTGTTCCGGTTCGAACAGAACCGAAGGCACTTCTCACGAAGCCCTTGCAAATCCGGATAACTTTCAATCACGTCCGGACTTCCCATCACAAAAGAGTGATATAAATCTCTATACCGGGAGCTACCCAGTGCAGAGACATTCGACAGGTTGTCCTTTCATTTTCGAAAATATCCGGTCTTCAACACTGATCTTCAAATGCTATCCATATACGACGTATCACTATTCGGAATGGGTTATATGACACTAAGGTCCTCTCCCGGCTAAACCGAATAATGTGCGCAATATTTTAAAAACATATGGATATTGGGATTTCAATTAAGTCACAACTTAAACCCAAACTTTCTTTTCAAATGGTTTAACAAATTACCATTTCAGATCTTTTAAACAAAAAGATTCAATTCACAAAGTTCACTTAATTTCACAAAGATTCATTCACAGATTTTCCAAATCGATTTCCATTTCAGTTTAATTAATTCGTTAAATCTTTAAATCAAAGATTTAACTTATAGTTTTCGAATGGGTTAAACAAATCATCACTTTAAATCTGTTAAAAATAGACAGATTTAATTCATAGCTTTCGAAAAGAATTCATTTATAACTTGGAAAACCATTTTTCAATTAAATCTTGAAATTCCTTTACCTAAATTGGAATTTCATTTCTTATCTAAAAGCTTTTATTCTTTGAAAACAAACAGTTTTCATTTTGGAAATCTGATTCATTTATACGAGTTAAGGTTCTTGGGTTAAATCCAAATTCCCAACTTATACTTTTAAAATGGTTTAAATTCATATAAACACATTTATATCATCTTTACTCCCTAGTTTCCAAATCATAGCTTAAATTCAAACTTGAATCCAAATTTAAATCTAACTATTTAAATTTTCAAAACTCGGTTAAGTTATTTAAAATAACTTTTATCTTTGAAATTCCATTTCAAAAGCTTTTTACTTTAAACCCAAATTTCTAATTTCAAAATCAATTGAAATTAAAATTTCAATTTCAAAACATCAAATTTAAATTATCTGTGACTTAACCGATTTCCACGTGAAACCCATATTTGTGTGTGTAAAGGTGTAGTCCAGGGGTTTCACACACAATAGTGCAACATCAATCATCACATAACAAAATACAGGATATAGTTGATAAGCGATATAACTATAACGCTTATCGTTCATTCACAGATCACATGTATATATCACAGGTAAGTAAACTACAGATCACAACATAAATCAGGGTGTATCACAAAGCATCATATATCAGGAAATATCAAGCAATCAAATCAATAGAATCCAAATATTCATAAGTAAGATCAATCAATATCTAATTTATTCGAATTAGATTAATTACTTATGGATGACTAATCCTGATTAATTAACATCGATAAATTACAGATCATTTTGATTAATTATTCTTTAATCATTTATTAATTAACCCTCAAAAATTAATTAACCTTTAAATCGTAATTCATCAACCTTTAATTATTTAAATAATTAATCCTTAATTATAAATTTCACCATTTAATTGATTGTCTTCAATTAATAATTTAACCTTTAATTAATTACCATTTAATTATTATCCTTAGTTATAAATTTATCAGCTTTAAGTTAATAATTTATCTTTAGCTAATTATAAATCATAAATCAATATATATTTAACTTAACTTTTAAGTTAATAAATTTAAACATTAAATCCACTTCTCAATTACTTAATTTAATTTTTATTTAAAATAAATCCTTTTCAAATATAAGTTTAAAACATTTAGATTTCTATTTTTAACATGCAAAATTGTTAAAACTTTTAACTTATGAACTTAAATTTATTTCAAAACTAAGACTCCAATTTAGATTTAAATCAGATTACCACTACGATTTAACTTAGTTTAAATCATTTCTTTATATTTCAAATCCCAATTTAAATTCAAATTTCTTTGCATTATCAAAACAATTTGAATTTGTAAAACCTATTTCCAAATATTTTAAACTTTTATTTCATTTCAAATTTTGAATTTGAAAATAAACTTGAATTCAATTTCAAACTGAACTTAAACTTGAATTTATACTTAAACTTTTAATTTAACTTAGTTTAACTTTGTTAACAAAAATTTAAAGTCAAGTTCAGGAAATTGAACAGGTCCTGGAACCCGTAGCTAAGCAATTTCCTCGAGCCTCCCCACACTTGCTTCGAGTCACACGCGATCTGTTTCGAGTTCGTCCCGATCCAAGTCTCGTTCCTCCCTCTCTACTACTACTTACCTTATTCCCATCTTCTTCTTCTCCCTCCAAGGTCTGCTCTGATATGCACACCCATTTTCTTGTGCACGTATACAACCACCCATCGCCACCCTGATCGACTCCGAGACCCCAGACAAGTCAGCGTCGAACTCGATAACCCTTTCAACCACTCAGAAATGAAAATCGAATCGAAAATCAAAAATAAGCTTCCAGGTCGAAATTTGAAAACTTCGCCATCATCGAAAATCCAAAACGCCGACGATCACGCCATTAAAAATCTTCGTCATCCTCACCGTAACTCACGCTCGATCCCCAGCTTCTACGGCGTGCCTCGCGATCGCCTCCGGTCCCTTCTCCACGTCGTCATTCCTAGATAGCCGAGACGAACAAAAGAACAGCCTAAAACCCTAAACTCCACTCGACACCTCAATTTACAACATAGAAAAATTATCTGGTAATTTTTACAACATCACTAACATCTATTCTTGCTTAAATCTAAATTTCAACAATTTAAATTGATTGAGTTATCCTAAATTCGAAAAATTGCAGTGTCTATTCAAATACAAACTGCTCACCAAATACCAAATTAAAAATCTTCATTTATGGTTTAAAAATCATAACTCGCAATAAGGGTTCGAGCTATGAACTTGAATTAACTTTTCGTAACAATTGAATTTATCAAAAAAAAATTTCTTGTTTACTTATAAATCAAACTGACAGTGGGATATTTTCCTCTGACATGTTGAAACAGGTTTTAAAATCTTGGTTAAAGACTAAACTTCTTGTTTGGTTGAAGACCTTAATCCTTAACAATGATTTGATGAAAACAAATTTAAGTTTGAATCAATTGATCAACCCTGAAATCAATAACCAGAGAAGAACAACATCTAAACATGCACAGTGAATACATATGCGTTTATACACATATCAGCACTCATTCATATCAATTCAAACCACAGATCAATATTAGAAGTTTCAAAAGAGTTTGCTCACTTGTTTCCTGGAAGAACAAAAGAAGAACAGAGCTTTGTTTTTGAAACAGGCTTTGATGTGTTAGCTGGAATCATCTTCTTGATCTCTGGTTTGCTTTGAGGTTATATGTTTTGTTTTTGTTTTAGATTGAAGTTTGTTTCCTCAGTTTTTTTTTCTTTCTTAGTAGAAATGAACAAAATTGAAGTGAGGGTTGATATATATGAAGAGTTGTACAGGTAATTATATTGTTGTTTGCAAATACACTTGAGAGCAGAGACTTTGGAGGCTGAACATCTTGCTTTGTCTACTTTATATTGTAGACATTTCTTTTTATTCATTTGTTTATCTACTTTTGCTTTCGGCTGATAGATGATTTTGTTTGTGTTATTATGTAGTGTACAGGGGAATTTGTATTTGTTTATACCATATAGGCATGGGCTAGAGGCATGTTGCATTAAATGTTGTACCACTTATCTTTGTTTCAAATTGTTGGCTGAAGTGATTCTTGCTTGTATGGTATGAAGTGATGTTGTGGTGTTATATATATTTGTACTTAGTTCATTTCGGTGGCTGATGGAATCAATATTTTAGTGGCTGCTGAGATAAAATGTTGTGTACTTAGGATATTTGCATTTATTTGCCTAGTACTTTATGTTTTACTTTACTTTGTTTATTATCTCACCTTTACCTGCCTGCATACCATACAGCCTACAAACATATCTTACTTATTTTGCTTTCCCAGGTTGATAAATTCTTCTTGTATGTGTTTGAACATATTTTGTATATTATCTTTTGTCTTGTTTGTATTTTGTTTTACTGATCCACTTTAGTTTGTACATATATATTCTTTTCAAAATATAGATGAATTTCTATGTTGTTATAATCTTAGTTAACGTGTTTATTCTTTATTTTACAAACTATAAAATTTATCTTGTATACATTTCTATTTCAATCTCTAACTCTTTTATCTTATAAGTGCATTTGTTTATATCATTTTATAAACTCGAACCATTATTATTATCAATCATTATTATTATTATTTATTATTAAATCATTTATTTACAAATTTAAAATTCAAGTCAAATATATTTACAATATTTTAAATTGAACTGATTCATACAGAATATACTTGAATGTCGGGGAAACTCGCAATCCATTTATCATTTTATTCCACAAATATAATTCAAAAATCGAATTAATTATCAATTTAAATATCTATAAGATTCGGGGTCGTTACAAACCTTGTACGGTTTTAGTTGTAGAACCTGCCATTTACTTATGGTGGTCACCACTGTTTAGATGGTAGCTATAGTAGGCATAGTTCGGAATGTCTATGCTGGCTAAGATTTATATTATACTTTCAAAATGTTTTCCACTATGCACTAATAATAATAATCCAATGATTTTGCGTAGTAAGCATGTTTGACTATCATAAGAGGAAATCTCCTCCAATTCTGCGTTTGCATTATGTGTGTGGCAGGAGGTCTTATGGTAGTTTCATTTTCCAAAAACATTGCGAATTTCAATTTTACTTTGTTTTCCAAAGCCAACTGTTTTTGTTACTCACACCAGTCCCATGACCGACTCAGAGTTTATTGTTCCTTTCCTAAACTCTAGGTGCCCACAATTTTCCACACGGGCAGTCTAGAGTTGGGTTTTTTCAAATAGTCAGGTTTAGTAGATTATCGGGAGCTAGTTCAATGTTTGGAGTTCACGGCTAACCTTGCTTATCTTGGTGCAATGTGATGGGGGTTCTAGCTTGACGTTGGAGTTATTGGTCCCATTCTCTTTTAAAGATCATTTCGAGTATCACTTCTGTTTTCCGCTGTAGCATCTTTATTTATCTCTGATATTCTTGTATCATATAGATATCATTGTTGTATATCATATTCTGGATATTGTATCATTTGTGATGTATATGATATCATTCATTTCTTTCTTCCACTGTGTTGTTATACTTACTGTGTTATAAGCTCCGGCGAGCCAGGTTCGGCGTTTGAATCTGTGGCATTCGAGTACAAGTGAAGTACGGGTGCCGATTTTCGAAGGCCGAGTCAGGATCGTGACAAAAACAAAATAAGTACATCCAAGCACTTTAAAAATAGAATAATCAAACATTTATGATCAAGTTTGAGGTATGCCGTAGGGGCAATTATGTAATTTGTTACATATATTTAAATCGATAACCAATCTTGTTCAAAATAAAAGGTGTTTCTTTCCTTTATATACTTGCTATTATTAGATCTAAGCCAGCATGCAACGGGTTAAATGAGTAAATTGCAAAACAAATTATTCCCTTTGGATCTTATTGGGCCTATAAAGTCTAAAATTATTTGGATCTGATCTAAATCGATTTGAATCGAGTAAATATTTCATTTCATATGTAAATAAAGTTTTATTTTTAGCGTTATATTTGTATTGTATAATATGTGTGTCTGTGTGTGTGTGTATAACATGCGTATAATATAAACATGTATGTGTACGTGCATGTGCAAAATATACAATATATATAAGGGTTGAGATTTACCCCACTACAGACATATTAGTCCCTCCATATACATATATGTTGTCAAATCTACATACACACATACATATATACATACATACATACATACATTTATATATATATAGTTTACGATGATATAAAATTATGTTTATAAAATGAAATTTTTTATAATCATATGCGTGTATATGACTTTTTATCTGTAAACTCAAATATAAGTAATTTTGAATTTATATTTAAAATCAAAATTCAAAATTCAAATTTCATATCTGGATCAAAACTTTAAGAAATTTTATAATTTCAAATTTCAAACTATTATATATATTGTATTTAATAAAATTAAACATACAAATTTATATACATATGAAAATAATATATATATTAAATGAAAATATGTATAATATAAATATACACACACATTAAAATTAATATTTAAACAAATGCAAAATGATATAAATATAAACATATATACATATATGTCTATATACTCTCGACCATAATTTTTTAAACATACGATTTTAATTTATTTAATATAATATTTTAATTTAACAATTTTCGTACGAAAATTGTAAATTATATATAATTTTTTTGAAAGTTTAATATGCTGCAATTAAAATTTTATATTTGTTAGACATATATATTATACAATACATGTATAGATATGTATCAAAATAGGTAAAACATATTATTAATATATGTATACAATTATATATATATATATATATATATGTATGTATGTTATCTATTTTTTATTTCAAATGTTATTATGTACATATTTTGATAAACTTTTATATAAAATACACTCACACACATATGGCATGAGCTATTTGTATGTATATATACATTATAAATCAAATTTTGTTTTAAAAGACATTTTAAATTATTATTTAATTCAATTTTTTATTTTTCTACCATGGCATGAGTTATTTACATGTATATATACAAACAATTTTTTTCTTATACACACATACATATACATATATACATATTTACATACATACATATAACATATAGTTATATGTATGTATGTATTCATTCAATGTTGATAGCACAAGTATATAAAGGTTCGGGTTGATGTACCTACAATCTAATAGCATAGAAATAACATAATAAACAAATGTGTGTGTTTGTGTTTGTCAAACTTATTTCCTTAGTCATAGCTTACTAGTAACATGTAGATGTGTTCAATAATTAACTCCTTGAATCTATATCCAAATCCTCTAGAGAGGGTTACTAGACTGGAAGCACCACAGACTGATGTATTATTTTTATTTAGATATGTGTTTAATGGCATGATTAAAAATGTAGGAGGATAGGAGTACATTTGGCTAGAAAATAAAAGAGGAGGAGGCAACAATTAGATAAAACACCCCTACCTCAATACCAATACTACTCAAGAGTATTACTAAGTAACACTGTCAGATAATTCGAAGAATGCGGTGACATGGCTTACAATGGTACGTATTGAAACATCAAATAAGTAACTCATCTCTACATATACAGTACTGGCATAAAGCAATAAACACGTGCTTCTTGATGATAGAACAATATACAATACGTAATAGATAATAGAGAGAATATTGAGTCATTAAATGCATCGACAAAATATAATATGTAATATATATAAGACTATGTGGAGTACAAAATATTAGATGTCCACTATCTCTAAATAATATATAAGACATCCAATATACAAAACAATGTCATATATACATAATGTAATATAATACACTATGATATACAACAATATCTATCCTCCAACTATGCTCAACATCCATAAAATTGTCATCAATCCCTGAACGTAAAATGTCTCGTACCGACTTGAGTATTATGTAAATAACACACCGGTCAGACTATGTCTAAATGAATGGGTCAATATGCATATATATATAATATATATGATAAATAATGATATCACAAATAACATAAAGAAGTCGAAGCACATGGAAACCGGTTCAGATATCCTAAATGAAATGTAATCAATCAAAGCAAACATAAAGATGTCCTCATCCATACAATAACCAAAAAATTGGTAATCATAAAATCGAAGTCAAATAGGTGAACCATCTATATCTAAATCATTATTAGTAATCCAAAAATCACTACAAGAAATTTGGTTTTTAGTGGCGCACAAAAAACGCTACAAAAAGTTTTGGTGGCGTTTTGATAAACGCCGCTAGAAAACATGCGACTAAAAATCCACGATTTTTTGTTGCATTTATTTAAACGCCACTATAAATGAATTTTTGGTAGCGTTTTTTAAACGTTACTAAAGATCTTTTTTACAGCGTTTAAGAAACGCCATCGAGAAGGTGCCGTTTACTATCTTATTTTTTTGTTGCACTTATTATTATTTTTTGCAGCGTTTTTTCTCCGCCACCGTATGTTTCGATTTTATTGCTTGTTGTTCCATGACTACATCTGATTTTGCCTCCAATTCAATTACTTCAAAACTTATACAATAACGTAATATATAAACACATACACATTCAAATATAACACATTCAATGAATCACAATAACACAAACAAAAGCAATTACATAATCACCACTATATCATAACATTAGTGTCAAGACAAAAGGTTAACCATACGTTTACACAACCAAACTACCATAAACAATTTCATAATAGTACATTCAGCTAAAGTAGTGCTGCTACCATACATACTAGTTTCATAATAGTTTTAATCAACCTAACTACATACATGTGCTGCTACCATACAAAAAACCAGTGCTGCTGCTTGAATTCTTCACAAACGTTTATCTACCTGTAAACAATAATAATCATGTTACTAAATATTTGTGAGGTGAAGGTATCAAAGATCAAAAATGGACAAATATAGAAGTCCTTAGACTATAATACTTCAAACAAATATGCCTCTGCGTATTAACCAATGATGTGAGCACATTGTAATCGTCCAACAACTTTTACATCATATTTGTGAAGTCAGTGCACTAGGCTTGCACATTAGCAGATGAACTTATGAAAAAGATAAATGTCTTTATCATGTGGCAGATTGTGACCATTCAGTGCTTAAGTGTATAATGATATTTAACTAACTACTAGGGGTTTAGATATGTTATAGAACGAACATGTGTTCGCCTTAGTTATAGCGAGCAACGCGACCCTGTTGGCTCATAGCACCTATAGTTGGGGCAACGCAGTTTCACTGTGTAATACTAACACAAACATTCAACAGTATATGTCTATTAAAACCTGAACAACTATAACTGGAAATAAGTATTAATATTAATTATTTTAGTTAAGCATTCATTACTGGCTAAAAAGAGTTATGCAATTTCCTTGGCAATTGGATTTGAGCTTACTTGTAGATAAATCCAAATAAATATCTGCAGAATATTAGATATGTTAAAGAATTTTGTCAGCATAATATTTAAAAGTTTTGTGTGTTACCTGTATTGCATATACTGCCATTAATTATCAAATACGATGGTCTAACCTTATCAATTAGAAGGCTTCTGGCCTGCATTTATCAAATAAACATATGTTAGCCATATAAGTAAGTAACAAGCACACTGAATATTTTTGCATGGGTTTAAACCTTAAATCTTAGTTACCTGGTGATATATCTTCGCCCAGAAAAGTACAAGCAATGTATAAGTTGAGAAAAACAACAAACCAGGAAAATCAAGGAGAGCCATTTCAAGAACCTGAATTTAGTCAGCTTTGAAAATTACAAGTCATGAAGAAAGATAACAACAAATAGTCTATGAAATACACATTATGAATGATGATTAACTACAAAGTCAATGCTGCAGTTATACAACAGCAATGTAAATAACATGAACATCATAGGTGTGCTTAAACAGACACACTGGTCAACGAGTTAGGCACTGTAATAGTTCTCATCTCATCAACAAAAATTAATTATGTAGGGTTCATTGCAAACATATCTTCTTCTTGAAGATGTTTGGGATTGCATTCGTTACAACTCTTCACCAACTATGGGATCTAAATCCACAGTGGCTACCAGCCAAGTTTGGTCTTTCTATTCATCGCTATTATTAGTCTCTTTTACTTCAGGAAAAAGTCAGCATTTTTGCACTCAGAGAGAGAAAACTGTTTGTTGATTATAGTTGCTGATAATATTTCTATATCAACCATTACAAATGATTGTTGTGGTTTTAGTGAATAGCAAGAAACTAACATCATTATTTGTTAGTATATCTTAACTCTATATTGGGAAATTTATATTGTTCAATGCAATATATTTTCAAACGAATATGAAGTGTTCAAAACTGTAAGTACAACCATTTGCGGAATATGGGAGTATATAAGCAGTTAAGCAAGATCCTGTCATAATCTATCAGGTCTTATGGAATTGTCCATGACTTTTAAGAAATAGAAGCTTACGAAGGTTATTAAAATATGATGCATGGCTCAATTTTTATTTGGTCAATATGCTATGTCTAAAGACATTAACTTTAAAAATACAATGAGATGAAACTATATAATTATTAAACATTTAGCTAATTAACACACTCTCGCATGTATGATGTATGAATAAAAATGAAAAAAAGTAAGTTTACTTTTTATTTATAATTTTTTGGATAAGAAACAAAAAAGAAAAATTATGTATGCTTAACTACTCCACGCCACATTTACTGAGTGCAATAATGTTTGAAAAAATAAACTATTAGATGATATCCACAAAGCATACACGTTACTCTTCCAAATTTTTCCTAAGTCTTACTAGCAAAAAGTGAATAAAATAAAAGCTCATGCAATGAGCTTTAAGCTATATTAATTGGCACCTTAAGAAGTCCACACGTATCAACTATGGAATATAAGAGTTGCATCTGCTTACAAAGGACTGATGCAGATGCTACATTCACAAATAGTGACTTCCATAAATATCAAGAACACTATGAGCAACTTTATTGTTGCCTTTTCCACAAAATAAATCAGGATCTGAAATGAAAAGCACTACTTAGAGGAGACATTATTTGGTTATAATTACTTATATTCATTTTAGTTCAATATTGTTTCCGCAACTATACTCATTAATCTTTAAAGGTTCAATTTTATTAATATTTATAACAAAATACAAAATTGACACTGACATGACATTTGATAGTCAAAAACCCTCCATATCCAT
Source organism: Allium fistulosum (assembly GCA_030737815.1). Classification (NCBI taxonomy): domain Eukaryota; kingdom Viridiplantae; phylum Streptophyta; class Magnoliopsida; order Asparagales; family Amaryllidaceae; genus Allium; species Allium fistulosum. The sequence continues at coordinate 540,720,049 of CM060904.1, forward strand.
CAAATTATTTCATGAAGCAAGCATATGTGATTATACATGCTAAGTTAATTACAATGTGCTAAATGCTTTTGTTTGTCGAGTATTGCATTTCAATGTAATATAGAATTCTACAACTTGAAAATTATAATTTTGGTTCCAAGTGGGTGAACAATATGAAAAAAAAATGAACTAAATGATAAGTCAAGGTAGGTGGATTTTGTGTATGAGATAATGATACCTTTTCATTGATGATCTAAGTTCAATTTATAGGCATTACCTAAACTTAAAAACTAAAATTTTCTAACGATAACAAACACTATACCAATTATGATGTATAACACTTATGTAAATTATCTGCCGCCTACAAAGTAAAAGGGAGATATGCTTATCCTCTTTACTTTCTTACGATAACAAACAAAAAGAGAACATTTATACAAAAATAAGATGGAAGTAGTGCTGATTTTGTTCTGCTAAATGCCAAAAAACCAACTACATAGTGGAAAATTATATTAGGTTATGCGATTCAACAATGAGAATAAATACATATAACTTGGGTTTAATCACAGAAAATATTGTAAATTAAAAAAAAGGTAGGAATGATATCACTATAAAACAAAAACAAACTTTCTACTTTATAAAGAGGAACAACATATACCACAAATAATAATATTAACAACCTAAGAGCCATGTTTTCAACTTTTATCAAAAACAGCATCAGTGACCTTTAATAAAGAATAAACCATGAATATCACAATAAAGATGCCATATTTTTCAACTAATCTAGTTGCAAATAAGAAAATGAGCAGGGGAAAAAATAACCTGAGATCAGTTAGTTTAATTCCCGTTTCAGCTAAATTTTGTAGCCGTCCTACACCCCCACTCTTCGCATCCTGCATGCTCTTCATTTTAGAGCAGCCTTGACAATTTTTGCCTCTCCTTCACACCTATCCCACTAAACCTGTGACGCCCCACCTCTATACCCATGCTAACCAAGAACACTACGATGTAGTGTTGTCAATTAGCACGGAGAATAAGGCTGTGGAGGAGCGACCATCCATGTAACTTCTTTGTGCGAGCACCGATATGTCAGATAGAATAGAATGCATATCATTTAAGGAGGAAATCCGACATACCGATACAAACTCAAAGCTATCACACGGTGGCTATATATAATCTTCGGAAACAAACATAGAAATAATCATAACATAAATCATTCACAGACATCCATATCACAAAGGCAGAAGAATATATGAATAAATGTATAGCACATGAAAGTGTACATCAGAGTAGTGGTCAGAAAGATCCACGATAATACAAAAGAATAGCAACACATGCTATACAAAAGAATAAGTACACAATATAGAGTCTATATCTCAAATGTGTACATCCAAAAAAAAACTACTAATCTATGTAGTTAGCCAAAAGTCAGAATAATCCTGAAGAGAAGTCAAGCAGAAGCACCTGTAACATCTCGGTCTGACCCGAGTATTATTTATAAGAAAATAATAAACGGATCGGTCTAGCTATAAATATCAGATGATAAGGTATAGGATAAATAATATGGCATGAACATGTAACAACCATAACGGCATACTACTATAAGTATGTAAATGATAATCAACAAAAGATTAATCAATATCACAAGAATCTTCTCAAAGATAAAATAGGGTATCATACCCTAAACTTGTATTCATAACAAGTCAATAACACATGAATTCACCAATGCACAAAAACTGATATCATATCAATGAAAATCATGAAAATTGGTGAAGCACAAATTCCAGAAATCATCACAAGAAATCCAGAAAAACACATAAAAAGGAGGGAGGCCTAACACATGAACGGGAGCATGAAAACTCACCAACGCGTATAACACATGAACGAGAAGCTATCTCATGGAAGCTATCCATTAAATTTTCACACAGGAATGGCCCGAAGACCATGGGGTGCTACCCCATATATGTGATGGCGAAACATCACAAAATCGGGGTCTAGTCTCCCTCGTAGACAAAGAGACATCGCTCAATCGCTAGTCTAAATCACAAAAATGACCGTCATGATCATAAGGAAGTGTCAATTACACTAAGCCAGTAAATATACGAGTTTAGCTTCATGTCCCATAACTACTAGCTTAACTTAAATATTTACGAACAAACTGTAGATCTTCATTAGAAAATTGTCACAAAAGGGTTCAATCGAACAAGTCCAAGAGCTAACCGACGAAGTGAACGTAAGCGTTTCATACCACTCGTTTTACTAAGTCGTTTAATTCGATTTCTCATCCGAGTGAAGTAAAGGCTTGTATATACTAATAGGTTGGAAAACGGTTTAGAAAAAAAAGAGCTTTGTAATAAAATAGAGTTGAAATCGCTTTGATGGATGAGTTTTGATATTTACTACTAGTATTGAAACCTTCATATTTTTAAAGTGACAAATCACAAAAATGATTGTAGAAATAATCTATCACAAAAATTCACATTTCGAAGACGTGAACAAAATCCAAGGAAATCAGCTCAAAATGCACCAAAGTGGAAGTTCTGTTGAATGTTTTTCAAATAAGATCCCCTACGGAGGGGGTCCGGGGGGTGGCAACCCCCTAGGTGGGGGTGCGGGGGCAACGCCCCTACGACGGTGTTCGACCTGCCCGGTCAGGTCGCAGGGGTCCGGGGGCAGCGCCCCGTCCAAAATGGTACGACCTATTGAAGAAAAGCGACCTAGTGAAACCAAACGACCTAAGGGGCCATGCGACCTACGACCTAAGTGGAAGACAGGTCGAGCGACCTAAGGGATATGAGGTCCAAAGACCTAATGGATATAAGGTCCAACGACCTAAGGAAAGGAGACTCGCGACCTAAAACTTGCGACCTAAGGACACGCGACCTAAAACTCGCGACCTAAGGACACGCGACCTAAAACTCGCAACCTAAAGACGCGCGACCTAAAACTCGCGACCTAAGGACACGCAACCTAAAACTCGCGACCTAAAGCTCGCGACCTAAAGACACGCGACCTAAAACCCGCGACCTAAAGACATGCGACCTAAAACTCGCGACCTAAAGACACGCGACCTAAAGATACGCGACCTAAAACTCACGACCTAAAGACGAACGACCTAAATATTCACAGTAGAAATTCACCAAAAACACTAAAATTTGGATTTTTTCGCCAATCCAATCCAAACCAAATGTAAGTACTCGTGCTAAAGTGATAGGAATACATCCCAAACAGTCCAATGACAGATATAGACAAGATGTGAGATTAAAAATCTCACTTTTTCACTAAAATGGATGAAGATGAAGCTTGAAAGCAAAAAGAAGCAATCCAAAGCTTGAATCCAATATCTTCTACTTGAATTTGGAGTTGAATGTTGGATTTGCAATAGAATTTGAGTTTGGAGTTTCAATTTCCACTTCCCACCACCATTTTTGATGAAGCTTGAATGTTAAAACAAATGGTGAATGAAGTGAGGAAGAGGGTTGGGCTGAACTATAGAAGGTGCAGTCCAAACCAAAGTCACAAGCGGGAAAAAGTAGCGAGAATTTCACTAACTCCAAACATATCGAAGTTTACACTCAAAAAGATCACAAACGTCATTTTGAACTCAATGGAAGTGGTCTCGAGTCCTAATTTGATCGTATGCAAAAAGTAGCTTTTCGGACTAACATCCGACTAATGATAAAATATTTAAATAAAGTATTTAAATATAAAATCGACAAATATGCGGGTTGTTACAAAACCTTTCATTCATTTGTAATAGCTGACAGTCCCCTCCGAATTTCTGAAAGGAATATAAGGAATCAAAATCAACATCATCATATCGTTAATCGTTTGTATGCATGCAAACTCTACCTCCAGTCATAAGATACTCCTTTTTTTTGCATTTAGTCCATATTCAGACTACAGCTATTATCAAAATAAAATAACAAAGGAAACAATTATGAGAAAAGTAAATAAATCAACTGCATTTAGTAAAATAATGGAAATCAAAAATGGATTAGTGCTAAAATAAGACAATGGATAAATCAAGGAAGAGAAAATTAAATACATTAGATCTGAGATGATTGAAATTAGTCCATATGTGCTTCCATTCGTGAAATTTCTAGATAGAAATTCATATTCGGATACTTATAAAACTAGTCAAAAAATCAATACAAATACTCTTTTGATACTTTATACAAAAATATTGAGCTTGGCTCTAGGTTATCGTAGTAGTTATTATCTTTTGATAAAGCAAGTACATTTATCCATGCACATCGTTATTATACTATTTTTATATATTCACTACAAAAATTGTCATAATATTCCACTATGAAAGTAGTATAACATTATTCATACCAAATTGCTCCATACAAATAATATAGACTGAAATAGAAGGCCGAGAGATCAAACCGTCACATGATCTATCAATTTCATGCTACTTGAATAACATAATCCATCACATAAACTACCCATCCAACATACCTTCAAAGAAAATTTTCACAGTTAAACCATCAACATAAACAACATCCAAGATTCCAAGACAACTAAACAAACACTAAAATAATCAACTCAATAAAACACTCTTAATATTGATAGTTTCTGCTAAAACTAGTTATTATTTTTTGCGTCTAGTAGGAAGTACAACAAAATATTATATATTATAGGTTCAAAAGTATAGATCTTGGATTTATAATATACAAGCTATCAATAGTTCCATATAAAATCATGGACAATTTCATATAAACCGCCATTGAACGTTCTTCAAAAGTTCTTCCAGTTTAATCAGGAAATAGCGTACAGTAGTCATAAAAATTGTTCTTCACGATACATTGCAAGCTCGTTATAAAGTACTAGGCCATAATCATCAAACTTTGTAACTTAATAAGTACCTCTGTTGGCGGTTCCTCTGATGGCGGTTCCTTAGACGACGGTCCTTCGGATTGAAGCGGCGTTGGATTTACTGTACGTGCTTGGAGAGGTGTTCGACCGAAGCAGAGTTGGGTGATTTGATTTAGAGCGGTGCTAGAAGACGAAGTGAGCGGCTTTGGATCGGAGCGGCAGTTATTTGATTTGATTTAGGGGTTTTTTGACGAAGACAGCGTGATTCGATTTAGGGTATTATGAAGAGAGAAGAGGAAAACAAAAGACGAAGTGAGCGGTTTTCTACCGCAATAATGATAACGAAGCAAGGTGGATTTGGTTGGAGGGTGAGGTAGATTTTGCTGGAGCGAAAAGGAAAGCGTGAGGAGAAAAGTTTCTAAATAATGAAGAGGAAGGGAAACGTGACAGTAAATAAAAAAATTTCGTGAAATATTTTTTACTTTACGCGGGTGCAAAGCGGGAACGTGAAATCTTTTTAGCCGCATTTATATTTTTTAGGGAAATACTTTTTGGTTGCATTTAGAAAGAAACGCCACCAATTTTTGCAAATATAAATGGTTTTTCTTGTAGTGAATCATTAATAATGAGATATCATCAAGTATAGTCAAGCTAGCACATAGCAATGCCCAAAATTATTTCTCGATCGGCATCAATATGAAATCTTGGCCTCCTATCAATAAAATCAAATACAATAAGAGAAATGAGAATCCACTATACTCTAGACACATATCCAGATATAATCTCATCTCCTCATGTATGAATAAATCAGAATAAATCATAACGGGTGAATGACTAAATAGATAAGAAGTCCCAAGTAGAGTCATATCTAAACAAGTGGGTCTTCGAACCTTGGGTTGCCTAACTCATATCTATATTTAGATGAGGTGTATAAGTCATACATGCCAATCTAATACTCCATTTTTACTAGAAGGAAGACTGATGGCACAGAGCTAGCTTTAGAGTCTTGGAGACTCTATAGTCTTTAGTTACTTCTATGGTATCATGACACGTATCCATCGGTTACCTCGTCGACCCAAGGACTAAAATTCATGACACTTCTCCTACCCGTATAAGTAAAAGACTGCTGGCTGAGGTGACAAAGCGGAAAACATATGCAACGAAAGCATAAAGCTATATAAATATTATAACGACCCACCTTTTCGACCCTTCCAAGTGCCACAAAGACAAATTGTTGGAAAAAAGAAAAGAAAGGACAAAACAAAATCTCACATCGTGATGGGTAATATATAATATCCAATTGATCTTTACAAAAGGAAACTTTAATATTCATACATCAATGAGAGTCTAACCTATCATCAACCAAGATAGTTATAACAACATGTCCTTACAAATGATGATTTATACTACAATGGAAATAAAAGTACGAGAATACATTTTGGAGGCATCCATCTCGTCTCTTGAAGCTCCAAGCGTCCATGGCTAAATATGCCAAAGTACTCTGGTCGGACCCGAGTATTATAAGAAAATAACACCCAGATCAGTTTGGTAAACCTACATGAGAAACTCAAATCATATGGATTATTATATTTATAAAACCCTTTAAAAATAAAGGTATTTCGTAAGACCACGCTGCACATAAACATGGATGAGTTTTTATCTTACGGCAACCAAACCATTTCAAATAGAAAATCAAAGGATATTATAATAATGTCTAGGGTTAAAAATAAATATATAACATAGCTGAAATGCATGCATCTCACGTTCCAGCATATTTGGTATACAACTAAGTCCGTAAAGGCGTGTGTTGGAAAATGCATTTCATACAATAACTAGGCTACTAGGGTACCGCCTATCATAGTACACCTTTAGAAAATTTACCGAGAGCCTCACATAGACCCCCTACCAATAAAGAATCATCTTACCCCTTCCTGGATAGTACCGAATACGTCATCACCTCGGTTGCAATTAACAACTGTTTCCATGGGCACAAGCATACATAATCCGTAAATATCGATCTATATGTGTTGATGACTATACCCTACTGGGTGCGACCCACATAGCCCTGCTGCATATCTCCTATTTTAGTCATTACCGGGTGTGAGGCTCGAAGCTACATTTTATCTTTTTAGCAAATCCCACTTGGAATGCTAACACTGCCCTCCAAGCAATAATAAAAAGGCAGCATTCATCCATACAAGTTGTTCAGGATATGAATAAACCGAAGGCATTGCTTCTACTACATCCTCAGGATTAGTAGCAAGTATCCCTTGCACTTTGAAGAACTCCCCCTTCAATTTCATCATCTTCAAGATGTCTTTAATTTGAATGCCTATGACGGTTCGAAGCGTTTTTCGAATAAGTCATGTTTATTCGATCCTGATCTCATTAAGCCAACAAACAATAGTTCCTGGTTGACTCAATCTTGGTTCTTTCAAAAGTAAGTAGATGATATAAGAGTCCAAAGGGGATCTTGAATATGCGCCTTTAAATGAGAGACATTTCGCTGAATGAGTTCTCCTAAGGGAATCTCAAACCGTATGAAATCACGAAGCTTTCGTATATTCCCTAAGTAAATAGGTCAAGTTATCGATAGTGGCAAACCGCTATCCGTTGTAAGTATGTGGTATTCGTAGGCAAAATCGGGCATCATATACTTATCATCACTTTTCGATTTCAACCCCAAACTCTTTCGATTAACAATGAAGTCAGACAAGTTAAGGAACTACCCTTGCCTCGACTCTTAAACTCTCACTGATAGAGACGGGCTTCCATACCTTAAAATTTAGTGTAGAGTATAAGATAAAGTACCTTCCATGTAGTTAATTAATCATGACCTATTTATATAAATTAAATCTATTATACTTATCACGTTTTCGACATTTCAACTTCTCTATCCCTTGCCCAGAATCAAAGTAAGGTATGTTAGAGCACTATTGCTCCGACCTTGCCTTTGTTAAAATACTACGATTCTAGATCTCACAAATAGAGGAAAATTTACTCGTCGGCTTTTAGTGCTAAATATAAGATGACTTACTTTCCATAAATGTTTTAACTTTTTAGCAGTACTTTATCATATATGTTTTATGTTACTTAGTGGCACCGACAAAGAAATACATTGCATAAAACAAAGTCTTTTTGAAATGATCGAAAAACACCAACTCCGAAAACTTATTTCTAGTCTTCTATTTCAAACTAGCACTTTTCATCGGTTAGAAATGAAACCATTCAAGTTGGGGTATCATTACCTTTCGAACCTTGACTCAACAACACTTCTAACTTTTAAAATAGAAACAAGATTCATACCTCGGAGTCTAGAAATTATAATAGGATCCAAGAGTTCCAATATAATTGTTCTTAAAAACATTCTCCAAAATCACTTATTTAAACCACAGTTTGGTTAAAAAGGCAACATCTTTTCCTTTATAAAAATAAACATTTTTATTGATAAATTCCAAACAACTCTAAAACATCTTCCCTTTACATAAGTAAACAACTTATTTAATAATTATAACAAAAAAGTGTAATAAATCAACATCGTTTCCAATTTCTCGAAACCATTTACTTTAACAAAAATGTTATAGTCCATAATCTCTTTCCTTTTCTTGGAAGCATTTATTACAATAATAGTTTTTAAATCAATGCTTCCTTCCCCTTTTTAAAACAACTTTTAAAACTCTTTAAAACAAGTTTGAAAATTGTATCTTAAAACATCCCATTAAAGATGGTCACTTTTAACAAAACTTAACTTTAAAACAAAGGAGTAAAATTAAAACCTATTGTTAACTAAATAAATACTTAAAAATATATTTAAAACTTCAAAATTTCTTTTAAATAGTTATAAACACATTTGAAAAAACTTTTCATAATATCCAAAATAGGAACCCATTATACTTTACAAAAATCTTTTTCAAACTGCATCCATAGCGACTATCGCTATATAGACCATAACTTTTAAAAACTTGTTTTGTAAATAAAATAGCTTTTAAACCCTTTCTTTCTATATTTTAAACCACTTTAATAAGTTTGAAAAAGGATTGAAAACAAAAGTCAAGTTCAGAAATCATTTCAAAACACTTTAGAAAACAAGCAGAATATCGCTTAAAGGCAAGCACGAGATTTCAATGTCACAATAAAACCAACAACAAGTAAGTTAACTTTAACTAAGCAACATTTACTTTTCATATACAAAAAATTTTATATAACCAATAATATATGTAAGTAAAAATCAATAAGGTGAGGAATCCTTTAGGATCCCTTTGTAAATTTTCCATTCTTCGATGTGCTTCCATAGCAACCTATTCGCTGCGAAGACACTTTGACTTCCATTCACTTTGCTTTTGTCCCTATAACACAATAGTTATTTATGTTATCCACTTCCAAGCGAGAATCAACACTAAATAATAATATATGCATATAACAAATACATAAATACAACACTATAGACCATCACTAAATATTACAACATTTTATAAATTTTAAAACTATTTTAAAATGAGATATCACACTCTAATTCAAACCAAACATAAAGCCACCACCTCTTCCTCCCTCATGCTCATTCAAGTCCCCCCTCTCCCTAGGTGCTTACGGCTCTAGGCCAAAATAGCGTTTTGGCGATAAAGTTTACATCTTTGAGATGGTGGTGGTGGTTGCTATGTTATTTTAAGACCGTGGAAGAAGTTTAAAAGAAAAGAAGAAGTTTTTACTTGGTTTTGAGTTATGGAACAAGGAGGAAGACATAGAAAAAGAAGAAGAAGAAAGAAAGAAAAGGATGGAAATGAAATAAAGTGAAGAAAATGAAAGGAAGAGGTTTCATTTATAGAAAAGGAAAGTGGAAAATGACTTCAAGTACCCTTCCTTAGATTAAACTACTCCTTTCCTTTTAAAAAGCTACGACCCTTTATTAACATATGCAACACACTTTCCTTAAGATATTGTCATTACCACCTTCTTTTACTTATGTCCTTTTAGTACTTCTTTGTACTTTTCTCTTTTTAAGTGAAAAGAAAAGTCTTCCTTTTACTTAATACTTACTTTATTTAGTTAATACTTTGAATTATCAAATGGTAATTAAAGTTAATGAATCTCTTTGTTATATAAAATAGGAAATGTTATTAAATGTGTACATATGTGTGCAACAACATTGCGATAACTTTTGTTCGATAAAAAGTCGAAAATTCAAAAATTAATTTTTGGTCACATTTTCAATTTTTCATCAAACTATTTATTTTTGAAAACAAACTTCCAAAACAAATTTACCATCACTACTTTTTAATTAAAAGAGGGTTATTTAACCATTAATTGAATACTTAAAATTTATCAAATATTCACAAATAAAAGTGGTAAATTTCCAGGTCGTTACATATATTGGGTGTCACAAATCTAGGGCACGACCCCACCATCAGGCCGCTAGGGTGGATTCTAGCCATTTGGTCCTCTCCAATGTCAATAAAAGAAGTACTTCATTGTAGTGGCATGTAGAACTAATAATTATAAACATGAACCATGCTTATTGTTAGGCACATCGCTTTGCTCGCTAAATATAAGCACAGAGCCATACTCATCACTACGTGTTTCACCTAACACTCATAACACTATTCCTATCACGTGAGTGTCCTCTACACACAATGAATAATTGAATAAGTGTCACAACGGCATCCTATATCACCCTGTGATGCACAAACATTTATTCACCGCTTATAAACTACACTCAATCTCCATAATATTTTTCTATATAACAAGGCTAAAGAATAAATGGAAAAATATTACCGAATACCCCATCCTAGATATTATTATAACTCCGTTTATTCTAATTCCTCATCACATAGAACAAAATATCACAAAACCAAGCAGAAGGATGCCATTACCATTTGAAAACATATCAAAAGCAACAGATTAAATTACTATCTAAAGGTGAATCATTCATTACATCAAAAATCAATATCTAAGAGTGTGAAATTAGAAATGAAGAATAAAATTTCATTAATCAAGTATACAAGACGTACTCTTATTTATATCAAATAATGCACTCGCCTAAAATAAATATTTAAATACTATGATTCATTTCCAATTCATGTACATGTACACACACACACACACACACACACACACATATATATATATATATATATATATATATATATAGACATCTAATTGTGCCTACCGTTTAAAAATATAAATATGTATAGCATAATGTGCGTTGATATTCATCTTAGTTATAGTTAGGATGACTAGATATTAGTAGTGTAGTAAATCATAGGAGTAAGAGGTTAAAAGGGAAAAAGGGATAGTAACTCCAAAATTTATGAACAAACAAATTATTAAGGCAATAAATGTGCAATTAATAGGGAGTTACATGAATTAAATGGGGACATAAATGCGTTTAATAAGGCCGATTAAAGCATTTAATATAGCTTTAATAGGGAAATGAAATAGGCACAATAGGTTGTTTTACAACGAATAAATAAATGCCATTAGTTATTGTCCAATTTGAATAATAATGACTCTTTATTACAGATATTTGACATTTATGAGACGTAAGAAGAAAATAGAGAATATACTTAATAAGCATATAAGATAAGAATTAAGTGCTAGGAAGTAGTATAATTTTCACAGTAGGAAATTATATAGCCTTAATAATATGTTTAGGATAAGCATGAATTAGTGGGCATAGCCCAATATTTAAGCCTATGATAATTGGTTTGGTTTAGTAAGGGTTGGGATGCTAGGTCATTATGGTTATACAATAGAAGTTTGCACTTCAACTAGAGGCGACCAGTAGTTGTGTATACTTACTATTGATGTAGGGCATCTCCAACCATAGGACCTATAGGGAAGGGAAATATGTTTGCGTATAGGTCGGGGGAAAACATACCAAGGGTTCGCCTTTGATTTGAAGTATTAAATAACTCGGTACCTTTAGCGATGTCAAGGGGTCTACTTCGGGTTGGAAGGTATTAAATGGTCGTTGGGTCAGGCTCTTCCCTATGTAAGAAGTCTTAATTAACTTATGATGGTACCTAATAGGGAAATGAGGTCATTATCATTTCTAATAAGAAGTATTAAATAACTAGAATGGGAATTTTCCTTGACTTACATTATGTTAGTCTAAATGGGATTTCGGCTGTGGGAGGTCGGTGGCTAGGTCAATATTGTTGTTTGACCTGTATTCAGTTGGTAGGCCTGGAATATAGAGTATGACCACTAGCAGTCCCGAACGGTCATTAGCAAAGACTTTGGTTATGCCCTGACGCATTTCGCTTCCTACTAGTATAGAATCTGTATGGGATACGCACAGACCTCAAAGTTTAATTGATTAGTTATTTGTTTGTCGAAGGTGGGCTAGTTAACCCTTTGACAAGTCTTTGAGATGAATAAGTAATACGACAATTATATTACAAAGTCATATCTAAGGGCATCAATATTTGTAGCTAGAGCCGGTCTACTAGAGATTACGTAAAGGACGGTCCGCTTCAGGTTGAGGTATTAAATGGTCGTTGGGTTTGCCTCCTCCCTATTTAAGAAGTATTATGTGGCTGGGTTTTCTTTTGGGTAGTATAATGTTTATATATATACATGTAAATATATATAGTTATACCTCAGATAAGGTTAGATATATCGTACACGTAGATGGAATTCCACAAAATAGTCGTGAATAATGGATATAAGACTTAAAAAGAAATCAATTGGAATAAATTAACTTTATGGATAAAGTATAATTTCTTAGTTAGTAGAACATTGTTTTGACCCCCTCCTCACTACAAGCCACATGATAGATTTAAAGAGATATGCTACTCGTGTAAGACGGGACTGCAGATGGTGAAGTCTTCTCATTCATGCTCGGTGCTAGCAAAGGAATCAAATACTAAATGAATAATATTGATTCTAAGGTTGTAGCCTTAGTTAGCATATATGTCCTATTATGTTTTACTATTGCGTTGTGAGTTAATTCTTTAATTTACATTTTTATTACAATTTACCAAAACTAATGATCCGTACCCTAATGGACTAGGATTTCGATTTAGTCAAAATTCGAACCCATTAAGGTGTTGACTGTTACATATTTATTTAGCCGGATATATTACAATTTAAATAACAAATATGTTTATAAAATAGATTGATTTCATCAAATAATTTAAACAAAATAAATTTTATATGTGGCCAAAAATTAATGATACATAGGTATATATGTATGTGTGTGTGTATATATCATTTTATTAAATTACAATTTCAATTTATGATAATTTACAAAATTAAATCATATAAATTATAATTTATTTCTAAATTAATAAATAAAATATTTATCTACATGGTAATATTATATATACTAATATGGTGGCATAAACAAGAATATAGATTCATAAATTAAATTTTATCCTAGAAGATCTCGCCGTTCATTACACGTTGATCTATTTCTATCTCCTAGGATCTTCTATCCACCACTCAAACTTGCAACAAATCAAGTGCTACCACCTCTAAGATATTGTATTTGGATGTAATGTTGCTATGAGGTTTGACCTAGAGAGAAAAGGTAATTAGGTTTTGTGAAAAAAAATAGCTTTGATTCAATATGTGTTGCTATTTATAGAGAGAGCTAAGGAGGAATATGTTCGACCTTTTACTCAATCTCCACTCTTCAATATGAATTCAAACATAATCAAATACCCTCCCCTTGATGCAGCATAGCCGACCACCTTAAGGCACTTCATGTGTCAAAATATCTCCATCCTGTTTAACAATTAGTTATTTATATATTTAATGTCCGTTTAAATATATATCAATATTGTATACTGGTACGTGCACATATATTATTTATACATACACCCAAGAAATTACCGATTATGCCAAAAAAATTTGTTAGAGTTACAAGATTTATTCGAAACAGTAAATACACTCATAACTAATATTTAATAATATTAATTTACAATACCTCATATACTAATTCGATAGGGTAGTATTTCAAAGACTACACAGATTCATCCAACTCGTAGGTGTGCTTTTGTTCATCGATTAAAATTGAGCAGTTCAAATATTAATGTCCAAACATCATCTTAGCTGTGATGTGACATTTTTGCTGAATTCATCATTTACGGGACATTTCAATAAAATCATATTTTAGATCAACTTAAATTGCGCCCTTAAGAGCCGATATTATACACACACATTCTCTTTGTTAATGCAAAATCAATTAAAGACATACCGAGTTTGGTATTTTTCAAAACTCTAACATTATCAATATACAATTGTTAAGTCCATCTACAAAGTCCTTGGTTTAATAGTAGCATTTATTATTAATCATTTTACTTTGGCTAAAGATTTTGATCGGAGTTGACTACAGGTCCACTGTTATATTAAACTCATATAACTATGGAGGCGAAATCTATTTTTAACAGTGTTTTGTTTCCTATACTTCAACTACTGCTTAACTATAGTTGTTTGATGTTCATCATACCATGATTTGACCATAACCAAAGAGGTGCATTCGCGTTGAAGTTCCAATAGTATTATTAAGTCGAGAATAGTGTAACATCATCACACTAAGATTTATTTGACTAGTTGTTATCAGCCATCATGAAACTCTCAGTTGAGTCATTTTATAGTTATCCAACAACTTGGTGCCCTCGATAATGATAAGTAACATACTGCTTAACATTTGGAGAGCATTGCGAATTATGGTCTCAATGGATATATCGATATCCTTTCTTGAAATATATTGACCATGAATATTTAAAACGAACCGTTATTCTTATTTATGATTAATTTCCCACAGTTGTAACTATTTGCAACTACTATCATGTAAAATTTAATTTAAGGATTTTATTATTTATATACTTTGAAGTATTTAATAATTATTTATATCATAATATGAAAAGGTATATAAAAGAAAACAAACACCAAGAATAACTATTATTATAAACAAAATTAGTTATGGAGTTAGTTATATAGCACAATTACATAATTATCCCTAGGACAAGCCACTATCTCTCTTAGTTATAATTTTAGGCATAGGCATTACTCCAAATTGAATAAATTATATGTCCCTAGGACATTTTAGAAGTATATAAATTATACACACTTAAAATTAGTTACATACGTATGTTCCGTCCAATTGAAATAACTAGATCCCTCAATGCATGTTATAAGGTCAAACCAAGTGGTTTATAAGCAGATTCATCCTTGGAAGTATGTGTAATTACATAAGCTGATGCAATATGCAGTCGTTTTAAATAGATTCTATTGTAGGTTGTTGAAGGCGATGGAGAATAAGTTCTTAGCATGCTCAATATGAGAGTTGTTCAATAATGTTAGGACTGCAAATAGTTAAAATGTTTGTATAAGTCACCACATTTTAAGCTTAAACATAAGTGCTTGCAGATGGTTTGTAATATAGAACCAAAAATTTAGTGTATTGTTTATATATTATTTGCATATTCATTTCAATATATGTATCGAAAAATGCTGATCAAATATTTTACATTTTGTGAAAGACAATTTAGTAGTTATTCTAATGTTCAAACAGTAACATTTTGTTGAACTAATCAGTTAGACGGTAGTTTTCATTTAATTAGGTTATTCCTGTTCAACGATTACATATTCCTTTTTTTCGATAAATCTCTGTATAAATTATCATTGTGTACCAAGCATAACCTTTGCATTAGTTTGTAATATACACTTTTAACTCTATACGCATTTGCACTGTCTCAAATATAGTTTCTTGAAATAGTTACCATGTTGAACCGATGTGTGAAATATTAATTTTGACTATATTTTAAATTTATTCACTACAACAAAATGATCCTATTACAACATTATTTATAAAACGTTATAAAAAGTCTATTTCAATGTTTTTGAAGTAAATGTTGTAAAACCTTGTTTTTTTACAACCTCTCGTTTGCAAACGTTATAAAAACCTTGTTTTTTTAGAACTTTTTTGCAAACATTGTAATAATGCACTTTTAAAATCTTTTATTACAAAAATGTTGTAAAAAGATTGTTTGTTTACAACTTTTTCTCCAAAAGTTGTAATTGTAAACGTTAATTTACTATAATAAAAACCTTTGAGGAAATGCACACAAGAGGAAAATACCAAATTAACATTAATTTTTTTTGAATATATTTACTATTGCTTTAAATATAGTAATAATTTATAATTAGTAACGAGTAATAAATAATTAATAATTTTCTCCAAAAGTTGTAAACATTAATTTACTATAATAAAAACCTTTGAGGAAATGCACACAAGGGGAAAATACCGAATTAACATTAATTTTTTTGAATATATTTACTATTGCTTTAAATATAGTAATAATTTATAATTACTAATGAATAATAAATAATTAATAATTTTTAAATGGTAATTTATAATTAATAATTATAAATGACAACTTATATAGTCATCATTTATAATATATTATAATTAATGATTATTAATAAATAATTTATAATTACTAGTAATTATCTATAACCAAGAATTTTTTTATTTATTTAAGAGTTTATTGTGGTTAATTATTAATAGTTAGTAAATTACAGTCAACCTCTAATAATTAGATTTAATAGTTAATAAATATAATCAGTATTTAGAATTTAATACTTAATAATTAATATTAAATAATTACTATTAAATAATTAATAACTTTTAATAATTAATGATAATAATTAATGTTTAATATTTAATTATTTACAGTTTTAATAACTAATATTTAATAATTTATTATAGTTTAATATTTAATAATAATAATTAATTTACTATATAGTAATATATTTAATCAATAATTGATAATTAATGGTTAATGATTACTAATTACCATTAATATTTATTATTTAATAATATATACATAATAATTAATATTTAGTAATTAATATTCAATTATAATTAAGAAGTAAAATGTTGAATTAGTCTTAATTTTTTAGTATGTTTACAATACTGAAATTATTATAATAATCAGTAACTTGAAATTATTATTGTTACTATTTTATTTTATTTTAATTATTCTTGAATAATAAAATTGAATAAAATTATATTATTTATAAACTATGAATAATAATCATATTTTATTATTTTCTTTTCTTCTATTACACAAATGTTGTAAATAATTAATAATCTACTATAACTAATGATGATTAATACATAATTTAATTATGATTTATAATTATTTTTAATTAATAATATTTTAATATAATTATTTATTACGAATTGCTAAATCATAATTAATAATTTATAATAATAATGTGTAAATAATAATATATACTTAATGATATACAATTTAAAGTTAAATAGTTATTATGATTAATGATTTATAATTCATAATTCATAAACAATGGAGTATAATAGACATTTAGAAATGACTCCATTAAGCGTTGAAAACCATTTTATACTTAATAAGTTCTCCTGCTTTATATTTTCATTCTCTCGCTTTATTAAGCATTGAAAATTTTAAGGTTCCCTCCATTCTAAATTAAACATTTAGAGAAAATCCAAATGCTACACTTTCCCAAATCCTTAATTAACAAAACTAGATTTAAATCCCATCTCCTTACTCGTAAATAATTTCCTCCATCATGAGAACTTTCCTCCATCTGCTCCACCCTCCTCTCCAAATCTAAGCCCTACACCCTAATCCACTTATAGTGAAATCGTGAATTTGTCACTTTCAAAATTTGTGAAATCGAGTATACTGGCCAGATTGAGTTCTAGACTTCATGAATTCAAGTATAGTGGCCACATCTAGTTCGAGACTTTGGTTCCATACTTAAAGAATTTTATTGTAGTGGCCAGATCGAGTTTCAGACTTTGGTTTCAAAATTCATGAAACGTTGCTTCCAGAATTCACAGTTTTTCTTCATATATTAGTTAGTTTTTTCTTTTTAGTTTGCATGATAATTTGATGTTGTTTCGACTCCATACTTTAGTTATTATTTTATGTAGTTTTTTTGTGCACTAGTTAATGCATAGCTTCATGATTGTCTGTCCTTTTCATTTGCATTATAGCTTCGATAATTGAATCACTACACCAGAAAAGACCTTTCTTAACATTGAAAAAATGCTACCAAAACTTTTAGTAATGTTTCGGTAAACGCTCGACACAACATGCAAATAAAAGTCGAAAACTTTGTAGCGTGGTAGAAAGTGCTACCAAAACTTGACATATGGTAGGATTTTAAAAACCCTACAAAAAGTTTCTGAATTTTAGTAGCATGTCGTATCGTAGCATTCACCGAAACGGTACTAAAAGTTTTGAGCGTTTTCTCAACGCTACAAAAATCGTATCACAACTGTTTACATTTATTTTTGTGTGTTTATAAAACGCTGCTAAAAGTTATTAACTATTTTGCAGCATACTTTACATGCTACCGTTTCCCATTAGTGGCTTGTATCATTTCTAACCATCAATCACATAATAGCTTATTAAAACCAACAATCAATCACATAATCATCGTATTCAAACCAACAATTAATTAATCAATCACATAATTATTATATTCAAACAATTGAAACAAGACGTTAATCACTTAATGAAAAATGATATGCATAACCATTTCGATAATAGTTTTTTAACAAAATGAGCAAATTCACATAAACTCCATAACCATTCATAAATAAGTTTACACAACAAGTACTAATAAAATGTTATAATATATATAATAGTTAAAGCCATGTTCATTACTTGATTATCCACAATTCTTTGCTATAGCCGGTCTTTACTCCCAAAAGCTAATTACCTGTAGACAAGTTTAACAATCAACAAATGATTATGAAACTATTTTGCATATTTAAAATATATGAAACATCGACAGTTAAACATTTATTAAATTTAAATAATTTTTATAAAACATAGTTAAGTTAGTTATATTTTTATAAAACTTGGTTAATTTTTATAATAAACTTGTTTAAATTTTTAAAAATTATTAACTTAGTTAAATTATAGTAAAACTTAATTAATTTGTATAAATTTATTTAATTTTTATAAAACTTAATTAAATTATATTAAACTGAGTTAATTTTTAAAAATTCGGTTAATTTTTATAAAAACTATTTTAATTACTATAAAAATCGGTTAACTTGTTATCAAACTTAATTAATTTTATCATACTTAGTTTTATTACTATTATTATTTTTGTTATTATTATAAATTTGTTAATTTTTATAATACTTTATAATAAACGTATTTATTTTTTTATAAAAGTCGGTTAATTTATTCAAAGTATTGTTTATTATTATTATTATAATTAAACTTATAAATTATCTCAATTGCTAAAACTTAAAATGTCATAACTTATATTTTAATTAACTTAAACTTATAAATTGTCTCAAACTTAAACTTTAATAACTTAGTTAATTTTTGTAAATTATCTCAAACTTATATTTTTTTTTCATAAACTTAGTTAATTTGTTATTATTATTATTGTAAACTTAGTTAATTTTTATTAACTTATTTAATTTTTATAAAACTTAGTTAATTTTTTATAAACTTGCTGCTACTACGAAAGATCACTTCAACCTTGTCAAAGCCCAAAAGATTATGAAGAAGAGCTTCATGAAGAACAATAGTGATAGCAAGGCCTTTTAAAAGAGTCGAAAGAATGCTTCTGCAAGTATTAAATGAATTATGGGCTTTCAAAAGGGTCGATAGGAGCCAATACTACCCTTCCTTTGCTACTTTTCGCAAGAGATGAAAGTAAGGGCTTCCTTTGATATTACCCCTTCAACATATATCAAATCTTTCGAAACGATTGGTTCCTCCACTGTATACCTTCCAAAATAGAAGATTCGACCAAAAATTCCCTTTCAAAAACATGGTTTTACAAATATTAGCCTTTCGAATCGGTTGAACCCTTCCATAAGTATTAAGGAGATTTCATATACCTCGGTATTTCTTCTATAAGCAACAAAAGATGGACTTTTGCATTAATCAAGGGGATTGCCTTCGAAAGCTACCTTTCGCAACCAATCAAGTAGATGCTTTCGAAGTAGTTGACCCTTCCACAGGGGTCACTTTATCATGTACCATTCCATCCTCAATGAATGCTTCCACAACTATCAGAATGAAAGCATCATCACCTTTCACAAGTATTGGATATGTACCATCCACACACGTTGGGACATCCTCTCATATTTATCCAACACATCTATAACAGCATTAGAGTAAATCCTATACCTTCCGATGAAATCGAAGGCATCCAAGTCTCATTCAAAAGCAACATTAAAGAGGCGCTCTGGATTCAACAGCGGTGGAAGGTCCTGAAGGCATCCCTTTGATTAAGTCAAAAGGACTGATGCGAAAGTGAGTCAAACATGCATCTATAAATAAGGCCCTAGGTGTGCCGTTTTAGGGATCTGAATTCATTGCTTCCATACAAGTACTTTTCTTAAGTTGTAAACCATAATTTCTAAATCAAATTGAGGATTTCACTTTATTGTAAAACCTAAGCCCTTGTATTCATAAAAATTATCAATAAAGTAAAAAATGGCACTTTTGAATGTATGGAGTCTAATTCATTGCTTATATATGGATTCATCTATGGAACACGTACACATATACCTTTCGAAGGAATAAGATCCTTTCGACTCAGTTAGTACCTTTTTTTTCCACTAGGTTATGACCTTAGATTACTCCAACTAATTCGAAAGGAGTTTCTAAGGGGCCATTCACTCCTCTAACATAACTTTGGTGTGTTGGCAAGATTTCTTGTTAACATTTTTTGTGCTAGAAGGAGGGTCGAACCTCTACCTTCGTTGAATTCCAAACATTAATTTCACCTATCCTTATTCCATTCCAAGGTAACCTTAGTTTCGACACCACAGTGCTTAACAAAATCAAGAAGTCCGAGCAAGGATCTTCAGAACCACACTTAGTTGGGTTATCTCATGAAATTGCTAAAAATTCAAAGCTATATGAAGAACAAATGTTAAGATTGAAAGCCTTAAGGATCATGGAAAAGAAGATAACTGAATCTTATGATCCAGACAATTGGAGCTTAAACCCATTTCACATTAGCCATACATCCATCTTTGCTTTAGTAGAAACAAGATGTAGGGGTGATAATTTGTTTGTTCAAATGAAGAAGGCTATTCAATTCAACACTAAAGGAACTATCTTTCAAGAAGGAATGATGGCCAATTGCTACACATTTGTTAAGAAATGGCATCGGGTAACAAGCAAACCATTACGTTCATATGAGCTTCGAAAGATTCTAAAAAGGAAATTGGTCATCGAGGGTGAAGCTCCTGAATCAAGCAAAAAAAGATCTCAAAATCAACCTCAAAAGACAAGTTTCAAATCAAGACTCCCTAAAGAATGCAACCGGACTACATCAATCGAGAACATCTACTGACTAAAAAATGAGGAACTCAATTACTGGCCATCCAAAAAGAAGATGTCCAAGTATGAAAGAAATCTAGGAGGACCTTACTGCCATTATCATATGATGAATAGACACGAAACCAATCAATACAGAGCTCTTGAAGGGATGATCGTCAACTTTTTCAAATAAGGAAAGATCGATCGATTTGTAATTCAATCCTAGATGAACTCAATAAAGACTCATTCGAAAAAGAAAATCAACATGGTTGGAAGTAAGATTCTCCTTAAAATTAGAAATTACCTTAAACTGTCAAAAGCCTTTGTCCGCGCCAAGATGGCCAGGTCAAAGCGCCTCCTGGAGGGAGGTCAGAGTAATCCTTTATCAACACCACGCTATGGCTAGGTTAAAGTATGTGCAAGCCCTTGATCGCGCCAAGCTATGGCCATATCATGGTACCCCTAGAGGGGGATGGAGTAAGCCCTTGAATGCACCATGCTATAGCCAGTTCAAGGCACCGACCAGCCTTCAGTCATGCCTATAAGGCCTAGTTGGAGCACCTCCTAGAGGGAGGCCGAGTAAGACCTTGATCCAGCCATGCCATGGCCTGGTCAAGGCACTGGACAAGCCTTCAGTCCCCCCTATAAAGCCTGGCTGCAACGCCTCCTGAAGGGAGGTCGGGTAAGTCCTTGGGTCCTGCTTGTGGTTAAGCTAACCAAACGCGCCGGAAAACAACGGACTAAGACGTCTAGGCCTATAGAGTGGCTCATAAAGCATTAACAACAAACGAAGCCTAAAGGATTGCGCATATCGAAAGAATTAGATACTTGGAACTAGAGAGGTAACACAAAGCAAAAGATTCGAACAATCTAAGCCCAACGAGTAGTGCAGAATAAAAGGCTCAGATGAGAATTTCTAAACTTTTATTATTTGAATAATGATTTCTAAACATTCCTACTTATTGCCATGAATGGTTTTCTAATATTATTTCCAAAGGATAATTCCCAGATTACATTCATTATTAAATATGAAGTTACGGCCTTCGGCTAGTTTCCAGTAGATGACTTCAGGACTTCATTTATCAATACCTGAATCTATGTTTTGGGTCTTCTATTATAAATTCATGGCCTTCCACTATGTCCAGAAGATGATTTCTAGACTTCACTTATCAATACCTGAATCTGGGTGTCAGGTCTTCTACTATTGATTTCTGGACTTCACCCATTAATGCCCAAATCTGGGTTTCAGGTCTTCTATTATTATGGATTTATGGTCTTCTACTAACTTCTAGATGATGATTTCTGGATCTCTCTTACTAATACCCAAACATGGGTCTTGAGTCTTCTACCATTAACTTTTGGACTACACTTATCAATACCCGAATCTAGGTTTCGGGTTTTCTATTATTTCCAGATAAGGGTTTCTAGGCTCATATTGTTTGTCCCCAAATGAGGGTTCCTAATCTTCTATGACTTATTTCCAAATGATGATTACTAAGCTTTATTATCATCAGAGAATTGTTCTTGGTCTTCTATGAGTTATTTCCAGAAGTGGGTTTCTAAACTTTTATTATTAATGCCTAATCGGATTTCTAGACCTTTATTATTAATTTCGTAATTAGATTTCCTTTCTTCTATTAATATAAATAGAGTCGAATTTTTGGTCTTCTCTCATCATTACCAAAGTTGGATCTCAGGACTTCTATTGTTGTCAGACAAGAATTTCCAGTCTTATCATTCCTAGCTGTGGATTTCTCATCACTTATTATCTTCAGATGAAGATATATTAATTTCCATTATTACCATATTTAGATTTCTGGAATTCTATTATCGGGAATTTTAATACTATCTCCAATAATATGAACAAACTACTTATCATATTCTTACAGAAATCTCAAATTAATGGTAAGAAATGTTGTCTATATTGTACTTTGCAGGAAAATAAGATTAATAAGGAAGACTAAATGATTCAACAGATACAAAAACTCATAGCCAAAGTTATCAAGAAGCAAATACAGAAACAACAGTACAAGTACAGATAAAGGCTACAAGCCAAGTGATATATACATAATCTACAAAATTATTTATAATGTATATTATACAATAAATTAAGATATTGGTACTGAAATATCAAAAACAAGTATGTGCCTCAAAGGTCTTGTGCAATCTTATCTAGATTCTTAGAATTTAAGGGATTAACTGTATGGCATATTGCCACACAAAGAGTTTATTTAAGTTCCTTTTCTTTCTTCCTAATCTCATCAGCATCATCGACAAACTCGATACAAGTCTTTAGAGCATGATTGAAAGCGTTATTTGCACCTCTAAGGGTCTTGTTTAGTCTTTCAAATTCAGCAATATGTTTTCAAAGAAGATATCTTTCATGTTCGAGTTTTTGAATTTTTGCCTCATACTCATTGATGCATTGTGAGTATATTTCTTTTTTTTATTGTTGAAATATTTCATTACTTCAAATTTGAATTTTCCGCACCATTCGCCCACTGCTTTTTCATCCAAACCCGGAGGAGGGTTTGTTGTAGTGGGAAATTTTTGAATTGTTAAAGAACAAGACCTTATTGATTTCCTAATAGTTGGGGTGATTGGAGAAATCGGTAAATTAACATTCAGAATATCACCTCCCATGATAAATTCCGAAGATTTACACTATGCCTGGATATGGTTCAGTTTTATTTCCAAATCACTTACCTGTTGGTAAAGCTTTAACATTTCATGATCGAAGTCAGTCGACGGATTTGATTTAATTTGAAATTTCAATTGAGAAACCATCTTATCTTTCTTCTTATTATCTGCTTCGAGACTAGTAATTTGATCGTTAAGGCCTCTAATGATCTCCTTCTGAAGCAAAAATTTCCTACGCTATTCCAGCGCTTGAGTATTACTTTGGAGTTTGGTAGACAAAGGATCTTAGATAAGCTCCTCTTTTCAAGATCCGCAATCAATTTATCCCTAAGACTAGTATAGCGAGATGAAGGATCTGGTGGAAGTGACATAGTTGCTAACTGTGTTTCCTATTCAAATAAACGAAAAAAGAAATCAATATCCAAAGAACAAATTTCTTTTATTACAATAGTAGGGGTTACAACTCAAGAAGAAATAAGACAGAGGGTACAACATCATTGTTATAATCAAGTTCTCTATTTGCCCTATCACACTTAAGGTCTAGAAATATCATTTTTAACTTTGTCTAAAGAGTAGCCAAAAGAGTAATTGTTGATTCAAAAGTGGCATTAAATCCTTCTAGGGTAACAACTAGAAGGCATTTGTTATAGTCCCATTTTCCAGCTGGAGGGCTATCACGACCACAAATTAATTTCGTATGATATGTTTGAATTTTTGTAAGAAGCTTTCCTTTTCCTTGCCAAGAAAATCAAAGTGAAGTCGAGGATGTCATGAGCGAGGAATTTTTTAAGTAATCTCTTCTTAACTTGAAAAAGTTTCCTAAGTAATCCTTGGTAATAGGGCTGCTTGAGAGATGTTTAGAATGTAATAACATAATAAAATAAAACTAAGAGTAAAAAAAAGTAACACAATAAGGTCCATAGATCAATATAATTACATGATTACACATTTTCTTCCGGTTCATACAAGATTGATCTTTTAAATATTTCAGAAATGAATTTATCCTTAAAATATTTGAGTTTTTCTAGAGACAATGTGCGAGGAATTGAGTAGACCCGTGGTAAGTTCCAGCAAGCCCCCTGGTGGGGATCAGACCCGTGTTCGTCCAAGTATCTCTTATGTAGGTATTTAAGCAGTCCCATACTGAAATCACCCAAGTAAGAGTAATCTACAGTTGGATTTCTGCAATAAGCTTTATACAAAAAGTCTACCAAGATATCTCTGTTTTCGATTAACATCCAAAAGAATGTCATCAACTCTTTATTTTCCTCCAAAAGCTTATCATAGTGAAAACGTGATCCTTTCAGTCGAGGGACCACTTCCTTGTCTTTGAAAGACATTAACACCACAACATTTTTATTAAGCTTATAGTACTTATCAGATAGTGCGTTGTGTTCTTTTAACTTTTTATCTAACTCCTTATATAGGCCATTTATTTTTGCATATTTCTTTTCAAGCTTTGTCTTATAAAGGTGTATGGTTTTCTTTCTTATCTAAAATGGTATGATATTAGCTAGGGTTATCTTGAAAATGAGAGTCGTTTTGATAAAGAATTCCATACCTGAGAAACTGGAATCGAGGTCTGTAAAGTTTGCTTCTTCCCTTTTCCTCTAAAACATAAATCATCATCTTTTCTTTGGAGATAAGAGGATTCGAGGAATTCGGTTTGATCCGCTTCGTGGACAGTAGGATCAGGGTTAACTTTTCTTGATCCAATTTCATTATTTGGAGCTCTAGAAGTGCTACCACTGTTCTCTCCAGGAGTATCATCATGATCGCCCTCATTGTCACCAGCACCCTGACCTTTGTCATCATCATTATGGTTATCATCATCGTTATCATCGTCGTTGTCATCTTCATCAATGACGGCTTCATCGCACTCTTTGCCTTCCTCCTTGTTTGAGTCAGAATCCTCTTCCAAAGGAGGAACCTCAAAAGATAGGAGCTGGGTAGTATCAATTTCCTCATTGTTAGGAACCTAAATCCCTTCTTCCATTTTCTTGATCTTAGCCATAAATCTTTCGATTAACATAGGGTCAAGAGAAGGAAAACTCAAATCCGAGCACTTTTCTATATTATCGGAATAGGCTATCATGAGTGCATCCTTATACGAATTTACAATAATATCATTCAAAGAAGTGCTTAGAAACTGAGACACTTTTTGCTTAGCTTTAGAAATAGTGCTGATAGCTTTGGATAAAGAATCCTTCTTCTTCTTTTCTAACCTCTTTTTAAGAGAAGTACACTTCTTCTTAAGTGAAACATGTCTAGCATTAACCCTGGCTTTTTCATCCTCTGACTCTTTCGAAGTCATTTTCAGAGCCAAAACTTCATCAACTAAAATCTGCTTAGCCTTCCTGTGACGCCCCACTCCAAGACCCACATTAGCAAAGAGTATTACAAGGTAACACCATCTGCTAATGCGGAGAATAGAGCTGGTTAGGAGCAACCGTCTATAGCCTTGCCTTAATTATCTACTTAATACGTCGACAAGGTAGCATATATCTATATTTTTCACAAATGGATCGACATATCCAATAAATACTTAACACAAAGCCATAGGTGGCTGAAGGATCTAACAGAACAAATATGACAACTCAAATGTAATACACATCACAGAACAGTTGATCATCACATACATTTACACACATACAGATACATTACAGAGTATACAAAATAATACATGTCAAGTGGTAAAGCAAACCACAATATACAAACGAGTCAATAGAGTATATATCAGAGTTACCGACAAAAAGGACTACATAAAAAGCTATGACAAAAAGGAGCTAGCGGAGTAGTCCATGCGGAAGCAAAATAGGCTAAGTCCAATGTACCTAACCTGAAACATCTCGGTCAAACCCGAGTATAAAATACACGGGTCAGTCTAGCTAAACAAATCAGTTAGACAATTAAATGATAATGAACATACAAGATCATAAAGTACCACCAATATCTCCAAAAGAGAATATCTCTAAAAGAGATAACCAAATCATCTAACATAAGATGAATCAAAACAAGCCTCATATCATCGGCAATTCCAATAAACAAAGGATATCATATCCAGAACAAGCCAAAAGGCAAATGACAAATACCAATAAAGGTAACACAAGTTTCCGCAAGGTAATCGCTATATATCGTATGGTTCAAAGAACCTACCTCGAAAGGCGATACACTAGGGAAATATAATTGTCAAAGAAACAAAAGGTGCTCGAGCTCAGTACTGTAACAAGGATCCATACGCCCGAAGGCAACGCCCGAAGGCAACGCCAAATGGCAACGTCCGAAGGCAACGCCCGAAGGCAACAAACCGTAGTGGCGGTACTGGACACCACTGTCCGGTGGAATGTGTCACAACTCTCAGAAAGGAACCCGAAAAATGTTAACGTGAGTCCCATACCCCACGTTCGCACTAAACGGTTTACTAACTGTTAGCCAATTTCACACTCAAAGAAGTACAAAGTTCACCTCATATCATTGGTAAACCAAACCCAAAGGTCAAAACGGTCAAACGAATAAATTAGGAATTAACTGAAAAGATAAATGCACGTGTTCATTGCACGCGTTTTATTTAATCATTTAATTCTCCTCCCTCTTCGCTCGAAGTGCAAAGTTATGTGTGTGTTTTGAATAAAAATTATAAATCGGAGAAACGAGACAATTTGAAAAGATCATTTTATAAAACCCGTGTACGAAATCAAAAAGGAATCATCAAAGTCAAATATACAATAACAAATAATTGGAATCGACACGAATCGATTAAAATTGGAAACCCACACAAAATAGGCAAATCGGGCTGAGGCAAGCAGATTCAGACGTCTGAATTGTATATTTTAGACGTTTGAAACTGGTACTCAGGCAATGCTTTGCCTAGGCCAAAGATGGCCAAATCATATCGGAAGCAATCAGATGAGTGATGATAGCTAGGGGTTTACGCCAAACGACTACCCAACCTTAGAGACTCACCAATACATTCCGACCAATATGCCCAAACAACCATATAAGGATTTTCATAGATTTTGACTTCAAACGCTAAAAATTGGAATATTCATTAAA
The DNA here is from genome assembly GCA_030737815.1 of Allium fistulosum. Taxonomy (NCBI): domain Eukaryota; kingdom Viridiplantae; phylum Streptophyta; class Magnoliopsida; order Asparagales; family Amaryllidaceae; genus Allium; species Allium fistulosum. The sequence goes on from CM060904.1 coordinate 540,747,837, forward strand.
CCGATTCAATGCAAGAACAAATGGACAAGGATTATATGTTAGGAATTGCTACCTAACACTATCAAAGATATAGATGTAGATGTGAGATAAAAATCTCACCTTTTAACTCAAAAACAAATGATAAGAAGCTCAATCACAAGGAAACGATCAACCACTCTTCACTTCAACTCTACAAGCTTCAATCTAAGATCAAAACAAGTATTTCCTAAATTAGGGCTTAGGAATTTTCTAAGATTGGAGAGAGAGATAGATGGAGAAGGTGGAAAGAAGGCTTACCAAAGCTTCCCTTGGATTTTGGACTTGAATTTGAGTTTGCAAATGAATCTAGAGCTTGGAATTTCTATTTCCTATTCTTTCCCCCATTTTTCAGTTGAGCTTGAGTTTAGGAAATGTATGAGAATGAATGGATGAAGAGAGGGGTTGAGTTAGGTTATAGAGTGAGTTGGGGTGAAACCCAAACCCAAAGTCCAATAGAAAATAGCCAAATTCAACTTACTCCAAACCTATCGAAGCTTATACTCAAAAAAGTCGCAAACAACATTTTTGAACTCAATGGAAATGGTTTCACGTTCAAATTGTTGATTCTCAACTTCACTCTTGATTCAGACGTCTGAAATGGACAATTCAGATGTCTGAATCTAAAATAATATGAGTTCCTAGAACAATATTCAGACGTCTGAATTGTCCATTTCAGACGTCTGAAAATGGCAATTTTGGCCTATTTCCTCTCTGGTTTGATTTGAAAATTTTCAAACGTCTAAATGATTAGTTTCAAACATCTGAATTCCTGGGAGATAGTTTTTTTTTCCAATAGACACCACAAAAACTCGATCCATAAAGACTTTGCACTAATTCGATTGTTCTTTTGCGAATAGTGACTTTTTCGGACTAAAATCCGACTAACGGTGCTATTTTCAAATTAAACATTTAAATATAAAATCGTTAAATATGCGGGTTGTTACAGATCTCCCCTCCTTAACAAAATTGCGTCTGTGCAATTCCTAGAGAAGAAATTGGTAACAACTACATATTTACATCACGTAAAAAGAAAAGAAAAAATAATAATAAGCTTGAGAAAAAAAGATATTCTCACTATTGCTAAGCAAAGATAGAAAACCCGGATAGGATCGCTCAATAAACTCTTTGGTTTCCCAAGTACAGTCATTGGGATTAGCGGACCATTGAACTTTAATGAGCGGCACGTCCTTGTTTCGAAGGTGTCTCACCTCCGAGGCAAGTATGCGAATAGGCTGCTATATAATAGATAAGTCTGGTGAGATCTCAAGCTCTTGCAAATCAGGAGAGTCGATAACAGAATCCGATTCTTGAAGACACTTCCGAAGCTGAGAGACGGGAAAGACGTTGTGAACTCCGAATAGATGAGCTGGAAGTGAAACTCTCTAAGCCATAGGGCCAATACGTTCAGTAATTGGAAATGGTCCTACATAGCGAGGAGCCAATTTCCCTGTCGTACTGAAGCGTATAACCTCTTTCAAAGGAGAAACATGAATAAAGACGAAATCATCAACCGTGAACTCGAGAGGCTTCCTGCGGTTATCCGCGTAGGATTTCTGGCGGCTCTGTGCCTTTTTCATTCTCTGACGAATAAGATCAATCTTCTCAGAAGAATCATCAACAAACTCTGGGCCAAGAATAAGCTTCTTCCCAGATTCCAACCAACAAGAAGGTGATCGACATGGCCTTCCGTGTAAGGCTTCAAAAGGAGCCATACCAATACTGGACTGAAAATTATTATTGTAGGAGAACTCTCCATGGGGTAGATGATCCTCCCAACTACCTCCAAAATCAAGAATACAAATACGGAGGAGATCCTCTAAGATACGATTCACCCATTCAGTCTGTCCATCAAACTGTGGATGATAAGCTGTGTTGAAATTAAGCTTTGTTCCCAAAGCTTGCCGAAGACTCTTCCAGAAATGACTTGTGAACAAAGGATCACGGTCACTCACAATCGAACTAGGAACACCGTGAAGTCTCACGATTTCCTTGATATAAAGCTTAGCCAAAAGAGGATCAGTCCTATTTGATTTAATAGGAATAAAATGAGCTAACTTGGTGAGGCTATCAACAATAGCCCAAATGCTAGAATGGCCCGATCTCGAATGAGGTAGGCCATCAATGAAATCCATCAAAATCTGATCCCATTTCCATAATGGAATCTCTAGAGGCTGAAGGAGACCAGAAGGGCGCTGATGTTCGGCTTTAATACGTTGACAAGTCATGCAATTACTCACATAACTCGCTACATCACGCTTCATGCCTTCCCAATAATAAAGGCGATGAATATCGGCATACATCTTACTACTTCCAGGATGAATGGTATACTTAGAACGATGGCAGTCATCAAGAATGTCATGCCTAAGTGCAGAATCAGAAGGCACAACAAGACGGTTCTTCTTGCGAAGACACCCATAAAATCAATGCTGAAATCCCGCAATGCCTCATCACAGGATTCAGTCTCACAAAGCTGAATAAGATGCACAAGGTCAGAATTACGCCACTGAGCTTCGTCAATACGATCCAATAGAGAGGGTCGAGCTTCCAAACTGAATAATACTATCGGAGAATCAGAGGATGGAGCTCGATCACGAATATCACAAAAAGATAGAGTCTCAAGAATATCCCATTCGGCAAGCATCATAGAAACGACAACCGAATGTCTGCGACTAAGCGCATCAGCAACACGATTACCCTTACCAGGGGTATATTGGATATCAAAGTCATAGGAGGCAAGAAACTCGAGCCAATGTTGTTGCCTCATATAGAGTTCCTTCTGAGTGAACATATACTTCAATGATTTATGATCGGTATAGAGAATGAAGCGCTCGCCTAATAAATAGTGTCGCAAAATCTTCAAGGCAAAGACAATGGCGGCTAACTCAAGATCATGAGCGACACAATGAACCTCATTCGGATGCAATTGCCTAGAAGCATAAGCAACTACCTAATCTTTCTGCATAAGCACGGCACCGAGACCACTACCACAAGCATCGGTGTGGACAACAAGATCATGATTCCCTCGGGAACCACAAGAATAGGAGCATTAGTGAGAAGTTCCTTTAATGTCTGAAAGGAAGCTTCACACTTATCGGACCAAATATAACGAATGCCTTTCCGAGTAAGGCTAGTGAGAGGAAGCACAACATGGGAAAAATCCTTAATGAACCGACGGTAATAACCCGCCAACCCAAGGAAACTACGAATCTCATGAACATTCTCAGGCCTCTTCCAATTCTGGATAACTTCGATCTTTGAGGGATCGACAGAAATGCCGTCGGAAGATACAACATGGCCTAAGAACTTAACCTCATTCTCCCAAAAATGGCACTTGGAGAATTTGGCTTTAAGCTGATGGTGACGAAGAGTACTCAAGATAATTCTCAAGTGATTAGCATGCTCTGCTTCAGACTTAGAATAAATAAGAATGTCGTCAAAGAACACAAGGACGAACTTATCGAGATATTCTCGGAATACTCGATTCATAAGATCATCAAAGAAAGTAGGAGCGTGCGTCAAACCGAACGGCATAACGAGCCACTCGAAAGAACCATATCGAGTGCGGAAAGCTGTAAGAGGTATGCTATCTTCCGTGACTCGGAGCTGATGAAAAATAGTGGCAAGGTCGAGCTGAGAGAAGACCATAACGCCACTCAATAGATCGAACATATCATTGATCCTAGGCAATGGATACCTATTCCTGACGGTCAACTCGTTAAGCTTGCGATAGTCGATGCAGAGCCTAAGAGTTCCATCAGACTTCTTCACAAAGACGACCGCGGTACCCCACGGTGAAAAACTGGACTGAATCAACTGCTTGGACTCAAGCTCGAAAAGCTGTTTCTTGAGTTCCTCATTTTCTTTTGTAGACATCCTCGTAGGATAACGGCCAACTGGCTGCACGCCTGGAATGAGATCAATGCAGAACTCGATCGCCCGCTTGGGTGGCAAACCCAAAACCGGCTCAAAAACATCAGAGAAGTCACAAACAATAGGAATACGAGATATATCATCATCATCTCGTGAGTCAAGAGAACATAAAGCCATTTCGGAATTATTCACATTCCAAAGAACAAGTGATAGTTGAGTAGACGAATCCGGATGTCGAAGATATAAAATTCTTTCAAAACAAATAATCCTAGCACCGTATCTCACTAGCCAGTCCATACCCAAAATCATATCAAATCCCAAATAAGAAATAACGTGCAGATTCGCACGAAAAGAAAAGCCACATAAAACAATCTCAACATCATCACAAAGCATGCTAAGGGTTGTGGATCCCCCAATAGGATATGCAATCCTCAACGAAGTAACCATACAAGAAACATCCAAGGACAAATCATCGACGAGTTTTTTCTGTACGAAAGAATGTGAAGCACCCTTATCGAAAAGAACTCGAATACTATGGTCATGAAATAAAATAGAACCTTCCAAAATAGATGAAGATATACCTCTGGGCTAAGAAGAACCTCCAGAAGCCTTAGCAACATAAAGCTTGCCAGACTTGGCACTAGCAGGAGTAGTAGGGTATGTGGAAACACGGTGACCTTCCTTCTTGCAATAATGGCAGAAGAGAGGCTTAGGACAAGCTCGAATCATATGATCAGGAGAACCACAATTGAAACACTTCCGAACGGAAGGTGTTTCAGTAGACTGAGAGTTAGAACCCGATTCAATAGGCTTTTTCTTCTTGGAAGGGAGAAATCCCTGCTTATGAAATGGAAACTTCTTCTTATTAGGGTTCTTACAAACCTCAACATCATCACCACTATCACACTCCTTCTCGATGGCCTCGAGATGAAGTGCCGAATCAACCAAATCCTCAAAAGAAAGCTTAAGCTGGAGCATTAAAGACTTCTTAAGATATTTCTTAAGACCAGAGACAAACTTCATATTCTTCTTATAATAAGTGCTAATGAATTCAAGACCATACTTAGATAAGGCCTCGAATGATGCAACATACTCAGAGACGGAAGACCTCCTTTGCTTCAACTCAAGGAAGAGACAGGCTAATAAAACTTTCTCAGATTCAGGAACGAATTTGAGTTCGAATCATTCCCGAACTGGGTCCAAGAAAGAGCAGACTCATCAAGTTCGGCAATAAGAAGCTCGTACCAATCAAGGGCACACTCTTGCAATAAGCTAGAAGTTAAAAGAACTCAATCATGGTCAGAAAGATCCATACGAGAGAAGATACGCATGCATGTGCGAATCCAAGCTTGGACCTCAAGAACGGACTCGGAGCCTTTGAATGGCTTTCCACCAAGATGAGAAAAATCACTGCACAGACGTGCAAAGGCAGACTTGCATGGAGGAGATGCTCGAATAGGAGCTGGAGGCTGAGTGCTCCTAAATAACTCCAAAAACCGATCGGCAGACATATAAACGCCGTCCGGATGTGAGCCGCTGGATTGCCCAGCATCCGAGCGTCGTCCTTTGCCTCTTCCGGCCATTAGCTGAAAGATAAGATAAGATAAGATAAAGATTATTCATAAGGTAGATATCATTAATTCAAATATGGAATACTACGGAATAAAATGCATTCCTAAACGTATTCCCAAAATTCTATCTACCCTAAAGGCACGGAAAGAATAAAGGCATGATGATTCAAAAATTCGTAACATTTGTACTACACTTTGATGTACCGTAATATGTGTCTCTGCTCTATGTTTATCATATTTTGTTCTGAACTCAGCTCTGATACCAAGCTGTGATGCCCCACTCCGAGACCCACATTAGCAAAGAGTATTACAAGGTAACACCGTCTGCTAATGTGGAGAATAGAGCTGGTTAGGAGCGACCATCTATAGCCTTTCCTTTATTATCTACTGAATACGTCGATAAGGTAGCATATATCTATATTTTTCACAAATGGATCGACAAATCCAATAAATACATAACACAAAGGCATACGTGGCAGAAGGATCTATCAGAACAAATATGACAACTCAAATGTAATACACATCACAGAATAGTTGATCATCACATACATTTACACATATACAGATACATTACAGAGTATACAAAATAATACATGTCAAGTGGTAAAGCAAACCACAATATACAGACGAGTCAATTGAGTATATATCAGAGTTACAGACAAAAAGGACTACACAAAAAGCTATGACAAAAAGGAGCTAGCGGAATAGTCCATGGGGAAGCAAAATAGGCTAAGTCCAATGTACCTAACCTGAAACATCTCGGTCTGACCTGAGGATAAAATACACGGGTCAGTCTAGCTAAATAAATCAGTTAGACAACTAATTTATAATGAACATACAAGATCATAAAGTACCACCAATATCTCCAAAAGAGATAACCAAATCATCTAACATAAGATGAATCAAAACAAGACTCATATCATCGGCAATTCCAATAAACAAAGGATATCATATCCAGAACAAGCCAAAAGGCAAATGAAAAATACCAATAAAGGTAACACAAGTTTCCGCAAGGTAATTGCTATATATCATATGGTTCAAAGAACCTACCCCGAAATGCGATACACTAGGGAAATATAATTGTCAAAGAAACAAAAGGTGCTCGAGTTCAGTACTGTAACAAGGATCCATACGCCCGAAGGCAACGCCCGAAGGCAACAAACCGTAGTGGCGGTACTAGACACCACTGTCCGGCGGAATGTGTCACAACTCTCAAAAAGGAACCCGAAAAATGTTAACATGAGTCACATAGCCCACGTTCGCACTAAACGGCTTACTAACCGTTAGCCAATTTCACACTCAAAGAAGTACAAAGTTCACCTCATATCATTGGTAAACCAAACCCAAAGGTCAAAATGGTCAAACGAATAGATTAGGAATTAACTGAAAAGATAAACGCACATATTCATTGCACGCGTTTTATTTAATCATTTAATTCTCCTTCTTCTTCGCTCGAAGTGCAAAGTTATGTGTGTGTTTTGAATAGAAATTATAAATCGGAGAAACGAGACAATTTGAAAAGATCATTTTATAAAACTTGTGTACGAAATCAAAAAGGAATCATCAAAGTCAAATATACAATAACAACTAATTGGAATCGACACGAATCGATTAAAATTGGAAACCCACACAAAATAGGCAAATCGGGCTGAGGCAAGCAGATTCAGACGTCTGAATTGTATATTTCAGACGTCTGAAACTGGTACTCAGGCAATACTTTGCCTAGGCCAAAGATGGCCAAATCATATCGGAAGCAATCGGATGAGTGATGATAGCTAGGGGTTTACGCCAAACGACTACCCAACCTTAGAGACTCACCAATACATTCTGACCAATATGCCCAAACAACCATATAAGGATTTTCATAGATTTTGACTTCAAACGCCAAAAATTGGAATATTCATTAAACTGATTCAATTCAAGACAAAATGGACAAGGATTATATGTTAGGAATTGCTACCTAACACTATCAAAGATATAGATGTAGATGTGAGATAAAAATCTCACCTTTTAACTCAAAAACAAATGATAAGAAGCTCAATCACAAGGAAAAGATCAACCACTCTTCACTTCAACTCTACAAGCTTCAATCTAAGATCAAAACAAGTATTTCCTAAATTAGGGCTTAGGAATTTTCTGAGATTGGAGAGAGAGATAGATGGAGAAGGTGGAAAGAAGGCTTACCAAAGCTTCCCTTGGATTTTGGACTTGAATTTGAGTTTGCAAATGAATCTAGAGCTTGGAATTTCTATTTCCTATTCTTTTCCCCATTTTTCAGTTGAGCTTGAGTTTAGGAAATGAATGAGAATGAATGGATGAAGAGAGTGGCTGAGTTAGGTTATAGAGTGAGTTGGGGCGAAACCCAAACCCAAAGCCTAATAGAAAATAGCCAAATTCAACTTACTCCAAAACCTATCGAAGCTTATACTCAAAAAAGTCGCAAACAACATTTTGAACTCAATGGAAATGGTCTCATGTTCAAATTGTTGATTCTCAACTTCACTCTTGATTCAGTTGTCTGAAATGGACAATTCAGACATCTGAATCTTGAAAAATATGAGTTCCTAGAACAATATTCAGATGTCTGAATAGTCCATTTCAGACGTCTAAAAATGGCAATTTTGGCCTATTTCCTCTCTAGTTTGATTTGAAAAATTTCAGACGCCTGAATGATTAGTTTCAGACGTCTGAATTCATGGGAGATAGTTTTTATCTATTTTTTTCAAATAGACACCTCCATATCACGATCTACAAAGACTTTTCACTCATTCGAATGTTCCTATTTGAATAGTGACTTCTTCGGAAAAGAATCCGACTAACGACGCTATACTTAAATTAAACATTTAAATATAAAATCGTTAAATATGCGGGTTGTTACACTTCCTCTTCTCATAAATAGTAGACTCTGCCTAAGCAAGAGAAGCACTCAAACTTTCTTGTTCCCTCATTGCACTATCTTTAGCAGTAGTCCGGGTAGTAATCTGATTGTTTAAAGTGGAGACTTCTTCCCTGAGCTTTGATGTTTCAACAGAGGACTTAGAAACATCTTCCTAAAGAGAATACCAACTTTTGGTGATCTAAAAGGAAAAGTAACATGAATCAAGATTCAATATAAAAAATAGTAATAAGAAAATCAAGCAGCATAGAATATACTAGAAGTTGTTGTTCGATAAGAGATCGAAAATGACTCGATGAATTCAATACATAGGTGAGTAGCTGAACAGTAGAAAATGACAGAAAGTGCATAATCAACTGCACAACATCCTCAAATTCAGTAGGAGGACTGGTGATAAGGGTCTTGAGGGATTCAAATCCTAGGGAGGAGTTGAAGTGCTTAGATCCTTCTACATCTGATCAATAACAATGGGAGAATCAGATACATCAATATGAGATATAAAGTCATCCTTCGAAGGAACCATTTTAGTTTGATCAGCAGTTGCAGAAGGTAAGTCATCCATAGAAGAAGTAGGATCAGGGTTAGGACCCTCTAAAGCCTTGTCAACATCAAAAAATTCACCCTCTTTCATTGTAAGGGAAGACTAAATATCAGGCTTTCTCGGGAGCAGAACTTGTGGCAGCCACTCTACTAAATTTCCTTTTTGCAATCATTTTAGACCTAACAATAACATGTGTCAGATTTAGAGCATTGGATTCTGAAGACTAAGGAGGTGGATCATTTGTAATTAATTCAATTGGAGGAGTGGTTATTGAAACCAAAAGACATAGATTAGCAAAACAGTTTAAGGAATAACATGACAGCAAATTACAAACAATACACTTAAGTTTACCGGTAGATTTGCACAAATTGGGGACAAGGATGAAAAAATTTTAGGGTCACCCAGGCTAAAAATCTTTTGCTTTTCAAAGTGTGTTGCACAAAAGGAGGTTGTCCAAGAATCTTCCGTATGAGGGAATATTCCTAGAGGTTGCTAGGAGTCAGCAACGTAAGTCTATTCCTAATACAGTTTGAAGCAGTAGTCATCAACTTTACAATTCTCTTTCCTTCATCATCAAGATCCTTAGGATCAGGGCCAAATAAGAAAAAAAATATTCAGCAAAAGAAAAAAAGTTAATAGAAATAAGGGCAATGACCGATTTACGGGAAGAAGAAAAGGTTCCACTAATGTTTGGAAAGCATTTGATGTAGAAGAACTGTGTTTCCCAATCCTTAAATCTGCATATTCCCTCTGAAACCAAATTTTTGGAGGGATTAGTTCGGAAGATCTAGTTGTTCAAATTACTGAGTTTGACAAGGCATGCTAAATAGTTAACAATTTCAGCACTTAGAGAAGGAATTCCTGACTCTAAGGCCATGAGCTCCAAAGGGACAAGGTATATGTACACATTGGGTGATAGTTAGATAGGAGCAATGCCGAGATGACTTAATAATCTCGATAAGAACTCTGGAAATGAGATGAAACTCCCATGCCAATTATGGATAGTGGTATAAGCAAAGTATCCCTTAGGAGGATTTAAAATTGTGTCGTTATCGCCAAGAGAGATAGCTTCAACTCCTGTAATTCCAAAATCGTTGAGGATCGCATCTACTTCATCTTAAGAAGTTATGAGAGAGTGCCTTGAAACTGACTCAACCTTTTTTAGAGAAGATTCTAATTTCAAAACAATATCCTTGTTAGACTTTTTAGAGGTTCTTTTAATACCCATGATCCTGCCAGGTGGTATAATTTCATCAAAGTTATAATTTATTCAACTACTAATACATTTTGAAGGTGTCAAACAACGACTCGAGTACCACCGTAGCACTTGGTTCCATGCCTTTGAAAGGGTCAGAGCTAATTAGAACTGTGTGAATCATTGTGCTTTCAACATTGTCGAAACTATTATCAGCATCCCCCATTTTATGGCATACATTCACCTGGACTTACCCTTCGACGACGTTGAAGCCTATATATTTTACTCTATTTTATAATAAGTGTAGCTATCCACGTAATATCTATTGGAAAATATACATTGTCAAAATGCCACACTCTAATTAAGTTGAAAGACTTGAAACAAAGTGGCATTGATAATAATGAAAGGACATTGAGACGTTTCAAAAATGTTTGTGTTGGAAAAGTGATAATAGCTACATTCCTGTTGACTGTAGTGGGTTTCGAATAAGTTGAAATGTCATAATAGTGTTTCGAAAGTGTTAATACTAAATTGAGATAATGCAAATAGTTGTGCTTATCTTAGTCTTGGGGTTTCGACTAAGTCGAAATCTCAATTAATGGTTTCGACGATGACAGAAAGTATATATTTCTTAACTTAATTTACATGAAGGGTTGTTAATTTTTAACTCTTAGTATTCTTCAAGATAAATTGAAATTGGGCATAATGGGTTTTGAGTTTGAATCCACATCCAACAATGGCAAATAACCCCAAATTAGGCAACTTCACATTCGAACACGAATTGATGCCATGAATTAATCAAAATCAGCATGAAATTCGATTCTAGGATCATCTTACATGGTTGATTAACTCAAATCATTTTCAAAATTAAAAATAGTAACACGGACTTAAACCCTATAAATTTGAATTTAAAATAAAAAACTAGTTTCTAATTTGAAGTCGTAAATACTCGCTTCAAATATGAGAGTTTCGCCTTTTAAATTTTGAGATTGATGGAAATTTGAAGAATATAATTCTTGCTTTAGAAATTTTCAATTGCAGGCGAAGAGAGAGGAAAATGAGGGGTGGAAGTTATAAGCTGAATCAATAGGGGGAGAATCACCCGATCGGATTCAAGTAAACGGTCAAGGTAAACTTAGGAATACCAACCGGTGGGAAAGTTTTATGCTGAAGCAATGGAAAGTGTCGTGTCAAAACAGTTGACTTGAAAAGTCAAGAGCATCCCTTTTCTCGGGGGTGGGGGGATGGGGGTTAAATATTACTACCGAAAATCACTTCAACCAAGTCGGAGCTCAAAATGTTATGAAGAACAGCTTCATGAAGAACAATAGTGCTTGCAAAGCCTTTCGAAAGGATCGAAGGGATGCTTCTACAAGTATTAAATGAGTTATGGGCTTTCGAAGGGGTCGAAAGGGTTCAAGACTAACCCTTCAGCTTTAGTTGATACCTTCGCAAGAGATGAAAGTAAGGGCTTTCTTTGACATTACCTCTTCTTCATATATCAAACCTTTCGAAACGATTGGTTCCGCCACTGTCTACCTTCCACAGGAGCAGATTCTTCCAAAACTTCCCTTTCGAAAACAAGGTTTGTAAAAACTAGTCTTTCGAATCAGTTAAACCCTTCCACAAGTATTAGGGAGATTTCATATACGTCAGTATTGCTTTCGCAAGCATCAAAAGATGGACTTCCACATTAATCAAGGGGATTGCCCTTGAAAGCTACCTTCGTCAACTAACCAAGTAGATGCTTTCAAAGTAGTTGAGCCTTCCATGAGGGTTACTTCATCATTTACAATTCCATCCTCAATGAATGCTTCTACAACTATCAGAATGAAAATATTCGAAAGCATCATCAACTTTCGCAAGTATTGGATATGTGCCTTCCGCACACGTTGGGAAATCTTTTCATGTTTATCCAACACATCTACAATAGCATAAGAGTCACTCCTATACCTTTCGATGGAGTCGATAGCATCCAAGTCTCATTCGAAAGCAACATTAAAGAGGCGCTCTGGATTCAACAGTGGTGGAAGGTCCTGAAGGCATCCTTTTGATTAAGTCGAAAGGACTGATGCGAAAAGGAGTCTAACCTGCATCTATAAATAAGGCCCTAGGGGTGTCGTTTTGGAGATCCGAATTCATTGCTTCCATATTTGTATTTTTCTTGAGTTTGTAAACCCTAATTTCTAGATCAAATTGGGGATTCTACTTCATTGTAATACCTAAGGCCTTATATTCATAAAAATTATCAATAAAGTAAATACATGGCACTTTCAAGTGTATAGAGTCAGGTTCTTTGCTTACATATGGATTCATCTATGGAACGCATACACCTATACCTTTCGAAGGGGTTACTTTCAAAGGAATAAAATCTTTTCGACTTAGTTAATACCTTTTGTTCCTACTAGGTTACGACCTTAGATTACTCCAGCTAATTCAAAAGGGGTTTCGAAGGGGTCATTCACTCCTCTAACTTAACTTTCAGGTGTTGACAAGATTTCTTGTTAACACTTAGTTTTTGTTATTATTCTTATTATTATTATTAATTATAAAACATAGTAGACTTAGTTAATTTTTTATTATTGCTACAAACTTAGTTATTTTTTATCAAATAATATTTTATTATTACTATTATTATTATAAACTTAGTTTATTATTATTATAAACTTGTTAATTTTTATATTTTAATTAACTTAAACTTAAATGTAAGGAGGGAGACAGTATGCAATGATCAGCTCTTACCGTGGCATTAATAATGGAAACCACTTTATTACCTTCCTGAGAACTAGTTACTTCAGGACCAATACCAATTACTTCTCCGGCCACATCTACGGCTATAAAGTAAAAAATGGTCATAGTGAATATATTTTAGCATCTCAGTTTTGAAGAAGATCATGTTGATTGTAAACATTAACGATAAACTGTTCTTTCTGTTATAAAACATGAAAACTAGCATAAGCTATAGATACATATGTCTTTAGATACAGAAAGATATAGAAACAGACCCGGTATATGTATGAAAATGTTAGAGGCATAAAAGGGTGTACCATGCCTTTTTGAACCTTCCAATCAAAAGGGCGTACTAGAAACCAAAAGAAAAACATTGTATAAAATAAAATTCAAGGTATAAGTAATACTACAAGCAATTTTTACGGCTAGTAGATGAAATTAACAGAAAATGAAAGAATGCAGCAAAACTAATCTCTTTCAATGGATGATTCCAATATATTATCAAGCTCTATAATATCCCAGCTTGTGCTATGGCCACTCCTGTTTCTTCCACCCTGTTTGTCACAAAATTATATTTATGTAAATCTCTGTACAAATACATGTGTAGTAATTGCAAAAAAATTATGATAAGTAAATATGAATAATCAAACCTAGAGATATAGTTCATCTTCAGTTTCCAGCATTCTAACAACCTGACTCATCTTAGGCCTTTTACCAGAATCAAGATCGATGCATATTGAAGCAACTAAAAGAATACTTTTGAAAACCCTTGTTGTGGGTTTGTGTTAAGATATGGACCCATTAGTTCACAAGTTCTCCTGCTACATACCATTGTTTTGAACAACTCCACTAAATTCACCTACACAGACATATACAAATGAACGCTTCATTGTGTATGACTAAGAAAGTATAAAAAATTTCTATACCCGTTCTAATATTCTGTTATAGTTGAAACCACAACATGAAAACACCTAGCAATTATAAACAATTGGATCCATGATCTGAAGTTCTAGATGCTTAGCTATATATTTAAAGCATTGGGATAGTGCCTATAATCCGTAATAGCAATGGTAAAACATTTACTTATAGAGGAATAAAATTTCAATTTGTGATCATCATGCATGATGATTTAATCAAGAAACAGCAAGCATGCCTCACTAATTTAATGAGCAAAGAGCAACAATATGTGTGTTATACTAGGTACTTTTTTCATACGAGAAATAGCAAGCACACTTATAATGGTTCAATGGCTAGAAAATGGACTATATATATGGAACTATAGTATTTCAAGTTTTCCAGTGTATCCCAAATAGTACTCCCATAAGTAAATATTAAAATACATATGAAACTATCAAAAGAAAGTTTGGCTGCATATATAAAGAAGCTTACCACACTATATAAGCTGCACATATAAAGAAGCAACTCGTATGAAGATTTAGTGTACTGTAGATGAATCTCAGTAGTCCTGGAAGCATGAATACATTTGCGTCTAGAATGACGTTAGCAATATGGCCTGAAGAGGAACCATCCACTTCATCGAATCTCAGTAGTCCTAGAAGCAGCATTGATGTTAGTAGCAGTAATGCAAGAACACATTTGTAGAGCAGATTGGTTTGGGGCATGGTGATTGTTACTACAGGTAGAGACAGGTAGATTAAAGTTTTTCAAAATTTTGGTTCTCCTACTTGAAATATGTTGCTGCTACTACATGCTATTAAATTTGTGCATAAATATGAATATATCGTAATTATTGTAACTGTTATAGATGTGCATGTTAACCAATCAATTTGTCTCTAGAAGCAAACATGTAGAGAGAAGATTGGTTCAAGCATTGTAGTACTCTGGATATAGTTTTTTAAAATTTTATATAGGCCTAGGTATTATAGGGTGTCAAATTATAGTCTCCCTTACCTTACCATTCGTATATTGAAGATATAATTGAATTGAACTGGGCTTGTACTAAAGCAACTGGACTGTATGAGATGTGAATATTGAAGCTGTCATGCTTGAGGAACGATAGCTAGCGTAGATTTTCGATTAGTAAGCAACAGGCTATTATAGACCACTTGTAGAGATTTCCAATCAGATTGCAATAATGGAAGCGACTGTAGTCAATGCAAATCTACGTTATTAGGCAGCAACAAACAATTAAGGGTGGGTTAAATAATAGGTTGGCAAACTAAACTTTGAATTTAGCTAACAAAGGCATTGTTAAAGCAAGTACTAGACCTAAAACCAAGGTTGATGAATATGAGTCCAGGAGCGAATGTTAACTAGTCACAAACCGTTGACAAACTAAATAAATAATTATGTTCCAAGACTAAATGAGCATTGTCAAAAAACTTTGCATATTATAATTTAGACACAATACTTTCGGCATTAGATATGTCTGACGATGAAGTTATATTGTAAAAGTTATCTTGAAGTGAAAAATGATATATGACCAAATGCTACAGTGTTTGAAAGAATGGTTGAGTAAATCACAAAGGATTAAATAGTAAAGTTTCAAGTAAATAACTAATTTTTTTAAGGGAAAACGTATACGTAATCTAGCACTTGCCATATGCCAACCTTTACTTTCTGAATCTTTCATTTCTTCTCCAGATTAACATTTCAAAACTCAACCAACCCCAAAAAACCTAATTTGCTCAGGGACTATCTAACTAATGTCACCTTGCCATTTCCCGATCTGGGATAGATTTAAATTCATTGACTCAAACTTAACCTGTATAAACTCTTTGTCAAATTATTAAGGGGCCATGGCATCCACTAGCCATGGCTAGCAATCAACAGCTTGACATTGTTTTCAAAACCAACTATAGTCACCTGTTTATGGGTTAATGTAGTCAACTAGAAAGTTGTACATACAAACATTTTGTTTTGAAAAACTTTTTACTAGAGAATTACTTGGTGACCTTAGTGTGAAGCTTTTGTTTGGAAACATGTGAGACTTGAACTTACATGCCTCTGCTTGTAAATATTTTAATATTTATCAGGGTTTGTAATGTTAGTCATTACTTTTAACATAAGCATCAAACTAAAAAATATATCGAAATTACAAATATACCAGTGTATGTAAATTAACATGCTAAGATTCATCTTATGATGCAAGAAGCTCCAATATCTAAATTTTAATTAAAAAAACATAATATGATTGACTCTCATCACAAAAGAAATATGTTTCACTCACTTTGAAACATATGGATGTCTAGTTAAACCTCTAATTACTAGGTAATTGTATTGGTAACTTATGCTGCTACCAGTTTAAGAAATATCTCAGTAAACAATATTTTCCAAACTTGCAGTAACTTATAATGTTATGATAGTATTATTGAAATGTATTAGTTTACACTATGTTAACTACTGCTAAGTTACTTGTTCACTATGAATATTATGCTTCAATTTTTTGCTATGATTCATAATATACTAACCTATAACTTATTCTCTTTTGCTTGCTTACAATCACATCAAGACATCATTAACTTCCCTAATAGTGGCAATATACAAACTCCAATGATTTCAAAAAAAATGCAAGTTACTAAATTGGCCAAAGAAGGTTGCTGCAGAGGGCACTATTTCATCCACCGATCCTATTGTTTTAGCATGCCATGTTCCACTTGGATGGATATTTGGAAGGTTTGGATTTATCCATTATTAAGTTGCAACTGTAAAAGAATGAAGTTGGACAGTTGAGAAAATTTATTGTCCACAGATAATACTGACCTCAACTTTAATATTTGAAAGCATATTCTGGCAAATGGAAAGCTCTGACTTAGCCTTTGTTAATAAATAAGTTGCTTTAGCAATTCTCCACCAACCCTAGAAAGTTTTAAGATATAAATAATTCAATGCCTGATGACCAAAACGGTTGCAACAATTAGATCGTGACAATAAAGCAGCTGCACTACGTCAGGGAAAGTTTAATGATGTGAATACGAGATTAATAAATATTTAGATCACTGCACATGCGCTCATCGGATCACTTTATATGTACTTTAGATTATAAGAAGTATTTCATGCACTTCCTATAACCGACTATTAACTGTTTCTTTTAAAGCACATAGCTGCCAAACAATTTCATCCAAGCCATCCCGAAGTTCAACTGCCTTATTCAAGTCATCCTAATGTTTGTGCCATTCATGCTATTTTAGCCATTTTTCTCACCATTCATGACATGCAAGATATTTTTCTCACCATCTGACCATTTTAGAAATTTTGGATTCAAGAGATATTCAAGATTCAAATCGAATTAAATTGAAAAATACTTCCAGGTAATATGTATTTTTAACGTCGAAATGCAATTGAGCACAGTCACTAAATTGAATGATGGGGTTAAATATTATATAATAGTTAAAGTTCATCATAAAGAGAATTTTGATATCATTTTATGCGTTTAAGTGTTGGAAAAAAACATGTGTGATATATCCTGAAGCTTCAATGCATACTATGTTAGGATTTCAATTTACTTTAAGACCGATTAATCATGAAACCCTAGATCTGAATAGGTGACCTATATTGATTTAATTGAAAAGAAATAGAGGATAGTAAACGAGTTAGCGGAAGCCATACCTGAATTCATAGTTGCTGTTGGAAAAGTAAATTTGGTTTCGTTTTCCATATTGACACAAACCCTAGAACTTATATTAGATCTGAATTCATAGTTGTTGCTTTCATAAACTGATTAAGAGAAAGAGATAGATCTAAAAGATAAGAGTTGGATCTGATCTTCCAAATTGACATAAATCCAAGATCTGAATTATTTACATAGAAGAGATTAGGAGAATAACTTGAGCTTATGTAATTTGGGGGCCATAACCCCTTATTTATAATGTTGCATTTTCTAATTTGGCCCTTCAACAAAATAGAATTGCCCCAGTATCTACACATTAATACCATGATAATTATATCTGTAAACCTTTTAACTTTAATTCATAATTTGATCATTTTAATTAGGCTTTACATCAAAATAGCACGACACGTTTATTTTACATATGTGGCCCACAAATTGAATTTCCAACAATCTCCCCCTGGGCTTATAAATTTGTTTAACTTTATGAACTTCAAAATTTTCTATTTATAACATAAGGTGATTCTGAAACAATCTCGTCCATTAACTATGTTGACAAAGAATCAAAGTGGCTTTCGTTACTTTTAGTGTAACTACCCTAATCAACGGTCACATATAAAAACAATCAAACGACATAGATCAATCATGGATGCGTAGCATGGAATTACATGAGATGTGATCGATACATGTCTATTTCCAACTGGTCCTATTTTAGTGTGATCAAAACGTTCAATATTTGAATAACCTAGAGTGCAAACAAAACTTTATTGCTTTATTTCTGATCAGAAAAAAGAACATGATATATTTGTAACCAAAGTATAGAGCAATGTGTCATATGACAGTACCAAATGCAAACTCCCCCTAAACCTAAATATTCTTACATAAAAGTTACACCAATTGAGCAAGATGCTCATGAAAGACCTTAGGTGATAGTCCTTTTGTAAGTGGATCCACCATAATGGAGTTTGTCACAGTATAATCTATGAATTACAATCTATTTTGCACTCTCCCCTTACTGGAAAATAATATGTTTTTCTTTGTTACAATATTACTTTAATGATCTTTCAATTTCTTTATTCAATAGTGCATTACTTTATGACAAAATTATACAATTATTTTCCATCGTTGGATACTCCATAACGAAAAATAGCAAAGAAGGCTATAAGTATCTGTATGACAGCTTTCCTTATATAGCTTCATCGAAAAAAATAACAACAACAACAATATTATTGTTATCTGAAGTGGATCTTTTGTACTCTTGGCATCCAAAATATTCGGACTGTAATGCCTTATGATCTCCAACCAATCCGTCTTGAGCATATAATCCTTTGTTTCTTAAAGATACCTTGTAACCATTTTGGTTACTAACAATTGATCCACTTTTAATGTCAGTAAGATATCTACCAAATAATACATGCAATATCCATATGTGTGTATGCTTTAGTATGCATTAGACTCCACACCGCAAACGCATGAGGAATTTTTTTCATTTCTTTAGCTTCAAGGATGTTCTTATATTACTATATAAGACAACATTTGTCTATTTTGGCAAAAGTGAATTGATTTGCAGTTTGCATACCAACCCCCTCCCCCCCTCCCCCGTTTTTTTAAAGCCTTATATGCCTAGCCCTTTTGTGATAATCCAAATAGCACTTCATGAATGATAATGGTGTACTTGAATCCCTAATACAAAAAGGTAATCCATAAGTGGTTTTCTTAAGTTGTTTTATCAATGTCTCTATTGAGAAACATGACTTTAATATCCTTTCGATATTACTTAAGATCATAATCTACAACAAGTTTCAAAATAATTCTAAAAAGTCTTTCAGTAAAACCAAAAAGAAAGTCTCTTTAAAAATAAAATATTGTTTTCTTTTTTAGTATAGTCTTTTCTGTAATGAGCCTTATACCTTTCCACATTACTCACTTGATCCATTTTTGTTTTGAATAATTATTCATAACCAATGATCTTATTACCTTAAGGTGGTGGAAAAGATCTCAAACTTTATTATCCATATAGATTTAGACTATATATTCATACCTTAAATCTACATTTCAAATTAGTACCTTATATGGATTGATGCAAGCCCAAAGAATCATCTTCACCAATCCAATATTTATCTTTATGAAAAAATACTATATAGTCATCGGAATAGTATTTTGTCATAAAGATAAATATTGGATTATATATAGTCATCGGAAGAGTATTTCTTCTTTTCAAGTGGATTTCCTTAGGGACCTCACACTTTAGGTTGTTGAGTTTGTTTTCTTGAAAAAATAACCTTAATTTGAAGAAAATTTAGTTTGAAATTGTCTTATTTTGGTTCTTAATCTACTTCTTGTTAATGAAAGGAAACAATTCCTATATATATATTATCCAAGGAAGTAACTGTAGTTAAATCAAAGATAATGATTCGCCTTAAAGACAATGATACTGCCAGTAGTCATATGCTTGTCTCAAAGATTAAGCCATGCATGTGTAAGTATTAACAAATTCAGACTGTGAAACTGCGAATGGCTCATTAAATCAGTTATAGTTTGTTTGATGGTTACCTGGTTGATCCTGCCAGTAGTCATATGCTTGTCTCAAAGATTAAGCCATGCATGTGTAAGTATTAACAAATTCAGACAATGATACATACCTTAAAATTTTGTTTAACATTGTCTTATTATGGTTCTTAATTTACTTCTGGTTAATCAAAGGAAACAAATCCTATACATTATGCGAAGAAGTAAATGTAGTTGAATTGAAGATAATGATTCTCCTTAAAGACAATGATCCATACTTTATTTCTCCCCACAAACTCAACATCTTTAAAAATTGTAGCATTCCCCATCTTATAATTTTTTTTCTTAGTGTGGGTTTATAAAACTTGTAGCTTTTAAGTCGCTTAGAATACTAATAAAGTATTTGCTAACTTTAGTGCCTCAATCTGCAAGTATTTAGCAAGTTGAAACAAATAATCATGTTAATCACGGAATCAAAATTTGAGACTTCATTATAAAAGGTATTTAGCACAAGTAGATATATATAAGCTATATTTTAAAAATTAAGAGCTTTAATTCCAACAATGTTTGAATTTATTCATAAATCAATCTTATTATTTCTAAATGAACAATAATAACCCAATTTGTTCATATTAGAAATAAAAAACCAAAATTTATCTAAATGACATCATAACAAAAATATCAAATAAATTCAAACAATATTATTGAAATCTCAATAATATCTTAAAAAATATCTAATAAACTTTACTTTATATATCTATATATCTTATTAAAGAAACAACTATAAATATATTTATATGTTATTTCTTTTCTTCTAGATCCTTAGCGACTTCTTTATCCTTATTTATACATACATTTACAATGTATGATAAATAGGTACTTTCTATCTTACCATGCTTCAATCTCTCTTCTTCTTACCACAATGTGAAATGAGCTCAATAAAGGTCATTTTATTCTTAAGAAAATCAATAATAATCTTAAAATGGTTATACTGTGAATGAAGGGAGTATAAAAAAATAACAATAACTTGAGTGCCTTTAACTTTTGAAGCAATACTTTCCATAGAGTACTTATTTATGTTTCCTTTATGGAATCAAGCAATATAAAGTGTGCTTGTTTCTCCTTACCATTTTAACAAAACGCTTTTCATTCTTAATAAAGAACTCCTTAAAATAGTTATCCCTACGGACACCACATCCTTGAAACCTTCTAAAATATTTTACTTTATGATCTTTTGACTCTTTCTTTTTGAATTGTCTCACCTTTGAATGTTCCTCACGATATTATAAGAACATTCAACCATAATATGAGTGGATGTGACCCTCTTAAGTGCAAGAGCTAGATCCATAAAGTTAAGAACAAACAACATGTTCTCTTACACTACAACAAAACGACCCTATTATAATTGTATTTTTACAATTGTCACAATTTGTCAGTTGTAATAGAGGTTTTTTACAACTCTTTTTTTCAGAAAGTTGTAATAAACTTACTTTCAACAATTCTTCTTTTTTGCCAGTTGTAATAGATGCCTATTACCACCTTTCTTTCTTTTTTTCAGTTGTAATAGATGTCTATTTTTAACAGCTCTTTTTTTCTGTCAGTTGTAATAGATCTCTATTACAACATTTTTTTGCTAGTTATAATAGATGCGTATTTTTTACAACTCTTCTTTTTTGTTAGTTGTAATAGATGTCTATGACAACCTTTTTTGCTAGTTGTAATAGATGTATATTTTTAACAACTCTTTTTTCAGTGGTAATAGGTGTCTATTACAACTTTTTGTTTACCGGTTGTAATAATTAGTTAATAATTATAATTAAATATTAATACTAAATAATTAATTAGAAAAAATAATAAATAATAATTACTATTATATAATAATTAATTTAAAATATGAAGTAATTAATATTAATAATTAATAGGGACATTTTGGCACAGGTCCCTAATAAGTTTCAAAATACACAAAAACTCCAATAAAAAAAAAGTTTGTAAATTAGGTCCCTAGAATTAAGTTACCGAATAATGGCATACACTTATGCAATTTTTCAATGAATAATTGCAGACATTTATGCAATTATATCAAAAAATTGCGGACATCACAATTATTCATTGAAAAATTGCGGAAAATCCCGCAATTATTCACCAAAAAATTGCAGAAATTTCCGTAATTTTTTCAAAAATTTACATAAAATTTCACAATTATTTACCAAAAAAATTGCGGAAATTTCCACAATTATTCACCAAAAAAATTGCATAAATTTATGCAACTTTTGGATATAATTGCATAAATGTCTACAATTATTCAGTGAATAATTGCATAACTATATGCAATTACTTAGTAACTTAATTCCAGGGACCTAATTTACATACTTTTTTTACTGGGGTTTTTGTGTATTTTGAAACTTATTAGGGACTTGAGCCTAATATTCACTAGTTAATATCCAATATAATTAATAATTAATATAATAATTAATAATTATTAAATAAATAATAGTTAATAAATTAGAATTAATTTTTAATAATTAACATTAATAATTAATAATTAAAAAAATAACAATTAATATTAATTATTAATATTTAATAATTAATATTTAAAATATAAAAATCAATAATTAATAATAAATATTGATTGCTATTAAATAATAATAATTAATTTGAAATATGAAATAATTAGTATTAATAATTACTATTCACTATAATTAATATAATAACTAATAATTAATAAATTAGAATTAATTTTTGATAATTAATAATTAACATTAGTAATTGATAATTAAGAAATAAAAAATAACATTAACAATTAATATTTAATAATTGATACTAAAAATATAATAATCAATAATAATAATTAGTAATTAATAAGAAAATTAAGAATAAACAATAAATACTATCCAATAACAATAATTAATTTGAAATATAAAGTAATTATAACTAATAATTATATACTAACCATTTAATAGATAATTAATAAATAATAATTACTATCGAATAATAGTAACTAATTATTAATATTAATTTTTTTGTAATAAGAATAATTAACTAAATTAAAATTAAATGGTAATAATAAAAGTTAAAAATCAATGTTAAATAATAATAATAGTTAATAGTTAAATTAAATAATAATAATTAAAATGAAATAGTATTAATTTAAGAAGTAATAATTAAGAATTAAGAATTTTGACAACTAATAAGGATTCCAGTAAGTAATAATTAATAATTAAGAAGTAATATTTCATATTTATTAATTAAATTTGGATAACTAAAAATTAATAATTTATAAGTTACAATTAGTACATTATAATTAATAATTTTTAACACTACTATATAAATATTAATTGATAATTAAGGATTTATTAGTACGTGGCGTCAGAAACTAAAATTTTAGGGCGTGCTGCCGTTTTCTTTTATTAATTTCACTCCACGCGCTTCCTTGACCCTAAATCCCAAATAACCTACCTCTCCATTCTTAATCCCAAAATAAATTGACAACAGCCTCCTCCTCCCCACTCCAAATGGAGTATACCTAAAATCATTCTCATTAGCATCAACCTTCGCCTTCTCTTCTTGAAACCTCTCGGGTTTTTTTATCAGTTGTTCCTTGTAATCGGCAACGAGAGTTACAGAGAGATATAGCCGCTGTTCCTTATGCAATTCCAACTCAAATCCATACCGCTTTCTTGAGAACCAAAACCCGAATTCCAAACTCAAACCTGATAAGAGCTAACTTTTCTTCTTCCTCCGCAGAATCCAAAACCGAAAAACCAAGATTGGCTTTTGGGGTCTTATATAAACAATTTGGGTATGATTTCATTACAACATTGTTATCATTATCGTTGTTTTCAGGTACATGGCTGAATGATTATTTAGCCTTTTAGGATTATATTTAGGTTTGATGATATAAGTGTTGAGATACTATATATTGCATTGCCAACTGTACTGGCTCTCGTCGCTTATCCAATTGCTTCTTTAGTTGATACAGCATTTTTTGGTCATTTTGGTATGGATATTTAGAAATTAATGTCATTTTTATTGTTTGTTCATGTACTATTATAAATCAAGTGATTAAATGAACCAACTTAAAAGAGCATTGCTTGTATCCGCAAAATTGTTTCAGGTATACAGTGCCAATGAGTGAAAAGTACATGGGACACAGCTCCAGTATCCAAGAGGGGTCCCATGTATTCTTCTCTTATAACTGCATTACCCAAAATTGTTTTAGGTAAAACAACAATTTCCACTTAAAATTAGCATTTGTTTATCTTAGGCACAACGAACAATTGCCCAAGTAAAAGTGTTAATGACCCATTAACCCAGAAAATTTAATGTCAATCATGGGCTATTTGGCTATGTTTGTAATTAGTGTATTAACTTGTTTGAATTTGTTATAAATTCCAAAAATGGCATATATTGATGAAATTCCAATGTTTCCAATTCAACATATGTACTCCTGATATTGAATGCTCTTATATTTTGCCAGCACCAACCGGCTTTCTACTACCAACCTACCACTTTGCCCTAATTTGATTTTTCCAGCTCTAACCCTAAACAATGTGAGTTTTTAGTGTAAGTTCTATATAGTTTAATTAAACAACGTTTATGTAATATAATTATCAGCTATGGACTTACAGTAGAAATTACAATATAGTATTTATTTGAATCTTTTATTAAATCATTGGTTGCAGACTTCAAACCTGCTGTTAAATTATTGCACAATATAGATTAGTTGTAATTTAATTAAACAACTTGTGTGGCCGGTGCTAGGCTCTCAGTTTAATCACACGAGAACAGGGATGCGTAAGCTTTGAAGCTTGGGCTTGAGGTATGATTTATGGTTCTAGTTCTTTTTGTACAGAGTGCCTAGAGTATTTTTTCAAAATATGTTTGTAGAGCTACATTTATTTTTAAATGTTGCAACAATCTATATTTTGTTGAAAATTTGTTTTTATAGATTGCATACGTTTTACATAATTTATGTACTTTGGTATTCAAGATAGTTTAAATTGGATGTAATATGAAGCATAACTTGGTGAATTAAGCAAGATAATAAAGTAGCCAGTATAAAATGATTTCTAGAATTTGGATATTTCTTACCATTTCCCAATGGCTTTACCTCAATATTTGTTAGCTATTGATTATCTACCATATAGTTAAGTTCAAATTGTGACCGAAGAAGTATTCATCAAATTAGTTTTGGTTACTGTTTCTTACCTTCTGGTTTAGAGAAACAGACTTAGCTTGCCCAAGGGAACTTAGTTGATTTCATGTTAACAGATAGTAGAGTTTGTAAATAATCCAACAATATCAAACCTAGTTTGGTACATGTTCTTTGGCGAAGTTACTAATAATTTGATACTTTTATTTCTTCCTATTCCTACACATATCTCTGCTTCAATTGTAATTCCCTTTCAACCCCATTTTTCCTAACCCTAATTTTTCATTTAGGTAAAATAGGTCAGATTATTATTTGAAGAGGCAAATGATATCCCCAGCTCATCGTCGCTGTTAGGTTTCTTCGACCGTTATTCTTCGCCTCTACCTCAAATTCAATTTACAAACATCATGCACGATGCCAGGTTCATGTTGTCCGCATTATTCATGCCTGTAGTCTTTAGTTTTTTTTTTTGAAATTCCTATTTTTTATGCTATTGTTTTTGAAATTGTTTTGGTTTATTGAAACTAAAGATCATTGAAAATTTAGTCCATTCAAATAAACTTCATTTAGAAACTTTTAAAATTATAGAAGTGCTTACGATAAAAGATAACCATCTTATTTAGAACCATTAATACACTGCATTTGATTATATATATGCCTGTTTTATTGAACGTACACACGTCTGCAAATTTGTTCCCGTTACCTCATATAATAATATTTTTTACTTAGCATTATCTTACCCCATCTTCCTCAAGACTAAAAAAGTATCAAATTCGCAATAAAGCAATGATTTTTAGAGAATAGTAACAAAAACAAAATGAATCTTAATAATATAGAATCAATTTTAGTCAAATCTATTAAAATTGTTTAGCTCAAACATGTTATTTGCCTTTTCTTGTCATTGAGTGCTTATGTATTTTAAATTACTCATATTGTTTAACGTTTTTTAATGAGACTAGTATTTCATATATATTTTTCATTATAGCACTAGATATAACAAATTTTGCAAACAGAAACTCAACAAGTCATTGTGCAAATATATAAATGTCCATGAGATTAATCATGGTGAGCCCACATTTTATAAACTTGTAGTATCAGGATAATAAATGTGATATCTAGTCTTTCTGAACTGTAACAAGATTTAGCTAGAAGTTAGCACAGTGCAAGTACAAGTTTATATGCAGAGACCTTTTCTCTATGAGTTAAAGTTATTTTAATTTGAAGTTTGTACACTGCATGCTCAACTTTTGAATATGGAGGTCTGTAACTTTGTATTACTACCATTTATGCTTTTTGCATGTGCAACTTTATATCAGCAAAAACTTGATGATTTTACTAAAATGTTAGAAGTTAATTAAACTGTGATAATTGCTAGAGTAGTTATATTGACATTAATTTTAGTACATACACTCATAGTTTAGGCATCTCATATTGGATGTTTTTTTTATTTGAAATTGTACTTTATAACATGTCACTATGACAACATATCACATGTCAATAAATGTTCGAATCACGCTATGCAAGTTTTGAACTTGTGACCTCTCGCACCAAAGCCAAATCACTTAACCACTTGAACAATGGTGCTTATCCTCATATTGGATGTTACGGCTTTCAGAGAGTGCTATATCAAGAATTCCTTATTCAGTTCATCGAAACAATAATTATTTAAAAGAGGTATGGGTTCTATTACGTAAAAGTAAATGTATTTTTTCTTGTCTTGATTACAACATTACTGCTACAAATAAAAAATATCAGGTCATAGCGAAATGCATACAGCAAACAAGGAAGACAGTGCAAGTTGTTATATCAGAACGGATTATCAAATTTAACAGTCGAGAAATTGGTACGTTTTTCATTATGTCAAAGTTTACTATTGTATAGAAATTTCATATGCTTTAGCAGAAACTATTCATGAACTGGTTTATAAACTTTGCGACTACAAAATAGTAGTGTGATATAAAACAACAATCTTACAGCACAAATATCTTGATATTTACCAATTTATATTGTAATATATGTTTTTGCTCTGGAAACATGTCATAATAGGTTATCCTTATGGAAACGGGTCAAGATTACATTTTAATCATGCAAGACAGTTAATTCTAGGACATACGCATAACCGTTTGTCAATAACTGAAAAACCGTTACATAGTTTACACATAACCAATTGCCAACAAAGCAGTAAAGACAATATCTCTACTACAATGGCATTGATTATGAATACCAATATGCAACAATTGTTTGTCAACTGCAAATGTGAACTAAATTCTTATAAGATCATCGATCAATTTTTTGATGAACTATTTGGTTCAAAGTTTGTCCACTGGATTTACCATTTCAACTTTCATTAAATCATGCTAAATACTCAGAGCATCGCCATGCATGCCATTGTTCTTGTGAATGGTGAATATTGACAATTTTTTAACTAGATATTGAATTTATTTTCTATTCGTTTGTTAACAAACTCGTTTTATCAGGCCCGTGTAGTAGAGATGTTTGAATAACCTTGGTTCCTATCTATAAGATAGTTCATAGTCTCTATGTTGTACTTGAGAAATTGACATTACAGGCCATTTGCAAATAAAGGAAGCTTCATGCTTTTATGGTAACTCATGTTAACTAGTTGAATGTCTTATTTGGTGATTAGTATTATTTCCATATAAATGCATAATATTATATATGTTCTAAATGCATTTTTGATGTCATTGTTATCTTATTGAATAGGTAATAAAGCAAGACATAGATGATACATTTTAACCGCTATTGAAAAATTGTGTGATCAAAGGAAACGTTGAGTGTGAAGCATTTTTATAACAAAGTCAACGGAAAACATGTGCTAATCTGGATTTACATGTTGGGAAGATCAGAGGAGATTGGAAATTTAATAGGTCTCTGTTTTGTGCTTCAGGTCGATATGTTTCAGGGATAGATGAAGTGAAGTGTAGCTTGGAATGTTCCATATGTTGAAGGAGGACTGAGGGATACTACTAGATTAAGCAAGCTGCAGGTGGTCATCATTGCTGGCCATCTGAGGTGAGGCTTTCCCTAAAAAAGAAAAAGAAAAAAAACTATTGTGTGTGTTTTTATATGTACATATACTAAATGTATTTATAACCATCTACATTACTTAGACTAGATACTAGTCTGGATTATGTGATATTTTTTTGAATTGTTCAGGTTATGTGTTACACTATAGCATATGAGAGGAAGAGTTCAACATCAATGAGCAAGCATTGAAGTAAGTACAACATTACGGCTAAAAATGGTGCTACGACAAGTTGTAGTTGTTGCTATAGGATGGTACGACGGGGCTTCATCTTGGAAAAATTGCAAATGCCGATGCTATAAAGTGCTTTAAAGTACATGATGCTACAGAGTAGTGCAAGGTTCAGATACATGCAGTTGCAGTTTTAGAGATTGCTAATGCTGGCTGCTGGCTGTTGGCTATAGCCTCTTTTGGAGGTTGCTAAAGTTTTGGAGGTTGCATTTACAATTTTGGAGTGCAAGGTTCTGATGTTGTCTATAGCTTCTACAGAGTAGTGCAAGGTTCAAATGTATTACAATTTGATTGAATATCATAATGATTACAACCGCATTGATTTGGTTATTTGGTTTGTTTGATATATTAGTTTTGTAAATAATAATTAATAATGTAATGTTTGAAATACTTATATTGTTATTTTTATCCTATTATTTTTTATTTTCTGTTTCTTGCTATACTTGAACAATGTGTGTATAAATTAATTTTTTTATTTTGCATTTTTTTACCACAACTGTCAGTCATAGTTGTAAGAAAGTTTTTTACAATTGCCAATAGCGGTTGTAAAAATTCTTTTACAACTACCAATAACAGTTGTAAAAAATCTTATACAGCTACCAACTGTCAGTTGTAAAAAAAACTTTTACAGTCGCCAATAGCAGTTGTAAAAAAAATCTTTTACAACTGCTTTAGCTAGTTGTCAAAGATTATTTTACAATTGCCAAAAAAAATTTGTTAAAAGTTAGGACTCTATTACAACTCTGGATATAACGACCGGCTGCCGCCCATTGTAATAGACGTATACAACTATTTTTGGCAGTTGTAATAGGGTATTTTTATTGTAGTGTTAATAATCCTTAGAGTTAGTCCCAAACAAGATAAGAATATTAGAATTGGCAGACACTTTAGTCAAATTAGTTGAAAAATGAACAAAAATTAAGGATTGACCATATGTGCTCATATCCAATATCAGCCATAGTAAATTCAAATAATTGGTATGTCTCTTCTCAAGATACCTAACACAACATTAATATCAAGTCTTTGGACAGTAATATTAATTGCTAGTGGTACTCTTGCTGTAATGATCAAATGCTGACAATAAATTCAAGTTAAATAACAATCTTCCTTTGGGCAGATTAGTTATTCACCTGTCAAACCTTATAATTGTCACATATTTATCATCATACATATGTAAGTTATTCGGCCAAATATTAGTCTTCCTTTGGGCCGGCTAACATCTGCATGAAAAAATACACACAAATATCAAACATTTTCATGAACAACTAAAATAAGAGAGGTCACTTTGGTGACATGTTATTTTAATTAGCTCACTTAGAATGTAGGATATTTACAATTAGTTCGCAAAAGAGACACAAAAAATATATTTGAACTTATTTTTTAGTGTATGTACAATATTTCAAGTGCTATAAAATATCAAGTCTATATGGCACTTGAAAATATTAAAATAATAACTATGGCACAACATGTTTTAATCATAGCTATTATATTCTTTTACTTTAAGTATGTGGTTACATTCATGACATTTTCTAAATAAGTATGATACAAGATATCATAAACAAATCACATAACAAATGTCAGTGATGAACGCCCGAATTAAATGCCATGTAAAATTATACATAAATGACATAATAAATGTCATAATAAATAACATGAATGAATGTAGTAACGATAATGTATATCTGAACCACAATATAGTTATACAAAATGCTACTATACCACTTTATCTTTAGTTTATTATTTGAATACTTAATTAAGTCAATAACCATGCATTTTGGAAAAATATAAAAACTGTCGCTCCTTTTATTTCATGATAACCAAAGCATGAAAGTGAAACTTATTTTTAATGAGCGGGTCATACATATAAAATATCAGTATATATCAAATACAAATGCATCAAATAATGAACAATTTGTCTTTTCTTATTCCAAATACAAACATGCGGCATCGTTAAATTTATTGCAACTGACGCATTTACTGCATTTATGATAATAAATTAATTTATTTATTACTATAACAACCACATTTAATGTAATTATGATGTAGATAAATGCAACTAACCATTATGTGGTCCAAAATGTAAACTAGTGTCATGTTAAAATTTATTTCACCAAAAATAAACATAAACACATTAAAGGAGCATACTTTATTTCCAATTAACCAAAATTTCTGAAATAACCCAAATACCTTATATAAATATCCAAATTACTTAATCAAAAGTTAAGTAAGGTAAAATAACCATAGAACCAGATTTATATTTCTTACATAAATGGTTCTAAATTATATATATATATACACACACATACATACATACACACACACACACACACACACATATATATATATATATGTGTGTGTGTGTGTGTGTGTTTATACCATTTATAAACATTAAAAAATGACTTTACATATCGGATCCAAAACATTCCTCGTCTTAAAATTCACAACTTATTCATAAAACATATAATAATAAACATGTGAATGCTTTAACCAATATAAGTTGTTTTCGAAATTTAGAGAAAGTTGGATTATTTCTCATAATTTAATGATTTCAAAATTCTAATCATTTCATAATAACATATAGATCATTTAGATCTTTCTATCTTTCAACACCAAAACAATTTCATAAATTAGCCTTTCAATTTATAACAAAAAATTGATACTAAACCAAATCCAAAATCATCATCAAAAATTCCTTGATGCATAGATCAAGTAGATCTGAAACTTAGGTAAGATTATTACACGACTTCTAAAAAAAGTTCAATTCAAAACTTACTCATAATTAAAAAAATTCCAATGAAATCAATGATGGGTGGCTCCGATACCACTTGTTAGAATTTCAATATACTTTAAGACCGATTAATCATGAAACCCTAGACCTAAATAGGTGACTCATATTGATTTAATTGAAAAGAAATAGAGGAAAGTAAACGGGTTAGCGGAAGCCATACCTGAATTCATAGTTGCTCTTGGAAAAGTAAATTTGGTTTGGTTTTCCATATTGACACAAACCCTAGACCTTATATTAGATCTAAATTCATAGTTGCTACTTTCATAAACTGATTAAGAGAAAGAGATAGATCTAAAAGATAAGAGTTGGATCTGATCTTCCAAATCGACATAAACCCTAGATCTGAATTATTTCTATAGAAGAGATTAGGAGAATAACTGGAGCTTATGTAATTTGAGGACCATAACCCTTTATTTATAATATTGGCATTTTCTAATTTGGCCCTTCAACAAAATAGAATTGCCCCAGTATCTACACATTAATACCATGATAATTATACATGTAAGCCTTTTAACTTTAATTCATATTCGATCACTTTAATTTAGCTTTACACCAAAATAGCACGACACATTTATTTTAGGGGCATTTCACTAGAAGGACAAACTTTGCAGTCCAATTAGTTTCTAGGACACACATCCATAGAAATTAATTTCAAGGCCAAAGTCAGCAGAATAATTACTTTTAAGGACAAAGTCAGCAGTCCAATTACTTTCAAGGACATAATTTCATAGTTTTTAGGCCTTAGAAACTAATTATTTTGCATTTTGTCCTTAAAAGTAATTATTTCAGTTGTGTGTCCTAGAAACTAATTGCACTTGCTAAAGAGGCCCTTGTGGCTAATTTCCACTTTATTTTACATATGTGGCCCACATAGTGAAAATTTCCAACATAATATACACATAAGATTGAATCCTTTAATATTTAAATATTGCATGGAGCAAGCACATGAAGTTAAAAAACCTATATATTTAATATCGTTAGGAATTTGAGTATGTGATTTTGAACCTAGGAATGTAGATATATTTGCATTGTGGGTGTGGCATGCCAATTTCTCCAAGTTTATTTATCCTAACCACTTTATCAAAATAAGTGTCTCTTTGGTCTTGAGGTAACCTTCCAATTCTATATTTCACATTTTATATCCGACTTATAATTTTGTTCGCTACTTTTGAATTTAAACAAAACTAGATATTTGTAAACATCAAGAAAAGAAGATGGATTGAAAACACATCCAATTTTAGATATTCTAGTAGTTCTACTATTTTGTATGTGCAATAGATGAAAATGATAAACAAAGAGCAGCTTAAGTTATACAATATTTTTATGTAAACAAAGATAGAATTGATCACCTCAATTCTTGGGGGTCTAGTAAGATAGAAGTAATCTGATAGCCTAAAACAAACTAGAACATAATAGTAAGTCATTGTGGAAAACCAACTTTGAAGATCACTTTCTTGTTCAAATGCCAACAATACAGCTAAAGTCTAGCTTCCTATTATATAAATGATCAGCCATAGCCTAAAACAAAAACTCCTAATCTATCATATAAATATTCATAAATCAAAGATTGCCATTTTGAGATCAAATTAAGAAAAAAGAAGAAGAAAGTACTCACTTAATTCAGGTATAAATGAGGCAAAAGCACAATAAAATGACAGATAACAACAATGACTCTTCCTTTTGTTTTTTAATCAAGTAGTTATTTACTGTGTTTTTCAATACATGTTTATTATCTTAACTTTCTTCCAAAGAATATTACAAAAAATGCATTTCCTAACATAAAATAACAAGAGTTAGTTTAAATCATTGGTTGTGTATCTTAACTGATGCAGCGCGGCAGGCAAGTAGAGGAAAGAATTCAACGAGACATACCTCGATTCGCCAAATTCCTAAATCGCGAACCCTAGATTCCAAAGAAGACGATGCCGCTCCAGCTCCAGCACTCTTTAGGTCGCAAGCGACCTACCAATTTCCTAAGTCGCGAACGGCAAGACGCTCCTCCTCCTCTTCAGCACTCTTTAGGTCGCGAGCGACCTACCAATTTCCTAAGTCGCGAACGACAAGTCGCTCCTCCTCCTCTCCAGAACTCTTTAGGTCGCGAGCGACCTACCAATCTCCAGTAAGTCACGAACTAGTTTTGAATCACGAACGACCTAATCCTTAGGTTGCGAAGTCCTCCAGAAGGTCGCTCCAGCATTATGAAGATCCAGTTAGGTCGCAAACATTATCTCGCTAAGTCGTCAAGAAGTTTACTTCGCTGAAGCAGGTTTAAGGTCCCGTGAATATTTCCAGAAGCCATTTTTAGGTCGTTGATGCTTGTTTCTTAGGTCGCGAAAGTTGTTAAGTCGTTGTTGTTAAGTTGTATGAGTCGCGTGATGTTGTAAGTCGTTTGTTAATATTTTCTTAAGTCGGTTGTTGTATTTTCTTAGGTCGCCCGGCTTGTTAAGTCGTTTGTTTGTGATGTAATTTTTCTTAAGTGTGTGTTGTGTTGTAACCCTATAAATAGGGATGTTGGTCATTTGTAAAAAGTTAGTCAATTTAAATAAAATTTCTTTTGTGTGCTCTTGTTCCACCATTAAATTGTAGTTGAGTGTTATCTCCTATCTCCACCTTCGGATATTCGAGTGCGCTCGAATCAACAATTGTTGAAGCCGATTCACGGAATCTAGTGCGCTAGATCAACGGTCGAAGAATCGTAGATCTTCTCTCACGGCATCATGCGCGATCAACGTGTCGAAGATAGCTAAAGTCCGGTATCTCTTGGGATCAACGGATTTGGGCGTTTGGTATTTTCAATCCACCGATTGCTACTTTCATCGTTGTATCCATTTCTGTATTTTCGCTGCGTCATTTGGTATCAGAGCTAGACTTAGCCAATCATAGCTAAGCCGAGCCTGTTGGAGCAAAGTGAAGTGTTCAAGTTCAGATTTGTTCAAGCCGAGAGTTGAAGTTTGTTGTTTGATTTGACAATGCCTTCGAGAAGAGTTAATCGTCATCAGAATATTGCCGATGTGTATAGAAGAGAAGAAGCTGAGCAATTGGAACAACGTATCAATGAGAAATTTGATGAAGGCATTGAGAAGTTAGAGAAACTGATGATTGACATGAATCAAGGTCAAAGGAGAAGGTCGCCAGTCTCGAACCATGGAGGAAACAGACTTTCGCCATCGGTTACGGAAGCGAGGAGGGTGTCGCCGCAATCTTACCGAGAAAGAAGAGAATCTTCAGTTTCATTGAGAGGAACATCATGAGTATAGAAATGAAGAGAGAAGAACTCCACGTGAGTTTGAACATGAGCCATATCGTGATGTTGAAAGACAAAGTAGAAGGGATATGCGTGATCATAAAGATGTGAATGGTCGAGATCGTTATCGAAGTACATCTATTTTTGATGAAGATGGTGATAGAAGTAATATTCATTATCGAGATCGAGACCAAGTACGAAATCAATATCGGGATGTTGAAGATGATCGACGATGGGAATCGGGGATGAAAACTGAAATTCCATAATTCAAGGGTGGAATGGTTGCAGAGGAATTTTTGGATTGGGTTTCAAATGTTGAGGAAATTTTTGACTTCAAAGAAGTTCCCAAGGATCGAAGAGTGAAGTTGGTTGCTACGAGATTAAGAGGGAGAGCTATGGCGTGGTGGCAACAGACTAAACTTACATGGGAGAGAATGGGGAAGTCAAAGATTGTTACATGGGATAAGATGAAGAAGTTGATGAAAGCTACTTTTTTACCTTACAATTATCAATCTCTTATTTATCAGCGTTTGCAGAACTTGAGGCAGGGACGAGATCAGTGAATGATTATGCAGATGAATTTTATCAATTGGTTGCCCGGAATGATATTATGGAAACAGAGGAACAGCTAACAGCTAGGTATGTTGGAGGGTTGAGAATGCAGATTCAAGATATGGTGAATATGTTTAATTCCAGATCTGTTGCTGAAGCGCACCAGAAAGCGTTGGCTTGGGGAAAACAAGGGAGACGAGGAGGTGGTGTGTTTACGAATTCCAACAACCAGAACAAGGATGCTAGTAGCAGTGTAGATGTTTCCAAAGTCGTCAGTAAGCCGATTGTGAATGAAGCCAACAAAGCAAAGGTCAATAGTAGTCTCAAATGCTTTAATTGTCAAGAGTTGGGCCATAAAAGCAATGAATGTACAAAGCTAAAGAAGCGAGCAATGATTGTGGAGATTGAGAATGAAGATGCAAAGGCAGAGTGTGTCGATTCACTACCAGTTGAAGAAGAAGAATTATTGACAGGAGATGAGGGTTGTAGTTTGTTGGTGAGGAGATCATGTTTAACGCTAAAGCAGGAAGATGATTCTAGTTGGTTGAGGAGCAACATTTTTCAGTCAACATGCACTATTCTGGGGAAGGTTTGCAAATTTGTCATCGATGCAGGAAGTTGTGATAATATCATTTCTTCAGAAGCTGTAAAGAAGTTGTCATTGAAAACAGAGAAACATCCAAACCCCTACAAATTAGCTTGGTTGAGGAAAGGAGGGGAAGTGAAGGTTAATCGAAGAGCTTGTGTTAATTTTTCCATTGGGAAGAAATACAAAGACGAAATTTGAAGTGATGTGGTTGACATGGATGTATGTCATTTGTTGTTGGGGAGACCATGGCAATACGATAGGGCAGTGCAACATGATGGTCGCACCAACAGTTACAGTTTTATGTTAGAGGATACACGAATCACTTTGGTTCCTAAAAGGCGTCAACATAGTGAAAACAAATTGGAGGAAATCGAGGAACTAAATACTTTGTTGTCTTTGAAGGAATTCGTTGATGTGGAAGATGAAGTCGATTGTTTTCAACCACCAAAGTTTGATAAAGATGAAGTTGATGATTTTCAACCAACAAAATCTGATGAACATGAGGTTGAAAATTCACAACCAGCAAAGTTTGATGACGATGAAGAAAGCGTTTCAGGAGATGAAGGGGGTGATTTATTGGTGAAGAAAGTAGATTCGACTAGTCTACAATCTACAAGAGAGTTTGTTAAAGAAGTGAAGGATAGTGTAGAAGTATTCCTGTTAAAAGAAAATGAAACCAGTGAAAGTGTTGAAATTCTCGAAGAGGTTAAGCTAATGGTAAATGAATGTGAATGTGTAGCTCCTGCAGAGTTGTCCAAGGAATTAATGCCACTGAGGGACGTACAACATCATGTTGATCAAGTGCCAGGTGCTATTGTACCGTATATGCCACGTAATCATATGTGTCCGACAGAGCAGGTAGAGTTGAGAAGACTGGTTGATGGATTTCTGTTCGAAGGAAGGCAATTATATACTCTCGATTGCAGTTGGCGAATAAGAGTTATCAAAGACTTACATATAGAAAGACACGAGGACTGTGAGCGTACCATGCAGTTGATTGCAACGTCTTGTTTTGAGCCGTCAATAAGGAAGGAGGTTGAAAGGTTTGTTCAGAAGAGCCATAATTATCAAATTTCGAAAGAGACTGCGACAAAGACAGGTTTATGTATGTCATTACCTATACATATTAGAATATGGGTGGAGGTAAGTGTGAACTTTGTATGGAGTTTGATGAAGATGCAAAGTGGCAACGAATCTATCTACTTGATGGTTGAATGATTTCTTGTTGGTAATTACAACAAGCTAGATGCTGGAGGGATGGGTTGTTTAGAAGTTGTGAAGGGAATTAATGAGAATGTTTGTAAGTTGAGTTTGCCGGATCATCTTCCCATTGCCAACGTTGACAATATCAAACACTTGGTTCCATTTCACGAGGATAAGAGTGTCAAAGAAGAAGAAACTGTAAATTCAAGGACGAATTTTTCTCAACCTGGGAAGGATGATGTAGCGTGGCAGGCAAGTAGAGGAAAGAATTCAACGAGACATACCTCGATTCGCCAAATTCCTAAATCGCGAACCCTAGATTCCAAAGAAGACGATGCCGCTCTAGCTCCAGCACTCTTTAGGTCACGAGCGACCTACCAATTTCCTAAGTCACGAACGACAAGACGCTCCTCCTCCTCTCCAGCACTCTTTAGGTCGCGAGCGACCTACCAATTTCCTAAGTCGCGAACGACAAGTCGCTCCTCCTCCTCTCCAGAACTCTTTAGGTCGCGAGCGACCTACCAATCTCCAGTAAGTCACGAACTAGTTTTGAATCGCGAACGACCTAATCCTTAGGTCGCGAAGTCCTCCAGAAGGTCGCTCCAGCATTATGAAGATCCAGTTAGGTCGCAAACATTATCTCGCTAAGTCGTCAAGAAGTTTACTTCGCTGAAGCAGGTTTATGGTCGCGTGAATATTTCCAGAAGCCATTTTTAGGTCGCTGATGCTTGTTTCTTAGGTCTCGAAAGTTGTTAAGTCGTTGTTGTTAAGTTGTATGAGTCACGTGATGTTGTAAGTCGTTTGTTAATATTTTCTTAAGTCGGTTGTTGAATATTCTTAGGTCGTTTCTTTTAGGTCGCCCGGCTTGTTAAGTCGTTTGTTTGTGATGTAATTTTTCTTAAGTGTGTGTTGTGTTGTAACCCTATAAATAGAGATGTTGGTCATTTGTAAAAAGTTAGTCAATTTAAATAAAATTTCTTTTGTGTGCTCTTGTGCCACTATTAAATTGGTAGTTGAGTGTTATTTCCTATCTTCACCTTCGGATATTCGAGTGCGCTCGAATCAATGATTGTTGAAGCCGATTCACAGAATCTAGTGCGCTAGATCAACAGTCGAAGAATCGTAGATCTTCTCTCATGGAATCGTGCGCGATCAACGTATCGAAGATAGCTAAAGTCCGATATCTCTTGGTATCAACGGATTTGGGCGTTTGGTATTTTCAATCCACCGATTGCTACTTTCATCGTTGTATCCGTTTCTGTATTTCCGCTGCGTCATTAACATATCGAACCTGCTATATGATAAACAGATTCAAGTTCATTCTTCTTCACACTGCAACAAATATCAGTATAGTAGAACCTATACAAACTTCAATTGAACCTAAAATCCAACAACCATAAATACTAACGAAATCAAAGGCATCATCACGTACCCTTATTCTCGTATTAACTTAGGAAATCAAAAAAAATGTACCCACATAAATAGATTGTGATAAAGTGTTATAACGATAATTTGGTTTTTTTTTAACCTTTTACTGAATTCTCCGATATGGAAAACCCATTTTGTCAATGACTAAAAGAGTGGAGATGGATAGAGGCCATGGAATTGGAGCAGAGGCGCTAGATTTGGTGCATAGTCACTGAATTGGAACCAAGGCCATAAAATTATAGCAAGGCGGAGAAGGACTTGCGAAAGTTTTTAACACCATTAATTTGTTTTCGGTCAGGTGATAGGAGTTAATGGTTTCTTTTGGTGATAGCTTGGAAGATGGGAAATATTTTTATGATCCGCAAAAATAATAAAAGATCCCGCCTAACAAAATTTTAGCAATTTGTTGCGTTTTGATCCAGTTTTATTTACTTCATAAAACTAACAGTTGCATTTAGAGTTGAAACACTGCCATTTATTGCTACTAAAAGTACATTTTCTTATAGTGAATGTTGTATAAGACGGCACTGCTATGATTTCCACGGTGCTTTGTTAGAATTACACATACATCAATGTTAATCCTTAAATCAATTTAGCTTTCTAGTTCGGTGTAGTTGGCAGACAGGGATGTTGGCAATAATGAATACAGAGATGTTGATCCTACATTATCTGGAACAATGATAAAAAATTGCAAGGCATATCTAATTTGATGTTGCCTGAATTTTTCATGCTTCTCATCGTGTAAATTCAGGCACAAAACAAATTTCATTTTTAGCACCCTTTTTTGACATGTATTAGAATACTCGAGTTTTGGTATTAGTTCATGTATGTTTACTCCAGATTCAATAATATATAATATATGATCTACTTAATGTAACTCAGACAGAAAGGGTATACTTTCCACAATCTTTATATGTATGTGTAGGTTCAATTCGAATGCCGACTGTTTTATGCGGTGTTGTAGGTTTCAAGCCAATTGTTGCATGCTTATCTCATTCTGGGTATAAACAAAATTCTTCATTCACACTATTCATTAACCACAAGCTTATTAGGGATTAATATGCACTTTTTTCAATGTTAATTTGACATTTAATACTAAGTGGAGTAATAATTTGACATTTAATACTAAGTGGAGTAATAAATTGCAAATATTTCACATTAGAGATAACAATAAAAAAAATTCAAATTAAATGTGTATTTACTATGTAAATGAATCTTCGTTTTTCTACACTCAAGCTTTTCAAAACCTACACCAGGTGCTAGTAAAAATACTATAATTTATAAGCTATAGAATCACATATACTCTAAAGTTACACACACATACATATACACGTACATATGGTATATAATCTAAGCTTAAACAAGCTTTGCTATGCAAACATAAGCTGAATAGAAATCAATACCCAAAGAATCAACTAAAACGAAGCAATATCTACGATAATTTTTGGTCAAAGTGTCCTTTTCATTGACAAATTTTACCTTTGCAACGTTCTTATAAAATTCTAATAGTCCACTTATAATATTAATAAGCAAAAAATTATGACATTTTGCAGTAGGAGTTCCATTTTATTTATAGTAGGAGGGGGTTCACAAAGGGACTGAAACGCATGCGTCCCTTAACAGTATATGAATTCTAAAATTTGACTTTTACTACTATATAATAACAAACTAGAGCATTGAAGTAAGCCAATATGTTTAACCAATTACGTTTATAAATGCCTCAACCACCACGGCAACGCCATGGAAATTGAATCGTTGCTTGAAACCCATGTATCCGAATCAACGTGAGAAAATAGATTAGTTTTGCTATCAAATTCTTAAAATATTATAGTTTAAAGAGTAAGTAATAGATATTGGTGCATCGTGACATGCCACTGCCTTGAAAGTGAAATTTAACACCACTATGCTATAATCGATAATTGTAGTTTGCTCCGAAGCATTCATACAATGTCAAAGCTGAAGAATTTGGAGACTTGCAGAAGCCATTGTCTAAAACATTTAGACGAGTTTGGAAGAAGATTTTATCTTGAATGAATTTACGGAGAAAGAGAGATGAAGAATCCGAATTTACTTACTGTATTATTTCTCACGGAAGATAGAGAAAGAAAGAGTAAAATTTGAACTTAGATTTGTTATTGGTACTTGGTAGTACCAAACCAATAAATAAACATTTCAAAAATAAAGTGGAACTGATACTAAAGGTTGTACTGAAAAGACTTTTTTTTATTGTAGTTATAACATGTTTGATTGATTGATTATCATGAAAGGACCTTGTGAAGGTAATTTAGTCAGTGATAATTAATGGATGATATACTTTTATGACCAATATTACTTGATCTATATAGGTTTATTGTTCTGCGAAATTATACTAGTTCATGTACTTCTGTTGGTTCTGTATGGCAGGAACACAAGTGTCTAAATTTATTTTTCTTTTACATTGCCTAATGCCTACCATTGAATATTGTATTTTACAGAAATATAACTGAATACTCAATATCTGAAGAAGAAGAAGGAAATACCATTTTATAATTGGTTTCCATTTATCTGCCATATTTGCAGGTTTCATAAACAATTTGATTATAGGTTTTGCTATTGTGACAAGAATTTTATGTCAAAATGTAAGAATAGGGTATTCGGGGGATTTAGACGAATTCAACTGAGTAATTTGGTAATTTGCTTTGGGGTCCCTCCTCAAATTTTGTTTCCGGTGTAGAATTTGACAAAAAAATTTTTTTGTCATAGTAGCATTTTTGTTGATTATTTCAAGTATATATGTATTACAACCCATTAATTAACCAGTATAATACTATACTACAGTTACAAATTTTAACTAAAATTTAGAATCAAAACCAAGTGACATTATAGTCAAACCAGTAATCAAGCAGTAATCCCATTTTGAGATTAGTTAAAACAAATATTTTGTTCGGTTAACCAAAACAAAAATGGTATTATTAAAGGGAGGGGTGTACCTTTTTAAAATTGTTATGGTCTTGAGTACAAGGAAATAATTCAACATTAATATCTTCTTCTTTTGATGGAGATATAGTTAGACATTTGAAACCAGATTGATATAAAGATTTGTCGTCCCAAAAATGAAGGTGGGTTGGGTATTCGCAAGCCCTCCGACCTTTGCGCGGCCTTTGCTTGTAAGTTGTGGTCCTGGTTTGGCGCCAACAACTCTTTATGGGCTTCTTTCCTCCGAGCTAAGTACCACAGACTCGCGGGTGCGAATTTTTCTGGCACTCCTTCCTACGTTAGCGAGACCTGGAAGCACATGCAGTCTGTAAAATTTTTCTCTGATTCTCACGGCGGATTGGCGGGTTGGGATGGAGCGCCTTTTTCGATCCTGAAAGCCTGGTCCTCCATCAGATCCCCCTCCACCACTCGTCCTGAATTTTCTTTTATTTGGGATTCCCGCATTCCTCCAAAGGTCTCTTTATTTATGTGGCGGTTGCTGCATGATGGACTGCCACTGGACGAGAGCTTTCAAAAGATCGGAATCCCTACTGTTTCCCGATGTAGATGCTGCGGAAACGGTGATATTGAATCTTTGAACCATTTGTTTTTCGGTGGTTTCTCGGCCAGCGCGTGCTGGAACTACTTCGGAAATCTCGTAGGATTTAGAAGTACTACGAGTACTCTCTCAGCGATGCTGAATTCCTGGTGGGCCGGGAATTCTGGGAAATCTCTCCGTGCTATCATTTTCCGGTTGATTCCTAGTCTGATTTGCTGGCACGTTTGGTGTGCGCGGAATAAGGCTACTTTTGAGAGCAGCTCTATGGACCCGCCATCCATAATCCATCGTGTGAGGAATGATGTATTCCTGGCTTTCCGGGGTAGACCATTCAGGGGCCCAATGAGCCATCGTTCCGAGCGACTTGTGAGCCTCCTGTCTATTTCCCGTGCTCCTTTTACCGCCAGATTGGGTGTTGGTTAGGCTTATGCTATCGGTTGGTGTCTTCCCCCAACCGTTCCCCCCCCCCTTTTTCTTTAATTGCGCGTCTTGTTTGTTGTTTCATGTGTTTCTGCTGTCTGCTTGGTCCGAGTACTCGCGTTTACTGGTGCTGCTAGTGTTCTCTGTTATCTTTTCGTGTTCGTTGTTGAGGTTCTCGTCAGATCTTTCAGCAGTCGATCTTTCTCTCTTGATGGAGGATTTATTATGGTCTTTCCTTTGGGCAGATTAGTGGATCCGTCGTCTCTAGTCGGAGTGGTTTTGCTGCTGTTTGTCGGTTTTCTCCGTTTTTTTCGGTTGATGGAGCGATGGGTGGACTGGACCACACCTACGGGTTGTGGCGGGATAGTGGTTCTGTCGGCTGGTCTTTTATTTCACTCGCTTTCGGCTGGCCTCCTTGGCAGCTACGAGCTATTTTTGTTTATCTTTTCTTTTTCGCTTTTGTTTGTCTAAAAGGGAGGCATATGGATTCCATATGCTTCGCCCTCGTCTGTAAACCTTTGGAGGAAGGTTTTTTCCTCCTTTTTATTGTTATATATATTCTTCTTAAAAAAAAAAAAAGATATGTTTTCTGCATCAACTAAAAATTGGAGAACTAGGGTTTAAAATTAAAGAACTATGACTTATGGTTAAGAAACGAAAAGAAAGAGTTTGAAAATGAAAAAGAACTACAAGGAAGGTCGATTGTAAAATGAACAATATAGTATCTTTTAGTTCGATGTCATAAGGGAAGAATCAATTATTTGTTTCTCCCCTCAACCAAAACATTTATTTAGGATTTTTTTTTTCAGATTCCACTTATCATAATTGATTCTCCTTTTTAACAATTCATCTAAAATATTCACAACTATCAAAAATGTTTGTATATATGTACTTATGTATGTTTGTATGTATGTATATGTATATATATATATTAACAAATGTTAATTAAGAGAATTAAACAAATACCAATTTCATTTAAAGGTAAAAGAACTTGCTACAAGAGCTTTTGTCTTCGACATACAGAAAAGCTTAATATTGCAGTGATCAAATACTGAAGCTGTTCATTTGTCACATGGAGGGCAATCGAGCTTGCACTCATCAAGAGAGTCAAAACAAGTAGCTGTTTGAATGCAGTACGCCCTTTTTGGACACATGCTTTCATCTTGCAAAGAGCAACATGGCTTTCTTTTGTCAGGCGAAATTCCAT
The DNA here is from genome assembly GCA_030737815.1 of Allium fistulosum. Lineage (NCBI taxonomy): Eukaryota > Viridiplantae > Streptophyta > Magnoliopsida > Asparagales > Amaryllidaceae > Allium > Allium fistulosum. The sequence continues at coordinate 540,791,107 of CM060904.1, forward strand.
TTGACGTCGAATCATATACCTTCTCATTGAGAGGGATGGCTCCACCTGCATTAGAATTCAATATTTATGAAATTTTAAATAAATTAAAAGTAACAATGGTAAACAATATTTCTAAACTTACATTGGTGTAGAGCAGAGAAAGCCAAGGAAAGAAGAAGGAGTGCAAATACAAAGCTTACTCTCATTTTGATTAAATGTTTGTGTGAAATATGTTGAAATGGGTCCTGGTTGCTTAAATTTATACTGAGTTGGACTGTGTGAAATTAGCAGGTAATTAATAAATGAATATGTTGGCATTAATTTCCTTTCTTTTTTCTCCTGAAATCATTATCTTTCAAATTAATGGGAATACATAATACATTCTCTTGATATCTCCTGAGGTTATTTCTTGTTATGTAAAGTAAAAATCAGATATTCTCATATTAATTGACCATGTGATTTTTAAGGACTTGTAGATTTTATGTGTGTACGCTTCATCAAAATTGTCCAATTTATTAATTGGATTTATTCTATAATAAATACAAAATGAATAGATCTCATGCCATGCTTTTGTAGCTTTTGATTTACCTCTTATTTCCGCTGAATATGTTTTAAATGGAGAAATAAGAATTATCCACAATTGATGAATGGTTCGTATATATTTAAAAATAAAAAAATAATATTAAAGACCGAACCGTGAACCACATTAATTAATTTCAAATAAATTTTAGTATACAGAATAAATTATATTTGAAGCATTGTTTTAAAGACCGAACCGTGAATCAAACCGTGTTGATGCAAGATCAAAGGTTCTAATCGTTCAAACGGTCATACCTTGAAAACCTCGTTGATCGTTAATTTTTATTTTATTGATTTAAATGTAAATTATTTCAATTAATGTTAAATTTTAACCAATTATAATTAATAAAACAATTATTTTTATACATTTCATAACAAATATTAATTAGAATAATTCTATAACACTTTTTTTGGCGTAAAATTGTAAATTTTCTTATATTTTAAGATGATAAAGGTTCAGTTCAATGGTAATTTGTAAAATGTATATTAATAATGTATTATATCGTCCAAAATTGATAAGATGATCCAATAATTTAGGGGCAAAGGTTATGAAATTATTTATTAAATTAATTATGTGAAAAAAATGAAGAATGAAACGATAAATTTTCGTCAAATTTGAAGAACCGTGGAGTTAAAAGAGGTCGGTTTAGATGTTTTTTCTGGATTTAGAGGTTAAACCGCGGGTTTTTTTAGGAAAAGGAAATATACCAACTCCAAAAACTGTCAACATGCTTGACAGATAACCAGGAAGAACAAAAAGAAATAAAAAAAACCCGCGAAACAAAAACAGACGACAATACAGAAACAAACGCCCTAAAAAACTACAGAAGCAGGCGCGCATGAGTGGAAGACGACCGCTGGACAGGAAACAGGCACAGATCAATCTGGATGAGCTCTGGAAAAACCACCGCCCATCTAACATCGTCATCGAGCTCCGGCAATACCACCGCCCAATGACGATGTCGAATGAAATCCGTGCAAAACAACTGCAGGCAAAGGAGACGAGCCCACCAGCGCTAGTGAAGAAAAACACTCCGAATACCAGAAGGAGAGAAGACGACATTAGACCCACCTCCGAAGCCACAACGGCAACGTCCAACAGAACAGAAAGAAAGAGAAAAGCCCCCGGACTAAACCTGATAAACCAGAACCAGAAAAACCAGCAATCACATAAGAAGAAAAAAGGTGGGGGGAGCGAGGGCGGGATGGGCGGAACATCCCGGCCCTCGAAAAGGCCTTAGCCAATTCCAACTCTAGAGGAAGCCTGATCACAGGAAATCGATAAAAGACCCACTAGCCGTCTAGAGCGGGAGCCAACTGAACCCTTAAAAGATCTACCACGAAAAGCCAGGAAGACATCATTCCTAACCCGCTGAATAATTGAAGAGGGATCCATCGGAGAATCCTCAAAAGTTGCCTTGTTCCACGCGCACCAGAGGTGCCAGCAGATCACGCAAGGAATCAAACGGGAAAGGATTGAGCGTAGAGATTTACCAAAGATCCAGTACCACCAGGTTCTCTGTAAATCAGCAGGAGAGCTGTTGTTACCTCGGATACCTACCAGATTTCCGAAGTAATTCCAGCAGGATCTGGCAGTGAAGCCCAGAAAAAGCAAATGACCCAAGGATTCCGTATCCCCGATGCCGCAGCACCTACAGCGGGAGACGGTAGGAATGCCAATCCTCTAGAGGTTCTCATCTAATGGCAACCCATCATGAAGGGTTCGCCACATAAACAGAGAAACTTTAGGTGGGATTCGAGAATCCCAAATGAAAGAGATCAAAGGGAGAATCGGAGCTGGGTTACGAGCCGGTTCATGCACACGGGTTCATGCACACGTATCGTTATTTCATTTGCAAAGCCATAGCGCTCCAAGGTCGAAGGTTAGCTGTGGTCGAACCGAGGTTGGGTTGGGTTTTTAAAACACGAATTTGAATTGAGGACTTCACTTTTTTTAGAAATGAAAAGTATAAATAATTTTTATTTTTCTAAAACAGGGAATAGTCAAAAGTACAAAATTTTCAAAGCTAGGTCACAAATTTTAAAGTTTAGACATAAGGACAAATTTCATCACTTCTTCCCTCAAATTCCATTAGGCAACTCCAACTTGCAACTCCTTGCCTTCGCCCACCATCCATCATCGTCGCCGCACCCCACCTTCTATGTGGCCCACTTACTCCAACATCCACTTACATCATCGAGGAGAATTAATTTTACTAAACAAAAAATCTTACATACACACACAAACACACACATATTATATATATATATATATATATATGGACAAAGATCAGCTCCCTTACTTCTGCTACATCACAAATACCCTTGAATATCAGTCATAAGTTCTGAATTAAATAAGAGAATGAAGTGGCAAGGGAGAGAAAATTATATTATTTATTTCAGAATTAATGGCTAATATTCAGGGGGATTTGAGGTATAGCAAAAATGAGGTGTAGACAATCTTTGCCATATACACACATACATATACATATATACATACATACCATACTTTTAATAGATTTTATCTATATATATATATATTCATTGCAAGATGGTAATTTTTTTCATTCGGTGTTAATAATGTGTTTGAGTAAATATAAAAAGCTAATAAATTAAATAAACTGTGTACGTCATATCAGGGAAATGAGTTGAGCAAACTAGTAAATTCTGTATTGATGCACATAAGCATGATAACACATGTCGTGTGCACTGATCGGATCCGTAAATATATATATATATATATATATATATGTATAGTTACAGATATATCATACTCTCCTCTACGTAACATATACATATATTACTTGCCTTCATTCATGCAAACATAAAAGCAAATGACAAAAGCTTGTAACATTTGGCAATTCATGTGACAACAAGTGGTTTGTGAAATTCTAACAGGAGAAATGCTATTGTGCAAAATATTCATTACTATAAAATATAAATAAGCCTAGGTTCTTCATTTTCAGATGTTTTGAATATTGATTCAAAATACATACTTGATCTCTCATGACCACAAATATATCAATCTCATAGCCTCGTGTGTGTACACACTTAGTCTCATCCTCTTTTAAACCAATTTATCTCAATACTGGCAAAAATAATGAAAATATACTCATTTATAAACAATTATCTTCTACCCTTAGAACTAAGGTTCAAAATTCCGTTTTCCATTTCTGTTCCGGTCATTGGTAATTTTAAAATTTCCGGTTCCATTTCGGAAATTTCGAAAGTTCCGTTTTAATTTCGATTTTCTAATTCGGGTACTTTTTTGCTTTAATTTGCTATTTATGCTAATAAATATTCAATGCTGTCATAAATTTACAGTACATTTTTTACATTACATATAAAATACACTTTAACTAAAAAACCACTGTTTAAGGTTCTGCAATGTTCATTTGAGATTTTAAAATTTTGGTCAATTTCTGAAATTTTTATTATGATTCGATGTAAATTAACAAAAGTATAACAACATTTTTTATCCATACACATGATTTTTTGTCCATTTATTTATTGTCCAGTTTAATTTGTTTTCTTTTTTTTAATTACTATATGTTTGTTGTATTTTTTTACTTTTTTATAATTTTTTTCAATATTTGAAAAGCAAATCCGGAATTTAGAGAGGAACGTGAATTTTGAACGGAATCACCGAAAAAACCAGAATTCCACCAGAATTTTGAACCATGCTTAGAACTAACAATAAAGTGAAATTTACCATGCATAACTAGAACCATCGGGACCATCATGTCAAGTAGAGTTCACTGGCAATATAGGCAAACTGCTATACATTCGAGGATGGTCAATAAAATTATAGAGCCGGCCTTATCATAGACTTGCAATTGTTGCTTTCACCATCACTAGAGTAGAAATGAATGCTATAGTCCGGTGCTTCATTGGAAAAGGGGAAGAATAGTATAGGTCTCGTCGATCAAAGTGAAGCACGGTGGTGGCTATGGGAATTTTCGACTACAGACGGTAGAGGTTTTGGGTTCAAGAGGGTTGAAATAGAGTGGAAGTGCAAGTTACCATTTGATTCATCTAGGAAAGATGAGAAGGTTTTCCCTGGTCATTTACTCTGAAATGACCGTAGTTGGCCGTGTTAGATAGTCAAACCACAGCGGGTCAGAAGTTGACATGGGAGAAAGATCGTCGGAGTGGTAACGGGGGATATGAAAATGTTCGCCTCGATGATCATGCCATCCTGGTTGCAATCTCACATAGCCCATCGACGGCCAAAGGAGGAGGCACGGTCGAGGGAGTTAGGTTCGTCGAGAATGCGTCAAGTTGGCTAGAGATAGCATCAGTAGATACGTCAGAAGGCTACGAGTCGAATAGTGTTCGCCACGAGCTCAGTCATAATCGATGTATTTGGCGGTGAACAAATGAAGTTGGTGTCGTTTTTTCCAGGAGCGCAAGAGGGAAGATAATGGCAAAATAACGATAAATCCTTAGAGTTTTAAGAATTACAGCTCAGGTCTAGTAATTTAAATATGAATTATCCAAATTACCAACAAACCCCTGATATTTAAATTTGAGATAGATAATTCATACGATATCCATTTTAGACGCAGTTCATTTCATTAGAATTGTTACAAAATCTTAATCATTCTAATATAACTTATTTACTCACACAAAAGCGTAAAATTATAAGGTAAAATGCACATAATAAGTATATATACTATTAACGAATTTCTTCGTTGGCACTCAAAACTGTTATAAAAGCGAAATTTGTTAAAATATGCTAGGGTGATCCTAGGTTAAGGAGCTAGGACGACATAAGTTCAATGTCAAATCGGTGATGATCTTATGTGTATCCAATATTAGAGCTATACTTCTGTCAAAAGTCATCAAGTCAATAGGCAAGTCAAAAGCTTGCATAAGGTCGATGTGCTATGCATGGCGTAAGTCATAGACAAGTCAATTCACAAGTTATGAGTCGAACTCAAGTTGACATATTGGTCACAAATCGAAGCTCATCACATCAAATATGCTATATAATTGTTCAGTGTTTAGTTCGTTATGTGTACAAAGTTTAAGTGTGACAATCGGCAAAAATTCCCAAATTGATTTAAGGTTTGCAATGTTGAAAGTGTAAGAAGTGGGATGAGAATAAATTTGTCCCCATTTGCACACCCCTAGGTCCATATTTCTAAAGGTAGTGTGGCTCTATCCCGCCTCCAATGTCTTCGGAGGGTTGGCTTCGGTGGTGTCAAAAATGTTGCCTGACTTTAGCTTCGTCGGTTGTGAATTTTGATGTTCTTCAGCACTAATCCTCTTATGCATTATGATACTCTAGAGTGATGGTTGGCGACATCAGTTGAAGGCGGCACTAGCGTTGTTGGGGAGTGGCAAAAATGCATGGTAGTATCGTGAAAGAGTGACTCCATTAGTATAGCGTCGGGGCTGATAACCCTCGACGTTGATGACCTCGGCATTGATGATTAACACTTCCATTAGTTGATGGTAGTGCTAGATTAAAGCGGCGTCGACCATTATCCCACGTTCATGAACGTCGATGATGTTTATTATCGACGTCGCAAGGATAGATGGTGACATAACTCCCAAGTGAAAAATCGATAGCAATCCATAATGAGATTCGAGAAGGCGCGACATTGGCTAGGAGTGGCACTTAATCAGTGGCGACGTTGATCTTTGACTACAATATTGATTAGGTATGGTATCCTTACTGGCTTGAAATGGTGGTAACAATGGAACAGTATCGCATTCATAACCAAAGGACTTCAATAATGGGCGGTGTAAGACTTATGTAGCTTCGATCAAGTGCGATGTCCTCCTATGTTATTATTGATTATCGATGGAGTGCCATGCTACTAAATTGCGACGTGGTGAAATGCGTTGTGGATGAGGGGTGAAACTGATAATGGATGGATGGTGCTATCATTATTTATCGGCATCATTTGGAAGTAGTGTTGAACATTGACGGAGAGTGGTGTTACTTAGTACTCCTTCGATACCAATCCATCTTTATATTCCTAATGCAGATTACTATAGTTGTAAGTTTATTCACTGGTCGTATGTCTTCGAGAGTATTGATAGTAGTCATCGTGGTCAAAGAGCGGTTCTTTAACATGAAAGTCGACATCATATCTTATGTTGTACATCTTCGAAGCCAATAATGGTGATAAATATTTGTTATTATAAAGGCTTAAACACGTCTTCTTGCATTGAAGTTCGATATCATCTTCTTGAAGCTTCGACATGAAAACAATATTCTCCTAAGAAATTATGTGTAACATTTGCCCTAACCAAAGTGTAGTAGAAGCATTGACTTTTTAAGTCAATAATCTCAATTATAGTGCTTGCCACCTTTCAAATCTATTCAATTTGATGGTGTTCCCCTTTCTTTTACTATTCAAACTCAAACAAAGGAATTTTTCGAGTCATCGAGATCATTCAAAATCTTGAATTCCATATATCTATGTTAATACTAATATATGAATTTAATACTAAGGTATTTTGCATTATAGCATAACTCATATTACATTGGTGTTAATCTACTTACTCAACATGGTTTTATTAGTGAAACATTATACATAGAATTCTTTTATGTTAATTATCATTCAAATTTCTTGCACATAACCATAGACTTGTTCTTTTACCATATGTTTGGCATTTATGTTCTTCTAGTAAGCCTCGTAGTTCGAGTTTTCTTATGAGTTCAGCATTGGTTATTCAATGGTCATTGATTTGTTTGAGGCTTGTTTTTTACTTCAAACATTTTAATGTTTAGATAATATGCAAACCACCTATATGCCCTTAATAATGGGTGTTCAGATTTGGAATAACATCATCTGGTAGACAGCAAGAGACCTAGGCAAGAAACTTTTCGAGATGACTAGTATAGGCTCTAAAGTTTCTCCTCTTGAGTCAATTCCTCTTTGGTTGTCGGAGATTGGCTTTCAATGTTGGGTCGATAGTAAACTTTTTAAACCAGACTCCTTAATCGTTCAACTTTTGGTTCATTAAGCTTGACTTCTTTTTGTAACTTGTATCTCCAAACCTGAAATCTTCTTTGGTAACAGATTACCAGTTTTGGAAATTAAACATTCATTTGAAAAAAAGTAGAAAAATATCTGGTACTAATTTTGAAGAAAAGGTTAGAAAACCCTCTGATTATAAGGAAGCTAGGAATTCCATATATCATTTGATGATAAGAAATCCGCAATACCATCTTCTAACAATAAGAAATCCAAAATACCATTTGGTAATAAGAAACCGAGAATACAATCTGATAATAATAAGACCGGAAAACCATCTGGTAATAAGAAATCCAGAATATTTTTGATAATAAGAAGACCCAAAAAATCTAATAATAAGAAATTCAGAATCCAAAACATCCTCTTCTAGCAACAAGAAATCCATCTGATGATAAAAATCTAGAATATCCTCTGATATTAAGAAGACTAGAAAACCATCTTATAATAAGAAATCCAGAATCCCAAAATTTCTTCTTCTGGCAAAAAGAAATCCATCTGATAATAAGAAATTATGAATATCCTCCGATAATAAGAAATCCATCTACTAATAAGAAATCTAGAATCCCATCTGATAATAAGAACACCAGAAGATCATCTGGTAATAAGAAATCCAGAACCCCATCTGATAATAAAAAATCCAGAATTCCATCTAATAATAATAGAAGACCAGAAATCTCTATTTGGAAATAATAGAAGACCAAAAACCCCTATATGGTAGTAATAGAAGACCAGAAATCCCTATAGAAAACTTGAACTCTACGGGAAAACCAGAAATTCAATAGGAAGTCCAAAAACCATCAAGAAAACTAACAAGAAAACCAGAAATTCATTTATCAAGAAAATCTTAAATTCATTTGTCAAGAAAATCAGAAATTCAATCAATAGTTCATCAGAATTTCATTTGATAATAAGAAACTCAAAGCCCATCTGATAGTAATAGAAGATCATAATATCGTCTGATTATATTAATTCGTGTAGAGAAGAATTCGCAGTTCTATCGTATACTAGAACGTTATATCAAAAACTTTTACCATGGACTAATACTTAGAATGGTAACGGAGGTTCCTGTTTGGTCAAAGCAATGCCTCTTGTTAGGAGATATGTAATTGTTAAGGTGTTTATTATTCATTATTATTACATTGGAGCCTAGTAGATCCGTTCAACCATTCATTCGTTCAGGAAAGTAATTCCGTTTAGCTATTCAACCGTTTAGCAAAGTAGTTCAGTTCATCCATTCAATCGTTCAGCAAGGTAGTTCCATTCAACCATTCAGCATTTTAGCCATTCAATATACTAGTTCTATTTGGTTGTTTGGCCGTTCATAATGGTAGTTCCATTTGGTTGTTTATCCGTTCAGTAAAGTAATCCCATTCGACTGTTTGGCCATTCAACGTGCCTAATTAATCTATTAATGCTTATTTCATAGACCTTCCTTTGATGGTTTCCCTGTTTCTAGCTCTAGTATGGATCTATTTGAAGTCTGTTTCTTCTATTCCTTGTATAAAACTATTCTTCATTTTTCTAGTAAGGATTTGTTCTTCGCTTAATTCCTTTTTCCTCTCCATTGGATTTTAGATTCCTTCGTATCTTCTATCTTTTCCTCCTTTTGGGTTTTAGATATCCCAGCCCCTTCTCTTTTTGCCCTTTATTTGGCTTTGCCTTTGTTTTGGGCTTTAGACATCTCCATCCTTTTATTTTGTGCCCGTCTTGAGCTTTATCTTTGTTTCGAAGCGTTATGGCTCATATTTGATTGATCTTCCTCCAAAAGATTACTGGTTGGTGTTAGACTAGTTCCTCCCTCTAAGAGATACTTCGGAATGGTCATCGGAGGCTTTTGTCTCCCCCTCTAGAAGGTGCTCTGGAAGTGCATCAAAGGCTTTTGTCTCTCCCTCTAGGAGGTGCTTTGAAAGCACATCAAAGCTTTAAAGAAGTTTTTCTTTTGAAAAGATTATTTGTGAAAATAATTTTTGACTAATTGAAATGTTTATGAAAACCCTTTTAAACATCAACTTTTCTATCATGAAACTTCTTTTTTGGAAGAAAGAATTTTCGATAAAAGGACCTCTTTGATAAATTGAGGAATTATTCCCTAAGATTGGTCTTTCTTTTGTAAAGGTTTTGGATATTTGAAATTTTTGATAAAGAAGTTTCTTCTAAGTGTTGCCACCAAGAAGGGCTTTTGAATGGCTCTCATAATAGAAATGCAAATCTCAAATAAGAGACCAAGTGTTCATGATTCACATAAGCGACTTCTAATTACCGTTTTATTCAATTGATTCCTTTATTAATTAAAACTTATTTGTGAATACTTGTATATGTATTAAAAATACCTTTACAAAATATATATACACGTATAGTAGGATTTCAATATTCATCTCTACTCCTTTTAATACTTTGAGATTTGTGAATATTCTTATCGCATATGGAAATCAAGTCTTTTATACTTATCACATTTTCGACCTTCTTAGCTTACTTTATCCTTCGATCAAGAGTGAAGCCGATATGTTAGAGCACTGTTGCTTCTAAACCCTACTTGAACATCATTCTTAACTCTCACAGAGAGAACAAGTCTACTTTGTCGGCATTTAGTGCTAATTATAAGATTAATTACTTTTCATAAATAAGTAAACACACAAAGCATGACTAAGTCACATAAGTGACTCCTAATCTCTTTTTTAAATTATTTGAATATAATTTGAAAAACCTTTTTGAAAATGATATATATACACTAATTTATTTACAAAGCTGGTGTACTTATAAAATCTTGAATAATTTAGAAGACAAAATGTTACATAAATGTTTTAGTACTTTAATAAAATATTTAACCAATCTTTTAAATCTATAAAAATAACTAAATTTGACATTTGCTAAAAACTTATAAAAAGCATATTTTATATTTATTATACCCTCTTACTTTAATAATTCAAAATTAATTATTAAAAATATATTTAAACTTCAAACCAATTTTAAAATAATCTAATATGTGTTATTAAACTAGAAGATAGTTGAAAAATACATCAATTTAAATGTCATTTAAAACCGTGTAAAGTCTAAAACAACAAACAATATCTTTTACAGAATGCTATCAAAAGGGTCCAGAACTATTACAGGATGTCAAAGGTGCTATTGTCAGGTTCTTTAATAAACCATTAACGAAAGTAGTTTTAAACATTAGAAAGATTAACCATTTTTCAATATGTTAACAATTGTTTTAATATCCAATTTGTTTACAGTAAGTAAAATGCTCATATTACATCGTAACCATGCCAAGAAACCTTTACGAATGTCTATACAAAATGATCAAAACAAAGCATTGAACGTGCTTCTATAGCGACTATTCACTATAGAAACCATTCAAAATTCCATTCCCAACCAACCACCATCCAATCAACCATATGTGCACAATGTTAAGGCCATGTCACAAGTTATAGAAGGCCATTGAAGTGGTGGTATGCAATATAGAGTTTCATTTGCTTTCAAAAGAAATTATGGTACGAATATAATACTTTACTTAATGGTATCACTATAGTTTAGAAAGCACATTATACAACTTCATATACAATCAAATTGTGAGTTTACTCGCTCCTTTTAAGGTCTACAACAAAGCACAAGCCTCTACCTCACCATCAATTTCTACCTCCACTTAAGCAAGCTCCGAATCCAACCTTGCTCCTTGTGACTCATGCCCTAGCCTAGAAAAAGGCTATATTTGTTCATGGCCCTAAAATGTTTGCGGTTGTGTGCTCCAATTCTTCAATCCTAGTATTGTTTTTCTTTGTTCTTATATTGTGTCAGCCTATAGCTTGAGTTTGGTGAACTTTGTGATTTGAAATTGGTTACTTAATGGGAAGAAGATGAAGAGAATTTGTTTATATGTTTAATTAATTAGAAATCCCATTTCCTAAGCCTTAATTGTAACGACCCGTATTTTCACGGATCGAAACATCGTAAGATAGTTGACCTTTGGTTGCATTGTTGATAAGTCGTTCAGAATTTTTTTCTAAGTCCTAGGTCGCGAACGACCTAAGAGATAAGTCATAACCGACTTATAGATTGAACGACTTAAGAGAGCGTTTGGAAGCTTAAGTCGTATAGGAATTTAAGTCTGGGCGAGTTAATGACCAAGGGTTTAGGTCGTAGACGACTTAAGAGGGAAGACTTAAGAATTTCTGGCGAGTTAAGGTTTCGAGCGACCTAAAGGAAGCGCGAGCTAGAAGACGTGCGACCTAGTGGTTAGTATGTTAAGTCGTAGACGACTTAAGTTTTTGACCGAGATAAGCGTTAGGTCATTATGTACTAGGTCGTCTGGTAGTTAGTATAGTTAGGTCGGCAACGACCTAAGGAAAAACTGTTGTGAGCGACCTAAGTGTATGGGTGAGTTAAGTGTTAGGTCGGCAGTTCAAGTTAGCGACCTAGTGGAGTTAGCGACCTATAGGGTTGAGCGACTTAAGAAGGTTAGCGTGTTAGCGACCTAAGGAGTTGGCGTGTTAGCGACCTAAGGAGTTAGCGTGTTAGCGACCTAAGGAGATAGGTCGCATAAGTGTTAGGTCGCGTGAGTTGTTTTGTAGGGTAAGTTGTTAGGTCGCTAGAGTAATCTAAGTGTTAGGTCGCATGGAAGCCTAAGTTGTTAGGTCGCAACCCAACTAAGTCGTAGGCAGTTAGGTCGTAAACGACCTAAGTTAAGTCGTGGACTTCTGTAGTTGTTAGGTCGCAAGGTTCTGTCTAAGTGTTAGGTCGCTGGCATGTTAAGTCGCAGATGCGCATTGTTGTAGGTTGTTAGGCTTAGGTCGGTGGGTTTTAGGTCGGCAAGGTCCTAGGTCGTAAGTCGGAAACGACTTAAGGAGATGGCCAAATTTCGACTTAGTGTATTTTCTGCTATAAATAAAGGGGGTTGTTCTCACTTTTTGGGATCCGGATTTTGAAGCGACGAAGTGCTGCCATTTTGAGAGCTCGACTTCTACACTTCTTCACTTCTTTTCTCCACTCTAATCTAGTGCTTCCATCCATCCAAATCGAAGATCAAGATTGAAGATTCAAGAGCTTAGATTGAAGATCTTCATCTTTTCAAGACAGATTTCTTCGTTTGAAGCGGATTTGTGATAGATCAAGCTTGATCCTTCGCTGCCCAGATCTGAAGCATATTGATTTTAGGTTGTTTAGGTGATTTGGTGAGTGGTGATTATCTCTCACACGGATCCAAAGGAGTATATCGGATTGTTGGCTCGATTTGGTGTTAAAATAGTGATTTCCATGCATTTTCTTCATCCTAAGTGTAGATCCATATAGATCCATTGTTCATGATGATGTTACATCCATTTTATCATATGTTAACCTATGCAAGTTCATTCATCAAGTTTGTAGAGATATAATCCATGTTTTCATGCTTATTGGACTTTCAACTCTTTAATTACGAAAATGCCATTATTGTTATAATTGTCTACTTAGACCATATTTGAATGCTTGATTGCTTGGATTGATGTTTGATTTGATTGATTGTTATGAACTAGATGATTGATGATTAGATTTAGATCGAAGATGATTCAAAAGCTAAGGGAAAGGCTCTTGGATTGGGAAAGCTGCTCGTGGCATATGTAGCGGAATGATGAAGCTCTTATGCATAGATTTGATGATGTGATGTTGAGATGAGGCTTTGCGAGGATGTGATGAAGCGAGGCAATCATGTGATGAAGACTTGGTCTAATCCAGACGGGATCATTCCAAGCACGTTGATAACTCGGTGATATGATTCGAGTTGAGGATAATGAATGGATATGTGAATAGTCGTCGAGGAGGATGACTAGGAGGTTTGGATAGCATCGTTGTTGAAGGTTCTAGCATGCTCTAAGCAAGAGTACATTTGGGCAGATTCGATAGTCCCAACGACTAACTGTTGATGGTCGAGTACTCTGGGCAGATTCGATAGTCCTAGGCACGGGTTGCGACGACGTGCGGGAGTTATGTCTAGAACCGGGGTTTCCATTAGCCCTTGACGGACGGCTGAAAGAATGTGCCGGTCATTCAATTAACGGTGATATCGAAGCAATGATAACAGTGATAGCCAGAGTCATGGATGTTTGGGTGTATCGTCATCCGGACTCAAGAGCGGTATTTTCTGGGTGCTTATCTGATTTAGGCCTTGGTACTTGGAATACATCGACCTTGACTCGAGTGATAGTAGCTTTACTTTAAATTGTATGCTCTGTTATGTTTGCTTCTGCTTAGTGTGTGTCTGGGGGCTATCACTGTAGAATGAGGTTGGAGTGGGAGGGTTTTATTCCTATTCCTTTTCCTTTATGCTCTTTTGGTATGTTGTTAGTTAATTTGCTGCTCACTAAGACTGTTGTCTGACTCAAGGCTTTATGTTTTAATTCTTATTGCCTTGGGCTGTTCGTCCACTTTGGGACGGGCAGACTAGGTAGCAGGTGGCAGGTGCTGTTCTCTTCTCACGATGCTGATATCGAAGACGAGCCGGAGGGTTGCATATTATCTTCTTATTATATGTACTGGATATTCCGCTGTTTTGTATTCTCTGAGAGATATGTAGTGAGGCTTGATGTATTGACTATTTGGATGCTTGTATTCAACTATTATGGAGTTTTATATGATGTCATTTTGTTCTGAAAAGCTTCACTATACATATGTTCTATTGTATTTTGTCCATGCGCTGTGAGTAATACGATAGATTCTGTTGTTTTAATCTACCCTGACAATCGTCCATGGTCGCCTGGCACACTTTACAGCGCACTATCTCTAGATTCAGTGCAGGGGTCATGGGCGGTCGTCACATTTGGTATCAGAGCATTGGTTAATCGATTTTACCCAACGCTCGCTGACGTAACTACGTATGAGAGACGTAATTGTATTTTGATGGATGATTACTATGTATAATATAGTAGTTTAGCAGTAAGTTAGTCCTTTATGCAGTTGTTTCTCTAGATGTTCTGATCATTCCTTTTTATAGATATTGAGAATGAGTCGAAGAGGGAGACCAGCTGCTAGGGAAGGCCGTGCTACTGAAGAGACTGCGGATTATGCAGCCATGTTCGAAGCTATGATGACTTCGATCATGAGAAGGATACCAGTTCCGGGGGCAGCAGTAGATGTTGGAGTTCAAGTCCAAACTCCGAAACCAGTGGATTTTGCTAAGTTGTGCAAGGACTATACTGCTCTTGGAGGGAAGGTTTTCTTGGGAACAGAATCAACTATTGAGGTCCAGAGGTGGATAGATGCTTGTAGAAGGATCTTTGGTGATTTGGGAATTGACGATGCAACTAAGAGGAAGTTGGCATCGAGACAGCTTCAAGGGAGAGCTTCTGATTGGTGGAACTCTATTACCATCGATACTCCGGAAGAAGAGATTACTTGGGAGCAATTCCAAGTTAGATTTGAAGCTAAGTTCATTTCTACAACTCAGAGGTCTGTTTTGTTCAAGAGGTTTGTGGAGCTCAAGCAAGGTGGAAGATCTGTTCTTGAGTATGTTTCTGAGTTTGAAGCTTTGTCCAAGTATGCTCGGTCATATATTGAATCTGCTTATCAGAAGAATGAGAAGTTTGTGACTGGCTTGGATAGTTATCTTGGGAGGCAGTTGGTGGATCATTTGGATGATTCATTTGAGAAGCTTGTGGAGAAAGCTCTCAGGCATGAGAGTCTGTTTCCTAAGGATGGATCTGTTGTTGCTGTGACCAGGGAAGAGTCTAAACCCCAGCAGGGTGGAAACAAGAAGAGGAAGCAGCAGCAGCAGAAGGGTAAGGATGGCCAGAAGAAGCCGAAAGGCGAGGTGACTTGCTACAATTGTCAGCAGAAGGGCCATTTCTCTAAGGATTGTAAGAATCCGAAGGCACCGATGAAGTGTCACAACTGTGACAAGCCAGGGCACATCAGGAAGAATTGTCCAGAACCGAGGAGGGACAAGCAGATTGTGCAAGCTTATGCTTTAGGAGCTGTTCCGTCGTCTTCGAAAGCTCCTACTGCTGAAGAGAAGGGAAAGAGTGTGGTGGTTCAAGGTACTCTTTTCCTATGTGGTGTTCCAGTTAGAGTTCTGTTTGATACTGGAGCATCGCATTCGTTTGTTTGTAATGAACTCGTAGGCCGGTTAGGTTTGGAACCGGATATTGTTGATAGGCCATTGGTTGTGACTAATCCAGTTGGGGGTTCGTCTTGTTTGTGTATGTTATGCCGTGGTCTGATTGTGTCGAGTCATGGTTGCTCTTTTGTTTGTAATTGTTTTGTTCTGAACTTTGCGGGGTTCGGAATTATTTTGGGTATGGACTGGCTTAGAAAGTATGCGGCAAAGGTTGATTGCGAAAGGTTGGAAGTGACAGTCGAGAATGTGGAGGGGCGAAAGGTTGTGATACGATGTAAGCATGAAGAAGGCGTCTTCATGAGCTTCATGTATTCGCTAGTTGTTCCACGGGATGGACTGTCATCAGTGCCGATCGCTAACAGATTCGAGGATGTCTTTGACGAAGTCAAAGGGTTGCCGCCGCATAGAGAGATCGAGTTTCGAATAGATCTAGTTGAAGGAGCCAGACCTGTTGTGATGCCTCTTAGGCGAATGGCGCCTAGGGAACAACAGGAGTTGAGGGTGCAAGTTGATGATCTTTTGCAGAAAGGATTCATTCGGCGTAGTGTGTCCGAGTGGGGTGCACCAGTTGTGTTTGCAACCAAGGAAGATGGGTCGTTGAGATTGTGTGTGGATTATCGTGAGCTGAATAAGGTGACTAAGAAGAACAAGTATCCATTGCCGAGAATAGATGACTTGTTTGATCAGCTTCACGAAGCTAAGGTGTTTTCTCAGATGGATTTGGCAACGGGATTTCACCAGTTGAGAGTGGCTAAAGATAGTGTGCCGAAGACTGCTTTTCGGACATCATCGGGTTTCTTTGAGTGGCTGGTAATGCCATTTGGATTGACTAACGCGCCAGCATATTTTGTGGATCTTATGAATAGAGTGTTCAGAGATCAGTTGAACAAGTTCGTACTTGTGTTCGTGGATAATATTCTGATTTATTCCAGAACGAAAGAAGAGCACAAGACGCACTTGCGTATTGTTTTGGAAATCTTGCGGAAACATCAGCTGAAGGCTAAGTTTTCGAAGTGTCACTTCTGGAAGAGTGAAGTGAGGTTCTTAGGCCATGTGATTTCTGGAAATGGAATAGCGGTTGATCCCGCTAAGGTGGCAGCAATCCAGGATTGGGTTAGACCTAAGAATGCATCTGATATGAGAAGTTTTCTTGGATTAGCAGGATATTATCGACGGTTCATCAAAGACTTCTCCAAGATAGCTGCACCGTTAACAGGATTGACGAAGAAGAACCAAGTGTTCAGTTGGGATGCTAAGTGTGAGCAAGCTTTCGGAATCCTGAAAGAGAGATTGACGAGTGCTCCTGTTTTGACTATTCCAAGTGGGAATGATGAGATGGTGGTTTACACCGACGCATGTGGTACTGGACTTGGAGCAGTGCTGATGCAGAGGGATAAAGTTGTTGCGTATGCCAGTCGACAACTGAAGCCGCATGAAAGGAATTACCCGACTCATGATTTGGAGTTAGCGGCGATTGTATTTGCTCTAAAAATGTGGAGGCATTATCTGTTGGGAGTTCGATTCGAGTTGTTTACGGATCATAAGTCGTTGAAGTATCTTTTCTCCCAAAAGGATTTGAATCTTCGGCAGCAACGTTGGCTAGAGTTTTTAGCATCATATGATTTTGGTATAGCTTATACTCCGGGAAAAGGTAACGCAGTGGCAGATGCGTTAAGTCGAAGACATGCAGGATTGGGAGCCATGTTTTCAGAATGGAAGAATCTCGAGTATTTAGCTGGATTTGACTTCAGGCCTAGATGTGAATTGGAACCTGAGATGTTGGCAAACTTATCGATAAGACCTTCTCTTGTGGAAAGGATTGGCGAGAGCCAAAAACGAGACGATAAGCTTGTCAGGATTATCCGTGAATTGGGATCTGGATTGGATCCAGAAAAGGATAAAGGATTCGAGGTCGATCGAGAGGGTTGGCTTCGGAAGCAAGGACGACTAGTTGTTCTCGATATAGATGAATTGAGGAGTGAAGTTCTGAAGGAAAGTCATCACTCGAAGTTGACAATTCATCCAGGTGGAAATAAGATGTATCGGGATATGAAGAGAACCTACTACTGGGAAGGTATGAAGAAGGATGTTGGAAATTTTATTTCCAAATGTATGAACTGCCAGTTGGTAAAAGCCGAACAGAAGAGCCAAGTGGATTGCTTCAGCCATTAGAAGTTCCTACATGGAAGTGGGAACAAGTGTCGATGGATTTTATCGATGGATTGCCTAGAACCAGAACGGGAAATGAAGGGATTTGGGTCATTGTGGATCGTCTGACTAAGAGTGCACGATTCATTCCTGTTCGATCGACTAGGACTGCATCAAAGTTGGCTGAGTTGTATGTTAAGTGGATAGTTCGATTCCATGGTATTCCGAAGAGTATAGTGAGCGATAGAGATCCATTGTTCACTAGTGGATTTTGGAAGAGCTTCCAGGAAGTCTTGGGAACCGAGTTATGTTTGAGTACAGCTTATCACCCTCAAACAGATGGTCAGACCGAGAGAGTCAACCGGGTTTTGGAAGATCTCCTCAGAGCTTGTGTTTTGGACTTCGGAGGATCATGGGAAGATCACCTTCATTTGGTGGAGTTTGCATACAACAACAGTTACCAGTCAAGCATTGGTATGGCACCGTATGAGGCATTGTATGGAAGACCGTGTAACTCTCCGACATGTTGGTTGGAAACTGGAGAAAAGCTGATACTTGGGCCAGAGATGATTCGGCAGACCTCAGATTGTATAGAGATCATTCGGCAACGAATGAAGGCAGCCCAAGATCGTCAGAAAAGTTATGCCGATAAGCGTCGAAAGGATTTGGAATTCGACATAGGAGATATGGTTTTTGTGAAGATTTCTCCACTGAAGAATGTTATTCGATTCGGGAAGAAAGGAAAATTGACTCCGAGATTTGTTGGACCATTCCCGATTACCGAGCGAATTGGAAAGCTCGCTTATAGATTGGAATTACCGGAGAAGATGTCGGGTGTGCACAATGTTTTTCATATATCATATCTACGGAAGTATGTGCACGACTCGAATACGGTGGTTTCTACTGATAGCTGTGAAGATTTCGAAGTTGATCCAGTTGATAGGAGACCTCGTAAGCCGCTTCGTGTTGTTGAAACCGACACGAAACAGCTTAGGAGGAAGGTAGTTAAGTTGCTCAAGATACAATGGAGTGATGATGATAACGACTGTACGTGGGAGGTGGAAGAGAGGATGAAAGCAGCTCATCCTGAACTCTTCAAGGTATGGCCCTAAGGTGTCGTGTCACCTCACGATATTGTAACTTGTTCTAAGTCCTAGAATTCTGTACGCTAAGCTAGAATTGGATGCATGGTTTGTTGATAGCTATGGATGATAGGCGTGCAGAATAGTCTTTGATTGCTTTGTTTGATTGGAATTTCGGGGGCGAAATTCCTAAGGGGGAGAGAATGTAACGACCCGTATTTTCACGGATCGAAACATCGTAAGATAGTTGACCTTTGGTTGCATTGTTGATAAGTCGTTCAGAATTTTTTTCTAAGTCCTAGGTCGCGAACGACCTAAGAGATAAGTCGTAACCGACTTATAGATTGAACGACTTAAGAGAGCGTTTGGAAGCTTAAGTCGTATAGGAATTTAAGTCTGGGCGAGTTAATGACCAAGGGTTTAGGTCGTAGACGACTTAAGAGGGAAGACTTAAGAATTTCTGGCGAGTTAAGGTTTCGAGCGACCTAAAGGAAGCGCGAGCTAGAAGACGTGCGACCTAGTGGTTAGTATGTTAAGTCGTAGACGACTTAAGTTTTTGACCGAGATAAGCGTTAGGTCATTATGTACTAGGTCGTCTGGTAGTTAGTATAGTTAGGTCGGCAACGACCTAAGGAAAAACTGTTGTGAGCGACCTAAGTGTATGGGTGAGTTAAGTGTTAGGTCGGCAGTTCAAGTTAGCGACCTAGTGGAGTTAGCGACCTATAGGGTTGAGCAACTTAAGAAGGTTAGCGTGTTAGCGACCTAAGGAGTTAGCGTGTTAGCGACCTAAGGAGATAGGTCGCATAAGTGTTAGGTCGCGTGAGTTGTTTTGTAGGGTAAGTTGTTAGGTCGCTAGAGTAATCTAAGTGTTAGGTCGCATGGAAGCCTAAGTTGTTAGGTCGCAACCCAACTAAGTCGTAGGCAGTTAGGTCGTAAACGACCTAAGTTAAGTCGTGGACTTCTGTAGTTGTTAGGTCGCAAGGTTCTGTCTAAGTGTTAGGTCGCTGGCATGTTAAGTCGCAGATGCGCATTGTTGTAGGTCGTTAGGCTTAGGTCGGTGGGTTTTAGGTCGGCAAGGTCCTAGGTCGTAAGTCGGAAACGACTTAAGGAGATGGCCAAATTTCGACTTAGTGTATTTTCTGCTATAAATAAAGGGGGTTGTTCTCACTTTTTGGGATCCGGATTTTGAAGCGACGAAGTGCTGCCATTTTGAGAGCTCGACTTCTACACTTCTTCACTTCTTTTCTCCACTCTAATCTAGTGCTTCCATCCATCCAAATCGAAGATCAAGATTGAAGATTCAAGAGCTTAGATTGAAGATCTTCATCTTTTCAAGAGAGATTTCTTCGTTTGAAGCGGATTTGTGATAGATCAAGCTTGATCCTTCGCTGCCCAGATCTGAAGCATATTGATTTTAGGTTGTTTAGGTGATTTGGTGAGTGGTGATTATCTCTCACACGGATCCAAAGGAGTATATCGGATTGTTGGCTCGATTTGGTGTTAAAATAGTGATTTCCATGCATTTTCTTCATCCTAAGTGTAGATCCATATAGATCCATTGTTCATGATGATGTTACATCCATTTTATCATATGTTAACCTATGCAAGTTCATTCATCAAGTTTGTAGAGATATAATCCATGTTTTCATGCTTATTGGACTTTCAACTCTTTAATTACGAAAATGCCATTATTGTTATAATTGTCTACTTAGACCATATTTGAATGCTTGATTGCTTGGATTGATGTTTGATTTGATTGATTGTTATGAACTAGATGATTGATGATTAGATTTAGATCGAAGATGATTCAAAAGCTAAGGGAAAGGCTCTTGGATTGGGAAAGCTGCTCGTGGCATATGTAGCGGAATGATGAAGCTCTTATGCATAGATTTGATGATGTGATGTTGAGATGAGGCTTTGCGAGGATGTGATGAAGCGAGGCAATCATGTGATGAAGACTTGGTCTAATCCAGACGGGATCATTCCAAGCACGTTGATAACTCGGTGATATGATTCGAGTTGAGGATAATGAATGGATATGTGAATAGTCGTCGAGGAGGATGACTAGGAGGTTTGGATAGCATCGTTGTTGAAGGTTCTAGCATGCTCTAAGCAAGAGTACGTTTGGGCAGATTCGATAGTCCCAACGACTAACTATTGATGGTCGAGTACTCTGGGCAGATTCGATAGTCCTAGGCACGGGTTGCGACGACGTGCGGGAGTTATGTCTAGAACCGGGGTTTCCATTAGCCCTTGACGGACAGCTGAAAGAATGTGCCGGTCATTCAATTAACGGTGATATCGAAGCAATGATAACAGTGATAGCCAGAGTCATGGATGTTTGGGTGTATCGTCATTCGGACTCAAGAGCGGTATTTTCTGGGTGCTTATCTGATTTAGGCCTTGGTACTTGGAAAACATCGACCTTGACTCAAGTGATAGTAGCTTTACTTTAAATTGTATGCTCTGTTATGTTTGCTTCTGCTTAGTGTGTGTCTGGGGGCTATCACTGTAGAATGAGGTTGGAGTGGGAGGGTTGTATTCCTATTCCTTTTCCTTTATGCTCTTTTGGTATGTTGTTAGTTAATTTGCTGCTCACTAAGACTGTTGTCTGACTCAAGGCTTTATGTTTTAATTCTTATTGCCTTGGGCTGTTCGTCCACTTTGGGACGGGCAGACTAGGTAGCAGGTGGCAGGTGCTGTTCTCTTCTCACGATGCTGATATCGAAGACGAGCCGGAGGGTTGCATATTATCTTCTTATTATATGTACTGGATATTCCGCTGTTTTGTATTCTCTGAGAGATATGTAGTGAGGCTTGATGTATTGACTATTTGGATGCTTGTATTCAACTATTATGGAGTTTTATATGATGTCATTTTGTTCTGAAAAGCTTCACTATACATATGTTCTATTGTATTTTGTCCATGCGCTGTGAGTAATATGATAGATTCTGTTGTTTTAATCTACCCTGACAATCGTCCATGGTCGCCTGGCACACTTTACAGCGCACTATCTCTAGATTCAGTGCAGGGGTCATGGGCGGTCGTCACATTTGGTATCAGAGCATTGGTTAATCGATTTTACCCAACGCTCGCTGACGTAACTACGTATGAGAGACGTAATTGTATTTTGATGGATGACCCTTTATATACGAATCTCGCCTCGAAGCGGTTGATTTATATTTATTGATTATCTAACATTTGTGATGCAGGGAAATAGGTTGGCGGAATCCAATAGGATTCCTCGCTATTATTGAATTGTTCAATGATATTTCTTTTATGTCGTTTATTGATTAATAAATATGATTGTGGATGTTGTGGTTATAACATCGTTATATGTTTGGAAATAAAACCCAATAGTGATAAGAAAAATCAATATCGCTATTAGTTAAGTGTTGGGTGGTTATTGGCCTCGAATTAATTTTTTTTTTTTAAATAACATAATTGCCAATTAAGTCGGAATTGGTTTTTGAGACAAAAAGGATTTTTTTAATCCGAAAATTGGATTTCAGAAATATTTTAAAGATGATCTAATTAATTATATTGATATTGTTTTAAGTTATTAATTATAATAGTATTAATTTAAGGTTATTTAATTAAAATAATATTCTTTCAAATTTATTTTATTATATTAAAATTGTTTTAAATTTATATAATCATATTAATATTATTTTAAAGTCATTTAATTATTTTAATATTGTTAAAAGTTATTTGTTTTATAGTTAATATGTTTTAAGAAATTATAAAAGGTTAATAAATTGAAAGATTAATTATTTAAGAATAATTATGGTTTGAAATTAATAATAAGGATTATTGATAAGGTTTAAAATAAATTATTATTATTTATAAAATGTAAGATTAATTATTATTATTTCTTAAATAATATTTTGGAATGATTAGTTATTATTTTAGGGTATTTAAAGTTAATGATTTCCATTTATTTACAATGTTCATTGTTAATAATTATTATGGTTGGAGGCAAAATGATTAAAATTATATATAAATGTTTCTGAGACCCCAGAAATATGTTTGAAAGACTTAGATTTTATAAAGGAGTTATAAAATAGTTCGAAGAATTAAGGAAGGGTTATATGCAAGGTGAAAGAGTTTATAAATGGTTAGATATTTATAAACAAAATTTTAGATGCGGGATTATAGATTTGTAAAAGAAGTTTACAAATGGTATATAGGTTCATAAAGAGTTATAAATGATTTGAAATGTACAAGAAGTTTATAAGTGGCTGAATTCTTGGTAAAGGAATTTTTAATGTTTTTCGGAGATTTATAAAATGCTTTATATCGAGCTTGGAGAATTGTAATGGGAATTATAAAGGATTTGAGAATCAAATAAAAAGGAAACTTTTCTATATTTTGTAGGTATACTTATACCATTGGAATAAGTATATGGTTATTTTTAAATATGGAAATACAAGGATTTGCGAGTATATCTTTCTAAAGGTGTTATATACAAGTAATTTACTAAGTAATTGTATGTATAAAGACTTATTAAAAGGGGCTAGTGATTGCTTATATACTGAGCCAATATTGATTTTCCAAATGAAATAAAATCCCGATTGAATGTTTGTTATTCGATAGTTAAATAAATGACTATCGAAATATAGACCCAATGTAACTTTGGAAATATCTAGGAGAAACACACGAATTATATGGCACAGTCATCTCCAATGATGCTATACTGTGCGTATAAATCTCGTTTCGTTCTTCTAGGATTATGATAGGGAAAATCGTCCACTAATAGTTAGGAGATGATCTCCGATCTTATCTTTGTCTGTTTATTTCCTAGAGAATCGGGGTTGAGTTTACCGGAAATTATCGAACGTTGTTTCGAAGAGACCGGGATCAGATATGTTATCCCAAAACCACTTTGATCCAACGAATGTGTTCCGAAGTGAAGATATCGTGAAGAGCATGGAATCGAAGATAGAGATGTGAAGTGAATGGGCTAATCGCTACTAATCTTAAGGGTGATTCTAAAATGGATTTAGTAGGAATATTGCCTTTGGGTTCGTTCAGACCCAGAACAGACTTGTATGGATGAATGCTATCAGCACATTGTCATTAGAGGGCAACACACATTCCAAGTGTAAATTTCATGAAAGGTAATCGTAGCCTCAAGTCTCATCAACCAGGAAATGACTAAAACGGAGCATGCAAAAGGGCTAACTGGGTCGCTCGCATTATGGTATGCCATCATCTTTCTAGATTACCCTATTTTGATGGATTTGGTTATGCATGAGAGATCTCAATTATGGTTGGAAGACCAAGATGATGACTTATTCGGTACTACTAGTCAAGTGGTAGGCCGGTTCTATGTAGCAGGGTACAAGATGTTCTTGTCAGACTCGGGTGCATTGATCTAGAGATGCACCCATCGAAGGTAGTTCATTACCTGGTCATAGTATGGAATCCATTCTCCAATACGTGCCTTTACGGTTTTGATTGTACAGCCTAGAATGCTGGAATTTAATTAATGTAACAATTTCGGCTATTTTAATAAGTATTTGTACTTAGACACTATTATAATATCACTGGATTTTCTATAAAAGTGTTTTGATTATCGTAAGATAAAAATCCATCGTGTTTATGTGTGGCGTGGTATTACGAGATACCTTTTGGTTTCAAAGATATTCTTACAACTTTAAATCCAGTTGGGTGTGTTTTATCTTATATTGGTTTTTCCAGACTGTCTCAGGTGTTATTTTATTATAATGCTCGGGTCAGACTGAGCATATTAGAGATTAGATTGGATGCTTGGAGCTTCAAGAGACGAGTTGGAGGCCCAGAGACGTATTCACGTAGATGGTTATTTTTTTGTTGTATTCATTGGTGTGTTATCAACAATTGTGAGGATAGACTATTATAACTGTCCAGGCTGAAATAGGTTAGACTCTGATTGATGTTTATATATACACATATTATAGTTTTGCTTTTGTGTAAAGATTTGTGGTATATTATAGTTTATTCGTTCCGCTGTAAGATTCTGTGTTGTTTAGTTTTCCTCTTATCTTCTTCCCTCTTTCTTTTTCCCCTAACAATCGGATTTTCCGACATTCGTTTGCTCGACATGTGATAAACCGGATATATTAGTGTCAATTTTCGAGGGTCGAAAATCCGGTTCGTTACATTTGGTATCAAAGCTGAACGTTAAGCAACAACCTTGGCTTTGGTGGCGTACTCATTAGAAATAGTGTCAGTAGCACCCTAGAATGAGTTTGAGTGTATATTTATGAGTGCATATTTGTTAGTGATATAAAAATCATTTTATCGTGTATTGGTTGATCTATTGAGTGGCTTATGGATTCTGGTCAATACGATTGATTAACGTTATTGATAGGGATCTCTAAACTCTTGAAAGAGCAATTCGACATCGTATTGTTTTGAAATTAGGTAAATGAAACAATTTCACCCTAATTATATTTTATATATAAAGGAATAATTTTCAGAAATTATATAGTATATGTGGTGTGCTTGGTTGTTAGAGAATGGTAATATTTGATTATTATCATTTGTTGTGATAAAAAGTTGTTGATATTCTTATAATGAAAACAAAGATTAATAATTGAGAAAATGGTTTTATATAACTATAGTGAAATTTTGTAAATATGATTTATAAAAGTGGTTTATAAATTAAAAAGATTTAAAAGCTGGGAAATTGAGAATTTAAATCCCTTTTGTTTTGGAAATGGTTTTTCAAAGTTTTGGAAAACAATAATATTATTTGGAAAATATTTTTGACTCGAAATTTTCTTTAAAAAATGGTTTTTAAAGGAGTAAAAAGCACTAAACTCACTTCGGTTGCTGGAAAAGAATTTCGGTGATGACTACAGCATCATCAACATTCATTTTTGAGTTTCGAAGAGAGGAATTGTTACCATTGAAGTTTGTTTGATAAAACTAGCAATGTTTTTGGAAATCCAAAATAATGATTTGACATATCAAGGGATTTTTTTTGTGTGTGTGTATGATTTCAAAATGATTTGAAATATTTAAGAATAAGGTGTTTAAATTGTGGGATTTTCATTTAAATGTTTTATTGAAAAATTAAAAATAATTTGATAACTTATAAAATTTGAAAATCAGTAAGTTAAAGCAATGTTTTAAATTGTTGAATGTGAATGCAAGAAAAGTAAAAATTTGAAATTGAATTATGGAATGAAATTTAACTTAAATTAAGTTAAATAAAGTGAATTTTGAAAATTTAGCCTAAGTAAGGCTAAATGAAATAATTTTTGGAAATGGAATTGATTGAGGTTTGAAATAAAATAATGAAATGAAATGAAATAATTCAAATAAGTTAGTGAATTGGATATGGTAGAATATGTTTGATAGGATTGAATAGTGAAATTAAACAATGAATTGAGTTAAAATAAATTGAATTTGATTAGAAACAGATATAAACTTAAGTTGTAAAGTGGTAATAACCATTAGAAGTTTGTATAAAATGTTTATGAACTTAAGAAAATTTTATGGAATAATTCATAAATGAAGTAGGTATGAAGTGGAATGTGTTGAACATAGAATTTGGTGGAATAAATTCTTAAGAGGTAATTAGTATTGAAAGGAATATACTAGGTAAATAATGAATATGAATAAAGCAATGTGAATAATGATTATGAATAATTGATAGTAAATTAAATGAATGTGAATAAGAGAATTTGGTGTAGCAAAGAATCAATTGGAAATAAATACATAAGTTGTACGTATGTTATTTTATTCGCATAATGGTTTGATCTAGATTCGAGCATAGGATTTCGGGATAATTTATATCAACCCGAGTTGGAATTTTTCACTCGATTCTCGATGGCGAATACTAGATATGGATTTTTGACTGATTCTGGGATTCTCTATCATAGAATATGGCCATGAAAGGGGAATAATGGTTTCCAATCAAGAAACTGGATAGGAGTTCGCACTAGAGGGTCGTGTGAACGATACTAGTTCGGAGGTGAAATTGTGCGATCAAGCGAGCGATCAGATTTGATATTGCGTATGAATGATATATGTACATCGTACGGTTTTAGTAATGCAAATGTTGGAAATTGGAAAATACAAAATAAAATAATTATGAACTATGTGATTGAATATCACTGGTGTATATGATGCAGGTATATAAAAGCAAGAGCAAATTTGATGCTTTTGATTTCATAAGAAAATTGGTTGCTAAATAAAAAGGTACATGTTTATATTGTTGTTTGATTTGATGGTTTTATGGTTGAGCCAATTGGCTTTTGTTGGTATGGGCCCGTAGTGGCGATTTATAGTTGTTCTGATCTGGCTACGCAGAAGAGACGCTAGCAAATTTTTTTCGAAAATTTAAGAGTTAGGAATTTTGAAGAAAATTTTTAATAACTAAAATTTGATTTTTGAATTACAAACTGAAATGGTTGAATGGATAATATTAGTTGGAACCTATGGATGAATTTGGGAACTTAGTAAAAGTAATAGTAAGGTTTCAACAAATTGATTTTGGGAAGTTAAAGGCTTAAATGGATTTGGGAAGTTATTTCAACTAATTTGTTTTAAAAAAGAAATGGGTTTGGGAATTTTTCTTATCTTGGCAATTTCGAGAACGAAATTCTTTTAAGGGGGGAAGAATGTAACAACCAGAATTTTAGTCATTTGAAATTAGAATATTTAATTAATTTTAAATATTGAAAAGTTAATTTTATAGGTTAAATAACTTAAATTCCAAAAATAGCAATTTATTGGATAGTTTAATTGTTGAATTTAATAATTGAAATTGTTTATATAATTGAATCTTGTATTTCTTTTTGGATAAAAATGATTTAACGGCTTATTAAATTACTATTAATAAGAATGAAGGTAATAAAAATTTTAAAATTTGATTTAAAAGTGATTTAACTAATTTTGGAATTATCTCGTTTTAACAAACATATAAAAATAGCCTTCCGGGGCATTGTCTTGGATTTCGAAGAAACCAGTTTCATTGGGTCCATAACAATGAATTATATGTCATCAAATTTGGTAGTGATTAGATGCACTGGTCGGTCGCACGAGATAGAAATGCGTTGAAATTAATATTGGAAATTTAATATTATAATTGGATCCAAAAAGCTGTCTTCTCCATACGATCGAATTAGGGCTTGAAACTAGTTTCATTACGTTCGGAATATGGGTATAAAATTAGGAACGTTGGGCGGCATGCCTCAATCGAGGTTAAGAATTAAATATCTAGATATTCTGAATTTAAATAATATATATTTGGATTTGACTTCACATAATTATCTTCATTCACATCACCCCACAATACGTACATGACTGTGCTTCATTTTTTTAAATGCTTCCTTTCCCCCCTCTTCTCATTTACTTTTTACCAGAGAAGCAAGAAATGAAATATTGATTAAAAAAATTAAATGCTTTTGCCCTCCTGTTAAATAATCAAAACCAGAAAAGAAAATAAAAATCCTCATTGAAAAATTGAACTAAGTTGTTTGCTTTTGAAATGAAGGGCCATTGGCATCCAGGTGGTTGCGGGCTGGAGGCGCGCAGGTGGTGCTTGCGGCTCGGCGAAGTGGTGGTACTAGCGTGGGGTAGGGCGGTAGAGCAGGCAGGTCAAAGGCGGCATCAGTGATGGAGCAGCTGGCGATTTTGACAAAGTCGCAAACGAAATAAAAGGAAAAGAGTAGTCGCACGCAAGCGCGAGCATGTGCAAGCGCAGGTGCGTGGAGGCTGCAGTAGGTCAGGGTCAAGCGGCGTCCACTGGTAGGAGTTTGTATGGGTGGTGCGCTCGAGTTTGAGTATAATAAAAAAAGCAATACACGACCTGGGTTGAACTCGAACAAGATTTGGGAAGGAGAAGATTAGAGGCGGATTAGTATTTTAATGAGGTTAATTATGTTAACTTCAGTCATTAGTGTATATTGTATATTATTTAATATGCAAAAATTGTAAATTGAATATCTCCTTCATATTAGGTCCAAATCGTATGTGATCAGTCGCATTCGACTCGTAGCGAGAAGAGCTTCGAAATAGAATTGGATTGGTGGCAATAGAAGCTAGTTGAATACACGCTGAATTCGAACACTATTCGAAGTCAGACGGAACCAGAATGCTTAAGTGACAACTGGAGTAATATTGAGTTAATCTCACCTTTTTGGATAACTAGTATGGTATATAGTTGATAAAAATTGTCGGATGATTGTTTGGATGAATTATTATATTTATTAGTTGGTTTGGATATATTCCCGCCTATTGGAGCGGATGAGACCCTATTACGTTCTCGTGTAAGAGCGGATGACCCTTTGTACATGAATCCCGCCTCAAAGCGGTTGATTTATTTTTTTTGATTATCTAACATTTGTGATGCAGGGAAACAGGTTGGAGGGATCCAATGGGATTCCTCGCTATTATTGAATTGTTCAATGATATTTCTTTTATGTGGTTTATTGATTAATAAATATGATTGTGGATACTGTGGTTATAATATCGTTATATGTTTGGAAATAAAACCCAATAGTAATAAGAAAAATCAATATCGATATTGGTTAAGTGTTGGGTGGTTATTGGCCTCGAATTAATATTTTAAAAAAATACCATTAATTGCCGATCAAGTCAGAATTGGTTTTTAAGACAAAAAGGATTTTTTCAAATCCGAAAAATGGAGTTCAGAAATATTTTAAAGATTATCTAATTAATTATATTAATATTGTTTTAAGTTACTAAGTATAATAATATTAATTTAAGGTTATTTAATTAAAATAATATTATTTTAAAGTTATTTTATTATATTAAAATTGTTTTAAAGTTATATAATCATATTAGTATTATTTTAAAGTCATTTAATTATTTTAATATTGTTAAAAGTTATTTGTTTTATAGTTAATATGTTTTAAGAAATTATAAAAGGTTAATAAATTGAAAGTTTATTTAAGAATAATTATGGTTTGAAATTAATAATAAGGATTATTGATAAGGTTTAAAATAAATTATTATTATTATTTATAAAATGTAAGATTAATTATTATTATTTCTTAAACAATATTTTGTAATGATTAGTTATTATTTTAGGATATTTAAAGTTAATGATCTCCATTTATTTACAATGTTCATTGTTAATAATTATTATGGTTGGAGGCAAATGATTTAAATTATATATAAATGTTTCTGAGACCCTAGAAAGACTTGGATTTTATAAAGGAGTTATAAAATAGTTCGAAGAATTAAGGAAGGGTTATTTGCAAGGTGAAAGAGTTTATAAATGTTTAGATATTTATAAACAAAATTTTAGATGCGGGATTATAGATTTATAAAAGAAGTTTATAAATGCTATATGGGTTCAAAAGAGTTATAAATGATTTGAAATGCATAAGAAGTTTATAAGTGGCTGAATTCTTGGTAAAGCAAATTTTAATATTTTTCGGAGATTTATAAAATGGTTCATAACGAGCTTTGAGAATTGTAAGGGGAATTATGAACGATTTGAGAATCGAATAAAAAGGAAACTTTTCTTAGTTTTGTAGATATACTTATACCATTGGAATAAGTATATGGCTATTTTTAAATATGGAAATACAAGGATTTGTGAGTATATCTTTCTAAAGGTGTTATATACAAGTAATTTACAAAGTAATTGTATGTATAAAGACTTACTAAAGGGGGCTAGTGATAGCTTATATATTGAGCCAATATTGATTTTCCAAATGAAATAAAATCCTGATTGAATGTTTGTTATTCGTTAGTTAAATAACCAACTATTGAAATATAGACCCAACGTAACTATAGAAATATCTAGGAGAAACATGTGAATTATATGGCACAATCATCTCCGATGATGCTATACTGTTTGTATAAATCTCTTTTTGTTCTTCTAGAACGATGATAGGAAAATCCGTACACTAACAATTAGGAGGTGATCTCCGATCTTATCTTTGTTTGTTTATTTCCTAGAGAATCAGGGTTGAGTTTATCGAAAATTATCGAACGTTGTTTCGAAGAGATCCGGATCGGATATGTTATCCGAAAACCACTTTGATCCAACAAATGCGTTTCGAAGTGAAGATATCATGAAGAGCATGTAATCGAAGATAGAGATGTGAGGTGAATGGGCTAATTGCTACTAATCCTGAGGGTGATTCCAAAATGGATATAGTAGGAATAGTGCCTTCGATTTCGTTCAGACCTAGAACGGACTTGCATGGATGAATGCTATCAGCACATTGTCATTGGAGGGAAACATGCATTCCAAGTGTAAATTTCTTGAAAGGTAATCGTAGTCTCAAGCCTCATCAACCGAGAAATGACTAAAACAGGGCATGTAGCATGGCTATGTGGGACGCTCGCATTAGGATATGCCATCGTCTTTCTAGATTTCCCTATTTTGATGGATTTGGTTGTGCATGGGAGATCCCGACTAAGGTTGGAAGACCGGGATGATGACATATTCGGTACTACTAGTCAAGTGGTAGGCCGGTTTTATGTAGTAGAGTGCAAGATGTTCTTGTCAGACCCGGGTGCATTGATCTAGAGATTCACCCATCGGAGGTAGTTCCTTATCTGGTCATAGTATGGAATCCATTCTCCAATACGTGCCTTTACAGTTTTGATTGTAGAGCCTAGTATGCTGGAATTTAATTAATTAACAATTTTGGCTATTTTAATAAGTATTTGTACATAAACACTATTATAATATCACTGGATTTTCTATAGAAGTGTTTTCGTTATCGTAAGGTAAACCCATCGTGTTTATGTGTGGTATGGTCTTATGAGATACATTTTGATTCCAAATATTTTCTTACAACTTTAAATCCAATTGGGTGTGTTTTTCTCACGCTGGTTTTCCAAACTGACTCGGGTGTTATTTTATTATAATGCTTGTGTCAGATCGAGCATAATATAGATTAGATTGGATGCTTGCAGCTTCAAGAGACGAGTTGGAGACCCGGAGACGTATTCATGTAGATGGTTATTTTTCTGCTGTGTTCATTGGTGTGTTATCAGCAATTGTGAGGACCGACTTGTAACGACCCGGATTTTTTCGTCTGTTAATTGGGTGATTAGCCGATTTTATTATTGAAATATTGATTTTATAAGTCGAATAAATATATTTTCTGGTGTTAAAAATACCTGAATCTATGTATTGATTGAAAACTATATTAAAAATTGAATTTTAAACTCCTGAATATGATAAATGTTTTAGAAATGTGTATATAAAACTCCACCAAGTAAATTAAGGTAAAACATCCATTTATATATATAGATAAATATATATATAAGCTTTATGATGCTAACAATATATAGAAGTATATAAATGCAAAAACATATAAGGAGGACAACAACATATATAAATGGATATATATATATGATCATTAAAGTATTGTATGTGTAAATATGTGTATATATGTTATAAAAACAATGCTTATGGAAATAATAAATATTTATACATATATGTTTAGACATGTGTATATCTATATATATAGAATAAAAAGGTAAACATGGCAAAGTAAAATATAGGAAAGTTTGTAAAAATAATGAATAAATATATATATGTGATATCAAAAACATACACAAGTAATGAATATGGGAAAAATATATGGGTAAATAGGAGACAATGGGAGGTGTATATAAAAATATATAATGATAAAATATGTATAAGTATGTAGAAGTGGGAAAATATATAATTGTGCATAAGCCATATGGAGTAATGGATATACAAATTTATATAAATAAGGTAAAATATATATAGGAAGGCATAAAGGTAAATATGATAAAAATAAATAATACATATATATGTATACATAAGTTAAGAAACATATAGCATTGTAAATATGGGAATGTATAAGTATATATATATATATATGATAACAAATATACATATGAAATGTATGTGTGTGTGTCTATATATATATATATGTGTGTGTGTGTGTGCATATATATATATATATATGTGTGTGTGTGTGTGTGTAAAATATATATAGGAAGCGGTAGGTGGAA
The DNA here is from genome assembly GCA_030737815.1 of Allium fistulosum. Taxonomy (NCBI): domain Eukaryota; kingdom Viridiplantae; phylum Streptophyta; class Magnoliopsida; order Asparagales; family Amaryllidaceae; genus Allium; species Allium fistulosum. The sequence goes on from CM060904.1 coordinate 540,823,945, forward strand.
AGAGGAAGAGGAGACTGGGGCGCACATTCCAGCGAGTTTTGGTGGTTAATGGCGGCACACGGTGGCATTGGGAGGCGTTCGAAGGGTGGAGGTTGCTGTTTGGGGTTGGGGTTGGGTGTTCGTTTTTCGAACGCAGAGTTTCGTGGGTTTTCCGATGGTGGAGCAAGGAGAGGGGAGCAGCGTCGATGTGTAAGGATGGTCGGCGGCAAGCGATGGTGTTCGGGGCTAGTGTGCATGTGCACATCTGCGTGTACACGTGATTCTGCACTGGAAAAAAAGAATGGAGGAAGAAGAAGATGGGCTGGAAAGAAGAAAAGGGATGGGCCAGAGAAAGAAAAAAAAATAGAAAAGAAGATACAAGGAAAGTAAAGAAAAGTAAAAGGAAAAGAAAGGTAAAATAAAAGAGATAAGAAATAGAAGTAGGAGAAAAATGGGGTAAAAGAAAAAGGGAAAATAAATAAATAATAATAATAAGAAGAAAGGTAGGAAAGTAATGAAATTTGTATTTATTTATATACTTAATTATATGATGACTTACGACTTCTTCTCTTAGACCAAATTATATATTCAGATTTAAACTCGAAATTTAAAGCTCAATGACATTTACATTTTAAATGATAATAAATTATATTATTAATTGATTTAAGCTTGCGGATAATTAGTGATAGTTTATAATTTATTTTCAGTAAATAAATTGGTTAATTGGAAATTAATTTGAAAAAATATATATATAAATGGAATCAACTAAGTAAAGTAATAAATTCTAAAGGGTGGATCATCTTGATATTGGTTATTGATCGCTAAATCAGCTAACGATCTATATCCTTGCTTATCTACATTTCCTATTCGTTTGTACTATCGAGTGGGCAAACAAGTTAAGATAATTGAATTGTGATAATAATACGTTACTTGAAATAAGAATCCATAATAAAATTCCGAATTCGAATAGTGTCACTAAAATAATAAATCGTTTTATTTTAAACGATTTACCTTTTTATCACTGGGATTCGAAGAGACCGGGATCGGACAACAGCGTTATCCGAAACCACTTCGATCCAATAATCATTACAAATCTTTACGGTTTTGATTATAAAAAATTTAATAGGCTGGGATTGAGGAAAGTAAGTAAACTAGACTATTATAAATAAGTGGTTGTATCCTGACATTATTACAATGTCGATGGATTTTCTATAAAAGGGTTTGGTTTTAATCTGATAAAACTCGTAGTGATATACGAGTTACTTGGGTTTTCAAAGGAATATTATAACTTAAGTATTTCTAATTAGATGGGTTTACTCACGCTGGTTTCCAGCCTGACTCGGGTGTTACTTTATGGTAATGCTCGGGTCTGACCGAGTATTACAGATTTTCAGGTTAGGACGCTCTGGAGCTTAGGAGACGAGATGGATGACAGAGACGTATCGAGTATATCCTGTTGTGTATATAGACTACTTTATCCAGTAGTTGAGGACAAGTTTTTATAACTGTCCAAATTATTGTACTCTGATATATTGTATGTATATTGATAGTTACAGCTTTTCTTTGTATAAATGCTGTTATTGTATATTATATTTTATTCCGCTACGGTTGTGAGATTCTGTGCTGTTGTTTTCTGTTCTTATTCTACCTCTTTTTCTTCTTAACCCTAACATTCTGGGATTTCCGACACTCGATTGTTCGGCACTTTATACAGTGGACGTATTAGTGTCGATTTTTAGGGTCGAAAATCTTTGGGCCGTTACACTTGGTATCAGAGCTGAAGGTTAAGCAAGAACCTTGGCACTGGTGGGAATTACTCATTAGAGATAGGGTCAGTAGTACCCTAGAAGAGTTGAGAGTATTATATGAGGGCGTACTTGTTATTTTCTTATATATTGATTTTAAAAATGGTTTAAAAAACAATTTTTATATAAGCTTATATCTTGATATATAAATCAATAATTTTTCTAATTATTATAGTATATTAAGGAAATTTGTTGTGTTATTAAAATTTAATAAGATTATTAAATTTAGGTGGTAAAACACATACAACCAAATAGGAATTTGGGTATGAATAAATTGTGCAAATAAGTTAAGCTAAAAATGGATTGAAAACCTGAATTTAAATCCTAGAAAATCCAAAAGAATTTTCAAAGTGTCTTGAAAAGGAATAAGTTACCCTGATTTATGTTTATCCAATAAATTATGATGGAATATATAGTGTGTATGATAATAATCATAAATTGGTTGTTGAGTCTAAATAAAGGGATGTTTATTTTTAAAATTAACAATGAGAAAGCAGAGTGAAATGTTTTAAAGGAAGTACAAATTTATATAACTATGACTTATAAATTAAAATAGATTTAAATTGTTAAATTTTAAATGTAAGTCCAGAAAATTTGGATTTGTTCCAAAGTGATCAAGAAAATAATAAGTAATATTATTCGGAATATTTTTGAATATAGAAATCTTGTTTTAAAACAAGAGTTGTTTGAAGATGAATTTGTTTTGAGTTAAAAACCAAGAATGGTTCAAAAAATTGAAAGCACGACTTGGTGTGCAAATGAAATAAATGTATATATATAATATCAAAGTTGATTTGAAACAAATACTAAGTATTGAATTTTGAAATCCCCTTGAAAATGAGAGTATAGCCCAAAGAGAAATAAGTTTTTGAACTTATAAGTGGGAAGGGATATTAATAAGAATTTAAATTTGGGACGGGAAATTTAAATTAAGTGGACTTAAATGGATTGAATGAATTGAAATTTAACGTAGGGGAAGTTAAATAAGTTTTGAACATATAACCTGAATAGGAAAATTTCAAGATGAAATTGAGATTTAACTTAGGAAAGTTAAATGGGTTAAATTGAAAAGGGAGCTGTGTGTGATCTCAAAACGGGTTTGAGTTCTGGAAATTAGTAATGAATGCTATTGATTGGTTCTTTAGATCATTTGGTTGTTTATTTACTTTGACATATTATGCTATCAACCTGTCGGTTAGTGACGGTATATATATAAAACTGTAAATTGGATGGTTTTGAATGAATTAAGAAGTGGATTGAAATTGTTGAGTCAAGATTTTTATAGAGTTTTGATTTCTGACAAAGGGATAAGCCGTGATCGACAAAAAGAAGTTATTCATTGTTTTAAAGAGACACAAAGAGCTCCATATGTTAGAGGTTGATTATTTGGTATGTTAGTAGTGTTATTTATGTTAAAATCTATCCTCAAATAATCTCATACCTTCAATCTTTGAATATATATATATATATATGTATGTATGAGTGCACATTAACTGTGCAATCTGGGCTAAACTGGTCGACCGGTTAAAACCAGGCGGTCGACCATTTCTGCCCAGAATGCACAGATAACGTGCACAAGTGTACATAACGTATATATATTCAAATTCCCGTCTACTGGTTCATTTTGACCTGTCAACCGTTTTCAAACAGAAAGCAACCTTTCGTATAGACACTTCCTTTTCTTCTTCGGTTGCTTCTCTTTCCCTTCACCAATGATCATGACCTTTGTTTGTACCTTTTCACAAAAGGTTACAACTGTTTATTTCTTATATAAACATCATGAATTCATTATTTCAATTCACCAATTCTATTATTCTAATCTTTATTCTATTGATCACTATCTTGAACTCTCAAGCACTCAAATTGCTCATATTCTATCATATATCATTTTGAATCCTAGAATTTATTTAACATTCTTTTGATTCAATACGATATCCACTTCCAAATCTTCATATATACAAATATTCTATTTGAGGATAAGATTATAGGAAGTTTGTACTACAAGTGAAAAAACTGTGTTAGCAAGAACACATACAGTCAACAAATAATTATATTCATCTTTGTTGAAGTCCTTGGTGTTGTAAGAGGCAAGTGTTGAAGTCCTCAGTGTATTAGAGGCGTGAAATCCCGTTCGTCTGCTCGGGTGTTGTAAACCTGTTCCTTCGGGTGAAGCGAGGTAGTTGGTAGTGAATATCCAGATAGAAGTCTGGGACTGGACGTAGGACGGTGCTCCGAACCAGTATAAAAATCTCTGGTGTGATTTTTCTATTTTACTGAATTTTCTATTATCTGTGATTAGTCATATATTTGTGTGTTATACATCATATTACACGATCCGTGTGTACTATATTAGCACGTACACATTTTTTCAGAAATGATATATATCCATTGCTGAAATTAAGTGGAATTAAAACTTTAATTTGAAATTATTTAAATGATTTTGATTTTTAGAAATAAAAATTGAAATTATGGAAATGGAATCATTTTGAGCTTAAGATTTAAATAAAAAAAATGAGATGAACTTGTCAACTAGAATTGGTTAAGAAATTGGTTTTAGAGTTGAAGTATGATTGGGAAATAAATTGAATTCCGAAAATTGATTTGTTTAAGAAGATTGAACTCTTACTCGAACCTTGAAATAAGTTTAAGTAAAGGTAATTTAAAATGAATATTTGAATTTGGACTCAAAATTGAATTGTTTAAAGACTTGGGTTGTTAAATTAAATGTTAAAAGTTAACTCGAATTAAGTGATTAAATCAATATTTTGAAAACCGAACTCGAATCAATATAAATTGAGGATGAAATTGGAATTAATTCAAAGGTGAAATTAAATTGAATTAATTAGAATTGTAATCGAAGTTGAATTTAATTCAGAATTGAGATTGAATTGAAATTGTAATCGGAGTTGAGTTAACTTAAATTCAAATGGGAATTGTTTTGAATTTGAATGGGAAACGAAGTTAATTCAAATTTAATTGGAATTGAATCAATTTAAATGGAAGTGGAAATTGAAAATTGATTGAAATGGGAGATTGGGAAATTGAACCAGTTTGACTCTGAAACTATTTTCAAATAAATTGTTTTAATATAAACTGTCTTAAAATCTATTTCCTGAAATATTCAAACTATTTTGATTTTCCAAGCAATTTACTATACAGACTATTCTTTTTAATACTCGAACTATCTTATAATAAATATTTAACTGTTTCTCAACTATTTTACAACTATCTAACTATTTAACTATTTTACCACTACTTAACTATTTTAAACTATTCAAACTATTTTCTAAATTTCAAACTGGTCAGAGTGGAACCAATTGATTTTCAAAGGCTTTTGATTTTGGGAAAAATCAATTTTGGAAATTTGGAAAGCCAAGTTTGAGAATTATCGATTTTGAGATATCGATTTTGAAGTTTATATATGGTACATATAAAGAGTATGATTTGAAAGATACTATATGTGTATAGTATGAAATGTTTTGAGAATGCTATGGGGAAAAAGGCGCTCCCATTTAGAGTAGAAACTTATAGTAGGAGATCCATTGGGTGGTTCTGCCTTGAGCCCTAAGGGGGGTTCTAAATTTGGATCCCAGAGGACGTCCGGACAAAACTAGTTCCTGAGGATTGTGTTTGGGGTAGCGTAATTCGAGGGCGTTGATGCCTACAATTACATTGGGATTTGCTGTGATAGCAACGTAACCTTTGTTGTAACCGCGATCTATCGCCGTTCCATAGCATAAGTCGAGTGGCAGTGATTGCCTACAATCTACGTTTGATTTCGCTGGGATAGCGACGTAACATCGGTAGATTGCGATCTATGTGGTTTAGTTCCATAGCGAAATTCATGTGGGAGTGAGTGCCTACAGTCTACACTAGTTCTCCTAGAACAGCGACATCACTTTGTGTAGTCTGCGATCTATGTGGTTAAGTTTCATTTGGCAGTGAAATTCGAGGGCATTGATGCCTAAAGTTACATGCTTTTTGCCGTGATGGCAACGTAACCCTAGGTGTAGCTGCGATCTGTGCAGTTTCCATGGCGAAAGTCGAGGGGTGCGGATGCCTACAGTTTTCTATGGTTTTTGCTGGGATGGCGACGTAATCATCGTGCTAACTGCGACCCATGGAGGGGGTAATGATTTCCAGGGCATTCTCACAAAAGTTTTTCAAATATTTTCACTGGGTGCTGAAAACAGGTCTACTAAGTACTTATAGATTTTCAGTCCTGCGCCTGATCAACATATGATTGAATTTCTGTGAGAACAAGGATGGACTTGTTGAAACATCGAGTTATAAAAAGTATTTTTCATATAAAGCTAGTTTGGTAATACTATAAATTTTAAAGTGTTTTAAAATTGTATAATTAAAAGAATAAGAGTTAAAAGGTTTAAAGAATGATTTAACCGATAATAAACATTGAAATTAAAAGTATTGCTTCATTTCTTTTCGAGGATGAAAAGTTCTAAAGGGGGAGGAATGTAACGACTTGGATTTTTGTGTCTGTTAATTGGGTGATTAGCTAATTTTATTATTGAAATATTGATTTTATAAGTCGAACAAATATATTTTCTGGTGTTAAAAATACCTGAATCTATGTATTGATTGAAAACTATATTAAAATTTGAATTTTAAACTCCTGAATATAATAAATATTTTAGAAATGTGTATATAAAACTCCACCAAGTAAATTAAGGTAAAACATCCATTTATATATATAGATAAATATATACAAGCTTTATGATGTTAAAAATATACAGAAGTATATAAATGCAAAAACATATAAGGAGGACAACAACATATATAAATGGATATATATATATATATATATGATCATTAAAGTATTGTATGTCTAAATATGTGTATATATGTTATAAAAACAATGCTTATGGAAATAATAAATATTTATACATATATGTTTAGACATGTGTATATCTATATATATAGAATAAAAAGGTAAACATGGCAAAGTAAAATATAGGAAAGTTTGTAAAAATAATGAATAAATATATATATGTGATATCAAAAACATACACAAGTAATGAATATGGGAAAAATATATAGGTAAATAGGAGATAATGGGAGGTATATATAAAAATATATAATGGTAAAATATGTATAAGTATGTAGAAGTGGGAAAATATATAATTGTGCATATGCCATATGGAGTAATGGGTATACAAATTTATATAAATAAGGTAAAATATATATAGGAAGGCATAAAGGTAAATATGATAAAAATAAATAATACATATATATGTATACATAAGTTAAGAAACATATAGCATTGTAAATATGGGAATGTATAAGTATATATATATATATGATAACACATATACATATGAAATGTATGTATATATATATATATATATATATGTATGTATGAACCTAGGGAGGCAAGCATTTAATGCACATTCACCTTAAGCATACAATACATCATTTCAAGCATACAAAAATATTGTATCAGGTCAAAGCAAAATCAAATCAGGTCATATAATAAATCAAAAAAAAATCATAAGAAATCAAATCAAAGAGAAAAAAATATATAATAAAGAAAAATAAAGAGAAGGCTTACTGTGTACAACAAAATAGATGGTAGCCCACACTCTTACATATATACCTTCACCCTGTCTTCTTCCATTTCAGTCACTCGTACCAGCCAAAGATAGGAAGGAAATAATAATAATAAATACGCTGACATTTCAAAAGCTTAAAGAAAAAACAACAACTCAAGGCAAGAAAGATAAAAATCCAAGCAGATAGCAGTTTTCAAAACCTGGTTCTCTATTCCAAAACATTTATCTGTGAGTAAACTTCCCCTTCTAAAATTTAATCTTCTGTATAATATGTTTGTGTTTGTGAATAAATTGTTGGTCTGGTTAGATGTCATATGTTTGGATGGGTATAAATGTAAGTATAAAAGGTTGATAGGAAGAAGTTTCACCTACAAGAAGAAAATGTTACTCTGTCCCTTGTTTTAGATCAAACCAGCTAACTCTCCTCTTTAAAAATAAATTTTCTCTTTATACAAATTGTTTCAGGCTTCGATTTCAAAAGCAAAACCAACTGACTGTGAATGTATTTTTTTTTTAAATTGGTTTCGTTTGATACTTTCGTGAGTAGAGCAAGAAAAGTTTATTTTCAGGTAAGCAATCTGTAAAATGTCAAAATTTCAAGTAGCATAATTCAGTACTTCGTTTATGTGCCTGTGTTCATCCTTAAAAATGACGATTTTTGATGGGTGTTTCATGATTTTTAGTGGCGTGGGTGTCGTGATATAAGGGGATGAACGGGATTGGGGAATTGGTCGATTTATGGTGATCGGGCCAATGTCGTGGTCGGGTTCTCGGCGAGGAGGAGGCCAAAGTGAAGGGGACCTTGGGAAAAATGGCAAGGAAATTTTCTGGTTGTCGCGGTGGCAGGACGGAGGAGATTCAGGGTTTAGATTGGGATTTTGCTCGGCTTCGGTACCAGGCAACGGTGGCAACGTGATGCTATCCGTAGGGATGCGGTAGGGTGGAAAGAGGAAGAGGAGACCGGGGCGCACATTCCGGCGAGTTTTGGTGGTTAATGGCGGCACACGGTGGCGTTGGGAGGTGTTCGAAGGGTGGAGGTTGCTGTTTGGGGTTGGGGTTGGGTGTTCGTTTTTCGAACGCAGAGTTTCGTGGGTTTTCCGATGGTGGAGCACGGAGAGGGGAGCAGCGTCGATGTGTAGGGATGGTCGGCGGCAAGCGATGGTGTTCGGGGCTAGTGTGCATGTGCACATCTGCGTGTACACGTGATTCTGCACTGGAAAAAAAAAGAATGGAGGAAGAAGAAGATGGGCCAGAAAGAAGAAAAGGGATGGGCCGGAGAAAGAAAAAATAATATAAAAGAAGATATAAGGAAAAGTAAAGAAAAGTAAAATGAAAAGAAAGGTAAAATAAAAGAGATAAGAAATAGAAGTAGGAGAAAAAAATGGGGTAAAAGAAAAAGGGAAAATAAATAAATAATAATAATAAGAAAGGAAGAAAAGTAATGAAATTTTTATTTATTTATATACTTAATTATATGATGACTTACGACTTCTTCTCTTAGACCAAATCATATATTCAGATTTAAACTCGAAATTTAAAGCTCAATGACATTTACATTTTAAATGATAATAAATTATATTATTAATTGATTTAAGCTTGTGGATAATTAGTGATAGTTTATAATTTATTTTCAGTAAATAAATTGGTTAATTGGAAATTAATTTGAAAAAATATATATAAATGGAATCAACTAAGTAAAGTAATAAATCCTAAAGGGTGGATCATCTTGATATTGGTTATTGATCGCTAAATCAGCTAACGATCTATATCCTTGCTTATCTGCATTTCCTATTCGTCTGTACTATGGAGTGGGCAAACAAGTTAAAATAATTGAATTGTGATAATAATACGTTTTGCTTGAAATAAGAATCCATAATAAAATTCCGAATTCGAATAGCGTCACTAAAATAATAAATCGTTTTATTTTAAACGATTTACCTTTTTTTCACTTGGATTCGAAGAGACCGGGATCGGACAACAGCGTTATCCGGAACCACTTCGATCTAATAATCATTACAAATCTTTACGGTTTTGATTATAAAAAATCTACTAGGCTGGGATTGAGGAAAGTAAGTAAACTAGACTATTATAAATAAGTAGTTGTATCCCGACATTATTACAATGTCGATGGATTTTCTATAAAAGGGTTTGGTTTTAATCTGATAAAACTTGTAGTGATATACGAGTTACTTGGGTTTTCAAAGGAATATTATAACTTAAGTATTTCAAATTAGATGGGTTTACCCACGCTGGTTTCCAGCCTGACTCGGGTGTTACTTTATTGTAATGCTCGGGTCAGACCGAGTATTACAGATTTTCAGGTTAGGACGCACTGGAGCTCAGGAGACGAGCTGGATGGCAGAGACGTATCGAGTATATCCCGTTGTGTATATAGACTATTTTATTTAGTAGTTGAGGACAAGTTATTATAACTGTCTAGATTTTTGTACTCTGATATCTTGTATGTATATTGATAGTTATAGCTTTTCTTTGTATAAATGATGTTATTATATATTATATTTTATTCCGCATCGGTTGTGAGATTCTGTGCTGTTGTTTTCTGTTCTTATTCTACCTCCTTTTCTTCTTAACCCTAACAGTCTGGGAGTTCTGGCACTCGATTGTTCGGCACTCTATACAGTGGACGTATTAGTGTCGATTTTCGGGGTCGAAAATCTTCAGGCCATTACACGACTGTTATAACCGTCCAGGCTGAAATAGGTTAGTATACTCTGATTGATGTTTATATATACACATATTACAGTTTTGCTTTTTTGTAAAGACTTGTGGTATATTATATTTTATTCGTTCCGCTATGAGATTCTGTGTTGTTTACTTTTCTTCTTATCTTCCTCCTTCTTTCTTTTTCCCCTAACAATCGGGTTTTCCGACATTCGATTGCTCGGCATTTGATAGTGGATGCATTAGTGTCGATTTTCGAGGGTCGAAAATCCAGTTAATTACAAGACCAATGTAGTAATCTAGAAAGCATATACTCGAATCCTGGATGAAGAACTATAATGCAAACAAAATGAGTTACATATAACTTACCTATTTAATCATCTTGGTTTCTTAACTACACCAGTTACTTTTTTTAAATAATATCCATTTACATAAATAGTATATCATTAAATACTAAAATCATACACGAAACTTTTCATAAAACATTACTTAAGTTTATAACATTTTATAAAGACATGATTTATTTATAAAACATTTCATAAGAACTTACTTCAAGTTATTACTCTTATGTTACTCTATTACATCTTAAGTGTGCATATAAATATCAAATTTATTTTACTTTCTAAAATTCAAATGAAGGCCCAAAATAAATCAGTCTTATAAACAAGTCAACCTTTTTGACTTCTATGCCCATCGGTTTAGGCAAGTAGCTAGGAAGAGTAGGACATTGGTGTGACGATCTGCCATTCTTACTCCTAAAGACGATACTTAATACATCCTCTATATTCGTGTGTCAATCATCAAGGTGTTCGAAAGATAGGGAATCACATATAATAAAAGATAAGATAGTATATATGGTCACTTTCAAAACGATATATCAGAGTTATAATAGGCACTAACTTTAGCCAGGGACATTTATAAACGTCTCCCCCCACAATGTTGATACATACTATAAATACACAGCGGAAATAAAATAGACAACTATATAACGGTGAAGACTCCTGCTCCATGCTCCTCCAAATGCATCTGAAACAACTTGGAATACTTGGCTACTCGAAAATTAGAGTGCCCAAGAGTTTAAGGGAAAGAAAGAAAAACTCTGGGTCAGACATGGGTATCGCGTGAGTAAACTCAAAACATATGAATTATTATACTTAAAACCCTTCATAATAAATGTATCTTGTAAGACCATGATGCAAATAAACATGGATGGGTTTCTACCTTTCCGTAAGAAAAACCTATCTATAAGAAATCTACTGGTATTATAATAATGTCTAGGGTATAAAATAAATATTTAATCATAGCTGAAATGCTTGCATCTCACATTCTAGTATTTAGGCACAACTAAGTCTGTAAAGTACATATTTGAGAGTGGATTATGTATAATGACAAGGAACTAGGGTACTACCTACCGTAATACATCTCTAGATAAAATGCACTGAGGGCCTCACATGGACCCTCTGCACGACAAGACGGGCCTACCTTTTGCAGGATAGTGCAGTATATAATCATCCCTCAGTTGTGATCAATAACCATACTGGGCTCGAAGCATACATCCAAAAATAATATCAATCTAGATAAGGAATGATTACAACCTAATATTAGCGAACCACATAGTCTTATGGCATATCCCCTGTTTTATTCATTCTCGGGTGTGAGGTTCGAGGCTACGTTTTACCTTTTAAGCAAAACCCACTTAGAGTGCTAACATTGTCTCTAGGAAACAAACTAAAGGCACTACTTCTACTACATCATCATGATTAGTAACAAGTATTCCTTTCACCTAAAAGAACTCCATCTTCGATTCCATCATCTTTAGGACACCTTCAATTCAAATGCTTATACTGGTTCAAAGTGGTTTTGGGATAACTCATGCTTATTCGTCCCTCTCTCTGAACCAACTATCGATAGCTTTCAGTTGACTCAATCACGGTTCTTTCAGAAGTAAGCGGACTATATAAGAATCACAAAGAGATCTCTAATATACCCATTAGAGCGAGAGATGTTTCACCAGAATGAGTTCTCCCAAGGGAATTTCAAACTGTATGAAATCTCAAAGCTTTCATATACTTCATGTTATCTATGAAATCTTCTCAAGAGTAAAAGTATGAAAGAAGGAGCAATAGCATTAGCGAGGTTTCGATGGCCTGTAAGCATTAAACAAGGCTTTCGATAGGGTTAGAAAGGGGACTACTAAGAATTAAGAAGACACCTTCTTCATGGTCAATGTTATCTTCAAAAACCACTCCAACTTGATCAAAGCCTTAAAGAATACAAAAAGATTATCCATGAAAAATGATAGCTGTTATCATCAGAAATCAAATTAACTTTGTCGAAACTATGAAGGATATAAAGGAAGGATTTACAAAGAGAGACAACAATCACAAAGCCTTTCGAAAAAGTAGAAGTGATGCTTTAGCAGAATGTTGGAAAAGCAATGAGCTTTCGAAGAAGTCGAAAGGTGATAGAGCTACCCTTTTGTTTCAATGAACCCCTTTCAAAAAAATAGCTTTCGCATGCATAAAGGAGTTTCGACTATGTTAAAGGTACCTTTCGAAGGCAATAGATAACAGGTTTTCCGCATGTGTGCCAAGCCATTCGAAACGATTGGATTTGTCCTCATTTAACTTCACCAGAAGACCATTGAGCCAAAGAAACCCTTTCAAAAGCATATATTAGCCTTTTGAACTAGTTGAAACCATCCACAATTATGAAGGAAAATTTACACGAGTTCAATGAAACTTCCTCAAACACTAAAAGATAGGGTTGCCCACTAATCAAGTGGATGCTTTCGAATGGTATCTTCTGCAATTAAGCTTTCTATAGTGCTTGAACTCATTCGAAGCCCACAAAGTACATGTTTCGATAGCCTCGAAAGCCAATGCCCTTTCCAAATTACATGGCATGTTAATAGCTAGGTGAAGAGCGCTTTTATGCCTTTTGAGGGAGTCAAAAGCACCCCTGTTTCACTCAAAAGCGGAGTAGGAAAGGTGTCCTAAATCCCACAGCGACGAAAGGTCTTCAAATTCACCTTTCGACTAAGTCGAAAGGATTCATGCGAAAGGGGATTAACCAGCACCTAGAAATAAGACCCAATGAGCATACTAGCCAACATGTGGGTAATACAATCAAGTCCACGATCACTTATTAGAGTTTGGATTCCATACAATGGCAGGGCTACTGGGTACCGCCCGTCACAGTACCTGGCCTAGATCAGCGTACCGAGGATCCACCCTAAATCCTTTGCAACACAAAGCCGGAACCATCCCTTACTGGACAGTCCCGAACAAGACAACCCCGGCGGTTGTAGCTATTCAACGGCCCACACATCCGAATAAAAAGGGACTCTAGACAGGGGTATATCTCGCTCTCAAGTGGGTGCTACCCACGAAGCCTTGATGCACCTCCCCTGTTTTAACTATTCCCGGTTGATGAGGCTTGAGGCTACGATTACCTCATCAGAACACATCTATCTTAGAATGCTCATCGTCCACCTGACGATGTGCTGAAAGCATTCAATCCATACAAGTTCATTCCGGGTTCGAACAAAACCGAAGGCATTATCTCGTTACACTTATTTTGGAATCATCCTCAGAGTTAACGACAATAACCCTTGCACTCTGAATCTTCATCTTCACATGAGATTCACGACCTATCGTTAATTTGGATCGATGTGGTTTTCGGATATCCAAATCTGGAAACCCGATCCCGGTCTCATCGAAATCCAAATCGCCATCTTTTAGGTCCAAGTTGTTTTAAAGTTTCCATTATCTATATACACAGAGATAGATAATTCATAACATCACAATAGATAATTCATATTATCATCACAACCAGATAATTCACATTATTATCACATTTCACCAAAGCATTCATAAGCAATGATTTATTAATCACCATCTATAATTAATTTAAAATGAATTAAATTAATTACTTCCATCTCTAATTAATTTAAATAAATTAAATTAATTACTTTCATCACATAAATCTTGCTTACTTAATCATTAATTAATTACAAATCAATTATCATCTACTTATCCATCTTAATTTATCATCCTGATTAGTTATTCTTAATTACCTTAAGAATTTAGCCTTTAATTAATTATACAAATTAATTATCCTTAACCATTCATAGTAATTAACCATTTATTACTTCATTTATTTCATTAATAAATGATCCTTAATTAATTAACTATAATTAATTAATCCCTTCCTTTAATCAACCTTAATCATAACAGTAATTATCATCCTGTAATTACTTACCTTAATTAGTTAACTTCTTAATTAATTATATAAATCCTTTGATTAATTACACTAAATAATAAATCCTTAATTACTTCTACTAATTAATTATCCTTTAATTACTTCCCATTAAGTAATTTCCTTTAATTAATTACATCCAGTAATTATACATTAATTACTTCGTTGAGTAATTACACTATTCAATTTCATTAAGTATTTATACCTAATCAACCATCAAATGATTATCTTTAATTAATTTAACAATTAATTATCTTGAATTAATCACATTCATTTGATTAATTACAATTGAGTAATTCATTCCTTAATTAACTAAAAACAAATTAATTAATCTTAACTGTAGATTAATTATCCTTTAATTATTAATTAATAAATCTTAATTATCAATTAATAAAACTTAATAACAAATAATTACTTCTTAATTACTAGTTAATAAACCTCTACTTAACATTTAATTAACCCTTAATTAATCTTTAATTATAGATTAATTATCTCTTAATTATTAGTTAATAAAACTTAATTATTTATTTAATTAATCATAATCATTAGTTAATTATATTAATTATTTATTCTTAAATTAATTACTTAATTAATCCTTTATCCTTAATTAATTTAATTAATTAATTATACTTAATTCCCTAATTAACTTAAATTAATTCCAAGATAATAAAACTTCTTTAACTTAAGATAAACATTATCTTATAAATACCTTATTTACCATTTACATTCTAAAACCCTTTATCTTTATAATTAACTTCACTTAACAAAATTTAGATTAAATAAATTTTAAAACTCCTTAACAAATGTTAAGAAACAAATTTGATATTTATAAAGTAATGTTATAAAGAAAGTTTTAACCAATTTGTTTTTAAATTTCAAAAATCTTATTTTAAAAACTTTTATAAAAACTGGATTTTGGGCTTAATTCGGGTCATACCCGAATGCCACTCGGGTTTAAACCCGAGTTCTCCCCTATTTCCCATTTTTTTCAAAACTTAAGTTTAACTTTTACATTTTTAAAACTTACAGGCCTAACTCCTATAAATTTACTCGAGTACAACCCCGAGTCTTTTGCCCAAACACTCGACCATCCCTTCGAGTCCCAAACCTCTCCACCCAACCAAACGAAATCCAGACCCCCAGAAATAAGTGCACTGTGCACATGCACGGTGCTTAGATCGTCCCTGGCCAACTTCGCCGATCTTCCCACATCGGCAAACTACCTCACATTCCACCACGATCATCAGATCGTCCTCCCTAAGCTCGAAACCGAAAAGAGCCTTCAAATCAAAACCTGGAATAGGTAACAGAAACCACCACCAAAACCTGTCAACCCCTCGTCCTCGAAGCTCCGATCACCTGAAACTCTACAACTTCGGCCATGCCCTCGACCACCCACCAACTTTCATCACCCAAAGCCTCGTTGCACTCGATCCACTGAGGAAGTCGAACCGAAACAAAACTCAAACCAAACAAAAACTAGGGTTCTAAACTTAATCGAACAATTTCCATCGCCACAACGATTGAGAACCACCTCCACCATTTTTCCTTGCTTCGACGTTCACCAATCTAGCTCCAACCAAAGCCTCGACCTCCAAAGCTTCACCAGTCGCCGGAATTTACTCGAAACCCAAAAACTGATCAACCCCAAATTGCAAACCCAAAACTAAACTAAAATTCATGATATTAGCTTTAAAAATCGAGTTTCCCAGAGTTGATTCGAACTACATGCCTGAATCCACAAAACAAAGTAGTTGATTTTATCACTTCCTTTAAAATCTTACTGTATTTACTTAGTTTACAGTACTTTGCAATCTAGAAATATTTAAACATGTTTGTAAAACTTAAATCATTATTATACAAGCTTATTTTGTTTGCAATCCAAAGTTAGCTCAACTTTTATCCCGGACTCCAATCAATAAGATGATTATCGACATGACTTTCCATGTGTCATTACGGAAAGAACCACACCAACATAAGTTTGACAACAAGAGAGGTAAGAGAATTCGATGAGAGGTGGTTTCTTCAAAGGCCACCGGACTCAAATGACCGCATAATGCACGATGTTAGATAATGGCTCAAAGAAAAAACAAACTCAAGGAATGGATTTCTATATTCTTATTTTACAAAACAAATATTTTTAAGGTTTCAAAAACCTAATTTCTTTATATTCAAATTCTCAAGCTTCAATATTCTGAAAATTTTCAAGACTTCTTACAAAAATCCAATTTATACTCTAAACTCTTTATTTAAAGTGAATAAAATGTTTTACTCATAGATTCTAGCACAATATACTTCAGTTTGAAATATATACTTTCATACAAAACATCAACCAAATTATATTCACAAAATAGGTATAATGCACTTAACTAATAAGAAAACAAGTTATTTCAATTTCAAACCTGCTGTAATAATCTTAAATTTTGAACTAGAAAAACTCAAAATCTAAAAATACTTATAAAATGAAAGTTGTTCTACTAAGTCTATGCTTTCTAGAAATATAAAGATCATCCAAATCAGATTTACGGTTTGAAAGTTATGTTAAATTTACTTTCAGCTTAAATCTTAGAGAATTTTGTAATAGGGCAGAAATGCCTATCCACTTTCAAACCTATTTTAAACTAAATAAAAAGCAAAATCTTCTAAAGGGGTAAATAGAAAATTTATAGCATACTGAAAGCTCTTTCATTTAGAAAACGATTGTACTCATATGGAGTTATAAATCTCATGTTATCGTTGTTTTAGTACAGCACTTTTCCAAACAAAATTTCAGCTTTTAAATTAATTTAAAATTTAAAATTTTCCCCAAACCATTTTAATCTCAAACTACATTTTCAAACAAGCTTTTTGATAAATTATTTACTAAATGATCTTCTTTTTCCCCGAAAAGCTAAGACATACCAAAATATGATCAACTTTATGTAATCAACATAAAAGAAACAATTCATTAATTGGAAAAAATTTCGTTACTTTCCAAAATCTAAATTTAAAGTAATTTACTAAGAAAACTCATTCTAGAAGAGGTAACCAATCTCTTCTATTATCAAAAGATGATTATTGATTATCTATACAATAAATTTTGGAATATATATAAAAAGTTTAAAATCATTCTCACAATTAAAATGAATATACTACATAAATGGTTCATTTATCAAAACAATTCAAATTCACATTTTAGACTCATAAGTATATTTTCTATTAGAAAGATTTACAATTTAAATTATTGCTGCTTACACTCATTATCAAAGAACACAAGGAGAGTTCATCGAGATATTCCCAGAATACTCGATTCACAAGATTGATGACTAAGCTGGAGTCCTCTGCAACTCGTAGCTATTGAAAATCGGTGCAAGGTCAAGCTGAAAAGATACTAGCACCACTTAATAAAATAAATAAATCCTCAATCATAAGCAACAAATACTCGTTCTAATGGTTAACTTGTTAGGTTTGCGAAGATGGATGCAAAGCCTAAGAATACCATCAGATTTCTAAGCAAAGATGACTGTGGCACCCCACGGTAAAGACTGGACTGAATGAATTGCTTGGCTTCACGCTTCAGCAATTACTTCTAGGGTTTCTCATTTCCATAGTGGACACCCTCGTGGAAGGATGACTAACATGTTAAGAACTCGAAATGAGGTCAACACAAAACTCAATTGCCCGATTGGGTAGCAGACCCGAAATGGACTCACATATCAACAAAATCACAAATAACTAGAATTCGAGATACATCATCATCATCATCTCGAAACTCAAGAACAAATAAAGATACTTCGGAATTATCATCAACATTCTCAAGAACAAGAGACAACTAATCAGTCGATCTAGGATGCCTAAAATATAGGTTCCTTCCAGAACATAGGATTGGACTTGATAACAAGCAGGCCAATGCAGCCTTAGAATCATATTAACCCAAGGTGATGACTAATGTGAAGATTTGCACCAAACGAAAAACTACAAAGAACAACTCAATATTATCACACAAGATGCCCAGTATTGCGGATCCCCTCAATAGGATTCACAATTCTCAAAGAAGTAACAAGATAAGAAACATCCAAATGGTAACAACAAGCTCCTCCGATACGAATGTGTGTAAAGCACCTGTATCGAAGAGAACTAAAATAAAATAATCACGATTAGGATTAATCCTAAGATAAGATATTATAAATTCTATTACGGAATACTACGGAATAAAATAGATTCCCAGACATATCCCAAACTTCTATCTCAAAGGACACGATAAGGTATAGGATACGATGATTAAGGGATTGGTAACACTTGTTTTATACATGGATGTACCGTAATATATGTTTCTGTTATGGGTTTATCATATTTTGTTATGAACTCAGCTCAGATACCAAGTTATGATGCCCCACCTCGAGACTCACATTAACAAAGAGTATTACTGGGTAATATCATTTGCTAATGCGAAGAATAGGGCTGGTTAGGAGCGACCATCTATAGCCTTGTCTTAAATATCTGTTGAATACATCAATAAATGCTCTATATATTTTTTCTAATTCAAGTGGATCGACATATCCAATTAATACTTAATACATAGCCATAGGTGGCTATAAGATCTATCAGAACAAAATACAACAACTCAAATGCAAAACACATCACAGAACATCAGATAATCATATATACACATATACAGAAACATCATCAAAGTGATACAAAATCATACATATCAAGTGGTATGACGACCACAATATATACACGAGTCAAAGGAATATACATATTAGAGTAGCGATAAAAAGACTACAACAAGAAGATAGTAGAAAAGTCCACGTGGAAGTAGAATAGGCTAAGTCCAAAGGTACCTAACCTTAAACACCTCGGTCTGACCCGAGTATAAAATACACGGGTCGGCCTTGCTAAATAAATCGGTTTAAATAGGATAAGCGATAATATGAGCATAAGGATGAGAGGAATATTCTTCTCAGAAGAGAAGAAACTATAATAAGTATAAGTATGGTTATGGTTACTTAAGTGATGAAAAGGTGTCACAACACAAACATACAATCTCAAAAGAGATAAAACAAATCATAAAATGCTAAATATAGCAAACCTCATATCATCTACATATTACAAATCATCAAAAGTGGTTTAGGGGAAAATATATAACTCCTAAAAAGGAGAGATCCCAAACCCGCCATATCGACAAACTCAAAGAAATCACCATTTCAAAATACGCCATAAGGCAATTAAATATATCTCCAACATAGGATAATATAATCACAAATAAACGCCAAAAGGCAAATCTCATATAATAACGCCAAAAGGCAAATCTCAAATAATAATGCCAAAAGGCAAATCTCAAATAACGCCAGTGTAGCAACTCAAATCTCAAAGATAGAACTCAAGAGAGTTCAAATTCCCATAAGGTAATTTCCATTTATATATATATAAGGGCTCGAATGGCCAATCATGAAAAAGGCGATACACTCGGGAAATCACAATAATCAATGAAATCATCTCAAAGAAATTTGCACGTGCATGTGGCCGAAGCCTGCCAAGTACTGGTCTCTTAAAATAGGTACATCGCCCGAAGGCAAATACGTCTTAATGGAAAAATACGCAGCAATGGAAAATACGCCGCAATGACAAACTTCTCGTAGACAAATACGCTGTAATGGCAAATACGCTGCAATGGCAAACGTCTCTAGGACAATGACCCAAATTTCCAGTACTGGCAATACGTCTCGAAGACAAATGTGTCACAAACTCTCAAATAGGAACCCAAATAGTGTTAACGTGCATCCCATACCACACGTTCGCACTAAACGGTTTACTAATCGCTAGTAAATTTCACACTCAAAGCAGTAAAAAGTTTACCTCATCCCATTGGTAAACTCGACCCGAAGATCAAAACGATCAGACGGACAAGCCGGGAATTAATCGATAAGGTAAACGCATGTGTCCCATACCACGTGTTTTACCAAATCGTTTAATTCTCCTTCTCATTCGCTCGAATAGTGAAAAAACGTGTATTTTATATATAAAATAATTTACTTGAGAAAACATGCTTTTAAAACCAATTTTCGAAATCAATTTTGAAAACCATATTTGAAAATTCCCTTATTATAGAGAATAAATAGATTTTATATTTGAAAATACTTTAAAAATACTATATAATAATTATTTTAAATGCCCATTTATTTTAAAAATTATTTCAAAGATGTTTGGAAAAATCCATGCTCAAAATCAAAGAAATCACTCAAAACCGTCATTCAAATTCAATTCAAATTTAAATTTTAAATTCATCAAAACTTGGCTAACCTATTGATAGGCGTCATAGCCCTCAAGGCGTTTTCAGAAATATCACAAAAACATAAAGTAAAAGTCAAAAGTCGGCCAGAAAACGAACATAAAAATGCATAGGCAAATCAATACCCAGGTATGAAATCTTCTCCGGGTTCAACTTTCGGACAAAATTTGAAATGCTAAATAACCTTAGAATGGTCTAAAATTTAATACACATAAAGTGGAAGAATTTATCTATGAACTGGAAAAATATTCACTGAATTTCGATATGAAATACTAAAGATATGGAATCTCAAACATGGACTCGAGCCATGTTGAATTCTGCCCAGGTCTAAAACCCTCTCGGGTTCAAGTTACAGACATGGAACAGGTAGCCAAACGATCTCTGATTAAACTAAAAATTGGTAGGCACATAGTATAAAACTTCAGCTTTCAAAGAAAAAAATCAATAAATTACGACTGAATGAAAATGGTACGCTGTCTCAAACATGGACTCAGACCATGTTTGCAACAGTTCAAAAAAACGTGCCCAGGCCTGAAAACCATCTTGGGTTCAATTTACAGGCCTGAAACAGATGACCAAACGATCTCATATTTGGCTGAAAATAGGTATGCACATACTAGAAAACTTCAGCTTTCAATCAAAATAAGAATCAATGAATTCCAATTGGAAATGAAAAAGTTACGCTGTATCAAACATGAACTCAGGCCATGTTTGCAACAGTTCAAAAAAAACGTTCCCAGGCCTGAAAACCATCATGGGTTCAGCTTACAGGCCTGAAACGGAGGATCAAACGATCTAATTTTCAGCTAAAAATTGGTATGCGCATAATAGAAAACTTCAGGTTTCAAGAAAAAAAAATCGAAGAATTCCAGCAAGAAACCAAAGAGATATGCTTCCATGTTTGCAGCAACTCAGAAAACAAAATGTGTACAGATGATTTTCAGGCTGCGGATTGATTTTGCAGCTAAGTTTTCAGGTATCAAACGAAAGAGTTTTGCTATGAAATTTTGCACACTTATACTACAACACATGGACTATCAACTGAAGAAAATCTGGTAGCATTTTGTTACCGGAATTGGAAGATATTAGGATGCAAAGAGACAACCCAAAACAGTTTTCACAGAAATGAAAATATCAACAGAAAATCAAATATTGAAGCTATTTTACAACAATTTTTGGCATTTTGAATCTTTTGCTTCAGCTAGCATTATGTGAGTAGAATCTTTTTGTTTAAAAGATTGGAAATGGTAATTTGTTTTAACCATTCGAATGAAAAGTTTTGGGCTTTAAGCTGTGATTTAACTGAGACCCCAGTATCCATATGATTTTTAATTGTGCTCGTTATTCGGTTTAGCCGGGAGAGGACCTTTGTGTCATATAACCCATTCCGAATAGTGATACGACGATATGGATAGCATTTGAAGATCGGTGGTGAAGACCGGGTATTTGCGAGAGCGATAGGATGACCTATCGATTGTCTCTGCACTGAGTAGCTACGGTATAGAGATTCCCTAAGTGATGGGAAGTCCGATCGAGATTGTGAATACCCAGATTTGCAAGGGCTTCTTTGGAAGTGCCTTCGGTTCTGTTCGAACCCGGAACAGACTTGTATGGATGTGTGTCTGACATTACACTTTGAGATGTAAAGCTAGTTTCTATCAAATACATTTCTGTTGGTGGCGGAGAATTTATTCTTTTAGCTTAACACCCTTCTCTGAGACGTACGAGCTCAGAGGTTATGTAGTTGATGGTTACTAGTGATACATTCCCAATTTGGTAATGTGGCATGCGAAGTGCTGTTGATCATTTGATTGATCAAAGCGTGGCTTTGTGAAAAAGCGTGGCTTTGTGAACGAGACTTCGTCGAGCCTCACAACCCGGTAATGGTCGAAACAGGAATGTTGCGACAAAGGTTTATAGGGGTAGCGCCCCTAGGGTATGTCATTTCCTTCTGGATAAAAGGTGATATCATGGTATGGAGTCCAGATATTTTACCTATGTTGATTATATTTTGTGGCTGTTGCTTTATGATTGAGGATCCTCGGATAAAGGTTGGTTACGACCGGGGGATGGCATACTTGTGTGTTAGTTACCTAGTTACAGCTGTACAGCATGAGGTAGCGTCAGTGTGTTAGTTACCTAGTTACAACTGTACAGCGTGAGGTAGCGTCGGCCTTTTGTTTGCAGAGATCCGGTTAGGATCCGGGGCGTCTTTCCAGAGGCGTTTCTATTTCGGTGTAAGGAAGATCCTTTGCCTGATCATTTGTTGGAAATCCAAAGAAACAATACGAACCCTGTACGGTTTTGGTTGTATTACCTGCTATGGAATGTGGCGGTAACCTGCTATTGAACATAGTAGCTATAGTAGGCATACAATAATGGTTGTATGCTGGCTAAGATTTATATTATATTTTCGAAATGTTTTCTACACTATGCACTAGTAATAATATCAAAAGAGTTCTGATTTTGCGTAGTAAGCATGTTTGACTATCATAAGGAGAAATCTCCTCCAATTCTGTGATTGCATTGTGTGTGTGGCGGGAGGCCTTATGGTAGTTTCATTTTCCAAAAGCATTGCGGATTTCAATGTTTAAAAGGCTTTTGTTGTTTGTGTAAAGATAAACTGTTTTTGTTGCTCACACCAGTCCCATGACTGACCTGGAGTTTATTGTTCCCTTCCTAAACTCTGGGTGCCCACAATTTTCCACACGGACAGTCTAGAGTTGCGTTTTTCAGATATTCAGGTTTAGTAGACTATCTGGAGCTAGTTCAGTTCTTGGAGTTCATGGACTGACGTTGCTTATCTTGGAGCATTCTATTGGTGACATTCTATCCGCTGCTGATGTTATCTTTTCTTTTCCGCTGCTATTTCTTGTATCATATCTCTGATGTATATTGATATCTGTTGTATCATACTGTATCAGATTTTGTATCTGTCATTGTATCAATGTTATATATATTGATATATTCTTTTTATTCCGCTGTGTTGTTATACTTAATGTTGTTATAAGCTCCGGCGAAACGGATTTGAACGTTTGAATCTGCGGCATTCTAGTACAATGTGAAGTACGGATGTTGATTTTCGAGCGCGAAAAATTCGAATCGTTACAAACAGGGTTGAAGCATGCCTTTGTTTTAAAATGAAGTTGCGCCTGCTTTGCTTTCGACATGGTTAGCTTTCGACCAGGTCAAATTGTTTTAAAGACATGGTTTCGATTTGGTTGCACTTTTTTGTTTTAAGTAATGCTTTCGAAGGGGTCGAAACCCCTAGCTACCGCTTTTCTACCTTCCGACTCTAAAGGTTTCGAAAGGTATACCTTGTTTTAAAACTTGGCCACTTCTCTAATACTTTCGAAAGGGTAGTTTTGACACCATCACTTCTTTACTTAGGAATAGCTTGCGATAGGAATGCTTTTGACTTTATTGAGTTTTTGATCCGTTTGCTCTACTTGAAGGCATAATCCAAATGGTTTCAAGTGGAACGTTTTCAAAGGTTTCGAAGAAGTAAATTTTGAATGGTTTCAAAAGGTTTCCACATGTTTTAAATTGAACCCAAAGGTTTTCAAAAGGTTTGCTATTGTGTTGCTTTCGAAAGGGTTTTAAATGAAGATTTCGAAGGGGTGGTTCCCCAATGACTTAGAAAGTTTTCCAAAGGAAGGTATTCCAATGGTTTCGAAAGGTCTAAGAGGAAAGGTTTTTCCTATGTTTTTGAAAGGCAGCTTTAAAGTGTTTTAAAGGAAAAGATGTCTAAGGTTTTAAAGCTTTCGAAAGGTAGGTTTTTCAATGGTTTTGAAAGGTTTCTATGAATGGTTTCGAAAGTAAGGTTTTGGCCTTTCGGCCTAGATTGAATAAAGGGTTTTACTTGGTTTCAAAAGGGGTACTTTTAAAGGTTTAAATGTTTTCATCAAAAAAGGTTTGAGTAAAGTTTATATAAATATATAACATGGCAAGGTGATTTTGAGTAAAGCATAGAGTATATGTATTTTCCTAGTTTAAGTTCGATTTGAAGATTTTA
Organism: Allium fistulosum; assembly: GCA_030737815.1. NCBI lineage: Eukaryota > Viridiplantae > Streptophyta > Magnoliopsida > Asparagales > Amaryllidaceae > Allium > Allium fistulosum. The sequence continues at coordinate 540,848,527 of CM060904.1, forward strand.
AATCATTTTGAAAAGGTTTTCAAGAAAAATTTAAAGGAAGATATCCCTAAGTAAAATGACTCAGATATTAGAATACCAGATAGGACTGGTATAAGGTCGCGCCCTATACATTAGCTATTAGCCCTAGCTAATTTAGTCCAAAATTCCAGTGTGTAGGGCTTTGTCATAGTTAAGACTAAAATTATGATTGCATACAGAAAGGGATATATTTGTATACAGATAGGTTATTGGTGAGCCCACAAAACCATTAGGATCAGGTGACCATGGGAGATGTTAACTTAGGGATGGACCATCCAAAAGAGAAGTATTTAATAGATAGTTAAGGATAGACCATCCAGAAAAGTAATGTCTAACAGATGTTAGATAAATTTTGTTTACATTGTCCAGTAGGCCCAAGTCAGCCAAAGGTTAGTGGATAGCCCAAAAAACTATAATGTTCGGACAGATAGTCCATTTATTATCTGATTTGTATGTTTACATGATAATGCTTTACAGTTTTAATCAGTTTTGGTTGTAGGAAAAAGGTTTGCAAAAAGATATGCTTTTAAAGGATATTAGTGAGGGGAAACCCATTCCACTAAGCGGCATGGTCTTAATTAATACCAAATAACCGAGATATATAGTATTATTCAAATCAGGCTTTATGTCTGACTCGAAGTTTATGTTTTCCCCTTAAACTCTTGGGTGCTCAAAATTAGTTTGAGTAGACTGAGGGTTGAGGTTTACAGGTTATTAGTAGTTTGGTGAATAAAGCTTCCGGAGATGAACAGGTGGCCGATGGATAGCTATTTAGGAGTTGCTGTTTTGTTTTGTTGATTTCGCGTTGTGTAATAAGCCAATTATGACTATATAGTACTCTGGTCAACTAAGAGGGCATCATCATATGTCGCTCTTGGTGTATTTATGTAATAGTTATGTTTGATCTTTACTTGGGAAACGTTATGGGATTGTGTAATTTGAATATGGAACATGTGTTTGAAATGTAATGAAAAATCATGTTTTGAAATCTGTGATTTTTTTCATATTCAAGTGCTTCTGATATTATAGATACCATTAACATTACTGTATTTGGTCACTGAAGACAACTGCAGCATCTGTAGCGCTTAGCTTCGGGCCTCCAGATAGGGGATGTTACAAATTATATATTATATATTAAATTTTGGGCCATTTAGCCAAGGTTCAAACTGCCAAAAATTGACGTACACCGATGCACCGGTCAAGGCCATAAGTCCTTCTGTATACGCATTTGTTCCAATTTTTAGTGTTCTATTTTTTATTATTTTGACGTCGTTTTCGCTTACGGCTGCCATCGATTCATCTCAGATTATCAGAAAATGTTCTTATACCCTAGCGTAAGAATCCTAAGTCCAATTATATCACTTATTTCATTGATTTGGATACTATACATTTAGATTTCCAAAAATTGTTTAGACCTTGTTTCTAATCCTTTATATTAACCAAATCCTTCCCAAACCATGTTATATTTGAAATTTAAGTGTGTGATTATGAAATACTACTCTTATATGTCCTATAGATTAGTTTATAGCATTAGGATTGCACTAGAGGAAGAGTAAGGTGAATATCACTCACAAAATAATCAAATCCAGTCCAATGCGACTCATTGTTTGAAGCTGTTGCACATCCTACCTTCGAGTTTCCACCTCCAAATCATCATTAGGTCATAGCCCTATCCGCTGGCTTTAAATCGCTTTTGGTTTCATTGAATTTGAATTTAATCAGTAAACAAGTGAGTTATGTGGATTTTAGTGAAGTAGTTTTACAGGAGAACAAAGAAGGAAGAAGATGTTTATGAAGTAGCTTTTGAAAATGAGAAAGGTAGTGTACCTACTTTAGTTTTGAGTTAGAGGAGGGAAATAAATGTATGTCCGTCAAAATTTGAATTCGAATTCAAACCATGTAGCATCCGTTCGACTTAGCGACGTTTCCGACCATATCTCCTTTATACGAGCTCCAAACGAAACAAAATAATATATTGCATGCATCAACAAAAAGAAATAGTCGCAATGGCACTCGTTTCGTTGTCAAGTTCCAAAGTCTTAAAAATGACCATTTTGCCCCTTCTTATATTTTATTTATTTAATTAATCCATTAATTTTGTTTATTTTCATATTATCCTATTATTATTTTATTTAATTAAAATATTACTCAAAAAAATTTAGGTATTAAAAATGTTGTCACTTCAAGGCCTATGCAAGGGCCAAATTATACAACTACCAAGACATTTGTGTCTTGGTCACCTAAGTGTTTATTTGTTTGAGATTGTGTATTGTCTTCCATGAATTTTGAATTTTTAAGTTAAGGATATGGATATTTGATCCATATTCGATCATATATAAATGTTATATGGTGAACAGTCGTGATCCGTAATGTACAAAACCTCGATTAAGTTAGTTGAATCGAAATGAGCAAGTAAACCATCATGTGAGACCATGTATTCAATACGATTAATTGCTGTAAGGATCTATTTTGTTAGATGTAGTACTAAACCAAGAGTTACGAGATGGAACCAGGAATTCGATTGCTGAAATGATAGTTTGATCGGTTACATAAAGTACAATTTATTTGATATCGTTTAATGTTAATGCTGACCAAATGCATTTTTGTAAAGAGTTCAGTGCATTCTTATAGTAAGCATTTCCTTTAAATGGTTTGACCATTTGGAAAGTAAAGAGAATGTATGAATGTGGATATAACTTATGCATAGTTAGGACAAAGAGAGCGAATTGTCATTTCTGCTTCATAAAGAGACATTGAAAATGAGAATTGTATAAAATATTAATAGATACCAAATCTGGAATGAGAAATGTGGTTTCTATTCCAAATATATTTTCTTATATATAATTGTTTTCTATGTGGGTTATTTCTTTAAGTTTAAGATATTTGATCCAAAACCATTGACTGTAAAATAGTGATAGTAAATAAAGTAAATAGCATATATTAAGTAGTTAAATGAATCTTTATATTTCTTACGTTGTTATAGTAACAATGAAGATATTGGAAGCATGCCATATAACACTGGTCAGTGGATGCACTAAGATATGAAAAATTGTTTTTGTAAATATACCAAATATTATTTATGAAATATTAACCATTTTTAGCATTGATTGAAAATAGATATAGTTTTATTTTGTTACGAATATTACAAATATTTATTATGAAATAAATTTGTTATAACAATAGTATTTGTTTTATAACATCTTTGATGCATAAGCAACAGAAAATACAGAAGTATTTTATAACATCTTTGATGCATAAGCAACATAAAATACAGAAGTATTTGAAATTTCTACAATTATTTTGGAATTGTGAACTAAGCCATATCTTTGAGAAATAGTTCTTTAATTATACGATTATAAATCATACGGTTCTAGTGAATTGTATGTCAAACAATTAAGGACAAAATGGCCATTCAGTAGGAGCGACACAAGATTTAGTGAACTCTTTGAATTGATACACATAGATTTATACAGTTCAAGGTCTAATAATACCAAAATGTATCCACTTTGTTAAATTCATGGATGAACTATCATAGAAATAAACATATGTTTTGGATACACAAGTAGTTTATTTATGACAAGTTTATTGAATATAAACATAAGTTGAAAATATAGCAAGCAAAGAAAATAAAAGAATTTGGTTTGGTCGAATTTGTGAGTGTATTGGAAATGGGTTCCAAAAGTATCTAAAAATGAATAAGATTAAATCTCAATAGTCACTCCTTCATTTGATACATAACGATGTATCAATAAGGTGTGATCAGATTTTTTGGACGAAGTATAATTGATGATGAGTGAAGTTTAGTTAACTTCTTTCTATAAGGATGTGTACATAAGAGTAAGTGCATAAGGTTAAATTTAATTTCATCTAAAGCATACTTTATGAGACCATACAAAAATAAGAGTTAATAAGAAACCCCTACATATCCTAGATCAAGGAATTGATAGGTTGTATGAGTCAAGAGTTGCATGTAATACTGACTCATAAAGGATCTTGTGTGAACCACCCAAGGAGTTTGGAATCGATAAATATCGATTGACCAATTTATGTTATGAACATAAGTTTCGTAAACAGAAAACTAGCACCATATATATATATAATCATAAAATGCTTCTAAATGCCTATTCCATCGTATAAAGAAACAATTATTGTTTCAAGAAATGCCACCTTCATGGTAAAAGAATTTCTTTTAGAAATTAGTTGTTGTATAATGGACTTGGATATGATCCAAGGACTATAAAATAGAAACTAATTACGTAAGATGAAATGAAATTAACCAAGTCAAAATGGACATGACTGATATGAATGTCTAATAAGAACACTCACACATTAAACATAAACTATGAGTCTCATATCTATGTCGAGAAAAGTATTTCCTCAATTGTCAATAAGCCATTAAGAGTATTGACTCTGCAATATAACACGATGCACAAATCAGGAATGGACTCCAAGTATGTCATCAAGGTATGATAGTTGTACCCGAAGAGATATAATCCATCAACCAAAAATGTGTCTTCGAGAAAAAGACCAATGTATTTGGAATACAGTAAGCAACATTAACAACTATAACATTGTAAAATCGAATTGTTGAAATTAATGTATCAGATACATCATTCAATGTACCTAAGTTAATTCAGATTTTACTCCCAAAATTATCACTCAATATGAATTTGAATATTGGTACATGAAAGTTGAAATATAAATTATAAATAATGATTTAGAATACACAGTTTACACATAACAACCAAAGTTTCTCGAAGTAAGTGGGAGCGAGGCTGAATTTGTAGATTTCGGATATGATATAAGAACTGATATGAAATTATTGTTCGATTGTTCGACAAGCTTCAGAATTGAGCAACTATTTTGAAAGAAAATTCAAAGTTTGATTTTCATTCAAAATGTAGAGAGAGTGTGTGCCTATAAGAAAGAATATTAAGAGGTATGAAGATATTTCAAATCTATACCTTAACAACAAACTACTGATTTTTGCGATTTACCTATGTTAAAATCGGTTCTAGTTTGATTATTTATTTCTCGCTATAAAATTTGAAAATGACACCTTTTATAATAAGTATAAAAGATTATTGGGATTATCCCAAATGATATACATATACATCATTAAAATGTTTAATATGGAGAATATAAGATGGGTTCCAAAAATATTAGTAATAGGAATTATCATATAAATCGTCTACTATGTCATATTTCACTTATGTACTTAGTGCATTGAACGAATATGAAATTTGAATCAAGATCACTAAATGATATTTAAGAGTATTCTTGAATATTTATGAAATACTAGGGAACTGTTTATGGAAACAATGAACCCCTTACGAAGGAGAATACAGATTCAAACTTCATAAGTGATATCAAGTATAGTATTCTAGTACTAAATTCATGTTCAAACATTAATTAAGGAGCTTTAAGTTGGAAATGTTCCAAACATCAAGGTTATGGCTGATTCAACAAAAAGGCTAAGTGCATCGTCTTGAATAGTTCCTCGGCAAAAGCTGAACACACACACACACACACATATATATATATAATAGTGTCGTATCAAAAGCTATGTATAATGCATAATTTTATAACTAAGCTACGGGTGATTAGAAATATTGAGAACCCATGACATTGTTATGCAATGGCATTGTTATGCAATAATAATGTCACAATATAAATCGCGAAAGAACCTAGAGCCTACTAGAAGTCAAGAAACAGTCTTAAGCATTCCATATAATAAAGGTAGTTTATCCACATTAGAGAGACTTGATTAATAGAGTAGACAATTAAGACAATATAGCATATCGATTCATCAAGTGCAAGTGGTAGATTGAGAAAGATAAGGGTATGCCCTTGGGGCAATTATGTGATTGTTACATATATCTAACTCTACAACCAATCTTGTTCATAATCGAGATATTTGATTTCTATTATGTACTTTGTTGTAGTGTGATATAATTAATTAACTAATAAATTTAAAGTATATTAACCATAAAATCCTTAAATAACATGTTATGTCACACTTGTTACAAAGAGTTGTAATCATGAAAAAATTATCGTAGTATAGAATAACTTATTATTTTGAATATTTCTGGTCAAGATGCTTCTAGATAGGAGATCGATCCATGGAGACCAGAGTACATAACACTCTTCAAAATTAAGTAGTATAATAATCATTGCTGCTGAGGGCACCAAAGGGTTAAGTACTGATGGTTATTGGATAACTATAGGGTGACACATCCAAGATTTTCATGTTGGTTAATAACAAATTATCAAGCGGGAAATCTCAAAGTGATGAGATTACGCATTTCTCTAGATTTGAGAATACTCTTGAACTTCAATGTGGATACTCCACTTTGATTATAGTTAAATCATGGCACGCCGACCATCCAGCGACTATAGTTGGGTCTAAGTTGAAGCATTGGAAGTGAAACACTATTCAATAGAGAATTTGCCTCGTCGGTTGTGTGAAGTTAGTACCACAACCAACTATAGTCAACTCAAAGAGTCGTTACTAAAAGATAACACTTAAATTTGTAAAATTGGATTTTACCAGTGAAGTTTAGAAGTGATAAATTTGACCGAAATGTCACATATCACTAGCTAAGATGGCATGTGAACATTAATATTCGAACGGTTCGATATTAATTATCGGGTGAATTTACACCTACCAGCCGCACAACCACATTATTGATTTCTGTGAAATACCACATGATTTAGTTGATTTATGGTTGTTATAAATTAATGAATATTTATTAATTATTATTTACATATTTAGTTGATGTATTTGGTGCTATTAGTACTTTATGGGTGCCGATAGTAATTTATTTGCTACATATATAAAAGTTATATATATACGTATCAATATACGATATTGACATATATTTAAAAATGATTTAAATGACATTAATTCTTAAATAGGTTTTAGTTACCTAAAAGCCCATATAGCATTAGTCTTGGTCGATGTAACATGAGGAGTGATAAAGATATTTTTTATTTGAATTCTGGATCTAATCTTAGAATAAGTAAGAAGAGAAATAGTAAAGGAGGAGAATCACCTACTCCTATATATAAATCAACCTATTCTCTCACTCTTTTTGGCTTGAACCACTACATCCTTTGGTCGACCATACCCTTGCATTCATCACCCATAGCCAAAAATTCCGTATCATCATATATATCAAACCGAATACAATTTTTGGTGCTCTAAATCGTTCAAGGTTTAGAGATCTGTGACGCCCCACCTCTATGCTCATAATAACAAAGAGTATTAAAGGAAACACTGTCTATTATTACGAAGAATAAGGCTGGATAGGAGCGACCATCTGTAATTGGCCTTACACTAATATTGGTTATCCCGATAGGAACGGTACATACTTTTTATTTTTCATCAAATTATTTATTTACTCCCATCGACACACCCAATACTAGTATAAAACGAACTACGACGGTTCATAATAGTTTAGGACATTAGATATAACAATAACACAGATAATATAAATGCGGAACACAGATAAAAACAAAAGTCTCATATATATATATATATAACTGATGTCAGTTAATACATAGTTGACACAATACATATGATACAACTACAACTGTCGACTCTAGAAGTTATATATACAAGTACATTATCGACTAATATACATGAATACATATCATTCTATACAATGACATGACCACTATAAAATGACACTGACAACTTCAGAAGATGTGAAAAGTCTTCATATCCTGAACAGCAACTCAAAGAAGAAAATCTACAACCTGAAATAACTCGGGTCTGACCCGAGTATTACATTCAAAAGAAAATAATACCCAGGTCAGTCTAATTCAAACCAGTTTATTAGTGCACAGAAGCAATAATAATCAAATATCAAATAGACGAAAGTCACAGAAATCTCGTTTACCCAACTTCTCGATAAGAGAACCGGATAACGGTAGATATAACACTAAGCAGTGTTAATCCACTAAACAGTAAATCCAAATCGATACCACTTCAAAATATGGGATTGAACCCACGAAACAATTCAACAAATCGAAACATCAAATTAAAGCTGTCAAACCTGATAGGGCTGCAGTACACGCACGCGTGTACTGCCTCGCCACTATCGCATGAGATACACAAAAGCTCAGTGAAAGTCACAATGATCGCAAGGTCAAACCCCGAAGTCGGGTTCAACACAAGTGAATTTGAAAACATACTCAATTGCATTAATACAATGCAAGCCAACAAGGGCAAAACTGCATATAAAACTAAACTGCAGTCACAATGAATACGAGGGGCAAACTGCACAATACATATATGGAACATAAACCAGATATGATCAAAGAACTCAGGTTTACAATGAAACCAGATATGAAACGATTTCACAATTGCAAAGGACCATAAATGCAGACATATACCAATATCCAGTGAACATTAACAATCAGTGACAAATGCAGTACTCAAGTGACGGTCAAAGGCATCATGTACCAGTCTACAATTATCACAAGTAGTTCAAGTAAATCAATGTCTAGTGAATGACTCAAATGATCAAGACTACAGCAACAATACAAAAGCTACAGTGCAGACACCAGTTCAAAAATGCATCATAAAACTCAAGTGATGCCACATGAAAATGCACTCAGGTCTGCACATCAACCCACAAATGGTCAAGCTATAACATGAAGCACTGCAACAGTGAACTTCAGTATGGAAACAAGACAGTGTCAAGTGCCCCAATGAACCAAGATAGCCAACATGAACAAGGAAAGACTCAAGGCCGATGCAGAGAACATCAAAGTCAAGACATTCAAGAACAACTAGTCAACATGCATATATCTCAAAAACACACAGTGCACAGCATGGATCAAAAGAAAACCAGACTGGACAACAATGAATGTAGAGGAATGAATGCAACTGATGATAACTACAAGTGAATGCAAAGTGTATACACAAGAGACTACAAGGAATTCAAACTGACCTGAAGAAAAGCACACAGTATCAATATGGAGGCAAAACGACAATGCTACAGGATGGTCAGCCATCACAATAATGCAGATGTCAAGCTAAATGCAACACAGTGAGATACAAATGCAACAATGTTTCTGAATGGATCAAGCTATGGCAAATGAGACAGTGAATCAACTAGAACCTCAATATGTACATCAACAACTACAGTTCGAGCTATATTACGATGCCAACATCACTCGAATACTCAAAATATCAGTATATCAGATCAAATGGTGCAGACTACAAGTGAACAACTAAATACAACAACAAGTTCAAACTGACTTGATGCAAACAGGTCAAAAGGGATATAAGCAAACAGCATATGAGTGACATCTAGCAACAAAATGTGCACAATGAATCCAAGCAGTGGTCAAACAATTATGGACAGTGATTAACTGCAAAGTGAAATGGAGCTCAGAAACGCAATCAAACCAAACAATCAAGCTGCGGTCATCCCAGAGGTCTTATCAACATCGAAGCAGTTTTAAACCAAGGATTATTGGGTATAAAATTATGAAACTTTTGAAATTATCAAACGAACAAGAAAATAGGGTTGCGAACCCTGTAAAAGACCCAAATCATCATCGACAGTGAAACCAAGTCAAACGCGGAGCAAAATGAGATCGAAGTCAAATACTATCAAAATTCTAAAGTGACCGAAGTCAAAGTACCCAGAATTCAAGGCCTGAAAACACAAAATCATGTATGCTTGAAATCGAATTAGATGTGAGTAATTTAAAATTACTCACCATTTCTCGAAGCGAAGACGAGCTCGGTGGCCACGCAATCATTGAACGAGATGCTCACCATACGACAGCTCCTTATCTTCACAGCGAGACGAAGACGAGCAAGCCCTAATTTTGATCGAGCGAACGGAGAAAATCGAGCCGCCATTTTATTTTCTTCGCTGGTTTAGGTTTTTTAATTAGGGTTCGAATGAGAAAATGGAAAAAAGGGGGGAACGGGTTGAATAGATTGAAAAGGGAACGGCTATTTGCCTTGGTAAATATTCATGGCCCAATGAAAAATAGACCACTATTTAAATTTTTAAAGCACATCAACACATAACAGGTTTTTCAAAAAAGTTTCAAACTGGTTTTAAAATTCCAAACAGCCATTAGCTATCCATTTGATCGTCATTAGACAATAATTTAATTGCACCCAATTCCGGGTTGTTACAAGATCGATACAAGTTGAATCTAGGAGTACTCTTCAAACAAGGTACATTCAAAGGTTGATCTTTAAAAGGTATAATTTTTATTTTACATTTATGTCTAATATACCACGTGATGATTTGTAGAACGAGTTTACATATGCATCTGTTATCTCCTTAATATGTGTGTGTATGTGTGTGTATACATATACTACAACAAAAACAGTCATCAATAGTGGCCTAAAACCGCTATAAATGACAACAATAGCGGATTAGTAAACATTGTATATCAACGTTATAAAAAACAATGGCTTATTTATCCAAAAAACTGCTATAAAAAATAATCTTTTATAGATTCTTTTTGCCGCTATTGTAAGGTTATTTACAGCAATTTAATAAACGTTGTATATCGAAATGTTATAATAGAAACTACGCTATTCCTAATACAAATAAGTGCAATAATTTTTTTACTTTGGTAATGTTTTCTTATATAACGTTTTTTAATTGTTATGGTTTATTTTTTGCATTTCTAAAATTTGGTTCATCCTTATAAATCCTGATAGTAAATACATCTTAGAATGCTATATTAAGAATATTTCTAAAACGTATATCCATTAAGATAATGAAAATCATAGAAAACATTAAACATAAAAGATATAACACATTGTATTAAAAAGAGCAAATATTCATACACATAGGATCTTACAGTTTTAACAACATAATATTTTATTGTATACGTACATCAAAAACAAGTAGCTAGTTGTTTGGATTAAAAAGAAAAAATATCCCAAATCTTTTTTCTCTCACCCGCAAATGAAATGAACATCTCCACTAGAAATGAATATAAATATGAAAATGAATAAATTGAAAAATAAAGTGTAACAACCCGGGAATTTGTAATTTTTAATCATCGTCAATATGAGGATCAAACTGTTTGCAAATTGCAGTTGGAAGTTTTTAGTCAGATCGAAATTATTTGTATTAAATCGTCAAGTGATTATGCGGGCTTTACAAATTTAAATCTTGGCCCGTTCTCTTTTATTTTGTTGAGCAGTGATAAATATCAAATAAGAAAACCGTTCCCCTCTATCCATTCACTTCTCTTCGAAGCCTTAAACGAATCAAACGAAAAAATGGCGGCACGAATTCCTTTGTTTCCGTTCGTTCCTCATCTCAAAATTTAGGGCATGGAAGAAATCGAAGATAGTGGCTGCTAGGGTTAACTTCGTTCGTGTTCCTCGAATCGCTATGGCTTCGTCTCCCTGCTTGGCTCTCTGCTGCCTCGATTAGACAAAAGTGAGTGATTTTCTTCACTCACATTCTAATTCTCTCTTAGTATAGTGCTTCGGCCATTCATTTGTGTTTCGTTGTTGATGATTTCGTTGATTTTGTCGATCTCGTATAACTTGGTGAATTTCTGGTTTGATGAGTTTTGACTTGATATTGATGGTGTTCCTCATATTATCTACGGTGATTTCGTGTGAGTGTTTTCCCCTCACATTCGAATTCTATCCCAGTTCAGTGCTGTGGCAGTTAATTATGTTTTGATGTTGGGGTTTTCTTTGATTTAAGCAAAATTCATAGAAATTGATACTGCTTGTTCATTTTTACGGCTTTGGTGAATTTTGAACAGTTTCAAACTTATGTTTTGGCAATTGATTATAGCCGGACTTTGATGAAAACCTGACTTGTTCAGTTCGTTCTTTTTGTGTCACTTGGTTGACACAAATTTTGATTTTCTGCTTCGACTTGTTTTTGAGGTTGTCTGGTTGTTCATTGATCTGTGTATATGCACAGTTTCACTTTGTAGCACGGTTGCACTTACAACCTGATGTTGAAAACTTAGGGACTTTGAAAATAACTTTGAAAACATACAACTTCAGAAATTAAGTATAAATTTTTATTCGAACAAAGTGTAACGACCCCGGAATTTTATTAAGTTCAAATTGATAATTAATTAATTAATGAATAAAATCTGTAAAATCAATCGATTAAAGTGATGCGAGTTTCCCCGAATACAGATAAATTCTGTATAAATCATTTGAATTTAACAATATTGTATGTATGTGAACATATATGTGTATATATATTTAATTTGGATTTAAATTGTAAATAAATGGTTTAAAAATATAAAAATAACCCGATAGCTAAATTCCTAACAACAAACTAAAATAGAAATTATTTATATTACAAGGCTAAAAGTATTTGAGTTTAAAATCTCAAGTAAATGGTTTGATAATAATTTGAGTTTATAAAAATATATTTATAGAATTCAAATAAGTGTTGATGTGAAACATATATGTACAAACAAATAAAGAAAGCATATTAACTCGAATCTAACATTATGTTATAAAGTCAATACACATTGATAAGACAAAATACAAGCAAGATATAAGTATGTAGAAGCAATGTCTACCAGCACACAAGAAGTAAGTAATAGGCAAAAGGAAGATAATGTAAATATCTATCTCATACATGTATCAGCCGAGAATGAAGAAAAATTTATGTAAGAATGGAACCAAAAACTTAAGTTAAAAATTTATAACAAATATTAAAAACAGGGTATATATTTGTACATAAGGTACAAAGCAAGCTAGGCAATTAATGCCATGTCTATCAGCCTCCATTTGCTAGTAAAAATCACTGGCTATTGTACCAAACGAAAATCTATATCAGCCACCATTTTTAAAGCAAATCTCTGATCAAAATATAATAATCTTGTACCAGCTGAGATTGTTTTTCTCTTGTACAAATACAACTTAGCCTCTGCATTGTTTTATTTTATATCAAAGTCTTTCCATTCTCGTTCATTTAAAACAAAGCAAGACATTTCAGTTTTAAAGAAAATCAAAGTATTCCAAAGTTCATCTTCAAATCTTTTTCAAAAAGCCTGGAATCAGGTGCCAGTTTTTAAGCTTCCAGTTTTAAGACTTAAGCAAGACATTTGATCTCTGGAATCAAAACATCAGATGTATTCAAGTTTTGAAATTTCAGTTTGCAAGACTTTCCAGTTTTCAGAAAAGCAAGCTTCTCTGTTCCTTCTTCAACAACACTGTGAGCAAACATACTCGAACCCATTTATATGTTTTGATATTTGAGTTGATGCTTGAAATATATCTGTAGGGTGATGATGTATATATGTTTGTCTGGATATAGATTCAACTCGAATCTAGTGAATTAGGCTATATATTGTAAGCATGTTAGAGAAACAGGCATAAATTTGCCTCTGCTTTGCTAACAGGTTCCAAAAACCTGTTCAAAGAAAAAAAAAACAAATAAAATCTCTCTATCTAATTCTTTTTGGATTATAAGTTGTAGATGAAACATGTTTACATTATCAAGATCTAAGCTTTAAAATTCCTTCCAAGTGAATATATTGGGAATTAAATCAGAAAATAGAAAATCACAGTGGAAATGGTTCAAAATCAGAAAAAAAATTGATAAAATGTGGATCACTTCTGTTTAAATTTCTCAAGCTATACCTTACTTCCAGAATCATTTCTGCTTGATTCTCTTGATGATAGGACCTAGGATCTAAACTAGATAGGTTTGCTTGATTTTAAAGTTAAGTTTTAAAATTAAATTAAGTTAAAATAACTTTAAATTTTATCTGGGAAACAAAAATAACAGAACGAACTGTATATAAATGAAAAAAAATTTAATTATCCAGATTAATTGATCCAAGGTTATAAATTGATTACTTAAACTAAAACTTGGTTTTTAAAACTAAAATCAATATTTTTAGTTTAAAAATGATTGAGAATTTCTGGTTTGACCAGAGATGGTGTTTTGGTATGAAACTGTCAATCTGGGTGGTCCGGGTGGTCAGCGTCTTCTTTGGTGATGAAGTAATGATAGGAGAATCTGGGAAAATTATTGGGAAGTGGATCAATGCACTGTGGCAATGGTGGTTAAGTATTAAAGTCTTTAACCCTAGTTTTATCGAGACAATCTAATTTGATCGCCGTGGCCATTTGAGTTGATCGAGTTCAACAAGGTTATGGGTGATGGTAGAGGGGTAGTTGGCGATGGCGTGGCCGAGATTGTGGGGTTTCCGGTGGTTGGAGCGACCGTGGCGAAGTATTTTTGTATGATGAGTTCGAGTTTCAGGTAGGGTGGAACGCTTATATTGGATCTGGGAAGTTTGGTATCGAGACGATCTTTGATTTTGATTGGAGTGCTAGTTTGCGACTCGCTGGAGGACTCGAAGTTCATCAGAGCGCCAGCAAAGTGGTGTGCACGTGCACGAGCGTTATCTGGTGTCAATGGGTTTCGCGTTGGGGAAGAGGAAGAGTATTCGAGTTCGTGCTCGAGGAATTTGGGTAGATTGCTCGGGGAAGATGGGTTGTAGACTCGAAGCGATTGTAGAGTTGGCTCGGGTTGGGATTCGAAGGCATACGCGAGTGATATCGAGGAGGGAGATAAAGTTGCCCAGTAACAAGTTGAAGTGTCTCGGGAAATCTTTTGTTTGGCTCGGGTAAAATCTGTTATGGCTCGGGTATAAGTGTTTTCCAGTTTTAAATAGAAGCCTGTTCTGTTTTCTTTCAAACATTTAAACTGAAGCTCAAGTTTAAAGTCAGGTTGAAACTGAGTTTTTAAAGCTAAAGTTTAAGTATAAATTTTGGCTTATGTTAGATCTTAGTGTGGGAAAATAAAAGTTTTAAATTTAAATTGTCTAATAACTAGAAATGGTTAATTAATTTATAATGGAAACTAACTAGGTAATTAGAGATTAATCAATTTGTAATTACAAAGATGGTTAATTTAAAATGTTTAATAAGTTAAGTGAATTAATCAAAGGATAACTGAATAATTAAGGATTAATTATTTAATTAATTAAAAGTTGACTGATTTATTTAAATAAATGATTAAAGGACAATCAATCAAATGATTTGGAACCAAGTAATGTTAATTAACCATGATTGATGACCCACCTGATTTAAATTAATCAGATAATGAAAATTAATCCTACTTATGAATGTTTGGATTCTGTTGAATGAGATGAATTGTTTGATATCCCTGATATGTGATGCTTTGTGATACATCCTGATTTATGTTGAGATCTGTAATTTCTTTACCTGTGATATATATCTGTGATCTATGAATGAACGATAAGCGTATAGTTTATATCGCTTATCAACTATATCCTGTATTTTGTTATATGATGATTGATATTGTGCACTATTGTGTGTAAAACCCTTGGACCACACTTATACACACACAAATATGGATTTCACGTGGAAATCGGTTAAATCATAGATAATTTAAATTCCATGTTTTTGAAATTGAAAATTTAATTTCAATTGATTTTGAAATTGGAAATTGGGGTTTAATATGAAAAGCTTTTGAAATGGGATTTCAAAGATAAAAGTTATTTCGAATAACTTAATCGAGTTTTGAAAATTTAAATAATTTGATTTAAATTTGAATTCAAGTTTGAAATTGAATTCTATGATTTGAAACTAAGGATTAAAGATGCTGTACAAGTTATATATGGGTTAAACCATTTTAAAGGTATTGATTTGGGAATTTGAATTTAATTCAAGGGTTTTAACTCGTGTAAATATAACTGGATTTTTATGAAACGAAAACTACTTGCTTTCAAAAAATAATAGCTTTCATTTTAAGAAAGGATTTCCAAATTATGTTGAACGGTTTCAAGTTTGAAATAGAATTGAAATGTTTTGAAAACTATGAAATGAGTCTTTGATTTTAAAGACCGAACGAGTTAATCTAACTTGAAATGGAATTGTTTTGAAAGGCTATGAATGAATCTTTGGAAACGAGTTTTGAAAGCTATAAGTTAAATCTTGATTTAAAGATTTAACGAGTTAATCAGATTGAAATGGAAATCGATTTGAAAATCTATGAATGAATCTTTGTGAACGGGGTAAACTTTGTGAATTGAATCTTTTTGTTTAAAAGATTGGAAATGGTAATTTGTTTTACCATTCGAATGAAAAGTTTTTAGCTTTAAGCTGTGATTTAACTGAGACCCCAGTATCCATATGATTTTTAATTGCTCTCGTTATTCGGTTTAGCCGGGAGAGGACCTTTGTGTCGTATAACCCATTCCGAATAGTGATACGTCGATATGGATAGCATTTGAAGAACGGTGGTGAAGACCGGGTATTTGCGAGAATGATAGGATGACCTATCGATTGTCTCTGCACTGAGTCGCGCCGGTATAGAGATTTCTTAAGTGATGGGAAATCCGATCGGGATTGTGAATACCCGGATTTGCAAGGGCTTCTTCGGAAGTGCCTTCGGTTCTGTTCGAACCCGGAACAGACTTGTATGGATGTGTGTCTGACGTTACACTTTGAGATGTAAAGCTGGTTTCTATCAAATACATTTCTGTTGGTGGCGGAGAATTTATTCTCTTAGCTTAACACCCTTCTCTGAGACGTACGAGCTCAGAGGTTATGTAGTTGATGGTTACTAGTGATACATTCCCAATTTGGTAATGTGGCATACGAAGTGCTGATGATGCGTTGCTTTGTGAAAAAGCGTGGCTTTGTGAAAAAGCGTGGCTTTGTGAAAAAGCGTAGTGATACAAGGTGATATCATGGTAAAAGGTGATAAAAGGTCGTCTCGATACCAAAGTGCTGATGATGCGTTGCTTTGTGAAAAAGCGTGGCTTTGTGAACTTCGAGTCCTCCAGCGAGTCGCAAACTAGCACTCCAATCAAAATCAAAGATCGTCTCGATACCAAACTTCCCAGATCCAATATAAGCGTTCCACCCTACCTGAAACTCGAACTCATCATACAAAAATACTTCGCCACGGTCGCTCCCACCACCGGAAACCCCACAATCTCGGCCACGCCATCGCCAACTACCCCTCTACCATCACCCATAACCTTGTTGAACTCGATCAACTCAAATGTCCACGGCGATCAAATTAGATTGTCTCGATAAAACTAGGGTTAAAGACTTTAATACTTAACCACCATTGCCACAGTGCATTGATCCACTTCCCAATAATTTTCCCAGATTCTCCTATCATTACTTCATCACCAAAGAAGACGCTGACCACCCGGACCACCCAGATTGACAGTTTCATACCAAAACACCATCTCTGGTCAAACCAGAAATTCTCAATCATTTTTAAACTAAAAATATTGATTTTAGTTTTAAAAACCAAGTTTTAGTTTAAGTAATCAATTTATAACCTTGGATCAATTAATCTGGATAATTAAATTTTTTTTCATTTATATACAGTTCGTTCTGTTATTTTTGTTTCCCAGATAAAATTTAAAGTTATTTTAACTTAATTTAATTTTAAAACTTAACTTTAAAATCAAGCAAACCTATCTAGTTTAGATCCTAGGTCCTATCATCAAGAGAATCAAGCAGAAATGATTCTGGAAGTAAGGTATAGCTTGAGAAATTTAAACAGAAGTGATCCACATTTTATCAATTTTTTTTCTGATTTTGAACCATTTCCACTGTGATTTTCTATTTTCTGATTTAATTCCCAATATATTCACTTGGAAGGAATTTTAAAGCTTAGATCTTGATAATGTAAACATGTTTCATCTACAACTTATAATCCAAAAAGAATTAGATAGAGAGATTTTATTTGTTTTTTTTTTCTTTGAACAGGTTTTTGGAACCTGTTAGCAAAGCAGAGGCAAATTTATGCCTGTTTCTCTGACATGCTTACAATATATAGCCTAATTCACTAGATTCGAGTTGAATCTATATCCAGACAAACATATATACATCATCACCCTACAGATATATTTCAAGCATCAACTCAAATATCAAAACATATAAATGGGTTCGAGTATGTTTGCTCACAGTGTTGTTGAAGAAGGAACAGAGAAGCTTGCTTTTCTGAAAACTGGAAAGTCTTGCAAACTGAAATTTCAAAACTTGAATACATCTGATGTTTTGATTCCAGAGATCAAATGTCTTGCTTAAGTCTTAAAACTGGAAGCTTAAAAACTGGCACCTGATTCCAGGCTTTTTGAAAAAGATTTGAAGATGAACTTTGGAATACTTTGATTTTCTTTAAAACTGAAATGTCTTGCTTTGTTTTAAATGAACGAGAATGGAAAGACTTTGATATAAAATAAAACAATGCAGAGGCTAAGTTGTATTTGTACAAGAGAAAAACAATCTCAGCTGGTACAAGATTATTATATTTTGATCAGAGATTTGCTTTAAAAATGGTGGCTGATATAGATTTTCGTTTGGTACAATAGCCAGTGATTTTTACTAGCAAATGGAGGCTGATAGACATGGCATTAATTGCCTAGCTTGCTTTGTACCTTATGTACAAATATATACCCTGTTTTTAATATTTGTTATAAATTTTTAACTTAAGTTTTTGGTTCCATTCTTACATAAATTTTTCTTCATTCTCGGCTGATACATGTATGAGATAGATATTTACATTATCTTCCTTTTGCCTATTACTTACTTCTTGTGTGCTGGTAGACATTGCTTCTACATACTTATATCTTGCTTGTATTTTGTCTTATCAATGTGTATTGACTTTATAACATAATGTTAGATTCGAGTTAATATGCTTTCTTTATTTGTTTGTACATATATGTTTCACATCAACACTTATTTGAATTCTATAAATATATTTTTATAAACTCAAATTATTATCAAACCATTTACTTGAGATTTTAAACTCAAATACTTTTAGCCTTGTAATATAAATAATTTCTATTTTAGTTTGTTGTTAGGAATTTAGCTATCGGGTTATTTTTATATTTTTAAACCATTTATTTACAATTTAAATCCAAATTAAATATATATACACATATATGTTCACATACATATAATATTGTTAAATTCAAATGATTTATACAGAATTTATCTGTATTCGGGGAAACTCGCATCACTTTAATCGATTGATTTTACAGATTTTATTCATTAATTAATTAATTATCAATTTGAACTTAATAAAATTCCGAGGTCGTTACAGACTTCCCCCCTTAAAAGAATTTCGTCCTCGAAATTACCAAGGAGACACAAAGATAGATGAAGAATGTTTCATTGAATCAAATGAATATCTATTCTGCATTTGGCTTACCAAATCAGAATATCAATAATAGATACAAGAACGAATCTGTTTTAACACTTCAGAAGATACTCGGGTTATCCAGATCTACGAAGTATACAATGGCATCGGTCAGTTCGAAGGAATAACTAACCATTCGTAGAATATATCCGGATCCAAAGAATAGATAGATGTATGGATAAAATTTCAAAACTTTCTAGTTTTAGAAACTAAATTATACCTATCAACCATAGCAATCAAAGCAAACAATTCTTCCAAACAAACAATTTTGGCTCAGTTGGAGTTTATGTCCCATATTAATATATCGAATTTCTTCTTTCTGGATCTACCAGAAACTATCGAAGAATTGAGAAAAGATGAAGAACAAAAGAGATTGATAGAGAAAAGATTGCTTCCACTATTGCAGGGTATTAACCATTCGTAGTCGTATTTCCCTGTCTCCTATCTCGTCCTCTTCTTGCACTCATACTTACTATCAGTGGATAGTAAGAGAATTTACTGAGACGTACGGACAGATATCTGAGAATTACTCATTCTAGAGTTTACTTCACTCTATCTCTAACGAGCTACTTAATGGGTTACACTCCTGAGCTAAAGTTCAACCTTAGCTCTGATACCAACTGTAACGACTCGGATTTTCGCGTTCGAAAATCAACATCCGTACTTCACATTGTACTAGAATGCCGCAGATTCGCACGTTCAAATCCGATTCGCCGGAGCTATAACACAATTAAGTAAATAACACAGCGGAAGAAAAGAATAATACATTGATATATAATATCTGATACAACAGAGTGATACAATGAATATCAATATACATCAGAGATATGATACAAGAAATAGCAGCGGAAAAGAAAAGATAACAACAGCAGCGGACCAATATCAATAGAAATGATAACTCCAAAATGATCTTCAGACAAGAATGAATCCACAACTCCAAGATAAGCAACTCTGATGAATGAACTAGCTCCAGATAATCTACTAAACCTGAATAACTGAAAAGAAACCCAACTCTAGACTGCCCGTGTGGAAAATAATGGGCACCCAGAGTTTAGGAAGGGAACAATAAACTCCGGATCAGTCATGGGACTGGTGTGAGCAACAAAAACAGTTTATCTTTAAAACAACACAAAAGAACTTTAAACATTGAAACCCGCAATGCTTTTCGAAAATGAAACTACCATAAGGCCTCCCGCCACACACACAATGCAATCGCAGAATTGGAGGAGATTTCTCCTTATGATAGTCAAAAATGCTTACTACGCAAAATCA
The DNA here is from genome assembly GCA_030737815.1 of Allium fistulosum. Lineage (NCBI taxonomy): Eukaryota > Viridiplantae > Streptophyta > Magnoliopsida > Asparagales > Amaryllidaceae > Allium > Allium fistulosum. Next base: position 540,869,001 of record CM060904.1, read on the forward strand.
TTCGATATTATTATCATTAGTGCATAGTGTCGAAAACCATTTCGAAAATATAATATAAATCTTAGCCAGCATACAACATTTCATCGTATGCCTACTATAGCTACTACATTCAATAGCAGGTTACCGCCACATTCCATAGCAGGTAATACAACTAAAAACCGTACAGGGTTCGTATTGTTTCTTTGGATTTCCAACAAATGATCAGGCTAAGGAACTTCCTTACCGAAATAGAAACGCCTCTGGAAAGACGCCCCGGATCCTAACCGGATCTCTGCAAACAAAAGGCCGACGCTACCTCACGCTCTAACCGAACTGTAACTAGGTAACTAACACACGAGTCATGTCATCCCCCGGTCGTCACCGACCTTTATCCGAGTCGTTACACAAAGTTTATACTGTTTTGATGATTTCTCGACCTTTGTTGCTTTGTTTTTGACAACCAGGGTTTTAAGTGTTTTGGATGTCGTTATGTGCTTAGCACTGAGATTTGTTATGAATTCGGTCTGTGTTTGATTTTCTTTTACCACTTGCTGCTGTGTTGACTTGATGGTTTTCTTCTTTGGTTGTCTGCACTTTGATATTGTGTAGCCATCATTGAAGTGTAGCATTATTTTGGTTGTATATGTTGGCTTTGGCATCCCTCTTTTTCACTGTCACGTTTGCATTTGAGCTTCTTTTGATTTTGCACTGCTTTATCATGTCACTTGATTTGTTTCATTTGAGTAGTACCATTTCCTTTTGTTCTCGAGTGTGATACATGCATACACATTGTACAGTTTGCCACTGTCTTAATACTGTACACTTTTATGCCTTACATCCGGACTTGTTCGTCTAGTCTTAGGGGCTGCTCCTTTGTTCAGTGATTATTTATGTCCACTAAGATAAATTATGTTGTATTGCACTATATCACCACGGTTGCAAGTAATCCATGTTCATATATGTAGCATGGTCGTTTGACCCATGAGTTTTATCAACCAGTTGAAGTTCTCTTGCATCACTTGAGTAGTTGCAGTGTTCATATATGGTTATTTATAACCATTTTATTTTTGTTGTGAGCATTTCTAACATGTGCACAGGTGCACCCATTTTGCTCTGCATTATATTTTGTATTTGGATTCATTTTGCCATGTCCAGTTGTTATGTACATTCACTTGTGTACATAACTCATATTTACTTGGTTGGAGCTTCATACTGCTGCCACTTACTTAGTGCATTGTAAATTCTTGATTGTTTGGTCTCACTTGCATTGCTCTGGTCCTATGCCATTGTATATAACCGCATGTTGTATTTGTACCCTTTTGTTGCAAGTATTCATGTACATTTAGGAAAGATGCACTTGTCTCTGTCGATCGCCATGTTAAACTGTTGCACTTCCCGACCAGTTGCTGTGAAATCTTCTTATGGATATTTTTGGTCCTTGCACTGATAAGTTTTTCAGTGCATATATATCTTTGTTTATGCCACTCGTTTGGTTTGTGTTTCACTAGCATTATTGCAGTGGCGAGGCAATACACGCGTGCGTGTACTGCAGCCCTAGCAAAAGTGGCAGATTTAATTGTTATTTGATTGTTGAATGGTTTCGTTGGTTCAATTCAATATTTTGAGTTGTATTCTGTTTTGGTTTAAGCTGATGATTTTGTTGATATCTAATTATCTTTTAGATAATTAGATTATATGGTTTCTGATTATCGTGTCGATAATCAGATTTTTGTTGTTTACGCTGTTTTGTTGGCTAGGGTTTCACTTTGACCTCTGTAGTTTGATTGCTGTTGTATTTACTGTCGTGATGATTTCACATACTGTGTGGCGAGGCAGTGCACGCGTGCGTGTACTGCAGCCACACAGAAATTTGATCGTTGTATTCATCTTGCTGACATTTTGGATTGCTGAGTTGTCGTTTAACACTGTCTAGTGTTATACCTGCCGATATCTGATTCTCTTATCGAGAAGTCGGATATATGTGACTTCTGTGACTGTCGTCTAACTGAGATTGATTATTATTGCTTCTGTGCATTTATAACTGAGTTTGAATTAGACTGGCCCGTGTATTATTTTCTTTTGAATTTAATATTCGGGTCAGACCCGAGTTATTTCAGGTTGTAGATTTCCTGCTTTGAGTTGCTGTTTGAGCTATGAAGACTTTTCACATCTTTTGGAGTAGTCGTGTCTTAGTCTAGGTTGATATGTATTCATGTACATTAGTTGATAATGTATTTGTATATATAACTTCCAAAGTCGACAGTTGTAGTTGTATCATATGTATTGTGTCAACTGTATTGTAACTGACATCAGTTATTATATATATATGAGACTTTTTGTTATCAGTGTTCCACATTCTTTTGTATTTGTGTTATTATTATATATATTGTCCTAAACTATTATGAACCATCGTAGTTCGTTTTATACTAGTAATTGGGTATGTCGATGGGAGTAAATAAAGAAAAGATGAAAAATGAAAAATATATACCACTCTTATCGAGATAACTAATACAAGTGTAAGGCCAACTACGGATGGCTGCTCCTATCCAGCCTTATTCTTCGTAATAATAGACAGTGTTTCTTTTAATACTCTTTGTTATTATGAGCATAGAGGTGGGGCGTCACAGTTGGTATCAGAGCTTGGGGTTTATGGACATAATATAAAACATAACTTAGATGGAACATGTGTTACAACTATTTGTCGATGTTTTATTGTGACTTGAGTCAAAACTAAAGTTTTGAAATTTGGATGAAATTTTTAAATATCCTTATTTAAAAATAAAAGTGAAACTGTGTTTTATTGATTGATAATTTTGGGTACTGTTTATCAGAGTGCACAGCGGAAACAGTGAAACTGTCTTCGCTGAGTACAACTGATAATCTTTTTGATTTAAAAATCGAAATATGAAATTGAAATAAATTTCAATTGTTGTTTACATAGCTGTATTTATTTTGTTTCTTTGAGAATTTCGAATCCGATTTGAGGATTCGAAACGATTGCAGTTATTTTATTTTTGTTGAGATCTTTGCTGGTTTTCTTTTATGCTAATCACATGTTGATTAGATTTTTGATATTTTAAATTATCTTCATTGAAGATAATAGAGTAATCTCTTTGTGTATAGTGTAGTGTGCGTGCAAATATGAATTGCACGTTACTGCATTAATTTTACGTTGAACCGATGCTTGGTTATGAAACGTATTTTGTTGCCGTTATTTTTATAACGGGATTTTTACACCAATGCTAAATTTTGAAGCACGGTGTTTTGTTGCATTTTTTATGAATGAAAATTCACTGATATTATATTTTGATGTAAATTATTTGATGATATTTTGACGTTTAAAAATTTCTGTCGCTTTGGCTTCAGTAACCGTCAAATTTTAAAAGTGGATTTCAAGCGGTTATTCCGCAATACTGATTTTGATATTCATTTTACGATGTTTTGAGAAGTACAATTTCCTTTTCGAAATTGCTATTGATGTTGTTGCTTTAATCACGTAATTGGAAAATCGTTTTAAAATGAAAATTGTTTTATAAAATTTTTAACAGTTTGTGATTTCAAAAGAATGAGAAAGCGATTTAAATGTTTCAGCAAAATCGAGGACTATGACCCCTTTCTTTTACTGATTCGCTTAACTCCGGACTTGTTCAGTTGAGAGTGTGAATTGTTATTTTTATAAATAAATAAAATTATTTTCAGGAATTTTACAGTTTGCGCTTTCAAAAGAATGAGGAAGCGATTTAAACGTTTCAGCAAAATCGAGGACTATGACCCCTTTCTTTTACTGATTCGCTTAACTCCGGACTTGTCCGTTTGAGAATGTAAAATGTATTTTTACAAAATACACAATTTTGCACTTTCAAGGAAACGATGAAGAGAATTAAACGATTTAGTAAAACTCATGGTTATGGGACATGTGCGTTTGCTATTTTGGTTAATTCCGGACTCGTTAATTGAAATATTTGATGATTTCGTGTGCTTTCGAGCCACTATGAGGACCTTCGGGTCATTTGTTGGACCTTCGGGTCAAATACCAGTACTAGACCTTCGGGTCATTTGTTGGACCTTCAGGTCATTTGTTGGGTGCCAAAATTATGTTGAGTACTTGGTAGGCTTCGGCCATTTGTTGATGCACGTGCGGCGAATTAAAAACTCGCCATCTGATGGGATCGATCCAACCTTTTATGTTGATTTTCTAGACTTCTTAATTGATTTCTAGATATTTGTTATTTCCAATTATCTGCAGGTAATTGGATATTTGTTGATATGAGTTCTGATTATCGTTTTTGATAATCGGATATTTGTTGCTTCTAATTATCGCTTGTGATAATTAGATATTTGTTGATATGAGTTCTGATTATCGTTTTTGATAATCGGATATTTGTGCTTCTAATTATCGCTTGTGATAGTTAGATATTTGTTGATATGAGTTCTGATTATCGTTTTTGATAATCGGATATTTGTTGCTTCTAATTATCGCTTGTGATAATTAGATATTTGTTGATATGAGTTCTGATTATCGTTTTTGATAATCAGATATTTGTGCTTCTAATTATCGCTTGTGATAGTTAGATATTTGTTGATATGAGTTCTGATTATCATTTTAGATAATCGGATATTTGTTGCTTCTAATTATCGCTTGTGATAATTAGATATTTGTTGATATGAGTTCTGATTATCGTTTTTGATAATCGGATATTTATGCTTCTAATTATCGCTTGTGATAGTTAGATATTTGTTGATATGAGTTCTGATTATCGTTTTAGATAATCGGATATTTGTTGCTTCTAATTATCGCTTGTGATAATTAGATATTTGTTGATATGAGTTCTGATTATCGTTTTTGATAATCGGATATTTGTGCTTCTAACTATCGCTTGTGATAGTTAGATATTTGTTGATATGAGTTCTGATTATCGTTTTAGATAATCGGATATTTGTTGCTTCTAATTATCGCTTGTGATAATTAGATATTTGTTGATATGAGTCTTGATTATCGTTTTTGATAATCGAATAATTGTTGATTTGAAATTTGATTATCGTTTTTGATAATCGAATATTTATTGATTTGAAATTTGATTATCGTTTTTGATAATCGAATAATTGTTGATTTGAAATTTAATTGTCGCTTTTGATAATTAAATATTTGTTGATTTGAGATTTGATTATCGTTTTTGATAATTGAATATTTGATGATTTTGGATTTAATTATCACTTTTGATAATTAAATATTTGCTGATTTGGGATTTAATTATCGCTTTTGATAATTAAATATTTGCTGATTTGAGATTTAATTATCACTTTTGATAATTAAATATTTGCTGATTTGTAATTTAATTGTCGCTTTTGATAATTAAATATTTGTTGATTTGAGATTTGATTATCGTTTTTGATAATTGAATATTTGCCGATTTGGGATTTAATTATCCCTTTTGATAATTAAATATTTGATGATTTGGGATTTAATTATCGCTTTTGATAATTAAATATTTGCTGATTTGGGATTTAATTATCGCTTTTGATAATTAAATATTTGCTAATTTGGGATTTAATTATCGCTTTTGATAATTAAATATTTGCTGATTTGGGATTTAATTATCGCTTTTGATAATTAAATATTTGCTGATTTGGGATTTAATTATCGCTTTTGATAATTAAATATTTGCTGATTTGGGATTTAATTATCGCTTTTGATAATTAAATATTTGCTGATTTGGGATTTAATTATCGCTTTTGATAATTAAATATTTTTTGATTTGGGATTTGACTATCGTTTTTGATAATCGAATATTTGTTGATTTGAGATTTGATTATCGTTTTTGATAATCGAATATTTGTTGATTTGAAATTTGATTACCGTTTGTGGTGATTAAATATTTGTTGATTTGTTTTCTGACTATCGTTTGGATAATTGGATGCTTGTTGATTTTATTGATATGAGAATTTCTAGTCTCTAATTTAGTCTAGATTATGTTGATTTTATTGAATTGCTATTTTCTATCTATCTTTATTGATAGATAGAGTTTGCTGATTATGAAGTTTGTGTTTTCTAGTAAATTGTTTAATAACTAGATATTGGCAGTTTTGCGAATTGTGATTTGTGCTTTCTAATCATCTTTGTTGATAATTAGATTTTGCTGTTTTCTAATTATCGTATCGATAATTAGATATTGCTGTTTTGGGATTTCTGTATTTTGATTATCTAATTGGTAATTGAAGATTTCTTTGGCGTTTGTGTTCTCGACATTTATTTTTCTAGCTTAACAAGTTTATGTTAGAAAAATAACTGTTATTGACAACCTTAATTATGAAAATTGCGGGGACGCAATTTTTATAAGGAGGGCGGTCTGTAACAACCCGGGAATTTGTAATTTTTAATCATCGTCAATACGACGATCAAACTGTTTGCAAATTGCAGTTGGAAGTTTTTAGTCAGATCGAAATTATTTGTATTAAATCGTCAAGTGATTATGCGGGCTTTACAAATTTAAATCTTGGCCCATTCTCTTTTATTTTGTTGAGCGGTGATAAATATCAAATAAGAAAACCGGTCCCTTCTATCCATTCACTTCTCTTCGAAGCCCAAAACGAATCAAACGAAAAAATGGCGGCACGAATTCCTTTGTTTCCGTTCGTTCCTCATCTCAAAATTTAGGGCATGGAAGAAATCGAAGATAGTGGCTGCTAGGGTTAACTTCGTTCGTGTTCCTCGAATCGTTATGGCTTCGTCTCCCTGCTTGGCTCTCGGCTGCCTCGATTAGACAAAAGTGAGTGATTTTCTTCACTCATATTCTAATTCTCTCTTAGTATAGTGCTTCGGCCATTCATTTGTGTTTCGTTGTTGATGATTTCGTTGATTTTGTCGATCTCGTATAACTTGGTGAATTTATGGTTTGATGAGTTTTGACTTGATATTGATGGTGTTCCTCATATTATCTACGGTGATTTCGTGTGAGTGTTTTCCCCTCACATTCGAATTCTATCCCAGTTCGGTGCTGTGGCAGTTAATTATGTTTTGATGTTAGGGTTTTCTCTGATTTAAGCAAAATTCATAGAAATTGATACTGCTTGTTCATTTTTACGGCTTTGATGAATTTTGAACAGTTTCAAACTTATGTTTTGGCCAATTGATTATAGCCGGACTTTGATGAAAACCTAACTTGTTCAGTTCATTCTTTTTGTGTCACTTGGTTGACACAAATTTTGATTTTCTGCTTCGACTTGTTTTTGAGGTTGTCTGGTTGTTCATTGATCTGTGTATATGCACAATTTCACTTTATAGCTCGGTTGCACTTGCAACCTGATGTTGAAAACTTAGGGACTTTGAAAATAACTTTGAAAACATACAGCTTCAGAAATTAAGTATAAATTTTTATTTGAACAAAGTTTATACTGTTTTGATGATTTCTCGACCTTTGTTGCTTTGTTTTTGACAACCAGGGTTTTAAGTGTTTTGGATGTCGTTATGTGCTTAGCACTGAGCTTTGTTTTGAATTCGGTCTGTGTTTGATTTTCTTTTACCACTTGCTGCTGTGTTGACTTGATGGTTTTCTTCTTTGGTTGTCTGCACTTTGATATTGTGTATCCATCATTGAAGTGTAGCATTATTTTGGTTGTATATGTTGGCTTTGGCATCCCTCTTTTTCACTGTCACGTTTGCATTTGAGCTTCTTTTGATTTTGCACTGCTTCATCATGTCACTTGATTTGTTTCATTTGAGTAGTACCATTTCCCTTTGTTCTCGAGTGTGATACATGCATACACATTGTACAGTTTGCCACTGTCTTAATACTGTACACTTTTATGCCTTACATCCGGACTTGTTCGTCTAGTCTTAGGGGCTGCTCCTTTGTTCAGTGATTATTTATGTCCACTAAGATAAATTATGTTGTATTGCACTATATCACCACGGTTGCAAGTAATCCATGTTCATATATGTAGCATGGTCGTTTGACCCATGAGTTTTATCAACCAGTTGAAGTTCTCTTGCATCACTTGAGTAGTTGCAATGTTCATATATGGTTATTTATAACCATTTTATTTTTGTTGTGAGCATTTCTAACATGTGCACAGGTGCACTCATTTGGCTCTGCATTATATTTTGTATTTGGATTCATTTTGCCATGTCCAGTTGTTATGTATATTCACTTGTGTACATAACTCATATTTACTTGGTTGGAGCTTCATACTGCTGCCACTTACTTAGTGCACTGTAAATTCTTGATTGTTTGGTCTCACTTGCATTGCTCTGGTCCTATGCTATTGTATATAACCGCATGTTGTATTTGTACCCTTTTGTTGCAAGTATTCATGTACATTTAGGAAAGATGCACTTGTCTCTGTCGATCGCCATGTTAAACTGCTGCACTTCCCGACCAGTTGTAGTGAAATCTTCTTATGGATATTTTTGGTGCTTGCACTGATAAGTTTTTCAGTGCATACATGTTATATCTTTGTTTATTCCACTCGTTTGGTTTGTGTTTCACTAGCATTATTGCAGTGGCGAGGCAGTACACGCGTGCGTGTACTACAGCCCTAGCAAAAGTGGCAGATTTAATTGTTATTTGATTGTTGAATGGTTTCGTTGGTTCAATTCAATATTTTGAGTTGTATTCTGTTTTGGTTTAAGCTGATGATTTTGTTGATATCTAATTATTATTTAGATAATTAGATTATATGGTTTCCGATTATCGTTTCGATAATCAGATTTTTGTTGTTTACGCTGTTTTGTTGGCTTGGGTTTCACTTTGACCTCTGTAGTTTGATTGCTGTTGTATTTACTGTCGTGATGATTTCGCATACTGTGTGGCGAGGCAGTGCATGCGTGCGTGTATTGCAGCCACACAGAAATTTGTTCGTTGTATTCATCTTGCTGACGTTTTGGATTGCTGAGTTGTTGTTTAACACTGTCTAGTGTTATACCTGCCGATATCTGATTCTCTTATCGAGAAGTCGGATATATGTGACTTCTGTGACCATCGTCTAATTGAGATTGATTATTATTACTTCTGTGCATTTATAACTGAGTATGAATTAGACTGACCCGTGTATTATTTTCTTTTGAATTTAATACTCGGGTCAGACCCAAGTTATTTCAGGTTGTAGATTTCCTGCTTTGAGTTGCTGTTTGAGCTATGAAGACTTTTCACATCTTTTGGAGTAGTCGTGTCTTAGTCTAGGTTGATATGTATTCATGTACATTAGTTGATAATGTATTTGTATATATAACTTCCAGAGTCGACAGTTGTAGTTGTATCATATGTATTGTGTCAACTGTATTGTAACTGACATCAGTTATTATATATATATGAGACTTTTTGTTATCTGTGTTCCGCATTCTTTTGTATTTGTGTTATTATTATATATATTGTCCTAAACTATTATGAACCATCGTAGTTCGTTTTATACTAGTAATTGGGTATGTCGATGGGAGTAAATAAAGAAAAGATGAAAAATGAAAAATATATACCACTCTTATCGAGATAACCAATACAAGTGTAAGGCCAACTACGGATGGCCGCTCCTATCCAGCCTTATTCTTCGTAATAATATACAGTATTTCTTTTAATACTCTTTGTTATTATGAGCATAGAGGTGGGGCGTCACATAAAGTATCTACACTAGGAAAATTTATTGCTAAATATTTCTTATCAAAAATGTTATAAGTATCTAAATGTTTGAATTTTTTTGCTAGAGTCTCCCTTGCGCGGCTAGCATTAGGAAAATTCTAAATACAAGAAACGGATATACACGATCGAAACATAATCGAAAACACAATATATCAATCAGAAATACTCACATGGGTAAACTATCCAAATATTTACTAAAATATATCTTATAATGTGTGTATGTCATATAGCATGCACCTTTGTTAAGCATTAAAATGTATCTTTTAGTAATATTACGAGTTCGCTAATATTTCCAAAGAAACATAAGCATGAAAAGAATCAAAAGCGAGTCAAGAGCAACCAAACATCTACGCTTAACTAAAACAAACATATGTGCACATATATTTATGAATTTATACAAGTAAACTCATAGAAGTAAGACTAAAACTTTTAAACTCACATTAATTTTGTAGGTAAAGAACAAAAATTCTAAACAAGAGCTAGTTTCCTAATAAAAGCAATAAACAATGGTCGTATGCATTATCATCTACCAGGAAAAGACTTAAGGCATTATTATTTCTATTGTTAACTTAGTTGTTTACTGTTGTTATTATCGTCATCGTCATTGTTGTTAATATTATTATTATAAAATTAATTAATTTTTATAAATTTAGTTTATTATTATTATTTTATAAACTTGGTTATTTTTTATAAAATTCATTGATCTTCGTCTGCAAACTTAGTTGTTTTTTACAAAATTTAGAAATTTATAAAATGCATTAGATGTAAAGATGTTAAATGCTTTATAACTTGTTGTTGTTGTTGTTATCATTATCAACTTAGTTAATTTTCTCAAATTTTGTTAATTCATTATTATTATAAACTTAGTTAATTTTATAAATTTCTTTAATTTTTATTAAACGTAATTAATGAAGCTAATTTTTATAAACTTAATTAATTTATTATTATATAAATTTAGTTAAATTTTATAAAACTTAGTTAAATTAGTCAATACTTTATCATTTATCATTATTATTGTTATTTTTGTTTTTGTTATTCTAAACTTAGTTATTTTTTATGAAACTTAGTTAATTTTATAATTTATTAGTATCGGTACTACTACTACTATTATTATAAACTTAGTTAATTGTTATGAAACTTATAGTTTTTTTTTTGTTACTGTTCTAAACTTAGTTAATTATTATGAAACTTGGTTAATGTTTATCAACTTTGTTTGTTTATTGTTATTACTACTACTATGACTCTTGTTGTTATTGTTATTAGTATTACTATTTTAAACTAAGTTAATTTTTATAAATTTAGGTAATTTATTATTATTATTATTGTTGTTATTATTATATATAAACTAAGTTATTTTTTACATAGTAAACTTGATTAATATTATAAATATAATTATTGTAAACTTAGTTCATTTTCATAAACTAGTTAATTTATTATTATTATTATAAATGTAGTTAATTTTTTAAACTTAGTCGATGGAGTTAATTTTTATGAACATAGTAAATTTATTATTATTATTATATCAATTTAGTTACATTTATTAAATTTAGATATGGTTAACATTTTATAATTTTTTATTTTTAATATACTAATTTAGTTACATTTTATAAAACTTAGATAACTTGGTTAATACTTTATAATTTACTAATATTAGTATTATTATTATTAATATAAACTTAGTCTTTATAAAACTTATAGTTAGTTTATTATTTATTATTGTTGTTGTTATTGTTGTTGTTCTAAACTTAGATAATTATTATGAAACTTACTTAATATTATAAACTTAGTTCGTTTATTGTTATTATTTATTATTAGTACTATTATCATAAACTTAGTTAGTTTTAATAAAAACTTATAGATAGTTTATTTATTGTTATTGTAAACTTAGTATATTTATTATTGTTGATGTTATTATAAACTTAGATAATCTATACTATATTATTATTAGTGAGTTAAATTTCAAGCTCACACAGGCCCCTTTGAAATTTGGCAATTGAACAGTCTCTGAGTTAACCCTAAATCATTCTTTCTCTTTCTGAACTCAACTGCAGTCGCTTGAAATTTACCCTCCTAGTTCATTTTATCAAAGAAAAATGAAAATTTCTTTCTTCTCTTCTCTTCTCTTTCTCTCCTAACCCTAATCATCATAAGACCCAATGTCTGCCGATTTGATGCCCATGAAATGCCCAAAGATAACAATAGATACCTCCCCTATTGACGTGAATTATTTCAATTGAGTAGGTTCCAACGAAGGCTGCTTATCACGGCAATCTCCCCTGTTGTCATGGATTTCCCATCGGCGTTTAGCTTCCGAACTGCTACCCAACGTCTGCCACCTTACATTACACCTGGCCGTCTTTTGGATCGATTTGGTGTTGCTTTCCCACCGATAGCTTGATTCCTTCACCCATGCAGCCTTGTCGAGGCACTTCCTCCTTTTTGTGTATGGACCAAAAATCGAGTATGTCTATTCACAAATTTATGTTCTTGACTCATTGAATATAGTTAGTGGTTGTTCAACATTCAACGAAAGGGAACCAGGTTGATGTTTCTTTCTACCCTGAACGAATAGTTTCCATTATGCTTTATTTCCACATTCCAGTTCGGGGATGTTTCTGACTGTAGTTTGACCCTTACATCTTCTATTGAAGCATTCAAATATCTGTTTTGGCAATCGAATAATCATTGTTCAGCTGTATTTATTGTATGATGATTTTTGTTTTCGCATATTGATAATTTGTTGCCAGATTTGTATATATATTCCCAGTCACCACTGAAGTAGAATCTTAGATTAGCACATATTGGTATAATATTTGAGCTTAAAGCAATAGTTTAGGCTAAAATATTAAATAAATTGATCATGTGGATGCTTTAGAATATCTTAGTGGATGGTAAGAGCGATATAAATATGTGAATTCATTGCATTTTCCTATTGTCATTTAGACTTACATATCCTGATCTTTTGATTTGTAATTTTCAGTACATCACTGACTTGAGTCAACCCTCCTACACCGTCACCTTTGTATTAAATCAAAATCTGATATATTTTTGCATTTTCCTTTGGTGAACAATATCATTTAGGTGGTTAACTGTTAATTAAAATCTAATAAATTTTTGCATCAGTGACTAGATCTCCAAAATGGCAGCTTCCCACAAGCTATCAAAAATTCGAAAAACAAACATTCACCGAACCGTTCAATATTGAAGGTTCGGTAATTTATTTATTCCCTCTATATCTTAGTTATTTTACATTTCAATTTTATTACAGTGATTATGCTCATAACAAGTGCTATGTTAAAAAAAATTCTTGCTTATAGCCTTTGGTGTTTGTTTATAATACTGTTATCACTGCTCTATTGCATGATGTAAATCTACAAATGACAAGAAACATGGGTCCTCATGGGTTATTATGTGCATTCCAAATCATTTAAATTCAAAGGTTGCATGACACATGTTGTTGAACAAATAATTATTTGAAACTAAATTCATGTTTTAATACATTAAAGGAAACACTATTGTGTTTTCATGGACAGAAACTTGTGCCATAACCACTGTTGTGTTTCAGAGCGAATTATTTTTTGTTGTGCAATTCATGAGTAATTTGATTTTAGTTTAGGATAGAGAATGTTACCAGGTATTGTTTGTATTGGTTATGACTACATGTCTTCATGTATGTGATGTATCAAACATAATATTAAAAGTTGTCATCTGACATGAGTTGATGACAACTTTTTTAGAGCGTGCATCATGTTTTGTGGGTTTGATCTATATTCATTTGGAAGTTTAGGCAACAAATTATGTAGTGTGAAAATCATCAATAGAATCGTCATAGATTTTTGTAGCAACATCAAAATTATTCATAACTGATGTTGGTCAACTTATCTGTGTGATATAATCATCAAAAAAAATTATTTTCCATCTTTACAGGTTATTCTACTACAGTAAAAGGCTGTTAGGAAAATTATTTAACTAATAGGTAAAATTCAATTGTGTGAGTTTTGATCCTTATGAATATGATTATCTTTTTAGAAAGAAATAAATTTGATAACAAGGTCTTCAATATCTTTTTCTTTGTCAATTTACACATATTTTTCCCTATTTATAATAGAGTATGATTAGGTTTAATTAAAAGGAATTGATTACTAATTAGTGCTTTCTAAATTTAATCCACAAGTTTGAATACAAATAAAATGGAATTACATATTATTATTTCATTTTAATTAATTTCTTTCTCACTCTCTTCCTCTTGAGAATCAATGGTGTTGGATATGCCTACACTGATATGGATATTGCTATTCCAATTGACAACATTTATATTTAAGGGAGATAGGACAATAGTAGCACATCATTGACAAAACAAATATGTTAAGTCATCATACCTTAACTACAATGATTTTAATGTTGCTTGAATTTATGATGCAGGTCAAGGACTAGGTCGTGACCGACCTAGTAAAAGCTTAAGTCGTTTGGGAACGATAGGTCGTTTACGACCTATCACCGAGGAAGCTATCAAGGAAGTTCGTGAGAAAGTCCTAAGTTGTGACCGACTTAAGGCAACCATAAGTCGTAACCGACCTAGTAGAGAGCGGCGAGTTAACAAGCTAAAGGGACTAAGTCGTGACCGAGAAACGCGAGTTAACCAGCTACAGGGAAAGGCGCTCGCGCGACTTAACAAGAATGATATGGGAGGAGCAGTTGAGAATGCACAAGGGATAAGTCGAATACGACTTAAGGAAAATGATAAGTCGGCACCGAGTTACCACTCAGTTAAGTCGTACCATCTTATGTCGCTGAAGCCTGAAGACCGAAGATCGTTATGCCGCGTTAATCTGAACCATTGATGCTTTAAGTCGAAGAACGAGTTGCTGATAAGTCGTTACCGACTTAAGTTGAGTCGTATGTCGTCTGTGTCCTAAGTCGTATACTTCTAATGTGTTGTAATTTTTAGGTCGTACCAGGTTAGGTCGGCCATGACTGTAAATCATTGTAAATTGTAATTAGGTCGTCGCCGACCTAAGTTGAGTCGTTCTGTACGTAAGTCTTGAGTCGTATGATTTTAGGTCGAGCATTTATAAGTCGTAAGCCGTTGATATGGTGTTGTAATGTGACTGGGTGTGTTAGGTCGTTACTCTTAAGTCGTAAGTCGGAAAGGGGTCTAAGTCGGAGCCGACTTATGAGTTTGGACATAATTGTGAATGAGTTGTAATGCCTATAAATAGGCCGTGTGAGTCATTTGTAATAGTTTAGTTGATTTGAAATAAAACTCTTGTTTTGTTAGCTTTGTGCTTTCACCAAATTGGTAGTCGAGTGTAATCTCCTATCTCCTCTTTCGGTTAATCGAGTGCGCTCGATTCAACGATTGCAGAAGCCGATTCGCGGAATCAAGTGCGCTTGATCAATGCTCGAAGAATTGAAGATCTCTTCTCACGGTATCGTGCGCGATCAACGTGTCAGGGATAGCTAGAATTCGGTATCTTCGGATCAACGAATTTGGGCATTTCAGTATACATCAACTCATCGATTGCTACTTTCACAGAATTACCATTTTGTCATTCCGCTGCTGCACCAATTTAGGCATGTCAACAGATGTTTTCGGATGCGAATAGTGCCATATCTGCATCCGCATCCACGGATACAGACGGATATGGGATAATTATCCTATCCGCTAACGACCGATAAATCAAGAATTATAAAAAGAAAATTTTAGTTTAAAATAAATATTTTTCAATCCCATTAGTTATAAAAGTGTTAAAAATTAACAAATATGATGATAATAAATAGTTTCGAGCAGCTAAAAAGCATTAAGTGCATATAATATAAACTGCTTACACAATAAAATAATAAACAAATATCTTTTACTGCATTAAAATATCTTCATTTCCCAATATATACTCGCTGAATCATGTCGGCTTAGATTTACGTCCTTTCTTTCCCTTCGTCACAGATCGCTAAACCCTAACCCTAAAAGCGTCGCTGCTCTACTAAGTTTTAGTACTATCGAACAAAGAATCAGAATATTATGAGGTATTATGATATTAAGCTTTCGATATTTCATGCTTATTTCGTATGAAATTTTCATGTTTTGTTTGATTGTAACAAGTTCTGCTCATCCTTTTCTGATCGTTTTTACAATTTCATTGCAATTGTAATGCAATTGATTTAATTTCACTAATTTTATGTTACTTTTTTGAAAATTTATATGGCTGGTTTGATTTTCCCTTTCGTCTTAGTTGTTTGATAATGATAGTTGCTTAAATTCCCTTAATAACACTTCCTTTGGTTCAACCATTACTTTTGAACTTTTGGATTATGAATGCCCAAGCTACTATTGTCGTCAACTATTTGCTTCCAGTTTTAATGAAGGACCTAGCTAATAGTAATTTATAAATTGCTAGAAACTGTGTAATTGATCTCAAAGTGTAGCATATACCGTTATGCGATATCCAACTTAAGGTTGTTGTAATGATGATATAACGGAATCATTTGCACACATACTTTTACAAAATTAACTTGATGTAGTTTCAGTCGACTAAAATAGGTTTGTTTTGATGACATTAACAATTAGCATTTTTGTTTTTACTTTAATCCAAAGTAACTGTTTAATGTATAAATAATAACAGCATATAATTTTTGGTTATTTAATTTCTCTTTAAGGAGTGAAAGTGACTATTTTTTCAAAAATTTATATGGCTGGTTTGATTTTCCCTTTCATGTTAGTTGTCTGATAATTGATAGTTGTTTAAATTCCCTCAATAACACTTCCTTCGGTTCAACCATTACTTTTGAACTTTTGGGTTATGAATGCCCAACATACTATTGTCGTCTACTATTTGATTTTTTTATAGAAAGTCTAACGACCATGGTTTTAATCCCTAATCAAATGATAACGTAGGGCATACAATGTATCTATGTTGTGGTAGTGAGCTAACAATTATTTTAATGGTACTAACCAAATGACAACATCCAGGAAAGGTACAATAGTGATGTTCCCTTGACCCTTGCTTTTATTACCTCTTCTCTTTTTCCTTGAGTTTTCTTTATGTGAAATATTTTCTTCCTTTTATTATAAAACTAATAGTCCATATGAATTTATATTTAAAAGATTTTTTTTAACATATACAAAATTTAAAAAGTTTTGAAATATATTTGTAAGTTATTGCTTATTTAAGTACATAAATATATATATTTTGGTCATGGTCTAGAATTTTACTCTTAGTTGATAGAGATAATTTTTGCATCCATATAGGTAAAACTCTCTAGAGGATAATTAACTGAGTAATATTCGGTTTTTTAAACTGAGTTACTCAGTCATAAAAAACTAAGCAGTACTGAGTAATGCTCAGTTTTTTAACCGAGCTTACTCCTTTTTTTTCCACCTCAGTATTACTCAGTTTAAAAAATTGAGTATTGCTCGGTCTAAAAAAAATGAGTAATACTTGATTTTTAAAGCAAACTTTTGCAGGCTTTTTAAGCGGACTTTTAGGCATAAACTAGGATCATGTATGCTTAACCTTTCGTAGCATGGACTCCATCTTTACTTCCCCCAATATTACTCTAAAGCTTTTATGAAATTAACGTATTTTTACAGTTATAGACTTCGACGACTATTTGAATTACAAAAATGTGTTTTTGTAATGCATTATCATCGATAAGAAAATGGGTATATTACTGCATCATTGTTCACAGTACAAAACCTTTCTCTTCTCTTAGGTGTTGTAGAAGGTTGCAAGAATATTCTGCTATTTAATGTTGAGTTAATTATGCATTTTGTCTTCGGTTCCGTGTACCTTGACCAATCTTTTTTCGTTGCATAAAACATAGACATGTACATATTGGTCAATGTCTCAGTCTGCTATGCTCTTAAATAGTGTTAAATATACTATAGAAAATTGATGTTTTATTTTTTTTCTTTACTAATTACTCTATAATTTTTTGTTTGCGTGGGTTCCTCTTCCAGCTGCAGATCTTAATGTTTTGTCAAAGTTCGGCACATGTTTAGGAGTGTGCGATTTTGCAATTACAAGAAGCCCTGTCCAACTTAATACTTTCAGTGGTAGGTTGCCTTAGCCTTTCTTTTTAATCTTCCATTTAATTTCAATTTTCTGTTATCCATAACCGTTAACCTTTTAACAACAAAATATGAAACCAAAGTTACTGACTATTGATTTACTAATTTAATATCAAAAACGTTACCATACAATGAATTACTGTTAAAAGAAAACTAAATTTATAATTATAACAATGCTTACATCAGCATTGTAGGCAAAATTGTAGACATGTATGGTTCGATGCAATGCTGACTATTGGTATTTTTGTTTTTGACATTCACTTAGACTTAGATATAGAGTACAACAATAAACAATTTGAAAATGGTGGACTGCATTATAGTTCTAAATTTCTTCAGGAGGCGATCGACTTCTTTTTGGCTCTATGCACTAAAATGTTTCTATCGTTGAGATAAAAAATTTGTCAACTTCATCGTATGTTGGCCCTCTACTCAAGTTAGGTATGTTCATTACTTCTTTGGTTCATATTGTTTTTGTGTGGTATCGATACATATTCAGTTGTATTATATATTATAAATGAATTTTGGAAACAACTTTTAACATGCAAAAACCTAGGAAAAAGGTTCATTTACACACTCAGTGTTGATCCATGTTTCCCCAATTAAGTAAACTAATATGTATACTTGCATAAATGACTGAACCACTGCAAACTTTAGAAAGAGAATTTGTATGCTAAAAGTATTATGACTATTGTCATAAATAATAGCAATGTGGGTCTAACAGTATACCATTCTTTTACATCAAAATTTATGCCTCTAACCGTGTATTTAAGATATTGATAAATTTGTATTATAAAGTAGCTTGCATTCTTTTTTTTTGTAAAATTTCAAATACTGTAAACATTTAGATTGAAAATTATTTTTTAAAATAGAAAATTTTAGCATGCTAATTTTTCGCATCAAAATTTAGCATGCTAATCTTTCACATCAAAATTTGGCATTCCAGTCTTATTGTAACATTTCTTTTCCAGTATTAATCAACCAATATTTCTATTCTGACTGCAGATTATGGTCTATATTACTCAACTGGAGTTGACAATATAGAGGTAAATGGTTCTTCAGAGTGCATATGAAATGCAATATGCTCAACTTAACATGTGCATATGAGTATAATTTACCATTTGGAAGTGGATCATTGTTGTATACATCCTGAATCGTATTTTGTTTCCCAATCATATTATTAGTCATTTATCAGTTTTTGACCTACAGTGTGCTCATTGTAATCCTTCATATGTTTAGGACCTACCACTCACCATTATATCATGTTGGTAAACGGAAATGTGTTTCTAGAAAAAAATATAGGGGATGTTCATTATTAGAAGAAATTATAGTTCAGATCTAAAAAAATGGTCAGAGTGTCTAATAGCTTAAATGAGGTAAATGGGAAAATTTGAAACCGTTGTTTTCTTACTTTGCGTTTTATTACCATCTTTCTTATTTATTTTATCATTTTTGTGTTTTCTTTGGGCCTACATTCAATTTCTAACTTATACTTTACACTGTTCTACTTATAGGATTTTTTTCATTTCATTTCAGGCATCGTAGTGAATTTATTCAATCCTCTACGTACTCACATTTGTTAATTATCCAGGTCGCTCTTAATGTTTTGGCCAAGCTTCACCAATATGTTATTCAGAAAATTTGTTAACAATGTTGTTGTACATTACTTTAAAAGTAGAAATAAATTTAACAACTCAATTTCTTCAGTTGAGAGCACCTGGAGATTGAATTGAAAAAGCATTAGTCATTGCGGTTCACCTATTGCTCAGCTACCTTTTGTGGGAAATGGATTTTTGTTCTATTATAATTTTATTATGCCTCTGTTGTGTTATGTCATCATTAAAGAAATTGTAAAACCAATTTTTATGATACTATAATGCTATTGCCCCACTATTGTGTTATATCTCATGCCCACGAGTTTCCCATACATTTATATAATATCTGTAGAAAGTCATTATGTCTTTGTAGAAATAGTATCAAACACTTTTTGTTTTGCCTATGTTTTGAAAGCATTCGGATAAGACAGCCAAAAATATATATCATGATTTTTTTTGCTGCATTAAAACAGGACTCTATTTAATGAATAATGAACAACATGTCGTACACTGGAAACATTATTTTATTAAATGCCTTTAGTCCTATCTTTTGCACGACCCATTCTTTTTACTACTTAGCGCATCTGGTTTTTTTCTCCACCAATGACAAATACACTTTGCCCTTTTAAACCAACCGACTACAAATATGTTTGAGATCATTCAGTTCTATTACTACATTGACTTAGTAAGAATTGTGTAATTATATTATTATTTATATTTGATATTGTAATAATTTTTCACATTACTTCCTGTAAATAGAATATTCTTATTATTTTAAAAATATTTTGTTTCCCTTCCAGCAACTAAAATATTTTTTTCCTATCCGTGTGCGAAGCACGGGTTCACACTAGTTTTTTATAAACCTTAGTTAACGAAGTTAATTTTTGTAAACTTAGTTAATTTATTTTGATTATTAGTGTTATTTTTATTATATAAATTTATTAATTTTCATAAAACTTAGCTAACTTGGTTAATATTTTATAATTTATTAGTATTAGTATTATTATCGTACAATTAGTTAATCATTACTGAAGTCAATTGATTTTTATAAACTTAGTTAATGACTAGAAAATTGTGGCTTAACATGCTCTTCATATTTCCATTGTCCAAGAAGCAATTAGTGAAATGGACTCATTTATTGTCAGTTTTATATTTTGAAAAATAGAAAGCTGTTGACTGTTATTATATTTTATTGACAAGTCCACATTAATGAGAGTGCAGGAATGGAGGTGATGTAAGGGATTTTTCGATTGGGCCCTCATGGATAATTTTTAATGGGTTAATTGATAGACGGATAGATTAGGACTTGTTTGTATTGACTAAAAAACAACCTCAAGCATTAGCCTAAACTATCCAACAAATAGTTCATTGACTTCCTCAACTATTAGGCAAAACACTGTATATGTGCATTATTATTTGTGTGTATAATATTATGCAAGTATAGATCTAGTAAATAAACAAAACAGGTTTAAGTTTTGTATATATATTATTAAACTGGTACTAAAGCTCATAATAATAAAAGAAAATGTAATTTATTAAAGACGCAAAGCCATAATGGATTATACTGTAAATGGTATTCATTGCAATAAATATTTATGTTTTTTACCACTAAAAATATCTATAATTTATGGCTATCTGAATGGCTGATAAATTTTACATTTTCCTTTAATGTTCTATTCAAATTGATCTAAATATAAGAATTGGAAACTTTCAAAATTTTGGTTAATACAGACACTATATTTGTAGAATCAATTAAACCAGCAATTAATAAGATGTTGAACAAGGAGGTGGCATTATTTATGGTATCAAGTTGTATGTAAATGAATATAACTTTATTATAGAAGTTATAAAATTAAATTTTCATGATCATAATGAAAATCATTTATTTCAATATTGCCCTAATTTTTCACTTTTGTTCTTGTACCTTAGTAAAACTACATATTATACTGAATAGTAAACAAAATGGTAAAAAGACCTACTAAATAATCTCGAGGATTGAGTTGGAAACTATAACAAATGTGCAAAGTTGCATGGATAAAAATAAATCAAATAGGGAGCCTAGTTAAAATTGTAGGAACAATCATTTTTCTTTAAACTATGCGAAGTGTTTAACAGTAAGAAAATAGTTTCCCAAATCCTCATTATTTTTAGTATTGTGAGTTACACAGAGATAAAAATTATTTATGCATTTTAACAAAAATATAGCTTGCTTAAACTGTAATCTTTACTCAAATTTAATCATCCATTTAAAATTACTACTAATAATATCTAAAACTAAGGGAATGAAGCTTTGCAAAAGTTGACTAGCAGATTTCTTTTTCCATTTATATCAGTAAAGTTGGTTGAATTATAATTCGGCAAGGTCTTATTTTATTTTATTTCTTGCTCTTTCTTGGCAATGATAGATTGGAACAGACTTGATTCTGTATGGTAAATGTAAATGAATAGGAGATTGGGGGAAAAAACTATGGTCAATTAGACAGAAAATATCAGGATAACCTTAGTGAGCTTACCGTCAACTGTCAGTTTCTTCAACTGAAGAAGCATGATCATTTTGAAGTTAGATGAAAGCTTTGATTTGTGTTTATCCTCGATTAATTTCGTGATTGCATACTGGTTAGATCTAGTTCTCTCTTTCAACGTAGTGATTGCCTTACTGATCATCTTGGCATAAAGACGATATACCAAAGAAGCTCGAGGTTTGCTAGGAGCTTTGGACCTGCTAGTTTGAACTTTCTCCTTTTTGGCAGAAGAGCCTACTTTAGAGGTGGAAACTAGAGTGAGATCGAAGGATGGTTGGTCTTCGATGATGGTAAAAGGAGCAACGGTAGAGGCCTCTTCAGATGACATGGTAGGAATTGGGGATTAGGGTCTGGAATAATAAAATTGAATTGGAATTCTCTAATTTGGGATAAAGGGGAAGTAATTTTAAGAGACAGGCAGCATGGAAAATAAATGGGGGAGCCCACTTTCAAAGCATTTGCTAGTCCGTCAATACTGGAAATAAAACAAATTAAAAGAAATAATAACATAATGGAATAAAGCGTTATCTATTGGCACAATGATATAATAACACAACTTTTCTTGCAGTGATACACACACACACATATATGTGTGTGTGTGTGTGTGTGTATGTATGTATGTATATGTATATGTATATGTATATGTATATGTATATGTATGTGTATATGTATATGTATATGTATATGTATATGTATATGTATATGTATATGTATATGTATATGTATATGTATATGTATATGTATATGTATATGTATATGTATGCGTATATGTATATGTGTATTTATGTGTTTAATTTAAGTAAATGATTACATTACCCGATCACGCTCTTTTGATCTAAGTTTAAAACCATATATATCTGTTAACGCCAAAAATGGCATAACATCCCAAAACCTATACAAATATTGAGGACTAGCAGAAAATGTATACAAAAGGTAAAGAGACACAAGAATTTTTACAGTGGTTCGGCAATCTTTGGCTTACATCCACTTTATATTTTTTATTAAAGGTTTGAGAGTCACTAGTACAAGAAATTTACTGATCTTAGTCTTAAACCCGCAAATGGTAGCTTCCTATATGACTTCAATGGAGGAGAGAAAAGAGTTGAAGAAGAAGGAGAACCAAAAAGTCCTTTTTCAGTAACTATATAGCTGGTATTTGTAGGAGAAATTGCCAGGTGAGTCAGAAGCCTACATAGTCCAAGGTCTAGATGCAGCCCATAGGTTGAGGAGTGAACACGTCGGTCCACACTCCAATAAAATCTCTCGATCCCAGAGGTACCTCTCGATACCAAGTGGTCACTTTATGGTGGAAGCCCTTCTCTTTTACTTGTCTTTTATTTGTTTTATCCTCCTATCTCTGACATTATGTGTTCCAAACTCTTTTCAATGAAGATCGAGTTCCTTTTAATAACTTCCTTGATATTGCTTGTCTTATTCATCTTTCTCTGCTTCCTTCTCATAAATTCTTAGAGTTGCTCGTCTTTTCTCTAAGGAAAATACTTCATGATAGTTTCTAGATGTTGCACATCAAGTACAAGGAGTTCGGGGGGTGCTACGTGGAAGAAGAACCTCTCGGTACCAAGAGATCGTGTCGATGTTGAGTGGTCCACTTATCCCCATTTTTCTTGAAACTTGTAAAACTTTATCTTTTGATCCATCTAAGCATGTTTTCAAGTTTTTGAGTCATTTCATCCTTGTCCTGACCTCCTAATTCCATTTAAAATCTTCTTTGAGTAAAAAGCGGCTAATACTTGCCCTCCAAAGTACGCCTTATGAATGTAAGATGTGCTTTGCTCAAAAACAAGTTTTAGCAGTAGTCAATTTCTGGCAATCAAGCTTTCTAGTTATCCATCAATCCAAGTTGTGGTGAATCATCCGGTTCCATCAGATTCTCCTACAAACCAAAGGTCATTCCATACCCACTATAGCTAAGGAATCCATCCCTTGCTTTAGTGTCAACAACGAGCCATTATTGGCCTATCATTATCCGAAGGTATCATATTATATATCAAGATAATCCTATGTTCACCCAGGATTTATCAACTTCAGTTCGATTATAGGGTGTTCGAGTCCTTATGCCAAGTCATCATCTATTCTAGGGTTCGATCTCACTGGATTGTTTTATCACCCAAGCTTGGATTCGATCTCTCTAGACCATTCAATCATCCAATCTAGGGTTTGACCTCTTCAGACCATTCAACATCCAATCTAAGGTTCAATCTCTCGGATTATTTAACATCCAATCTAGGGTTTGATCTCTTTGGATCCTTGTTGAGCCCAATCCCCCAATCCACTTGATCTCCGATGAGGGGATTCAATGATAAATAAGTCCATCCGCTCACTCACTAGTGAGGGGACTTGCTTTTGATCTCTTCAAATCCTTGTTGATCTCAATCCGCTCACTTTAGAACAAGGGTACTCAACGTCATGCAATTCCATCTGCTTACTCTCTAGCAAGGGGACATAATTCGTGTGATTTCCACCCCATCCCCCTGAACAGGAATACTAAGATCAATACTAGACATCATGTTCAAGCGGATTTCAAAAATCAATTATCAATTCAGAGCAAGCAAGCAAAAACCCTAAATATTCATCTCAAACATCCAACTCAAAGCATACCTGGAGACCAATCGAGGTCCCATACACGTGTAAGCGGTCTGAGGTTATTATCATTTAAAAACAAAAGAAAAGCGCGAGAAATGAACCTGACTTCTATCCATCCTGATCATGAGATTACCATCTTTGAACTGGATCCATGGTCATTCCTTGATGCATTCATGCATATGGTGGCTGCTCTGGCTACACCATCGCAGTTTGGTTCCGTATATATTGTTGCAGCAAATTGCTCCAAACTAATTCTTGTATCAAATTATGAAGGTGTCTGCACTCGTTCGATTCATGTCTGTCTAGCTCAAGGAATAGGCAAAACTTTCCAGTCCTTTTCTCCCAATCCATGGGTTCCCTCATAGTTTGCCTCTGATGGGGGATCTGCCATGGGTATACTGGTATATCCTCTTCACAGTTTTGGTTAGGTCAATGTAAGAAGAGAGCTTCAATTCCCTCATCCGCCGTTTGGTTCTTCGAAGTCATTATCTACTTTTTGCTTCCCCTTATCTTTTCCATGTCCTTCTCTAGACGGTCCTCTGTTATCCACAACATTAATATTAGCATTATCAGCTTCGACATCTTCTAGACATAGATATATCTCAACTTCAAGGTAAAATTCCATGAGATCCATCGGTGAATCTCTTTCCAATGCAATTTTTAAGTCGGCCTTACTTGCGACTCTAGACACTACTGCCATTAGGATTACCAATGGATCTGGCTTACTAACTATAGTGGCTGCCATGTTGAATCTTATCAGATAGCTTCTTAAGCTCTCCTCGGCTTTTACTTTATGCTTAATAGCGTTATTACAATCTTTGGTCAAGAAATATGTACCTTGAACTGTCTAAGGGACCTATTCGCTAACTTAATATGTTCTCATTGACCCATTCTCCAGTTGTCTGAACCATATTGCTGCAAAATATATCAAATATAAAGGGAAGCACCATCTCATCACCTTCATAAAAGCGCCCAACACCTCTATATGATGGATGTACCTCATTAGATGAACTGTTGGATCCGTCTACCCATCGTACATTTTCAATGTTGAAAGCTTCGAATGGGTAAGATTCCTCGCATTCCAAATGTTAGAAGTGAATGGATTCTTGTTTACATCCTTCAAACTCTATTCTGGTGGTCCACCCCTCATTATCCTTCTAACCAGCTAAGCCATTCGGTTGTTGCTATCCAATGAACCTCTTCGATCAATAGCTGCATTCTGCCACTTTCTTCTATGGAGGAACTCCAGTGCATATTCCTTTAGCTACGCGCTTGCATTTTGATCTACACCTTTGGATTCATTCTACTCCCCATTCCTATAACGAAACTCTGGTACATACTCCTTTGAGCACCGTGGATTTGCATTTTGACTTGCATTTCTGGCTCCAACGTCGTCTGTTCTTAGTATCCCTGCTTGCCCTAAGCCTAAATCGACATTACCCTTGAGAAAAATCCTCTCGGTGCAAAGAGGATTGGGATTAGTGCCAACAAGTCATTTTCATGGGGGAATTGTTCCAACTTTATCCGCTCCAACTCCAGATGATCTAGCATTAGTTCATGTCCTTTGTTTCTGAATTCCAGCAACTCCAGCTATTCCCTGTTGTCCTAACTTTTGGAAAAATCCATCGAGCAATTATTCCATCTTGCATTTCTATCATCATTCTCTTTATCTCATCTTGGTCGTGTAGATGGAATGATTAGAATTTAATGACACCTCATGGTTGCCCCATGCTATTGTTGACTCCCTCCAATCCTAGATCTAGTACCTCTTCATCTTATCAAAACTTTAGATCCAAGCTTTTGGTTGTGAAATCTAGCTCTTTCTCAGTGAAAGCACCAAATATTAACACCAAAAATGGCATAACACCAAAAACTATAGAAATATTAAGACCTAGCAGAAAATGTATGCAAAAAGTAAAGAGACGTAAGAATTTTTATAGTGGTTCGGCAATCTCTGGCTTATGTCCACTTTATATTTTATTTATTAGAGGTTTGAGAGGCACCAGTACAAGGAATTTATGAAGTTAAGTCCTTGAACAGCAAAAGGTAGCTTCCTAAGCGACTTCAATGGAGAAGAGGAAAGAGGTAAAGAAGAAGGAGAACCAAAAGGTCCTTTTCTACTAGCCATAGGGCTGGTATTTATAGAGGAAATTGCCAGTTGAGTCAGAATCCCATGAAGTCCAATGTCCAGATCCAAGCCAATAGGTTGAGAAGTGAACACGTCGACCCACACTCTAATAAAACCTTTTGGTACTAAGAGATACTCTTGGTACCGAGAACTACCTTTTGGTACCGAGTGATCACTTTATGGTGGAGCCTTTCTCTTTTACTTATTTTGTCCTCATATCTCTGACTTGATGTGTTCTAAACTCTTTTCGATTAAGATCGAGTTCATTCTGATAACTTCTTTCATATTGCTTATCTTATTCAACTTTCTATGCTTCCTTCTCATAAATCCTTGGAGTTGCTCGTCTTTTCTCTAAGGAAAGTACTTCACAACTATTGCTAGAGGCTGTGCATCAAATATAAGGATTTCACGGGGTGCTAAGTGGAAGAAGTACCTCACGATACCGAGAGGTCCTCTCGGTCCCAAGTGGTCCACTTAACCATATTTTGCTTGAAACTTACAAAATTCTATCTTCCGATCCTTCTAAGCGTGTTTTCAAGTTCTTTGGTCATTTCATCCTCATCTTGGCCTTCTAATTCAGTTGAAATCTGCTTTAGGTAAAAAGCTGGCTAATAGTATGTACACACGCAAACACATATATGCATGTAAAGTATGTATGTGTGTGTATGTTTACATACATACACACACATATATAAATACACACACACACACATATACATGTGTGTGTATATATCATCATATTTAGCCATATTTGATATAAATGTTTCATAATTTTCTAAATATTCTAACTAATTTTAATAAATTTTAAATTATTTTACTATTTTTAAAGTCAAATATACTACTAATATTTATTTAATATTGTATACAAATTAAATTAATATTTAGAAATGCATTTTGGTTTAAAAAAGGAATTTTTTAGGAAAATTATATGCATAAATAACATATTTAAAATATGTTTTTTAATTATTATTTAACATTATTTATATTTAATATAAATAAGTGTGTATGTTAACATATATGAATTATAAAATAATAATAATAATTTTTGTTCTTAATAATAAAAAAATTTAGCCAAAATTAAAATTATATGTATTATATAATTTTAATATTCACTTTATAATAAAATACATACATAAATTAATTTATGCATTTAAATAACTATTAAAAAATATTTTTGGCTGCAATATTTATTTCTATATAAATACATGTATTTAAATTAATTAAAAATATTTTAATTGATATATACACTTAAAGATTTCCGTTAAAATCGTTTTACAAAGTCATGATTTAGATGTCTTAAATGTAAAATTTCAAATTCAAATTATACTTACTTAGTCAAAAATCAACATAATTTTTTTAATGTTTAACGAAACGATTTAAATATTTTGAAATTATATATATATATATATATATAACTATATATTTAAGACAACCAATACATATATAAATGATGAATGTATATGTTACAGATGCAAATCCCAACATCTATATATGTATATATTAACTATGTACATATTTTTTATGAGCACATGCATGATATACTTACATGGGCATATAATGACATACTCATTAACTATATAAATATCGATTAATAAAATTCATTGATTAAATAAATATGAAAATTAAATAAAATAGGAATTTATTTAAATAATCTATATTGGATCTAGTAAAACTCAATAAACTCTATCATCTAAATAGCGAATTTCTTTGTTAAATCTACCAATTTCACCCACTATAGACCGGGCTAGATCCAACATCACCACTACTGTGCCACCACATGATACCTTACTCACTCATCACCAGTCACCTCCACCATCGCTAACACTACTATCTTTTATATTTTAGTTACAGAAACATCAATCAACAGCAATAACCAGTGAAATAAATGCACAGATTCTTGCTCAGGGATGCATAAATAATACGTAGGAGCATAGT
Source organism: Allium fistulosum (assembly GCA_030737815.1). Classification (NCBI taxonomy): domain Eukaryota; kingdom Viridiplantae; phylum Streptophyta; class Magnoliopsida; order Asparagales; family Amaryllidaceae; genus Allium; species Allium fistulosum. The sequence goes on from CM060904.1 coordinate 540,897,458, forward strand.
GATAATGATGTAGTAGAAACAAGAAGATTAACTTAACATGAAAAGTGTAACGACCCGACTTTTCGACCCTCGAATTTTGACACTAATACATCCACGGTATTCGTGTTTCAAACACCCAAGTGCCAGAAAGACAGAAAGTTGAGGTAAAATTAAAAAAAGAATAGAACAAGAAAGGAAGAACACAACATCGGAATCTCGCAGTGGAAAGGTAATATATAATATCAAAAGAACATTACAAAGGGTTACCCTAAATATGGGAATTTCATAGTTACAAAACCTAAGTACTATCATCAGCCTCAACAGTTATAACTGCATGTCCTCACAATGTTGATATATACATAGCTATGCGGAACAACAGAAATAGAAATAGATAGATAATGGAAGCTCCAAATCATCTTCTGAACTCTGAAGCGTCCAAGGTAAAACTTGCCATACTCAGCCTACTCGAAAGAGTATGCGAGGAATTTAGGGAAACAAAAACCAAGGTCAGACATAAGTCTGGTATGAAAAAAATCTGGGATACATGCAACATGTAACAGTAACTATTAAGACCATACAAATTCTCGTAACAGTTTGCCCCTTAAAAGAAACCAACCATTTATTAAGTTTAATATAGAAATATGATAGATAATATCTAAGGTGTAGGATATAATCATATCAAATAGCTGTAATACATACTTAGTCACACCATAACATATTTAGGTTACATTTAAAACCGCTAAGGTACGTTCGCATAATGGATTTTCTACGGAGACATGTCTAGTAAACTTAAGCGGATCTCCATGTACAATGATCAGAAAACTCCTTGGATTTTCTACAGATAAATGTCTAGTAAACTTAAGTGGATCTCCATGCACAATGATCAGAAAACTCCTTCCAAGCTTCGTATATCTCTAGATAAAATATACCATAAGGTAAATACAAGCAGTCCCTGCATGAACGTAACACATAAACCATATGGAACCAAATATCATCAACTCCCACCGGCCAATAATTGATAAGTATCTCTAGATATAGAGTTGATAATACCCTAACGCGGTTTAGCTAAACCCCAATTTTTGCAGCCTACTCTAACGTTATCCATTTCTGATGTCGAGGTTTCGTTCAGAATCTATCATATAAGTCTTCATTACACGAACAGAATTTGAATCCCTAAATAGATTCTTATATCTCAAACAGATCATGATTCACTACATGGATTCGAGCATCCTGAATAGATCTCGAATCTCCACATAGATTTCCTTTCTTAACCACTTCCAAAACATAGTATTCATATACTAGTTTTGAAGTGGTATTCGGTAAGTAAAAAAATCACCAATCATCGACTCTTCAAAACTAATCAATGAATTTTCGGTTAACTCCATTCCTGTTCCTTCAGAATTAAGTGAAAGCTAGAGGTGTTTCTTACAAATATTCCACCTGGGGGGTTCTCATTTGTATGAAATCTTGAAGTCTTTCGATTATTTCTTAAGTTAACATTAGGTCAAGTTCGATATTTGACTAATCGAATAGTCAAAAAATTGCTTATACAAATCAATATTTGTACGCTTAACTCATTTCCGACATTCCAACTTATACAATTCCTTGTCCAAGAGTGAAGCCAGGTAAGTTAAAGCACTGGTTGCATCGAAGCCTTACCTAAACACTTCTTTCTTGAATCTCACAAATAGATAAATCCACCTCTTCGACTTTTAGTGTTAAGTATAGTAGTAATGATTTCCATAAACAAGAAGAAATCAACCCGATTAACACGTTTCCAACATTTTCCAACTTATAATTCCTCGGCCAAGAGGGAAACCGGTAGGTTAGAGCTCTATTGATCCATCTTTACTCGACATCAATCTTAACTCTATAAAATAGAAAAGCCTTGCTTTCTCAGCTTTTGGTGTTAAGCATAGTTAATTACTTTTCAAACAAGTAATCAAATAATTAACCATTTAACCACTAAGAAATTCTTAACCCCTTTCCGAATATAATTGTATATACTTTAAAATACTTGAAAATTCTTGTAATAGGTTTTAAAACATTTATCCAAAATATTATTTAAAATAAAAAGTTTGTAAAATTTATAAAACTTGAAAAAGAATATGTTTTATCATAAAAACCTCTTCTTTAAAAGTTCACAATTAATTCTTAAAAATTCATACAGACCTCAAACAATTTTAAAATACTCTAATAATAGTTATTAAACACATATAAAAAGAATAAAATAAAATGCTTAAATTTAAATATCCTTCTAAACCTTTTAAGCCCAAAAATCAAGTCTAAATGGGGCAGTTTTGCACAAGTGAAGTTTAGGTCGTTTTTGAGATATTACTTAAGTTTTTACTATCCAAGCTATTAATATCAATAACTATACATAGAATATTATAAATATGGTGAGAAACCCATAGGGATCTCTCTATAAAGTTCATAACCATCGCCAAAACAAGGCAATTCACAACTGCATCTATAATGACTATTATATAAGTGCACTTTCAATCCGACTTATATTCAAACCTATGTTCAACTATGTGCTTTGCTCCAAGACCTTGCTATACGTCGTACAAGTCCATACAAAATCATTCAATTCCATTCATATGTCACTTGTTTTCAAACCAAGAATCAAAATCAATGTTTTCAACATATATCCAAGTCAATTAAAACAACTTTAACAAAACCAAACCCATGCAAATATGAGTAATATTTCCAATCAAAATGGTGAGTTAGCTCACCTTTTATCCAACAAACAACTAAGATCGAATAACCCAAGCTAGCACCCTCCTTTTCTTCCCTTCCTTTCCTTGTTTCACTTGTTTTCTACCCTCCAAACCTCCGTCAAATCTCATGGCTTCAAATGGTGGAGGATTATAGTTTTGATTTTCATAATTTAACAAGGTAGAAGGTGTTTTAATGTGGTGTAAGGCTTCACTCCAATTTTGAGTTGATTTGGATTTGATTTTCAAATAATTTGCTTTAGGAAATTACGAAGAGGAAGAAGAAGAAGGCATGGATATTTCAACTCTAAGCTTTGTGAATTTGTGAAGATATCTAAGGGTGTGCCCTTCCATTTATAGGCTAAGAACGGTGCTCTACAAGCTTGCCTTCACACATCCCCCATCATGCCATGGAAGAGTTACCTTCCATCACTTCTCCTTTAAGTCACCTCTCTTTTATGCTAATTACCATCATACCCCTCTCATAATAATATCTCTTATCCTAATAGAAGCTTCTAGAACATTCCAAGCTTTATTAAGAGGTGTGTATGTTAATTAGTTGCTAATATGTTCATTTGATCATTAGACAAGTACACAAGAGTTTGAACAACTTATATCGATCGAAAAGCTATTTAGCGATAAACCGATTTTCGGTCACATTATCGATTTTTCTTCGAAGAATATATTTTTGTAAAAAAAATTCAAAAAAAGTTTCTTTTCATTAATTATTAATTAAATGATGTTTAACAAGATTATAAAATCATATTTATAACATTTAATTATATTTCAAAATGTTTCGATATTCGAAGACGAAGTGTTCGAATTTCAGGGTCACTGCATTCTCCCCCACTTAGAACATTTGGTCCTCGAAATTCAATTAAGAATGATAATCAAAGAAGATAGAATAATAAGGTGTGTATATATAGCATACTACTAGACTGTATACAAACTAAAATGCAACCCAAAATGCATACTAAGTGACTCCACCTTAAGTGGTGAGTACACTACAAAAGACGTACAATACCGATAAGGAATCTCTAGTATAAGAACAAATCTGGATAAGACTCTTACAAACCATCCTCCATTTCCCAAGTACAATCCCGAGCATCCATGCTCCATTGTACCTTGACTAACTTCATAACCTTAGTCCTCAATCGCTTCATATCTTTATCAACAATACAAACAGGCTGTCTTAAAACAGTCAAATTTGGCTCAATCACCAAGTCCTTCTACTGCAATGCTTCCACTATCATCGAAGGGTCGTGCACAAACTCACACAAATGCGACACATGAAATACATTGTGCATACCTGATAGCCTATTCGGTAACTAGACTTTATACGCGAGTGTACCAATCTTCTCCAAAATCGAAAATGGTCTTACATATCGAGGAGCCAACTTCCTAGCCTTTCCAAACTAGACTACACTTCTCATTGGATAAACCTTTACAAACACAAAGTATCCAACTGAGAACTCTAAGTCTCTGTGCCTCTCGTCTGCATAATTCTTTTATCGGTTCTGAGCCTCCTTGTTTCTCTTTCGAATCTCTATGACCTTATTTGACGCCTCTTGAATCATGTTCGACACAAGCACAGACGATCCCTAGGTTTTACCCAACACGATGGAGATTTACAAGGCCTTTCATACAATGCTTCAAATGGCGCCATTTTGATACTGGCTTGATAACTATTATTATATGAAAACTCAATAAGTAGTAAGTGTTCTTCCCACGAACCCCCAAAATCTAAAATGCATGCACGAAACAAGTCTTCCAACACTCAGTTCACACTTTCCATTTGCCCATCAGTCTGCGGATGGTAAGCGATATTCAAACTAAGCTTGGTCCCTAAGGCCTCATGCAAACCCTTCCAAAAATGGCTCGTGAATATCGGATCTCTATCACTCACGATATCATAAGGAACACCGTGTAATTTGACGATTTCCTTAAATATAACATAGCCAAACTAGAAGTCATTCTCATAGTCTTAACAGGTAAGAAGTGTGCACTCTTTGTCAATCGATCCATGATAACCCACACATCCTCATTACCTCTTCTCGACCTAGGCAATCCGTTGAGAAGTCCATGGAAATCTGCTTCCATTTCCACTTAGGAATCTCAAGCGACTGAAGTAGTCCATCCATCTTCTGGTGACTGTCGTTCACCGGTTGGCAGTCAGCACACCTACTCACAAAGATAGAAATATCCCTCTTCATGCCCACCTACCAGAACATCCTCTTCATGTCTAGATACATCTTAGTGACCCTAGGATGTATCGTCAACCTAGAACGACGACTCTCTACTAGAACTTCCTACCTAATCCCATCAACATTCAGGACACACAACCTACCATTCACTCTCAAAATGCCATAGCTATCCACCTTGAATCCCGGCCATCTCTCCAATGCCTCATTCTCGCTTACATTCTTAGCTACCCTAGTAAAATGAAGATCTCTAAGACGATTCTCTTCGATATGACTAATTAGAGTCGCATGAACCTCAACATTTGCCATAACTTCATACCTCATACTGAGTGCATCAGCTAAGACATTAGCTTTCCCCGGTGTGTATAATATATCCAGATCATAGGCTGCAAGAAACCCAACCACCTTTATTGCCTCATATTTAAGATTTTTTCCTAAAAAGGTACTTCGAAGATTTTTGGTTAGTATATAACTCAAACTTTTCACCTAACAAATGATGCCTCCACATCTTTAACGCAAATACCACTGCTAACGACTCCAAGTCACGAGTTGCATAACTCGCATCGGTCTAAGTTGCCGACTCGCATAAGCAATAACCCTTCCATGCTGCATCAGCACAGCACCTAGACTCATTCCACACACATCAGTGTAAACAGTCAAACCCTCACCTTTATCTGGCATAGTAAGAACAGGAGCACCAGTCAACTTTTCCTTTAACTGTATGAATGCTTGCTCGCATTTATCAGTCCATACAAATTTGACATCTTTTTTCATCAAATTTGTTAAGTGAGAGGCAATCTTTGAGAAATCTTGTATGAATCTCCTATAATAAACTGCTAGACCAGAAAGATCCTAATATCAGTTGCGCTTTTTAGCCTCTTCTAGTTCTGAATGGCCATAACCTTAGTGGGATCGATAGAAATATCCCTACCGAAACAACATGACCTAAGAACCTAACTTTTGAACGCCAAAAATGACACTTTGAGAACTTAGACTTCAACAAATGCTCTCTTAGTGTTTCTAGAACAATCCTTAGATGGCGCAAATGTTCCTCCTTGGTCTTGGAGTGGACTAGAATATCATCAATAAAACAAGAACAAACTTATTCAACACATCTTGGAAAACTCGATTCATTAGGTCTATGAAATATGTTGGAGCATTAGTTAGGTCGAACGGCATAACTAACCACTCGTAAAATTAGTCGGATCTAAAAGTGGTCAAGGGTGCACTCTCCTCTGTCACCCTCAACTAATGGAAACCTATAGTAAGATCAAGCTGAGAAAACACTCGAGCTCCATGATGTTGATCGAACAAGTCATCGATCCTAGGCAAAAGATACTTGTTCCTAATAGTTCGTTTATTGAGCTCGCGATAATCTACATATAGTCTTAGGGAATCGTCCACCTTCGTTGCAAAGATGATGGGCGCTCCTTAACTCGAATGACTTGGTCGGATCAAGCCCTTCCGTGACAAATTACTAGCCTGATCTGTCAGCTCCAGTCTCTCTTTCGGGGTCAAGTCTATGAATAGGTAACATGTTAGGCTTTTCATCATTCACTAATTCAATGTGAAATTCTATCTCTCGGTGAGGTGGTAAACTTGACACCTCTTTGAAGACATCCATAAATTTCTAGACAATAGGGTTCTAACCCAACTCCTCCTCCGCCACATCAAGAGAATAAAGGAAACTAGTCATAAGCGAGCTAGTCTCTTTACAAGACAAAGTATGAACCTCTCTTCCCTTCTTCAACACAATAGTCCATTTCTCATAATCTAAGATGGCATGAATTTGAGACAACCAATCTAGACCCATCAAACGGGTCGGGTCGGGTCAAGATGGGTCGGGTCAAAATTGACCCGACCCATTTTAAGACCCAACCCTTTTAATACATTTACTAAAAGGGTCAATATGACCCAACCCGCTTCATATATGGGTCAACCCGTTTAACCCGTTTAACAAACATCAAAAAGTAAAAAAATAAAAAATAAAAAACATCCAATACATAATAAAAACCGCATACATAAAACATAAAATTGCACATAAACTACATGAACTAACTGATACATTGATGTTTGTTTAACCCAAAACACTGTTGCATAACATGAAATTTGCACTAAATATCATAAAACAACACCAAATAACAGAGACTACAACAAAACACGTTGATCTTGATACTTTCTTCAGCCTAATTTCAATCAAACCTGCATTGTAAAATAGTAGAACAAGTGAGACAGCACTTATATTTGAAATTACATGGAAATACTACTGCAATATCTAAATGACTGGAAATTCATTGTGCTTTCCTTACACTGCACCTTCATGTGAACATCTTTCGGTTTAGCATAGAAACCATTACGTGTGACCAGAAAAATGACAGCATGTATAAAACCAAATTTGAATTACTTGTCAACTGCCAACTATAACTATCTATATTTAGGATTGTCTAAAAGAAAAACAGAAACAGTAAAAAAAACTGCCTAGAATCAGAGGGTATTTAATATGTTAGTTTTATGTTTATTTGAAAAGCTTACAATTATAAGCTTATAGTTATTTGCAGGTCAAACTTTCATGCAGTATCTCAGAAATAAAAACATAAGCATGTTTTTTATACTAGAATTAAGCTAAAAGATATATGTGCTACAAAATTAAACAACAGAAAAAAAATGTAAAGTTTCTTGAATAAGAAGTCGCACCTGGAAAAGCTGTGGATGTATTACTGTTCCATTGTAGGAACTGTGTTGGCTCTGAAAAGAGAAATAGAAAAATGGGTATATTATACTGTAAATGTCTGAATTATAGCTACACGTGAGATTAATGAAACAACGCTGCATCTTTATATATTTACTAATCAAAGTTATCATTTCTTCTAACTTCAGTTATTTTCCTATTGTTCAATCACTCCAACAAACTTTGGTTATTTAACATATCATTAAAATGTAAGACTCAGATGGATTACCTAATTAAAGTGAACCGGAGTCATCTGGTTTTGGTTTCATGTCATTAAAGAAGCCTTAATCAAACATAAATCATGAATCTCTTGTCCTTGATAGACTTATTAAAATGAAAACTGAAATAGATCACCATCCAATAACTTGCTTTGATTCATTACGTTCGTCAAAGTATTTCAGACAAATTGCAAGGCTAAAACTGTGCCTTATTTTCCCTTATTTTTCATTTAGTAAATAGAGTTGCATGCCCGCCTTTATCAGAAAAAGGCCTCAAATAAAATAGTGGAGTTGCATGCTCTGAATATGTAAATTTCTAAAGTTTTGTTTAAACATGATCGACTTCAGTTAAAATTTACACTTAAGTTATACAGAGATATACACGAAGGAAGCAGCACAAATAATTCCAGTGCATTGTCCATATCAGATTTTATTCACCAGAAAACACAGTTGCAAACTATTGTTTATATACCAACTATTGTTTCAACGTCATCAAGAACAACTGCTATCCATTCTTTGAACCTTATGCAATTAAGTTGTTTCCTAAAAGCTAAACTCAGAAACCACAAAAAATTGTTCACATTCCATGACATATTAGTAGAATTCAGAATATACATATCTGAGCATAATAATCTAAAAATCATACCTGACACTATGCATTAATGTCTCTTCTTCTTGAGAATGGAACTTTGTAATATCTTCGGTAAGATCCTCGATTGTTTGCGAAGTGTTTCTGGATAAATGTACCACTTCATCATTTAAATAAGAAACCAATTCACGAATACTTTCATATTGCACAAAATTAAACGGTAAATTATGCTGAATAATTGCTTTAGTCATTAAATCTCTATACTTCGTTTGACTAAAGTTTCCTTTATTGATTTCTTCCACATTTATACCGTGGCATTTCTTAACATGTCTCCTTAAATTATTTGTCCCATAATTATCACCACATATATATTCTCTTTTACATTTTTTGCAAAAACATGTACGTTTTTCACCACTAACAATTTCTTTCTTTTCGAAATATTTCCAAACATCAGAATAAGTATTTCTTTTTCGTTTACTTCCCACGGAACTACCCACTGAATCAAGATCAACTTCCAATTCTACCATATCCCTTGTTTGACTATCATGTTCACCGATATTCATATTCTACAAAAAATATGTAGAATTCATCAAGACTTTATCGTCATGACATATAATATGTTTGTCAGATAAAAAAATTTTGACATATAATTTTAAAAATCGACTACTGATTCTAAATTAGAAAATAACAAAATAAATAGCACACTCAAAGATCACAATATAGGGAACTAAAAGATAAAACATACAAATTGAACATACAATTTCTTTAAGTTGGGAAAACTGTATCATACATGTATCTATATGATTCATAATGAACATGAGATGCACTTAATAAACAATTACCTTATTCTAACCTCTTTAACTATCTTGAAAATATATTACATGATCTAGACATGACTATATTATGAATATGGACCTTCTTAAGGCTACATTTATATCTTATACTTAAGGTTGGTATTACCTATATCAAGTAACTTTCAAACATAACCAACAGAGACTAACGATGGAATGAAGGTAATATGCCTTAAAACAGTACAGGCAGTATAAAATATCTTTTGCACAAAATGCCATACATAAGCAGTAGAGATAGAAACACAATCAATAAAAGCAACCGTAAAACTGGAAGAACAGAAAGCTGTATATTTTGGTACTATGAGATTGGAAAAACTTTGGGTTCTCAAATTAGTCTAACCTACATAAAGCTACCAGAGGTAAATTTGCTTAGTATCAAAATACTAGCAGCGACATTTATGTGTATCAAAATACTAGCAGTTTGATTTAAAGTTATTTCTGCGTATTCTTTATTAATCAACTTGCACTAAACATACAAACAAAATTGATGATGAAAGTTATAATTTTAAGCATTCTTCCTGCTCTAACTGAAAACTTAAGGTACAATAATTTTAGTTAAGTTACATCCGGCACCCTAACATTTACAGAGAAAAGCCTAGCAATTAGTATGCGTCCTCCCTCCCTAGTATCTTCTCCTTCTCCCAGCGCAAACTCGTGTACATTGAAATAAACAAATCCAATAAAATATAGACATGGTTGATTTAGGATTTTAACTCTCATACCTTTTTGATTGATTAGAGGTTCTAAGAATCTGATATGAATCAAGCGGGATTTTGAAGAAGCCGCGAATCTTCAGAGCGAAAATTCGAAATAAACTGATTTTTTTCCCATTCAATTGAGAAAAGAAATTAGGGTTTTGGAGAGGGAATGGGTAAACAGGGTCATATTGAATTATTATGGGTTGAATGAGTTTTGACCCAGTATTGAAAATAAGAAAAACGGGTCCGACCCAACCTTAATTAAATTGGGTTAAAAGGGTTGGGTTGTATTTTGACGGGTCTAAGTTACCAATCCATCCCCAATAGGACATCAAAACCCATAAAACCTAGAACATACGTATCGATAGGAAAGAGTTGGTTAAAAAAAGAAATTGGAACTCCTAAATAGATCATACAAATATTGGTTTGGCCCCCAATAGGGTTTGACACACAAATAGAATCAAAAGCTATGATTGGATCGAGTCTTAATTTATCAATAAGGCTACTAGAAATGAAACTAAGAGAAGTACTAGTATCAAATAAGACACGAACAGGAATACTGAAAATAGATAGAATACCTTCCAAAACCCGCTTTCCTTTTGCAGCTGCAGAAGTGGAAGGTGCTGAAGCTAGTACTAAAGCTTGAGGTTGTTCTCCCTTATGAAGCATCAGACAATCTTTTACTTTATGACCAGGCTGATGGCAATTGTAGCAGCTCCTTTGTGCAAAGTGTGCCTTGGTCGTTTATGGCTCTAGCTTCGGTACCTTAGCAACAAGTGCCTTAACTAACGGTGCTTTCACCACTTGTTCTCCCTTAATTGACCTGCAACTCGCAGCAAAGTTCCCTTTCTTTCCACACTTATGACAAACTACCCCATAAATATCTCTAGGCGGTTGGAACTTCCACTTGTTGTCCCCAGCTGGTGAAGCAATTAGGGGTGGGCATAAACTGCAATGATATATGTAAACCTCCCAAAACGAGCTGCAAAAACGGTCGAAAACCCACACTAAATCTTCTAATTAAAGCATACATCCCAAACCGGACTTACCCGCATTGATACGGTTTGGGTGTGGCTTGGACGATTGAACCAACCATATTAAACCAAACTGAACCGAAAATTTACACTAGTAATCGTATGATAAAATATAAGCAACTCCTATCTCATTTTATTTTCTAACGATGTATGATCTATTTTCAACATATGTTTTTGTTATATTAATAATAATCGTTGTTATAAAGGAAGAAGTTATAGTTTTAGTATAATATTTTTCACCTAATTTTTTAGAAAAATGCTAATTGTAATCTTATCGTAGTCATTTTACTTGATGATTATGCATTGATTAACATTGATGTTTGGTTAACCTATTAAAAAAATCTCAGTTGTAGCTAAATGTCAAATTGAAATATTCTTACAATTAAGAACTGATCTTTCATTCCAGTATAACATTGTGTGTTTTAAACTATAAGTGTATAAGCATCACATAGTTGCCTTCGTAAATTGACTGTTAATGGAAGTAATTCTCTTATTTCATATTTAATATGGATTCAAACTGGACCGAACCAAAACCAAACCATATTACATTAAACCGAACCGAAATTGAACCATTTAAAAGAATAGTATAATGATTTGTATTTTTGACTAACCGTTTGATGTGGTGCGGAAGTGGTTTGGGCTCCAAACTGCACCAAACCGACTTGTGCCACCCCTAGCAGTAATAAATGGCTTCGGTGCTAAGCTATCAAATCTTAACCCTATGCTCACCAAACTCACATAAGATCCCAAGTTATGATTTGTCATATTACCCTTGAATTATAGGCTCATTCTCTTCAATGGCGTATCTACCAATCTAGGCCCGAACCGAGATAAGGTAGTGAACTAGTTACCATACTTCACCACTGTCATGGCCCCCTGCTTCAAGTCAATGAAGCTCCTAAATAACAGTCTTCCCAGCTTTCGAGACAAACTTCATCTCGAATCCCTCCTTAAACTGGGCCCAAGAGAAGTCGTTCTCTTAGACATCAACAATGATTGAACTCCACCAATCCCTGGCAGTGTCCATTAGATGCCAACCGATGCTTCATCACGTCATCTAACTCCATATCCCTAAATATTCGATCATATAACTTGATCCAAGTCTGGAATTCTATTATCATCTCTATACGACCAAATCTCTTACCTCCTAGCCTCTCATAATCATGGTAGAGCGAAGCAAAATTCACCAGAGGCCTGACCTGCACGACCTCCTCTACGATATCCACCATTGATTCCCCGACCAGAGCAACATTCCTTGGTGCTCGATCTCTATCAATTGTGATGGTACTACCCCACCACCTCTACCTCCTCAAGCATTAACAACTCTAGTACTTATGATGTACAACTTGAATATAGCAGAATATATTTAGGATATGAAAGGCTAGAGTTATTTCAAAGAAAGAAATTATTCTTAAGGAAAGGTTAAAAAAGTGTATAGGTTTATAGAAAATACAAATATGCTCCCGTATACACTCGACTTATTTTAGGGTGTTACTTACCCTATCTCTAATCAGCCATACCCAACTGAAGCCAAGGTGTCCGCTCAACCTTGTGCACTGATACCAAATGTAACGACCTAACTTTTTGACCCTCGAATGTCGATACTAATACATCAACGGTATTCATGTGTCGAACACCCAAGTGCCGAAAGGATAGAAAGTTAGGGTAAAATTAAAAAAAGAATAGAACAAGAAAGGAAGAACACAACATCAGAATCTCACCGCGGAACGATAATATATAATATCCAAAGAACAATACAAAGGGTTACTCTGAATACAGGAATTTCAAAGTTACAAAACCTAAGTACTATCATCAGCGTGGACAGTTATAACTGCCTTTCCTTATAATGCAGATATATACGTAGCTATACGGAACAACAAAATAGAAATAGAAAGAAATGGATGTCTCCAGCTCGTCTTCTGAACTTTGAAGCGTCCAAGGCAAAACATGTCATACTCTGCCTACTCGAAACAGTACGCGAGGAATTTAGGAAAACAAAAACCAAGCGTCAAACATAAATCTAGTATAAGAAAATCCGAGATACATGTAACAGTAACAATTGAGACTGTATGGATTCCCGTAACAGGTTTCCCATCAAAAGAAGAGAATGTCTAGGGTGTAGGATATAATCATATCAAATAGTTGTAATACATATATTGGTCACACCATAACATATTTAGGTTATATCTACAACCGCTATGGTACGTTCGCATTGAAAGTCTGTAGGACCGTGTAATATGGATATATGATAATACAGAGTATAGTGATGATAGTAATACTGTAAATAGTGCGGAATATAAAAGTAGTATAGAAAAATGACACCAGATATTTTATACTGGTTTGGAGCACCGTCCTACGTCCAGTCCCAGACTCCCTTCTGGAATTTAACTAACAACAATACCCTCACTTAACCTGGAGGAACAGGTCTATACAACCCTTGAGTAGCCGAACAAGGACCTGAGCAACGGAACAGGATTTTGCCTCAACAGTCGAAGAGGACTTCACACACCTAGCAGCAGAACAGGACTTCAACAAATACAAAAGATTGTTTTGACTTTGTGTGTTCTAATAACACGGATTTGTCACTTGTAGTACACCCTTCCTATAATCTTTTCCTCAAGTATGATGTGTGTAGTTGTGTGTATATGAAGATTAGGAAGTTTCAAATTGCTTGAAGAATATGGAAATGAATACGTAAGCAATGAATGTACGAATTCAAGAGAGTAGTTAATTCAGAAAATATGATTCAAGTATAAGCAAGTAAGTGAAGTGATTTGATCTTGAAATTCATGCATATATATAGTAGTTAAGAAGTTGCAACTGCTGGTGAAGAGATCTCTACGAATAGCAATGGTTGCAACCCTTGGGGAGGAAGACAACTATTCAGAATAGAGGTGTCTTTTCATAAATATGACTGTTGCATACGGTTCAGTCGACTGGTATAGAACTTCAGTCGACTGAATTCAAAAAATGTGCATATGCATTCAAAAGTGCACAGGTTCAGTCGACTGACTGACTGTATTCAGTCGACTAAATTCTGTTGTTAAATAAAAACTGTTGTTGCTCATTTGGTTAGAGCACTTGCCTTCTAAACTAGTGACCCGGGTTCAAGCCCCGCTTCATGCATTTTTTGAAAACTTGATTTTGATTAAAATATGCATGTAAGTTTATTTATATGTGAATGATGATTCTTGAGGAAAGATTTTAACAAAGCACTAAACTAGACTCTATATACATATTTGATGACTCTTGTTAAAATATATAACTATATGAACCATACTTTGAGTCGTTGAGTCTGAATGTTGTCGTAGTCGTAGATTCGTGAATTGTTGTGTCTTGTCAGCAATCAAAACCCATGATCCAACATGCATAATGGATTTTCCATTGAGATGCCTCTAGTAAACTGCATGGTCTCCATGCAAAAGGATCAGAAAACAGCTTTCCAGCATTGTATATCTCTAGATAAAATATACCATAAGGTAAACACAAACGGCCCATGCACGAACATAAACATGAACTACATGGAACCAAATATCATCAACTCCCATGGTCAATAATAGATAAGTATCTCAAGATATGTAGTTGATAAAACATTGACATGGGCTTCTATCTTTAGCCATTTCCGATGTCAAGGTTACATTCGGCATCTTTCACATACTCTAACGGAACTCGAATCCCTAAATGGATTCCCATATCTCGAACATATCATGAATTACTACATGGATTCAAGCATCTTGAACAAATCTCGAATCTCTACATAGGTTCTCTTTCTCTACGCTTCCAAAACTTAGAATCTGTATACTAGTTTTGAAGTGGTATTCGAAAAGTAAAACACTTACCAATCCAAGACTCTTAAAAACTAATTGATTAATTTTCGATTAACTCAATTCTAGTTCTTTCAGAAGTAAGTGAAAGATAGAGGCATTTTGAACCAATACTCTTCCCCATGGGTTTTCATTGGTATGAAGTCACGAAGTCTTTCGATAACTTCTTAAGTTAACATTAGGTCAAGTTCGTTAATCAACTAATCGATTATCTAGTCAAAAAAATTGCTTATACAAATCAATATTTGTACGCTTAACATGTTTTTGACATTCCAACTTATACTATGCCTCATCCAAGAGTGAAGCCAGGTAAGTTAGAGCACTAGTTGCATCAATGAATTACCAAGACACTTCATTCCTGAATCTCACAAATAGATAAGTCTACCTCGTCGGCTTTTAGTGCTAAGTATAGTATTAATGATTTCCATAAACAAGAAAGAAATAAAATTGATTAACACGTTTTCAACATTTTCTGACTTACTATTCCTCTGCCAAGAGGGAAACTGGTAGGTTAGAGCTCTATTTCTCCATCTTTGCTCGACATCAATCTTAACTCTCATAAATAGATAACCCTTGCTTCGTCGGCTTTTAGTGTTAAGCATAGTTAATTTTCAAACAAGTAATCAAATAACTAACCATTTAGCCACTAAGCAATTCTTAAACCCTTTTTGAAAACATTTGTATATAATTTTAAAATACTTATAATAGGTTTTAAAACATTTATCCAAAATATTGCTTTAAAATAACAAGTTTGTAAAATCTATAAAACTTGAAAAAGAACATGGTTTATCATAAAAACCTCTTCTTTAAAAATTCATAATTAATTATTAAAAATTCACAAAGACCTCAAACTACTTTTAAAATACTCTAATAATAGTCAGTAAAAACTTACAAAAACAAAATACTTAAATTTAAATATCATTTCAAATCTTTTAAGTCCAAAAATCAAGTCTAAACAGGGCAGTTTTGCGCAAGTGAAGCTTTGATCGTTTTCGAGATGTAACTTAACTTTTTAATATACAAGCTTTAATAGAAACAACCATACATATAAAACATTATAAATATGATGAGAAAACCCTAGGGTTCTCTTTACAAAGTTCCATAACCATCACCAAAACAAGGCAATTCACAACCGCATTTATACGACTATCGCTATAAGTGCACTTTCAAATCCGAGTTATATTCAAACCACTGTTCAACTCAACCTATGTGCTTTGATCCAAGACCTTGATATAAGTCAAACAAGTCCATTCAAGTGCATTCGAGTCCATTCAAGAATCAAAATCAATGTTTTCAACATATGTCCAAGTCAATTTAAACAACTTTAACAAAACCAAACACAAGCAAATATGAGTAATATTTCCAATCAAAGTGGTGAGTTAGCTCACCTTTTATCCAACAAACACCTAAAATCCAAGAACCCAAGTCCAAACCCAAGCTAGCACCCTCCTTTTCTTCCCTTCCCTTCCTTGTTTCACTTGCTTTTTACCCTCTGAACCTCCCTCAAAGCTCACATCCTGCAAGTGGTGGAGGAGTATGGCTTTGCCTTTTCACAATCTAACTAGGTGGAAGGTGCTGTAATGTGGTAGTAAGGCTTCATTCCAAGTTTGAGTTGATTTAGATTTGATTTGAAAATAATTTTCTTAATGAAATTATGAAGAGGAAGAAGACATGGATATTTCAACTCTAAGCTTTGTGAATTTGTGAATGACATTTAAGGGTGTGCCCCTTTGTTTATAGGCTAAGAATGGTTCTCTTCAAGCTTGCCTTCACCTCTCCCCCTTCATGCCATGGAAGAGTCGCCTCCCATAACTTCTCCATTAATTCACTTCTCTTTTGTGCTAATTACCATTATACCCCTCTCATGATAATATCTCTTATCCTAATAGAAGTTTCTAGCACATTCCAAGCTGAGACAACATATATTTCATAAATTCATGGTACTTACATATTGTAAGTACCATGAATTATATGAAATATATGTTCTCTCATATATTTCATATAATTCATGGTACTTACATATATTGTAAGTACCATGAATTATATGAAATATATGTTCTCTCTAGAGAGAACTGTATATCTCATTATTCTACAATATTAATCAATATCTAGATATTGATTAATATTGTAGAATAATGAGATATACAGTTCTCTCTTTGTAAGTACCATGAATTATATGAAATATATGTTCTCTCAGAGAGAGAGAGAGAGAGAACTGTATATTTCATTATTCTACAATATTAATCAATATCTATGTAAGTACCATGAATTATATGAAATATATGTTCTCTATGTAAGTACCATGAATTATATGAAATATATGTTCTCTCTAGAGAACTGTATATCCCATTATTCTACAATATTAATCAATATCTAAATATTGTAGAATAATGAGATATACAGTTCTCTCTAGAGAGAACATATATTTCATATAATTCATGGTACTTACAATATGTAAGTACCATGAATTATATGAAATATATGTTCTCTCTGAACATATATTTCATATAATTCATGGTACTTACATATTGTAAGTACCATGAATTATATGAAAATATATGTTCTCTCTATGTAAGTACCATGAATTATATGAAATATATGTTCTCTCTTGGCAAAAAGTAGATGCCAAAGAAGCCAGGCTACCGGGTAGGAGAGTTAATGAATCTCGGAAACGTAAGACAACTCTCTCCCGTTGGTCGACTCTAGAGCGGCGTTCATAGACAACTATCTCGTAAAGCAGATTATTTCGAAGGAGAGGTTTTATTGTATATTTTTTATCTTTCTTTGCAAAATAACTTAATAAGAGCATACCATCGAATCTAGAAAAGTTATGGAAGTAGACCTTATCAATTTTCTCTTCTTTAGCTTTCACTACTAAACGAGAAATAAAGTATTCTAACATGATATTACTTCTATCCACGAAGTTGTAAGTACCATGAATTATATGAAATATATGTTCTCTCTAGAGAGAACTGTATATCTCATTATTCTACAATATTAATCAATATCTAGATATTGATTAATATTGTAGAGAGAACATATATTTTATATAATTCATGGTACTTACAATATGTAAGTACCATGAATTATATGAAATATATGTTCTCTATTGTAAGTACCATGAATTATATGAAATATATGTACTGTATATCTCATTATTCTACAATATTAATCAATATCTAGATATTGATTAATATTGTAGAATAATGAGATATACAGTTCTCTATATGTAAGTACCATGAATTATATGAAATACATGTTCTCTCTATATATTTCATATAATTCATGGTACTTACAATAGAGAACATATATTTCATATAATTCATGGTACTTACAATAGAGAACATATATTTCATATAATTCATGGTACTTACATACTGTATATCTCATTATTCTACAATATTAATCAATATCTATGTAAGTACCATGAATTATATGAAATATATGTTCTCTATGTAAGTACCATGAATTATATGAAATATATGTTCTCTCTAGAGAACTGTATATCTCATTATTCTACAATATTAATCAATATCTAGATATTGTAGAATAATGAGATATACAGTTCTCTCTAGAGAGAACATATATTTCATATAATTCATGGTACTTACAATAACATATATTTCATATAATTCATGGTACTTACAATATGTAAGTACCATGAATTATATGAAATATATGTTCTCTCTGAACATATATTTCATATAATTCATGGTACATACATATTGTAAGTACCATGAATTATATGAAAATATATGTCCTCTCTATGTAAGTACCATGAATTATATGAAATATATGTTCTCTCTTGGAAAAAAGTAGATGCCAAAGAAGCCAGGCTACCGGGTAGGAGAGTTAATGAATCTCGGAAACGTAAGACAACTCTCTCCCGTTGGTCGACTCTAGAGCGGCGTTCATAGACAACTATCTCGTAAAGCAGATTATTTCGAAGGAGAGGTTTTATTGTATATTTTTTATCTTTCTTTGCAAAATAACTTTCCATCGAATCTAGAAAAGTTATGGAAGTAGACCTTATCAATTTTCTCTTCTTTAACTTTCACTACTAAACGAGAAATAAAGTATTCCAACATGATATTACTTCTATCCACGAAGTTGTAAGTACCATGAATTATATGAAATATATGTTCTCTCTAGAGAGAACTGTATATCTCATTATTCTACAATATTAATCAATATCTAGATATTGATTAATATTGTAGAGAGAACATATATTTCATATAATTCATGGTACTTACAATATGTAAGTACCATGAATTATATGAAATATATGTTCTCTATTGTAAGTACCATGAATTATATGAAATATATGTACTGTATATCTCATTATTCTACAATATTAATCAATATCTAGATATTGATTAATATTGTAGATATTGATTAATATTGTAGAATAATGAGATATACAGTTCTCTATATGTAAGTACCATGAATTATATGAAATATATGTTCTCTCTATATATTTCATATAATTCATGGTACTTACAATATGTAAGTACCATGAATTATATGAAATATATGTTCTCTCAGAGAACTGTATATCTCATTATTCTACAATATTAATCAATATCTAGATATTGATTAATATTGTAGAATAATGAGATATACAGTTCTCTCATATTTCATATAATTCATGGTACATACGAGAGAACTGTATATATCATTATTCTACAATATTAATCAATATCTAGAGAACTGTATATCTCATTATTCTACAATATTAATCAATATCTATTGTAAGTACCATGAATTATATGAAATATATGTTCTCAGATATTGATTAATATTGTAGAATAATGATATATACAGTTCTCTCTAGAGAGAGAACATATATTTCATATAATATATATCATTATTCTACAATATTAATCAATATCTAGATATTGAGAGAACTGTATATATCATTATTCTACAATATTAATCAAGAGAGAACATATATTTCATATAATTCATGGTACTTACATATTGTAAGTACCATGAATTATATGAAATATATGTTCTCTTTTCTGAGAACATATATTTCATATAATTCATGGTACTTACATATGTAAGTACCATGAATTATATGAAATATATGTTCTCTATTGTAAGTACCATGAATTATATGAAATATATGTTCTATTGTAAGTACCATAAATAAGAGAACATATAATTTCATATAATTCATGGTACTTACAATATGTAAGTACCATGAATTATATGAAATATATGTTCTCTCTGAACTGTATATATCATTATTCTACAATATTAATCAATATCTAAATATTGATTAATATTGTAGAATAATGATATATACAGTTCAGAGAGAACATATATTTCATATAATTCATGGTACTTACATATTGTAAGTACCATGAATTATATGAAATATATGTTCTCTCTAGAGAGAACTGTATATATCATTTTTCTACAATATTAATCAATATCTAGATATTGATTAATATTGTAGAATAATGATATATACAGTTCTTATGAAGAGGTGTATGTGTTAATTAGTTGCTAATGTGTTCATTTTGTCATTAGACAAGTGTACAAGAGTTCGAACAACTCATATCGATCGAAAAGCTATTTACCAATAAACGGATTTTCGGCCTCATTATTAATTTTTCTTCGAAGAATATATTTTTGTACAAAAATTTCAAAAAAAGTTTCTTATCGTTAATTACCAATTAAATGATATTTAGCAGGATTATATATCATATTTATAGCACTTAATTATATTTCAAAATGTTTTGATATTCGAAGACGAAGTGTTCGAATTTCAGGGTCGCTACAAAAAGAAAAGAACAGTATTTAAGTACTAAAAAGTAACAAAACAATCTAACGAGATTATAAGAAGCTTCATCTGAGGTTTATTGTAACAATATTATTAAGACTTTATTTGAAGTCTCCCTAGATACAACAAATGATAATCTGCTCAAGGTTGTGGTGAGTATGACTACTTTGTGATAGGAAACTGCGTTGATTCAAGGATAAAACAAAGAGGACAAAGATGATTAAAAAAGATTGGGAATGTGATCAGTATTCCTCTCCTTTTATAACCTTCAACGGTCATGTCCGTATGAAAATTTGCGTCTATTCGTTTGAACCAAGGCAACTATTGGTAACGGTCATGTCCGTTAGGAAAGTCGCGTCCATTCAAAAAAATGACTATCACAGTCAACAGTCATACTGTATGAATTTAAACAAGAAAAAACTGTTTATTTTCGTTTGGAAAAGAATATAACACAGTCTAGTCCTATTGCACCCGCATCCGCACCCTCCCCAATTTAGGACGTGCAAGTGTGTGTTAAACCATGGTCATATAGCTCCTGTTGGAACTGGGCCAGCCCACAGCAGTAGTGGTGGGTGTATTTCAATTTTTTTTTATCCTATTGGATCTTTATTGGGCCTATGAAGTCTAATTCATTTAGAACATTTCTAATTTTTTTTAAATTAAATCATGTATTTTATTTAAATTTAAGAATTTTGTAATATAAAGTTAATTTGAATGATTTAATTTATATAAATATACATGTATCATATAAATATAAATATACATATGTGTGTGCATGTGTAACATAATAATCCGTGAAAGGTATAACATGCCAGTATATAGATGTTGGGATTTACATCGCAACGGACACATTAGCTCGTTTCGTATGTATTATATGTTGTCTAAATATGTGCATATATCTATAATGCAAAGTATATTTATATAAATACGTATACATATATTAAAAATATATTTTATAACTAAAAGTCTCAAAATTAAATATATATATATAATTTAAAACATTTGTATAAATATATATACATAATTAAACATATATATATATATAAAAATATATATATACTAATTATATTATATATACGAGTGTATATGCACGCCCATATGGACCTGCATCTAGTCGGTTGGGTATTTGAACTTGATATATCATAACATCTACAACATCATTTTTAATGATCATGTTGTTTCCTTTTCTTCGTTACAATGTATTTTATAATATGTATTTAGGCAAATTCTATTCGGACCTATAAAAATACCGAATAGCCCCCCAACTGTTAAAAAAAAATGAAAAACCGCTCGTTTTGCTGAGTTATCCTCCTTAAAAAAATTCTGCCAAAAATACCCTTTCATGCAGTTGCGTTACATGGTGCCTTTAGGGCACCATGCAGTGGCACCACGTGGTACCTTTAGAGCACCACGTGGTGCCCTGAAGGCACCACGTGGTGGACCTGCATGGTGCCTTCAAGGTACCATGTAGTTGCCCTACGTGGTGCCCTGAAGCCACCACGTAGTTGCTCTGTGTGGTGTATAAAAAAGTTTGAAAAAAAATAGAAAATAAATTAAGACAAAAATATTTAGAGGGATTTTTTGTCCTTGATTTTTTTGTAAAAACAGAGGAGCTACTCAGCATCTTTGGGGGTTTGAATGGAATTCGCCATATATTTATTGATAGTTGCTCAAATAGTAATTACATTTTCCTTTTGCCTTAATATTTCATTGTTGCGATTAATCATCCTTCACTCCTTTTTATAAGGTCGTTCAAAATTCTTGCTCAATCCATGTCATTCACCACATCCACCAAGAACATGGAGAATTGTACTTGAACAATTGACATACTTATGAGTTAGTTGCTTGCTTATGTGTCATTCTATGTATTTAAAATAAATGATGTCAGTACTCTCCATATTTGTTCTACAAATAAAGCTCTAATATTTGTATTGAATATGATGACTTTGTATCACTACATGCTTTGTTATAAGTTAGAATCCAAACTAACGATACAGCCAGCGGCACAACATATCTCAACCGTTAGATTGTCTCATGATTTCAACCTCACATGTGAATGTAATGTGATCTAGTGGCCAAAACATGCATTTGTACATATAGACACCCCATACACAATCAATCGCACACCCAATCAAATCAAACGAATTAGATAAATAAACCAACATATACCATGAAGTAAAAGTATATGATAACATTTCAAATAAGAACATGAGATAGCATTTCAAATAAGAACATTAACATGCTTGTAATTATTACAAAAACATCTTTTGACACATTTCCAGTTAAAAAGGACCGTTATAAAGAATGTATGACAAATAAAAATACCAATACTTGATAACAAAATATACAATTAAAGACTATTATTATGAGTGTATGACACATAAACATCATACATAAAATTAGAACACAATCCCTACCATACTTATAAGTTTGTGAAAAATAAACATATTTAATATTAAATCGTTTATCTACCATAATAACATATTACTATTAATGCTAAAGCATTGGTATAGAAGATCATATTTTAATGTTGAAAATGTAACAGACAGTATCCCACACATTCATTTTAATTTTCCAATTATACAACACAGTGTCCTCTAAGACAAAGGTTGAAGATAACATGCGTATCATACAATGACAAACATAATATGATACTGATTTGGCCAAAACAACATATAGTGATGAAACCGCATCTAAATAACTGACTTTTAACTATTATTGTTAAATGAGAAAGAAATACAATGACAACTATAGAAGTATATCTAAATACCTATGCTTTGGAAAATTTCATATAAAAAATGCTGGAGATTCTTGCATTCGTCGGATTAAACCCATGTCACCAAGATAATAAGTCTACTTTAGTTATGTGTTACCACTACCTGCATGTACGAAGAAAATCATCATGTTAATTCTAAAATCGTAATAATAAATGCATTATTGATAAATGCACATATGTTAAGAAATATTAAACTGCATATTAAAGACAATTGACGTATCGCATTCGTCAATCTCTCTGATTTTCCTACATATATTCCAGGTAGAGTGCTTACTAACTTGTTATATTCAGAGTTCGCTTGAGCTGATCGAAAATGTAGTTCGATTATGATTCTTATTGGATTCCTTTTGTTGTTCTTCGTTTCTGTTATCACATCTATGTATGTATGTTCGCTTGTAAATCATCAACCAATATGTAAAGCACGTTAGGTTTGATCATTATTGGATATAGAATTGTTTTAAATATCAGTAAAATAATCATGTAACCGTTATAATGAATGGTGTTAAGTTATAGCTAAGATTTGAATTAAAGTTACCTGAAGGAGTTTTAGGACAACTTCTCTATTTGGATTTGCAGAGAGCACTGTTATATCCTGTATCTCTAATTCCATCAGCAATTTCTTGTGTCCCGTGCTACGCATACGGGAGTCTGTGAGTGTAGATGATGTTAATATTTTTTATGTCCTATTATGGTTGTGTCTATGAAGTAAAATTGTATTTATCAACTTTGTACTACAGCTTCATTTTATTTTTTTGGGATGGTACTTAAATGTGTAGATAAACAGATGACTAATTATGATTTTTACTTCTTGTCCTTGATGTAATCCAATGATTATGGTCGAAACTTTGAAATTTTTTTACAATTTTGTATGCATGTGAAAATTTTCAATGGTTAAATTTCCATTTTTCGTGTAGCTTTATAGTTTATACAATGCATCAGATGATTGATGCGTGCATATGTAATATTTTGTCAAATAAACGGTAAATTGTAAACTTAAACATAGTACTCGTCATGGGTTAATTGATAAAAGTTGTACTATAAGTTGTCCATCAATAACAGTATGGATATTAATAATCACTTTGAACTTATATGTACAATTCCTTCACATAATCATAAAGAATACAATTATACATTTTGACAATTAACAAAAATTGTGTATATCATCTTAAAATAAACATACAATGCTAATTGATATTTAAATAATTTTGCATTTTTCAATTTGGTGAAATTTTATCATAAAAGAGGACAAAGATGGACTCATCCACATATGATATAGGAAGCACAAAGTATACTATTTCTTTTAATATTTGTTTAACACACTAAAAAATGATCGTACATATATGTAATTATTTTGCCTAATTTCTTAGATTTTTATAATAATAGCTATTTTGCTGATCCAAAATTGAAATAATTTGGTTGGTAGTTTGATAAATTCTACATAAATTTCAAGAAAGACATGATTTGTTAAACTAATCCTTGTATACAGTGGCACTAAAACAAAAAAAATACAAAAAGCAAATGAAAAGCTTATTAATTTTATTTACATACAACCAGTTAAATTAACTTGCATATCATTTTTCATTGGTTGTCCAATTATATCGTCACACAAACTTTGACAATATTGCTTATCCCTTGATATATACATGCTTCATCTATAAGGTCACCTTCTATAGTTTACAAAATTTGTTCTCTCATTGGCAAGAGCTTATACTGGTTCCACTAATCACTGGCCTTTGTCTTCAATATAAACCTGGGGAACATGGTTGTTTTGTCCCTTTGGATAACTTCATTTTTGTTTTCTGCTCGAGTTTAAAATACTATTGTCATACCTAACATCAATCATTGAAATGTTCAATTTTGTGTTTTTTAATCACATTAAATTAGACCAACTTTAATACTGTTGGTCAAAATACAGTATTTACTCTTTATTCCCAATGAAAAATAAATATAGCTAAGCGATATAAAAATGCTACACAAAAATATTTAAATAGTTGGATCCCTAATGATTTATCAAACATCTCCATTATTTAAAGTACTGAACCTAAATATGTAAACAGAACATGCAATGATGATTTGGTTTTAGAGAAATATCAAATATGTTAAATAAATTTAAAACTTAAATACTACACTAACTTGTAATGGGTAATTAAACATAGGCTTAATAATCTATGTTAGATTGTAAGAGAACTAATAATAGATTACACTACCTTCATCAACAATCATCACTCATCAGCGTTGACTCCATCGCAGCTATTTGGTCCATTTGCAGCATCATTGCCCTTGATGGCTGTAGTGTTATGCCCACCATTTATCGACAGTTTGTCTTAAATACAAACCCTACTCTACCTCCATGCCTAGGCCTAGCTCTACGACTGACATAAATACTTGCCTTTGATCCACACTTTAGTAAATGAGGGGTATTTCTGGTATTTCAAAAAGAAACGGTTGAATTCCTATTCAAGGAATTCTCATTATTAGTAGTAGAGATATAAAGTTAAATAAAATGTATATATATGAATAATTAATTACATTCAAATACTTAAAATATAGATATATATATTTTAAAATTATTTCCAGATCGAAATTATCATAACAAATATAAAATAATAATTTTATAATTTTATCATTATTATATATATAATAAATAGATTTGATCATAATAATTAAAAATATTAGTAATAAATATTAAAAAATCAAATTTTAAAATTTTACAAAAATTTAGGATCATAAAATACAGGTTCAAAAAATTTTCCATGATTTTTTAAAATAAAATATTATTTTTAATAAATAAAAGAAACGTGCAACTGAAGTAATTTAATTATTAAAAATAGTAAATATTAACAAAAAAATTCTAAAAATATTTTCATGGGTTACTACAGAGGTGTAGTAATTTAAAAAAAAAATATAATCCAATTTTTAGTGCAATAATTATTTTAGATATAATAAACAATTCAAATAATCAATAAAAGATAATTTAAAATTATTTATATATATAAAAAAATTATTTTCGAATTTGAAAATTCAAATTATGTATAAATAGGTGTAAGGAAAAATTCTTAGCTGTTTATACATTATAAATTATACATATATGTAATTATATGTTTAAAATATACATTAGTCTATATTTAAATTAATATATAAATATACATAAAATAATTAATAATGACAAAATTTAATTTTTTTAATTATATTTTTTATACATAAATTATAACACATAATAATATAACAATGCACATAACCAAACTAATTTGTGACAACTACATATACCTAGGAAAATCTCACCTAACTAGATATACAGCATTAATATACATACAGATTTAGGATTAATCAATAGTAAATCATAATATATGATATGATTACTATAATATATAAATAAAATACCAATTGATGATGCCTTTGAGTCCATTTTAATCAATGAATTCCCTTCTCTAGTTATGCTCGATCTGTTAGATTGCAAGTTTGGAATAGTCGACATTTTCTATCAAATAGTGCTTTTACTTAACTTGAATTGATTTGATATTCTTAGAACTGATATGGGGATTAATTTTGGCTAGCAAACTTGATAGTTATGGCAGCCAAAAGTTATAATTGATTAAGCATTTAGAGATCCATATATAGCCTTGTACAAGAGAGATATTAGGACAATCTCATTACCTATTCTCTCTTAATCTTAGTCATCCATCTCTAGGTCAAATCCTAAGTTTTAGCCGCTTCCAATAACTTGTCAAAACCAAAATTTGCAGCCCTAATGATGGGCTTTAATCCATTTAAGTCCAAGCCAAAATGCTATGCAATTAAATCTAATTTAATCGCTTATTAATATCGTATATCGATTAGTGCATTTATAACTAATATAAATATATAACAATTTTTATTTCTCAAACCATATTCAAATTTTTATAATTAATATTTAATAAATATTAGTTAATTTAATTTATTTATAACAATTAAAAACTAATTAAATCATTCGGTCTTAAGGGAATTCATCATTTCAGTTGTGTAACTCTTGGGTGTAAATTTGGTAAGCAATTAACACTGAACTATTCGAATGCTAACGTTCACACGTCACTTAGCAAGTGGTGTGACATTATGGCCAAATTTATAACTTACTCATTTTCAGTAAAATCTTATTTAATTTAATAAGTGTTACCAGTTAGTGACATTTATATACACCAATTCTCTTCGTCAAAACTATTTCACTTTGGATTTATGGAATTTGGTAATGGTCAAAATTCCAATATTGTCCATATTCAACTCTATAGTCCAAACACAAAATCCTTGGTTCAATAATAATGATTATTATTAACTATACTACTTTGGCTAGAGATTTTGACTTTGGGTTGACTTGAGTTGACCATGATACTAACCTCATATAACTAAAGTGACGAATCCACTCTTGAATAGTGTCTTCCTCCCAATACTTCCACTAGACCCAACTATAATCACTTGATGAATGTCGTTCCATGATTTGACTATAATCAAAGCAAAGATTTTCATATTGAAGGTTGATAGTATTCTCAAGTCGAAAGAACTTTGTAAATTAGTTACGTTGATATTTTTTGTTTGACCTTAGTTATATTAACCAACAGAAAACTACCGAGTGAGTTGTTCTATGGCTATCCAATAACTATTTGTACATAACCTCTAGGTGGCCCCCAGCAGTCATGAGTAATATACTACCCAACATTTGAAATGCATTATGTACTCTAGTCTCAACGGATACATCGATATCCAGTGTCGATTCATCTTGACTAGGAACATTTAAAATGATGTGTTTTGTAACCATGTGATCCAATACTCATGATTACAACTAATTGTAATTACTATCACAAACACGTCATTTATGGATTTTTTGTTAAATATATTTTTAATTAAACATTTAATTATTTATAACACATTATAACAAATATATAACAGAAAGAAGAAACACCTTTATTTCGAACAAGAATTGATTTCGAAGTCAATAAATTACAGAATTGCCCCTAGGGCATACCCCTAACAATATCAATCTGCCACTTGCACTTGGGGCTAATTATGGAATTTCAATCCCATCCTCTCAATCAGTTTCTCGAGAACTGGCTGAGTTAGACCTTTAGTGAAAGGATCTTCTATGTTGTCCTTGGTATCTACCCTTTGAATCACAACTTCTTTCTTCTCAACAAATTCTCTAATCAGGTGGAACTTTCAAAGAATGTGTCGTGACTTCTTATGTACTCTTGGTTCCTTTGTGATCTTTATCGCTGCATTATTGTCACAAAACAATCTCATTGGATTCTCAGTATCGGGAATCACTCCGAGCTCACTCAAAAACTTGGACATCCATACTGCCTCTTTTGCTGCTTCATTGAGGGCGACATACTCGGCCTCTATCATGGAATCAGCAATTGTTTCTTGCTTGGAACTTTTCCAGCTAACAGCTCCAGCAATTAGTGTAAAGACATAGCCGGACACTAATTTACTATCATCTATATCACTTTGAAAGCTCGAATCTGTATACCCCTTCATAAGGAGGTCTCCATTCCCAAAAACAAGGAATATTACCTTAGTATTTCTCAAATACTTAACTATACATTTTACGGTCGTCCAATGTTTTTCTCCGAGATTAGACTGGTATCGGCTTACACATCCTAATGCGTATGCTACATCCGCTCTTGTACATAACATAGCATACATTATGGATCCTATGGCTGAAGCATAGGGAATCCTCTTCATACGCTCTTTCTCATCATCGATATGAGGAGCGTCCTTTTTAGAAAGGACAATTCCAGATTGCGTTGGAACACTTCCATGCTTGGAATTCTCCATACTAAACCGTTTAATATAGTGTCTATGTACAGGGATTGGGACAATCCTAACAGCCTCTTAGACCTATCTTTATAGATCTTTATACCAAGTATATAGGCTGCTTCTCCCCAATCCTTTATGGACAAGTTTTTGGAAAGCCAAGCTTTCACTAATTGCAATAATGAAGTGTCATTGCCAATCATTAACAGATCATCAACATAGAGTACTAAGAATATGATAGCATTTCCCTGTTCCTTTCTATATATGCACGCTTCCTTTGTGTTCTGATGAAAACCAAACTGTTTGATTACTTTATCAAAACATTTGTTCTAACTCCTTGAAGCTTGTTTGAGTCTATAAATGGAATTTAACAACTTGCAAGCTCCGCCTTCACTCTCACTGACTACAAAACCCTCCAACTGTGACATATAGACGATTTCTTCTAAATCACCATTTAGAAAAGCCGTCTTTACATCCATTTGCCATATTTTGTAGTCATAGAATGCGGCAATGGCTAACATAATCCGAATAGATTTAAGCATGGCTACGGGCAAAAAGGCCTCGTCATAATCAATACCTTGAATTTGACGAAATTCTTTTGCAACTAGCCTTACCTTATAAGTCTCCACTTCTCCATCCGCATTTAGCTTTTTCTTAAAAATCCATTTTCAACCGATGGGTTTTATCCCTTCGGGTGCGTCCGACAAAGTCCAAACTTTGTTTTTGTACATGGAGTCCATCTCGGATTTCATAGCTTCAAGCCAGAGTGTAGAGTCTTTACTTTGCAGTGCTTGTCGGAAAGACAGAGGAATGTCGCCATCTAAGACACAGTCCTCCTTTTCGCCATCCACGAGAAAACCGTAGTATCTCTCTGGTACGCGGGATTCCCTAATAGACCTTTTAATAGGTTGTGTGTTTTCGTATACGGGTGACCTTGTTTCTCCCCCTGTTTCGGCTTTAGTGTTAGTTTCTCGGATCTCATCCAAGTCTATAACTTCGCTGTTAATTTCTTTTAACAGAAATTCCTTTTCTAAAAAGACAGTGTGTCGAGAAAAAATGACCTTTATTCCTCGGTATTGTAGAATATAAATCCCATCGAGTTTTTGGGATATCCTATATACTTACATAGTACCAATCTTGCCTCTACTTTATTTGAACCAACGTTCTTACGTTTGCCGGACAACCCCATACCTTCAAATATTTGATTTAGGGTTTTTTACCACACCACATCTCATATGATGTTTTGGGCATAGATTTAGTGGGTAACAAGTTTAACATATATGCTGTAGTTTATAGCCATATCCCCAATAGGACAGAGGTAACTCAGCCTTACTTATCATGGAACGAACCATATCTAATAGGGTTCGATTTCTTCGCTCTGACACACCATTGTGTTGTGGAGTATAGGGTGGAGTAACCTGAGAGATAATCCCATTATCTTTTAAGTATTATTGGAAATCTTGTCCAACAGACTCACCTCCTCGATTTGATCGAAGAATTTTAATTTTACGGCCCGTTTGATTTTCTACTACCTTTTTGTACTCAACAAATTTCTCATAAACGTCAGATTTTTTCTTCATACGATATACATATCCTAGTCTTGAGAAATCATCAGTGAAAATAACAAATAAGAACTATTATCTTTGGTTAATATAGACATTGGACCACATACATCACTATGTACTAACCCTAAGAGTTCATTAACTCTTTCATTGCTCCTACTGAAGGGGTGCTTGGTCATTTTACCTTTAAGACACGCCTCATAAGTTTCAAATGATTCAAAATCAATCGACGGTAGAAAACCATCGGTTTTCAATATTTGTAGTCGTTTCTCACTAATATGGTCAAGCCTACAAATGCCAAAGATAATTGTCGTTTAATTTATTAGAAACTTCATTCATAGAACAGACATAATTAGTATTAATCACATAAATGCCATTTTTAAGGACACCTTTGCAGACTTTATTTCCATCCAAACTAATATTTATAACATTATTTGCACAATGAAAAATATATCCAGTCTTAGACAATCTAGAAACAGAGATAATTCCACAAATAAAGTCTTTTACATAATAGCAATTATTTAATACTAATACTAATCCACTTGGCAAATCTAAATGATAGTCTCCTACTGTCGTTGCATCTACTATAGATCCATCAGCAACTTGGAGCTTTATTTCTCCTTTTGCATTCGATGTCAGCTCCTAAGCCCCTGCAACGAATTACATATATGAGTACCAGATCCAGTATCTAAAACCCATGATATTTTATTGATTACAAAACATTTTTGAATCATAAATGTACCTGATGGAGCTGTAGAACCATTTTGCTTCCTTTCCTTGACAACCTTCAAGTAGTCGGGACAGTTTCTCTTCCAGTGACCTTTCTGGTGGCAATGGTGACATTCACCCTTGTCATCGGTCTTCTTACTTTTCTTTTTCTTACTATCTTTTTTCTTCTTCTTCGAACCTTTCGAAGATGATGCATTTCCCTTCACAGCAAGTACGACACCATGATCTTTAGATGTTGACTCAGCTGACCTCAACATATTGAGGAGCTCCACGAGATTCACATTTAATTGGTTCATGTTGTAATTCAGTATGAATGGTTCATACTGAGGAGTGAGAGAACCATGGACCAAGTCTACTTGCATTCAGTTGCTTATCTCTATGTCTAATTGTGCAAGTCTATCAATATAGACTTTCATCATTGGAACATAATCGTCCACTTTCTGTCCCTTGGTCATTTTGGTGTTAAACAGTTTTTTCGAAAGCTCGTACCTTACGGAACGGGACTGTTCACCAAAAAGAGCTTTGAGACTATTTAAAATCTTATGGATAGACATGTTCTCATGTTGCCTTTGCAACGGTTTGTCTAAGGTAGACAACAAGAAAACTTGGGCGATCTCTAAGTCAGATTGCCACTTTAAATAAGCAAGTCGTTCTTCAGGATCAGCACCATCAACGGGTTCTGTTTTGGGTTCACATGTAACAGAAGTCTAAAGGCGCTCGTAAG
The DNA here is from genome assembly GCA_030737815.1 of Allium fistulosum. Lineage (NCBI taxonomy): Eukaryota > Viridiplantae > Streptophyta > Magnoliopsida > Asparagales > Amaryllidaceae > Allium > Allium fistulosum. The sequence goes on from CM060904.1 coordinate 540,929,663, forward strand.
TCAATGCTATTTTAATTGCTCTTAGCCAGTCGGTATAGTTAGGTCCAGTGAGTTTTTCACTTTTAGAAAACTGTTTTGGAGTTGACATTTTCCTCAAGTTTAAATGGTAGATTACTAGGACAAAACATAATAGATGTTCTTATAATATTAGTAAGGTTAAACACTATGTTTCATTTTACTAATAAGCTCCCACTAGTCTTTTATGTTTTGCCAAACCCTAAGTCAAAACATAAAAGTCTTATGACTTCACTAGTAGGTGTTAGGACTTGTCCATCTTGGAATTCCGACCTTGGGTTTGCTCAACAAGTCATAGCTCCACGAAAAATGGATAACCTTTTATCGGTTGTATCATATACAACTCCTAACCCTTGGAACCTTGTACTAATTTCATATTGGCCTTGAGTTTGCTCAACAAATCGAAATGAAATTATTCACTCATACCTACTATATCGTGATGGCCTAAGTATAGTATATGCATCTTGAGTTTGCTCAACAAATACATATAGTTATCTTACCTCATTTATTTAATATGTTAATAATACTACACATAACATCCTTAGCTTGAGTTTGCTCAACAACTAAGAAGTATGCAATTAATTTATTAACATATATATATATATATATATATGGTAGAGGATAACATTAAATTAAGTGATATCGACTTATGAAATAATGTAATTCTTATGAACTACCCTCGTGATTCAAGTGTCGAACACATCAGAAATCACGATACACATACGATTACGTATGTGTTTATTTCTTAAGTTTATTATGAGTTTTATACATTCATATTATATAAGTTTTATTTATATAGTTTTTATATTTCAAATTACTTATATAATAGTCTTGTGTATAATATTATATTAATTAAATCATATTTAATTAATTTTAATTAATTTTATATTGATATAATATTTATATTTATTATGTACTATAACCTTTATAGTATAACACATATATCATATACATATGTAATTATAATTTCAATTAATTAACCTTTTAATTAAATTAATTAAATTATCTTGATTTTGAAAATCATTATTCATATGTATGCATGCATATTTATGATATCTCAAACGTTTTAAAATATCATAACATATTTCATAATATATTTACTGCATGCACATACGTTTTATTAATTAACTTACTAAAAAAATTATAATTTACGAAAATTATGTTATTTTGTTTTTCAAACATTTCGAAAAATATGTTACATTATAACTATTATAATAAACATATATTTTATTTTAAATTTAACAATTAAATATAAAATCTTTTACTTTATTTTTCAAGATAATTTTGAAAATTAGCCCAAGACCCAAATTAAGTTGGGCCTTTTCTATTAGGGGCAACCTTTGGGCTCACTTCACCTTTTAGGTCAGGCCGGTAACCAGGTAGGACAGGGTACTTGATTACCCAATTCCAATCCTAGAAATTACCTTTCTAGACATTGTACTGAGTGGGCAAGCTTAATAAGTTAGCCCTAACATGACTAATTTAGACCGCATAGGCTATTAGGCTCTGATACCATTGTTAGAACTGGGCCAGCCCGCAGCGGTGGTAGTGGGTGTATTTCAAATTTTTTTATCCTATTGGATCTCTATTGGGCCTATGAAGTCTAATTCATTTAGAACAATTCTAAATTTGTTTTAAATAAAATCATGTATTTTATTTAAATTTAAGTATTTTGTAATGTAAAGTTAATTTGAATGATTTAATTTATATATATACATGTATCATATAAATATACATATGTGTGTGCATGTGTAACATAATAATCTGTCAAGGGTATAACATGCCCGTATATAGATGTTGGGATTTACATTACAACGGACACATTAGCTCAAATTTTTTCAATTTTTTTCGTATGTATTGTATGTTGTCTAAATATGTGCATAAATCTGTAATGCAAAGTATATTTATATAAATACGTATACATATATTTAAAATATATATTATAACTATAAGTCTCAAAATTAAATATATGTATAAATTAAAACATTTTTATAAATATATATACATAATTAAACATATAAAATTATACATACATATATATATATAATAATTAAAATTATATATATATAAGGTTAAATAAAATGTATATATATGAATAATTAATTACATTCAAATACTTAAAATATAAATATATATATATTTTAAAATTATTTCCAGATCAAAATTAGCATAACATACATAAAATAATAATTTACAATTTTATCATTATTATATATATATAATAAATAGTTTTGATCATAATAATAAAAAATATTAGTAATAAATGTTAAAAAATAAAATTTTATAATTTTACGAAAATTTAGGATCATAAAATACAAGTTCAAATATTTTTCCATGATTTTTGGAAATTAAATATTATTTTTAATAAATAAAAGAAACGTTCAACTAAAGTAATTTAACTATTAAAAATATTAAATATTAAACAAAAAATTCTGAAAATATTTCCATGGGTTACTACATACATGTAGTAATTTAAAAAATATAAAATCTAATTTTTGGTGCAATAATTATTTTAGATATAATAAACAATTCAAATAATCAATAAAAGATAATTTAAATTTTTTTATATATATACGAAATTTATTTTCGAATTTGATAATTCATATTATGTATAAATAGGTGTAAGGAAAAATTCTAAGTTGTTTATACATTATAAATATACATATATGTAAATATGTTTAAAATATACATTAGTCTACATTTAAATTAATATATAAATAAACATAAAATAATTAATAATGAAAAATTTAATTTTTTACAGCAAATTAGATATGTTTATATATAAATTATAACACATAATAATATAACCATGCACATAACCAAACTAATTTGTGACAACTACATATACCTACGTAAATCTCACCTAACTAGATATACAGCATTAATATATATACAGATTTAGGATTAATCAATATTAAATCATAAAATATTATATGATTATTGTAATATATAAATAAAATACCAATTGATGATGCCTTTGAATCCACTTGAATCAATAAATTCCCTTCTCTAGTTATGCTCGATCCATCAGATTGCAAGTTTGGAATCGTCGACCGTTTCTATCAAATAGTGGTTTTACTTAACTTGAATTGATTTAAGATAACTCTTGTTGGTTTTAGGCTTTTAAATCCATTCCCCTTGATGCATAGTAGATTTTCTCTCTTGATAAACCTTTAATAAACGGATCCGGTGGGTTTTCATTTGTTCTTACATAATCAATAAAAATAGTTCCATTTGAGAGTAAACGCTTCCTTACTATGTTATGGCGCCGATGAATGTGTCGTGACTTTCCATTATACATAAAGTTTTGTGCTCCACTTTACGTTGCTTGATTATCGTAGTGAATATATATGGTCGGTACAAGTTTGGGCCAAAATGGAATAACTTTTAAAAATTGACAAAGCCATTCTACTTCTTCGCGTGCTTTATCTAAAGCGATGAACTCAGATTCCATAGTGGATCAAGCTATGCATGTTTGTTTAGTAGATTTCCATGACACTACTGCGTTCAGGGGGTAAAGGGATAACCACTTATTGATTTTAATTCCTCTAAATCTAAAATCCAGTTTGCATCAATTACCCTTCTAAGACAGCAAGATATTTTCCATGATGTAAGGAAAAGTTTGTGGCATTCTTTAAATATCCCAACACTCTCATTAGTGCTTTCTAGTGTTCCTTCTTTGGGTTACTTGTATACCTGCTCAGTCGACTTACCACATAACCAATATCTGGTCTTGTGCAATTCATGAGATATATAAGACAACCTATTACACAAGAATATTCCAGTTGCATTACACTCTCATTAGTGTTTTTATGCAGAACTTTTGATGGATTAAAAGGTGTTCTTACTCCTTTGATTCCATAATCTTGGAACTTTTAATTACTTTTTCTATATAGTGTGATCGAGATAGTTAAATTCCAGTAGAAGTTTTTATTATTTTGATTTCCAAAATAATGTCTGCTACTCCTAAGTTTTTCATGTCGAAATTGTTTATTGAAATTTTATTTATGGTCTCTATAAGCTTAATGTTGGGACTAAAGATTAGCACGTCGTCCATATATAGACATATCATCATATATGATTGACCAATTTGTTTGTAATAAACACGCTTATCACATTTATTTATACAAAAACCATCTTTCGTCATGATATTATCAAATTTTGCGTGCTATTGCTTTAAAGCTTATTTAAGTCTGCATAATGATTTTACTAATTTACCAACTTTATTCTCATTTTCTTTGGAAATAAAACCTTCTGGTTGCTCCATGTATATCTCCTCATCGAGATCTCCATTTAAGAATATTGTCTTACATCCATTTGATGAATTTCTTGACTATATATGGATGCAGTTGCTATAAACATTCTTATATAGGTTAGTCATGTAACTTGTGAATAAGTATCAAAATGTCTATACCTTCTTTTTGATGATATCCTTTGGCTACCAATCTAGCTCTATATTTGTTAATAGAGCCATCTGGTTTCATCTTCTTCTTGAAAATCCATTTACAGCCAAATGGTTTTGTGCCAGGTAGAATTTCAACTAATTCCCAAGTTTTATTACTTAGAATTGAATTAATCTCATTTTTAATTACTTCTTTCCAACAGGAAGACTCAGAAGATGACATTACCTCTTTGTATGTTTGAGGTTCATGTTCTAACACGTAAGTTAAGAATTCTAAGTCAAAGGACTTGGAAGTTTTTTCCCTTATGTTTCTTCTTGGTTCAGTTTCATGTTTATCACAATGAGTGTCATCTTCAAGTGGTTCATCTCTGTCTTCTCTTGTCCTTTTAGGGATATAAGTTCCATTATTCCTTTTGTGTGGGAACACATCTTTAAAAAATGAGGCATCTCTTGACTCCATGATTATATTTACACTAATGTTATTTACATTAGACTTGAAGACTAAAAATCTATAGGCACTACTATTTTTGACGGGTCCTATATAGTAATTGTCTATAGTTTTTGGTCCAAGTTTGACCTTCTTGGAAGGTGGAACTGAAACTTTTGCCAAGCACCCCCACACTTTGATGTATTTGAAACTTAGTAGGTGTCCATTCCATAATTTGTATGGAATTATTCCTATTTTGTTGTGAGGAACCCTGTTTAGTATGTAACTAGCACTACACCAAATACTGAGATTTGCAACTAACCATCCGCGCATTTGGCAACGGTTATTAACCGTTGCCATTTAGCAACGGTTAATAACCGTCTTGGTTCAGTTAGCAACGGTTTTTTCTTGTTGCTAATTGGGAACGGTTATTAACCGTAGCTTCTTTGGAGACAAATGATGGCGGTGAATTTCATCCTTTCGCGCCATAATTTTTGGCGCGCTTCGTTCCAATTAGCAACGGTTTTCAACCGTGGCTAATTAGCAACGGTTATTAACCGTCCCAATCTTTTAGCCGGCCCAGTGGCAAGCCCACCAAGCCCCTGGGATGGGGCAACCAACTGAGCCGGGCAACACCCAAAATCTGTTTTACTTCACAGTTACAGCTCAATAGCAATCTCCATGTTGGCGATCTGCTCGAACCCAAAAAAACTAGGGTTTCAAAAATCAACGCTTTCTAAATAATCATCGCTGCATACTCGGCTATTCCATCAGCCATCGTCGGCTCAAGCTTGCCTCCTACGCGATATTTTCTACTGCTGATTTGAAGTCCTGCTACAGTCTCTATACTGCCACTGCTAATTAAGTATGTGAATTTCTTGTTTTGAGTTGTCTAATTTTCTAAAATTGAGTCGCCCTTTTACTGCTTTAGATTTCATTAACCTTGAAAACGCCTGAAGCTAATAACTTATTAGTATTTAGTTATAAACAAGTAGTTTTCTGTAAATAATCGTTTAGGAATTGAAATTTGAAAGCTGAAGCTAAAAACTAATAATTATTTAGGAACTGATACTTACATTGATGTACTATTTTTCCTGCAGTGTGTGTATGTCTACCCGCAAACATTTAGGCAGAACCCAATATGATTTGCCTGTACACTTAACTAGATACACTAGTTTGTAAACTTGATACATTTCGTTAAAAATTAAATACACTGTTTTGTAAACTATTTGAGACTATAAGTATTGCAGCCCACTTAATGTGGAAACTTTTGTATAAAAAGTTGGTACTTTGTTATGTTATAGTTTTATATGTGATTTTATGGTTATATATGAAAAAGAAAATAAAAAAAAATTTGACATGTTATATAGTAAGGGGCAAAAAAATTCACATTGGGCTTGGTCAACCGATTCTTTGGGCCGCCCTTGCTTTTAGGATTGATGTTTCATTAAGTTTTTGGGAATTGATTATAGTCAATATCTACTAATCTTTAACAGTTTGCCAAAGTAGAGATGCACCTTCTAATCTGAACCATCAGAATACATATTTGATGTTTTAAGTGTACAGTGTTAGAGAACCAAGAAATAATTGGTTATGCAAGGGATGATCTTTTTACATTTATATATGATTTGTTTTACAAATTGTAATGTACTGTACTGTACTGCATGCTAGTTAGACATAGTTGCTTATAGTGACTGCTAGGGTATAAGTTGATGCAATGAATTTTGTTTTACTAAATATGAGACCATATTTAGTAAGTGGATAAAATTGTTGTTAATGGCGCAAACCAAGTATTAGGAGAGGGGTAATGCATAGACATTACTCTGGTGCTACAAAATGGCGCCGTTGTAATGGCAAATTTTTTGGAAACAGTTTGATGCTAATGTTAAATTTCAAGTGAAATCAAAAGAATATTCATCTGTTTAGTTAATATCAGAGTTGAACTTGGTGGAAAGCCATAAGATATTGTTACCCATGATTTATTATTAGCTCTTGTTATTTTCTTTCAGTATGTCTTTTAGCATAGACAAACAATGGATGAATCAATCTAATCGAAGAAATACATAATATATGGAAGGTGTGAGAAATTTCGTTAAATTTGTTGCTGAAAACGGTGGCAATAAGGAAAAGTATTCGTGCCCTTGCACGCGGTGCAAAAATGAAGATACATTCAAATTAAATGACATTCATTTTCATTTGCTTAGATATGGTATTGTTCAATCATATACCATGTGGTGTTTTCACGGGGAAAGAATACCGGAGAAGCCAAAACAACAACCGGTTAGTCATGCCACAAATACTGATGAGTCCGAACATATTAGGATGGAGGATTTGATCAATGATGCAGATAGATTCCATCATTTTCAACCTACAAGTTAGTTGCATGATAATGCTAATATTGGTGAGCAGTTTACGGATAAATCATTTTTTGATAGTGCAACTGCAACAGAGCCATTGTATCCTTCTTGTCCAAAAGAGATTACAAAGTTGTATGCCATTGTGAAACTGAATAGCTTGAAGACCCAATACGGCTTTTCAGACAATGGTGTGACTGCAGTACTCGAATTCATAAAGGAGTTACTCCCCGAAGGTAACACGCTACCTTCAAAGTACCCCGACGTGAAGAAGATCATTAAGCAAGTTGGGATGAATTACATAACTTATGATGCATGCATTAATGACTGCATCTTGTACTGGAAAGATAATGCGAACAAAGTTTCATGTACAAATTGCAACGCACCAAGATACAAGACATCATTCGACGAAGAGAGAAAAGCTACCACAGTACCTCAAAAGACCTTAAGACATTTTCCTTTAATTTCTAGATTGAGAAGACTGTATACTGTACCATGGATAGCAGAAGCGATGACCTGGCATGGTCGTGCCAAGTCCGGTACAACCGTAATGCGTCATCCGTGTGATACTTCTCAATGGAAAACTACAGATTCTTTTGATTCTTCGTTTGCTGCTGAACCACGAAATATCACGCTTGGAATAGCAACAGATGATTCTGTCCGAATGCTTCTTTAACTAACCCTTACAGCTGTTGGCCAGTAATTGTAGTACCATATAATCTTCCTCTGTCTTTGTGCATGAAAAGAGAGTTCTCAATGTTAACACTGTTGATTTCTGGGCCAAAACAACCGGGGAAGGATATTGATGTTTATTTAGAACCTTTGATAGACGAGTTAAAGCAGTTATGGGAAGGAGTCGTTACATTTGATTCATTTATGAAATCTGAGTTCATAATGAGAGCTAGAGTGTTGTGGGCAATCCATGATCATCCCGCTCTTGGGACTTTATCGGGATGTACAACTCACGATAAATTTGCTTTATCCTAACCGTTGTTTGCTTTGAATTGCTTTGCATTATTTGATTTGCTCTTTGCTTGGGTTCTACTTTGTTTTAAATTATTTCAGACTTTTTGAATCAGGTAGATGCTTTTTGTTTTGAAGTGGAATATTCTTTCCAGATTTATGAAGTTGAGCTGCCTCTGAATTTAATCTTCGAGTTGCACATGAACCAGGTTGAACATTGAAGTCTGAAAACTGGAATGCTTTGCCCTGTAATGAACCATGTAAACTTCACTGCTTGCAAAACAATGTAGTGTAATTAATGAAATCTTTGTACTGTAGTGTAATAAACAATGCAGTGTAATAAGTATGATATTCCGGCACGGTAGTATTCTGTTTGCAAAACAATGAGTGTAATTATAAGTTTGATAATTTTATATGTATGTTATATGTGCGATATGTTTATAGTGCTTGTGTACCAATATTTTGATATTCTGGCATATTTTGATATATATTGATATTCTGGTATATATACTGAGATATACGCAGTAGTGAGTTACATATGTGATTTTGTAGGAGCAGGAGCAAACACTATGTGCAACGGTTGTTAACCGTTGCTTTATGTGTGACTTTGTCCATTAAGCAACGGTTTGTAACCGTTGCCTTTTGTACATTCAGCAACGGTTAATACCCGTTGCCTATTGTCCATAAAGCAACGGTTTATACCCGTTGCATTTGGCCCAATTTGCAACGGTTAATACCCGTTGCCTTTGGCCCAATTTGCAACGGTTTATACCCGTTGCCTTTGCCACAATTTGCAACGGTTTATACCCGTTGCCTTTTGGACATAAAGCAACGGTTTTCTCCCGTCGCTAAATTCAACCACTCCTGTAATGAAGACGGTTTTTACCCGTTGCTTTTGGACTTAACAACGGTTTTTACCCGTTGTTAATATCTTATAATGGTGTATAGACATATTTAGGGCTTCCCACACACAAGTTCGTCGGTAGGCCTAAAATTAAAAGCATAGCATTAATCATGTCTTTTAACGTACTATTCTTTCTTTCAGCAATACCATTTTGTTGTGGTAAATATGGGTTTGTTCTTTGATGAATTATACCATTTTCTACATAAATTGTTCAAAAGGTGATTTATATTCTCCACCTCGATTTGATATCAATATCTTGATCTTTATATTAAGTTGATTTTCTTCTTCAGTTTTGTATTTTGTGGATGATATAATTGCTTCATCTTTACTATTTAAAAGATATACATTGCAATACCATATATAATCGTCGATAAATGTGATAAAGTACCTTTTCCCATCTCTTATAGTTAATGATTTGAAATCACATAAGTCGATATAAACCATACCAAATGGTTAAGTACTCCTATCAATAGTATAAAATGGTTTTTTGACCATTTTTGCTTCTACACATGTCTCACATTTGTATTTTTTATCTACTTGAAATTTTGGAGTTAATCCTAAGTTTGCAAGTTTTTACACTTTTTGATAATTTACGTGTCTTAATCTATCATGTCATAATAGAGTTTCAAGCATAACCAAATAAGAAACTTCATTTTTTATTTATTAAACAATCAGAATATATAGTATTATTGCCAATTACAGCTACATTTGCCCTAAATAGGCCATTGCATAATTATCGCCTTCCTATATAAAGTCCGGTTAAACAAAACCATTTTGTCTGACTCGAAGACCATTCGAAACCTTTCTTTGAAAGCACAGGTCCAGAGATTAGTTTTTGCGGATATTTGGAACATGAAGCACATAATTCATTGTAACATATTTTTTTCCATAAGTAAATTTTAGGATGACGGCGCAGCTGCCTTCAATCATGCAAGCTGCATTATCACCCATGTAGAATTTTTCTTCCTGATCGAATTTATTATAAGTGGAGAACATGGATTTGTCATAACAGACATGATGAGTAGTGCCCGTGTCTACCCAACGCCATATAGAGTTCTGAACCAAGTAGCATTCTATTACAACTCCAAAGAAATTCGAATCATCAGTGTCCATGTTATCCACCATATTTGCTTCCGAATTGTTATCCTTCTTGTGTCTGCAATCCTTAACAATGTGTCCCGACTTTCCACAAAGCCAACACCGACTGTTAAACTTTTTGGCCTGCTTATTTTCTCCGGTTTTTTTTCTAGGTGCTTTCCTCTTATATGGAAATTTTTTCTTTTTGTTGCTGAAGTGTCATTTCTCCTTTGACTCTTCTATAACAAATGCCTCCTTGCTTTTTGATTGTGTTACCCCTCGGTTGTCTACTTCAATCTTCAACCTGACGAAGAGATTTTCTAAAGAAATCTCCTTCTTCTTGTGTTTTAGATAATTGTGGTAGTCTTTCCATGATGGGGGCATCTTTCCTATTATCGCTTCAATAAGGAATCACTCTCCAACTTTATATCCTTTTGATTCAAGTTCATGATAGATAAATTAAAGTTCTTGCACTTGAGTTTTCACTGATTTGGAGTCTACCATCTTGTAGTCCATGAATTTTTCTACTATGAACTTCTTTAAACTAATATTCTAGGTTTTGTACTTATCTGGATATGCAATCCAAAAGGACCTTGCAGTCTAACGAGGCCGATATACTTTGTACAACATCTTGTCCTACCAGTTCAGAATGTAATTCTTGCATAGGAAATCAGAATGTCTCTATGCATCAACACCAAGAAATGCATCTTTATGTGTTTCTTTAGTTTGGCCTGGTGTAGGCACAGGTTCATCCTCTTTGACATATCTTTGCAGACCCAGCATAGTGAGATAGAATAACATCTAACTGTGCCACTCTAGAAGTCATCACCATCTCCTTTGAACGAATCAGGTCTGTGGTGAGGAGCAGTTTTTGCTGATAACTCAACCGCTGCCATTTCAAGATTAGAAGGAAACTTCGTCTGAGGCTTGTCATAAAAATTTCCTTCGGATTTCATCTGAAATCTCCCAAGATACAATATACGATGATCTGCCCGAGATTATGATGAGTATGACCACTCTGTGGTAGGAAACTATGTTTATTCGAGGACAGAATGAGGAGGAGGAAGATGATTAAAAATGATTTGGAATGTGATCAATATTCCTCTCCTTCTATAGCCTTCAATAGTCCTGTCCGTACGAGAAGTTGCATCTGTTCATTTGAACCAAGACAGGTTTTGATAACAGTCGTGTTCATTAGGAAAAGTCGTCTTCATTCAAAAAATGATTATTGCAATCAACAATCATACCATTTGAATTTAAACAGGCAAAAGCTGTTTATTTTCTATTAGAAAAAATATAACACAGTCCACGTATAGCACCCGTTTCGGTTTGGTGTACACGCGTGTGATAAACCATGGCCATATAACTCCTCACCCTCGCACAAAATTACTCGAACCTTAGAGCCAATATAGATTTATGGAAAAGAGTATATAAACATGTATACCTCTTCTACTTTTACTACTGTTGGACTTTTAAGCATATAACTTCATTCACCTCGATGCAAGGATCTCTAACACTATCAATGTCGGCATCTCCAACTCACAAATCTCATCACCGACACCATCGCCATCACAAAATCTTGCCATCGCACCACACCACTATCCTCACCACCTCATCACAACCCAAGCCGACCTCAACGATCAACCATCGCCTAAATAAAGTAGCAACAAATAATGAAAATGCTAATTTAAACTAGCATTTATTAATAAAATGTTAAATACAACACTAGATATAGAAAACGACTAATCTAAACTAACATTACATGAATATAAAATGCTAAGAACAATACCAAATAAAAAAGGCTTATTTAAATCAACATCGTATGAATATAATGATATACTCATCTATAATTTAGAAATTGCTAAAATTGACTAACATCATGGGATGAAAAGTCACAAAAGAAAAAGAAAACCACCACCGCCCTAGCAATCCATCAGAAAAGGTAAGATGATAGAAATTAAAAGTGCATTACCAACTAACACTGTATCAAGGGAATGATGCAACATATACGATTACAGTGAATTAAGATTTAGTGTTTGTAAATTATTTTTTAAGAAACATCAGACTTATTTTGGATTTTGGATAAGATTACCAACCCATTTGCAAAGAACTAACATAAACCCATCTTACCAAGTGTATAAAGGAGGAATATATGTTATAATGCAACTTAGTGTAAATTTTTATATGATTATTACGTTAAGGCTTCGCTTGAGAGTTTTGTAGTACTGATTATGAGAGTACCGATTTTGACTGTAAATGATCGTAGCGGTTTTGATTGGTTTATATGAAGTGTTGTTATAACCGAATAATGCATGCTTGAGAGTTTTTCATACACCGGTTTTGAGAGTTTTTCACTAAAGTAACATTACATATACATCCTTATATTTATTCTCTAGTTTCGTAAAAATTAATTCAACAATATAATTAGTGAGGCTATAATTGGAAAAGAAGTTATAACTCCTCAGAACACCCTAATTTGATGGGTTGAGAATTGCCATCAAAATTACACTACACCGGTTTTCATCGGTTTTATAACCAACAATAACCGGTGTGAAAAAAACTTACAAGCAAGAGTTATAAAAACACCTGAAATATAGAGCCGTCCAAAGCCAGTCAAATCCGGTAAAAAATAAACTCTCAAGCGAAGTCTAAGGGTCCGCTTGGGAATTTTGTAGTACCGGTTATGAGAGGTTTTGAAAGTACCGGTTATGATCATCAATGATCATAGCAGTTTTGATTGGTTTACATAAAGTATTGTTATAACCGATCAATGCATGTTTGAGAGTTTAACATACACAGATTTTGAAAGTTTTCCACTACAGTAACATTACATATGTATTCTTATATTTTGTGAAGATTAATTCTACAATATAATTAGTGGGGGTATATTTGAAATAAAAAGTTGTAACCCTTCAAAACATCTTGATATTATGGGTTGAGAATTACCATGAAAATTACACTACACCGGTTTTCATTGGTGTTATAACCAACAACAGCCGGTGTGGAAAAAACTTACAAGTAAAGGTTATGATAACACCTGAAATACAGAGCCGTCCAAAACCAATCAAATTCGGTAGAAAATAAACTCTCAAGCGGAACCTAAATCTTCATATACTGCATAACATATATGTTATAATGTAACATAGTGTAAACTAGCGTACATAGACATGTATAGCAAATCCATATTGGTATTTATAAACTATCTAATATGAAGCGTCAGAATTATGAGTTTTTGATTAAGTATTTTACTCATACACTAGCAACTTGTTAATATTAACAATCTTATCAGGTGTACACACGAAATACAATGAAACCCTTAAATGTATTTGTTCATTTTATGAAAGATTCACAACATCATGCATAACACACGTTTTCACATGTTTGAAGGTGATTTATGATGGATGTGCGCTGAACTCAGTGTAAAATTTCATGTTTGGTGGGGGCCGCCAAATTTTTAACATCTTTTATTTATATTCGGAGTCCTTTTACAAATTTGTGATTAATTATTGCACATATTATAAATTGCGATTGATTATTTTCAAAAGGAAATTTTTTTAGGAAAAGGTAGACAAGATAAAATATTACGTATGGTGTTTGAGGCTGTGTTTTTTGTGAAGCGAGCGGGACATCCGAACAGGCTATTCTGAACTGGACGCGAATGAGGAAGGCATAGTGAAAGAGGAATGTTATTTTATGTTGCGAACGAGATAGCAAAAGAGGAATGATTGTTTGTAAGAATTTGTATATTTATTTATTTTAAATTGTTTTAATCATGTTTTTAGTAAATATTAATAATTGATATTAAATTATAAATTAATGTAAATATTATGAAATTTAAAAACATGTACATTTAAAAATAAACTAGTACACAAGCGTGTAAACTCAAAAAATGGATCAACACCCTGGTTTGAGTGTGAAAGCACCAGTCCTGCTTTCACAGAGCAATAATACAAATAATAGGTATAGAAAAAGATAGCAAAAGAAAGAAGACAATGAATTTTTATAGTGGTTCGGCTGATAATGAAGCCTACGTCCACTTTATAATTTTATTATAGACTGATTGATATTACAAGTAGTGTTTGGTTACAAGGCTTCTGATTGTTGTTAGCTAGATTGAATCCCAGAGTTGGAATCCATTGGAGAATCACAGTGAATCCCTTTGGAGATTGCTGTGAGGAAGGTAGAGAGTGAAGAAAGTTTCCAACAGAGCTTAAGCCACCAGTCCGGAGAAGATCCCGTTTATGTTGCAGGTAGGATGATACTTATAGAGGTCAGAGAGCTTCTAGGCCAGGCCAATTCGCCACTTGCTCGCAAATGAATGTAGGTAGATCTATAGTAGCATAGCTCGTGACCCGAGCCAAAACTATGGATCGCTAGCAATCCATAGATTTGGCTAGCGCTCGAGCTAATAACTTAGCTCCTATCTCCATTGTTCTACCATGCTAGGTCGCGAGTGTTTTGTGGTTTCATATGGATTGCTAGTGATCCATAGTGTATGGATAGCTGACGATCCATGCACTTAGTGTTTTTGCACTTGTTCTCTTAGCCCTCTTTGCTCATGTGCGCCTTAGCAAATCTGGTGTTGTATAGATCGTTGGCGATCCATAGAGTATAGATCGCTGGCGATCCATAGAATATGGATCGCTGACGATCCAAGCGCTTGGATTATTTCTAGTGTTTGAAGTTTAGAATGCTTTCATGGCCTTGCATCGACGTTGTTCGTGTAGTCCCGTTGCATGTTGCTCCGTTTTGATGATGTTCTAATAGCCGGTTGTACTTAGCTGTTAATTGTATTAAATGGACATTGGTTTCCCGGTTTAGTCAAATTCAGCCGTTGCTTTAGTAATATGACTTGGTCCCGTTAACACATTGCTTTACCCCTTTTTGGTTAAGTTCTAAGCCATTCTGATATCATGAAATTGTTCTGTCCTCTATTGGATCCTACTGGGTTAAAAAATCGGATAAAATTTGCCCCCCAGAGTACATCTTCGTTGGAACCAAGGCATGCTCTAGAAATTATCAATTTTAATATCTGTTTGTTGGATTCCGAGTAATCATATTGGAGTTTTGGGGGTACGTAGCAGGTTAAGCTGTCGATCACCAAGTTTCGGTCTCAACTGCTATTGCTAGTCGTAATGGATCAAATTCCTCTCCATAGCTTCCCGGTATGCTTCGAAATGATGGGTAGATGTCACAGTGCGAGTTTGAGAAAGATTCGCCTCCAACCCCAGGTCACTAGCGATCCATGGATGATGGATCACCGGCGACCTGATTATTCCAAGATAAAATTTTGCCTTCAATAGTACGGGTCGCTAGCGATCCACAAATGATGGATCGCTAGCAACTTGAGTACTTAGAGGAATTTTCGTCTTCTTCATTACCATTTGCTTATATAAGCCATTCGAGCCAACCTGTTCACCTGTTCGAGCCGAGCTAATTCGTTTCCTCTATGTGACCCGAGTCTTCATGCGATCCAACCCTAAGCGATTCGATCCTTCTTAGTGCTTCGATCCATCCATTTTCAGTGATCTAGCCTCGTCTTCCACCATGATTCCTTCTAGCAATCTGCCATCATCGGAGCTTTGCCACTGATTTCTTAGGCCACCTTTAATCCAAACCCTAGTTCGAAACCCTAGTTTGCCATTGCCTTAGATCGTCGTCGATCCATCCACTTAGCTCGCCACCGATCCAATACAACTCGATGATTTCAAGTTTTCAACTATTCCTGTGTTTTAGAGTTCAATCTAAGGTGGGTTTGCTAATCATAGTGTTCGTTTAACGATTTGTTAGCGAGGTCGCGTTTGTGATGTTGGTCGTGAGAAGTTTGAGTTGATTGTAGTTTAATGGAGGAAAATAGTAAATCAAGTCTTGAGTTTCTCTCGAAATGACATTCCGGCCTTGTCCCGGTGCTTGACACGTTTATCTTCGTCCATTAAGCCAAAATTAACTTGTGCCAAATTCCATAGCTTATATTGCATGACACACTACGGATTGGTCCTGGCTTTTCCGGAGGATTTGGACTTATATTGCTTGCTTTTTGCACATTTACTGTCCCTGAAACGAGAAGAATTTTCCATGTCACTTCGGACAACATATTCGTTATCGATCGTGATCGATAATGGGTAAGCGTAGATGAAGTAAAAACGAATGGAAACGATATAGAAATCCTTTTCCTTTCCCACTGCGAGTGAACTATCTACATGGGATAGAGCGTTCGTAGTGTTTCAGACATCGAGCTCACACCCCCATAGACAGCACACTGCATTTGCCTCGATACATTCTTGAACTCCGTTGTTTTGGCATGAATCAATATCTCTTTGGAATTCAAGTGTTATAAGGGATATTATTAGTTCAGAGTAGAATCACCTAACCTTTTTGAATGCGAGTTCCGTTGTTTTAGAATGAAGCATCCATCTTCGCACCGTAAATCAAGTGGAGGAAGTCCGGCACTTTCAGTAGCCTAGTCATCGTCCGTCACCCTTTCTCCTTCTACTTCACAGGCAGAATATGGCCAGTTGGTCCCGGTAGGTCCGGTCTTGGATCAAACACCCCCTAATTTTAGAGTTATACTTAACCCGCCAGAGAGAGCTTCTTCGGTGGTTTCCGCTAAAGTTCTGCACAATATCTACGGCAGCATAGTATACTAGAGGAGGACGTATGCCTACCGAAGAAGAACGAGTTAGCTCACATGCCTCCTTCGGGATATACCGCTTGTCATTGGTATATATGTCTAAATGGAGTCGTGCCTCCCTTAGTCCCTTTAACAACTTTCTGCGCAAGACTCTATCAAACTTAGGCATCGCCCCGTTCCAGGTTCATCCCAACGGTTATGCCATATTGACTTGCTTACACGTTCTTTTCATGCGAACGTTCAACTGCGCTCCAAGCTTTGATGAGTTGCGTTAATTTTTATCGTTCAATAGGAGAGATAAATGTCCATCCTTGATCATGATTGAGGCTCAAAGGAACCAGAAAATCGTTTTGCATCTACAAAGTAACTTATCCTAGTTCAAGATGCTGTATTTCTTCATTAGAAGCCCCGAGGGGCTTAACCATCTTTGGATGGCATGGGTAAGTTCCTTTTCATACTTATCGAGTCCTGATGCATTGTTATGGAGTTTCTAACAAGCCACATACTTCTTGCAGTTATCCCAAGGCCAAATATGGATGTGTCTCTTGATGAAGTTTGTCGGACCTTAAAGGCTATCGACGATGATGAGAGGTCTGTCAAAGTTTTGTTGACCAATGAAAACTTGCTCCGATATGGGTTACTGCATCCAGGGAGATCCTTTATTCAAGTTAAGGTCCCCTTCCCTACTCGATCCAGGGTCCGCACATGGTCTACTTCTTCCTCTCGCGGTTTTGAAGAAGGCGCTTCTCAAGAAAGAGGGCTTGTCCGAGGAATCCACTAAAAGGGCTCGCGAAAGAGGTGATGCTACTGCGACCAGAGTTAGCGGCCCGGTCAGAATGGCTCTGATCCCGGAAGAAGGAGAAGAGGAGTTCCGATAGAGGAAAGGTAAGGCTGCAATGGGCTCAGAGAAAGAGGAAGGGGAACTCGAGAGTAGTAGCGATGAGTCCACCTCTAGCAATGACTTCGACGTAGAACCCAATGATGGGAATTTGGAATCGTGCAATGAGACTCCAAGAATGAGTCCTGTCCTTCTAAGCTCACCTCCTCCAGATACGAGTGATAAAGATAATGCCCTAGAAATTAAAGAGCATCAGAATTCTTCGAGTAAAGATGTTGGCGCAGAATTTGAAGATTTGAGTGATGTTTACGTCGATTTCGATGCGCTTATGAGGGAAGATTTCAAATTTGAGGAGTTTCCCCCCTATTCAAGTGGTATTAAGCCTAAAGTTAGCCCGATTCCGCCTACAACGGCCGCCCAATCCGGTTCGTGACGACGCTTTAGGCCTTCCCTCGAAAAACACACTACACGTTTCACTAGGATTACACTTACCTTCACACATCCTACTTAATTTTATGCCCTGTTACTAAGATCTTTCATTTCTTCTTCATGTCAGCTATGATGAGAGGACGTGACCTCTATGAAGACTTAGAAGAGTTCATCGACTCCTAGCACTGGTTTAGGCGCTCTTCCGACCGTCATCAGCCCCGAGAGACGAAGGAAGAGTACAGGAGAAGAAAGGATTTAGAGGATGAAACCCATCGCCAAGAGGAAAGAGACCGGGGCCGATCATACAAAGGTGGGTATGAGAAAAGGAGGTCTTTTGATAAGAAGGAGGAGCCATCGAAGAGAACAATGTTCGACTACCGTTCGCATTCTTCGGAACAGCAGGCTTTTGCTCTGATTCACTCCTCAACGGGTCAAGAAATCCTAGTCACTTCTGCCCCTGCTCCGCCTTTAACTTGCATCCCACCATCTTCTATTGTGGTTGCCCCCGGTGCTTCGTGTCCCCACCGGAGACCTGCCTACACTTATCCGTCGGGTCCTCCAAAGCTTGAGGCAGCGCTCCCTAGGTGGTTTCTAAGGGGAGTTAAGTTCGATCACGATCTCCGCGTAGAGATTCTTATATGCCACATCTTCAGGCTATTAAAAATGATTTAGACCAGACCGAAGAGTGGGAAGAATTATGTAAGCAACTGGCAGATACCAATCACAACAACTACCAAGAAATCCTTTCTTTTGAGTTAGAGAAGGATGATTTTGAAAGAGCATTGTCAAAACGCGATGCCAGAATTAAACTGCTGGAGGAGGAGAGAGAAGCGGCGCTGCAAGAGAGCAAGAGGAACACCGACTTGCTAAAAGGAGTGAAAGAGGCTCATGCTAGAATTGAGATCGTCTATAGGGACGAGATAAAAAGGCTCATGCTGAGGAGGCGAAACTAAAAGAGGAAGTAGCTGCATGTAGCGCAACGATTGAAGCCCAGAAGAAAACTATCTCTGACCATAACCTTATCATCGAGGGGCACAATAAGACTATCTTTGATCAGGCTGTGATGATAGCCCGACCGTAGAATCAAGTCGTGCAGCTTAGCGCTGACAAGTCTCGCATTGAGGATGAAAAGGTATCTGTTATGATGGACTATCTGGAGCTTCAAAGCACTTTCGAGAGGAAGATGAAAAAGATGGACGAGACCATCTTGAATTTTTACATCAACTCTCTACTTCATCAGGGGAGCCTTAGCTACATGGGCCAGAAATTTCCATGCACTCTCGCTATGGTCTGGAAAGAAATCTTGGCCCGCTTTCACGATAGTGGCGACGTTTACACCGAGCAAGAGTTAGAAGATGCTTACCTCAATGAAGAATCGAAGAAGGCGTTGCTCGAGGGCTGGGAAATTTTACGAGTCGAGAGAGAGAAAGAAGCCGCTGATGCTACCATGATAGCTGCCACCGAAGCACTCGCTAGGCCTTTCATTTTTGGTGTTGGCGAACCATCAGAGCAGCCCCATGTACTGCCAACAAGTTCAGGGCTTGAGACTTTCCTTGGGTAGTGGAACCGTCGAAAGATGGCGAAGGCGGTGAGTATGAAGTCGACATTGTTTGCCACTCTTCTGGCGCAGGTAACCCTCCCGTTTCTCCCGAGTTTGGGAGATTTCATCTTACGCTGCAAGAGCAAGAAGAATTTAATGCTTTCATTTTTGATCTTATAGGTCCGTCCATCTTTCATGTTGATGTGTCAGCTTCCTCAACGCCCGGACCAACTGCTATTTCCATAGCCTCCGTGCTCGTTTATGTTCCTGTTTCCATGTCCGTGTCTGGCTCGCAACTGGGGCCGGAGTCCGAAAAGATAGTCGCGCTTCATAGCCTGGATGACCCTTCTATGTCTTTGGAAATTGATGTAACAGTGGTAGAAATTAAGGAGCAGGAAGTTTAAATGGAGCAGCCTCGTACGACTCAACATGAATTGGTCGTTTTCAAGAAGGAGAAGGTTGAAGCGATTAAAGCCTCGAAGATCTCCCACAAATCACGCAACCATAAATCAAAGGGAGAATCTTCTTAGAAGGCTGTGGAGCACAAGGAGGATGTTGCCACTGAGGAGTTTGCTGATATTACCGGCAGCGACACCACTCCCAAGACGAGGCAGAAACTGCAAACAAAGGGCTGAAAGGGGAGCGGTGGAAGGAAGCGCTGATGAGCTTATGTGGAGACCGATCTAATTTTGGTTCTTTTTGAGTCATTTTGTTCAAGTGCAGAGTCTACACTTAGTGTTTTTTTCGTGGAGTCTGTATTTTCTTTTTTTTGGCCGGTGTTGTGTAGGTACGGCCCCTACGTTTCGACCCTGTATAAAGAAAATTATAAGCAATAAATTGAAATTTTGATTATATTCTTATTTGTCTATTCATATGTGTTCTGCGCACTTGTGCTTGTTTTGTTTACACTTATCCAATTTTTGTGATTGCCGCCAAATTTTTTATTTGAAGTAACAATTCTTTGTTTGGAGCAACAGAACTTGTGAACTTATTGTTTTCAAGCGTTTTTATTTAAGTATCGGTGTATGCCCTCTAATTCACATGGTTGTTTACTTCAAATGACCGGTAACTTATAGTTTAGATAATTTTCATATTAAACTTGAAATTTGGCAAAGTCACAGCTTGATTTTCCTTCTTTCGGAAGTTTTGCAACTTTAGCATGTAATCCAAGTTTTTTGTGATATTCTGGTAAGTATGCAATATATGCGTGTTTGAGAGGTGCACATTGCATGGGTTAACTGAGGGCATTTTTAATCATTAAGTGTAGTCAGTTGAAACTTTTCTATTGGTTTGTAGCACTCCAATTTTGTTGGAGTTATGCCCATTATTCCCAATCATAGAAGTGGTTGGTGCTGGTTATAAGATGCACGGTTTTCGAGATCGATATGGCTTGTCGATCCGGTTCTGATGCTCCTCAACGCTTCCTATCTTTGGGAAATATGAGGAGTTTACGCTTTAGGAGCGTGATTTTTCAGCGATGTTCCTCTATGTTTCCTATCTTCGAGCAATGTTGAGGAGTTGGTGCGCGGCTTACCGGCGCGCGGCTTTTGATATTCCTCTATGTTTCCTATCTTTAGGCAACGTGCGAGGTTTGTGTTTTGAAAGTTAGTGCACAGCTTATTGGATGCGTGGCTTTTATTTTTCCTCGGTGTTGCCTATCTTCGGGCAAGGTGAGGAGTTTAAGTTTTTTAAGCGCTAGTGCACGGCTTAAGAAATACGCGGCTTTTCGTGCTCCTCGGTATTGCCTATCTTCGGGCAATGTGAGGAGCATAAGTTTTTAGGAGTTAGTGCGCGGCTTATGAAATGCACGGCTTTTGATACTCCTCGGTGTTGCCAATCTTCGGGCAATGTGAGGAGCGTATGCTTGGGCGTGGCTTACGAAATGTGTGGCTTTTGGTACTCCTCGATGTTGCCTATCTTTGGGAACGTGAGGAGCATATTTTTCGGCCTTCTCGATGTTGCCGGAGCAACATCGGTTTTTTTAGAAGGCAAGGATCGAGTTCCACCGATCCAGCGGTTTGAGTCGATTTTCTTCCATCGACTCGGTGGGTAGTTACTATGAACACGGTTTTATTAGTTCAAGAAGCGATTCAAATTTTATTATGGAAATGCTCCCGGCATTCCGGGACGGCTTATTTGCTGAAAAATAGAGAGTACATAAAGTAGTTTTCAAATGAAGTAATGGCGGAGTGATTCGCTATTCTATGCCTTGCGAATTTGAATTCCATCGACGGTTGTTAGCTTGAAAGTTCTGTCTCTTAGCTTTTGATTGATGACGTATGGTCCTTCCCAGTTTAGTCCGAAGGCCCCCAAAATGGGGTAGACTCACTTGAACACAAGATCTCCCACTTTTAAGCTTTGGTTGTGAACTTTGGAGTTCAAGTACCGTGCGACCCTTTTTTGGTGCGGCGGTTCTCAACTCAGCTTCTTCCCTTCTTTCATCGATCATGTCTAGCGATTCGAGTAGGAGCTGCTCGTTTTGCTTTTTGATTGAAATTTTGCCTCCAGTGCGAGGGGACTTCCAATTTAACAGGGATCATTGCTTCTGAGCCGTACGCCAGAGCGAATGGAGTGTGACCGGTTGCTGCTTTGTAGGTGGTTCGGTAAGCCCATAGTGCGAGTGGAAGTTCATCAACCCAGTTTCCCTTAACTTTAGTTAGTCACTTTTTGATGGTAGATTTAATGATCTTGTTTATTACTTCCACTTGCCCATTTTCTTGTGGATGAGCTACTGTTGAGAAGCTTTTCTCAATCCGGAAACGTTTGTAGAAGTCTTTGAAATCGGTGCTTTCGAATTGGGTTCCATTATCAGTGATGATTTTTTGTGGCATGCCAAACCTGCAAATAATGTTTCTAGTAACAAAATTTATGACTTTCTTTATGGTTATGGTGGCTAGCAGTTCCACTTCGGCCCATTTCGTAAAATAATCAACAACAACTATAGCGTATTTGGCCCCTGCTTTCGCTATCGGTAGAACGCCAATCAAATCGATCCCCCATATTGCAAATGGCCATGAGATGACCTTCTGTGTTATCCCTGTTGAAGGAATTCTTTTAATTTTGCTGAATCTTTGACAGCGATCACATCTCCTGACGTAGTCTGTAGCATCGTGGTTTATTGTTGGCCAGAAGTATCCGTACTGGAGGACTTTCTTAGCAAGGGTTTGCCCCCCAGTGTGGTCTCCACATTCGCCTTCGTGCACTTCTTTTAGGATTCGTCAGGCTTCGTCGTCGGACACACACCTAAGCAGGGGGATCGAGAATCCTCTTCGGTAGAGTATTCCATTTGTATCATTAATCGAGGTGCTTTTCAAAGAAGCTTTTTTCGTTGATTCCGGTTAGTTGGAAGGGTCTCTGCAAGTAAATAGTCCTTTATCGCTATCATCCATATTTCTGGTTCAACGGTGATTTCGAGGATCCAATCGACGTTCATTTCGTCTATGCTTGGAGTGGTTAAAGTTTCGACTGGGATGAGCCCCAATGATTGAGCTTTCCCAGAGCTTGCTAGTTTAGCTAAATAGCCCGCCTTGGTGTTCTGCTCCCATGGAATATGGGTTATGGTGTAATGTTCGATGTCGCTTAGCAGCTCTTGTACTTTAGTCAGGTACGGGGCAAGATTCTTCCCACAAGCCTGGTATTTCCCTTTTACTTGACAGACGACCAACCGGGAGTCGCTGTATATGTGAGTAGATTTTATCTTGAGCTCTTTCACAACTTTCAGTCCTATAATCAGTGCTTCGCATTCCGCTTCGTTGTTTGTAGCTGGGAATTCCAAGCATAAAGCATAGCTAATGGCTCGCCCTTCGGGGGTTTTAAGCACTACTCCTGCCCCTGAACAGAGGTTGTTAGATGCGCCATCGATAAAGAGCTTCCATTATGTGTCTACCTCCAGCCGTTCTTCTTCCTCGTCTTCCCATACAGTAAATTCGGCGATGAAGTCTGCTAACGCTTGCCCATTAATGGCTCTCCTTGGGTGGTATGTGATATCTTATTGACTCAGTTCTATATTCCACTTGAGAAGTCGTCCGGAAGTTTCAGGTCAATATAACACTTGCTTCAGGGGTTGGCCAGTCAACGCTTTGATTGGATGAGCCTGAAAGTATGGTTGTAACTTCCTAGATGTGATCAAAAGGCAATACACTAGTTTTTCCAGTTTCGGGTAGTTTTTCTCTGCTCCAGTGAACCGCTTGCTAATGTAGTACATGGCCCGCTGGATTCTCGCTTCTTCCCACACGAGAGCGGCGCTCAATACGTGTGGTGAGACTGCTAAGTAGATGAATAGATCTTCTCCATCTACCAGTTTAAACAGAATTGGCGAAGCTTCCATGTGTCGCAGCAATTCTTCGAATACTGTTTGGCAAGCATCACTCCAAATGAAGTCTTTCTTTCCCTTCTTCAATGCGTCAAAGAATAATATGCATTTGTCTATATCTTTCGAGATAAATCGGCTTAGTACTGCGACCTTTCCATTCAGGCTTCGAAGTTCCTTTTTATTCTTTGGGGCTTGGACTTCTCGCTGCATTGTTATCTGTTCTGGATTTGCTTCTATGCCCCTGGCACTTACTATGAACCTTAGGAATTTTCCAGAAGCTACTCCGAAGTGACATTTGAGTGGGTTGAGTTTCATTCCATACTTTTGGAGTATTTCGAACATTTCAGTAAGATTTTCTAGATGGTTGGCAGCTACTCGCGACTTTACCAACATGTCATCCACGTATACTTCCATAGTATTTCTGATTTGGCATTTGAACATGGTATTCACTAATCGTTGGTATGTTGCCCCGACATTCTTTAAACCGAATGGCATTAACCTATAATAGTACAATCCCAGATCAGTGATGAAGTTGGTGTTCTCTTGATCAGGCTTATGCATCAGGATCTGGTTGTAGCCCGAGTATGCATCCATAAATGACAACAACTCGTGTCCCACCATCCCATCCATATTCTGATCGATTCTGGGTGGGGGAAGCTATCTTTCGGGCAAGCTTTGTTTAGATCTGAAATTTCAATACAAGCTCGCCATTTTCCATTAGACTTTTTGGCTAAGACTGGGTTTGACACCTATTCAAGGTAAGTTGCGTCCCAGATGAAGCCGTTGGCCATTAGTTTATCCACCTCTTCTCTAGTGCCTTAGACCATTTAGGGCCTAAGCTGTGCCTCTTTTGATTTACCGGTGTGAATCAGGGTCAATATTGAGCGCGTGGCAAGCAATTTCAGGCACACGTATCTGAGTGTGTCCAAGCAAATATGTCCAGATTAGCATGGAGAAACTTAGTTAGTTCTGACCACATCTTGTTTCCAAGGTGCGATCCAAATTTTAAGACCCGCGTTGGGTCGTCCATACTGACTAGGACAGACATCATCAATTCTGCCGGTGCTGCCCGATCCTCCCTTGAACTCTTCTTTCTATGGTCCAAAGCCTTGTCGAATCAGCTATGGTCCCCAAGCCAGGGGCGACTCTATAGTTGTTATTAAAAGGGTTCACGGATGTGGAGAGTTCTCCCCACTTCCTTGCCATTTCCTTTCTTTTAGACTCACGTAATTCCGTGATATAGCATTCCCGGGCAACACGGTGGTCTCCTTTCACAATCCTAATTCCGCTCTTTGTGGGGAACTTCATTGTAAGGCACCATTGGGCCAGAGCTATTCTGAAATCTACTGGTGTGGGCCGTCCCATGAAGGCGTTATATGCTAGCATTTCATCTACGATCACAAAAGTCTGAATGAGGGTGACCCTTCGCTCACCTTTTCCAAGTTCCACAGGTAGGTCAATTGTTCCCACCGGTTGTTTGGGTTCGCCAGTAAACCCCTAAATCTTTGTTTGGCACGCAGATACACTTTTCATGCCAATCTTCATCTGATCAAAACTGCATTTGAAAAGTATATTAACAGAACTTCCACTATCAACCAACACTCGTCGAATCACATAAGGTCTGATTCCTACCGTTACCACCATCGGATCGAGAGTTGGAGCTTCGATCCCTTCGGTGTCCCAATTTCGGAACACTATATCGTCATTTAAAACCTTTTGCAGCTTGACCGGAGTTTCATCGTCTATTGCGAGACATGAGTCTTTTGGAGCATGTTTCAACAAACTTACGTACCGTTCCATTTCTCCCCAACTTCTTTGCACTGGGTATGGTCCCCCATATATCGTTCCAATAATAAGCCTTTGGTCGGTTTGTTTCCACCCTTCATCACTAGTTCTAGCTTGATTTCTTCATTCTCTAGGAGGTTGAGGGGCCGTAGTTGATTAGGTTTTTGTGGCTTTCTTACGTACTGCTGGAGTTTATTGTCTCAGATCAACTCTTCAATGGGATTCTTTAGGTAGCGGCATTCGTTTGTATCGTGGCCATGTGTCTCATGGAAGCAGTAGAATTACCTTGAGAGCTTTTGCTGCTCAGTTACCTCCCTCCTAGGGGGTTTCTTGTATCCTTCAATTTCCTGTGTTGCGAAATAAATATTTTCCGGAGTATCATTTAGAGGGGTATAATCTTTCTATCTGAACCCTTTAAGTCTTTTATCGCTGCCATTGCTATTTCTTTTATTGGAGTTCTGATTTCTCCTCTTTTGATTCCCATCTTTCCCGGTGACTCCTTGAGCAATTCCAGAATCGTGAGCGTTTTGATTCATTACCACATCGCTCTATCAGATGTTCATCGGTTGTACACCAGTAGACTTCCTTTCCAGCTCTTGTGCTTCCTCCAATCTTAAGTACTGACTCGCTTTATGATTGAAGTCATTCCTTGTGGTAGGTTGCTTCATTTTAATCCATTTTTCGAATTCAGTCTCCGGGTAAATGGCACGGACTAACGCCATAAAAACCATGTCCTTATTGGGGTTACTTGCTTCTGTCACCACGGTATTTAACCGGTTTATGGAAGACTTCAGCGACTTATTACGTCCCTGGAACAATCCAGATAGGGACATGACATCTTTTGGTTGAGTGGTATGGAGCCTGAATTGGTCAAGGAACTTTGTTGCTAATTGGTCAAAGGTAGAGATAGACCTTGGGGGAAGTCTGGTGAACCATATAGACGCAACTCCTCCTAGAAAGATAGAGAAACATCAACAACGAACAACCTCTGGAGCATTGGCTCCGTCCATATAACAGCTATACTTGTATAGATGGGGTTTTGGGTCCTTCGTCCCGTCGTAGGATGGGATAGTTGGTATTGTGAATTTATTTGGATATTTTTCATTAAAGATTTCATCGGTAAAGGGAGTCCGACTTGGCGTGGATCCTCATTCATCATCTCTTTAGTTTTTACTCTCGTCCATTAACCGTTTGACCATGTCTGCTATGTATGCCTCTGATGTCGGTAATCCTGGGGGATGACAATCAGTCACTACACCAAGTGTTTGGCTTTGCAAACGATCTTGGCGCATGGTTTGAAGCCTAGGCTCTCTTGTCTTCGGGAGATGAACTCCCACGGGAGCCCATTGGCTTGTAGTTGGCCTGATTGTGGTAGTTTGGACATTCCTCGCATCATCGAATGTGTTGACATTCTCTTCCAATTGATGGTCTTGCTCTCCATCTTCTGAATCAGAGAGATCCAAAGCTATATCTTCTTGTGGGGTCTTGGCCTCCTGATTCAAGTTCAGAATTGGTTGCCTTGTGGCGAACGGAGTACTTGCATTTCCATCCACGTTAAGTCTTGTTGTCACCCTTTTTTATGGCTGTTTTTTGTTTCTTCTATGTAGACCAGAACGAAGGAATTCTCTTGTTCTATAGCAGTCGCGGGTTCAGGCATAGTCCTTGGAGTAGGGTTTGACTGTAAGGTTAAGAGAGCGTTAAGCTTATCCGTTACAGCCTTTTGGCTACTTTCCATTTTTTGGTTAATCTCATTAACCATCTTATTCAACTCATCCCTGGTGACAACTTCGTGCTAGCTAGAGGATGCTGGCACATGATTTCCCAAGTTAGCACCATTTACTTCAGTTTGTTAGGGATTAACATCTTCTCCACCTATTACCGCCCCTATGGATCTTCCAGATGTAGTTCTTCTTCTTCCAGGAGCCACTGATTCCAAATAATGGATTTTTCAAGCAAAGATTGAGGATCTAACTTCTGGACCTATGGGATCCAACGTAGATAGCTAGATCTGAACCCTGAGTTGGAGTTCTCAGTGAAAACACCAAAATGTTAACCTAGAAAACGGATCAACACCTTGGTTTGAGTGTGAAAGCACCAACCTTGTTCTCGCTGAGCAATAATACAGATAATAGGTATAGAAAAAGATAGTAAAAGAAAGAAGACAAGGAATTTTTATAGTCGTTCGGCTATTAATGAAGCCTACGTCCACTTTATAGTTTTATTATAGACTGATTGCTGTTACAAGCAGTGTTTGGTTATAAGGCTTTTGATTGTCCATAGCTAGATTGAATCCCCATAGTTGGAATCCATTGGAGAATCATAGTGAATCCCTTTGGAGATTGTTGTGAGGGAGGTAGAGAGTGAAGAAAGTTTCCAGCAGAGCTTCAGCCATCAGTCCGAAGAAGATCTTGTTTATGTTGCAGGTAGGATGATATTTATAGAGATCAGAGAGGTTCTGAGCTAGTCCAGTTCGCCACTTGCTCGTAGATGAATGTAGGCAGATCTATAAGAGCTTAGCTTGCGACCTGAGCCAAAACCATGGATCATTAGCGATCCAGCCAAAAACATGGATCGTTAGCGAACCATGGTCTATGGATTGCTAGCGATCCATAGATTTGGCTCGCGCGCAAACTAATGACTTAGTTCATATCTCCATTGTTCCCCCATGCTAGGTCGCGAGTGTTTTGAGGTATCATACGGATCGCTAGCGATCCATGGTGTATGGATCGTTGACGATCCATGCACTTAATGTTTTTGCACCTGTTCTCTTAGCCCTCTTTGCTCCTGTGCGCCTTAGCGAATTGTGGTGTTGTATAGATCGCTGACAATCCATAGAGTATGGATCACCAACAATCCAAGCACTTGGATTATTTCTGGTGTTTGAAGTTTAGAATGCTTTCATGGTCTTGCATAGACGTTGTTCGTGTAGTCTCATTGCATGTTGCTCCGTTTTGATGACGTTCTACTAGTTGGTTGTACTTAGCTGCTGATTGGATGAACGGACACTGGTTTCTTGGTTTAGTCAAATTTAGCCTTGCTTTAGTAATATGACTTGGTCCCGTTAACTCATTGTTTTACCCCTTTTTGGTTAAGTTATGGGCCATTCCGATGTCATGAAATTGTTATGTCCTCTATTGGATCCTGCTGGGTTAAAAACCCGGATAACAAAGCGTTAAAAAAGCAGGTATAAAATAAATACATGAAAAAAAAAACTCTATGGATTATGAGCGGATTTGTTAATCAAATATAGATGATACCGAAGGTTGGTCCTCAACTATTCTATTTCAACCTTCAACCATCGTCGTGCAGTTTACCATCCAAAATAGTGAATAATTGTCTTTTCTCCTTTTCGATCGAAATGTTTAATGTTTCGTCAACTTCAATTTCTTCAAACATTTTCACACGATTAGCATGAGCGATGTACAATGAAGACGATCTGGTTGAATATGCACTGTTTGTATTGATCGTTGGATTTTGAACTTGTAGTTGTGTTTGGGCTTTCGGTTTTGGACCGAGATTTCTTCATGTGAGGTTTGTAGATCACATCAATAAAATTATTCACCATTTCTTTGGTATTATATCGACGTCTTTGACCTCCTCTAATACGATTTTTGGTTCTAGAAGATGAATCAAAATCCAACCATAGTGTAGAAGATACAAGAGAATTTTTTTAGATCGGTTGTACACGTAGATTGTATCAAATCATAGGGTTTGATTGACAGATGGTTGGATAATATGGGAACGTGAGAGAATTTGATGTGCTTCTTCATTTGGCATAGCAATGAACGAGAATGCATCTAACTTAGTAGCATGTGAACATTGAAGTATTATTTATAAAGATTTTGCTTTCTCAATTAGTCATCTTCTATATTTCAATGTAGAAGTACCAAACTTTTTAACACGATAAGCCCACTATTCCACAGTATCAGACATAATGTCCTTAGTGAAATACCAATGTGGTCCAGTTTTACCGTGCAAACTTTGTCAGACCATCTACTGTTTTTGCAATGCTTCGTACTTGTGTCAAACATACGCATCGATCGCTTCGATTCTTCAAGACACTTCTGCAAAATTTTATTAAGCTTTGCGCAAAATTATGGACATCTACTATGTTGTTATGTGGCGTGCTTGAAGAACCGAAGTTACACAAAAAGTGTAAGATTGGTGTGGAAGAAGATTGAAACGAGTGGATAATTTACGGATAAATTTGTAAAATCAAAAGTCCAATTTTCTAGTGCTCTATGTCCCAACCTTAGTGCATCTCCAACCCTTGTTTATTTTCAATGTAATGTGAAAGTCACCTCACCGAGTAACGACATTGTTTAAATTTTCTTCTCCAATATAAATGTTAATTAGAAATTAAGGATGGCATTGTAAAACATATTGCCTAGTTTTAGACATTGTACTTCACAATGTGAAGTATGACACATCATTAATTATTAATTAATTTAACACAATAATGTATAAATTATTATATTATTATAAAAAATTTATTTTATCCATAGGATAGTTGACACATTCGCAAATTTTGTTTCTTAACACGAAAAGATTAGTGTGGCGCTATCTGCACTCCAGTTTGTGCTAGCGGCCACCATGGTCGGTGGGCAACCGCCGATCGAATCTTGTCTAGTTCGGCGGTTGTCCACCGACCGTAGTTAAAAGGAAAAAAAAATTGCTGTGGTGGTCTGTAGCAGAAACCGAGGTGCAAATAGTTACACAAAAAGATTAATGACATATGGATTTTACATAAAATAGATTGCTTGTGCATTGAAGGTGCTGTTCGTATGAAATCCAACCGACAAACTCGCAATCACGTAAGTACCTTCTGCACACTTTCAGCTCACTGACATGTGTAGGTGAACAAAATTTACCATTAGTTACCTCTTCCTCAACACGGCTATGGCGTCCGTCCCCGACGAATCCGATCCCTCTAACCCGCTCCTATCTCAGTCCTCGCAGTTCGTTACATCCGCCTCCGCTTCCTCTACGGACCGTTTCCCCACCCCCATCTCTTACACTCTTTCTCCTCGTCCGATCCGCGACCTCCCTTTCTCCCTCCTCTTCCTCCTCCTTTCCCTTTCCTCCATCTCCATCGGCTTCCTCTCCATCTCCCGCCGAAATTCCAGTGGCTCCTGCAAAACCCTAACAAACGAAAGCCACATCCTCAGAAACTACTCCATCCTCATCTGGACTCTCGTGGTCACCGTTTTGCTCGTCGGCCCTATTGCCTTCTTCTTTCTCACGATCCTCAGGCGATTCACCAAGCAGATCGTTTATCTGACGATTCCTTTGCTTATTCTAATTCCATGTTGTTTGAACGTGTATTGGTTTGTGCTGTGTTTGCTTTCGGACTCTTGTTCAAAGAATTTTCCATTGCCATACAGAATCATGGTTCTTGTGTTTGTTTTTGTGATTGTGGGCATTTTGGTGTGGGTTATTGTGGCTAACTGGCATAGGATTGAGTTGACTGTGAAGATTGTTAAGATTTCTGCAGCGGCCTTTCGGGAGAATCTAGGTTTGATGGTGGTGGGGCCTGGGTTGGTTGTTGGTTTGTTTGTATATGTTGGAGTTCTGGTGTTGTTTTTGGTTTTTGCAAGTAGGAATGGGAAGTATGAGATCGAGGAAAGTGAGCATGGACAAGAGTGTGTATGGAGAGAGGATCAGTGGGTGAAATGGTACTTTGGGTTAGTGATTGTGACCATTATTTGGACGCTTGGAGTGATGGTGGAGGCACAAG
This sequence comes from Allium fistulosum, assembly GCA_030737815.1. Taxonomy (NCBI): domain Eukaryota; kingdom Viridiplantae; phylum Streptophyta; class Magnoliopsida; order Asparagales; family Amaryllidaceae; genus Allium; species Allium fistulosum. Next base: position 540,961,077 of record CM060904.1, read on the forward strand.
CGTACGCGATCAGTGGGACTGTTGGGATGTGGTATTTTGCACAGGAGGGGAAACCGACGAAGAGTATTCGAACTTCATTGAGGTTTGTATTCAAGTAACCTTTTTCGTTTTTGTTTACTATCATGTTTTAGTTTTGGTTACTGATTACAATTTCAGCGAGTTAAAAGTGAAGAAAATAAGTCGAAAGATTATCAATCAAGATAATGAGAATTTGTTTGGAATTAGGGTGGAGTGACACCCGACTATTCGTAAACATCATCAAAATATATTTGCGCACTAATATCAAATGTCAAAAACGGCAGATCATGGTTATATAATTCAAAATCTAAAAATCCAAATAAAGGGGGAAAAACTCATAGCGGAATTAAACAATATATAATATGTCAACAAATGAACAACATACATGGTCCAATAAAACAAGTATCTACATATACCTATACATCAGTTATTACTAAATTTACAATTTATACAAATATAATACATGAGGAATATTAAATAAGCAACCTGTAGATGTAACCTGCATCTAGGCCTCTTTTCCCTCCCTTGCCTTTACCTTCAAGCTTTACAAACGTATGGACATATAAATAAAAAGGAAAAGATAGCCAATTATCTTTGGACCGTGTCTAATTCTACATACTCCAGCCCAACCTAAGGAATTTTGTGTCTGTTATGTAAAAAAAGATGACTTACGTATCTTTTTGGGATCAAAGCCACGTAATTCTATTTTATGCTCTTCTTTTGCGTTAAATACTTTTTACAATATAACACTATATAACACTAGCATTCATGAAACTAATATGAACAGAAAACATCACATTGTATTATGTTACCATAATGAATTATCATAAATATGAGGTAATAATAACAACATATAGCCATCAAACATCACATTAATTCTAACAATGCTCAATGTCAACCCTAAACATCAAATAAACGGTCAACAATAAATACTATCATATGTGTACTGATCAACTGTCATTGGTATTGGTAACCCAACATCAATAATATAAATGCAAATATAAATCTACCAAATGTACACTACTATTCCACATTTGTAAGATAACATCGAACTTATCTATATTAGTAACAGAAGCATTAACGTCATCAACATAACAAAATCGTAATAAACTACACGACGTTTGCATAGTATAATGACAAAAAATGCATAACTCGTCTTAATGCGATTCCATCTCAACACGACGAACATATATGTTAATTTCAATCAACAATTAGCACATATGTCGCAACAATCTAAAATGATTCATTCACACATGTTGTTTCCAATTAAGTATAAAATCATTTTACGTCTATTATTTTAAAACAATAATATTTTCTTAAAGCGACAATATAGTTCAAAAATCGTCCATTTTCAAAAATTGCTTTAAATATCTCAGAATATCATTATTTAGTCAAAATTAGTAATTTACGTCTACTTTCGAAACAAAATATTATCATTTTACGTCAAAATAATGATATTTATTTTCTTAAATCATCTTATCATTCGCAACCACTTTATTACTAATTAACTCAAAAATAATAACATCCTGCATTAAATCTCAAAAACCGCTTTATTATCATTTATCTCAAAGATAGTAATAAGTTAGCCCAAAATGTTTCTGGAAAATACATCATCATCATTCTCAAAATATCTTTTATTTCTATAATTTTAATAATACAATTTCTTCAAAACCATCGTAAAAGCAATTACTTATGAAAATCATATTATTATTTGTTAAATTTTACTTTACTTCTTATCTTATATCTTATAAATAATAATAAAAATTCCAAATTCGCTTTAAATTCACTTTAAAATCATATCGAAGAATGCTTATTTAATATTTTAAAATATAAATGCTTACGACCATTGAATCTCATCCAGGCGCTTTCACAAATAACTTCAAAGGTCAGCAAAGCATATGCCATAATATCTGGATTCTCGTCACGAACCCAACTAAACAAACCACGCGTGAAACAAAGATTGTATGCAAAAAATATGATTATAAGTTATAGGATTTAATTCGTAAATATGAAATTATCAAGGGCCAAATTCAAAAATATACTTCTCCCTCACCTCGACCAAATCGCGAATCATCCCAAACCGCTGCTTTTGACTATCAAAATCCATCACCTTTGGTCACAATCAAGCTAACGACCACTACCACCCGACTCCCCATGCCTCCCCTAGTACTTTCGACTAACCGCCTCCGCCTTTGATGCCCTCCTTCATTGCCGTGAAATAGGGTTTTGCGAACCCTATTTTGCCACTTGCCGCAGCTCAAATCGAATTAAACCACAATCCAACCACCCCAAACTCTTCTCTCGAAGATCTACAACCTAGTACCTTCTGTTTTATTAATCAATGCTTAAATAAAAAAGCCCCAATTTAGCTCTAATATTTCATCGATTTTGTCTTTGATCGCAATTTTCGATCATCTCGAGCTCTATCTTCAAAAATAAATAATTGCACTCTCTTCGTCTCATCAAGACGATCGATTTGATATATAATTCGATGGGGTTTAAGCCCTTTGAATTTTGAAATAATTTGTAATTAGGGAAAATTGTCCGCTTTTAGAATGAGACTAAAAAAATTAGGATCAAAGAAAAGAGACTGGTCTAGTGGCAGCTAAAGTCGGAGAAGAGTCATATCTATAGCAAAGATTCAGGTATTTGGGGCTAAAGCAATTTGGACTCAAAAATATGTTATATCAACGTGTCCAAACCATAACATATTATCTATCAAAATTCATTTCTCGAACATTTCAAACGCAATAAAAATATCAAAATTTTCAAATGGTCAACTTTAAATTGACTTTTATCGTCAATTTAATTTAAACGACTATTTATAATTAATCAGTAATTAATATGTCAAATTTGCGGGTCGTCGCACACCCCTTAAAAGAATTACGTCCTTGCAATTCACCAACACATAAAACATTAGATCATCTCATATGTTTAACCATACAAAAATGAGGTAATTATACTAATTACAACTAACTACTTCTAAAGTAGTATACAACAGCCATATAACACAATCAATTATGACACAATTAAATCCATTCACAAAAATGAATGCAATCCCCCACACTAACAGCAACACATATATTCACACAATCATGCAACCAATACTATTACACGTAAAAATAACACTCCCTCATCAAAGAATGAAATAATCTCAATTATGAATCAACTCCGTTCACAAGTCATATCATTCTACACATCCACCATAATATGTGTATCCTCACAAATGTAAATTGATTTTCTCATTATCTTATCCTTAAAATAATTGGTGTACCTCTCATACTTACACCTTTTTAAATATCATGTGCACATGCTCATGGTTACACCCTCAAAATAGTATATGTGCCTACTCATGACTACATTCTTAAGATAATATATCTACTTACTCGGGGCTACATCCTTAGGATATTATATTTGCCTACTCATGAATACATCCTTAGGATATTATATCTGCCTACTCAGGATTACATTCTCAAAATAATATGGTCCCCTACTCATGTTGCAGCTGCATAAATCCTCGATTTTCGGACTCACTCAGACAGTCGGGAAGTCCCTTACTTTGCCTCTTTTAGAAGATTGAAATTAGACCTACTTAGACGGTCTCGAAACAGGTGCTTTTGGATATATGATGATACAAATGACTAACGTTGTAAAGTCAACAAATACTCAATTCGCGTTTACATGAATTCTCGAATCTTTGCCATTCAAACGGTTAAGACTCGGACCAATGTCATAAGGTCCAAGGCGGACCCCATCGTACGATCCACAATGAACATTCCCACCTACCTCTGTTTTACCAGTATACGTCAAAATCTTTGGTCATCAACGATTCATTGGCATGTGTATCCTCATTAGAGCTTATCTTGTTTCAACCTCACATCATGCTAAAAATCTGATTCCACAATCCTTTTATGGCAATTTCTTCTTTTGATGACAGGGATGACCTACCTAAAATATCAAAGAGAGATTTGCTAGCCCATCGTCATTAGCGATGAGAGTTCTAATATATATTTAGATCAAAACATTTATATCAAAATATTTTCATTTTCAAATCAAGGCTTCCGTGTTCTCTTTAAATCAAAATTTTCTTATTTAAAATATTATTGTTTTTAATTAACTTAAAATAATTTTGAAAAAACACCTCTTTATAAAAATTTCAAACCGTATTAAACTTCTTTAAAAAAACAAAATTGAAGTCTGTTGAAATTAGAACACTTATGGAAGCTGGTAATCATTCATATAAAAATAGATTTTGAAACATATATACGTTAAAACATATTTTAGCAAAGTTGTAATGAACCTCGCACCAATCGTTTTGATTCCACGGTGGTACCCACCATTCCTTCAGTTGCAAAACTTTCAATCACTGTTAGTCTTCCTCAAGAAACATCATCACATCTCTTAGTCAATTTGAATATCTAGTCTTTCTCAACTTAGAAAACTATGTCATCCCACTATGACATATTACAAATTTTCTAATGCACACCTCGCTAAAAGTTAATATTGGATAACTAACCTCGTACAATTAGAATACAAACAAATAATATAATCTCACATGCAAGGAAAACATAACAAAAAAAAACAAATAAAGCAAGGTCATAGCTAAACAAGCAAACAACGACAAGACAATTCAAACAGAAGAAATCAGTTCAACCAAACATGTCATGAACTATAAAACAAGCATAACCAAACAAAGCAACGTCATCAACAAAACAAAAACATAATAAATTACACAACATCCTCGTAATAATAATGGTAAAACATTGCATAATCCATTTTAATGCGCTTCCATCTCAATATGCCACAACAATCCAAAATGTTGTATTGGCACATATTATTTACACTTAAGTATAAAATTAATTTATTATTGTTTATTATAAGAATACATTTATCTTCATTATCTCAAACAATACCATTTTCAAAAATCGATAATATACTTCAATAAAATTTCATTTTTAAAATATTATTTTAATCATCTCTAAACGTCATTATTCAGTCATAAATAGTAATTTACGTTTAATTTCTTTTGAACAATAATGTTATCACTTTACGTCAAAATAATGATATTTTTTTAAAATCATCTTATCATTATTTAACTTAGAAATAATAACATCGTGCATTAAATCTCAAAAGAAATTTTATTATTATTTGTCTCAAAAATAGTAATACGCTGATTCAAAATATTTTTGAAAAATACCTCTTTATTATTATTATCTCAAATTATTTCTCATTTATGTTACTTAAATAGTATCATTTCTCCAAAAATATCGTAATAAAGCAATCATATTATTATTCTACTTGAAAATGATACGGTCTTCCCAACAAATCAAATTATTATTAATTAAATTTTATTTCTTAAACATAATAATGAATCCCTCAAATTCACTTCAAAATAATTTTTTCGTTATTATTTATAAATTTCCCCATAAATTCATAAACATTAATCTTATTAATATTTTTTCATTATTTTCATATAACAATTATTTACTTATATTACTCAAATTTATGAATAATCTTATTTACTCCGCACACATTTTTCCTTATTCTCTATAAATTAATTATTTTTCCAAATCTACAATTAATTACTATTAAATGTTTCATCCAACAATACAACAAATAAAAATCAAACTAGAACATATTATATTAAAAACATCACAACAGTCACACAATCATTAAAAGGCATAACATATCTCATTGGTGCATATATATCGAGTATTTACTATTTTTAAATATAAATACTTACGACCATTTAATCTTTTCAAGATGCTTTCACAAAGAGCTCTAAAAGCTAGCAGATCATATGTCAAAACGTTTGGAATCTAGTCAAGAACCCAATAAAATAAATTGTACGTGAAACAGAGATCGTATGCAAAAGATACAGGATTAAATGTTATAGGGGTCTAAATCATAAATATAAAATTATCAAGGGCTAAATTGAAAACATACTTCTCCCTTGCCTTGACCAAATCGCGAATAATACCAAACCGCTGCCTTTTACCATTGAAATTCATCACCTCCGGCCACAATCAAATGAGAAACCACTACCATCTAACTCCTCGTGCCTCTACTAGTATTTTCGATTAAACACCTTTGCCTCGATGCCCTCCTTGACCGTCTGAAGTAGGGTCTCGCGAACCTATACATCAATTATTACTAAATTTACAATCTAGACAAATGTAATACATAGGGAATATTAAATAGGCAATTGTAGATGTGACCTGCATTCAGACCTCTTTTCCTTCCCTTGCCTCTACCTTTAAGCTTTACAAACGTATGGACATATAAAATAAAAAGTAAAAGGTAATCAATTACCTTTAGACCGTGTTTGATTCTACATACCTCGGCCCAACCTAAAGGATTTGGTGACTATTGCGTAGAAAAAGATTGCCTATGTTTCACCAATTTTTTGCACATTTATGGTTTGTTGCTTAATTTGTTAAAAAGTATTATATTTGACTAGTACTTTGCCGTATGCACATTTTATAAGTATGTATTTTGTGCATGTGTAATATATACATATATACATACACACACATACACATATATACCAAGGTTCGAGAACTCGGTTTCGGTCTCGGTTTCGGTCATTTGAAATTTTGTTGGTTTCGGTCAGTTTCGGTCATTTCGCTTGTTTCGGTTTTTGTTTCGGTTTCGGTCATGATATTGGATTTTTGCATTTTAATGAAAACGTAACGATAAACGATTCAAATTCATATAGAAATATAGCATACAGTAAAATAATAATGTTACATACAAGACATAATAAGGTCGGTTCAATATTTATAACGAACTGGTCAGTTTATATTCAGGGCATATTCAAGGAGTTATTCACGGAACAAAAAGTTATTGACAGCACATAAAAAATGCGGCATATAGGTCGAGCAACCAACTTAGCTTTCTAAGTTCTTCAATAAAAAATTGCTTCAGTAAAATATAGGTCGAGCAATATAGGTCCAGTAAAATAAAAAATGCGGCACATAAAAAAGTTATTAATACTGTTACTTCAGTAAAAAATGGGCATATAGGTCCAGTAAAAAATCGCGTCCAACAATCTACTGTTACTTCACGGCACCCATTCTTATTCACGCGGAGGAGGGAAAAAACAAAAATAATCGCGCACAAATCAATTGAAAAAAAAAAACTTCGTCTTCGATCGAATTCGCCGCAACCCCTCTCTCGACTTCGCCGCAACTCCTCTCTCGACTTCGCCGCGCTTCGCCTGACGTCGACTTCGCCGCTTCGCTTCTCGTCAACTTCGCCGCTAGTTGGTCGTCGCCGTTGCAGTCGCCGCGCCTTACCTTCGTCTATGCCGTTGCAGTCGCAGCTATCGACAGTGGAGAATAAGATATCGTTTCTATTTTTTCTGGTTCGATTTCGAGTATATTTATACACCAAAATCGAATCGAATCTGCACTGTTCACTCACGTTTTTTCTGTCGCGAATCTCGCGATTGCTTTTGGATTTTGATCTCGTGAGTGCTTTCGGTTTTGAGTTCGCCTTTTCTTTTTTGCCGCGACTAATTTTTTTTTTTACAGGCGACGGCGAAACGAAATTAGGGTTTAATTTCGTTTCGCCTGTCGCCGAGAACGAAACGAGAGGGCCGAGATTCCGGGGTTTCGAACGATACCTCATTCCTTGATATATACGGCAAGAATCGACAACACCTTTTGGCTATGCCTCAATTCTTCTCAATTTCCACTATATGTTCCGATTTAAATAATATAATTTCTCATTATATTATTTAATTCGGAGCATGTAGCTGAGATCAAGGAGAGATTGAGGTGTAGCCAATCATTGCCCTATAAACCTCAAATCCCCCGGATTTCGGCCACGTGTTCCCTTTAAATAATTATAGTTCATCTCTCCTTTCTCTTATCACTTGCATGATTATTTAAATTGAAATATGTGGTTGAAATCGGGAGGATTTGAGGTATATCAAAAATGAAGTGTAGTCGATCCTTGCCCGGCACATACATATACATACATATACATATACATACATATACATACATACATATATATATATATATATACACATATGTACACATGTGTACACGTGTACATATATTCTAAAGTATAAGTGTTTTGATTCATATAACCATTTAATGATGATTAGTTGCGATTTGCGGGCTAAGTTAGTTGCCTTTATTGTATGAAAAGGGCATTTACTTGATTTCTTGTTTTAACATAATTAAAATACTACAGTCCTTTGTTCAAAGGACAAGCCTCTCACATATATAAGCTAAGCTTGTTAGAGAATTGACTACCATTTTAGGGGTCTGCTGTTTATTTTCAGTACAGACTCTTTTGTTAACTCAAACTTTTTTGTGTTTTTATCTAAACATGGTTTGCATCAGACAAAATAAAAAATTTCTTCCACAAGTCGCATTCGTGGTAGAACAATGCTTCCAACGAAATGAATTTGCCCAAATATGCATTACATCAGTTTCATTTTTTTGAAACTTATATTCCTAGCACAATACAGCCCTTTCATTCTTCCCTTAGCATACCCATCAGGTTATGAGTGAGTGAAAATTGAGTGGCTCCCTTAACATTAGATAACCGAACAGGTGGCGATTGAGATTCTCACTCAACTCACCATCACCACCACCGTGATCACTGCACTTGTCATTGTGACGAGTGAGTAAACCAGCATCATTTTCCCATCTACTATATCCCTTGACTTCAAACACAAATTCGTTGGCTTTGCATATGAAATTGGGCCCTCATGCTTCTGCCATGACTGGATACAATCATTTGCGTCCCTTAATTACATCAATATGTTCTTTTTAATCGTTTTATTTTTTGGTTTCTATAAAATTAATTCTGTTGTTTTTTTATAATCATTTATATCCCTTAATCAAAAGTGAGAAAAGTTGCACAAAATATACTCGCTCACCACTGGTGCTAGGAAGATTTCTTCCAATCGTGTTCAAGAACTTCTAAACTCAAATCAAACCTAATGTTGCTACCAGGTTGTTACAACATCATCCCCCCCCCCCCGATCAAATGTACTGATTTGAATTCCTACAGTATCGTTGTTATTAATTTTGATTTGTTAATATGTTAGATGTACTATTTGTTTGCTCTACATATTTATATAGATGTAGTTAAATAAATATTCGATAATATGCGAATTTTGTAGATAGATGTCCATCGTACTTATTATTTGCAATCGTGATAGAGAATTATTGGTTGGTGAAACTTTTGAACGCATCTACTTAAAGAGTAAACATAAATGATCAAATATAGAAGAACATGCCGTCACTAACTCACAATGAGCTAAAATGTCAAATATTATAAATATAAATTGGAAAAACTTATCATTGTGCCAACATTTTGTGAAACTTTTATTTTTGAAATTCTTCTCTCCTTAAGCATAATTTTTTTGTTTTCATACTCAAGGTTTTAAAACTCAGATTTTGGTCTTGATTGGGAGTTTTACACATAATATCTTATACCAGACGGTAGCTCAAGCGAGATGATTGTATCTCGGGCGTACATCTCGAATTGACATATTGAATTTTAAGATCCACCTTGGGACTATATCTCGAAGTAAGTTGAACATATAAAATTTGACATTTCAAAGATTTTTATGATAATTGTTATCTGAATAAAAACGTTTTAACGTACATAACTATATAAAACAATAATATTAAATTTTCTTTCTAGAGGGGGAGGGGGTAATATGATTGATTTTGTATTTGATTGAATTGATTCTACTCATTTGAATATTAAAAATAAATAATAAGTCATTTATTTTTGCTCACTCATTAAATAATAATAAAATAAAATTAGGTAGCTAGTAAAAGTCATTAGCGTGCAATTTTTTTTTATCCACATAATTAGTAAAAGAAATATGTAAATGAAAAACAGAACTTCGTATGAGACCTTTTAATCGATTCTTACCTGAAATTTCGTTTGAGATCTCAATATCCTGGACGAGATGAGTGTCAAATAAGATAGAAAAGAAATGTCTTGTTTCGTTGGATCTCGTCTTGCTCCGGTTCAAAAATGAGATCATAAGCTAGATCTCGAACGCGATAAACGAGATTCATACCATTATATTTTCCCTCTTGTTTCTAGCATAACTGTTACATTTTTGTACATGTATTTTTTCATTCGTTTATCTTAATTAAGCATAAATTTTGTCTTTTTCACGTTTCTATTTTTTTTCCCACTCATATTTCAAGCATAAAATCACTACATACATTTTTCTCTTTATGTTAAAGCGTACACTTTGCATTCTCATACAAGAATATCCAATATCCTGCGGTACACTTTGCAATTTCATACGAGAATTGAAAAATAGCAATAAAATGATCTTATATGCTCAAAATACACTATATTTAGTATGATAAAACGTAGAAATCCCTTCATTCATATGGGGCACTCAAGTTTTTCATTTCGGATTCTATGTGCTCTACCATCTTCTTCTTATGTCTACTAGAATAATATAAATATAACACCAAATCATTAAAAAAGTTGATGTCTTACTGAAATGCTTAAATTTTGAAATCTTGCTCACCTCTTAATTCTCTTGTATATTTCATTTAAATAACCATAAATAACAGAACAATAATCAGAAAAAAATGATTGCATGCAGCATTATTATCCTCATTTTAATGCTGGGCTATAAATTTTGTTTCTTTCAAATAATATAACCTTTTCTATTGCTAACTTACAGATTAGGTTTTCTGTACTTGATAATATATTTAAGGTTGATAGATTGCATTTGTATCCTTTTCGTCACCAATGTACAATCATTGATAAATATTAAGATGCTAGTAAATGTATGCATGTGTCAAAAGCAAGTGATTAGTGCCTGAAAAATTAATAAGATATATAATTTTTGTGGCAGTGGTATGCTTAAAATCTAGGGAGGTAATTCTACTCTATAAGCGGCAAAATCAACTTAAATGACTAGTGATTTCTAAATAATAGTAAGTTATAAAATTGTTTAATGCATGATAGCATAAATACAAAAAGAATATTACATCACCTTAAATGGCTAGCAACATGTGCGTTGTGAAGTTTTTAAATTCTATCAAATTAAATGTTAACAATAATATATTCGTAATATTTCCAATTCAAAGAACAAGTTAAACACGGTTATTCACAAATCATATGTTGCTATTCATTTGAGGTGATGTAGCATTTTTAGTGTTTCTCCTTTAGAAGTCTTTATACCGTAGCTATTATTGGTGCATGATGCAAAATGGAGCAAAGCCTTCTTGGAGCCTAGGCGTACGATGTGGCAAATAGCGTGTGCCTTTTAATTTACCGTTCATATTTTTGGAATTTTTTATAAATTTAATACACACACAACAATTAATTTAAAAAATTCAATATAATTCATAATTTTTTTTACTAAAACATATGTAACAAAGACTTTTTAGACATTTTGCACAAAAAAAGTCAAATATATTATCATAAACATAGAATTTCAAATATAATAGTCTTGAAAAAAAATCAAATCCAAAATAATACTACATATTAATGATGAAATAGAAATCTAAATTTGAATCAGCAATTATATTTTTTTTTAAATCGATATCTGCATTATCAAATTCATAAACTTCAACATCTACCTCTTTCATTTAGATTCGTTTCTTCTTCGTTAAGATGTTAAGGAGGTGAAATGGATACTCAAAAACCTCTCGACGTGGATGTTCTTGTACTTGAATATTTAGCCTCCTCCACTTCTGCTGCTCTTGCAGGAATACCCCAAGTCAAATCATCATTATCATCATAAAATGCAAGTTCATCTTCAGCAGTAGATGCATTATCCATATATTTCTCGTTAACCATTCATTACAATCAATAATATATTTCAAGGATATCGAATCAATGGTGTCATGGATGTTGTACTTTCTTTTTAGTGTCGATTGTATTTTACATATACCAATTCATTTAGTTTAGCTTGAGCTAGCGTATTCTTCTTTTATGAAGTTTGGGGCTTGTGAAAAATGGAAAATAAAATAAAAAAGAAGTAAAAAAAACAACGAAAAGGTGCGCTTTTTTTGAGTCGTGCGGCATTTGCACCTAAAGCGTCATTTGCTGCAAACATTGCGCCTTGCGCCATGGTGCACGCCTTAGCAACTTAGAGAGGCAAATTATTGTTTTTGAAGGATGCGGTAGTTTGATTAATTTGATAGCTTTATTTTTTTTCTCATTTATATATGTTAATAACGAGGTGGAGACTTAGCGCAATGGTTAGGTCACCCGCACGGTGATCTGAGCGTTCATGTTCGAGTGCAGAAACAGCCTCCTCGCAATGCGAGGGAAAGACTGCGTACATTATCGACATTTCCAGAGTTCGCTATCGTGCGGGAGCCTCGTGCGGGAGCCTCGTGCACTGTGTTCCATCTTATTTATATGTTGATAACGGGAAAAAAAGTAGAAGTCATTTGCTGTGACTAACCCGGATAAAAGGGGGAAAACAAATAGAGAACTTATTAACTAGTAATTGGTAGGAAAGATTTGTTCGAATTGTATACAAAGCAAAAAATGACGCATAAAAGAAAAACATATAATTTTGAGCGATCTCAAATTGAGGTTTCAGTCCAAATTCCTGTTGAAAATTCAATATTCGGATGTGATGAGTGTCAAAGGAAATATGGGAAGACGATTGTGCCTTTTGCAACTATTGGAAGATGCACTCGAGAAAATGCACTGTATGGTGCAAGGTTCAAGAAAGGGACATCTTTTCTTTTATATGTTTTTTTTTCTTTTCGTTTCTCTGGATTTATTTTTTACAATCCAAAAATGCATAGAATTTCTTTTACTAATTTTTTTCACTTGGAGAACTATAGTTGTCAATATGAGAAATCCGAACTTTTATCTAGTATTCTTAAAGCAAGTATACGTACTTGATTGACATGTAATATAACGATCATGTATAAAAAAACTAATATTTACCTGTGAATATATTATATTTATTCATATTATCATTATGATGATGATGATATTTTTTTGTTATATACATTCTGTCTAGACAAAAATGATGTAAAATTAAATTATGGACTTTTATAGTTTAATTTGATCAAAATGTACTAAACAAAAACAAAAATGCGATACAAAATAAACATATAAAAAGAACCCAAAACGAAATAAATATACAAAGAAACATCATATATACTTACATATACATACATACATATACACACATATACACATACATACATATATATATACACATACATACACACACACACACACATATATATCTCATTATAATGAAATTTCATATCCTATTGTTTTTTCATTTATGGATATACAAAATTAGCTATGAGCTTTTAACTTGAAATTTAACTTCTAAAAAAATTATTAAACATTCAACGAGATAATATAACTGAATGATTTACATGCATTTTATTTTTAAGGATAATAATGAAAGTATGTATATTTTTTGTTTTTCTAAGACAAACATTATTCAAAAATTGAAGTGATATTCATTTTAGATACTTTTTTTTCCTGATAATTATTTATTTATATTTCTAGTAAATTTGACAAAAGAATAATAATGAAATAATCACTTTTTATTACAAAAATACCATATTTCTTTTTATATATCCTGTTTGATCCGCTAAACAAATTAGGACTCAAACCGAAAATGTTTTGATTTATGGATTATGAGTAATATATTCTATAATTTTGGATTTTGGCTTTTTGAATAACTTTTGTACTTCAATTTTAATGCTTATAACATTATATTTAATGATATTTTTTGTGCAATGATAAAGAACTCTTTGGGTTATCTTTTAGTGACAAAAATACTACTATAGTTTTGTTTAATTAATTATAATGTATAATAAATATTTTCTATTACATGCATGGTAATTTAGGAAAAACGCGAGCCGTTTGCTGTGTTGTGCTCTAAGATGGTTTTGCGCCTTTGTTCCCCGTACGCCATAATTAACAGTGGGCAAGACAAATGAGGTTTAGAATTGTGCAAAATATAAGCATACCAAAATTGCAAAAAATATTTTGCCCTGTTATTTTTTCAAGAACAAACCGCTTGCCTCATGCAAATATTCACCGACATCTTTATATTTGGCTATGATTATACATTGTGAGCATTTCATCAAGGTAAAAGGATAAACACCTCAACATATCAATTTTGAATAATGATGGGTGTGGGCGATCCCACATCCAACATATTCGTGTCTTTTCCTGCCAAATGGTTACCAAATTATGTTTGTGAATAACTATGTTTGATATGTTTTTACTATAAATATTGTCAAAATAAGTGCAATCTTTACAATTCAAACATGATTATTTACAAATCAAAACTTGCTAGTTATTTTAGGCGACCAAGCGCTATTAGTATTTTTCCTCTAGATTGGCACAGGACAAACAATTTAATAATTTACTTCTACTCAGTAATCACTAGTCATTTGAGTTGATTCGATGATTATGAAATAGAATTACCTATATATAATTATATACTATAAGCATATCAATGCTACAAAAAAGGGATTACCATATCAACCTTAAATATTTTATCTGCTAAATTTAACAAACTGCCTTTAATATGATTCTTCATTTGTTTAATATCATAATTTCACAGATACGTAAATAGCGGTTTTATATGCTATCTGCGAAGCTATATGTGTTTTATTATGCCTTTTACAATGTATCAGGAATGCTTTTGGTCCTTCCTTTGGTACAGTTTGTTTCTCGGGAATGGTAATGGGCATTGTAAGAGTTGTGCGTGCTATCATTGACAGTGCGGAACCTGAAGAAAATGCAGGGTTTGTGAATTTGGTGCTTAGTTGCTGCTCAAGGTTCCTATTATCATCACTTGACTTCGTCAACAAGTTTACTTTAACTTTTGCTGCAATAACTGGTGAAGCTTATTGCTCTTCAGCTAAGATGACATATGAGCTATTGAAACGTAATCTTCTCTCTGCTGTGTTTGTTGAGACGGTTTCTACCCGTGTTTTAGCTGGGATTACTTTCGTCTTCTCTGCAATTTATGCTATAATGGTGCGTGTTTTCCTGAATGTATTTATGTTATAGATTAATTGAGTAATATTAGTCTGCATTAGCACACAAATTATTTCGATATAGTTCTATATTAAAATGCCTTTAGGCCCTACTTGGGAACAAAAAAACTGAAAATCTTAGGGTCTGTTTGGTTTCATTTTATGTTGTGTTTTGCGTTTTCAACATTCATAACAAAATATGAGGATAATGAAAGAGAAATTTGAAATTTTAGACACTTACGACGACAATGGAGGAATAACGAAGGGGATGGAGGGACGGTGGAATGGATGGATTGTTTTCAATTCTTTTGTTATTTCTCAAACACGAAAAATAAAATAAATTTGTTTTCTATTTTATATGTGAGCTTCTTTTTTTAAGTTGGTTGTTTTCAAAAAATACATGCATCATATGCACGTTTTTTGAACGAAAACACAACTAAAAATGGAAAACCAAACGAGGCATTGTGTTTTAAATCTCGATTCAGATCGGATCTCTTCCTTTACGATTCAGTTGCATTCCGATTCAAATTTGGTTAAAACCATAATTAAAAATAAACATTCAACTTACCCTGACATTTTATATGCTTATTTGGATTCATAATTCCAATTTTAATGTTTTCAAAACAAAATAAAAATGGAATAAAAGAGAAAATTGAGTTTCAAGTTTAGTTGTAGAAGATCAAATATCAAAATCAATTTCAAGTATGAATAAACTATAATATATGAATTTTTAAATCTATGATTACGATTTAAATCTCTTTTCGATATGATTTACGATTCAAATATCATTTTGAAAACCTTACTTGGGAGTTTTAGAATAAGGCTTAGGTCGTTTATTATGAAAGAATTTTTTGAGTGGTTTTATGCATGTGTAAAACTGTGTTTGGAAGTTTGATTTCCAAGAATTCTGATTCTTCTTATTAAATAATAAAATTACATAAATTTTGTATGAATTAGCTGCATATAGAAAACCTAAAGGCTGCAAAAAAAACAAAGAATTAATAAAAAAGGCATTATTCCAAAATCAAAAGTTAGCCTTAAAAAATTGTGTTATAAGAAACTGCATTCTGAAAAAAGGTAAAAACTCAAATGAAGCCAATTGTCAACAAAACTAATAATATGAAATGAATAAATTAATAATAACTGGAATTTTTTTTTTCTAATAATCCTATGTGAAATTTGTGAAATAATTTAATTAGTCATTCTTTTCAAAATAAAAGTAAAAAAAATATAGCAATGGATTTGAAAGTTGTTTCTGAGACTAGAGAGGGTAAAGTTGGAAAGCTTTCGATAAACTATTAACATCTGCTAATTTGGTGAGTTGAAAGATCCTGTTATGTAACGGCGGTCGGACCAAGCTGTCCATCTCCAGCACGTGGCATACACATATGAATTGGCACACTTTATTGTAACAAAATGAATCCCACTTCTCCAAGTTATTTAGCAATGTGAGACTATTTCAATTTCAAACTGTCGTTCCTCCTTGCTACATGTGAGACAAACCCAACAAATCAATTATGACCTGTTAAACGTTGAAACCGCTACTTCAGAAAACTAATAAGCATAAGTTTTCGTTACTTCTCACACGGATGAAGTTGCTTGAAAATGATCAAACTCCCAAGCAAAGCATTAGATTAAATTTTAATATCCAATTTTATTAACTGGAAAACAGGATCTGCTCCATATTTTCAAGTTTTGTACTGAAAAACCTTTCTAAAAAACATGCTATAAATTACACCACTATTCTTATTTTCAGTAAAAGAAATTTTCAGTTTTTTTTGTTCAAAAATTAAATCTGAATTTTAATCGCATGTTTTTATGATCAAAACTAATATTTTTGGTTTCTTTTGTACAAATATTTGTAGTTCTCTGCAAATATTTGTAAATTTATGAAATTTAAAAACACTTCTTTTAAATAATAAAACTTGTTTTTCAGAAGGGACGGCTTGTATTTTGGAACTTAAATGAGAGTGTTTTACAAAAGTTCCATTTAATTAAAGTGCAGATAAGACAGATAAACCAAAGTAAATATTCTTTATTTATTTATTTTTGTAATGTAACAAGTTGTTTTTGTGTGTAAATTTCGAACATCAGACCGGAATAAGTTCTCAAAAAATGTGTATATTCGACCGAAAAAGACTGGTCACTAACCCATTACACTCATATCGCACATAAATGCCTTACAAAAGACCTAAATTTATGACAGGTATTTGCAATCTTAAAAGCTATGGGCATTGCTGGTCAGGAAATCTACATCATTGTGGCTCTTGCATGGCTGGTGATCATTTTGGTTCTCGGTTACTTTGTTCATGTCTTAGATAATGTTATAGATACAATATACGTGTGCTATGCCATAGATCGAGACAAAGGCGAAGTGTGTAAACAAGAAGTTCATGAGGTCTATGTAATGCTACCTATTCGTAGAACTCATAGAACTTGTCTTGTAGATAGAACTCCGGCGATTGTATGAATGAATATATAGAGATGAAACATCATCTGGAGTTATTTTATGTCATCATGTATCATATGTAGTGCAGCTCCTGTACGTTATGTACAAATGATATCTTTGTTTTTTTTTCAATTTTTTTGGTCTTTTCTTTTAGTTTTGCTGATTTTTTAGTGGATGATCACATGTTATGTAATGAATGTTGTTTTTTTTTTTAATTTGGGAAGGTTGTGTTTGTATGTTTGTGCAGTTTTGTAATCGAGTGTAGCAACAATGTAAATTAAAATAGCAGAAAGTTGAATTTTGATACGGTACTGACTGCAGAAAGCTTATACTCGTCCTATCTATAAGGCTGTATCAATTCCAGAATTCATTCTCGTACATTCCCATGGTTGCATCATTGTTATTGAAGTAATAATATTTGTGAATGTATGTTAATATAATATTATTATAGTGCAAGCTGCTGTATGAATGTATGGATGGATTGAAGTGTACATGCAGTGTGGAACCGATTCAAGTTAACCTTTTAAGTGTTAAATCTTTGAAAATGAAATAACATTACGTATGCATGAACCCTCGGTCTAAGCTCTAGACCGACTTCTTTAAACCTTACGGTTCTTCAAATTTGAGGATAAACCATTCTTCACTTTTTATTTTTTCGCATAACCAGTTTAATAAATAATTTCACAACCTTAGCCATCAAATTATTGGATTTTGCTATCAATTTTGGACGACATGACACATTATAAATGTACATTTTACGAATTATTGACATCTTTTATCTTAAAATATAAGGAAATTTATAATTTTGCGTTGAAAAAATTGTAATGGAATTATTTTAATTAATATTTGTTACGAAACGTCCAGAAATAACTGTTTTAAAGTTCAATATATTAATTATAATTTGTTAAATTTAAACATTAATTAAAATGATTTTATATTTAAATCAAAAAATAGAAAATAACGATCAACACTATTCTCACGGTCTAACCGGTTGAACCATTAGAATATTTGACTTTACACCAACACGGTTCGGCCTTCGAAACTGTGTACATGTAATGTGGGCTTTTTTCTATATACATATGAAAAAGAAATAAATGCAGTAAGTAGAAAATAAGTAAATGCAGCAAGTAGAAAATACAAAAGGTTTATGGGGTTTGGGTTTGTTAGATTTCTGCATTTATTGTGGCAGAAGACTTTCCATTCATTATTTCTAGATTCACAAGTACATTTGCTGTCTGACATTCCAAGTTTTTATTGATTTGTGCGTTGGTGGCTAAAAAGTTGATTGAAAAGAAGATCCCCCTTCTATGCTATAAGATTCAAATTTTGCAGTTAGCCTTCGCATTTAAGGCTTCTAACATGTATCATACTATGCTATCTTTCCACATCTTTGGCTAACGGCTTACATCCCACAACATTTAGGGCGCGTTGTTTGGGAATAGTAACGGGATATTTGAGCGGAGAAGTTGAGTGAACGAGAAATGTGTTTGTGTGCTGCGAAATGGGTATTTGAACGGGGTATTTAAAGTGTTATTTTTAATTTAATTGATTCGTAGTTAATTAACAAAATATTGTATAATATGCGTTTAATTAAAATGAAAGAACAGTACAAAAATCGAAATAAACGCAAATTAATCATACAATAGTAGTAGGTACAGATAAAATGATACAATGTTTCATTGCATCCTTGCTGCAACGATTTCAACTTTTATGGTATTTCGAATTGTTAACATTTCAAGGCCTACGTGTCGTTGTACCTGTTCAGGTGCTATGTTCGGTGTAGTTCTCCTAATATAATATTCATCATGGTATTCATTTGGAATAAGAATGTGATCATTATCATAAGTCATAAAATATTGGTCATCATTATTGTATTTTCGTATGAAATTGTATGTAACCATTGTAGATACGATAACTTTTACTTTTGTTTCAAATGAGTATTTTGACATACTTTTTAAAATGACAAACTTTTTCTTCTATATTCCAAAGGTTCTCTCAATGGTCGTACATAAACTCCAACGATAGAATTAACAATTCATTGGCCGATTTTCGTTGATTTGCGGTTTGACGAAAATGAGAAATATGATATCTAATATTACGATAAGGTGGTAAATAACTAGACTGAAGTAGATATCCTGAATCAACTACATAACACTGTCCAGATGGAGGGTGAAGGAAGTTAGAGTTTTTATCATTTACAACCGCATTAAAAATTCTACTATCATGCACAGTACCTTTCCACCAATCATAACATACGTAAACTGTAAATTGAATGAGCATGCTGCTAAGATATTCTGTGTAGCAAAACTTTTTCCAATATATGGAATAACTCGATCTGCGTGTAAGTGTATCATTACATGTGTACCATCTATAGCGCCAACGCAATTTCTAAAATATGGGTAGTACTGGTTTGAAGTTCTAATATGATCTAGAACAGTATTAAATTGAGAATTATCTGGCTTGATAGTATCTCTAGAAAGTAATTGTACAACTTCTAAAACAGCATGAAAACAAACTAAAATTATGCTACCCGACCTTTGAAATCTTTCGTTTATTTGTCGATTTGAGAGCACTGCAGTTATGATCTAACGACCCCACCGCTATGCCCAGTTTAGCAAAGAACATTACAAGTAATATTGTCTGCTAATCCAGAGAATACAGCTGGTTAAGAGCGATCGAATGTGAATATATCCTTATACTAACATTGACACGTCATTTATATCCTTTCCTTATTATCTGAACTGAAATTCGACGTGTATAGTGTTAATACAAGTAATAAACACACCAATTTAAAATATTCACAATAGTATATAATACAGAAACAAATATCAGAGTTATACACATCACATCGGAATAATATACATCATAAAGTGCGAGTCTACAAAATATCTGTACTAGACCTACAATATATGCATTACATCAAAATATAATACAGTATCAGGTACAATTGACTATCTAAAGTAATACATCCGACTAGACATCCCAATATATACAAATGAGTAAACTCTAAAGTCAAAATGTCTACCCCAGTGCTAGTCCAAAATATCTAACGGTCCATGAGTCCTTATATTTGTAATGTCTCGACCTAATATGAGTACAATAAAATAATAAACGGGTCAGACTATATCTAAATGAAAGGGTGAGATATTGATAACATGAATATGACTTAACAATAACAAAATAAGTCATGGTATAAATATGCTCAACAATAATCATCATAATAAGGCATATTAAACAAATTACCATTTCATAAATTCATTTCAAGTCATAATTGACTATCACCTAAAATATGGTGACAACAATCAAAATTGTTAAGAGCCAAATGATAATAAATTATTTAACTATAAAATCTATGAAGAAACATTTAAATAATGAATTTAATATGGTAGTCCGACATAGTATGACATAAAAGCCTACCTAGAACAATATAGACTTGCATATTTATATAAGAGCAACCCAGAACAATGTAGAAATATCTATCCAGAACAATATAGATATTATCTTGTATATAAACTCTATCCAAAACAATATAAATAACATCAAGACTGCCTAATAACTAAAGAGTTGTAGTCTATCCAAAACAATATATACCACGATGCATGTAAATAACTATCTAGAACAATATCGATAATACATCATAACAAATCTATCCAGAATAATATATTTTTGCCTACCCATAAAACATAACCAGAAAAATCTATAATATGCATTATTATAATATATCTTGATTGATCACAAAGATCGTGAAAATTAAGTCTTGACCCATCACAAAGATTGGGGAAATATCCAAGAGTATACCTCTTAAGGATTTATCGGCCCTCGATTGAACCCTAAAAGGAAATAATCTAAAGTGCCAAATACTATCACTTTCAGTAATCACTAGAACTTAATCAAAACGTCCCATACCATATGGTGAAATTCAAGTATTTACTAAAAGCTAGTAAATCTTACTAGTTATGGATCCCACTGAAAAACCTGAACTATATTCTCTTAAGGATCTAACGGTCCCATCGCACACCAAAAGAGAATACAACTCTAAAGTGTTGAATACTTTCCTATAAGCAATCACAATAATTTAACCTAAGTATCCCCATACTACCCGGTGAAATTCAAGTATTCGCTAATGGGTTAGTAACTTTCACTCAAATATTATTCAATTAGTTGTACTATATTCGACGAAGCATTATTCTAGATCATTTAAACCAATAGATAACACTAAGTCAACTATTAACATCTCCCAAATTATAGAATTAAAGTTCTTGAAACATTTTATTTTTCAATCTTCTTCAAGTCCCAAATCATTCAAAATTGACGAATTAGTATTTAAATAGCCAAGTATTAAACCCAATAGAAATCCGATAAGAATTTATAATCTTAAAATGGATAATATTAATTTATTATGTAAGAATTGATTTCTAAAATAACTTATATATTAATCTACTTTCAAACAAACATTTTCTTCAAATTATTTATATAACGGGGTTAAATTTATAAAAATAAATTACCACTGAAATTAAGAGGTAACACGGTTCAAAACAAGCATAAGAACTTAACAAAACAACACTTGAACTAACAAAACAAGTGCAAGCAAGAACTGGGGAATTAAACTGCCTAGTTTTACGTCTTACCAGTCGACAGGTACAAGGAACTGGTGGACCGGTTGTCGCGTTTTTCTGGGCAGTGATTGTCCAGTTAATCGATGTCTGAGCTCTGATGATCAGACTTCGTTGATGCTGGTGAATTGCAGACAATAGTATAAACGATCTCGGCTCTATCTGAACATTCAAACACAATCCATATCATAGCATAAGCATTCAAAGAGGAATTGTTGATCAACCAAACATTAATAGTGATTAGGTTTTAAACAAACAACATTCAGATTTTTGTTTGACAACTAATCTTTTCATTACTTAATACTCCAGCAAACAATCATCTCAATATCCATATTAAACATAATTTGTGTGAGAGAAAACTCTTACCTTGAATCCAAAAGGAAGAAAGAACTGAAATTAGTTATTGATAGCCATTAAACTCCTTCTTTTATTTCAAATCCTTACTTTGATTATCCAAAACTTCTCAAAACTACAAACAACCCCTAATTTCATAATTTTAGAGATTAAGTGCTCATTCAAAATCTAAAATTAATTGTTCTATTAAATAGAGAAGAAGTTGAGAATTCTTACCTTGCTTCTCTTTTAATTTCTAAAGTTTCGTATGAATTGTTTTGATTTCTTCTAAGGGCCGACCTAGGTTTCTTTTGAAACTTTATTGAGAAGAAAAATAAACGTAGAAAATGAGCTGAAGTTGGATTTGGAGTTAGGTTAGGATTTGCAAAGGAGCTAGAGTATTGAGTACTTTGAAATTTGATAATGGGCTAGTATTTTTACAAAGGCCCAAATAAGAATTTAATTAAATAATTCTCTTAGCCCATTCAAACTATATTAAATTAACCTAATCCTATTTTCTTAATGCAACAATTTCTAGTTCATAACCAAACAAAAATCTAATTTCAAATTAACACTAATTCGTTTTCATTTGACAATTAAAATAAATCGTATTTAACTCAAAAACTCAATTCAAACTTTTACAATTAATAATTTATTTTATCCTCAAATTTAACAATTGATTTAAACAATATTTCAATAGAAATTGAAATCCATTTCATTTAATTTAAAAAAAGTGATAATTCATTCATAAATTAAATCAGTTATTCAAATTTAAATGAATTTCAAAATTCCAAATTTGAATTAATCAACCATAATTAACCGTAATTAATTAAGTCATTGATAACAAGATTGTTACAAACCCCCCCCCCCTTAATAAAATTGCATCCTCGCAATTTCCTTAAATGAAAGTAATCTATAACACAACTTCTTTTAGTCGAAATTTTAAAAATCCAATTATGAACCAAAGTTTACCCTTTGGTTTCATTTAGAAGTCCAATTATAAACCAAATTTATAACCATGCTACTTAGTCCAAGAATTTAATTTTTCACCCAATTTCTTACTTTATAAATTAAAATATCTCATTCTTCTAAATAACATTAAGCCACGAAAATTTTGTGATCCACTTTGTCACCAAAAGTTAATCGCCAACATTGCTTTACCAAGTTTCTTCGCTCCACACAATTGATTCATGGCAAAAATATTATTTAAATTATAATTAAAAACTCAATTTGTTTTCAAAATTTCCAAAAATAATTATTCCTCATGTCTAAATGTCTCGTTCGATGTTTAGGAACTCCTATCGATAACATGGTTTCTCATATATCGACTGGAATCCTTAAACGTATTCCGGACAAGTCAACACAATAAATAATCCCAAATTTTGTTTCATAGTTATATTTTTTTATCTATAATAACATCCATGTATCCACTATATAAATAAATAAATACAACCAAGTAACTAATTTCTAACAACCAATCAAGCAAAATTAAATAATTTAGTTTCTAAAACTAAAGGAGACATACCTTACTACTACTGCTAAGTTGTGCCTCCTGCTACACTAACTATATTCCCTTGTCCTTTGCCCTTCTGCTGCAATGCGGGACAAGATGGAATAGTATGTCCCGGTTTCTTGCAATAATGACATAATACCCCAAGAGATGCACGGCGAGGCTTAGTACAATCCTTAATCAGATGACCCTGCTCTCCATAATTATAGCATACATCTTTTCTGCCATAGAACCCGAATCTCTATTCTTTCTCTTCTTGTCTTGATGTCCCTTGTTGTCCTTATCCCAAGGCTGCTTCCTCTTTTGAGAAGGATCTGATTGAGCCTGAGGAGTTCTACCATCTTCACCATCCCTCTCCTCTTCCTTGAAACAAAGTGGTGAATCAACCAATGACTCAAAAGATACATCAAGCTGGAGCAACAAAGCCTTTCTCAGTGGCTTGCATAATCCATAAATAAACTTCTGGTTCTTCTTTCTCGGAGTGCTGATAAATTCGAGACCAAAGTTGGATATCGCTCGAACGTCGTCACATACTTCGCTATAGACATCTGACCCTAACTAAGATCTATGAACCTCCTAGCCATGGATTCTTTCTTAGCTTCTGGAAGAAACTTTAGCTTGAATCTCTGTCTAAATTGAGCCCATGTAAGTGGTGCCGCCACAATTTATATCTCTACTAGATCGTACCAATCTAATGCTCTCTCCTATAAATGACTAGCAATGACCCTAACTCTCTGTGCATTAGTAAGCTCCATACTCGTGAATATCCTCTCACAAGTCTTCAACCATGCCTGAACCTCAGTAATCAGCTTGGTACCCTTGAAAGGTTTGCCTCTAAGACGTCCGAAATCAATACAAAGTCAAGCATAGTCGGAACGAACTGGCTAGGCACCAAGAGCCCGAGTCTATGTAGCCTTAACTGTCTCAGCTATATGCTTCGGAGTCAAGAGTACTCCCTCCAATATCAGGACCGCTGGTCGATCCTGCAGTAGCTCTAGTGGGTATTTGACCTCTAGTCATAACTCAAAACTACACATCCAAATTCTAAATGAGAAACAAATTCCAAATATTATCTAATAATATTTCTATACTGAAAGAAAATCTTAAAATACGACCCAATTGATTACCCCGATATTTAATTTATATTCATATCCCTAATAGTTAATAAAAATTACTAACTACAACAAACCCAAAGGACGGGACTTCTGGGTCATCTAGATCAAAATCTGAACTTTAAATCTATTTATATTCTATAATGTTCTGAAAACAGCTCTAATACCAAGCTATAATGTCCCCACTGCTATGCTAAGTTTAGCAAAGAACATTACAAGTAATGTTGTCTACTGTTAACCCAAAAAATGGATCAACACCTTGGATCAATTGTGAAATCACCAGTGCAGTTAATCAACAACACAAATCTCAGATAAACAACAAATAAAAAGTAGAAGTAAGAAAAGAGACAGAATTTTTATAGTGGTTCGGCTGACTCTAGCTTACATCCACTTTAATCGATCTTTATTATGATTGTACTAGTTGAATCTCTCTGGATATCAACTAGTTAGTCCTTTGATGTGCACATAAATGTGCATATTTTTACCACCATATTTAATCTATTTAAATTAAATAAATGATCATATTGGATGTTTTAACATGTTTAAACCAAAATTCAAATTATTTTCAAATCGTCACATATTCATCTTCATCTAAAGAAAAAATGGTTGTTTTTGTGCATATATTAATTTTTTAAAGTTTAATTGAAAATTTTCTATGTTATTTTGTAGGAATTTAAAATCAAATACAAGTGGCTTCATGAAGATATATGCATGCACAAGGGTGAATACAAAGGAATGGAGATAGAAATAATTCTTTTCATGGATCATGGAGGACCTCACCTACCCACCTACCTTAATGTACAAATTAGAGGCTAATGCACATGCTAATAGAGTTTAAAGCTTCATGCACATCTAAATGAGGATTAACACATGCTAATGATTGCTTTGCCACCACACTTTCTAGAGGGGTAGTTTGGGTAGTTCCCAAAAAGTGAATTAGGGTTTTAAAACATGTATAAATATCTCATATCTTCATGTAACCCTCCCCTCTTTTTTTAGGCTCTCTCTTCTTTAGCCTCTTAGTTTAGGAAAATAAAAGAAAGCTCTCTTTCTCTTTTCATGGCTACTTAGTCATTTTCTTTTTATATAGTTTTCTTTTTATGCAATTTAATACATGCTCTCTTCTTTTACATGCTTATTTACTTTCATGTTAGTAGTGTAGATTTACATTTTATGCAAGTAGATTAGTTTTTTCTTTTCGCTCTCCTTTTCCTCTTGTTTGTTTAATGTTGCTTTCTACATTTGTTGATTTGATAACAAATATGAGAGGCTAATCCCTTTAATTTAGGGGTAATAAAGCTCTCTAGTACGTAGATCAAACATTTTGATGTTTATGCTCTCTTTTCTGCTTAAATGAAATGTTTGGAAGTGGTTAAATTTTGTTATTTAGATTTGAATTTGATAGCCTATGTTGTTGACACCAAATAGGTTATGCCTAAACAATCACAAACAAATTGTCTCTTCATCTAAATATGATTATGGCAAAGAAGTGAATGTTGAAATTGAAATTTGATGGCTTATATTTCTAAACAATAGTTAATAGGCCATGCTTAAAATAGATTTTTCTTTCAACTTTGTTGTCATATTTCATGAAAGATAAAAGTGTATTAGTGGTTGTGTTATAGTTCGATGGCTTATGTTGGGCTAATTAATAGCACAAATATGTCATACTTATGATAAGTACATCAATTAATTACACTAATGACAAGAAAAGAGAGATCATAACTTCATTTTGTTGATTTATGTGATCTAGAGAGTGGAATTGCCTCTAAATTGCCTTCACACTCTCATATTTTTATCACTTTCTTTTTGTCATTTTTCTCATTTTCTGGCTTAAACAACTCTAAAGTTTGGTTAATTTGATTGAATAGGAAATTTAAATCAACAATTCCCTGCGGATAAATCCGTACTCGCTACGTACTACGATAGTACGCAGTGCGCTTGCAGTATAAATTTTATTATAAATTTTTCGACGGTTTTCTAATTCAATAGAAATTCCGTCGTTAAACAAGTTTTTGGCGCCGTTGCCGGGGAATAGTTTTGATTTTGATTTTATATTCTTCGAATTATTTGTCGTTTGATTTTTATTGTGTGTTTTGTGTGTTGCATTTTTTTTAAAAGGAATTTTTTTGCTTGTGTTTGTTGTGTGATTTTATTTGTGTGCATGTTTCTTGTTTTTTATTTGCATCGCTTTTTCATATTGTCTATTTAAAAAAAAACTATTCCATTTGAAAAAGAAAAAAAATTCACTTCATCTATACTATATTATTATTAGTGAGTTAGATTTCAAGCTCACACAGTCCCTCTTGAAATTTGGCAACTGAACCGTCTCCAATTCTCAACTCAAGGTATCACAGCTCCTCTTCTCTTTCGTCCCTTCCATATTTTTCTAACCTTCTTACGAAACACCATCATTTAATCCTTCTGCCATTCCTCTTTCTCCTGCTAACCCTAAATCTTACGCGCGACTCTCCCTTCCTTTCCATCTCATCCAACCCCAGATATTCACATCTTCCCCCGATTTGTGCCTTTTTCCCACCGTCGACGTTAAAGTCTCCCCCGCCAACGTTGCCAGCCTCTTCGACTCTGCATCTCCGCCCACTAGACCAGCAACCATGTTCGCCTCTCTATCCCTTTCGACTTGCCTCATCCCATTGTTCGTAGAATTTGTCTTCTTCGTTCACCATGGGATTGTCGGCCACGCAGCGTCGATGGGTTGTCTCATTCTGCTCCCTCACAAACCCTAGGCTTAGTTCAAAACTTATCATTTACCTAGACCAAATTATTTTCCAAACCCTAGAACCAAATTGCCCTTTCTCTGCTCCACCATCCAACCCGTCAAGCAACCCGACTTATTTCCTTATCGCATCTCTCCGCTTCCACTCTCGCCATACATTGATGCGTCATCTGCTTTGTATCATCTCTGTATTCTTCTACTAATGCTATCAGACCAAATGATTTCATTTACTGTTAAATCGATGAAATCCCATCAGTGAACCGACTCAAATCAAGGCATCGCTGGCCGTAAATCCCATTAGCGAACCCTTAATCTTCTCTGGCATGTAATTTGTAAGAAAGTGGGATCATACCAATTGATTCTGTCGTCGCTAGCCCCAAACCCTCATGGCACCATCTCAATACATCCTATCATCGATAGGTTTAAAACATTTCCATAGGTGATTTAAATCTCAAGTTATCGGTGGCTATTTGAGTAGCAGCTATAATTTACAAATTAAGATTGCCGAACCCGGTATGAATATGTTTAATTATACATTTTTATTATAATTTTGATTTTTTTAATGTTGATGTATTTCAGTTATAAAAAAATTAATACAAATCTGTATTCTTTTTGTACAATGGCATCAACCTATGCAAGTACATCTATACAGGTAATTGGCATATAAAATTGTATGGTGGTTTGTCTTTATTCAAATTTCCTTCATTTCTTTTGCTTCAATAACCATTTTGCATAGATGCCTATTTTTTTTAATAAAACCGTATCTTCGGTATTTGTTTTTATTATCAATCCTAACTTCGATTTATTGAAATTAGGTTGAGAAGTTATTTAAACTTTATCATCTGGAAAAAGCAAATCAGTCTTTCAATATTAATTTAAATCAAAAAATGTTTTTGCATTAATTTAACCCTTAACAAACAAGTCTAACATGTTGAAATCATGACTGAGGCCAAATTTCTGCAATATTTTTGTTAATTTGCATATTTTATTTTCATCTATTATTATGTTATGTAAATATATAAATGATGTAATATTGTGGAATGTTTTCTGTTTGATATTCCTATCATAAACTAGATGACAAATTCTTTCATATAGAAGTACTTAATATTCTGTTGGTATCATGATTGTTGTTCAACTATTGGTGCAGCGTATATATTTATTATGTTATTTTCATATTATTAAGTCTAACTTTCAATAGTTTATTTTTTATATTATTCAGGAGAGTCGACATTTATCATCTGGAGACCTCTAACTCTCAGCCTAAAATGAATCAAACCCTTGAAATTACGTTCAGGTGCCTCATGATCCTAAAGGTTAGTTTGGAAATTATATAATATTTTCTATAGGTATTTATATTGGAATATGTGTATTGAAATGTTATTCTTAACTTCAAAACACCAGAGTTATGTTCTTAATGTTAAAAATCAACCATGCTTCAACGATCATAGTTGAAGTTTGCCACAGTTTGAATTGGAATATGACATGTAATTTGGATATCATATATGATATATGATTAGATCATTTGAACATAAACAAAAAAATCTTGAAATGTTTATATGCACAATGTTAGATCCACAAGATGAATCTTTAAATCCATGAACAGTTGTGATTGGCGTTGAATAATTTTTCATATCAACATGATTTGAATTACAGCAACAAACCGGTACCTAACAACTATGATACCAATAGTTGAATTGTTCTATTGCCAGTCAATTTTATGTGCATATCTAACTGTTGATGATGTAATTTCATTTGTTGGGTAACGGTTTGCTGATGGTGTAATTTATCAACAGTTTTAAATAACAGTTGTGATTTGCATAATTTTTCATATCAACATGATTCAATTTACACCATCAACATTAATCATATTGTTACATCAATAATTGCATTCGTTCTATCATCTTGGCACCTGTTACTGTCATTGGGTTCATTACAGCCTCTTGGTTCTTTCTTATAATTGAATATCTAATTGTAGCAATGCCTGACAATGGTTATGTAATTTGTAATACTTTCTCTTATAATAAATAACATTGATAAATTACTTTTGTGACTATGGTGTATGTGTCAATATATATTGGTGGGAACAAAGAATACACAATTTAGTCAGGTTGTACAAAATTGAGGAGTTTGAACTGTTATGAATTTAGGAAAAAAAGATAACATGTATTTGTTATAAATTTAGGAAAAAATAAGACGAAATATATACTTTATAAAGTACTGTCTATACCTACTTTTTCATATTATATAAAGCATCAAGCTATCAAGGAAATAAATGTTTACACTATGATTATGACAAAAATTGCATATATTGCACAAAATATGAATCTTACCCAACCGGTTAGCTTAGCTGCGCGAGTAAGTTAGGGTGATATGAGTTTTTTAAAGGGTCAAACTAAAAATCTTATTTTGTCAGAATCATCTCTTCAGGTGGTGTTACTATATTAATAATGACTTTTTTTTGCACCAACTATAAAAATAAGGCAATATCTATTGATAGTAGTACAAAGATGGACTTCACCGATCTTCCAAATTATAATATTTTTTTCTAATTAGACTGTAGATTGAAGCCAATCGTTGCCAGTGGTAGATTTTTGGATCATATTTTATAGTGAAATTGGTTTAAAAGGTTTTTCATTCTTTAGTAGTAGAAATTTTTACAAGCTGATGTTGATGGTGAATAGCTTTAATGTTTTTTGTGGCTTATTTGATTTTAAAAGGTAATAATATAATATATCATATCGTAATGCTAGAGCTTCCATATTTTTGTTTATCTTTAAGGTGTACGGATGTGCAATATCATAATGCATGTCTGGAGTTTCAGTTCCAATGTTACTTGGCCTTTATATTATGTCAAGTAAGGTTTTAGACCTAAGCTTAGGTCAGTTTGAGTTATACTTAACCATTTTTAGGCTTTTCACCGGAAAAGAGAATAGACAAATCTTGGTACTATATTATATATATAGAACAATGTAATAATTTATATTTGCACAGAGTTCAATAATAAAATTATATAAAAATCAAATATTACAAAAATATCTGTACACGTGCATTTGTATTGATATGTATATAATATATTATCCATTTCTATAGGCTTCTATTGTATTGCCAGTTAGGTTACTTGCACTGTTTAATTTTTTGTTAAGATTTATGAATCCATGGAGATTCAATTCAATAATTTTCTATTGAAACCTTATTTGAAACAGAAAACACTAACTGTTGTATCTCTTATTTATTGACCCCAGTTAATATTACGAGCGTGAATCCTTTGTGCTTGGTAGAAAAATAGTAGATATTGGATTCCATATAATTACTCCCAAATCAATATCCAATCTCGATTTGTGTAAATGAAATGTTAGGAATATGGAAAGTTTGAATTTTCAAAAAATAAGATTGAGCACAAGACATGATCTATAGATTTGTTGGATGTCTCTAAAACTAAATAATCTGCTTTTAAAATTCTTTCGGGTAGGAAGTGGACATCATTTACCGATTGATTGGATGTCACCAATCGAAGATTGGTTTTGTATGCTCAACTTAAAAACTATCGACAATGCTTAATTAGAAAAATTCTCTCATCTCTAAGTTAGAAGTCCTTTCTGGGTTGTTTTTTATACTATCTTCGTAAATATTTATAAGATTGGACTTTGGTTTGTGTGTTATAAAGACATTTAATTTTCTTTTAAAAAAACAAATAACCTATTTGTTTGATTTCTCTAGCTAGGGATGAGAATGATTTAGTCATTCGTTACGGTTTTCTTCATGCATACAACCGACATTAAGATTGGGTTGGAAGATTGAGTACTGAAGTGCCTCGCCTGATCCAACATTTCATTCCTATCGAGGTAAAAATCCTAAGTTTCGGTCTGTGAGTTGTTTACCTTTCCGTTATTCACTTTTATTTTCTGGATTTCTTGATTAAATTGAATACATACATTTTCAATGAATCCTTTCGCTTTTAACTGCAATGGCTAAATTTATTTCTTAATTAGATTATTTTATTTGGTATACAAAATCAATGTATGTTGCATTTGAAGTGATTAAAAAAAGAAAACTGAAATGTGTTTTCAACTTACCTTGGAGTACTTAGCTTAATTACGACACCAAAAAGATATCATGTCATCTGAAAGCTCTTGATATTTCAGCTTTCCATGTATATCGATATCACGGTCCTTTTGGTTATAAGGTTGAAATGATTTCTTTTGTTCTGAAATTCAATTATTTTCTGCATTAAAGTTGTCTTAGAATATAATAGGTACTATGCCTAGGTTGTTGGCACTATGGCTTCCATCTATCTGGTTCACATGTATGTTTGTCAATGCATTCCTGACAATGAATAACAATGAGTTACTTTATATGTGTTTAGTTGCAACTACAAGCAATAAGGTTACATCTAAAGTTTTTGTTTTGTTTGATTTATCATCTAAAATTTTAGTTTCATGTTTTGCTTAAATTCGTCAGTTATATTACTTTACTGAAGATGATGCTACAACAATGAATTATTATTTTTACTGTCGCAGATTTTTTAATTACAACTATGATTAAAAAAGGTTCCTTATTAAAGGTATAATTCAATTTTCTACCTTTTCCTGTTGTGGTGTTTTTGTTTTTGTTCTTTTTAGTCTAAAAACTACATGATTGTAATTTGCTTCATATGTTGATTTTGCAATTTCTTTATTTTAAGGATTGGTAATTAACCCTCTTTTTATACAAGGATGATGGTGAAGCAAAACGGTGGGATGTTGCACTTTCAATGCATTATTCAATCTTTCTTTCCTTCAGTTTGATTCCTCTATACAGTCTATAATTATAAAGTCGTGAACTTAGTGTTTTCAGATTAAATACTAATCACAGACTTCCAATTTAGTAAATAATCTGATGTTCATTAACCTTTATACTTTATATCTATACAAGTTTAGCTAAAATAAGTGGAAATTTAAAAGCTGAAGGAGTTGAACATTTTTACACATTTACATACATGTAACGCTAATGTACACCAACTTGGTTTCATTTAGGTCTGCTTTTTATTACTTTTATTTCATGGCTTATGAATCTTTCCTTAACTAAGTTTTGCACTAGAATTTAGTACCTCTATGTTGATTTTAAGAAAATTACCTCACTAGAATCACATGAAATTATTGAATGCACTATTGACTTAAGTGGTTCATTTTTGGGTCATCTAGAAGTGTAGCATCATTATGAAGACATATGTGCTAAACTGCAAAATCAATATAAAAGGTTTTGAGTTGTTGATTCCATGTCAGAAAACACTGTAACATAGTTGCAAGGTATTTAATACCAGTGGATTTGCTACAACTCTTAGATATTGAATGAAAATACATGTCAAATGCATTTCCTAAATTTGTACTAATATTATTTATCACATTCCATGGTGTTCCATGAAAAATATTTATGGTTAACTGGATTGAGCGGGGTGATGTCTTGCTAACTTTCATCAATGCATTTCATAATGGTGGCATCCAATAATTCCATTGAGTAATTTCATTAGTGTTTATTTGATTTTCAAACGCATAGTGGACAGTGTGGAAGCTGTTGAGCATCTGTCCAAAATATATTACAATCATCAAAGAGGTATACAACAATCAAGCTCATAAAGGATATTTTGGTTGTAACAATACTTGATGATTTTACTAGACCTAGGTCACCTCTTTTGCATTGTGCCACGCCTTCGGACGTATCAATGGTTATTTAATATAGTATACAGAAAAGAATCCAACTTTTCATGCATGTTTGAGCACAGTTGAATTACACAAGTTTAAAAAACCTAAAATCATAGATCCTGGTACTGGATTTACTTATAGAGAGGTGGAGTTGGCACCTATGAATATGTATCTTGAATCATGTGAAAGAGTTCTGCTTGGCAATGATCTCATATAGTGAGAATATAGGGCCTTTTTTCATTTATAAGATTTATGCTGTAGAGTTTGGGTTTGAAATACTACTAGGAAAACGTCTACTGTTTTGAGGATTATCTACAATCTTCATAGCCATTGTATTTCTGTTATTAATTTATTTTCTAAACTGACTGAAACGTATTTGTCTTGGTTTAGGTTGCCACTGATATTTTGAAAAATAAGCTACATGCAGCTCTATTCAATGCAATGTTAACGCGTTCTAACAAAAAGGCAGTTAGAGCCGAAGTTAATTGACTTTTTTTGTTCCTTTGGAAGTTTGTGAAGTTCTACTTCAACGATTATTTTTTTGATGGTCAGCAAGATTTGAGTGCATAATAATTAATCTGTGGATTCTTAGGTAAGTTGTTTATTTGGATAGAATTCAAACTATCTTGATTTGAATAATAGGTTTAATGTATATTTCTTTATCAGTTACATGAACTATTGTTGTTCTTAATCAAAAAAATAAAAATTTATAATTTTCAAGTTTGAAAATTTGTAGCAATAAAGAGTGAAAATATGCAATGATGTGCATGTCTGAAGTTATTTTCACAAACTAAATGGATGAATAATATTTACGAGGCCATGATATGCCTATGATAAGGTGTATATATAGGATCGGTTCAAGGACTTGGGTTGCCTTAGGAAATTCAAAATTTAGATGCAAAAATGTTGGAATAATATTTAAGTTTATGCATTTTCATTATCTATACTACACTGTTATCTATAATATTATTTAAGTCTGTGCATGTCATTTTACAAAGCTGTTCTATGTTTCTAATTGATTTTCTAATTGCTTATTGCTACTGTATTATGTAATTTCAAACTTAGCCTTCTGCCCAGTTTTCGTCAATTTGCAAAGGTTTTCAGTGCATTGAAGCGTTCAGATTGACTTGCTCTTTTCTCCTTTGGAAATGTAGGTAACGGTTATATTGAATACAAGACAAGGGAACACTGCACATGTGCATGATTGCATATATGTCTTCTGTTTCATTTCATTATCTTATTTAACTTTATCGTTCATTTACTGGTACGGGGCTTTGTTTCTAAGTGATATACTCATGATTGAATTCTTCACTTCCAACTGAAATATTACAACTGAAATATGCGATCTACATCACTTTCAACTTTGCAAAACAGTAATATAATTTATTTTATTTTTCATTCTTTGTCGCAAGTGCAAAAGGGTTTGGTGCTGATAATGTTTAACTAACTACAATGACTTTTGCGAAAGATAAGGGCTGCTACCCGCCCTCAAGACCAAATTTATACAAACAAAGCTAGCAATTATTTCAAAGTCTAAACATAAAATTTTACTTTCGATATACTTTTTGTTTCGTCCATGAACATGCATGTTTAAAAACTTTATTATTATGCAACAACATGTGCGAATAATTATCCAAGATGTAGTTTAGCAAATACATCTTCATGATGTGAGGACTGAATCCCCGGTTCATACACTAAATATATTTGAGCACTTCATCTATAAACTTGGGAGAATAACTATGAAGATATATATCTATGTATATCACTTTATTCTTTTGTTATCATACTACTGTAATAAAGCCAGACATTTATGGATTCAGATTATATGTTTGCTATAACAACCATGATAGATATATTTATTAATATTTTAATTCAATAAATCCAGTTATTTGTCAATGCTTATCACGTATATCGACAATATCATATACTAATTGTTCTGTCCATGTTATAAAAGCATTTAAAAAAACAAGGTTAACACTACCAAATATATATCACGTTTTCTGCGTTGCATTAAAATAGGATTTTATTTATGATTGACATACTGTGTAGTGGAAACATTATTTTATAGTACATCTTTTGCTATATTTTTATAGAAGTCATGCTTTTTACTGCTTTTGTATCTCACCATAGTGCATCTGCTGCTTTTTTTATTACTACTGACAAGTCCACTTTACCCTTTTAACTCTTTCGCCTACATATGTGTTTGAGAGCATTCAGTCCTATTACTACATTGACTCAATAAGGATTGTGTAATAATTTTAATACTTATATTTGATGTTGTACTAATGTTTCTAATTCCTTCCTGTAAATAATATATTTTGATTATTTTTCAAAATAATTTAATTTTCTAACTGCAACAAATATATTTTTGCCATATCCGTGTGCGAAGCACGGGTTCGCACTAGTTTTTAAGTACATTTACCACTTTTAATTTACAATTGCTTTTCATTACAAATTTTCAACAAGTTTTTGTAATACTGTTGCTTACTCCATCATAACAATCTGCACAACCCAGTCTCCTCCCCTCTACAACCACGCATACAAATCACTTTCCTACCAAACATCTACTGTCACTTTCCTACCAAACAACATCCACCGTCACTTGCAGCTGCACCAAACTGCAAGCATCACCACTACTCCATTCTACAATCCTCCTTCCCTGTCACCATACCTCTGGCCATACGTGCATACAACCATCAACCATCCAATCACTGTCTCACTTGAACCACAACCCACACAGATTGCCATACTCACCACAAAGCACAGTTCAGCTTGTTAAGAATTTTCCGGGATCACTACACAATTAGATTTAAAAGAGAAAGTAGCGAAGAAAGCAAACAAATTTAATTCCCCAAAAAAAAAAAAACTTTTATTGATTCAACCAAGAAAATACAAAGAGACTTAAAATTGAGAAGAAATCTCAATCCCAAACACCCAACAAAATACACTTTTTCCCACACATCTTATGAACCCTAGACATGTTTATTTATTAATAAGTTATTGAATACTTCCATAAACCTTTCCCATGTAGATGATTTGTTGCATTCTCTAATGCAATGAAAGAGGCAACTAATCACTCTACCAAATACACACAATCTCTAAAATGTGCAATTAATCACACTCCAAAATCTACCAAATCTATAAAATAGGTAATGAATTTGAGTCATAATTCCACATAGACTTAAATATCACTAAGATCTAATTAAATATGGAATATTGTATCACTAAAATCTAACACAGCTAACATCATAAAGCATAATGCAGCCAACGGCCGAGCCACATTGTGCCAATTCATACACTCTTATTGCCAATACATATCTCCATTCTACTTGCCATACATCCTCTTCGACCACCACATTAAAATAATTATTGCCATACATTCCAGACTACTCGCATTCCACCACCTACATCCTCTTCGACTACAATACAGCAAACCCCTGTCCTTGTGCACATCATAACTGTGCCATCGCACTACATTACCACTACCACTTCAACAACAGCAGCCATCTCCACATACATACCACAGTTTCCATCCAACTGCCTTTTGCCAATCCCACCGCTGGCCACTGCCGAAGCTAGTAACCACTGCCATCCCCTCCTAGTGCCTCCTTCCTCAATAACATAACCACCACCCCTGACTGCACTTCCTCTCACAGTCATCGTCAACATCCACCAAACAGAAACTCTACTACATCCACTACATCACACAACTACTCCACTACAACACCATAGCAGCAGTAACTCACCCCTACCGACACAGTGCCATACCCCTCTGCTATTACTTCAAGCCCCGCCACTGCCTAAAATCTTGTCTGCTACCATTCAACTGCACACATGCTAATCACCTTTACAAACAGTGCACCTTCCTCGCCACTTCCACAAACATCTGATTGCATACACACCACTCCAGTGCACAAAGCAATCTACTGCACTTCTCAACCCTTCACTCTACATCAATTTTCTCAAATCAACAAACTCCACTATGCACATTTGTTTCAACCATTTCAACAACTATAAACCTGAACATCACTACATACACCATTGCCATCCAAACATCACTCAACATCCTTGCCTAAGCTGTCACATATCCACTGCCCACTACCATAGCACATACAACTTGCCTTCACTACCATCATACCATTCCTCAATTCCATTCCAAATTCAACTGCCGCTGTTTACTTGCCTTCAAAACATCACTGCTCTGTCCATACAGTTCGTCTACCATCCACCTCACAGCCATCGCCCACTTGCTTGCCATCATAAACAATCCAACTTCAACACCACATTACTGTCTGCTGCCAACCACTGCTTCCTGCTAATACTCAGCACTGCCTCCCTGTCAATCAAACAGTGATAACCACCATCTCCAAACTGCACTTCAACATTCATTCTCTACTGCCATCTTCCACATCACTTAACCGCACTTACTTCAACCTCCACCTTCAACTCAACAACTACATCTGCCTACCACCTGCAGTTCAATTCACTGTGACAACAAACTCATCACAACTTCCCATCTCTGCTCTCTGTCATACGCAAACAATTCACCACTACCATTTCCCAATCCTACATTGAACATACACTGTCACTTCACATTACAAACAAACGTCCTACCCACAGCCTGCAACGCAACACACGACCACTAACTTTACTCGATTATCAACAAACACTACCTCTGCCGGCGCCACAAATCCATTCAACAATCACCAGAAGTCCAAACCACCACTTAAAACCTCAGAAGCTTCACTTCCAATACAAAACAATTCAAACTACATCACCATGGCACCGTTGCAATTCGCCAAAAACCTCACCCGGTTCATCTCTGATTCGCCAAAAAGCGCAACCACCTCCACTGCAATTCGACCACAATAACTCACGAACCCTAGCCAAAGTCGCCAAATCACTTATCGCAACCATCACCGAAATTGAACCAATCCATCATATCCCCAATCAAACATCCCAATCAAATCATCCGCCTTCGAATCAACAATTCCCAAACCATCAAACTATCACACTTCAGCAACTACAACAATCTCCAATTCCTCTGCAACCTGGCGACCATAGTGGGAGATCCAATTCGCGATTTTCCCTTTCCTTTTTTTTTGAGTTGCGTCTTTTAGTCGAGGAAATCTTGCTTTCTTTCCTTTTTTTTATGGTTGTTTTGTCTTGTTGTTAATCGGTTTTCAGCATAGGAAATCGAACTGGGCATTCATATTGGACTCGCGGGCTTGTGGGTTGTGGGCTGGGGATTGTTTTATTTTTAATTTACTTTGTTTTGTGAATTTAATTTGTTTTACTTTGTTTTGTGATTTACGTTTAAAAAAAAGGGGGTTATTTAGGTTTTATTTGTTTTAGTTTATAATGGTTTGGCAATTTGGTTTTTGATTCATTTGTTTTTAGTTCCTTAAATATATACATAACAAGTGTCAAGTGTTTTGTTTGGTTTTGCTTTGTTTTCTTTCTTCATCTTAAAAAAAAATTGTATATATCTTATTTTTATTTTCAGGTTGCCAAAGCAGATTGGAAAAGTTGCTTACTTCGCTTAACTGCTTGCCAAAAATTAACTGCTCGTTTGCTTTAAAAGAATTTCTTTCATCTCTAGTTTTAATCTGCATTGTTGATTGCTTCCATTTGCATTTAAAAAAAAATTCAAAAACAAATATAAAAATACATTCATAGTTGCATTGTTAATACACGTTTAATTTCAGTTTTGCATTTAATCTTAGATTTTGATTAGTAATAACGATTAGACATCAATAACACTTAATTGTATATTGACAAGTTGTCTTCTTTGAACAATTTACTTTCTTAGTGTCTAGGTTATGGCAGAGCAATAACCAGTTATAAATATTACGGTGATTCGTAAATATTATACTGAATTGTTTCTCTGAAGGTACTTAAACCTTCGGCTGCATTGCTACGGTGATTCGTGGTGCACCAATAAATCCTGCCCGTTACCTGACTGAGAACTATCTTGTTGAATTAAGACAAAGTGTGATTATATAATTTTGTGTTAGGAGCTATTTTGTAATTAAACCCTTGCATTTATTTAGTTGCATTAGTTCATGCATATATAAAAAAACAAATTTTTTTTTCAAAATCCAAAATTTAAAA
Source organism: Allium fistulosum (assembly GCA_030737815.1). NCBI lineage: Eukaryota > Viridiplantae > Streptophyta > Magnoliopsida > Asparagales > Amaryllidaceae > Allium > Allium fistulosum. The sequence goes on from CM060904.1 coordinate 541,000,631, forward strand.
AAACAAATTTGTAAGTATTCCTTAACTTTGTTTTTAAACCCTTTCTTTTGAATTTTTTTTAATCAAAAACAAAAATCTAAAAAGAAATTTTACTTAGTCTTTTTTTAGAAAAGCAAAAATCCAAAAAAAAATATAAAACCTTTTCAAATTTTTTTGAAAATCCAAAAAGAAAGCAAAAATCAAATTTTTTTTTAAAAATAAATTCTTTGTGAATACTTTTCCTTTATAAAAACAAAAAAAAAAGTTCAAAAAAAAAACATTCTTGAAAATTTCGAATTTCCATATGCACATGAATTTTATGATGGTTGTGAAAATCAATGTAGTCCATATAATTTCACTTAAAATTCTTATGGATATTTTAATGACGACTATTGTATAAACAATTCGAATTTTATACCACAAGATTTTCAAAATAATGGTCAACCCTCAACTCTTGAAAGATGTATTGAAAAAGTTGAATCTTTACTTGAACAAACACTTCAATTTAATGATTCGTTGAATTCATATCTATGCAACAATTCAAGTCAAAGTTTTCAAAATAATCAAAATTTGAATTCACTTTCAAATTCAAATGATTATAACCCATGCCAATTCAACTTCGAACTCCAAAATGAATTTCAAAATCACAATGGAAATGTGAATCATTTTACAAATGATTTTGGCAATGGGAATAATCTCGACCACGATGCGATTGAAAATTTTTGTCCACAACAAGTTCAAATTAAAAAATTTCGAAGTAATAATCATGAATTTGATTTAGTTGAACAAATGGAAAAAGATCACACAGATTTGTTGATGAAAACATTGAAAAAAATTCGTGAGAAACAAAACCAAATCCCAATGTGTGACGAGTCAAACGATAATCCATATTTTACCCAAATTAACGATTTTCAAATAACAACTTTTGAAATAGAAAACGACAATCTTAATGAAGTTGTTGAAAATACGGTAATTGAGTTGAATTTCAATTCTTTTGAGGATGTGGAACCAAATTTAAAATTCGATCTTCCTTTCTTCGATTTCAAAATTTTAAATACAACAACTTTGAATTTTGAACTTAATATATGCGATGAAGTTGTTGATAATCCAAATAAGGAAGACGAATTTAATGAACACGATTTCTTTGAACTTTTCGAAAACAAGTTGTTAAATTCTAATGGGGAAGATTTGAATCACCATTTTGATTTTAAAATCAATAATTCTGAAGAATTTTTCAATGAACAGCTTGAATTTCAAGTTGGTGAAAATAAACTTGAACTTCAATCAATTGTTTTATCAACCCTGAAAATCATCGAAAATAAAAAAACTCATACGGTTTTCAGTAAAACGACATTCGTTTTTCCAAATCAACATTCGATTCCAAAATCTTTTACGATTTGGTTTTCTGCGCTTAAGCTGTGTCTCGCATACTTGGGGAGACAAATGAATCGATTTTTGGAAGATCGGTTCATTTACTCTTTAACATCATACTTTCTAATGTCTTGTAAATAATAATCTTTTTCATGTAAATATAGGTTTTGTTTTTATTTTACTCCTTTCACTTGGGTTGACTGTGAGGACACAGTCAGAATTAAGTGTGGGGGAGTCTCATTTTCATTTTTTAATAAGTTTCATGGCATTTTTTAATTTCATTTTCATTTAACTCAAAATTTCAAAAAAAAATACAAATCAAAAAAATCTTAAAATTTCTAAATCTCAAAAACATTTTATTTTTAGCATTTTGATTTAATTTTAAAGAAACACTATAGGATAAGTATAAGATTTTGGTTAATTAAATTGAAATTTTTGAAAAATTTATTTATCTCAAAAAAAAATGAAGTTTGATTACAAATAACGATGGTTTAAGTAGTATATAGAAGGTTCATACGTGTTAATTATGAAGTATATCCTAATTGAAAATCTTTGTTTAAAAAAGTGGTGAATTTAAAGTAAAGGATATAACATTTTTTTTGTCTTCTAAGTTAAATGGTGCTAAGATGATTTGGAAAAATTCTCTTTTAAAAAAACAAAAAAATCAAAAAACAAAAAGCAAATATATATATATATATATATTTGTATATATATATATTTGTATATATATATATATAATTTTTATTAACACCTAGAGTCATGTGTTCACACTCGTGTGTTCACTCGCCATGCTATGTACCCTTCTCACGTAAGCCCGAAAGGCAGTGCACGATCGATATATCTGGCCTCAGTTTATCTGAGTTAGGCGTGTATATATATAAAAATTCTTTTTAATAACACCTACAGTCAATAGGTGTTCACACTCATGTGTTCACTCGCCACGCTCTGTATTCCCCTCACATTAGTCCGCAAGGCAGTGCATGGGCAATATATTCGGCCTTAGTTTATCTGATTTAGGCATATGTAAATATTGTTAATATCAATAAAATTTTCAAAATAGAGAGAGTAAGAAATTGAAATCCAAGCACTGTTTTAACTTATTTGATTCGACTTGTTATTGAAAAGAAATGAAAATACCACTTTGATAAACTTTGATAATCAACTAAGGATCCATTTCATGGTTACACTTTGTTATCAATTGAATCAACGAGTTAAACTATTGTCTATTTGTTATTATAACTTGATTTTTGTTAGAAATTTTGACGAGTAAATGACTTAAATTTTCAAGATAATGACCAAAACTTATATTTAACTTATTTGTGTCTATTTAAAAGTAAATCTTTCATTTGTAAATATTTATAAAAACTCACATTCATCTCTTTGTAAATAAATCTTGCATTTTGCAAATATTTTCATCCTACATTTGGATTTTGTGGGTAGTATCCGCTGAATAACCTCACGTGACAACAATCGTCCTACTGGGGACACCCAAAGGTTTAATGCCTTGTTGCATATGCTCAATGCAATCGTGCTTCCAACGAAAATGGATTTATCTTAGTTTTCCTTTATTCGAGGACGAATAAAAAGTTAAGTGTGGGGTATTTGATGTGCACGTAAATGTGCGTACTTTTACCACCATATTTAATCTATTTAAATTAAATAAACGATCATATTGGGTGTTTCAACATGTTTAAACCAAAATTCAAATTATTTTCAAATCTCACATATTCATCTTCATCTATGGGAAAAATGGTCATTTTTGTGCATATATTAATTTTCTAAAATTTAATTGAAAAATTTTCTATGTTATTTTGTAGGAATTTAAATTCAAATATAAGTGGCTTCATGAAGATATATGCATGCACAAGAGTGAATACAAAGGAATGGAGATAGAAATAATTCATTTCATGGATCACGGAGGACCCCACCTACCCACCTACCTTAATGTACAAATTAGAGGCTAATGCACATGCTAATAGAGTTTAAAGCTTCATGCATATCTAAATGAGGATTAACACATGTTAATGATTGATTGGCCACCACACTTCCTAGAGGGGTAGTTTGGGTAGTTCCCAAAAAGTGAATTAGGGTTTTAAAACATGTATAAATACCCCATATCTTCATGTAACCCTCCCCTCTTCTTTTAGGCTCTCTCTTCTTTAGCCTCTTAGTTTAGGAAAATAAAAGAAAGCTCTCTTTCTCTTTTCATGGTTACTTAGCCATTTTCTTTTTATGTAGTTTTCTTTTTATGCAATTTAATACATGCTCTCTTCTTTTACATGCTTATTTACTTTCATATTAGTAGTGTAGATTTACATTTTATGCAAGTAGATTAGTTTTTTCCTTTCTTTTTGCTCTCTTTTTCCTCTTATTTGTTTAATGTTGTTTTCTACATTTGTTGATTTGATAAAAAATATGAGAGGCTAATCCCTTTAATTTAGGGTAATGAAGCTCTCTAGTATGTAGACCCAACATTTTGATGTTTATGCTCTCTTTTGTGCTTAAATGAAATGTTTGGAAGTGGTTAAATTTTGTTATTTAGATTTGAATTTGATAGCCTATGTTGTTGACACCAAATAGGCTATGCTTAAACAATAAAAAAACAAATTGCTTCTTCTTCTAAATATGATTATGGCAAAGAAGTGAATGTTGAAATTGAAATTTGATGGCCTATATTTCTAAACAATAGTTAATAGGCCATGCTTAAAATAGATTTTGCTTTCAACTTTGTTGTCATATTTCATGAAAGATAAAAGTGTATTAGTGGTTGTGTTATAGTTTGATGGCTTATGTTGGGCTAATTAATAGCACAAATATGCCATACTTATGATAAGCACATTAATTGATTACACTAATGATAAGAAAAGAGAGATCATAACTTCATTTTGTTGATTTATGTGATCTAGAGAGTGGAAATTGCCTCTAAATTCCCTTCACACTCTCATATTTTTATCACTTTATTTTTGTCATTTTTCTCATTTTCTAGCTTAAACAACTCTCAAGTTTGGTTAATTTGATTGAATAGGAAATTTAAATCAACAATTCGCTGCGGATCGACCCATACTTGCTACGTACTACGATAGTATGCCGTGCGCTTGCGGTATAAATTTTATTATAAATTTTTCGACGGTTTTCAAATTCGATAGAAATTCCATCGTTAAACATCCTTAGATCTAAGTTACAATGAGTTAGAATAAGTCACAAGTTCAAGGGTTGACTGGAGAATCACAGTAACCCCCTTGATGAATGTTGTGAGGAAGAAGAAAGTTGAAGAAGCGAATGAATTCCAGTCGAGTAATGGTAGTTCTCTATCCGAAAAAGATCCATCTCTAGTTGCAGGTAGGTGAGTATTTATAGGGAAGTTCAGTGAGTATTGGGCTAGTAGTCCAGGTGCAGAATAGTCCAGTTGTTATGCCAAGTCATCACCAAAAATCTCAAATCAATCTGAATCGTTTCTATGGATCGCTAGCTATCCATAAGGGATGTATCGCTAGTTATCCATCAACTTAGCATATTTTTCTACCAGAAGCCTTTACTTTGTGCTACGAAGGAGTTCAGAAAGTTTGAGGGCGATCAGACCTATCTTGATGGCTCGCTAGCTATCCATAGGATATGGATCGCTAGCTATCCATCCACTTAGCATATTTTTGAGTGATCTTTATTTGGTTGTCCTCCTATCTTCTATTTAAGTGTCTTGTCCAAATATCAAGTTGTTTGGTGTTAGTTTGATCATCCGTCTTCATGGGTCATCTGGTCTAGAAGAATCATCCATATCTCTCTCAAATCTTAACGAAATCGAACAAAACTTTGCAAGAACACACTAGAGGGTGTTAGGACCCACCATAAAAATTTAAGGTGGTGGGGCCCACTTTAGATGGGTCTCTAGCAATCCATCTAGATGGATCACTAGCGATCCATCAAATCAACTCTAAATGACTTCATTTTTTGAGCCTTCTCTTATGTTTTCTAAATGTTCTCCAAAAATTTCAAGTCAATCCGACTTCGTATGAGTTATGTAGGTCCATTTTAAGTTAGCTAATTCTGTCCAAATAGCTTGAATCGGATGAGTCTTCACTTCTCGAGCTAGATTATTTGGCATGCTATGAAACTTGGTAAGCGTGCTTAGAAATGGTAATGAATCATGATGTAAGAGGTTTGGAGGGTCCATGAATAAGCCTTATGGATCGCTAGCGATCCATATGTGATGGATCGTTAGCGACCCATCACCTTAGCTTATTTTGGCATCGTTCCTCTTGGGTCTTTCTTTTCTTCTTTTTCTGGTCCTTTTGGTTGATTCTTGTGTTATTCTGGCATAGTCTGAATGTTCTAATTATTATTGAATTTTGATGGGTTAAAAACCCAGTTAACATCTACTGATCCGGAGAATACGACCGGTTAAGGGCGATCGAATGTGAATATATCATTATACTAACATTGATACGTCATTTATACCTTTTTCTTATATTTGAACTAAAAATTGCCATGTACTGTGTTAATACAAGTAATAAACACACAAATTTAAAATATTCAGAATATTATATAATATATAAACAAATATCAGAGTTATACACATCACAACGGAATAATATACATCGTAAAGTGCGATTCTACAAAATATCTATACTTGACCCACAATATATGCATTACTTCAAAATATTATAAAGTATCGGGTATAATTAACTGTCTAAAATAATACATTTGACTAGACATCCAAATATATACAAATGAGTAAACTCTAAAGTCAAAATGTCTACTCTAGTGCTAGTCCAAAATATCTAACAGTCCGTGAGTCCCTGTACTTATAATGTCTCGGCCTAATCCGAGTACTATAAAATAATAAACGGGTCAGGCTATATCTAAATGAAAGGGTGAGATACTGATAACATGAATATATGACTTAACAATAACAAAATAAGTCATGTTATAAATAAGCTCAACAATAGTCATCATAGTAAGGCATATTAAACAATTCACCATTTCATAAATTCATCTCAAGTCATGATTGACTATCATCTAAAATATGGTGACAACAATCAAATTCTTCAGAACTCAAATGATAATAAATTATCTAACTATAAAATCTCTAAAGAAACATTTAAATAATGAATTTACTGCGGTAGTCCTCTTTAGTCCGACATAGTATGACATAAAAGCCTACCCGGAACAATATAGACTTGCATATTTATATAAGAGCTACCAAGAACAATGTAGAAATATCTATCCAAACAATATAGATATTATCTCCTATATAAAATCTATCCAGTACAATATATATAATGTCGAGACTGCCTAATAACTAAAGAGTTTTAGTCTATCCAGAACAATATTGACCACTGTGCATGTAATATCAATCCAAAACAATGTACATAATACATCATCACAAATCTATCCAGAACAATATAGATTTGCCTACCTAGAAAACATAACCTGAAAATCTATAATATGCATTATTATAATATATCTTGACCGATCACAAATATCGTGAAAATTAAGTCTTGACCCATTATAAGGTTTAGGGAAAAATCCAAGAGTATACCTCTTAAGGATTTATCGACCCTCAGCAGAACCCTAAAAGGAAATACTCTAAAGTGCCAAATACTATCACTTTTAGTAATCACTAGAACTTAACCAAAACGTCCCATACCGCATGGTGAATCCAAGTATTTACTAGATGCTAGTAAATTTCACTCGTTACGGATACCACTGGAAAACATGAACTATATTCTCTTAAGAATCTAACGGTCCCACTGCACACCAAAAGAAAATATTACTATAAAGTGTTAAATACTTTCCTATAAGCAATCACAAGAACTTAGCAGAAGTATCCTATACTACCCGGTGAAATTCAAGTATTCACGAATGGGTTAGTAATTTTGTGACGACCCACCTTTCAGACTCCTGGGAACGACACTTAATACATCCTCAATATTCATGTGCCGGCTCCTAAGCATCTGAAAGTTAAGTTGACTTGGGGTAAAATAAATAACAGAAAGAACAAATTAAAAATACCTCACAATGGAATGGTTACATATAATACAAAATGATATAGTACAAAATGATATAGTACAAAAGGTTACTCCTTATATAAAGCTATCAGAGTTAAACAAAAGAACTACATCTAATAGATTTGCAGCTATACATTCCGACTTTACGTTTTTTAGATACCAAATATACCAACATAATCATACAACGGAAATAAATAACTAGATAACTAAGGAGCCGCCTGCTCGATCACTATCTTCAAAGAGCTCCAAAGAAAACCTGCTATTCTCGGACTATCCAAATATAATTGAGTACTCGAGAGTTTAGGGAAAATAAACAACTCAGGTCAAACAAAATGTCTAGTATGAGTAAAACTATGAAATAAAAGGAAGTGTATTTAATAATGATATATGGGAACACGGCGCTAACGTGGTACAGGTTTTCTCCCACACAAACAACAACCAAACATAAGAATTGGAAAAGAACAATGGGAAACAAATCCAAACATAGACGATGGGAAACAATAGTATAAAGATCCATACTTGAAAGAATGGAAATAGTCTGAACAAAATCCAAACTGGACAGAATGGATAAACAAGATAACAGTCCAAACTTGATAGAACAGACAAAACCTATAATTAAACATCATAAAGAGTGGTTGATTCTTCCCATTGCAATTACAGAAAAATAATTCGAAGGTTCGAATCAAATAAGGAAAGGAAAATTTTCCAACAAAGACTAGGAGGGTGCGCCCTCCTTTTTCCGAAAGTATACCTCTAGTAAATATACTTGAGAGGGTCACCTTCTTACGACCCTCTCGGGAACTCTAAGCCGGACCCCACCAACCTTATCAAGAATCCAAGTATTTCACATCTTAGTGCACAAATGACCGAAACCAAGCTAGAGTAGACATAAATATACCCTAATGGGAGCAACCCTACATAACTTGACCTCCACTCGCTTTTTGGTTTTAGTCATTTCCGACAAAGGATAACAAAACTCAAATGATCAATATGTCGTCTTAGAATGACAAAAAAACAAAGAAGGCTGAGGTAATCGATGGTCGACAAACCGACGTTCGAAGATAACAAAATGATCGTATATGGACAGTAAACCTCATATTCCTACCGCTACTCGTCGATTTCAAACTTGTACTATATCTTGGATAAAAATGATGTCTGGCAAGTGATGGTAGTGTTACCTCTAGGCATTGGCTTGACGACAATTTTAACTTCCGAGACAGTGACAAGTTTCCATACCTCGACGTTTAGTGCCAAGAGCATGACTAAATTCTTTTCATATAAGAGATGTCGTTTATGGAAACTTCTTTTCCATAACCGAATCGAATTTTTTTTTAAAACCAAGTTCGTGCTTTGCCTCACATTACAAGTATTAGCTTTAAAACACTTTGTTAAAAGAGTTTACTAACTTCAAAACATCAATTTAAAAAGGATTTAATAACTTAAAACATCCTTATTACATAGATTAATTTACTTTAAACTTCATCAGTCAATTTGATTTTTGAACTTCAAATGTCTTTAAACAATAAAAAGGGTAAACCACTTTTAAACCTTATTAATTCTATTAATCAATAAAATATAATTAATTAAATTAATAAATAATTAGTTATCATTATTTAAATGAATAACAAAGTCAAAACATCCTTATTACTTTGATAAATTAGATTAAGTTGATTAATTAACTCCAATAACCTTTAATTAAAATGGGTAAATCTTCTTTAAAACATCATTAATTCAATTAATTAATAAATTTAAATATAATTAAATTAATTAATTAATTAATTCTCATTATTTAAAAATGATTTATTAATTATAAACATCAATAAAAGGAAGATTAATTAGAGTTAAAAGAAGTTGATAAGTTTTAAAAATCATTTATTAAAAAGATTTATTAATTTAAAAGCATCATTAGCAAATTGATTAATTAACTTTAATTCATCATTATTGAATGATTAATTATCCTTAAACATCATTAAATGAAATAATTAACTAAATTTAAACATCATAAAATGATTAATTAACTTAAACAATCATTAACCAAGTAATTAGTTAAATTTAAAACACAAAATTAACTAAGTAATTAGTTAAATTTAATCCTTATTAATTAAGTAATTGATTAATTAAGTAATTAATTAGTTAAATAATCATCATTAAAATAATTAATTTTTTTGAAAACATCACTAATAAAAAACTTGCTTAACTTGTAAAATAATTCCAAGCACGATAATGAAACCAAACGGTTTCGATAAAAGATGATTTTCCGAAAGTGCCAATATAACGACTATCGCTATATGGACAGTTCGGCAAACAAACTTATGACATTAGCCATACAACCAAACATCATATAGCAATGGTTTAAGCACAATACAAGGTAAATAATGATGATACAACATGTAATAAGTATTTACTAACAATTATATTAACTTTAACTACCAACTTTTCATATAGCCACATGCTTACTAACTTTCAAATGCGACAAATTTTCAAAGAATGAAACAAACAAACAACCAAACCATCACTTCACATATACAACAGGCATTCATAGGCTATTAACATGAACATTAACATAGTATAGACTTGGTTTAAGAAGGTGTAGTTTTACTCACCGAAAGCTATCCAAACCCTTGCTAACTTAGGGCATGAATTAGAACTTCCATTCCTAAGAAAAATATGGACCCTTAATGCACTAGATAGGCTTGGCCTCGAAAGAAAAAGAAAGTGAAACTTGTTTTGGTAAAGTGGAGTGACTTTGGATAATCATCGAATTCTCAAAAATAAACCCGAAAATAGATCATTTTACAACTGGTATTTAGACTATTTACTCTTAGATTTTGAAAAGGTGATAAAGAGGAAAGTTTTAGAAAATTATTTTCTCTATAAATTAAATAAAAGAATCACTCAATTTCGATTATTTTTGAAGAAGATATGGTCAAAAGAAGAAGGACCATTTTCGAACTTGAAATTATGGACCCAAAAACACTTAGTAAACAATTGGTATTTTGACATAGCTATGCTCGAAATTTGAAGAAGTGCTTAACATAAAAGTTGCAGCCGCTGGAATTTGACATGGTTTGAAAAAAGCATTAAATTTATTTGGATAAGATATGAGAGAGATCTAATCGGTGGAAGAAGAGGAAAATTTAGAGAGATGAAAGGCTATTTATAAGCAAGTGAAAATTTTAATTACCTAAACACCCCTTGTCATTTACCCTCCATATTGTTTTGCCACCTCAACACCCTCGACCACATATTCCATTTTAGCCTCCACTTTGTCCCTCCCCTCATCGTGTCAAAGAAAACATGTTTAAACATGTTTTGTACTCGAGTCGCTAAAGTGTCAAATCATGTCTCTTAAGGCATCTTTTAGTATATACATGTATATACTTAAGTATATATACATATGTATATACCAATATATACTAACTAATTTACATTCTTAGCCATTTAAATGTTGTTTTCAAATATAAATAAGGCTTATAACATTTCAAACAACTTTTATACGATGAAATGTCGAAAATTCAGAAAACGGTTTTCGGTCACGTTTTCGACTTTTATTTGAACTAATTATTTTGGTAAACATATTTTGAAAATGATTTTAACATCATTAATTATTAGTTAAAAGATGTTTATTTGGTTATTAAAATCCATTATTTAAATATATTCAAATACAAAGTGATTAATTTATGGGTCGTTACACTCTCCCCTCCCTTAAAAGAATTCCGTCCCCTAAATTATTACGAAGTGAAAGAAGTAATAACCATCCTAAGAAAATCTATTTACTTACTTGGTTTTCAGTAAACAGGATTAATTATATATTCCTTGGTTATATTTTCTATCATAAACGCGTGCAATATAAACACTATAACAACCATATGCAATCTGGTAACATGATGCATCAAAAGTATGCAACAAACATATGCAACAAAATAAAGAGAATATTCTATAATAAATGCTATGAATCCAATATTTTTCAAAACACTTCCAAAATTTAGAACTAAATGCTTGGGCTCTTATATTCAATTTTTTTTTCAAATTTCTTCCAAAAAAATGTATTAAAACCAAAACAAAAAATGACTAGGAGGGGGTTCTCCTAGCAAAACGTGTAAAACTCTAGAATCAAAACAACATATAGCATCCCTTGGTATTCCGGTTCCTACAAATACAACCACTAGAGTGAACAATTATTATCCCTTTCCTAAATTTTTTTCCAGAATCACATTTTCAAAAGCACTGGGGTTTAAGTCCTAATAAACAATAATTCAAAAACCTTGATTTATAAATTTTTAACTTTATAAACTATGGTACATAAGACCACACAATCAATCAATCAAATTTAATTAAATCAAATCAACCAAATTTTGTAAAGGAATACACTAACACTATCAATCATTCAAGTTCCATAAAGAAAAAAAATCTAACACTCAATATTATTTAAAATGTCAAAAGATTAACAACAAACTCCTAACTTTGGTGAAAATATTTCTTGATTGCCCAAAACATAGATAATTATCTAAGCGTACCATTCTTTGCTCACTAGCCTTTGGTTACTGCTTAGAAGATTATCCAAACTTACTCGGACAAAATTGAAAGTTATACTCTAAAATTATTGGTTTCTTGACTACACCAATCTTTCTAAATCACATAAATTTGCATTTAATGTTTTATTCAGTTTATAAATTATTTTATAAATTTTCATCTAAGTTTAAAAATATTTTATTAAGTCCTTTCTTTATAAAACACCAAATAATAACTTATTCCACTTTATTTAATTGTATAATACACTTATAAATCCTAAGAATATATACAAGACACAAAATTTATTTTGCTTTTCACAATTTAGGTGAAGATCAAATCAAAATTTGGGTCTTTTAAAACAGAGTCAACCTCTCGACTTCTTTAACTTAGAGTGTTAAGATGGACAATGTTTATGGGTTAACTCAAAATAACAAATAGTTTACACTACTTACATGTTTTAAAAAAAAGCTACGGTTTTTATAAAACAATATCTATTAAAATCTCCCTACCTTTTCACATTAAGGTGTTATAATGAATCGTATTTATGGATTGACCCAATAACACCAATTAGTTTACGCTGCTTAGATACTTAAATAATATTTATGGTTTTGATAAAACAACGTTATCAAAACCTTCATATCCAGTCTAACCCATTTAAATCAGTGTTTAATTACCTCAAATATTATTTAGGGGTAAAATTCATTTATCAAAACAATCTCTTATCAAAAATACTTTTTATTTTGGAAATCAATTCCCTTTTAGGGAACTTAAAGATTAAATACCTAGTTATAAAATTTAAAACTCATCTTTGAAAGCATACTACATATTTTTTATTTATGAAATAACTTCAAACAATTTTTTTTATTAAAACTCACTTTGGGTTCGTACAGATTTGAATTTATTTCGATCGCACAAGGATAAAGAGAATAATTTACTAAGTACTCCATAACATTCGCCTAAGCAACATCTGATCGTCACTTAGAAGATTATTTAGATTACCACAAAACTAACTGAAATGTTTTCCTTCGAATTATTCAAAGAAAAAGCATTCTACTTAAAATTTCCTTTCCAAAATATTTGTACTTTAGAAATATTTCCAAATAATACCGCTATTACTTTTCTCAAAATCTTTTGAAATCATTTTAAACAATTTCGGGGTTTAATTTTCCAAAAACTCTTTAAATGTTATTTGGAAAGACAAATTTATAATACCAAGTTTATTAAAACAAGGGTCAAAACAAATGTCGTTTTAAACATCGTTTGCTAAAATCCCAAAATAATTTACACTTAGCTTTATTTATAAACAATTCTATTTAAAAGTTCTCATTAAAAACCATCATTTATTAATTTATAATAATATTTATTATCTCAAAGGATAATAAAATAATTTAAATACCTTTTATAAATTCCAAACAATTTTAATTGTCCTAGGGGATAATATATAATATTCTTTTTAAAATCTTAAAACCATATAAATTTTCCAAAGAGAATAAATCAAATTTAAATTCCTTTATTAAATTTCAAGTAACATAATTATCCTGAAAGATAATAAATCACATTTATAAATCTAAAACAATATTAACTATCCCAAAAGATAATTAATCAAATTTACAATTTCCTTTAATAAGCAAATCAATTATCTTTAATAAAATAGTTAATTACTTCCAAAACACTTTCATCAAATCTATTAATTTATTTTAAACTCACTTATTAAATCAATTAACCAACTTAAAATAGTATTTATCAAATGATTTATTAAATTCAAATAATCATTAATTAAAATGAATAATTACTTTTAAATATCGTTGATTAAAATGATTATCAATTTTCAAATATCATTAATTAAAATAATTAATTAAATTCAAATATCATTACTTATAAGGATTAATTAAATCCAAATCTCATTAATAAAAAAGATTAATTAATTTTAAACATCATTAGTTAAAATGATTAATTAATTTAAAATATCACTAATCAAAATGTTTATTGAATTTTAAACATATACTTTTGCGAAAACACAAGCTTAAGTTCAAACACACATACAAGAATTTAGCTGAAATTCAATAAATAACGGTATAGAGGAAATTGCTATAGCGACAGTTAAATAGTTTAAATGGAACATCAATATTAATTTCTATTAAGCATCCATTTTACATACGGAAATTCAACCAAACAATCAATCAGACAAATCTAACTACCATCAAAGAAATCAACAATAGTTTATAGCATCACATATATGATATAGTAAATTTGGGTGTGGGTTAACTCATATTTAAATAATTCTCCTTTATTATAACTAAATTTTCTCATATATTTATCCTCTAAATGTATTATCCTACTATTCAGATTATATTAAACAACATTTTATTAAAAGTTTACTTCCAGCTTAACATTGTTAAAAGATAACTTTTTAACTTAACCCTTTCACCAAACACCTTATAGTCAAACTGTGAAACTGAATTCACAAGGGGTTTGTTCCAAGATTCCCTAATTCTCGTCTACAAGACCTATATCTTACTAAGGAAAATTCCTTATGAACTATTTAACAATAGTTAAAGCTCAAACTGGATGAGCATAACTAATCAGATCCTAAATGATAAAAATATTACCATTTCTAAATAATCAACTCAACTATACAACTATATTAATATTGAAAATCATTCTTATATATATAATATATTCCTAGGTAAAGTTATTTCATTTACCATTTTAAAATAATAATATATTGGTAGATCTGTTCAAGTGTTTAGGAATGCTTATCGATAACGTTAATCAGACGCATCGACCAGAATTCATATACCACTTAATGGATCAAACAACATAATATAAAACATCTTAATAAAAGTAACATATACACACTCAATATTTATTTATACTCTCATATTTATCCTAGAATATTACTAATCCTATCCTTAGAGAGCTTACCCCACCGGGGCTTAGGGGTTCACTAAACCTAAGCTTTGATACCATCTGTGACGACCCACCTTTATGAATCCTGGGAACGACACTTAATACATCCTCGGTATTGGTGTGCCGTTACCCAAGCATCCGAAAGATAAGTTGTCTTGGGGTAAAATAAATAGCAAAAAGAACATAATAAAAATACCTCACAATGGAATGGTTACATATAAGACAAAATGATATAGTAAAAAAGGTTACTCCTTACATGGAGCTATTAGAGTTAAACCGAACTACTACATCTAATAGATTTGCATCTATACATTCCGACTTTTCATTTTTTAGATACCAAATATACCAACATAATCATACAACGGAAATAAATAACTAGATAACTAAAGAGCTGCCTGCTCGATCATCGTCTTCAAAGAGCTCTAAAGAAAACCTGCTATTCTCGGACTACACAAATATAATTGAGTACCCGAGAGTTTAGGAAAAATAAACACCTCAGGTCAGACAAAATGTTTGGTATGAGTAAAACTCTAAAACAAAAGAAAGTGTATTTAACAATAATATATGGGACCACGCCACTAACGCAGAACGGGCTTTCTCCCATATAAACAACAACCAAACATAAGAATTGGAAAAGAACAATAGGAAACAAATCCAAACATAGATGATGGGCATAAATAGTATAAAAATCTAGACTTGAAAGAATGGAAATAGTTTGAACAAAATCCAAACTGGATAGAATGGATAAACAAGATAACAGTCCAAACTTGATATAATGGACAAAACCTATAATTAAACATGTGAAGAGTGGTTGACTCTTCCTATTGCAATTACAGAAAAACAATTCGAAGGTTCGAATCAAATAAGGAAAGGAAAATTTTCAAACAATGACCAGGAGGGTGTATCCCCCTTTTTCCGAAAGTATACCTCTAGTAAATATACTTGAGAGGGTCACCCACTTACGACACCTCTCGGGAACTCCAAGCCGGACCCTGCCAACCTTATAGAGAATCCGAGTATTTCACATCTTAGTGAACAAATAACCGAAACCAACCTACAGTAGATGTGAATATACCCTAATGGGAGCAGCCCCACATAACTTGGCCCCCACTTGCTTTATGGTTTCAGTCATTTTCGACAAAGGATAACAAAGCTCAAATGAGCAAACATCGACGAAAAAAAAATAAGGCCAAGGTAATCGATAGTCGACAAACCGACTATCGAAGATAATAAAATGATCGTATACGAATAGTAAAGCTCGTATTCCTACCACTAATCATCGATTTCAAACTTGTACTATTTTTTGGTTAAAAATGAAGTGGGGCAAGTGAAGGTAGTGTTAGCCTTGACGACTGTTTAAACTTTCGAGACAGTGACAAGTTTCCATACCATGACGTTTACTGCCAAGAGTATGACTAAATTCTTTCCATATAAGTGATGTCATTTACGGAAACTTCTTTTCCATAATAGAATTGAAATTTTTTTTTAAAACCAAATTCATGCTTGACCTCACATTACAAGTATTTGCTTTAAAACACTTTGTTAAAAGAGTTTACTAACTACAAAACATCAATTTAAAAAGGATTTAATAACTTAAAACATCCTTATTATTGATTAATTTACTTTAAACTTCATCACACAATTTGATTTTGGAACTTCAAATGTATTTAAATAATAAAAAGGGTAAACCACTTTTTAACCTTATTAATTTAATTAATTTGGAAAATATAATTAATGAAATTAATAAAATTAATTATCATTATTTAAAATGAATAACAAAGTCAAAACATCCTTGTTACTTTGATAAATTCACTTTGAAACTTCATAGATTAAGTTGATTAATTAACTCCAAAACCTTTAATTAAAAAGGGTAAATCACCTTTAAAACATCATTAATTCCATTAATTAATAAATTTAAATATAATTAGTTAAATCAAATAAATAATTAACTAATTTTCATTATTAAAAATGATTTATTAATTATAAACATCAATAAAATAAAGATTAATTAGAGTTAAAAGAAGTTGATAAGTTTTAAAAATCATTTATTAAAACGATTTATTAATTTAAAAGCATCATTAGAAAATTGATTAATTAACTTTAATTCATCATTATTGAATGATTAATTATCCTTAAACATCATTAAAGGAAATGAATAATCAAATTCAAACATCATAAAATGATTAATTAATTTAAACAACCATTAACCAAGTAATTAGTTAATTTTAAAACACATCATTAACTAAGTAATTAGTTAACCTTAATCTTTATTAATTAAGAACTTGATTAATTAAGTAATTAATTATTTAAATAATCATTATTAAAATAATTAATTTTTTTTTGAAAACATCACTAATAAAAAACTTGCTTAACTTGTAAAATAATTCCAAGCATGATAATGAAACCAAACGGTTTCGATAAAAGGTGATTTTCTGAAAGTGCCGATATAGCGACTATAGCTATATGGGCAGTTCGAGAAACAAACTTATGACATTAGCCATACAGCCAAACATCACATAGCAATGGTTTAAGCACAATACAAGGTAAAAATGATGATACAACATGTGATGTGTATTTACTAACAATTATATTAACTTTAACTACCAACTTTTCCTATAGCTAACTACATGCTTACTAACTTTCAAACGCGACAACTTTTCAAAGAATGAAACAAAAAAAAACCAAACCATCATTTCACATATACAACAGGCGTTCATAGGCCATTAACATGAACATTAACATAGTATAGAGTTGGTTTAAGAAGGTGTAATTTTACTCACCGAAAGCTATCCAAACCCTCGCTAACTTAGGGCATGACCTAGAACTTCCATTCCTAAGAAAAAGATGGAGCCCTGGACCTTTAATGCACTAGGTAGGCTTGGACTTGAAAGAAGAAGGAAGTGAAACTTGTTTTGGTAAGGTGGAGTGACTTTGGATAATCATCGAATTCTCAAAAATGAACCCGAAAATAGATCATTTTTCAACTGGTTTTTAGACTATTTACTCTTTATTTTTGAAAAGAGGGTAAAGAGGATATTTTATAAAATTATTTTCTCTGCAATTTTTAAAAAAGAATCACTCAATTTCAATTAGATTTGCAGAAGGTATGGGCAAAAGATGAAGGACCATTTTCGGACTTGAAATTCTGGGTCTAAAAACACTCTACAAACAATTGGTATTTTGACATAGCTACGATCAAAATTTGAAGAAGTGCTCAACATGAAAGTTGTAGCCACTAGAATTTTACATGGTTTTAAAAAAGAGTAACTTCATTTTGATAAGATATGAAAGAGATCTAATCAGTAGAAGAAGAGGAAAATTTAGAGAGATGAATGGCTATTTATAAGCAAGTGAAAATGTGAATTACCTAAACACCCCTTGTCCTTTACCCTCCACATTGTTTTGCCACCTCAACGCCCTCCACCACACATGCCATTTCAGTCTCCACTTTGTCCCTCCTCTCATCATGTCAAAGAAAAATTGTTTAAATATGTTTTGTACTCGAGTCGCCAAAGTGTCAAATCATGTCTCTTAAGGCATCTTTTAGTATATACATGTATATACTTAAGTATATATACCTATGTATATACCAATATATACTAACTAGTTTACATTTTTAGCCATTTAAATGTTGTTTTCAAATATAAACAAGGCTTACAATATTTCAAACAACTTTTATACGATGAAATGTCGAAAATTCGGAAAATGATTTCCGGTCACATTTTCGATTTTTATTTGAACTAATTTTTTTGGTAAACATATTTTGAAAATGATTTGAAAATCATTAATTATTATTTAAAATATTTTTATTTGGTTATTAAAATCCATTATTCAAATATTTGAAAATGATTTAAATATACAAATACAAAGTGCTTAATTTAAGGGCCTTTAAAATATCCACTCAAACATTCTATTCAATGAGTTGTACCATATTCAAGAGCATTCAAACCAATCGATAACACTAACTAAATTATTAATATTTCCTAAATTATAGAATTAAGGTTCTTGAAACATTTAATTTTTCAACCTTCTTCAAATCCAAAAAATTTCAAAATTGACAATTAGTATTTAAATAGCCAAGTATTAAATCCAATAGAAATCCGATAAGAATTTATAATCTTAAAATGGATAATATTAATTTGTTCTATAAGAATTGTTTTCTAAGATACCTTACAAATTTATCTATTTACAAACAAACATTTTCTTCAAATTATTCATAAAAAGGGGTTAAATTTTTAGAAATAAATTACCATTAAAATTTAAGAGGTAACACAGTTCATAACAAGCATAAGAACTTAACAAAACAACACTTGAACTAACAAAATAAGTGCAAGAAAGAACTGGGCAAAACTGCCCAGTTTACTCATCAGTCGACCAGTACAAGGAACCGGTGGACCTGTTGTTGCATTTTTCTAGGCAGCGATTGCTCATTTAATCGCTGTCCGAGCTATGGTGATCAGACATTGTTGACGCTGGTGAATTGCAGACAATAGTATAAACAATCCCAGGTCTATCTAAACATTCAAACACAATCATATCATAGCATAAGCATTCAATGAGGAATTTTTGACCAACCAAACATTAACTGTGATTAGTTTTTAAACAAACAACATACAGATTTTTGTTTAACCTCCAATCTATTCATTACTTTATAATCTGGCAAACAATCATCTCAATATTCATATTAACTGTAATTTGAGTGAGAGAAAACTCTCACCTTGAATCCAAAAAGGAAGAAAGAACTGAAATTGGTTATTAATAGCTCTTAAACTCCTTCTTTTGCTTCAAATCCATACTTTGATTATCCAAAACTTCTCAAAACTACAAACAGCCCCTAATTTCATAATTTCAGAGATTAAGTACTCATTGAAAATCTAAAATTGATTGTTCTATTAAATAGAGAAGAAGTTAAGAATTCTTACCTTGTTTCTCTTTTACTTTCTAAAATTTCCTATGAATTGTTTTGATTTCTCTTAAGGGCTGAGCTAGGTTTCTTTTGAAACTTCGTTGAGAAGAAAAATGAATGTAGAAAATGAGCTGAAGTTGGATTTGGATTTAGATTAGGATTTGCAAAGGAGCTAGGGTATTGAGTACTTTGAAATTTGATAATGGGCTAGTATTTTTACTATGGCTCAAATAAGAATTTTATTAAAGAATTAACTTATCTCATTCAAACTAAATTAAATTAACCTAATCCTAATTTCTTAACGCAACAATTTCTAGTTCATAACCAAACAAAAATCTAATTTCAAATTAACACTAATTCATTTTCGTTTGACAATTAAAATAAATCATATTTAACTCAAAAACTCAATTCAAACTTTTACAATTAATAATTTATTTTATCCTCAAATCTAATAATTGATATAAACAATATTTTAATAAAAATCGAATCCATTTCATTTAATTTAAAAAAATGATAATTCATTCATAAATTAAATTAATTATTCAAATTTAAATAAATTTCATAATTAAAATTTCAAAATTCCAGATTTAAATTAATCATCCCTAATTAACCGTAATTAATTAGGTCATTAGCAACAGGGTTTTTACATATGGTGTATACGAATATGACAACCGCTTCTCTGATACTAATTTCTACTGTTGTAGCCATACCATAATTCTGCAGCCTATCACATAATGAGAGAAAACATAGTCTTTTCATATGAAAATTTAACTGACAATGTTCTTTATGCCCATTTAATATGTCGTCCATCCATATTAAACCGATATAGTCCGACCTGTGAATTCGGGTAATATCGCTCCTTCTTCTTCGTAGATATGCTGATATAATGACTAAATTATGCACATCTTCGTAGTCAAAATCTGTTTTTGAATTAGACATTGTTGGTGTAGGAGAAAATATGTATATAGAGAAGAGAAGAGTGAGGAAGAATGGTGTAAAGGAGATGAAGGGAAAGAGATACTTATATAGTATTTGGATTTGTCAATATGTTGGTGTCCAACGCGTTGGGTGCCAACGTATCTCATTCCAACGTTCGACAAGCGGAGTTGGAAAAGGGGAATGGAATTTTGGGGATCGGACATGTCACTAACGGTAACGTGGCAAAAACTGGCAGCGAACGGCCCCCTATTGATTCTATCATCTTTTCACGATCAACAAAGCATAATGTATCCCTAAATGGTATTTTATTTTTCGATTTTACTTATTCGCTTTCCTTTTCATTTGCTTGCATTTGAAGAGGCTCTTGAAACATCGATCGTTTTTCTTTCCAAATTGCAAACTCTTTGTTCCTTCTTTAGTCTATAAGCCCATTTCTTTTCAACTTTGTATTGTTTGGTTTTCTTTTGATTTTTGTAATACTACTGTTTTTTGAATGCTCCAAAGCATATTTTCTTTCCTTTTTGATTTTTGCTTGCACATTTAACATTGCATGAACATTTAATATTACGAATTAGGAATAGTTTTACTTTACTTGATTTGCAAATGTTGGTATCGAAGGACTAACTAAATTTGAAGAAGAAAAAGGAAATATTGGCATTCAGGAGCCATTTTATTTGTTTAACCTATAACACTTTCAACTTATGTTTTTTCTTGAGCATGCTTTGTTTATCCAAAAGACCAGCCCTAGCTTCTTAGGTGATTCGACTAAGCTTAAACGTATTGACACCCTTTTAGCTGTTTTCTCATAAGAACATATTGATGGGGTGCTAGGTTTGATATTTCTAGCTATGCTACTCAAATTTGTTGGGTTACAAGCCCGATGAACCATCCTTCCTCGGGCTTCATGCCCATTACCAACGACCACATACAGTGTGGTTTTATTTCCCAATGTGTCAACAGTTGAAGGAATGGATTTCTTTGTATGACGTCTGCAATGTTCTACCATTTGTAACTCCCCTAACCCAAGCACTAATGCACCTAGATTCCATAAATATCGTAGATGATAGTTCATAAGGTAATAGTTAAAACAAAAAGAGAATAATCTCAATTTATTAAACAATCGTTTTACAACGGAAGTAATAAATATAATATCAATTATAAACATGTAATATATTAAGTGCATATCATATAAAACAGATATAAGATTCAATATCAAAGTACATCATGATCCAAAACAAATCGAATCTAAATGGTACATCAAAACCATATACAACTTGTCTCATGATACAAATAGTCTATATTTCAATAAACCAAAATACCGGATGAATAATATGATAATATCAATAAATGATATAGCTCTTAAATACGCTCCAACTAAACAGAATCCCTCCTTTAAGTCAACCTCTTCAAGGAATAGATAACAAAAGTGACAACAAAGTGAATCAGACATAAAGTACGATGAAAAAGAAATATCACTAATCTGCATGATTACTAGTGTGCTACTATATCAAGTTTAATACCACACGATATAGTACAAGGTAATGAAACGATACCTCAGCCTGCATCTTCACCTGCATCCAACAAGTCAACACTTTTATATTGTAGCTCTAGGTAATACATGATAAGTCTAATAGCACTAATCATTATGCCACTCAAACTTGGCTTAATCACCATACACTAGTCTAGTGGACCTCGAGTCTACCAGTAAGGCCAAGACCCACTAAGTATGTCCATTAATGTAACACCACTCCACAACACATTACCGCATCATCTGGCACCTATAATTGCGCCGAACACAAATCGATATACATGTGCCTAATCGGTTCCATTTTTTTTATCAAGAAGACTTAAGACATGTAAAATAAGGCCAATAACCCTTGCTACATGTAACTCGAGGTCTATTGCCCTTGTTACCAACGTAGAACGTCTGATATATCCAAATAGATGCAGCCTACCACGAGCAATCAAGACAACTATGCCTCATTCTATAAATTTTCTATAAATACCATAACCAAGGGATACAGACTTACTCAATTATACGGAACATCTTATGGAAGCATATATCCTAATACTCTAGTCATCTCGAAGTCACCGGACGACTCTTAAACTCTCATATGAATCAAATCACATCCTAAACCATCACTATAGTCTATATATTAACTTAGCATCAATCCCACGTTTTCCAAGACTCGATGTGAAAACTTGCACCTTTCAACACACCGATCCAAAGCCTAAAATGACTTTCAGACTCGCATCTATGCTAAAAGTATGAACTATCAGGGCTTTTAAAACGATTCAAAGACTAAAGATATACATATATGATCTAAGATATACTACATTTTTAGATCTCACAGCAGAAAATAACAAAATGTAAATATAGAAAAAAACCATCTCATAAAATATCTAAATATCACAGTCTCAAAAAATCAGTATGTAGTCAAATACGGAGTACACATTAATATAGCCCATAGTCTGATGAAATACTAAGTACCGAATAAGATAAATAGTTACATGGAGAACAAATAAAATGATAAGCAACTCCAATGATGAGCTTGGCTCCATGTACCGAACTCGGGCCTATCACTTACTACCCATTCATTCCGTGGTGGGGAAAAAGAAAGGAAAATGGGTGGGTCAGACACAAGTCTGGTGAATGAGTATAGGTTTAATGTATGTTGAGCACGTGCAGTTGACTTTATTCTACTCTATGTGACCTAGGGTGCTCTGCAAGTGTCCATGTACGATTTCTTTACTAAAGGGTTTTTACTTAATACACACCTACAATATCAACTTGTGTAGGCTCCTACAAGGCTCGATTTACGGATCGAACCTCGATAACTAACGATCGACCAATAGATACTAGAGTATCTCCAACATTGAGTCATCCTATAACTTTCCCGTATGAGACTACATGTCATACACTAAACATTAATATAGCCCATGGGTTTTGGGATATATATATTCCCTTTTTGAGATATCTCCTTAAGTGTTAATTTCGAGGATGAAATTCTTTTAAGGGGGAGAGTGTAATGACCCATAATTAAACCTCTTTAAAAATGGATATTTAATATATTTTTAAATAATTAATTAATGGATTTATAAATAAGTAAAACTCTTTAAAATAATGGTTAGTGATGGTGAAAGGGTTTTCAAAATTTGTTTACAAAAATATTTAGTTAGAAGAAAAATCGAAAATGTGACCGGAAATCGTTTTCCGAATTTTTGACTTTTCGTCATGTAAAATTGTCGGAAACATTGTGAACTCTAGTGTAAATAAATTCACATTCATTCATAAATAAGATAGCATATTTTAGAAATATAAATATATACTTAAGTTTAGGAAATTTTGGTGTGACTTTTTATGAAAAATAAAATAAGAAGAAAAAAGTTTAAATGGAAGATTCCTTAAGAAACATGTTTAAACATAAGGTACAAATGCATTTATGGTACGTTAGCTCATATTTTCATAAAGGGGACAAGGAAATTTTGAAATTTATGGTGGGGAGACAAGGTTGAGGTGCGCAATGTTGTGGAGGGTAAATTACATAGAGGTAGTTTAGTAATTTGTTTAATTCATTTTGTAGAATATAATAGCCTATGATATTTGTTTGATGATAATAAACACACACACACACACACACACATATATATATATATATATTCGTTTAAATGTATTTATTATTGTACTATCTTATTTTTCCACATAATTAAATAAGTATTTGTTGAATAAAATAAATGACTCAAAATTCATATTTAAACAAATATTTTATTCAAACAAATATTTTTATTACAAATTCAAATGGTACAAATTTGAGATCTTACTACATTTACACATTTTCAATTACAATACAATTTCAATTACAACACAATTTTCAATTTACAATTTTCACCTTATTACATATTCACTCTTCACTCATATTTTGATCGTCAACTTTATTCCAGCCTGAATCCAGGTTCTGAAATATCTGCAAATTAAACACCAACGTAGTAAAATTGAAAAAGAAATATTTTACAGTACAAAATGAAGTGTGTGTTTGAAAATATTATTTGCCTCAATTATTTGGGTTGTTCGTCATCATTTTCTTTTAATTCATCTTACACGAACAACTTGTGACATGCACAGTGTATCAATGTACATGCTACAAGGTCGTGCACACCGAAATACACTTGCTTGTTAAAATTGCAGGGACAGGTGCGCATAAGGTCAAACCTAAGCAAAAACTGGATTCAACTCAAGTGCAAAAACATAAACACAGCTTCAACCAAATGGTCAAGTACAGGGTAGTGCATTTGTACAAAATGTTGCATGCACCACTTTGTACATATGCACTACCCCGTACTTGACCATTTGGTTGAAGCTATGTTTATGTTTTTGCACTTGAGTTGAATCCAGTTTTTGCTTGGGTTTGACCTTGTGCTCACATGTCCCTGCAATTTTAACAAGCAAGTGTATTTCGGTGTGCACGACCTTGTGGCATGTACAATGATACACTGTGCATATCACAAGTTGTTCGTGTAAGATGAATTAAAAGAAAATGATGACGAACAATCCAAATAACTAAGGCAAACAATATTTTCAAACACACACTTCATTTTGCACTGCAAAATATTTCTTTTTCAATTTTACTGCGTTGGTGTTTATTTTGCAGATATTTCAGATGCTGGATTCAGACTGGAATAAAGTAGACGATCAAAATACTAGTGGACAAGTGAGCACATGAAAACATCAATTTCAACATGAACCAAAGTTCATATATACAAGTTCTGTATTATCTACATGATGCAAGTGAACAAGTGCACTGAATAATCAAGTGACTGTAGTTTGACAAAGAGATGCAACAAGCAAAGTCAATCACACACATGTATACATACATACATACATACATACATATACATATACATACATACATACATACATATACATATACACATACATACATACATACATACATACATACATACATACATACATACATACATACATATACATATATATATGTATGTATACACATGGAGATGACACACAAGAGCAAGATACAGAGCAAGGTACACAAGAAATGCACACGCATACATCAAAAGAAGCCAAAATTTCATGAAAATAATCTGTAGCAGTTTTGAACAAAATCAGAAGTCATAAGAATCACGAATTGAACAAGTCAAGCTTCATAAACACCGGATCATCTCAAAATTCAAAATGCCAAAGTCGTAGGAGCAAAAAGAACGGAACAAAATTCAAATATATCAGAGATGAACAAGTCAGGAATCACACTAATCGTTCGTTCAAAAATCCATGGCCGAGAAAAGCAATTGACAAGTTCAAATAGAAATATACAAATGAAAATACAGGGAATCAAACCCTATATAAACCCCTGTCATCATCGGCATTAAAATCATTCGAGCTCAAGCAAATACCAGAGCAAGCCTTGAAATAAATCACGAACCAATTTATAACTCGAATAGAAGTAAAGCATAATCAAAATTGAAAAGGGGCAAAATCACGTACCAATTTCATACAAGTCGAGCTCGACACAATTGGAGCAGCCACAAGCTAACAAAGCCATGGAAGTCGATTAACAAAGCCAATCAATGCAATAGCATACTTCAATTGATCAATATCACAAGCGGCGCCTCAATTTGACAACCTTAATTTTTGAAGAGCAAAAGGAACGGCCAAAGAAATAACTCAAACGAAAAAGGGAGACAAGTCTTCACTGTTATAATTTTATTTGGCCGGCTGTTTATTTTATATTGGGCATCAATTTTTAATAGGGTTTTGTTTTATAGTTTTATTTCATTTGTAATTTTCTTTCTTTTAAAATTTGAGTCAAACTCTAGTTGTGTAACTAGGTATAAAATACGGTTTTGTAGTTCGAGAATTCACAACTCAGTGGCTGAGTTGTGGCAGGGTTTTGAGCTTAGAGTTAGGTTAATCAAGTTAGTGGATGTCGTGAGTTTATGTGTTTTGTAAGCGTCCGATTACTTAATTTCTAGTAGAAACCTTGGGGGCAGTACGTAGGAAGGTTATTGCCGAAGTTGGGTAAATTTGTGTGTGATCTCTTCTGCATTATTTTCTATTTTATATTTTTATTTCCGCATTAATTTTTTAGTATCACCCTATTCATCCCCCTCTAGGATGAAAACGATCCTACACATTTGATATAAAAGTAAATTTCCTAATTCTTTTTCATCAATTTCTCATTTCTAATTTCATTTTCAAAATTTCATGCAGGCTTTCTCTAAGTTTTCATGGCTTCCATAAATTTTTAAAATCTAAAAACCTTAGTTTCATCCATTTTTAAACCTTAAGTCTTGTTTAAAAGCCTTCCATCCACTTCTACAACAACTCCTTCACAAAACAAGTCCACACACTCCTCATCCACTCTTGGCGGAGCCACATATACCCTAGGGTCGAACCTATTCAAGTGTTTTTTGCTTAAGGACTCCATTTTTCCAATGTTTTTGCAAAGATATAAGGGTTTTGAAGTTCTAGAACAAGTTCGGTTGAAGTTAGTAAGTCGTTGTGAGTAAAAATCTCATCTTTCAAAATCTTAGCTTTTTAAACTTAAATATTGTTCATATATTTGTTATTAGTGGCTTGTCGTGTTTGTATTACCATGTGATGTATGTTGGATTGGGTTATACCTTGAAAATTTGTCACCTTATTAGTTTAGTAACCAAGTTAGTAAGCAATTTTTGGATGTTACTAGTAAAAGTTAGTTATATTTTTATTGATTGTTCTCTACATGTTGTAGAACAGTTTAACACTTCGTATTATTGTTTTGCTTATGTTATATGATATATGGATGAAAGTAAAGTGACATGAAATTAGTTGTTGAAGTGTCCGTATAGGGACTATTGCTATATTGGCAATTTCGACAAACATATCCTTATCGAAATTTTTCTATTTATTTCTAGAGCTTGGATTTTGTTTTACAAGTTAATAAAGTTATTAAATAAGGATGATTTCAAATTTATTAATTATTTTAATAAATATTTTTAAATATAATTAATTAATTAATAAGGATTAAGGTAGTTAACTTGTTAATGATGAGTTTAAATTTAATTAATTAACTTATTAATGATGTGTTTAAATTTAATTAATTACTTTGTTAATGATACTTAAAATTATTTAATCATTTTGTCTAATGATGATTAAGTTTAATTAATTAATAATGATGGATTAAAATTAATTGATCATTTTAATTAATGATGATTAAAATTAATTAACTCCTTTTACTTAATGGTTTTTAAATTTAATTAATTAATTTAAATTTAATTAATCTTTTCTTTAATTATGTTTTAAATTAATTAATTTAACTAATGATGTCTAAATTTAATTAATTAATGTACTTAATGTGATTAAATTTAGTAAATTAATTTAATTATTTATATTAATTTTAAAGTGATCAACCTTTTTAATTAAAGGGTATTTTGAAGTTAATTAACCGAATTGATTAATGAAGTTTAAAGATAATTAACTATTCTTATTATTGATAGTTAAAGCCAAGTATCCAATTAAATAAGGATGTTAAAAGTTATTAAATCCTTTTATAATGATGTTTTGAAGTTAGTAAACTCTTTTAACAAAGTGTTTTGAAGCTAATCTTGTAATGTGAAGCCCAAGCATGAATTCAGTTTTAAAAGCAAAAGTTTGATTTGTTTATGGAAATGAATAAATTGTTAGGAACTGAGATGTTGGTTTTGATGACAACAACCTTTTTAATTTATCTTATTATAAAATATATACTAACACTTTTGTCTAGATATATATATATATATATATATATATATATATATATATATGCAGGTATTGATTACTGAAGACTGATCAGTATAAAGACTCAAGACTCAAGATTCAAGATTGAAGACTCTAGAGTATCAAGGTCAAGATTTAAAAATATGTGTCTAGTTTATTGTTAAAACTTCATAATAGCACGGAAATCTTCATTCCAAATTTCATTTGGGATGGAACCCATTTCTATCTTCTTAGTGGCTTACAAACCCACGACAAGTAGCTTACAAACCTACGACAAGTGGCTTACAAACCCATGAACATCCTGGTTTTGTACAACTTCTTGAGTCCTGATGTGATGAGATATTCTGTAGGAAGAAGCTTGCAAAACTACTTCAAAATGGTTTTTGAAAATGATTTTCAAAACTGCTTTTCAAAATGTTTTAGCCTTAAAAATTATCTTTTCAAATGATTTTCAAAAAGATGTTTTATCCTTAAAATATTTTTTGTTTTTGTTTTTAAATAAACTTTTGTTTTAAACTTCGTTTGTTTTTAAAAACTATCTTTTGATTTTTTAAATATTCTTTTATAATATATATACTTGAGATTTAAAATCAAATTTATATATACATTCTAAAAATATATTTTTCTACTCTTTTTTATTTCAAAAATAGGAAAATTAGTTTATTTTACTCCAGAATCATTTCATCTTGTTTTCCTTTCAATACCATTTTCAAAACAAATTTTACATTGTTTTTAACTAAGGGATGTCGACATCATGGGATACCCCATGTCGACATGGTGGCCGTTAAATTCAAAAGTTTCAATTTTTAAAAGAAGTGTCTATTCGTTTAAATCTCTTCACGAATGGTTATGATCGTTACTGGTCTATAAATAGCCTTCACAAACGAATTTTTTAATTAACTAATTTCATATTTTCTTCACTCCTTCTTCTCCACAAATCCATATTCTAAAATTTCATATTTTTAAGTTCGTGCCGAAATTCTACCGAATTCTCAAGTGAATCAAATTAGAATCTCATTCTTGTTTGGTTCTCTACCCTCTCTTGAAGATCAAAGTGCTATTCAGAGTTATAGGATCAATTTGTAATCAAAAGTTTATCGAGTCTCTCTATAAGGTGTGGTTGTGCCTGAAAATCAATTGGGTAATCTTGTGGCCCGTAAATCAAGAGAGTTTGCCCCGGACTCGTGAGACAGGAGGGTACCTCAAGGCCTTTAGAAACTGAGGATTGTAATCTCGACTTTGGTATTATAAAAATATGTATGAGGTGTTCTGCCTTGGTACAGGATTGGATGTAGGGTAACTCCGAACCAGTATAAAATCCGGTGTGTTCTTTCCTTTTACTGCTTTTTATTTACTTTCTGCATCTGTGTTTGATTCTGTGATTGTTCTGTGATTAAGTTCTGCATTTGTTTGTGTCATAATTTTAATTTAGTCCATATAAGTCTTAGAATCCATTAAACACTATTCACCCCCCCTCTAGTGTTAAATTAGCCTTAAGATCCTTAATCCGCACTCCCTTTCAATTGGTATCAAAGCATAGGTTTTCATAGTTTTCATAATCTGAAACTTGAAAATTGTTTTAATGGCTACCAACACTGGTAATGTCAACTCTGGCACTAGTTCTATTAACACTAACACTAGTTCATTAGTAGAAGATCAGTCTATTGTCAGACCACCATTTTTCAATTGCAGTAATTATGCATATTGGGCTTGTAGAATGAAAATTTATTTACAATCAGTAGGATTAGACACTTGGAATATCACACAAACTGAGTATATTGAACCAACTACCAATTTTGCCCAGTGGACCACTGAGCAAAAGAATGTTGCACAAAATAACTCAAAGGCCATGAATATATTATTTTGTTCACTAGATAGGAATGAGTTTAATAGAGTGTCTGTTTGAAAGTCTGCATTTGAAATATGGAAAACTTTGCAAGTTATTCATGAAGGAACAAGCAAAGTTAAACAGACTAAAATTTTCATATTAACTAATCAGTTTCAATTGTTTAAAATGCATGCAAATGAGTCCATTTTCGACATGTATTGTCGATTTCAAGATATTGTCCATTCATTAATTGCACTGGGAAAAAGCTTTTCGGAGGAAGACCAAGTCAGAAAAATTCTAAATTCACTCACTGCAGAATGGGATCAAAAGACACTTGCAATCGAAGAAGCAAATGATATCAGTCTAATGAAAATAGAAGAATTGATTGGGAATCTGATGTCTTATGAAGTTCAACTGCAAGGAAGAAGAGAAAACAAGGTTACAGAAAAGAAGTCATTAGCATTCAATGCAACAACTGAAGATTCGGAACCAGACAGTGATGAGGAGATTGCTTTCATGACAAGAAACTTTCGGAAATTCCTTAAATATAGAAAAACGAATAATTACAAAATAAATGATCAAACGAATTCCAGAAATAATACGAAGAACGTCAATAATGATAGATGCTACAATTGCAATAAAGTCGGGCATCATAGGAAAGATTGTTTGTATCCAGATAAACAGTTGTTCCCTCCAAACAATGATTCGTCAAGGAAAAGAAAGAAAGCATACACAACAACTCTTGATGACTCAGACTCATCATCCAATGACGATGAAAAGAAGATGGATAATTCAAATCTGTGTTTCACTGCTATTCATGAATCAGACGACGATGGGAGTATGGATCTAAAAATAGGTACGCATTTACATTATTTTTAATTTTTTGAATGGATTCTTGTTTGTTTGCTTGATTTTTTAATTTCCTTGAATTTTAAATTCAAATTTATCCCTTGAAATTTGAATTTTAAATTCAAAAATAATATTATTTTAATAATATTTTAAATATTAAATTATTAATATTTAAGTATTATTATATTTAATGTTATCATAGGAATTATATAAGTAGAATATAGGAAATAATATATACATTTATTAGATATTAGGAATAGTCACTTGTCCTTTGATTCAATAGGCACATGTCGACATACCGGGATACCCCATGTCGACATGCCTCTTAGAAATTTGGTTTAAAAATTTGAATTCAAACTTTTGAATTTCCCTCCACCTTTTCACCAGCTTTAATGCTCTGGAAAGATGCCTCTTGACCGAAGAACATGTCTATAGAATCTCTATTTAATTTACTCTCTTTATCACTTTTCACTTTTATTTCAAATTTATCTTCATTATCTTCAACTCCTCTCAAACTTTTTCAATGGCCTCTTCAAGCACTCCTAACACCAATAGACTTCCAAAATCTATCAAAAACTTTCTCTTTAATGACCCGGAAGCTATCAAAGCTTACATCAACTATGTAAACTTTGGTAAAATACATATGGGGAAATTTGCTATTTTTGAATATTTTCCTTCTTATAAAATTGAAAATCTTTTTCAACAATGTTCTATTCTTAGTGTAGTAGATAACAAACAAAATGATTTTGTATGTTATCCAAACCTTGTTAAGATGTTTATGCGAATTTAAATCATGGTTTTTATGATGGGCAAGATGGACAAATTTGAAGTAGTGTTAAA